>CP136059.1:254991678-256220428 GCA_032464435.1 Aegilops umbellulata
GTCGTGCCCCCCACCTATGTCCATGGTATTTTCAATGCGTAATTATATACGCATGGCACGGATTTCGCCGTTTGGCTAGGACTGGGGTGGGGCCGCATTGCTATGCGAGCTTGGAACGTGCCAGGCAGTCTTGTTGCAGATTACTCTAGGCGCGCTTGACGGTGTCCGGGTGTTTAATCGCCGAACTGGTGTATTTCCTTGAGAGGCTGCTTTGCGCTTCTGCTGCAAGGGCGGCAGTGTGCTCCTCCGTTCGGAGAGAGAGCTCTGTGTTTCCATTGACTGTGATGACCCCCCGAGGTCCTGGCATCTTGAGCTTGAGGTATGCATAATGCGGTACCGCATTGAATCTCGCAAATGCGGTTCGCCCGAGCAGTGCATGATAGCCTCTGCGGAACGGGACTATATCGAAGATTAACTCCTCGCTTCGGAAGTTATCCGGGGATCCGAAGACCACTTCCAGTGTGACTGAGCTTGTACAATGGGCCTCTACACCTGGTATGACGCCTTTGAAGGTCGTTTTTGTGGGTTTGATCCTTGAGGGGTCTATACCCATTTTGCGCACTGTGTCCTGATAAAGCAAGTTCAGGCTGCTGCCACTGTCCATAAGGACTCGAGTGAGGTGAAATCCGTCAATGATTGGGTCTAGGACCAGTGCGGCAAATCCGCCATGACGGATACTAGTGGGGTGGTCCCTGCGATCGAAGGTGATCGGACAGGAGGACCATGGGTTGAACTTTGGGGCGACTGGCTCCAACGCATATACGTCCCTTAGCGCACGCTTTCGCTCCCTCTTGGGGACGTGGGTTGCGTATATCATGTTCACCGTATGCACTTGTGGGGGGAACCTCTTCTGTCCTCCAGTGTTCAGCGGTCGGGGCTCCTCCTCGTCATCGCTATGCAGCCCCTTGTCCTTGTTTTCGGCATTTAGCTTGCCGGCCTGCTTGAACACCCAACATTCTCAGTTGGTGTGGTTGGCTGGCTTGTCGGGGGTGACGTGTATTTGAAATGAGCGATCGAGTATGCGGTCCAAACTGGACGGGCCCGGAGTGCTTCTTTTGAATGGCTTTTTCCGCTGACCGGGTTTAGAGCCTCTGAATCCGGCATTGATTGCCGTATACTCAGTATTGTCGTTGTTGATGCGGCGCTTGTGTTTGTTACGACGTGACCTGCCATTGCTATCCTTGGTATCAGAAGTACCAGGGCTCATTGATATGTTATTGCTGCGAGCCAGCCAGCTGTCCTCTCCCGCACAAAAGCGGGTCATGAGTGTCGTGAGGGCTGCCATAGATTTCGGCTTTTCCTGGCCCAGGTGCCGGGCGAGCCACTCGTCGCGGATGTTATGCTTAAAAGCTGCTAGGGCCTCTGCATCCTGACAGTCGACGATTTGGTTTTTCTTGGTTAGGAACCGTGTCCAGAATTGCCTGGACGATTCCTCTAGCTGCTGAATTATGTGGCTCAAGTCATCGGCATCTGGTGGTCGCACATAACTGCCCTGGAAGTTGTCGAGGAATGCGGCTTCCAGATCTTCCCAGCAGCCAATGGATTCTGCTGGCAAGTTGTTCAGCCAATGCCGAGCTGGTCCTTTGAGTTTAAGTGGAACGTATTTGATGGCGTGTAGATCGTCACCGCGGGACATGTGGATGTGCAGGAGGTAGTCCTCGATCCATACCGCAGGATCTGTTGTACCATCGTATGATTCGATATTTATGGGTTTGAAACCCTCTGGGATTTGGTGATCCATTACTTCATCTGTGAAGCATAGGGGGTGTGCGGCGCCTTTGTACTGGGCTATATCGCGAGCAGCTCATATGAGTCTTGTCTGCTGTGTTCGACCCGGCCAGATTTACTTTTACTGTATCCGCCATGACGGTTATCGTCTCGCGTAGTGGCGCACCCTCGTGATCCGTAGATCGATCTTGCGTGTTTTGCTTTATCCTCCAATACGTCTCGCAGGTCTAGCATATTTCCTCGTGCCTTTTTATTTGAGTGGCGCCTGGGTGCGGGCTAGGCCTTCGGCAGAAATGCCGTTCTGTCGCGGCCACGAGGTGGCCGGTCAGCCGCATCATACGCTGGAGATGTAGGCTTCAATGCTTCCTCCTCTAACCGGGGTAGCAACCTGCGCTTTGGGTAACTCTTGGAGGGGCATCCGAGTTCATATTCCTCGGCCGCTAGGACTTTAGTCCATCTGTCAGCTAGCAAATCTTGATCAGCTCGAAGCTGCTGTTGCTTTTTCTTAAGGCTATTTGTCGTGGCTATAAGCCGACATTTGAAGCGCTCTTGTTCGATGGGATCCTCAGGCACGACAAATTCGTCATCGTCGAGGCTTGCCTCATCTTCGGAGGGAGGCATGTAATTATCATCCTCCGCCTCTCCATCTGCTGCTCTCTCAGAAGGGCTGGCTTCTCCATCCTCCTGCTCTGAATCTTGCTGGAGAGGATTGTCGTTATCTTCGGCACTGTCCGGAGTGTTATTATCTCCTGTGCCGGTATCACCGCTTTTGCTTTGGCGAGACTTAGAGCGGCGCCACTGACGTCGGCGCTTGGGTTGCTTCTTGGAGGGGTCATCCCCCGCTGTCCCGTCGCCATTGCCTTCTTTAGGTGTGTCCACCATATATATATATATATATATATATATATATATATATATATATATATATATATATATATATATATATATATATCATATGATGAGGTGGCTGTCCAGTGCCCTGTGGGCAGTGGTTCCTGTTCGTCTCCTGCATCGTCGTCCACGCCGTTGATGTCTTCGGAGTCGAAGTCGAGAATGTCGGTCAAATCATCGACAGTGGCTACTAAGTGGGTGGTGGGTGGGCGGCGAATTTCTTCGTCATCTGCATCCCAATCCTGCCGGACATAGTTCGGCCAGGTTTCTGCTGACAAGAGAGGAACCTTAATGAGTTCAGTATGTCGCCGAAGGGTGAGTGCTGAAAGATATCCGCAGAGGTGAACTCCATGATCGGTGCCCAGTCGGATTCGATAGGCATGGGCGCAGGCAGTTCGGAGTCCGTGGCCGGAGAAGAATCCGGCAGTTTGGAGTCACGGCTCTCGTGAAGGGTAAGGTTGGTAGTCGGCTCTATCGCCGCTGGGACTGCGGCCTCCGTGGCGGGGTCTAGCTACCCGTCCATGGATGGCGCAATTGGCTCCGAATTGAGGGTCGGAGCGGTTGCAGGTGCGATCTCCTGAACACTGTCCGACAGCAGAGCTAAATCATGCTCATCGTGACTGTGCGGCGCACTCAGCAGGGGCTCGAATCCGTCGAAGATCAAGTTTTCGCGAATGTCGACCGTGTAGTTTAAGCTTCCAAACCTGACCTGGTGGCCAGGGGAGTAACTCTCGATCTGCTCCGGATGGCCAAACGAGTTAGCCCGCAGTGCGAAGCCGCCGAATACAAAGATCCGTCCGGGAAGAAAAGTCTCACCCTGGACTGCATCGCTATCGATGATCGAAGGAGCCATCAAGCCTGACGATGACGACACAGAGGAACTCTCAATGAAAGCACCAATGTCGGTGTCAAAACCGGCGGATCTCGGGTAGGGGTTCCCGAACTGTGCGTCTAGGCGGATGGTAACAGGAGACAGGGGACACGATGTTTTTACCCAGGTTCGGGCCCTCTTGATGGAGGTAAAACCCTACTCCTGCTTGATTGAACTTGATGATATGAGTATTGTCGGATTTCGGGTTCCGGCAGACCCTTGAGGTTCGAACTCTGGGGTGCGCGCGGAGATTATGCCCTCTGCCTCTCCGTCTCGCAAAGATCTAACTACAGAAAGAACAACACAAAAGACACAGGGTTTATACTAGTTCGGGCCACCGTTGTGGTGTAATACCCTACTCTAGTTTGTGGTGGGTGGATTGCCTCTTGGGCTGATGATGATGAATAATACAAGGAAGAACAGCCTCGCGAGAGTCTGTTCTTGGCGAGGGGGACGAACTGTTAGGAGGAGTTCTGCCGCCCTTCTCTCTCTCTCTCTCGCCCTCTGCTTACTCGGATTCTAGGTACCTCCTTTCCTGGGGGTGGCTAGTCCTATTTATAGGCAAAGGCCCTGGGCCTCTTCCCAAATATTGAGCGGGAAGGGCGCCAACAATTGGCCAATTCGAAGGGGAACATCCAGTACACTTATCCTGACCAAAGTTGGTCCTGGCCTGCCAAAGGCCCTGTGGTGACGCCGTTCTGGGCTCCACGATGACCTCCTTCCCACCGTTGGGCTGGTTTTGGTCTCGTTGCACCGAAATGGATGCCTTTGCTCGATCTTCTCGCCTGCGCTTGCCCCCTTTGCACCAAAGAGGAAAGGGGAGGACACTGCGTGGGCTGGCGCCCGCCTGGCGCCCTTGGTCGTCATGGCTTGCGTCATGGGCACCTCGTGAGGTACCCCGCCTTGATCTCTCCGCCTCCTGGTGAGCCAGCCTGATGAGGCCGCGCCTGAGGAAGCGTCGTGTCATCCGCCCCGCGAGGCTTGGCCCCTCGCGAGGGTCTTGGGTCTTGTGTTGATGAAGATGGGTCGTGCTGGTCCCCCTTTGAGCCACGCCGCAGGCCGCAGGCAGGCAAGTCTGGGGACCCCCATTCCCAAAACACCGACAATAGCCCCTGGGCCCAAGGCGCGCATGGACTTGGCCATGCCGAGGAGCGAAAGGGCAAGGGCGAAGCGCCGCGAGCCCTAACAGCCTGCGGCCTTGGGCGCCGCGTGGCGGTTGATTGGACGTGGGCGTCTCCACTTCCCCACGACGCCTTGGCAACTGCGTGATTTGATTAGTCTCTGCATGCATAGATACGGGTCATTATTACCTACGATCGTGGTGCTCGGCGGTTGGTCTTCTCCGACTATAAGTACGGGGCCGCGTGAGCTCCGCCAGTCCGACCCTTCCTACTTCTATTCTTCTTCTCCTTGGCCACTCGCCGCTCTCATGGCTCTGAAGAGGTTCTTAGCCGCAGAGAAGGGAAAGGCCTGCCGGGCAGGGCCCGACTCCCCCCCGGCCAAGCGCGGCCGGGGTCGTCCCTGCAGGCATCCCGCGGTCCCCATTGCGGCTTCCTGTGGCCGCGGGGGTGGTTCCCCGCATGGTGGTGAGCACTCGACTGCCAAGGGGAGGCAGGCCGTGACTGCGCGGCCCCCCAGGCCGCGCTTTCGCTCGGCGGAGGTGCTGCTGGAGTTCGTCATGTGGTCGGCTGACCCGACCAACACCTGGCTCCAGCTCCCCCGCTTCTTCATCGGCGAGCTGCCGGCCAGCACCCGGTGCGGCTTCTGGCTCCAGGCTGATGGTTGTTGCAGCAGGGCCTCCTGGGTTTCGCTTGAGGTCTCCCCTTCTGGAAATGGGGCCCTGACTCGTGGCTGGCAAACGTTTGCCCGCGCGCGCGGCCTGAGTCAGCGGTGCACCCTGCACTTCAAGTTCGACGGCGACGCCACCTTCTATGTGAGGGTGTTTGGGGAAGATGGTCGCCGCGCTGGATGCTGCCCCGAGGGCGACGACCGCGGCCAGGGGCCCCACCCTGACGACGATGGAGGAGACAGCGCCCGCGCGGATGGCGGCGCTCGATGCTCCCCAAGCTTCACCAACTCTTCTTCAGGCGACTCCTCCAGCGGTGGCCGCAGCCAACCCCCACATCGTCGCGCTTCCTTGGGGGCGGCGATTCAGCCGCCCGTCACCGCGCCCAGGTGAAGCGCGAGAGGGAGTCCGCCTGAGCCCTGGAGGCATCCCAGGTCTCCTCGGCTGGCCGGAGCGAGGCGAGCCGCGCCGGGCTCGTCCTTTCTTTTCCTTTTGTTTCCTGCGTAAAAGAGAACAGCTACATGGAGCCCCGTGGGGGCGTGTTGGAGGTTATTGCTGTTAACAACTACCTTGATTTAGCTTTCGCGCTTTTCAGCTGTGTGTCTGCACGTATATGGTTCCCGGCCCCAGCCGTGGGGGGCAACCGACCCAGGCCCTGTGTGTGTGTCGCGGTGCCCGGGGGGCACGGACTGGAGGGGTTCTCCCGTAACGGACCCGGGTCGTGAAACCTTAGAACGAGTAGAACAGGAACCCTCGCGAGGGCGTTTGGCTGCCCCCCCCCCCTCGCGAGACTTTTTGCAAGAGGAATCAAAACGGGGGAGTGAAAGTCAACGAAATATAAACCAATGACGACAATAATTTCAATAAAACTTCAACTGCAAACAAAGCGAGCCAAATGCAGAAAGCAAATGAAAAAGCCGCGTCCGGCACCTAATCTAGTCTTCGACGTCTTCTCACCAGCGCGGAGCTAAATGCTGCCACTGGGCGTGGGAAGGAGCCCCAGGGCCTGAGGCCGGCGCTCCTGAGACTCCGGGGCATGTACAACCCCACTCATTATTACGTGAGAGTGTCACGGGCAGCGAGCTTCACAGGCATTGGCCTTCTTCACAGGCTCCGGGCCTTTCTTCTTGGGGTAACGAGCGTCACAGGCACTTGCCTTCTTCACGGGCTCTGGGCCTTTCCCAAAAAGGGTCAATCTTCACAGGCGTTTGCCTTCTTCACAGGCTCAGGGCCTTTTCCAAAAAGGGTTAACCTTCACAGGCGTTTGCCTTCTTCACAGGCTTAGGGCCTTTTCCAAAAAGGGTTAATCTTCACAGGCGTTTGCCTTCTTCACAGGCTCAGGGCCTTTTCCAAAAAGGGTTAATCTTCACAGGCGTTTGCCTTCTTCACAGGCTCAGGGCCTTTTCCAAAAAGGTTTAATCTTCACAGGCGTTTGCCTTCTTCACAGGCTCAGGGCCTTTTAGGGGTAGAACCTCCGGATGTGTTGGACGTTCCACGCATTCTGGATCGGCTCTCCTTCCTGAGTCTCCAAGCGCACGGAGCCTAGCCTGGAAACATGAACAACCTTGAATGGGCCCTCCCACATGGGAGAGAGCCTGTGTAGCCCTTCCCTGGAGAGAACCCGTCTGAGCATGAGATCTCCTACCTCGAGGGTCCTGGGGCGGATGTTGCGGCAGTGATATCGTCGCAGCGCCTGCTGGTACCTCGCCGCTTGCAGCGCGGCTTCTCAGCGGCGTTCCTCCCCCAGCACGAGGTCCATCCCCCGCATGGCGTCCTGTTGCGCCTCATCGAAAGCTAGGGCCCGCGCGGAGCGATGTCTGACCTCGTGAGGGAGGACTGCTTCGGCTCCGTAGACCAGGAAGAACGGGGTCTCCCCGGTTGGCTTGGTCGTGGTCGTGTGGATGGACCACAACACGGACTGGAGCTCATCATACCAACCTCTGCCGCAGGCCTCCAGCTTCTTCTTGAATGTCCTTGTCTTGAGGCCCCTCACGACCTCCGCGTTGGCTCGTTCGGCCTGGCCGTTGCTTCGCGGGTGCACCACCGAAGCGTAGCATATCTGCATTCCAAGGTTAGCACAGTATGTTTTGAAGAGGTTACTGGTGAACTGCGAACCGTTGTCTGTGATGATGCGGTTCGGCACCCCGAACCGGCTCATGATGCCCCTGATGAACCTGACCGCGGAACCCGCGGGGATGGTGCAGACAGCCTCCACTTCTGCCCACTTGGTGAATTTGTCAATAGCGATGTAGAGGTAGCAGTAGCCCCCTGGCGCCCGAGGGAACGGGCCCAGGATATCCAGCCCCCAAACTGCAAATGGCCATGAAAGCGGTATAGTCAGCAAGCCTCCCGCCGGCTGATGGATCTGTTTGGCGTGAAATTGGCAGGACTCACAAGCCTTCACCAGCTCGACAGCGTTGTTGAGTGCGGTGGGCCAATAGAACCCGCTGCGGAAAGCTTTGCCGACGAGGGTCCGTGATGATGAGTGATGCCCACAGTCCCCGCCGTGTATGTCCTCCAACAGTTCCTTCCCTTGCTCCCTGGAAATGCAGCGCAGGGATACGTCGTTCGGCTGCTTCTGGTAGAGCTCTCCGTCCCTGATGCAGTATGCCGTGGCTTGCCGCGCCACACGCTCCGCTTCTTCCTCCTGCTCCGGCAGGGCCCCTTGTGTTAAATAACTCCAGAGTTCCGTGATCCAGCATTCCTCCTGAGGTTCCATAGTCAGGAGCAGGCGTGCCCCTGAGGCAGGTCCGCAGGCCGGGGCTCCTGAGGCAGGTGGCTGGGGGAGTTCCTCCCGAGGCTGAGCAGTGTTTGACAACGACGGCTGGGCTGAGGGCTTGAAGAGTCGTTTTTCAGAAACGCCAGGCTCCTGAGGCAACTGCTTGGACGCCCGTCTGGCGATGTCATCGGCTTCCTGATTGGTGCCACGGGGCACATGCCTCAATTCCAACCCCCAGAACTGCTCCTCCATCCTGCGGACCTCCGCTAGATAGGCCTCCATGTGCTCATCCCTTGGCTCGTACACCTTGTTGGAGAAGTTGACAAGGAGCTGCGAATCGCCCTTGACAGTGAGGCGCTTCACCCCCAGAGCTGCTGCGGCCTTCAACCCCGCTATCAGACCCTCATATTCTGCTATGTTGTTCGAGACCTTTTCGCCTTGCTGGAAACAGAGTTGTACGGCATAGTAGACCTTGTCCTGAGTGGGCGATATCAGCACCGCACCTGCCCCAGCGCCATGCCTGGGGCACGCCCCATCGAAGTACACGACCCAGCCTTCCGGCGCCTCACTCCCTGGGGAGAGGGACCGATCCTCGTTGTTCTCGAGGCCTGGTGCCTCCGTCCACTTTGCCATGAAATCCGCTAACGCTGCTCCCTTGATGACCCTGGTCGTGCTAAACTCGAGCTGGAACGCCTGCAGTTCTATGTTCCACTCGGCGACCCGTCCGGCTGAGTTAGGGCTCCTGAGCACCCTCTCCAAGGGGTATGACGAGACGACCTTGATGGGATGCCCTTGGAAGTAGTGATGCAGCTTGCGCGAGGCCACCAGTAGAGCGAGGAGGAGCTTCTGAGGCATGGGGTATCGTGCCCTCGCGTCCCGCAACACCGTGCTGACAAAGTAGACTTGGTGCTCAACAAGGCCGAGAGCATCAGTGTTCGCGGCGCCCTCCGGAGGCAAGGGTGCTTCACGAGGTGATGTGGCCTCGGGAGGTCGTCCGTCCAGGGGAGTGGCCTCTCCTGCTCCCGGTGCACCCTTCGGCGGCTGATCTTCCCCAGCCGTAGTTACGTCTCCCATGGGCCTTCCTTGTTAATGTCTTGCCTTGTCTCGGGCTGCTGATGTGGCTCTGATTTGGCGCTCTTCCCTAACCGCCACCAGGGCTGCACTGGCAGAGTAGGGAGTGGCAGCGAGGTAGAGCAGCAGGGGCTCTCGAGGACGCGGAGCCACCATGACTGGGGGATTGGTAGGGTACCTCTTGAGATCTTGAAACGCCTTATCTGCCTCTTCAGTCCATTCAAAAGGCCCCTTCTTCTTCTTCAGCTGGAAGAAAGGCAGTTCTCGCTCCCCCAGTCTGGAGATGAAGCGCCCTAGCGCGGTCACGCGTCCGGTGAGCTTCTGCATTTCTCTAAGGGTTTTCAGCGGGCTCATGTCCTCGACCGCCTTGACCTTCTCCGGGTTAGCCTCGATGCCCCGATGGGACACGAGAAAGCCCAAGAGCTTGCCTGAGGGGACTCCGAACACACACTTCTCTGGGTTGAGCCGCAGGTTCACTGCGTCGAGGCTCGCGAAGGTCTCCTCCAGGTCTTGTATCAGGGTCTTGGCCTCCCAAGATTTCACCACAATGTCGTCAACGTAAGCTTCGACATTCTTCCCGAGATGCGGGCCCAAGGTGATGTGCATCAGCCGCTGAAAGGTCGCCCCTGCGTTACGCAGCCCAAATGGCATGCATGTATAGCAGTACACCCCGCATGGGGTTAAGAAGGCGGTCTTCTCGACGTCTTATACCGCCATCTTGATCTGGTGATACCCAGAGAAGGCGTCCAGGAAGCAGAGCAGGTCGCACTCCGCGGTGGAATCGACGATCTGATCGATGCGGGGGAGCGGGAACGGATCTTGCAGGCATGCCTTGTTGAGGTTGGTGAAGTCGACACACATGCGTTCCTTTCCCCCCTTCTTGGGCACAATGACAGGGTTGGCCAACCAATCTGGGTATCGGACCTCGCGAATGACCCCAGCGGCCTCTAGCTTGCGGGTTTCTTGGACGATGAATGCCTGCTTCTCTGCGGACTGCTGCCTGGCTTTCTGCTTCACGGGGTGCACGTTCGGGCACACCTTGAGGTGATGCTCGATGACGCTTCGGGGGATCCCTACCAACTGATCAGGCTCCCAAGCGAATACCTTCTTATTTGCACGCAGGAACCTGATCAGAGCTTCCTCCTGCTCAGGCTCGAGTTTGGCGCCTATGGTGAAAGTGGCAGTGGAGGACCCGTCTTCGTCGATAGGTATCTGCTTGGTTTCTGCCTTGTCCTGGGTGAACAACTGCTTTTTCTTGGCTGGCGCAGCCCCCTTGGGCTCGGGGGTCTCCACGTCGGCGGGCTGTGCCGAGGCCGCCGTCTTGAAGGCGAGCTTGAGTACCCGCAGGGCGTTCTCGGTGTCCCCATGCACGGTGAGGGCACCGCTGCTCCCGGGCATCTTCATGAGGTTATACGCCGGGTGCGTGGCGGCCATGAACTGGGCCAGCGCTGGGTAGCCGAGGATGGCATTGTAAGGAAGGCCGATGGGGGCGATGTCGAAGTTGACCATTTCCGTGCAGAAGTTGTCCTAGGTGCCGAAGGTTACTGGGAGCCGGATCTGTCCCAAGGAGCTGGATGACCCGCCACCAACGCCCAAGAAAGACCGACTGGGTTGCAGCCGCTCCAGGGGTATGCAGAGGAGATTGAAGGTCTCAACCGAAAGCACACTGAGGCCGGCGCCGCTGTCGACGAGGGTTCTGGTGACAGCCACCTGGCATATGGTGGGGGTGCACATCATGGGGAGCGCGCCCGAGCCAGCCAAGTTGGCGGGGTGGTCCTCCGAGCTGAAGGCCAGACCGACCTCGCGTCCACCTGGTCCGTGGGAGCCCCCTGTCGTGCGGAAACGGCGCCGACCCGGCGGACAAACGTCTTGACGTGGCGACTTGTGGGTGGCGCCCGCGAGCCGCCCAGGAGGGTCGTGACGACCGGGGGTGTTGATGTAGCGGTGCGGTCACCTTGTCGCACAGGCAGATGCTGGGATGACGCTTGATGCTCGTTCCCCGCCGAGCCGGTGGCGGCGTTGGTGGCGGGCGACGGGGAACGATGAGGACGCTCGCCGACGGGGGCCGCCTAGGCGACGCGGGCTCGACGGGCGTCGGACATGGACGCGATGGTCGGAGGAGAACGAAGCGGTGGAAGACAAATTCCGGCGCACCCCTACCTGGCGGGCCAAATGTCGGATTTCGGGTTTCGACAGACCTTTGAGGTTTGAACTCTGGGGTGCGCGCGGAGATTATGCCCTCTGCCTCTCCGTCTCGCAAAGATCTAACTATTAAAAGAACAACACAAAAGACACATGGTTTATACTAGTTCAGGCCACCGTTGTGGTGTAATACCCTACTCTAGTTTGTGGTGGGTGGATTGCCTCTTGGGCTGATGATGATGAATAATACAAGGAAGAACAGCCTCGCGAGGGTCTGTTCTTGGCGAGGGGGACGAACTGTTAGGAGGAGTTCTGCCGCCCTTCTCTCTCTCTCTCTCTCTTGCCCTCTGCTTACTCGGATTCTAGGTACCTCCTTTCCTGGGGGTGGCTAGTCCTATTTATAGGCAAAGCCCCTGGGCCTCTTCCCAAATATTGAGCGGGAAGGGCGCCAACAATTGGCCAATTTGAAGGGGAACATCCAGTACACTTATCCTGACCAAAGTTGGTCCTCGCCTGCCAAAGGCCCTGTGGTGACGCCGTTCTGGGCTCCACGATGAGCTCCTTCCCACCGTTGGGCTGGTCTTGGTCTCGTTGCACCGAAATGGATGCCTTTGCTCGATCCTCTCGCCTGCGCTTGCCCCCTTTGCACCAAAGAGGAAAGGGGAGGACACTGCGTGGGCTGGCGCCCGCCTGGCGCCCTTGGTCGTCATGGCTTGCATCATGGGCACCTCGTGAGGTACCCCGCCTTGATCTCTCCGCCTCCTGGTGAGCCAGCCTAATGAGGCCGCGCCTGAGGATGCGCCGTGTTGTCCGTCCCGCGAGGCTTGGCTCCTCGCGAGGGTCTTGGGTCTTGTGTTGATGAAGATGGGCCGTGCTGGGCCCCCTTTGAGCCACACCGCAGGCCGCAGGCAGGCAAGTCTGGGGACCCCCGTTCCCAGAACGCTGACAAGTATTACAAGAGTTGATCTACCACGAGATCGAAGAGGCTAAACCCTAGAAGCTAGCCTATGGTATGATTGTTGTTCTTGTGTCCTATGGACTAAACCCTCCGGTTTATATAGACATCGGAGGGGGCTAGGGTTACACAGAGTCGGTTACAAAGAAGGAGATCTACATATTCGTATAGCCAAGCTTGCCTTCCATGCCAAGGAGAGTCCCATCCGGACATGGGACGAAGTCTTCAATCTGGTACCTTCATAGTCCAACAGTCCGGCCAAAGGATATAGTCCGGCCAAAGGATACCCCCTAATCCAGGACTCCCTCAGTGACCTCTGTGTCGTCATCTGCCGGAGGAGGGGAACCTGATGGAGTCTGAGGGCTTTTGGACGAAGAAGAGGCGGTCGCTCTCTTCTTTGCCACCGCGGCCTTCACTGACTTATTCACCGCCGCGGCCCTTGTCTGGCGCCCGGACCCCTCCTGGGTTTGCCACAGTTGTTCGAACCTGCCGGCCAGACCAGCTCGCCAGAGGTGGCCCGCCCCAGGACTAGCCCTGCCCCCGTGGCCGGAGGGTCGACAGCCTCGGCCTCCTCCTCCGACGAGTCGTCGACCACATCTTCGACAAGAAGAGCCCCAGTGCCGGCGCCGCTGGCCTCCCCAGCGGCCTCCGCCCACTGGGCGATCTCCTTTTCCTCTGCTTCCGCCGCGGCCTTGTCCTCCATGCCGCTGGCACTGCCGGCCTCCTTGGCGAGCTCCGCTTCCATCGCCCTGGCAGCGATGTAGTCTAGCTCCGCCTGGGTGGTGTCCTAGACGAGCCGCAGCTCGGCAGTGACGTACCCCTCATGCAAGGTGTCGAAGAACTCCTGCACTTGAATTTCCTCCGGCTCGACCCAGCTCGGGTCTAGGCCATGCGCGTTGAAGTCCGGCATCATGGCGATGATTTCGGTGCGGTGAGAGTTCTTGCTCAGCGGGAAAACTCCCACCGGCAACTTAAACAAGGGCCCCTTGGTGACCTTGCCGGCCTTCGCGGCGGCCCTCGTGGCCTTGCCGGACCGCTCGACCTCGCCATTGCGGTTCACGTCGAGTTGAAAGAGCTATTGGCAGAGGTGGGCGTGTCTCATCACCGTGAAGTTATGGTCGAGGCCAGGGCGGAGCCTCATGATGTCGGCGGCGTTCGTGAAAAGCCAGGCCGGCCTCCCCTTGTTGTGCAGCGGAGCGATTCGGCGGCGGATGAAATCCGCCGCGATCATCTCAAGGGTGAGCCCGGCCTTGGTGAGGCGAAGAATCCTGGTGGTGGCGACCGTGAGCTTCGCGTCATCGGCATCAACATCGCTCCAGTCACTCCGCGGAACCGGCGACGGCTGGCAAACCCAGCAGAAATCTTGTGGATCATCCTCCTCAATCCAGCACCACCGGCCCCGCCATTCTTCCAACCCCTCCTTCTTAGCGCCCTCCGGGTATGCCCCCTTGGACCGAGGGATCCAGGCGACGCAACTAGAAATGGCGCCCCCCGGTTGGATCTGAGGGAAGAAGTAGTGGCGGAAGAGCGCCATATTGGGATGCACCCCGGTGAAACCCTCGCAGAGGTGCGCAAAGAGAGCCATGCACGCCACGGCATTTGGAGTAAAATCCAGAAGGTGGAAGCTGTAGGTATGCATGACGTCGTTGAAGAAAGCAGAGAAGGGGGGCAGAGGCCGCAAGAGAAGTAATTGACGAAGAATGGATACCAATTTGGGGCGGCCTCGGTGCAATTGGCGGGGATGACAAGCATGGCTGGATGCCCCGTCGTCTCCCCCCCCCCGTCTTGCACCCCTATGATACGTCTCCGTAGTATCTATAATTTTTTATTGTTCCATGCCAATATTATACAACTTTCATATACTTTTGGCAACTTTTTATACTATTTTTGGGGACTAACATATTGATCCAGTGCTAGTTCCTGTTTGTTGCATGTTTTATGTTTCGCAGAATATCCATATCACACGAAGTCCAAACGGGATAAAAATGGACGGAGATTATTTTTGGAATATTTGGAGAATATGGGAAGAAAAACCACGCGAGACGGTGCCCGAGGTAGGCACGAGGTAGGGGGGCGCGCCCCTGACCCTCGTGGGCCCCCCATAAGGCGGTTGATGCCCTTCTTCGGCCGCAAGAAAGCTAATTTTTAGAAAAAAAATCACGGCGAAGGTTTCAGTCCAATCGGAGTTACGGATCTCCATATATATACGAAACGGTGAAAGGGCAGCAGAACAGAACGCAAAAACAGAGAGAGACAGAGAGACAGATCCAATCTCGGAGGGGCTCTCGCCCCTCCCACACCATGGAGGCCAAGGACCAGAGGGGAAACTCTTCTCCCATCTAGGGAGGAGGCCAAGGAAGAAGAAGACGAAGGGGGCCCCTCTCCCCTTCTCTTCTGGTGGCGCCGGAACGCTGCCGTGGCCATCATCATCACCGCAGTCCTCACCAACAACTTCACCGCCATCATCACCAACTCTTCCCCCCTCTATGCAGCGGTGTAACCTCTCTCTTACCCGCTGTAATCTCTACTTGAACATGGTGCTCAACGCTATATATTATTTCCCAATGATGTATGGCTATCCTATGATGTTTGAGTAGATCCATTTTGTCGTATGGGTTAATTGATGATCGTGATTGGTTTGATTTGCATGTTTTATTACTGGTGCTGTCCCATGGTGCTCTCCGTGTCGCGCAAGCGTGAGGGATCGCTGCTGTAGGGTGTTGCAATACGTTCATGATTCGCTTATAGTGGGTTGCGTGAGTGACTGAAACACAAACCCGAGTAAGGGGGTTGTTGCGTATGGGATAAAGAGGACTTGATGCTTTAATGCTATGGTTGGGTTTTACCTTATTGATCTTTAGTAATTGCGGATGCTTGCTATAGTTCCAATCATAAGTGCGTATGATCCAAGTAGAGAAAGTATGTTAGCTTATGCCTCTCCCTCAAATAAAATTACAATAATGATTACCAGTCTAGTTATCAATTGCCTAGGGACAAATAACTTTCTCGTGACAAAAAGCTCTCTACTAAAACTATTTTAGTTGTGTCTTTATCTAAACAGCCCCTACTTTTTTATTTACGTGCTCCTTATATTCTTGCAAACCTATCCAAAAACACCTACAAAGTACTTCTAGTTTCATACTTGTTCTAGGTAAAGCGAACGTCAAGCGTGCGTAGAGTTGTATTGGTGGTTGATAGAACTTGAGGAAATATTTGTTCTACCTTTAGCTCCTCGTTGGGTTTGACACACTTACTTATCGAAAGAGGCTACAATTTATCCCCTATACTTGTGGGTTATCAAGACCTTTTTCTGGCGCCGTTGCCGAGGAGCAATAGCGTGGGGTGAATATTCTCGTGTGTGCTTGTTTGCTTTATCACTAAGTAATTTTTATTTTTTGTTCTTAGTAGTTCTTTATCTTTAGTTTTGGATATGGAACACGAAATACCAAAAAAATTAAGTGTACTTGCTGCTCATGGAGATGGAGAACCTCCTAAAACCCTCGATGCTCGTTATGTGATAGATATTACGTACTACTTTGATAATCCTGAGAAACCCCATTCAATTTGGTAACGGGAGACACATTGGATCAAGGTGAATACTTTAGGGATTATCGCTTGACTCAAAAAGGGAAACTATTATGGGATCAAATTTATATGTTGAAATGGTATGCTAGGCAACTATGCTTGAGATATGATTATACTTGTTGCTCTAGGATGAAGTCTCCACACCTTCCCTTCTTATGCAAATTTAATGATAATGAAACCTTGGCTTCTTATGCTAGAGGTATATATGATTACTATGATGTGGAACAAATAGAAGAATTTGTTGCTTTTATGGGTGCTTATGAAATTGAATCTATGTTCAAAGAGTTTGAAAATCTTTATGATGTTGTTTATAGACCTGAAAATTTAGCTATCCTTAAATATTGCTAAGATAACTATGAATTCAATTCTGATATTGATGCATTTATTGAGGACTACTCCGCTGTCCAAGAAGAGACTAATATTTTGCATGAGTCTATAGAAGAAGCAATTGATGAAACTGTGAGCTCATTGGATGAAAAAGATGATGAGGAGAGCGAAGAACAAAAGGAGGAAGAGCGGATTAGCTACCCGTCCCCACCTTCTAATTAGAGTAACTCTTCAACTCATACATTGTTTAATTTCCCTTCATGCTTACCGAAGGATGATTGCTATGATGACTATTATGATACCGTTGATTCTTTTGAAATATCCCTTTTTGATGATGCTTGCTATGCTTGTGGCCAAGATGCCAATATTAATTATGCTTATGGAGATGAACTTGCTACAGTTCCTTATGTTAAACATGAAATTGTTGCTATTGCACCCACACCTGATAGTCCTATTATCTTTTTGACTTCTCCCAAGTACACTATATCGGAGAAGTTTGCCCTTATTAAGGATTATATTGATGGGTTGCCTTTTACCGTTGCACATGATGATTTTGATGAGTATAATATGCATGTGCTTGCTGCTCCCACTTGCACTTATTATGGGAGAGTAACTATATCTCCACCTCTCTATGTTTCCAACACGAAAAAATTGCAAGAAACTGCTTATACTATGCATTGGCCTTTACTATGTGTGCATGAATTGTTCTTTTATGACATGCCGATGCATAGGAAGAGAGTTATACTTCGTCATTGCTTCATATATGTTGCTTTGTGCTCACTACTAAATTACAAATCATTGTTAATTAAAATTGGCTTTGATATACCTTGGGATCCGGGTGGATTCACTACTTGAGCACTATATGCCTAGCTTAATGGCTTTAAAGAAAGCGCTGCCAGGGAGACAACCCGGAAGTTTTAGAGAGTCATTTATTTCTGCTGTGTTCTTTCATATAGTTTAAAAACAAAAAAATAAAGAGGGGAACCCGAAACTTTTCAAAAAGAAAAGCGAAAGTGAGAAAGACGAGCATTGTTGAAGTGGGATCTAGCCTTGAACTTTGTTCATGCTCACGGAAACTTTGTGAATCTTGATTACAGAAAATTTTCAATAAAAATAATTATCCCCTTGTACAATTCCATTGTATTATAAAAATAATGTGCCAAGGTTTGCCTTTAGGATGTTTACAATGCTTGTTGGTTTGTACGGTGCAGGACAGAAACTTTGGCTGTAGTGCGTGATTTTTAATTTTTTTCTGGAACGTCAAATGGTTCTGATTCTTTTTTCACTGTCTTTCTATAATTTTTTTTTATTTTTCCTAATTTTGGAAGAATGTTTCAACTATCGGAAGTATGGTTAATGTTCAGATTATTACAGGCTGTTCTGTTTTAGACAGATTCTGTTTTTGATGCATAGTTTGATTGTTTTGATGAGACTCAGTGGATAGAGCCATGAAAAAGTTATATTACAGTAGCTACAATGCCAAAAAAAATATGAATTGGTTTGCAACAGTACTTAGAGTAGTGATTTGCTTTATTATACTAACGGATCTTACCGAGTTTTTTGTTGAAGTTTTGTGTGGATGAAGTGTTCGATGATCGAGAAGGTCTCGATGTGAGAAGAAGGAAGAAAGGCAAGAGATCAAGCTTGGCGATGCCTGAGGCACCCCAAGTAAATATTCAAGGATACTCAAGCTTCTAAGCTTGGGGATGCCCCGGAAGGCATCCCCTCTTTTTTCAACAAGTATCGGTATGTTTTCGGATTCGTTTCGTTCATGCGATATGTGCAATCTTGGACTGTCTTTTGCATTTAGATTTCATTTTTATTTTATGCACCCTGCTGGTATGATATGGTCCTTGGTTGATTTATAGAATGCTCTTTGACTTCATTTATATCTTTGGAGTATGGCTTTATAGAATGCTTCATGTTCTTCACTTATATCATTTGAAGTTTGGATTGCCTGTTTCTCTTCACTTAGACAACCGATATTTGTAGAATGCTCTTTTGCTTCACTTATATTTGTTAGAGCATGGGCATATCTTTTTTAGGAAGAATTAAACTCTCTTGCTTCACTTATATCTATTAAGAGAGATGACAGGAACTGGTCATTCACATGGTTAGTCATAAAATCCTACATAAACTTGTAGATCGTTGAATATGATATGTTTGATTCCTTGCAATAGTTTTGCGATATAAAGATGGTGATATTAGAGTCATTCTAGTGGGTAGTTGTGGATTGTATAAATACTTGTGTTAAAGTTTGTGATTCCCATAGCATGCACGTATGGTGAACCGTTATGTGATGAAGTCGGAGCATGACTTATTTATTGATTGTCTTCCTTATGATTGGCGGTCGGGGACGAGCGATGGTCTTTTCCTACCAATATATCCCCCTAGGAGCATGCACGTAGTACTTTGTTCCGATGACTAATACATTTTTTCAATAAGTATGTGAGTTCTTTATGAGTAATGTTGAGTCCATGGATTATACGCACTCTCACCCTTCCATCATTGCTAGCCTCTTCGGTACCGTGCATTGCCCTTTCTCACCTCGAGAGTTGGTGCAAACTTCGCCGGTGCATCCAAACCCCGTGATATGATACACTCCATCACACATAAGCCTCATTATATCTTCCTCAAAACAGCCACCATACCTACCTATTATGGCATTTCCAAAGTCATTCCGAGATATATTGCCATGCAACTTCCATCATCATCATATACATGACTTGAGCATTCATTGTCATATTGCTTTGCATGATCGTAAGATAGCTAGCATGATGTTTTCATGGCTTGTCCATTTTTTGATGCCATTGCTACGCTAGATCATTGCACATCCCGGTACACCGCCGGAGGCATTCATATAGAGTCATATCTTTGTTCTAGTATCGAGTCGTAATATTGAGTTGTAAGTAAATAAAAGTGTGATGATCATTATTATTAGAGCATTGCCCGAGTGAGTAAAGGATGATGGAGACTATGATTCCCCCACAAGTCGGGATGAGACTCCGTATGAAAAAAAGAGAAAGGCCAAAAAAAGGAGAAGGCCCAAAAAAGAAAAAAAAGAAAAAAATGAGAGAAAAAGAGAGAAGCGGCAATGTTACTATCCTTTTACCACACATGTGCTTCAGAGTAGCACCATGTTCTTCATATAGAGAGTCTCTTGAGTTATCACTTTCATATACTAGTGGGAATTTTCATTATAGAACTTGGCTTGTATATTCCGATGATGGGCTTCCTCAAATGCCCGAGGTCTTCATGAGCAAGAAAGTTGGAAGCACACCCACTTAGTTTTCTGTCTGAACTTTCATACACTTATAGCTCTTAGTGCATCCGTTGCATGGCAATCCCTACTCACTCACATTGACATCTATTGATGGCCATCTCCATAGCCCGTTGATACGCCTAGTTGATGTGAGACTATCTCCCCTTTTGTCTTCTCCTCAACCTCCACCATCATATTCTATTCCACCTATAGTGTTATGTCCATGGCTCACGCTCATGTATTGCATGAAAGTTGAAAAGGTTTGAGAACATCAAAAGTATGAAACAATTGCTTGGCTTGTCATCGGGGTTGTGCATGATTTGAATATTTTGTGTGGTGAAGATGGAGCATAGCCAGACTATATGATTTTGTAGGGATAACTTTCTTTAGCCATGTTATTTTGAAAAGACATGATTGCTATATTAGTAGGCTTGAAGTATTATTTCTTTTATGTCAAATGATAGACTATTCCTTTGAATCACTCGTGTCATAATATTCATGCCATGATTAGATTATGTGATCAAGATTATGCTAGGTAGCATTCCACATCAAAAATTATCTTTTTTATCATTTACCTACTCGAGGATGAGCAGGAATTAAGCTTGGGGATGCTGATACGTATCCGTCGTATCTATAATTTTTTAGTGTTCCATGCCAATATTATACAACTTTCATATACTTTTGGCAAATTTGTATACTATTTTTGGGGACTAACATATTGATCCATTGCCCAGTGCCAGTTCCTGTTTGTTGCATGTTTTATGTTTCGCAGAATATCCATATCAAACAGATTCCAAACGGGATAAAAACGTACGGAGATTATTTTTGGAATATTCGGAGAATATGGGAAGAAAAATCCACGTGAGATGGTGCCCGAGGGAGGCACGAGGCAGGGGGGCGCGCCCCAACCCCCTGGTCACGCCCCTGACCCTTGTGGGCCCCCCATAAGGCGGTTGATGCCCTTCTTCGGCCGCAAGAAAGCTAATTTTTAGAAAAAATCACAACGAAGGTTTCAGACCAATCGGAGTTACGGATCTCCATATATATACGAAACGGTGAAATGGCAGCAGAACAGAACGCAGAAACAGAGAGAGACAGAGAGACAGATCCAATCTCGGAGGGGCTCTCGCCCCTCCCACACCATGGAGGCCAAGGACCAGAGGGGAAATCCTTCTCCCATCTAGGGAGGAGGTCAAGGAAGAAGAATACAAAGGGGCCCCCTCTCCCCTTCTCTTCCGGTGGCGCCGGAATGCTGTCGTGGCCATCATCATAACCGTAGTCCTCACCAACAACTTCACCGCCATCATCACCAACTCTTCCCCCCTCTATGCAGCGGTGTAACCTCTCTCTCACCCGCTGTAATCTCTACTTAAACATGGTGCTCAACGCTATATATTATTTCCCAATGATGTATGGCTATCCTATGATGTTTGAGTAGATCTATTTTGTCCTATGGGTTAAATGATGATCGTGATTGGTTTGAGTTGCATGTTTTATTACTGGTGCTGTCCTATGGTGCTCTCCATGTCGCGCAAGCATGAAGGATCCCCGTTGTAGGGTGTTGCAATACGTTCATGATTCGCTTATAGTGGGTTGCGTGAGTGACTGAAACACAAACCCGAGTAAGGGGGTTGTTGCGTATGGGATAAAGAGGACTTGATGCTTTAATGCTATGGTTGGGTTTTACCTTAATGATCTTTAGTAGTTGCGGATGCTTGCTAGAGTTCCAATCATAAGTGCGTATGATCCAAGTAGAGAAAGTATGTTAGCTTATGCCTCTCCCTCAAATAAAATTACAATAATGATTACCGGTCTAGTTATCAATTGCCTAGGGACAAATAACTTTCTCGTGACAAAAAGCTCTCTACTAAAACTATTTTAGTTGTGTCTTTATCTAAACAGCCCCTACTTTTTTATTTACGTGCTCCTTATATTCTTGCAAACCTATCCAAAAACACCTACAAAGTACTTCTAGTTTCATACTTGTTCTAGGTAAAGCGAACGTCAAGCGTGCGTAGAGTTGTATTGGTGGTTGATAGAACTTGAGGAAATATTTGTTCTACCTTTAGCTCCTCGTTGGGTTCGACACTCTTACTTATCGAAAGAGGCTACAATTGATCGCCTATACTTGTGGGTTATCAAGACCCCACAGGGGCTTGAAGCAGTCCCGGAGTTCAAACACGTCGACCGTCTAGGGGAAGTAGGCGAGTTGCGTCCGTCGCGCCGCCGGCCCACTCTCCGCCGGCTCCGTCGCCCCGGCATATTTGGCCACTCCCTTGCCCTAGGTGGATTTGGGAGCCATGGCGGCTGCGAGAAGCGAGGGGCGAAGGACAGCGAAGGCACAACGGCGGCGAGCAAAAGCAAAAAGCTCGAGAAAGAGGACGAAGGGGGAGGCGGCGTCTCTAAGATTGGAGAAGATGCAGGAAGGGGGGTAAAGTGAGCAGCGCGCCCGCTGTTATCCGTTTTTATGGGGAAGGCGCGAGCCGCCTCCTTTCCCATTTACTACGACGTGACGCATGCGTGCAGAGACCGCCCCACGCATGACCCCCACGTCACGCACGACCCCCCACGTCGCGCGTTCAACGCGGGTCGTCGGGAAGCGCGGCGGACGAAGAGTTACTGCGATAAAAATCCGCCCCACCTGCCCGCGCACCGTTTTGGGCCTCGCCCAACAATGTGCCGCGCTTATGTGTGGCCCAGGCCCGGGGGCTCCTGTCGGTGTACAAAAGTAGGGGCACTCCTTTGTACCCCTTTACTTATGCACGGGCAGCCGGAGCCGCGCGCCGCGGCCACACTAGGCAGGGCAGAGGAGGGGAGCCGGAGAGAAGCCGAAGCACAAGACGGCCAAGGCAACGCCAAGACCAAGAACACGAAGGACAGAAAGGGGCGAGGTGGAGTCCGCCGGCAAGGCCCTTGCCAGGGTAGCCTCTGCGGCCCTGGCAAGAGCCTTGCCGAGGCAGCTTGCCCAACACCAATAGAGTGAGCCACCCTTGAGCCCACGGGTTCCAACCCAACCAACTACATTGGAACTAGGGCTCGGGAGGCACCTCCGTGGTGGCATGCAGATCTTTGTCAAGATCATAAACTCACAAGATCAGATGAGAACCAGAAGATGGCAACCCTCGGCGGGATCCTAGCTGAGGAAATCCATGAGACCCCCCGGCAAGCGCCTTGCCGGGGACGACTGCAGCGCCACGGCAAGACCCTTGCCGGGCCCCCGGCAAGGCCCTTGCCGAGGGCGCCAGCTGGGCCACTTCCGGACCCGCACCAGCCAAGACTCCACCGCCTTCCCCAAGCAGCTGGTAGCTCAACCAGCTGGGCAGGCACCTGCATGGCGATGAGCAGCCTCTACACCAACTCAGCAAGCACCTGCGTGGTGGCATGCAGATCTTCGTGAAGACCCTGCCACCGCGCCACCTCAGCAGCCTACCTGCCTACATGGCGCTGCATGCATTGCTGGCATGGGCGTGTGTTGAAGCAAGGAGGAGCGGCGACGGATGGGACGTGCCTCGTTCCCGTCCCCGATAAAGCTAATGGACACCTAAGTAGCGCATTTAATGCACTTTGTCCCGTAATGCGGTGAGATAAGCTCGCGCACTATAGGCCTTTCCACCTCCTGTGTGCCACTGTGGCGACCCCTTTTCCCTATAAAAGGAGGCCTGAGGCGACCAGGAGAGGGATTCGGCTTTTTGGAACTACGCAGCCACCATAGCTAGTTCGAGAAGCTCAAGAACACTCAATACATCCACCAAAGCAGGACAAGGGTTTTACGCATCCTCGCGGTCCAAACCTGGGTAAACGATCTTTGTGCTGGCTCCTGGACCTGCTCTTCTCACAACCCCGCGCCCGCCGACCGTAGAAGGGATTCCAGTGATCCCACAGGTGTCGTTCCCACCGACACCATGCCTCCGCCCAGTCCGACCACCAGTCACCACCACGCTCCACTCCTCCTCACCTTATCTCTCATCTTTCATTTTTTCGATGAAATTCTCGAGATACCATTTTTCCGATAAAATTCTCGAGATATCATTAGTTGTTACACATGGGATTACTCCTGCATGGGTCAATCACAACAGGTGTTTTGTAGAAAAATGCATCTTGATGTTCCGTGCAATGCGCGAGCATCTTGCTAGTAATTATACAATGCAGATCACGAGCAGGAAGTGACATTTTTTACACAACCACGTAAACATGGCCACCTAAATCACTAGCTAAAGTGTAATACCATTATACTTATACCCCGATGCAAAAGGTTGAGTACATGTCCCAAGACTAGAGTCGCACACATGCACTATGTCTCTCAGAATCTCACACACACACCAGTTACGTGACGCCCCCTTAAGCAGACACGTATGTTACAATTTGTGCACCCAAGGGTACACATGATGGTGCACATTTATTTAAGCCGGACGGCGAACCCAAACAGTAGCTGCATTTATTCCCCTCCCGCCGCCTCTTCTCTGGTCGCTGTTGCCCGGTAGCCATGGCCCGGCCGAAGGTAACGACATACGCCATACTCCCGCCGGAGCGGCGCTTTAATCTGGAAATTTTAGTGGTTATGCATGTATATTTTTGTGCTAGCACTCCTATATAAGGGTTGACTGGTCGCTTCCTTCGGACGTGCGCGGGCGGTGGAAGAGGAAGGAGAAGGGAAGCGGGTTGTGGAGTAATGTTTGTACCACAATTTCTTAGGAAACTGAGTGAAAGTGCTAGTTATCGACTAGAGGGGGGTGAATAGGCGATTTTTATGAAAGTCTTCAAAACATGTAAGTTTCGAAGACAAACAATAGAAATGAACCTATTGAGATGCAGCGGAAGGTAGACTACACTAAGCAAGCCATAGTCAAATATGTAATGAAGTGAAATCACAAGGACTAATAGCAGCTAGGTAGTAAAGATCAGGATGGAAGATGGTATGAAGCCAAACAACAATAGTAGTCAAGCAATGAAGTCAAACAGATACGGCAAACAGGAAATGACTTCACGAAGACTAACTCTAAGTAAAGGGAAGGAGAGGATAGAACCAGTCACTTGGTGAAGACACAGGATTTGTTGGACCAGTTCCAGTTGCTGTGACAACTATACGTCTAGTTAGGGAGGCTGAGATTCAACTCAGAAGACCGCGTCTTCACCTTATTCCCCTTGAGCTAAGGACACACAGTCCTCGCCCAATCACTTTGGTAATTCTTCAAGGTAGACTTCCAAACCTTCACAGACTTCGTTCACCGGCGATCCACAATGACTCTTGGATGCTCAGAACGCGACGCCCAACCGACTGGAGGATTCACAGTCCTCAAGTGTAATAAGTCTTCAGGTCACACAGACAAAAAGACTTCAGTGATGCCTAACACTCTTTGGCTCTGGGTGTTTGGGCTTTGTCCTCGCAAGGATTTCTCTCTCTCTCTCAAAGGCTTCGAGGTGGGTTGCTCTCAAACGACAAAAGCCGTGCACTAACTCTGAGCAGCCACCAATTTATAGTGTGGGGGGTGGGCTATTTATAGCCACTAGGCAACCCAACCTGATATGTCCGAAATGACCCTGGGTCACTAAGGAACTGACACGTGTTCCAACGGTCAGATTTCAAACACACACGGCAACTTTACTTGGGCTACAAGCAAAGCTGACTTATCCAGCTCTGGATAAGATTTGCTCTCATTGTCTTCGCTCGAAGACATAGGATTTGGGTTGAGCATCACTTCAGTGACTCTGACTTTGTTCACTTGGACCCCACTTAACAGTACGGTGGTTCCTATGACTTAACAAAGAAGAAAAGGAAACAACAAAACAACTAAGTCTTCGCGCTCCATAGTCTTCACTAAATGTCTTCTCCTGTCATAGTCTTCAATATGAATATCTTCACATACCACCATTGTCGTCAATGTCTTCATACATTTTTAGGGGTCATCTCCGGTAGGTAAACCGAATCAATGAGGGACACTACCTGTGTTATCCTGCAATTCTCACAAACACATTAGTCCCTCAACCAAATTTGTCGCCAATACTCCAAAACCAACTAGGGGTGGCACTAGATGCACTTACAATCTCCCCCTTTTTGGTGATTGATGACAAACTGGTTGAAGTTTTCAACGGGGATAAAGTATGTGAAATTGTAAAGGATAGAGCATTGTCTTCATAAGTTACAAAGGCTCCCCCTGAAGATGTGCATATAAGTAATTTGCTTCTGGAATGCAAATGCACATGGCAGGTTGTACTTGTGGAGATCCTCTTCAACTTATGACAACAATTCATCATGCATGATAAGATATAACGAAGATAATGACATGCATAATGAAAAATGGACGTCTGCAGAATGACCTAAGTGCGGAAGTTATCATCGCACATGCGGAATTTATCATTGCATCACAGAATAGCAAATAAGTAGCAGACGACCATTGAGTTTTAGTGTTACAACTCAAAGAACCAAATGTATCAAAAGATAGTGTTGTAAACACTAGGCAAAATATAAAGCAACCGCCCATATGAACCCACTTGAAGACTATCAAACTCATATGTTTCTCCCCCTTTTGTCAGTAATGACCAAAAAGGTTTGAATACATAGAGCGTCTACTCGTCCCCATGAGGAGTAGGTGAAGCAGCAGGGTTGTCATTGTTGTTAGGCGGTGCAGACGAGCTGGGTGCAGTGTCGATGCGTGCAGATGTAGGGGGCGTGAAGTAGCATCGTCTTCATCATCGATCACTTTGGCATTCACAGTTGCAGCAGAGGAAGAATAGTCAGAATCTTCAAGGGATGGAGTTCGACGTAGGACAACATTCCGTGGAGGGTGGAGTCAAACTTGAATCTTTCAGTGAAGCCATAGTCTTGAAGATCTGCTTCAGCACTAAGCAGTGTCAAACTCTTCCATGATCGCCGACAGGTCTCGTGAGTGACAAAAGCATTCTTGGTGGCAAGATTGCGAATGTGATTGATGTCCACCAAGAGGCTTTGCATTTGGCGCTTCAGCCAGTCATGATGCTTATCTTGTTTCTGATGAAGGGCAACCAGAAGCTCTCAGTCATTGAGAACGCGGGGGCGCTTCTTAGGCCTTTGGGAAATTGTGCTCTCAGTAGCTTCAGTTTGCGCACGGTGAGGCAAGCGAGTAATCCCACCCAATGGATAGACTCGAGCAACAGCTTGAATTCCTTCAATGTTTTGCGTGAAGCTTTGATGGTCAGCATTCTGAAGACAAAGGGGCTCCTTTGCAGGCTCTGGGTATATGGCTTCAACAGACAAATCAACTTCTGGCAAAAAGATGATATGATTGCATGCAGAGGGTTGATAGTTGAAGGCAGAGTGGAGCTTGATCAGACGCATGATCCAGGGAGATAGAACTTCAGACCAAATATGTCAAACCCTGATGCAGCAAGTTGGCGGATAAAGGAATCTTGTGCATTGAAGCTTTTGCCATGAAGAATATGAAAGACCAAAGTCTTCATTGCGCCTTCCAGCTTTGCATTAGGAGAATGTCCTTTGATGGGCCAGAGAGTTCGCCTTATGATGTGATAGATAGTACATGGCAGATACTCAAGGTCTTAAACAAAGAACTCCTTAGGATATTCAGCGTCTGGAGCCAAAGGCTTCATCATGCTAAGCATCTGACTCATATTGGGCTCAGGCTTGTGGAAGATGCTCTCCATAGCATCATTGTGAAGCTGACAAACAGGTTCATAGAGATCACCTGGAGTGGGCCTTGGCTTCATGATGAACAATGCCTGTCATCCACTCAAGGACCCAAGTCTTCGGATCCCTGTTGTAGCCACGAATATGCAGAGTGGCATAGAATTGGAGCAGTAATTCTTCATTCTAGTGTTCCTTATCTGTGACGAACTGCAGCAAGCCAGACTCTCTGAAGCAGTCCAGAGCTTCTTCCAAACAGGGTAGACCAGTTATGGCTTCAGTATCAAGACGCATATGTCGGAAAATGCGACCTTGATTGTACAGAATGCATGAGTAATAACTTCGCTGCTGATAACTCCAGAACCGATCAGAAGATATTCTTGCTCTTGAGTAGGGGTTCTTGGCTCTGTCAAAGAAAGTGTTGTGTGCTGTCGGTGTCAAAACCGGCGGATCTCGGGTAGGGGGTCCCAAACTGTGCGTCTAGGCGGATGGTAACAGGAGACAGGGAACACAATGTTTTACCCAGGTTCGGGCCCTCTCGATGGAGGTAAAACCCTACGTCCTGCTTGATTAATATTGATGATATGGGTAGTACAAGAGTAGATCTACCACGAGATCAAGGAGGCTAAACCCTAGAAGCTAGCCTATGGTATGATTGTTGTATGTTGGAGTCGTCCTACGGACTAAAACCCTCCGGTTTATATAGACACCGAAGAGGGTTAGGGTTACACAAAGTCGGTTACAATGGTAGGAGATCTGAATATCCGCATCGCCTAGCTTGCCTTCCACGCCAAGGAAAGTCCCATCCAGACACGAGATGAAGTCTTCAATCTTGTATCTTCATAGCCCAGGAGTCCGGCAGAAGGTATAGTCCGGCTATCCGAACACCCCCTAATCCAGGACTCCCTCGGTAGCCCCTGAACCAGGCTTCAATGACGACGAGTCCGGCGCATAGATTGCCTTCGGCATTGCAAGGCGGGTTCCTCCTCCAAGTTCTTCATAAAAGTTTGTAAACACTAAGGGTAGTGTCCGGCTCTGCAAAATAAGTTTCCACATATTGCCATAGAGAGAATAATATTAACACAAATCTAATCTGCTGACGTATTTCGTAGCATGACATCACACTACGGCCAAGCCTCCATTCGAATCGTTTTCACTTCCCCACCTCAGCGCATATTGCGAGGCGGTTTCCTTGGCACGTCTTGTCGAAGCAGAGATCGTGTCCCCCATTTACGGGATTCTCATCAATACGGACGTGGGTAACCCAACCGCACAATTTATCACGGCGCTTGGGAGATAGGCGAGTTTTACCAGGCTGGTGGGGACGCATAGTCGCATCCGCCCATATAAGGGGATAAGGATCCACCTTTTTACCTATGCCTTCTTCCTCCTTTGCCTATCCATCTCCTGCGCACCCGCGCTCCAGCGCCCAAGTCCGCACTTCCCACCTCGACCTTCTCCAGCCATGTCCGAAGCGGGAGGCAAGTGGATGGTCTCCTCTGTTATGGAGGGCCATGTCAAAAAACTAAGGAAGGCCGGATACTTGTCCAACAACATCGCGCACTGGCTTCCTGAAGAGGGGCAGTTGCTCCCCACCCCTAGGCCCCATGAGAGGGTTGTGGGTTTTCCACTCCACCCATTTGTCCGGGGACTCGTGTTCTACTATGGCCTGGATTTCCACGATCTGGCCCCGAACTTCATCCTCAACATATCAACGTTTATCGTCGTGTGCGAGGCCTTCCTCCGCATCCGCCCCCATTTCGGCCTTTGGCTCAATACTTTCAACGTCAAGCCAAAGGTGGTGCGTGGCAGCCAGGCGGAGTGCGGAGGCGCCATGGCGGGCAAGATAGCCAACGTCCTATGGCTCGAGGGCTCTTTTGTGGAGACCCTGAAGGGGTGGCAATCGGGGTGGTTTTACATCACCAAGTCGCGCGACCCTGAATGTGTCGCAGCCCCTGAGTTCCGATCCGGACCCCCTACGCGGCTCACGTCATGGAAAGAGACGGGCTTGTCGTGGGGCAACGAGGAAGAGGTGACCGGACTGCAAACATGCATGCAATCCCTGGCGAACAAGCGGCTCAAGCTTGTCAATACAGTCCAGGTCATGCTCGCCCTACGGATCCTCCCGTGTCAAAAATGGCCTTTCACTTTGTGGGAGTTCGATCCGACGCAGCACCAAACCTTGAGTAGGCTCTTCGACACGATGTACGAAGATGCGTGGAAGGTGCTATTCAAGGGCGCCGAAGCTCCCGCATCCGCGTCCGAGGACCGCGGATTCAGCACGCAGCGTCCAGCTAGCGCGGTGAGTTATCTTTACCTTTTACAGGAACTTTGTTACTCATAGTTTGACTCTATGCGGGATCTAAACTCCCTTACCTTTTACAGGAGTGGCAGGCGAAGTCCGGACAGGTCAACTGTCCGTCCCCTTTGCCCGAAGACCTAGCAGATGCTCGTTTATCGAAGCTGCTGGCCCCGGTACCTTACGTGGGACCGGAGAAGAAGGTCAAGAAGAAGGCCACGAGGACTCGAAAGAGTTCCTGGCGTCAAGAGGTGTTGGATTCTTCATCCGATGAATCCGGGACGCGCTCCTCCCGTGAAACGAGGAGGAGGAAGAAGAAACCTCGCCCCCTCCAGCGGGGGGAGGAAAGAAGAGGATGGCCGCCCCAACAGGGGAGGCCGAAGGGTCCAAGAAGGGGAAGACCCTTCCTCCGGACTACTCCCCCAACGCCGACGAGGGCGAAGAGGAGTGGCCGCAAAGGGCCAGGCGCCCGGCGGGATCGTAAGTATTCGGATACCAGAGTAACTCATAGCATTCCTTTGTCGCACAGCCTTTCCTTATGTCGAATATAATTATGCAGTCTGCCCAAGGCCGGGCTCGACGAGTCCTCGAGCGGCTCCCTGGATTTGTCGGACGTGAATTCAGTTCTGCCCGCTACCTCCCCCCCCCCACACTGCGGACGACGCCGAAGTGGCGTTGCAACAAGCTCCGGGCCGAGAGGAGGTGGTCCTAAAGGCGCCTCGAGGCGACCTCCCGGACTCCAGGAGTGAAGGGGACAAGACCCCCCAGGGCTCCAAGTCCGGCTTTGAGCCGGACACCGCATCGGAATCTTCAACGGTTCCGGACTGCGGTAGGCGAACTCCTGCTAAGAGGAGCAAGCCTTCTGAGCCGGCGGCCCTCGTCCAACCGGAGGTGCCGGACAATCTGCTGGAGGTGCTTAATGGCGCCTCCATCGACGAGGAGCACCGTACTATTATGAGTACGGTGATCCAGAAGGTTCAGTCCGCTAAGAGCGGGCTGACTGAAGCTTGTGCTAGCCTTCTAACAAGCTTCAAGGTAAGTAAAATATGTAAAAATATTACCGCATAGACAGTAGCCCCTGATGCTTTGTTTGGTGTTCGGAAAGAAAAGCCAAATAGAGGATCAAATAATTTCGCAGGAGTCTAACAAAAAATGAGTCAATATGCGTGTGCAGGCTTCGCTGCTTGCCACCGCCGCACTGACTGCGGAGGTAGGTACCCTGAAGCAGGGTCTCGAGCGGTCCGAGCAAGAGCTCGGCCTTGCCAAGCGGCAGCTCGAGGAGAAAGAAGGTAAGAGATACCTTATAGAAATATATAAAAAGATGCAATTGCAAAAAATGATAGGATTATGCTACTTATTGCAGGGGCCACAACTGAGGTGGCGACCCTCAAGCAGGCGCTGTCCGAGGCCGAGAAGAGAGCGGCCTCAGAGCGCAACGAGCGGGAGAAATTTGAGGTGCAGGTCGGCGAGGCGCAGCAAGAGCTTCAGGCTCTCATGAAAAAACATGAGAGTTTGGAGCTTGAGTCGAAGACGCGAGCGTCCGAGCTCGCCACAGCCATCGAGACTGCTCAGTCTGCCAAGGCCGAAGCCCAGAAGGCCCTCCAGGAATTGGATGCGGTGAAAAAGATAGCGGCGGGTAAGGCATTTTTTATGCAAAGCAGACATATAAAAGTAAGCTACTTGTTACTTACCCTAATCCGGAGCTCTCCAAGGGTGTTCGCAGATCTTCCTCGTAGCGTATCTCATGCCGCCGCATTCTATTGAGACGAAGAAGGCAGCTCGACGGAGAAGGTGTTCTGGTCTCAGTATGCTGAGGCCGGACACCCTGTGCCCTTAAGTGACCAGCTGAAGCAGCTGGTCGAGCTCCACAAGGCGGCCGAATAGGCCATGAAGGGCTTCATAGTTCGGCTGTGGTCTGGAGAGGCCCTGCCTGGGAGCTACTTCAGACTGGTGCGGCGGCTGGTGGAGGCCTGTCCAAGGCTCGACGTCATCAAGCGCTCCGTCTGCATCGAAGGAGCCCGGAGGGCCCTTGCCCGCGCTAAGGTGCACTGGGGCAAGCTGGAGGGCGAGAAGCTTGTGAAGGACGGGCCTCCGCCAAGGAAAGAGCATCGCAAACTCGAGAACTATTATAAGGATGTTCTGAAGGGTGCCCGCCTTGTGGCGGATGAATGTACCAAGGATGTAATTTTTGAATGAACTCGCTCGTGTTATCCTGTGCGCTGAAAACTTGTTCATGTGCGCTAAGCAATGCTTGTTGAATTTAAAATATTACTTTCTGTGCGGCCGTTTATCAAAATTGAGAGATGGCCAGTCGTCGGCTTCTGCCCCCATGCCACTAATGCTGGGGTGTTCGGGATAAACCTGAGCGCTCTTTTCCCCATGTTTGGGTCCTTCGAGGGAGGCGCTCAGCACAACGAACAAGGCAATCGGACTATAATGCTTGAACACTCTCACTTAGCCATAAAACTCTATAATTTTAAATTTCGGCGAAGCCCCTAGTATTCGGAAGACCGAGTTCGGGGCGCTATCCACGCCTTGGCCGGACAAAATCCGGTTCCTCGCTCTAAGCGGCATAGGTCTTTAAGGACCCGAAAAAACCTCTCGAACAGCGATCGGTCTCTCGCCTTATCATGACAGTCAGTTTTAGCTTCCCTACTGAGGCGCTCATCCCAGCTCAAGTGGGGCACAATCGCAGTAGTTCTCCTAGTGCTACCTTAGCCGATATAGTGGAATGTAAGGCACCAAAACATAGGAGCCGGGCAAACCCAACTATTGACCCAAATCATGATTCGGAGCCGATGCATATAGTGCTATAAGTTCGGGGTGCCGCACTTGTGAAAGTGTTCAGACTTCTCACACCATATTGAGGGGTACTAAATCCCCTGGCGTATTTGCTGTACCATAGTGTACGGGTGCAACATGTCATTAATGAACATATATATATATATAAGAGAGCAATGCAAAAAATAGACAAAAAGTTATGCAATGTTTATAAGAAGGCTGCTATCCAAGCAGAACGATACAAATAGTGCGATAGGCAAAAGAAATTGGACTATTTAACATGTCCTGTCCAGGGGCGAGCCGCGGAATTGTATTTAAAATAGGTATACTGCTCGTAATAGAGACCACCTGGGAGTTCCATAATGCGGCATGGCTTGTCTGCTTGCCTGGTTCTTGCATCGTTTATGCGGCAGTTGAATTGCCGAACAGGTCGTCCGAAGTATGGAGTCCTGAAAGTAAGAGAAAATAAAGAAAGAATTCGGCAGCCCCTAGTACGGTTTAAGCCGTGTTTTGGGGGTGCCGTGATGGTGCCCCTTCCCCTGCGCCCATGGTATTTTGAGAGCGTAGTTATGTACGCCAAGTGCTCGTTTCGCAATTTCGCGAGGGCTAGGGTTGGGGCCGCATTGCTACGCTTGCTCGGAACCTACCAGGCGGTCTTGTTGTGGGTTACTCCGGGCGCGCTTGACAATGTCCGGCTTTTTAACGGCCGGACTGGAGAATTGCCTGGAGAGGCTGCTTTGTACTTCTGCTGCGAGCGCTGCCGTATGCTCCTCCGTTCGGAGAGAGCGTTCGGTGTTTCCTTGACCGTGATTACTCCTCGAGGGCCTGGCATCTTGAGCTTGAGGTATGCATAATGCGGTACCGCATTGAACTTTGCGAATGCGGTTCGTCCGAGCAGTGCGTGATAGCCACTGCGGAACGGTATTATGTCGAAGATTAACTCCTCGCTTCGGAAGTTATCCAGAGATCCGAAGACCACTTCAAGTGTGACTGAACCTGTACAGTTGGCCTCTACACCTGGTATGACGCCTTTAAAGGTCGTTTTTGTGGTTTTGATCCTCGAGGGATCTATACCCATTTTCCGCATTGTATCCTGGTAAAGCAGGTTCAGGCTGCTGCCGCCATCCATAAGGACTCTTGTGAGATGAAATCCGTCGATAATTGGGTCTAGAACAAATGCGGCGAATCCGCCATGATGGATGCTAGTGGGGTGGTCCCTTCGATCAAAAGTGATCGGGCAGGAGGACCATGGGTTGAACTTTGGGGCGACTGGCTCCAGCGCATATATGTCCCGTAGTGCACGCTTCCGCTCCCTCTTGGGGATGTGGGTTGCGTATATCATGTTCACCGTCCGCACTTGTGGGGCAAAACCCTTATGTCCATTGTTGTTCGGCGGCCTGGGCTCTTCCTCGTCGTCGCTATGCAGCCCCTTGTCTCTATTTTCGGCATTTAACTTGCCTGCCTACTTGAACACCCAACAATCCCTGTTGGTGTGTGAGGGAGTCCTGGATTAGGGGGTGTTCGGATAGCCGGACTATACCTTCAACCGAACTCATGGACTATGAAGATACAAGATTGAAGACTTTGTCCCGTGTTCGGATGGGACTTTCCTTGGCATGGAAGGCAAGCTAGGCGATGCGGATATTCAGATCTCCTACCATTGTAACCGACTTTGTGTAACCCTAACCCTCTCCGGTGTCTATATAAACCGGAGGGTTTTAGTCCGTAGATGAACTCCAACATACAACAATCATACCATAGGCTAGCTTCTAGGGTTTAGCATCCTTGATCTCATGGTAGATCTACTCTTGTACTACCCATATCATCAATATTAATCAAGCAGGACATAGGGTTTTACCTCCATCAAGAGGGCCCGAACTTGGGTAAACATTGTGTTCCCTTGTCTCCTGTTACCATCCGCCTAGACGCACAGTTCGGGACCCCCTACCCAAGATCCGCCGGTTTTGACACTGACATTGGTGCTTTCATTGAGAGTTCCTCCGGGTCATCGCTTTTAGGCCCGATGGCTCCTTTGATCATCAACGACGATGCGGTCCAGGGTGAGACTTTTCTCCCCAGACAGATCTTTGTCTTCGGCGGCTTCGCACTGCGGGCCAATTCGCTTGGCCACCTGGAGCAGATCGAAAGCTACGCCCCTGGCCATCAGGTCAGATTTGGAAGTTTAAACTACACGACTGACATCCGCGGGGACTTGATCTTCGACGGATTCGAGCCACAGCCGAGCGCGCCGCACTGTTTTGACGGGCATGACCTAGCTCTGCCGCCGAACGGTGCCCTGGAGGCCGCACGCACTTCGGTTCCGACCCTTAATTCGGAGCCTACTGCGCCAATCGAGGATGAGTGGTTGGACGTCGCCTCAGGGGCTGCTATCTCAAAGGCGATCGAGCCGAACACCAGCCCCGCACTCCGCAAGGCCTGTGACTCCGAGGGGCCGGATTCCTCTCCGGACTCTGAGCCCTCCGCGCACCCGCCGATCGAATCCGATAGGGCGCCGATCATGGAGTTCACTGCCGCAGACATCTTTCAGCACTCGCCATTCGGCGACATTCTGAAATCGCTAAAGTCTATCTCTTTATCAGGAGAGCCCTGGCCGGACTACGGTCAGCAAGGTTGGGATATGGACGATGAAGAAATTCAAAACCCACCCACCACCCATTTGGTAGCCACCGTCGACAATTTAAACGGCGTCCTCAACTTCGACTCCGAAGACATCGACGGTATGGACGACGATGCAGGAGATGCATATGAACCAGTGCCTATAGGGCATGGGACAGCCACCTCATCTCATGATGTGTACATGGTGGATACACCTAAAGGAAGCAACAACGAGGAACATGGGGAGGCAACCAAGGATCAATCTCTCAAAAAGCAATCAAAGTGGCGGCGTAAACGCCGCCCCAGGCCCCGCCTCGACACAGACCCCGTCATAGATCAGGACGAGCCGGCAGACGACGAGCATGCCCTAGGACAACCATCTGAACAGGGCAACCCGGACAAACAAACCGAACAGCCCGTCCCTGGCAAAAACGGCATTCCGGATGACCTTACGCCGGATAAGGCCACGGAGCAGAAGAACCTCCACAAAAGGCTCGTTGCAACCGCACGCAGCCTCAAAAAGCAGAAGCGGAAGCTAAAAACTGCGGAAGATGCACTCAGAATCAGATGGAGTAAAGTAATCAATACCGCAGACAAATACGGCGGCAGCCGCCATACTAAAAGCTATCCGAAGCGAAAGCTGCTGCCGGAATTCGACGAGGAGGCCCTAGAGCCCCCGCAGTCTAAAAGTAAGAAAGCCATCCGGTCGGATAGATGACCCCATGGCCAGCATAAAGCATCTAGCGGCGCCGCACTTAAGCCGGCACGCGACCCACACAAGGATTCGCATCAAAATGATGGCCCAGCCAGGTCCATTTATGGGCCAAGAAAGCAAGCTTTCGTAAGCAATGCAATAAAGCCATTATCAGAATCCGGCACACCCAAATACAGGGGCGCCGCACACCCCCTATGTTTCACCGATGAGGTTCTGGATTATGAATTTCCAGCGGGATTCAAACCCGTAAACATAAAGGCATATGACGGAACAACAGACCCTGGAGTCTGGATTGAGGATTACATCCTCCACATACATATGGCTAGAGGAGATGACCTCCACGCCACAAGCTTAAAGAACCAGCCCGGCATTGGTTTAAAAGCCTTCCTGAAAACACAACTAGAAGTTGGGAGGATCTCGAGGACGCTTTCCGAGCAAATTTTCAAGGGACCTATGTCCGTCCTCCGGATGCAGACGATCTCAGTCACATCACACAACAGCCCGGAGAATCAGCTCGGCAGTTCTGGAATAGATTTCTTACTAAGAAGAATCAGATAGTCGACTGTCCGGACGCCAAAGCCCTAGCAGCTTTCAGGCACAATGTCCGAGACGAGTGGCTCGCCAGACACCTCGGCCAAGAAAAGCCAAGAACAATGGTCGCATTAACAAGCCTCATGACCCGCTTTTGTGAAGGAGAGGACAGCTGGTTGGCAAGATGTAGCACCAGCGACCCAAGTACATCCGAAACTAGGGATGGAAACGGAAAAATGCGACGCAACAAGGATCGTCGCCGGACTAATGAAAACAATCCGAAGAGCATGGCAGTCAACGCCGGATTCAAAAGCTCATGGCAGAAACAGAAAAAGCCGCCCCTCTAGGACAACAGAGATGATTTATCCAACCTAAACAAAATCCTGGACAGGATATGTCAAATACACAGTACTCCCGGAAAGCCTGCTAACCATACCCACAGAGATTGTTGGGTTTTCAAACAATCCGGCAGACTCAACGCCGAACACAAGGGGCTCGACACACCAAGCGAGGACGAGGACGAACCCCAAAAGCAGAGCACCAGGAAACAAAAGAATTTCCCACAAGAAGTAAAAACAGTAAACTCACTTCACATAACAAAACGTGCGGCGCCCATAAAGGTACCCGCCACACGGCCTAGCCCAAAGGGGTCCCGCCACTGGTTGTCAAAACCAATCATCTTCAATCATCCGGATTATTCCAGAAGTATCAGGAACGCAGGCTGGACTGCCTTGGTGCTCGATCCAATAATTGGCGGACTCCAGTTTTCAAATGTCCTTATGGACGGTGGCACTGGACTAAACCTGATATATCAGGACACAATCCGTCACATGGGGATAGACCTAACAAGAATTCGCCACAGCAAAACCTCCTTTCAAGGGGTAACGCCTGGTCCGGACACCCATTGCATGGGTTTTCTCCGGCTCGAAGTTGTATTCGGCTCCACCGAAAACTTCCACCGCGAAAAGCTGACTTTCCACATCGTCCCATTCTCAAGTCGCTATCAAGCTCTGCTGGGACGCGAAGCTTTCGCTCGCTTTAACACAGTACCGCATTATGCATCTCTTACGCTTAAGAAGCCCGGTCCACAAGGCATCATCTCCTTGAAGGGGAATCATTGAGTACGCCTCCCCCGAGCGGAGGATTGTGCGGCCGCTTTAAGCAGCCCCACAATACAATGGCTTCACCAGCCAGAACATCTGAACAAGCCATCAAGACGACGGACACGGGTAGACGAGTCCGGCATAAAAGCATCATTGATAAAGACTTAGTGGCCATATACCCCTGCCCTAGGGGCTCCGCACACATAGAATAAGAGACAATAAAGCTCAATCTTACATATTTTACTTTATACTTTGTTTATTTAATATAAAGTTTGTTCGGCACGCCCTTTTTTCAACTTAATTCCTCTCTTTTACAGATGAACATCGTGCTGCGCCCGTCCAGGATACGGCACAACAGAGACACAGGCGCAGACGTGCAGTAGGGACCCGTTCCAAGGATTCCTTTTAGATTAAGACCCTGCGTAAACCTTTTTTACTGACTCTTGTTGATACACATCCCCTGGTTCTATAACCAAGGAGGAGGCTGGCGTCTTGGCATGTGGCCACGTCAGAAGTCCTGCGCGTACCTGGACACTAGGGGCTTATACCTAAGAGCGTTACTTCGCCCGCTCTCATAAAGACCGAATACCTTAGGGAGTGTTCGGCGTCGCGAGTTTGGCTATGCATCAGCTCCGAATCATGATTTTGGTCAAATGTTGGGTTGCCCGGCTCCTGTGTTCGGCCGCCTTACGTTCCGCTCTATCGGCTAAGGTGGCACTAGGAGAACTACTGCGATTGTGCCCCGGTTCGGCCAGGCGAGCACCTCAGTAGAGAAAGCCGAAAACCGACTGTCATGATATAGCGTGAGACTGGTCAACCACTCGATGACTCTCCGGAATCTATAGGATTCCTCCGCATTAACGAAGGGTCGTTTCCCGGCCAGGCACATACGCGCCCCGAATTCGGGCGAGTGCAGTCACCACCAAGGGCTATCTAAAGAGTCCCACTGTCAAGATCCTATGGCTAAGTTAAAGTGTTAAAGCATTATAGTCCGGTTGCCTAGCTCGCTGTGCCATCACCTCCTTTGTAGGACCAACACGTTGGATTAAGGGTGAAAATGCGTCTTCTGCGAGCACCCCCGCACAATGTGTGTGGGGGCTGAAGCCAACGACTGCCATCTTTCAGATTTTGTATACATTAAAACGGCCGCATAGGAGGTGTCCCAAATACTTGAAGGCACAAGTATAAAAAGCTACTACAATTCATCAAAATACTGCTTTATCTCTACCTAATAATAAAGCACGGTGGGTTTCGGCCGTCCGTCATCCCTATTTGCAAAAAAGTCCCTGCAGTTTGTTGAAATCAACCTGCAGTCCATCTATAAGTCATACCGAACCGTTTTTTTAACTTTCTCAGAAAACCCCCTGAAGTTTCAGGTAATCAACCCGCCATCCATATTTAAGTCATACGAATCGTTTTTTTGTGTTTTAACAGAAACCCCCCTAACCTTTCGATTAATCAATCTGCAGTTTATCTAAAACAAAATTATCCATATCTTTTAAACCGTAACTCCGATTTTGACATATTACATATTTCTAAACTAATAATTTGGGTGCAAACTTAATCTATATTTAAGTCATACGAATCTAAATATGCTGTTACTTTTAGCTGTTAAATATTTCTAAACTAATAATTTGGGTGCAAACTTAATCTATAGTGCATGATCTATTTTTCTTTCGCATCGGCGGCGATACAAATTGCAAATAAACACACATTAAAACCAGATTGAGTGGGAAAAAACATTGATAACCACGCATGCACAACTCTGAAAAACCTCGCGGGAAAAAACAACACTTTTCTCATCTTATTCTGAGCGATTGTGTGCGTGCGAGCGCGCACGTGTGTGTGTGAGAGAGAGACGCCTTAGGACTGACCACATTCAAATGCGTTTTCGTTGTGTGAGCATTGAGACCACCGTCGGGAACACGAATGTGATGCCATTTTAAAATAAAGAGCGTCTACCTATCAGGGTCTCGAGTCGTGGTTATTGGGTTAAGAGCGTGTGTTTTTTCTGTCCCGTTGCAACGCACGGGCTCTTTTGCTAGTAATTAAATATGCTATCAGAACATAGCATCCTTCGAGCACTGCGTCTCTATTACACGAGCGCCTTCAAGGACTTCCTAAAAATAGTGCTCGGAGGGTACTCGGCTTTTGTCCAAATCCAGGGACGCAACAACGGTGGTCTCCTTCTCGGCCCAGTATTTCTTGACACGGGTGAGAGCCATCCGTGCGCCCTCTATGCATGCTGACCTCTTCATTGCATTAATACGTGGCACCGCATCAAGGAGTTGTTGCACCAAGCTGAAATAACTCTTCGACTCCGATCTCCCCGGCCACAAATGACCCATGACGCACTTCATGGCGAGTCTGGACAACCTATTCAGTTCGGCCCATTGAGCCAGACGATCGTCCATCGCTAGTGGACGCTCTGGATTGTGAAACTGCGACCAGAAAAGTTTTTCCACTTCGCGATCTTCTTGATCTCGAAAATGTTCGGTCGCATCAGCAGCACTCGCTGCCAAATCCAGATAGGTGTCCTCCACACTCCACATCCGGTCCAACGGAGCAAACTTCGGATCGCAAAACTTCCTCCGCAGCATAAAGGGCTTTCCAGACGCAATATGTCCGGCCTGACGCAGCTCCTCCTTTGCAGCTCTCATCAAAGAGCGAGCATCCTTGGCATCAGCAACGGCCTTCTCTAAGTCCGTCTGCCTCGCCTGGTCTTCTTCCTCAAGAAGCTTGCAACGGTCAGCAGTGCTCTTTAACTTCACGGCCATCTCGGCCATCTCCTTCTTGCTTCGGCAGTGAGCAGCCTGTTCGGCTCTCAGCTCTTCAAGGGCCTTCTCGGTAGCCGCATCCCTTTCTCTGGCTTGTTCCTTAGCCCGGGCAAGTTCCGCCCGAAGACTCTCCACGGCGGCCGCACCGTCTGCGTTAAGCACACACATTGTAAGATATTGGCATAAAGCCCCTCTTACCAGGTGCCGCCCAAGGAATTACATACCTTGAGCCTCATCAAGCCGCTTGTTGACGAGCGCGATGTCGGCATCTGCCACGTCCATTTGCCGCTTTAGTTCGGCAAAACCATCAGTTCGGCTCAATTCCGGACACCTCGCCACCTACATTTAAAGGCAACATTTTAGACCTGGGATTATGATCCTCTGCACGCTGTCACTTCTGACAACGCACAGAGTCTCAGGGGCTACTATCTACACATGGCGCATTTTATTTATGCGCAACTGGCAAAAGTGTACATTATCTAACGTACCTCAAAACCCGTCAGTAAGCTTCTGACGGCCTCGTGCAATCCACTTTCCGCGGATGAAATCCTTTCAATCACCGTGCTCATCAGTGCACGGTGCTCCTCTGAGATAGAAGCTCGCCCCAGCAGATTCTTTAGCTCCTCCGGTCGAGCACCAGACGGTGCCGGACTTGTCCTATGGCCTCTTTCGAAGGCCGGACGCGGAGAACCTTGGGGGGCCTCATAGTTGTCTTCCGCTCCTGCCGGATTCGGACAAATCCTCCGTGACGACACCTCAGGGTCGCCCGCCTCGCTATGTGGTACGGCAAGGGGAGGCGTTCCGCTCTCCATCATCTCTGGAAGAAGGTCCCCCGAAGACGAGCTCTGCTGAGAAGGGCTGAGGTCCGAACTACAAGGAAAATTTCGGTTAATCATTCTCAGGTTTAAAGCAAGGATATTTTATAATCTTTCTCTACTTACGGCTCGCTGGAGGGCTAGCCCCCTTGAGGGCATAGTTCGGCTGAGGTATCCCCCGGCGTAGGACCCTCTGACGAGGATTTTTTCCCCGCTTGGAGGCTATGACCTCCGGGTTTTCAGAGGCAGACCATTTATTCCCCAGAGGAGAGGAATTTTCGGTTCCTTCCCTCCGAACAGCCTCCTTCGAGAAGGTCATAGCTACCTTGTCCTCTCCCTCACTTTCCTTCAAAGGCACAATCTTCAACATCCTGACCAGGACAGAATCCGGCCTGGTCTCAGGGAGGGGAGCCGGACACCTTATCAGCTTTGCTTTCGCTATCCACTCCTGTTTAAAGGGGCAGCTCTTTTAGGGGGCAAGTTTATGACAAATATATGGATAACGAGTCCGGGCACAAGGCTACTTACTTGAGTATCCGGGCGATTGCAGCTTAGACCTGCATCCTCGGTCAAATCCGGACACATTGATTGTGATCCGAAGAACAGTTTATACATCTCCGCGGGCGTTGCACCCATAAAATGCAGGAGAGCTCGTGGTCCCTACGGATTAAACTCCCACAGGCGAAGGGAGCGATGTTTGCCGGGCAGGGTTCGGCAGATCAGCATGACTTGCGTCACTTTGACCAGGCTGAGGTCTCTTTCCAAGAGATCCCTGATGCGGCCCTGCAACAAAGGCACATCCTAGGATGGCCCCCAGTCTAGGCCTTTATTGACCCATGACCCTAATTGCTGCGGGGGACCCGAGCGAAAGGCAGGCGGCGCCACCCATTTGGTGCCCCTGGGAGCGGTGATATAGAACCACTCCCGTTGCCATAAGCCGAGCTCCTCTTGAAAAGAGCCCTCGGGCCATGGAGCATCAGCATTCTTACTTATAACAGCACCTCCGCACTCTGCGCGCTGTCCCTTGATCATCTTCGGCTCCACTTTAAAGGTCTTGAGCCATAATCCGAAGTGAGGGGTAACATGGAGGAACGCTTCGCACACGACGATGAATGAGGAAATATGGAGGATGGACTACGGAGCTAAGTCGTGGAATTCCAGCCCATAATAAAACATCAGCCCCCTCACGAAGGGATCCATTGGGAAGCCTAACCCCTGAAGGAAGTGAGATATGAACACCACGCTCTCACCAGGCTGGGGACTGGGAACCGCTTGCCGTTGAGCAGGCAACCTATGCGAAAATTCGCCAGTCAAGAACTTAGCCTCTCTCAACTTTACCACGTCCTCCTCCGTGATGGAAGAGGGCATCCATCGGCCTTGAAGGTCGGAACCGGACATTGTCGAAGGTCCGAAGCGCCTGGAATCTGGAGCCTAGGGTGTTGGAACTCGAGGCGACGGGCGAACTCGTTTGAGATTGGAAAAACGGAGCGAGGCCCCTCTTTATAAGAGGTTGAATACCAAGAGCCCTCCCCGTGACCGTTTGGGACTCGCCTTTAATCGAGAAAACATGCTAAACGGGCACGATTGAGTTACCCACGTCCGTATTGTTGAGAATCCCGTAAATAAAGGGGACACGATCTCTGCTTTGACAAGATGTGCCAAGGAAACCGCCTCGCAAAACGCGCTGAGGTGGGGGAGTGAAAACGATTCGGATAAAGGCTTGGCCGTAGTGTGATGTCACGCTACGGAATACGTTAGCAGATTATGTCGGAGTTCTGGGAACGGGGGTCCCCAGACTTGCCTGCCTGCGGCCTGCGGCGTGGCTCAAAGGGGGCCCAGCACGGCCCATCTTCATCAAACACAAGACCCAAGACCCTCGCGAGAGGCCAAGCCTCGCGGGGCAGACGACACGGTGCTTCCTCAGGCGCGGCCTCATCAGGCTAGCTCATGAGGAGGAGGAGAGATCAAGGCAGGGTACCTCGCGAGGTGCCCATGACGCAAGCCATGACGACTAAGGGCGCCAGGCGGGCGCCAGCCCATGCAGTGTCCTCCCTTTCCTCTTTGGTGCAAAGGGAGCAAGCGCAGGCGAGAGGATCAAGCAAAGGCATCCATTTCGGTGCAACAAGACCATGACCAGTCCAACGGTGGGAAGGAGGTCATCGTGGAGCCCAGAACGGCGTCACCACAGGGCCTTTGGCAGGCGAGGACCAACTTTAGTCAGGATAAGTGTACTGGATGTTCCCCTTCAAATTGGCCAATTGTTGGTGCCCTTCCCGCTCAATATTTGGGAAGAGGCCCAGGGCCCTTGCCTATAAATAGGACTAGCCACCCCCAGGGTAGAGGCATCGGGTATCCAGAATCCGAGCGCGCAGAGGGCAAGAAAGAGAGAGAGAAGGGCGGTTGAGCTCCTCCTAGCAGTTCATCCCCCTCGACAAGAACAGACCCTCGCGAGGCTGTTCTTCCCTGTATTATTCACCATCATCAGCCCAAGAGGCAATCCACCCACCACAAACTAGAGTAGGGTAGTACACCACAATGGTGGCCCGAACTAGTATAAACTCTGTGTCCCAGGTGTGGTTCTTTCTGTAGCTAGATTCCTGCAAGACGGAGAGGTAGAGGGCAGGATCTCCGCGCGCACCCCAGAGTTCGAACCTCAAGGTTCTGCCGGAACCCGAAATCCGACATTTGGCGCGCCAGGTAGGGGTGCGCCATAATCCACCTTTCTACCGCTCCGCGTCTCATCGCACCATCATCACCATGTCCGGCGACCAGGCGGGCAACCAAGATCCATGGGCGGCGTGGCCCGCCCGCACGAAGTCGCCCGCCTCGGGCGACCCCGCGCCCCAGGCAGCTCGTGGTCCGCAGGGCTCTGCGGGCCGTGGACGGCGCGGACAGGCTTCAACGACCCTCACGCTACGGCAAGCGCGGTCGATGGCAAGGGCCTCCAATCACGCCACGACCACGACACCGTACACCCGCCGGGAGCAAGCGAACTCGAGGGCCGCGCTCACGGTGGCCCGAGAGCTGCTGCAGTGTAGGCTGCTGGAAGGTGGCCGAGATGTGCTGCTGGAGCGGGTCGCCGAGCTCCTGGGCTTTGCCGCTTTGGGGGCTCACCCCTTCTGCATCCAACTTCCGTCGCAAGCTCGGGGTAGCGCGCGCGGGTGCCCCGCACGCTCCCGCGTGCCTCAGGGCTACCCCAACACCAGCGAATCCATCGGCGCCGGACTTGCGGTAGTGCTACCCCCGCCCCCGGCGCGTGAGGGAGAAAGGCTCGGCGCAGCCCACGGCGTCGGCGGGCAGCCGTGCTATCACCCCGCGGTAGGCACGTCAAGCAACACTGCGTGGCGGCAGGAGCCCTACAACACAGCCTTCGGGATGGCGGCACCAGAAGAATACGTGCCCCTCATGATGGACCAAGTGCATGCTCACGAGGCTGAACAAGACTCGCTGCTCAGCCCCGGCTGGGGAGGCGAGACACCAGAAGCTGAACTCTTCCAGAAGCCCCGGGACGGCTCCATCGGGCACGCCGGAGGCGACAACTATCGGGTACCACTAATTCCTCAGGAGCATGCGTATGCTAATCATGGATCGCAGGAGGTGCAGGTCGCCGCAGCGAGCAGCTGCCCCGCTCCCACAGTCTCCTACCCCTCGGGAGGAGGGCGCAGGGGGCTGCAGGAGAGGGGCAGAGATCCGACATCACCACCGCGGTGTTCGGAGCAAGGCGTTCTCAAGAGGTAGGCCCTCCGCTGGGGAGGCGCCTAAGGGCCTGCCCCTGGCGAAGGACCCGTGGTCGTCGGGGGAACGGCTGGCGACCGCTCTACCCCGCCGGCGGTGTCCTGGTTTCCGGTCGTCGTTGGTGGCACTAGAGTGTGGCGCAAGGCGGGGCCCTCGTCTAGCGATATGAAGCAAGGCCGGTACCTGTGAAGAAGGCCCAGTGCCTGTGAAGCTCGCCGCCCCGTGACACTCTCACGTAATAATGAGTGGGGTTGTACAAGCCCCGGAGTCTCAGGGGTGCCGGCCTCAGGCCCTGGGGCTCCCTCCCACGCCTAGTGGACAACACTTAGCTCCGCGCTGGTGAGAAGACGTCCAAGACTAGATTAGGTGCCGGACGCGGCCTTTTGTCTGCTTTCATTGCCTTCTTCCTTTGGCTGTAACTTTTCCCCTGCTGGATTTAAATTGGATTCTAATTTGAGATTTGCGTGCATTTGGGGAAGGGGTGCTTAGTCTCGTTCGAGCCATTTCTTGTGTTCTGGTTACCGCTTCACTGCAGCTGCCTCCCCTCGCGTGCAGCCCAGGCTGCCGCTATTGCTCCCTCTCGGGAGGACTTCCTGGTACCTCGGAGGATGTCCCTTCGGGAAAAGGCCCGGAGCCTGTGAAGAAGGCGAATGCCTGTGAAGCTATCACGTTTGCGAAAAGGCCCGGAGCCTGTGAAGAAGGCGAACGCCTGTGAAGCTATCGCGTTTGCGAAAAGGCCCGGAGCCTGTGAAGAAGGCGAACGGCTGTGAAGCTATCGTGTTTGCGAAAAGGCCCGGAGCCTGTGAAGAAGGCGAACGCCTGTGAAGCTATCGCGTTTGCGAAAAGGCCCGGAGCCTGTGAGGAAGGCCAGCGACGATTACGCGTCCCACAATTTTGACTACAGAACACTCAGGACACCGTGTCCTCCCACGGGCTGCCTCAGGGCCTGCGCGAAACAAAGGTAAACCAGCCATCCACCGGGCGCGGGTGCACGCACAACATAATAGCTACTAGTATGACATGTACAGGTTTTTCATGAGGGGCTTCCCCTCCTCAAAATGCTCTAATAGCCATCAGGCCAAACACCTGAGTTTTACTCGTGTAGGATAAAACGACACGGGCAATACATACTCACTCGGACAGATCCCCCAATGCATCCTCGGGAGCCCCTCCCGAGCCGCCGCTGGCGTCGCTGAACTCGCCATCGCTACCTGCGTCATCGCCAGCGGCATCAGGGCCGTCCACCACACCGCCTTCGTTGGCAGCCATGATCACGTCGTCATCATCCGAAGTAAAAGCCCTCACAAGAGCATCCACGTTGTCTTCCACCCAGTGCGCCAGGTCGCCTCGGACGGCCTGGGGGACTGGGGCGATGGCGGCGTCGAAGTCGAAGTGGGGATCCATGTTCCGGAGATGGCTGAAGACACGAGAGAAGGAGCGCCCGAGCAGGGCGCGGCTCCTCTCCTCCACCAACCTGTCAGCCCTGACCGATCGCGCCTCCAGCTGCGTCACCACGGCGGTGAAGAACTGCAGGTTGCCGGCGTAGTTGATCGTGTGCGGCTCACCGACGGCCGCCTCACAGATGTTGCCCAAGGCTGTGTTAGCCCTCTCCCTGAGCGTAGCCAGCACGGGGCCGTGCACGTGCTCCAAGACCTGCCGCTGGTGTATCTCATCAGCGTTCAGGCGCTCAACGGCCTCAGCCTCCTCCACCCGCTGGCGAAGACGGAGCACTTTAGCCTGGGAGGCAGCCAACTCCTTTTGTGCTGCCTCAAGCGCGATCTGGGAAGCGTCGGCCCGCCGCGTCGCCTCATTCCGTTGGGCCCTCAGGGCTGCGGTTCTCCCCTCAGCCTCGACCCGGATCAGCTCCAGCTTCCCCGCGAACTCACGCTCCAAGCCTTGGCGTGCCGTCGCCACCCGACGACCGACCTCCTCCAGGACACGCGCTTCCTGCGCAGCGACTTCATCTTCCGCCTGCGTCACCAGACGCTCCCTCGTCTCCAACCGCTCGTACTCGCGGGTGCGTTCTGCGGCTTCCAGCGTCAACGCTTCCTCACGCCTCTAGAGCTTAGCTGGGTCGCCAGAAGCCACCTTCATCGACGCAATGGCCGCCTCACGCAGTTCCACTTGCTCCTCTAATGAGTGTCATCGGGCCAGGAGCTCCCGAGCCCGCTCCTCCGCAGCTTCTCGCCGTCGGTCGGCTCCCAGGGCCTCCTCAGCGGGATGGGATCGGGCCGCTCGAGAGGCCTCCAGTGCCGCCTTCGCCTCTTCACCATCAAGGTCGCGTTGATGGCGCGTGAGGGCGACGGCGACCTCCAGCTCGCGACGCCCAGCAGCCAGGCGCAGGCCCTCGTCCTCCAGACGCGCGTCTTCACCGGCGAGCTCCTCCCCAAGCAGGTCCACCGCGTCGGTTCACCTTCGAAGGAACTCTTGGCGACGAGCACGGCGCTCCCGAGCGCGCTCAAGCATGCCTTCCGCACCATCATCCGCCCCAAGCTGGCGCCGGAGGCCGCAAACCATCGCTCCCCCTCCGGGCAGGGGGCTGGGGGCTGGCGCCCTCACGACGGCCGGGCGCGCCATACCAGAAGCACGGCCTGAGGCCAGTCCGTCTTCATAAGAAGGGCGCAGGGGGCGCCTCGGCCAGTCGCAGCCCGCGGCCAGGCGGGGAGCCCATGGCAGGCTGGCCGTGTCAAGCGAGGGCCCGCGAAGGAAGATCGCTGGAAGAGAAGGGCTGCAGGGCACCTCGGGACGGTCCACCCCTTCATTCGTCCTCGCCACAAGAGCAATGCTGCTCGGAACGCTTTGGGATGACGGGGGAGGCGAAGCCAAAGGAGGCGACGCCTCAGCAGCCCCCGCGAGCTCGGCTGGAAGAGGCCTGCAGAGCAAGGATCAGTAGACGCAACAAGGGGGATCCGGAGCCAGGAAAGGAAAAGGCTTACTCGTCGGTAGCGAAGTACTTCCGGCGCTTCAGCAAGCGACAAGAGAAGTCATCACCCAGGGCCTCCCTTTTCCTCCGGAGGGCCTCGAAATCCACACGAAAGCGGCCTAGGAGAAGAGCGCAGGGATCAACCTGAGACGAAGACAGAGCAGCGGAGCGGACCGCGTCAGGGGCGCCTGCGTGACGCGTACTGCCAATCACCTCACCAGAAGGCGCAGCCGGGGCCTCGGGAGCCTCGGCCCAGGCGCTGAGAGTAGCTGCTTGCCACCCACAGCTTCAGCAGCACGGACCTCAGGAGCCGTTCCCTCTAGGGCACCGCCGGGCGCAGTCACCTCTTCGGGAGCCTTCTTGGCCTCCACCACCTCATGCCTCCCTGCTCCGCCACTCGAGGAGGATTCGCCTTGACCGACCAAAAGGGGGGTCACCACCACAGGGTTCTCGCGATGCCCTTGGAAGCCAGCAGGGCGCAGCCCCCATTCGTCAAAGGAGGGCATGTGCTTCACGAAGTCGTCCCTGTTCTGGCAAAGGTACAGCAGGGCCCCTCCACGCTGGATGCTGCCCGGGTTGGGGTCACCAGTCAGGGCCAGGGGCACTGTCCTTAGCGCCCCAGGCGCCAGGTCTTCTTCCTGGAGCCTCATGCGATCGTCATGCCCGCTGAAGGCCCACATTCGGCGGGAATGGCGTTGGAGAGGGGCAATGCGGCGAAACAGGAACTCCTTCACCACCTTGGGCGCCGTCACGCCGAGCGATCTCAAGAACGTGAAGCGGCGCCAGACGAAGGCAAGCCGGGGGCTCACGAGCGTCTCCTGGCCCCAGCCCGAATTGGGTACAGCAGACGAAGTTGGCTTCACCAGCAGGGGGCCGGGCACCCCGACATCGACGTACAACCACCGCTCACGGAACCCAGCAGGAGGCGAAGGAAGCTTGAAGTCGATCCCCGAGGCCGCAGTCTCAGACGCGGCGACGAAGCTCACGCACGCTGAGCATTGAGTGGGGTCGGCAAGGCGCAAAGAGAAGAAGTGGCGCAGCAAGGCAACGGAAGGAGGGATTCCCATCATCGCCTCGCAAACAAAGGCAAAGACCGAAAGGAGGGTGATGGATTCAGGACCCAGATGCATCATATGGATCTAGTAATGAGAGAGGACGGCCTTGAAGAAATCAGAAAAGGGGGGAACCAGACCCGCCCACAAGGTATCGGCAAAATAATGGACCTCGGTGATTATCCTGTCGGTGGGGAAGTGAGACATAGACCAGGCCGTCGTCCTCCCGCACTCATTGAAGATGGTGGCCAGAGCCGGGCTGAGCTTATCCAGGCACTCTCGGTTGAGTATGGTCGACCGGCCGACGACGGGGGCCACCGATGGCGGCGAGCGAGATGGAGGCATGGGTCTCTTCCCTTTCTCCTTCTTCGTCGGAGCCATGGCGATGGAAAAGAAGGAGAAGATGTGAGATGGGATTGGAGGCGAGAGTCGGAGTCCGAGGGGAGGAAGAACAGGAGACGGTCAAGCAGCAAGAAGGGGGCGGCCGTGTACAACTGCGGGTCCGCCTAGCAGGGCGCAAAATAAGGAAGCGTGGGGGAACAGTGCTGCCCACGTCCAATCAACCGCCACACGGCGCCCGAGGCCCCAGGCTGTTAGGGCACGCGGTGCTTCGCCCTTGCCCTTTCGCCTTTCAGCACGGCCAAGTCCATGCGTGCCTTGGGCCCGGGGGCTACTGTCGGCGTTCTGGGAACGGGGGTCCCCAGACTTGCCTGCCTGCGGCCTGCGGCGTGGCTCAAAGGGGGCCCAGCATGGCCCATCTTCATCAAACACAAGACCCAAGACACTCGCGAGGGGCCAAGCCTCGCGGGGCGGAAGACACGGTGCTTCCTCAGGCGCGGCCTCATCAGGCTGGCTCATGAGGAGGCGGAGAGATGAAGGCAGGGTACCTCGCGAGGTGCCCATGACGCAAGCCATGACGACTAAGGGCGCCAGGCGGGCGCCAGCCTGCACAGTGTCCTCCCTTTCCTCTTTGGTGCAAAGGGAGCAAGCGCAGGCGAGAGGATCAAGCAAAGGCATCCATTTCGGTGCAACAAGACCATGACCAGTCCAACGGTGGGAAGGAGGTCATCGTGGAGCCTAGAACGGCGTCACCACAGGGCCTTTGGCAGGCGAGGACCAACTTTAGTCAGGATAAGTGTACTGGATGTTCCCCTTCAAATTGGCCAATTGTTGGCGCCCTTCCCGCTCAATATTTGGGAAGAGGCCCAGGGCCCTTGCCTATAAATAGGACTAGCCAGCCCCAGGGTAGAGGCATCGGGTATCCAGAATCCGAGCGCGCAGAGGGCAAGAAAGAGAGAGAGAAGGGCGGTTGAGCTCCTCCTAGCCGTTCATCCCCCTCGACAAGAACAGACCCTCGCGAGGCTGTTCTTCCCTGTATTATTCACCATCATCAGCCCAAGAGGCAATCCACCCACCACAAACTAGAGTAGGGTATTACACCACAATGGTGGCCCGAACTAGTATAAACTCTGTGTCCCTTCTGTGGTTCTTTCTGTAGCTAGATTCCTGCGAGACGGAGAGGTAGAGGGCAGGATCTCCGCGTGCACCCCAGAGTTTGAACCTCAAGGGTCTGCCGGAACCCGAAATCCGACAGATTAGATTTGTGTTAATTTTATTCTCTCTATGGCAATATGTGGAAACTTATTTTGCAGAGTCGGACACTACTTTTGGTGTTTACAATCTTTTATGAAGAACTTGGAGGAGGAACCCGCCTTGTAATGTCGAAGACAATCTGCGCGCCGGACTCGTCGTCATTGAAGCCTGGTTCAGGGGCTACTGGGGGAGTCTTGGATTAGGGGGTGTTCGGATAGCCGGACTATACCTTCAGCCGGACTCCTGGACTATGAAGATACAAGATTGAAGACTTCGTCCCGTGTCCGGATGGGACTTCCCTTGGCGTGGAAGGCAAGCTAGGCGATGCGGATATTCAGATCTCCTACCATTGTAACCGACTTTGTGTGACCCTAACCCTCTCCGGTGTCTATATAAACCGGAGGGTTTTAGTCCGTAGGTCAACTCTAACATACAACAATCATACCATAGGCTAGCTTCTAGGGTTTAGCCTCCTTGATCTCGTGGTAGATCTACTCTTGTACTACCCATATCATCAATATTAATCAAGCAGGACGTAGGGTTTTACCTCCATCAAGAGGGCCCGAACCTGGGTAAACATTGTGTTCCCTTGTCTCCTGTTGCCATCCGCCTAGACGCACAGTTCGGGACCCCCTACCCGAGACCCGCCAGTTTTGACGCCGACAGTGTGATTGGCTGGTCTTTCGGGGGTGCTATGTATCTGGCACAAGCGGTCGAGTATTCGGTCCAAACTGGACGGGCCCTGTGTATTTATTTTGAACGGCTTTTTCTGCTGACCGGATTTGTAGCCTCGGAATCCGGCATTAACTGCCGTATCCTCGTTGTTGTCGCTGTTAACATGGCGTTTTTGCTTGTTCCGGCGTGACCTGCCACTTTTGTCCTTGGTATCCGAATTACCAAGGATCTTGGTTAAGTTGTTGCTGCGAGCTAGCCAGCTGTCTTCTCCCGCGCAAAAGTGGGTCATGAGTGTCGTGAGGGCTGACATAGATTTAGGCTTTTCCTGTCCCAGGTGCCTGGCAAGCCACTCATCGCGGATATTATGCCTGATGGCTGCTAGGGCCTCTGCGTCCGGACAGTCGACTATTTGGTTTTTCTTTGTTAGGAACCATGTCCAGAATTGCCTGGCCGATTCCTCTGGCTGCTGAATTATGTGGCTTAGGTCATCAGCGTCCGGTGGTCGCACGTAGGTACCCTGGAAATTGTCGAGGAATGCGGCTTCCAGGTCCTCCCAAGAACCGATCGAATTTGCTGGCAAGCTGTTAAGCCAATGTCGGGCTGGTCCCTTAAGTTTGAGTGGGAGGTATTTGATGGCGTGTAGATCATCGCCGCGGGCCATGTGGATATGAAGGAGATAATCCTCAATCCATACCGCAGGATCTGTTGTGCCGTCATATGATTCTATGTTCACGGGTTTGAAACCCTCAGGGATTTTATGATCCATTACTTCATCTGTGAAGCATAGTGGGTGTGCGGCGCCTCTGTATTGGCCTATATCACGACGCAGCTCGAATGAGCTTTGTCTACTGTGTTCAGCCCGGCCGGATTTATTGTGTCCGGAGTGACGATCCCCGCCACGTGCCGTAGGGCGCCCACGCTATCCATAGATCGATCTTGTTTGTCTTGCCTTGTCCTCCAGTATCTCTTGCAGGTCTGGCGCGTTTTCCCATGCCTTAGCATATTTTGGGCAGCGCCGGGGCACGGCTTGGGTGGAGGGCCGAAAGGCCTCTCTGTCACGGCCACGAGGTGGCCGGTCGGCCATGTCATGCGCTGGTGATGTAGGTGCTTCCGACTCTAATCGGGGTAGCAGCCTGCGCTTTGGGTAACTCTTGGAGGGGCGTTCGAGTTCATACTCTTCGGCGGCAAGGACTTCAGTCCATCTGTCAGCTAGCAAATCTTGATCAGCTCTAAGCTGTTGCTGCTTTTTCTTGAGGCTACTTGTCGTGGCCATAAGCCTGCTTTTAAAACGCTCTTGTTCGGCTGGATCCTCTGGCACGACGAATTCATCGTCGCCGAGGCTTGCCTCATCTTCGGAGGGAGGCATGTAATTATCATCCTTAACCTCTCTGTCTGCCGCTCTCTCGTGAGGGTTGGCTTCTCCATCCTCCTGTGCTGAATCTTGCTGGAGGGGGTGTTCTTCGGCGCTATCCGGAGTATTATTATATCCCGTGCCGGAATCACCGTTTTTGCTTTGGCGGGATTTAGAGAGGCGCCGCTGACGCCGGTGCTTGGGGTGTTTCTTGGATGTGTCATCCCCCGCTGTTCCATCGCCCTCTCCGTCTTTTGGAGTGTCCACCATATATATGTCGTATAACGAGGTGGCTGAAAGTGCGTTATATCGACTAGAGGGGGGGTGAATAGGCGATTTTTATGAAATTCTTCACTGAGGAATTTGCTAGTGAGGAAATTCCTTAGCGAAGAACTACTAGCAGCGGAATAAGTACTCAGATGAAAACATAACAGAATTCAAGCATAGTCATCATGATGAAATGAAGACAAACACAGAGTACAGAAAGCGTAAACACAGGATAACACAATTTGAAGACAAACAGACTGAACAAATTGAACTGAGGAAATTGAGAAAGTCTTCAGTCAAAGTCTTCAAACACAGATATGATAAACAAACAGCACACTACTGAGGAAATGAAAGAGTTGAGGAAATAGAACCAGTAAGCTTGGTGAAGACAATGATTTGGTAGACCAGTTCCAACTGCTGTCTCAGTTGTACATCTGGTTGGAGCGACTGAGTATTTAAACTCGAGGACACACAGTCCCGGACACCCAGTCCTGAGCACGCAGCTTGGGACACCAAGTCCTCACCGTATTCTCCTTGAACTAAGAACACACAGTCCTCGCCCAATCACTCGTGGTAAGTCTTCAGGTGACTTCCAAACCTTCACAGACTTGGTCACTCAGCGATCCACAATTTCTCTTGGATGCTCTAGACCTTGACGCCTAACCGTTTGGAAGAAGCACAGTCTTCAAAGGTAACAAGCATCGGATCCACGCAGGATCAATCTCTTCAGTGATGCTCAATCACTTTGGGTTTGTAGGTGTTTTGGGTTTGGGGTTTGGAATTTCCTCACTTGATGATTTTCGCTCAAAGTCCTCGGAGGATGGGTTGCTCTCAAATGACAAGTGTCAAGTTCTCGTGGAGCAACCATACAGCTAGTGGTTGTAGGGGGCGGCTATTTATAGCCTAGGGAGCAGCCCGACATGATAAGACATAAATGCCCTTCAATGATATGACCGTTAGGTGGACAAGATATTTTCACACAGCTGGCGCGCAGCACAGCAACGGTCGGAAATTTGAGGTACAAATTCCTCAGGGCTCTCATGTTCCTCACTGTGTAGGTAATTCGCACTGGCGAATTCCTAACTCCTAAGTCAGAGCAAAGTCCTCAGTGACCAGAAGAACTGCGTCTCTGTCACTGAAGAAATTGACTGAACTGTATGAGATTTCCAATGGCTTCACTCGAAGGGATTGGTAGGTGTAGGATTTGAGTTGAGCATCACATGAAAATTTTCTCCTTAGTATTTCCTCGACCCCCTTTAACAGTACGGTGTTTCCTATGACTCAAAAAAGAGAAAATGAAACTACAAAAACAAAAGTCTTCACGCTTCATGTTCCTCGAATGAATACCAAGTCTTCAAGGTCACACCAATTTCTTTACTTTCAAAGTCTTCAGAAAGTTTTCAGTATATCAAAGTCTTCAGTCGAAGAACTTCATTTTTAGGGGTCGACTTTCTCTGTAAATATCAAACTCCTCATAGACTTATTGATCTGTGTACACTCATAAACGCATTAGATACTTAACCTATAAGTCTTCAATACACCAAAATCACTAAGGGGCACTAGATGCACTTACAATCTCCCCCTTTTTGGTGATTGATGACAACATAGGTTAAGTTTTCAACGGGGATAAATATATGAAGTGTAAATACTGATATTGAGGAATTTGATTGCAAGATATGGAAGAACTCCCCCTGAAGATGTGCATAGTGAGGAATTTGCTTCTTTAGCAATGCACATTTGAAGAGTTGAATCATGGAGATCTCCCCCTATATCTTGTAATTCATACACGCATTTGATGTATAATATGAAGAATTTGAAATGCATGATGAAATATGGTGCCTGATGTAATTCAGCATGCGTGCAATAATATTAACGAGGAATAAGCATGCAGAATAGCGCATCAAGGTATCAAAGCAAAGTGCAACAAAAGTATCAGCGCACCATCGGACTTAAGATTACAACTCGATCCAATAAAAGTTTCGGAAGAACAAGAGTTGTAACTTAAAAAAACGAATAAACCCTTATTATAGACCCGCTTGAAGACTAACTCAGATTTCGCCCCCTTTGTCATCAAATGACCAAAAGGATCGAAACTAAGGACTAACGCCCCTGAAGATTTTCAAGTTGATGAAGGAGCGCTAGCGTTGTTGGGGTCGGTCGTTGAAGTAGGGCCTGTTGCAGTGTCGTCCAAGTCTTCATCTTCATCAGTCGCACGTGATGAAGAATATGAACTGGCCACCAAAGAAGGAACCTTGACCTTCTTGTATTTCTTCGGAGGAGGTGCAAACCAGTCAAAATCTTCTTTGAGACCCATTTTCTCCAAGTCTTTAGCACTGTACACTTGAGATAGAACAGCACAGGTGCGGTTGAGGGTTTCATGAAGGTAGTAGTGGTTTTTCTTCACTGCATTGTGTGTGGAAGTCATATTGTGAAGGATTGAACCAAACTGACGATTGACCCATTTGTGATTGCGATCAACCTTTTGATGAAGACTGAGGAGTAACTCACGATCAGTCATCACCCTGGGTGCTGTGGCTTGAGGATTTGGCTTGGCAGTGTTAGCAGCAGAGTCATGTGTGGCAGAGTCATCATTGGTGGAGTAAGATGCAGCTTTGCGAAATTGGCCATCCAATGGACGAATGCCTTCATCTATCACAGCAGTGGCCTTGCCTTTTTCTTCAGCTGAGGAAAATGTCCGTTTGAGGACTTCAATGGGAGGCAAGTAGCTGCAGTGGTTGAGCGTTTCAGCTTTGTAGTTGAGTGAAGACCTTATCCTGATGAATTTAATTATCCAAGGTGCATAAGGCTTCAGCTCAAATGGTGACATAGCAATGTTGGCCAGAGTCCTCATGAAGAAATCATGGAAATTGACGGGAACGCCATGGATGATGTTGAAAAGAAGATTCTTCATGATGCCAACGACTTCTTCATCAGACGAGTCGTGGCCTTTGACGGGACTCATTGTCTTCGTCAGAATGCGATAGACAGTCCTTGTCACATACAGCAATTCCTTGACGAGGAAATTGGTTCTAGGAGCCTGCCCTGGCTTCAAAGGCTTCATCAGCACTTGCATATAATGATTTGAAAGCTCAGGTTCGTTGTACACACAGCGAGCATCTTCAGTGGGTGGACTAAGAGGAAGGACCCGAAGCAATTTAGATGCAGGGGCCTTATGGTGGGTGTTGTCAGTCATCCAGTCCAAAACCCATGAATTGATATCTTCAGAGTTGCCGGTGATGTGCAACGTTGCATAGAATTGAAGAATAAGCTCTTCATTCCAATCGCATATATCTGTGCAGAAGTTGAGCAGCCCAGCGTCGTGAAGAACACTGAGCACTGGCGTGAAGCACGGCAAAGACTCCATATCCACGTGAGGAATATGAGCATGGTCGAAGACTTTGTCCTTGTTGAAAAGCACTGAGGAATAGAAATTTGCTTGACTTGCTGTCCAGAAACGCCTCTTCCTTATGCGAGCAGAGTCATAGGGGTTGTATTCAGTGAAGAACACGTGCTCACCAAAGAAGTCTTCAGCCTTGAATTTTTGTTTATTTGAGAACGGATCCTTTGGCTTTGGCAGAGGAGTGTCAGTGAGTTGCATCACTACCTCAGGAATCACGATCTCAGGTTCTTCAGGCTGAGGAATTTCAGGATTTTCCTCAGGTGCAGTCACCTTGTCTGTATCAGCAGCAATTTCTTCAGCGCTAGTGGCTGGAATTTCTTCATTCACAGATGCAGTGGGATGAATTTCTTCAGAGCCCAATTGTACTGTTGGTGAAGAGGAGTGAGGAATTTGCTGCAGGGGAGTGAAGAGTGGGGAATTGGGATGCTGACTTTCCCAAAAGTCGCCATTCATCACTGGAGTGGTGCTTCCAATATCCACATCTTCATCAAGTTCTTCAACACCAGCCTCTTCTGCATCAAACTGAGGCATTGGTGATGAGACCATTGGGGTTGAAGGGATTGCATCCGCTTCAATTTCTTCATCAATCTGCTCTGATGAAGCAGCAGATTGAGTTTCTTCATCTGACCCACTAGGGATCTCATAATCTTCACCAAAAGGAACAAGGTCCATTGATGGCACGGAGGACATAGGAATGGCATCAATGGGATTTGCAAAAGAGCTTGTCATCGGCTTCATCTTCTTGGGAGCTGAAGATTCTGAAGCATTGGATGCCTTCCTTTTCTTCACAGCAGCTCGTTCTGTAGCCTTTGTTTTCCTCACATCCAATGCAGATGGAAGAATTGGAGTTGGCGTAGGCGCAGGTGGAGCTGAGGAATCTGTTTGATTTTCCTCAGGCGCAACTGATGCAGTTGCCCTGGTTTCTTCAATTTCTTCAGGCGCACCACTGGTGGATGCCCTGGCAATTTCATCAACGGCTCGAGCAGAGTCATCAGCCTTGGAACTAGCATTTTCTTCAGCAGCCTGAACTTCATCAGCGGTGCTGGCATGTTCTTCAGTTTGCTGAACAGATGCTTCAGCTTGAGGAAATTGTGGCGTTGAGGCTGCACCCTTGGTGAAGGTATCAGTCAGCCTTACAATCTGACCTTGGCTCCTTGCCAATCAGCATAGTAGGAGTCAAATTCGTCGCTGAGGGCTTTGATCTCAGCCTGCATCTTGACAAGTTCCTCAGGCTTCATTTTGAGAACATTTTTCTTCAGTAGCTTCTCTTTGCGGTACTGTGATTTCCTTATCTCTCTGGCCTTATCATATTTCCACTTCTACTCTTGGATGAAGTGAGTCAACATGTGACTTTGACCAGGTGTCGGCTTGAAATCAGGCATAGGTGTGTGAGGATCCTTATGCCAGAGATCAATATAATCTAGGATCGCCTTTGGATCCAATAGCAGGGGCACAGGTGTGCCTTTGGCTTTAGCAGCCCGTTCTTGTCGGTCCCTGATGATTTCAGTAAGTTCTTCCTCATCGGCTTCATCATCATCAGATGGCACAGTGAAGACTACCTGCTTCTTCTGAGGACTTGTGCGAGTGACGCGTCCAGCAGTAGCCTTTTTCTTCAGCAGTGAGGGTCTTGCTGAGGAATTTAGTGCAGCTAAAGAACTAGCTGAGACACCAGAGGCAATAGAGATGCCAGTCGTCCTTTGGCATGAGGCCAGATGCACAGGTGCTGAGGACTTTGGTGGAGCAAGAGCAGCATGAGGAATTTGCTTTGAAGATTTTGAAGATTCTGGCCGTGAGGGCGCAGCTGAGGAACTTGGCCGTGAGGGCATTGAAGATGAAGCACTTGGCTTGCGAGCGGGCTTCTTTAGCATTGCTTTCTTCGGCTTGACTGAGGCCTCAGTGGCAGTAGCAACAGCAGCAGAGTCTTCATTGAATTTCCTCACTGCTTCTCTGGCTTGCCTTGCCAGTTTAGCTTGGCGCATGGCCCATTCTTTAGGAAATTCCTCACCACGCTTGATGCTGGTGGGATCAGCCACTTGGCCAGGTGCCAATGGAGGTCTTTGGCATGGAGGGTTTACAGTGAATTTCTTCATGTATTTTGGAGTAACATATCTGTACTCCCTCCATTCACGTGCCCATCTCCTTTCAATCCTCTGGATTCGCACCTTGTGCTGATTTTTATCTTCTTTGCCAAACTTAGCTTCATCAGGCGTGCAGTACTCATCATAGATATCCTCAGGTATTTCAAAAGCTGTCATCACCTCAGGCTTCTTTCCTCCTTTCTGTGGCCGTTTACCTTCAGCCATTTTCTTCAGATGAGGAATTTGAACGAGGAACGCTGCAAATGAGTTAAGTTGATGAGAACCTAATGATTCAGCAGCAGACATGTGTACCTGTGAACATAGTATAGTTGCGAGGAATTTGACGAGGTCATATGCGTTCTCAGAGGTTTTTGCATAAAGAACAAGGTTGAGGAATTTGACCAGATTCGTCTTGAGGAATTTCACTAAGCGCTTTATATATGCTTAGGGAAATGAATCAAGAACAGATAGCATGTGAGGTGTTTTGTGTGTGAGGATTTGAATAATAAAACACCTTTGAAGATTTTGTAGAAAAATTTCGAATCAATGAGGGTAGTAAAATTAGCTTTTAATTACCCTGAACGAAGAACACGACGAACTGGGAGTTGGAACAGTGAAGTTCGTCGATGCAGATCTTCCACGCCCCAACTTGGCGGAGGAAGACGTCTACGGCGGCGGCGGAGGTGAAGATTTCCGCGGTCGGCGCGAGTACGACGGCGATGAGGTCGAGGCAGTGAAGCTTTTCCTCACCGGCGACGATGGAGTAGCGACGACGCTAGGGTTTGGAGAGCTCGAGCGAGGGAGTGAGATCGAGCGGGGTAAAAGAAGTGAGGATGGCGAAGGGGGGTATTTATAGCCGCAGTGAAAAACTGTTTGTCCGAAGATTTGGGACGAACGTGCCCCTGGCCGTTCTCCTTCTTGCGACATGTGTCACCCACGTACTGTGTGGTGGAGATCGTGTAAGATCGTGGGTGGATAAAATAATCCATCGTGGGATGCGGAATGGTTTGAGCGGCAAATCCGAAAGTTTGGATAAGATTAGTTTTAGCTTTCCGTTCGCAATTTCTTCAGCTGACAAGGACACAGTGAAGAATTTGAACGAGTTTCAAATAGAACGCACATGAAGAATTTGTGAATGGATTGGATTGAGTTTAGCATAGAGGGGAAGGGTCCGATCACATTCACTTAGCAGAAAAGTTCCAACTTGAAGAAATAGCTATAAGTGAATGCTATAGAGGACATAAAACCATATATATATATATATATATATATATATATATATATATATAGCCAATGAAGAAAAACGACGGCACAAGTGAAGACTTTGTAAAGTTTGAAGAATTTGAAAAACTGAAGAATTTCAAAAGTTGAGGAAAAACTCAAATTGAAGATTTTCAACTTTTGTGGTGGCGCGACCCACCGTGTAAGAATGATGATTTCAGACACCGCGTACAATTGTCGTAGGGTTCTGAGAATCAAATTCTTCATTAATTTCTTCACACTTAGAGTGTTTTTCTTCCTTGATTGAAGAAAAACGTTTCTTCATGTGTTGCACATCTAAGTCATCAATTTTGCATAAGTGTTAGGATGAGTGCCTTTTCAAAGTACATTCAAAGATTCTAAGGTATTTAGCTCACACCGCAACTTGCAAAATCTCTTCTCATCCAAGGGCTTAGTGAAGATATCGGCTAGTTGTTCTTCAGTCTTCACATGCTCAATAGAAATGTCGCCCTTCAACACATGATCATGAAGAAAATGATGACGAATTTGAATGTGCTTTGTCTTCGAGTGCTGAACTGGGTTGTGAGCAATCTTGATGGCACTCTCATTGTCACAGAGGAGAGGCACATTCTTCACGTTGATTCCATAGTCCTTGAGCGTTTGCTTCATCCATAGTAGTTGAGCACAGCAAGAACCAGCAGCAATGTACTCAGATTCAGCAGTAGATAGTGATACGCAGTTCTCTTTCTTCGAGGACCAACAGACCAAGGATCGTCCGAGGAAATGACAAGTACCGGAAGTTGACTTGCGATCCACACGGTCACCAGCATAGTCAGAATCTGAATATCCAATGAGATCAAAATCCGAGCCATTGGGATACCATAATCCTAGTGTTCGTGTGTGAGCTAGATATCGAAGAATATGCTTCACAACCTTATGGTGTGATTCCTTTGGTGCAGCTTGAAATCGTGCACACATGCAAACACTAAGCATTATATTTGGCCTAGATGCACATAAGTACAATAAATAACCAATCATGGAGCGGTATACCTTATGGTCGAAGTCAGTACCATTTTCATCAGTGCATAGTTGACTATTTGTGGGCATAGGAATTTTGATGCCTTTGCAATCTTGCATGCCGAATTTCTTCAGGACATCCTTGAGGTATTTCTCCTGAGATATGAATATGCCATTGCGCTGTTGACGAATTTGAAGACCTAAGAAGAATTTCAACTCTCCCATCATAGACATTTGATATTCTTCTCTCATCATATAGGCAAATTCATCACTATAACATTGGTTAGTACATCCAAAGATAATATCATCAACATATATTAGGCACACAAACAGTTCACCATCATAAGATTTAGTAAAGAGAGTAGGATCGAGTGAACCGGGTGTGAAGCCTTTCTTCATGAAGAATTTCTTCAGTGTATCATACCACGCCCGTGGGGCCTGCTTGAGGCCATAGAGGGCCTTGTTAAGTCTGAAGACTTTGTCAGGATGCTTTGGATCTTCAAAACCTGGTGGTTGAGCAACATATACTTCTTCCTCAAGCTTACCATTGAGGAATGCACTTTTCACATCCATTTAGTGTAAGATGATATCATGATGGTTAGCATAAGCAAGCAATATGCGAATAGCCTCAGGTCTAGCAACAGGTGCAAAAGTTTCATCGAAATCAATTCCTTCAACCTGTGTGTAGCCTTGAGCTACTAGTCATGCCTTATTCCTCACCACAACACCATTTTCATCTTGCTTGTTGCGGTAGATCCACTTTGTGCCAATGATGTTATGCTTGTGAGGATTGGGACGATCGACTAGTTCCCATACGTTGTTGAGCTTGAACTGATGTAGTTCTTCTTGCATGGCCTGAATCCACTCAGGCTCCAGAAATGCTTCATCTACCTTAGTGGGCTCTGTGATAGAGACAAAAGCAAAGTGCCCACAAAAGTTAGATAGATGTGAAGCTTTTGAGCGTGTGAGAGTACCTGGTGCTCTAATGTCATCGATGATCTTCTCCACTTGCACTTCTTTTGCAACACGAGGGTGAGCTGGTTGTCGTTGAGGAATTTGATCAGCATTTTCTTCACCATCAATTTCCTCAGCATTTTCTTCAGGTGCATCAGCTCGACGTTCTTCACGTTCTGGAATGAATTCTTCAGCAGATTATTCAGTAGGAATGACATCTTCAGTAGCCTTGTGCTTGATTGAATCCTCAGGTGCAGGTTCATCTAACACAGAAGGTAGGTGCTCTCTTCGCGAGCCATTAGTTTCATCGAACCGCACATCTACAGTTTCAACAATCTTGTGAAGAACATTGTTGAAGACTCTGTAGGTGTGCGAGTCCTTTCCGTAACCAAGCATAAAACCTTCATGTGCTTTCGGTGCAAATTTAGAGTTGTGATGAGGATCTCTAATCCAGTATTTAGCACCGAAGACTTTGAAATAACTTACATTAGGTTTCTTGTCAGTGAGGAGTTCATATGCAGTCTTCTTGAAGAATTTGTGAAGATATACTCTGTTGATGATATGGCACGCAGTATCAATTACATCAACCCAGAAACGACGAGGGGTTTTGTACTCATCGAGCATAGTGCGAGCTATCTCAGCAAGAGTCGTGTTCTTGCGCTCCACGACGCCATTCTGTTGAGGAGTATAAGGAGAAGATAACTCATGAGTAATACCAAGTTCATCAAGGTAGTCATCGAGACCCGAATTCTTGAACTCAGTGCCATTGTCACTTCTGATGTGCTTAATCTTCACACCAAAGTTGGTTGAAGCCCTCGAGGAAAATCATTTGAAGACTTCCTGCACTTCAGTTTTGTAAGAGACAAGGTGTACCCATGTGTAACGAGAGTAATCATCAACAATAACAAAGCCATATTGAGATGCTTCATTCGAAACAGAGGAATAACGGTTAGGACCGAAGAGATCCATGTGAAGCAATTCAAATGGACGAGTAGTGGTCATGATAGTCTTTGCTGGATGCTTGGCATTTGTCATCTTTCCAGCTTCACAGGCACCGCACAAGTGATCCTTGAGGAATTTGACATTCTCAATGCCAATGACATGCTTCTTCTTCGCAAGCGTGTTCAAATTCCTCATGCCTGCATGACCAAGTCGTCGATGCCATAGCCATCCTTCTGAAGCTTTTGCAAGTAGGCACATAGCTGGTTGTGAATCTGCAAAGAAATCAACAATATACAAGTCTCCTCTCCTAAAGCCTTCGAAGACTTTGGAATTGTCAGCTTCCATAATCACAACACAACGATACTTGCCAAAGACAACAACCATGTCAAGATCACAAAGCATTGAGACAGACATAAGATTATATCCTAAGGACTCAACAAGCATGACTTTGTCCATGTTTCGATCCTTTGTGATAGCAACCTTACCAAGACCCAAAACCTGACTTTTGCTTTTATCAGCGAAGATGATATGCTTCATGTGTGATGCCGATAAGGGAGCATCCATTAATAGATTCTTGTCACCAGTCATGTGATTTGTACATCCACTATCAAGTACCCATTCAGTGGCTTTGAGTTGATCATCCTGCAGATGAATTAGTGCAACTTACAACCTCATATACTTCAGCAGTGAAGAATATGATATCACAATTCATCAGATCAATTTCATCAAGTAGTAGACAGATAAAACAGAGGGAGGACGTGTGAAATGAAAGTTCATTTCATCATGGTTAGCCTGCGTCCTTTCAGGCACTTTTTGTCAGGTCCCCAGCAAATTCTTCAGACGTTATTTCACGTCTGGAGACCTGACCCTGCAGAAGGGATTAGTTCCTTTTCTTCACCACCCACATCTGAGGGGGTGGCAAAGAGTTCATCACTCTGCGATCTCCGTATGAGAATGGTGGCAAAGCAGCCAAACCATTTCGTTTCACATAAGAGGGGTTAGGGTAAGCATATGCATAAGCAAAAAAATTCTTCGAGGACTTATGAACATAATAATTTGAAGAATAATGCTCATGTTCATAGCCCTTGGCTCTTCCCTGCGAAACAGAGTTGTTAGCACGATGATGTTCATATGAGGACTTTGATCCATGTGAGGAATTTGATCCCCTTGAGGAATTTGGTCCGTATGAGGACTTGGATCCATATGAAGAATAATGCTCATATGAAGAATTTGGTCCATATGAAGAATTTGATCTGAGGTTTCTTTTCCTCACAGGTGGTGTCATGAGGACATTCACCTGAAGACTTTCAAGGCGCCTTTTGGGAACCCAGATTTTCTTCACAGGAGAACCGTTCCTGCAGTTAGTGCCAACATATCTAGCAAATACTTCACCATTCTGATTTTTGAACAGTTTATAGTTGGAGTCAAAAGACTCATCACAAGAATGAGAAGATTCACATGTATAGCCAGATAAATTAGATGGATCAACTGGAGGTCCCTTTGCAGCAACCCATGAGGTTTTGGGGTACTGCTCAGGCTTCCAATATGTACCATCAGCATTGAGTTTCCTCTCAAAGGCAATACCCTCTTTCCTAGGGTTCCTGTTGAGGATCTGCTTTTTAAGCACGTCACAAAGAGTCTGATGCCCTTTGAGGCTTTTGTACATGCCTGTTATGTACAATTCCTTCAGTCATGCATCGTCAGTAATACTAGCAATGTCCTCAGATGAGGAATTAGTGATAGCAGAGGCAGGTGAAGAATTTGTAACATTTGAAGCATTTGAACATTCAGGTGAGGAATTAGCAGATTCTCGTTCAATGCATTTTAAACATGGAGGAATAAATTTTTCCTGAGCAGCGCTGATTTGTTGAGCAAGTAATGAATCGCGCTCCTTCTGAAGATCTTCATAACTCTCTCTTAGCTTCTCAAGATCTTGCTTCTTTTGAAGATATTCATAAGAAAGCTTCTCATGGTCAGATAAGAGAGTGTTATGATGATTTTGAAGGTTGTCAAACCTGGTCTGAAGTCTCTGAAGATTTTCAGTTAAGGCCTTAGTGCGATCCAATTCTTCACCCAACATATCATCACTTTTGTCTAGCATGTTTTGAACCTTTTCAAAAGCCTTTTATTGTTGCACAGCAATCTTAGCAAGTTTAGAGTAGCTAGGCTTAAGTTTTTCATCAGATTCATCATCGCTAGATTCAGAGGAGGCGTATTTGAGTACCTTGGCACCCTTTGCCATGAAGCAATAGGTGGGAGCGTAGTCATCACTGCTTTCATCAGCCTTGTTGGTGAGTTCACTTTCTTCAGTGTTGAAGATGGATTTGCTGACGAATGCAGTAGCGAGGGCTAGGCTTGCCACACCAGACTCAGAATCTTCAGATTGTTCCTCTTCCTCATTTTCTTCAGATTCAGCCTCAGAGTCCATTCCTTGCCAATGAATGCCCGAGCCTTCTTGGAGCTGCTCTTCTTGTGAGACGAAGACTTTGAGGATTTTGATGATGAAGATTTTGAGGACTTCTTCTTTTTCTTCGCATCATTAGAACTGTAATCCTCGTATTTCTTCTTCTTTGATTCCTTTTCCCACTGAGGACAGTCTTGGATGTAATGTCCTGGTTTCTTGCACTTGTGACAAAGCCTCTTCTTATAGTCACTGGATGAGGAATCATTGCTCCTTGAGGGTTTTCCAAAGCGACTACGTCTTTAGAACTTCTGGAATTTCTTCACAAGCAGTGCTAGATCACGACTCAGTTCTTCAGGATCACCAAGGCTGCTACCAGAGTCTTCATCTTCGGACTCAGATACTACCTTGGCCTTCAGTGCACGTGATCTGCTATAGCTTGTACCGTAGAGATCTCTCTTCTCAGCAAGCTGGAACTCATGAGTGTTTAGCCTCTCGAGAATATCAGCGGGGTCAAGTGACTTGTAATCACCACGCTCTTGTATCATCAGTGCCAGAGTGTCAAATGAGGAATCAAGCGATCTCAGCAATTTCTTCACCACCTCATGGTCGGTGATGTCAGTGGCACCAAGTGCTTGAAGCTCATTTGAGATGTCAGTGAGGCGATCGAAGGTTTGCTGCACATTTTCATTGTCGAGTCTTTTGAAGCGATTGAAGAGATTACGAAGAACATCAACTCTTGAGTCACGCTGAGTTGAAACTCCTTCATTGACCTTGGATAGCCTATCCCAGATAAGCTTTGCAGTTTCCAAAGCACTCACTCTACCATACTGACCCTTACTCAGATGGCCACATATGATATTCTTCGCTTGGGAGTCGAGTTGCTTGAATCTCTTCACATCGGTAGCGTTCAGTGAGGGAGTGACGGAGGGAACACCATTTTCCACAACGTACCAGAGATTGTTATCAATTGCCTCAAGATGCATTCGCATCTTATTCTTCCAGTAGGGGTAGTCCGTCCCATCAAAGGTAGGACACCCAGCAGAGACCTTGATCATACCTGCGGTCGACATAACTAAAACTCCAGGCAATTAAACCAAAATCACACAGAACAAGGGAGTACCTTGCTCTGATACCAATTGAAAGTGCGTTATATCGACTAGAGGGGGGTGAATAGGCGATTTTTATGAAATTCTTCACTGAGGAATTTGCTAGTGAGGAAATTCCTTAGGGAAGAACTACTAGCAGCGGAATAAGTACTCAGATGAAAACATAACAGAATTCAAGCATAGTCATCATGATGAAATGAAGACAAACACAGAGTACAGAAAGCGTAAACACAGGATAACACAATTTGAAGACAAACAGACTGAAGAAATTGAACTGAGGAAATTGAGAAAGTCTTCAGTCAAAGTCTTCAAACACAGATATGATAAACAAACAGCACACTACTGAGGAAATGAAAGAGTTGAGGAAATAGAACCAGTAAGCTTGGTGAAGACAATGATTTGGTAGACCAGTTCCAACTGTTGTCTCAGTTGTACATCTGGTTGGAGCGGCTGAGTATTTAAACTCGAGGACACACAGTCCCGGACACCCAGTCCTAAGCACGCAGCTCGGGACACCAAGTCCTCACCGTATTCTCCTTGAACTAAGAACACACAGTCCTCGCCCAATCACTCGTGGTAAGTCTTCAGGTGACTTCCAAACCTTCACAGACTTGGTCACTCAGCGATCCACAATTTCTCTTGGATGCTCTAGACCTTGACGCCTAACCGTCTGGAAGAAGCACAGTCTTCAAAGGTAACAAGCGTCGGATCCACGCAGGATCAATCTCTTCAGTGATGCTCAATCAGTTTGGGTTTGTAGGTGTTTTGGGTTTGGGGTTTGGAATTTCCTCACTTGATGATTTTCGCTCAAAGTCCTCGGAGGATGGGTTGCTCTCAAATGACAAGTGTCAAGTTCTCGTGGAGCAGCCAACCAGCTAGTGGTTGTAGGGGGCGGCTATTTATAGCCTAGGGAGCAGCCCGACATGATAAGACATAAATGCCCTTCAATGATATGACCCTTAGGTGGACAAGATATTTTCGGACAGCTGGCGCGCAGCACAACAACGGTCGGAAATTTGAGGTACAAATTCCTCAGGGCTCTCATATTCCTCACTGTGTAGGTAATTCGCACTGGCGAATTCCTAACTCCTCAGTCAGAGCAAAGTCCTCAGTGACCAGAAGAACTGCGTCTCTGTCACTGAAGAAATTGACTGAACTGTATGAGATTTCCAATGGCTTCACTCGAAGGGATTGGTAGGTGTAGGATTTGAGTTAAGCATCACATGAAAATTTTCTCCTTAGTATTTCCTCGACCCCCTTTAACAGTACGGTGTTTCCTATGACTCAAGAAAGAGAAAATGAAACTATGAAAACAAAAGTCTTCACGCTTCATGTTCCTCGAATGAATACCAAGTCTTCAAGGTCACACCAATTTCTTTACTTTCAAAGTCTTCAAAAAGTCTTCAGTATATCAAAGTCTTCAGTCGAAGAACTTCATTTTTAGGGGTCGACTTTCTCTATAAATATCAAACTCCTCATAGACTTATAGATCTGTGTACACTCATAAACGCATTAGATACTTAACCTATAAGTCTTCAATACACCAAAATCACTAAGGGGCACTAGATGCACTTATAGTGGCCTTCCAGTGCCCTACAGGTGCTGGTTCTTGGTCGACTCCTGCATCGTCGTCCATACCGTCGATGTCTTCGGAGTCGAAGTCGAGCATGTCGGTTAAGTCATCGACAGCGGCTACGAAGTGGGTGGTGGGTGGGCTTTGAATTTCTTCATCGTTCGTATCCCAACCTTGCTGACCGTAGTCCGGCCAGGGCTCTCCTGATAAAGAGAGAGACTTTAGCGATTTTAGAATGTCGCCGAAGGGCGAGTGCTGAAAGATGTCCGCGGCGGTGAACTCCATGATCGGCGCCCAATCGGATTCGATCGGCAAGCGCGCGGAGGGCTCGAAGTCTGGAGAGGAATCCGGCCCCTTGGAGTCACGGGCCTTGCGGAGTGCGGGGCTGGTGTTCGGCTCGATCGCCTTTGAGATCCCAGCCCCTGAGGCGGCGTCCAACCACTCATCCTCGATTGGCGCAGTAGGTTTCGAATTAACGGTCGGGACCGAAGCGTGTGTGGCCTCCAGGGTACTGTTCGGCGGCAGAGCTAGATCATGCCCATCGAGACAGTGCGGCGCGCTCGGCTGTGGCTCGAATCCGTCGAAGATCAAGTCCCCGGGGATGTCAGCCGTGTAATTTAAACTTCCAAATCTGACCTGATGGCCTGGGGCGTAGCTTTCGATCTGCTCCAGGTGGCCAAGCAAATTGGCCCGCAGTGCAAAGCCGTCGAAGACGAAGATCTGTTCAGGGAGAAAAAGTCTCACCCTGGACCGCATCGTCATTGATGATCAAAGGAGCCATCGGGCCTAAAAGCGATGACACAGAGGAACTCTCAATGAAAGCACCAATGTCGGTGTCAAAACCGGCGGATCTCGGGTAGGGGGTCCCGAACTGTGTGTCTAGGCGGATGGTAACAGGAGACAGGGAACACAATGTTTTACCCAGGTTCGGGCCCTCTCGATGGAGGTAAAACCCTCCGTCCTACTTGATTAATATTGATGATATGGGTAGTACAAGAGTAGATCTACCACGAGATCAAGGAGGCTAAACCCTAGAAGCTAGCCTATGGTATGATTGTTGTATGTTGGAGTCGTCCTACGGACTAAAACCCTCCGGTTTATATAGACACCGGAGAGGGTTAGGGTTACACAAAGTCGGTTACAATGGTAGGAGATCTGAATATCCGCATCGCCTAGCTTGCCTTCCACGCCAAGGAAAGTCCCATCCGGACACGGGACGAAGTCTTCAATCTTGTATCTTCATAGTCCAGGAGTCCGGCAGAAGGTATAGTCCGGCTATCCGAACACCCCCTAATCCAGGACTCCCTCATGTGCCTTGATGTTAAAGATCTAGGTGCTGATGCAGTACCTGGAAACCTGGGCAACCTTGGCTTTGGCTTCTGAACCCGAGGCCTGTGCTCAACGTGGTAATCAAACTGAGGACTAGCTGCAGGCGGAGGAGTCAGAACAGGCCATTTGACAGTGATAAGCTGGCCATAGTTGAATGCTTGCTCGATAGTGTGTGTCCTTGGTGGCGGAATAGGAGCAGTGGCATCAACAGTGGCGTCAAGCTGCACAACAGAGGCTTCAGGTGCAGTTGCATCATTGGCTTCTGGCACATTGGTTTGTGCAGGCTCCACATTTGCTTCAGCCATGACTACGTCATTGGCTTCATTTGTGTTTGTGGTGGCAGCCTCAAGATTCTCAACCTCCACTTGATGAGCTGGAGGGTCGGGCACAGACACATTCCCTTCAGGAACAGCTTCTTGAGTAATGGGGGGAGTAGAGACACGTTCTTCGTCTTGTTTGTCATCGGCTGATGCAGCCGGAATGTCTTCAGCAGCTTTAGCGTCAGACTCGAAGACATTCACAGTGGGAGTGGCATCTGGAAACACTTGACGTGCAACAGATTGGTGGGGCACTTCTCCTTCTGGAACGCTCGAAAGAGGGACTTGAGGCCTTGGTCCTTTGCGAAGCCTGCATAACGCTGGCGACGCCTTTGGAGATGGAGTTGGCTGGGCATCAAAGTCATCATCTTCTTCTTGCACAGGTTGTGTGACTAGCTGTTGTTGGGGAGTACTTGGAGTGTCTTGTTGTTGTGGGTGATCAGCCCACGAAGCATCCTGAGCAATTGGCGTCATAGGACGACCAATGCTGATGAGTTCGCTGTTCATGAGAACAAGCGATGATACCAGGTTGTGTTCGATCTGAGGAAGAACTTCATCATCTTCAACATTGTCATGGTGACCAATGTCTTCAGCAGCGGTGGGGTCAACTGCTGGAATGTCTTCAGCTTCATGAGCCTCAGTGGAAGCAGGCTCATGAACCATCATCCGTCGTTCTTGGTGTTCAGATGCAGGGCGAACCATTGAGATAGGTTCAACAACTAAGGGCTCTGAGGGAGCAGCCCTATCCTTCTTGGTTCTGCGCTTCTTCTTGGAGGGAGCTGCATCAGAAGCATCAGGATTTTTCCTTTTTCTGGCTTCAGCCTCGGCAGTCCTTGTCTTCTTCAGCTCTGAAGCGGTAGACCTGACCTTAGGCTTCGAGCCAGTCATGCTGCTTCGGAAGACAATGCGTGGTTCTTCCCACCTTGAAGGTGCAGATTGGTCAGTCGATGGCTTCTTCTTCTTTGCAGCCATTCTTGGGTCGATGCTAGGACGACCAAGAGCCTTGCGCTTCTCAGCCTCATTGTAGCCTTGAACACACTTGTCAGCCAGGCTCTTCATGCGCTCACGAGAACCTTTAGCTTCTTCGCGTTTCTTGAGAAAGGCTTCCTTGAGCTCGTGCAGCATGATCTTGAAGTTTTTGACATCTTGCACGCTGAGCTTTGCCACATGCTTCTTGAACTGAGCTTTCTCATAGTCGATCTTGTGCTTCAGCTCAACGATGCGCTGAGCGAGAGCTAGCTCAGAAGCAATGGCGCCATTGAAGGAGACGCTGAGGCCAATGGGAAGTTGCAGATCTTCAAAGCTGAGATTTGGGGTGTCAAACCACTCATCAATGAAGTTATGGATGATTGCCACATCAAAGAGAGGCAAATCATTGAAGATCTCTGCTTCTTCCTTGCTCTTGATCAGTTGCTCAAGGGCATCATCTGCAAGACCTTCATTGCTGGACAGATCAATGTGCTCTTCTCGCAGAATGGCATCAGGAGTCAATGTCTGATCAGTATTCTTGATGATTTTCTTTTTCTTCTCCGTCTTCTTGGAGATACGTGATAGATCTTCAGACTGCACACTATCTTCAGGAGGTGCAGTGGCCAGTGGCTTCGCACGTGACGCTTTAGGAGGAGCAGCTGACCTTGAAGCTTTAGTCTTCTTCTGCTTTTGCGGTTTAGGAGCAGGGGCTTCATCCGTGTTAGCATCATCATTAGAGTGATCCACTTTGGCACCTTGAACAGAGATGTGGGTGATGAGGCCATCAAGGTTGTAGAAGGGTCCGATGATATTGAGTTCTGCATCGCGTGTGCCGTCAGCACGGGGAGCAGGAGGACCAAGATTGAAGTCTAACCACAAAGAATCTTTGTTCTTCTTTGCTGAGGCCTTTGCAAACTGATAGTTGCGCTTGAAGAGATTGTCTTCGCGACACCACAGTAAAGATGATGGATCGGCATCAGCTGGTTGTGGCCCATGGACCATACAGGGATAGAAGCCTTGCTCAATGGCTTCAGCTCTGGACCTGGGTAGAAGATTTTTGTACAAAATATCTCCCCATGGTCGCTTGATGGCATTTTTCTCTGCATATTCCTGGGTCACGAATCTGTACTTGTACCACTGTTCAGCCCAATATCGTCGAATCCATTGGATTCGGGTCTTGCGTTGATTATAATCCTCTTCTGGATCTGTCTTGTAAAGCTCTAAGAGGTCATCAAGCAGATCTCTTGACGTTCCCCCACGACGATGTCTGCCACCCTTCCTTACTGATTTTTCTGCAGCCATGAACTTCAAACTGAATGGCTTCAACACGTTCAAAGGCTTCAGAGGCTTTCGCTTGCTGGACAGACAGGAACTGGCTTCGGGAGAGTTAATATGATGCTGTAAGAATTCTGCAAACGAATGCAAACTATGAGAACCAAGGGATTCCCCCACGGACATGTACCTGTGACAGCATTAGAGATGCGAGGGAAGGGGAAGAGGTCATATGCATTCTCAGAAGATTTTGAAGATAAACCAGTTTGAATACATTGACCTCATGATGCGAAGACATTCACTTATATGTTGAGAGTTGGTTCCAGATTTGTACGAATCCGCGAATAAGTACAAGTGAGGAATCTAACTAGATATGAAGCTTAAGTGACTATACTAGGCAGTATGAGATGCAGACATGATAGATCTAACATTGTATAGGCAGAAACCTATTTTGGTAAACAGGATGAATCTTTGAGGATCAAAAAGACGGTAAAAATAGAGTTGTATTTACCACACGAAGAACTGCTAGATGGGAAGAGTAGGAGACCGAGCAGTTCAATCCACTGTGCCCTAACTTGGCGACGGAGGACACCTACGGCGGCGGCGGAGAGGACGATGTTCGCGGCCGACGTGAGGACGGCGTCGGAGAAGTCGCGGCAGCTAAGCGCTTCGTCGCCGGCGTCGTCGAGAGCTAGCAGTGGCGCTAGGGTTTTGACGAGGTGGAGAGGTGGAAGAAGTTTTTCTTGACCGCAGGAGACATGTATTTATAAGGAAGTGTGCGGCACAGCGCAATTACGCAGGTGCCCCTGGCAGTTCACATCTGAGGGGCACGTGGCAAGCATGCAACATACTCAGAGTTGTCCCACGTTCCCACGCCCGCCAGGTTTGTCGGATGGTCGTTCCGGCTTCTCCGGATTTCAGGCAATAAGAATAGAGCATTTAAAACAGAATTAATGTTTGTCTCTGTATCTTATGCTGACAAGGACGCAGAGAAGACATTCGACAGTTTCAATAGAATGCATATGATTTGGACAGATAGAATCTGAGATAGATAACATAGAGAGATTAGGGTCCGATCACATTCATTTAGTTCAAAAGATTCAACTAGAAAGCCATAGCTATAAGTGAATGTTGTAGAGGATAGAACACTAGTATATATATCAGAAAGTAATCAAATCAACATAGTGAAGATAATCATGAAGATAAATTGAGATTGAAGACAAACCAAATGTGAAGACATTTCAAATGTAAAGCCATGAGTGAAACACTTCAAACAAAAATTGGTGGTGGCGTTACCCACCGTATAGGAAGTATTAGACCCAGACACGGCGCACAATTATCGTGGCGCTCCGAAGTCAAATTCCACGTTATTGTATTCACACTCAGAATGTAGGTCTTCATTGATTGAAGATATACTTTACTTCGTGTGTTGCACATCTAAGTCATCAACATGCATAAGTGTTAGGATGTTTGCCTGATCACAGGACATTTGAGGATTCCAAGATATTTAGCTCACACCGTAACTTGCAAAACCTTTTCTCATCCAAGGGCTTTGTGAAGATATCTGCCAGTTGCTCTTGAGTGTTGACGTGAATGATATCAATATCTTTCTTCATGACATGATCTCTGAGAAAGTGATGACGAACTTCAATGTGCTTTGTCTTCGCGTGCTGGACTGGGTTGTTGGCAATCTTGATGGCGCTTTCGTTGTCGCAGAAGAGAGGTACTTGTTTCAGATTGATGCCATAGTCCTTGAGAGTTTTCTTCATCCATAGAAGTTGAACGCAGCAAGATCCAGCAGCAATGTATTCAGATTCAGCAGTTGAGAGTGATACACAGTTCTGCTTCTTTGAAGACCAACAGACAAGTGATCGTCCCAGAAAGTGACATGTGCCTAATGTAGACTTGCGATCCACCTTGTCACCAGCGTAATCAGCATCCGAGAATCCAACCAGATCAAACTATGGGCCCTTTGGATACCATAATCCTAGTGTTGGGGTGTGAGCCAAATATCGAAGAAGTCGCTTCATAGCTAAGTGATGCGATTCCTTTGGTGCCGCTTGGAATCAAGCACACATGCAAACACTAAGCATAATATTTGGCCTAGATGCACATAGGTAAAGTAAAGAACCAATCATGGAGCGGTATACCTTTTGATCGAACTCTTTACCATTGTCGTCGGGACCCAGATGGTGTTTGGCTGGCATTGGCGTCGTGTAACCTTTGCAATCTTGCATTCCAAACTTCTTCAGACAATCTTTGAGGTATTTCTCTTGAGATATGAAGATGTCATTCCTTTGCTGACGAATTTGAAGACCAAGGAAGAACCTCAGCTCACCCATCATGGACATCTGATATTGCTCTTGCATCATATATCCAAACTCATCACTATACTTCTGGTTGGTGCAGCCGACGATAATGTCATCCACATATATTTGGCACACAAACAGTTCACCATCATATGTCTTCGTGAAGAGTGTGGGATCGAGGGATCCAGGTTTGAAGCCTTTGCTCTTCAGGAAGTCTTTGATCGTATCATACCAAGCGCGAGGAGCTTGTTTGAGGCCATACAGTGCTTTGTTTAGCTTATACACCATATCAGGATGTTTTGGATCTTCAAAGCCAGGTGGTTGAGCGACGTATACTTCTTCTTCAATCTTGCCATTGAGAAATGCACTCTTCACATCCATTTGATATAGCAAGATGTTGCGGTGGTTAGCATAAGCTAGCAGTATGCGAATAGCTTCAAGCCTAGCCACAGGTGCAAATGTTTCATCGAAGTAAATTCCTTCAACTTGAGTATATCCTTGAGCCACAAGACGTGCTTTGTTTCTGACGACTTGACCATGCTCATCTTGCTTGTTGCGATATATCCATTTTGTGCCTATTATGTTTTGCTTACGAGGGTCAGGACGCTTGACAAGTTCCCAAACATTGTTCAGCTTGAACTGTTGAAGCTTTTCTTGCATAGCTTGAATCCATTCAGGTTCCATGAAGGCTTCAGCAACTTTCTTGGGTTCTGATATTGACACAAAAGAAAAGTGCCCACAGAAATTTGCTAACTGTGTTGCTCTTGAGCGAGTAAGTGGACCAGGTGCATTGATACTATCATTTATCTTCTCAATCTGTACTTCATTTGCAACACGGGGATGAACTGGACGAAGACTTTGCTCTTGCTGATCATTGTCATCATTGGGAGGATTGTCTTCAGGCTGAGCATTGTCTTCAGGTTGGTTGGGTGCAGAAATGATAAGTTCCTCTTCAGGCTGTGCTTCCGAAGGCATGATTTCACCAGTTCCCATTAGCTTGATAGATTCGGTGGGTGGAGATTCTTCTAGTGTACTTGGCAGGAGCTCTCTTTGTGAACCATTGGTTTCATCAAACCGCACGTCCACAGTTTCAACGATTTTGTAGAGATAGAGGTTGAAGACTCTGTAAGAGTGCGAGTCCTTTCCGTAACCGAGCATGAAGCCTTCGTGAGCTTTAGGTGCAAATTTTGACTTGTGATGGGGATCCTTGATCCAGCACCTAGCTCCAAATACTCGAAAGTAGCTGACATTTGGCTTCTTGCCAGTGAGGAGCCCATAGGATGTTTTATTCAGAAGCTTATGGATGTAAACACGGTTGATGACGTGACATGTTGTATCAATAGCTTCAGGCCAGAACTTTCTTGGTGTCTTGTATTCGTCGAGCATTGTTCGAGCCATCTCAATGAGAGTTCTGTTCTTGCGCTCTACGGTGCCATTTTCTGAGGTGTGTATGGAGCAGAGAACTCATGAGTGATTCCCATTGTATCCAGATAAAGATCAAGTCCGGTGTTCTTGAACTCAGTGCCGTTGTCACTTCTGATATGCTTGATCTTGACACCATAATTGTTCATCGCTCGGTTGGCGAAGCATCTGAAGACATCTTGCACTTCAGTCTTGAAGAGAATTATGTGCACCCATGTATATCTTGAGTAATCATCAACAATGACGAAGCCATAGAGATAGGCAGTTGTTGTGAGGGTGGAGTAGTGAGTAGGGCCAAATAAGTCCATGTGTAGCAGCTCGAAGGGTTGAGAAGTAGTCATGATTGTCTTCGAGGGATGCTTGGCCCTTGTCATCTTTCCAGCTTCGCAGGCACCGCACAAATGATCCTTCTTGAACTTGACATCCTCAATGCCTATGACATGCTTCTTCTTGGCGAGAGTATGTAAGTTGCTCATGCCATCATGTCCCAGCCTCCGATGCCATAGCCAGCATTCTGAAGCTTTTGTAAGAAGACATACGGCAAGTTGTGGTCTTGCTGAGAAATCTACCATGTACAAATCATCTTTCCGGAACCCTTCAAAGACTAGAGATTTGTCAGATTCCATAAGTACAAGGCAACGATATTTTCCAAATATCACAATCATGTTTAAGTCACAAAGCATTGAGATAGACATTAAGTTGAAGCCAAGGGATTCAACAAGCATCACTTTATCCATGTGCTGATCCCTTGAGATTGCAACTCTACCTAGACCCAATACCTTGCTTTTACCAGTGTCAGCAAATGTGATGTGACTCTTATCAGATGGACGTAAAGTTGAGTCCATGAGAAGACTTCGATCACCAGTCATATGATTAGTGCATCCGCTGTCCATAATCCATTCTAAAGCACGAGGTGTCATACCCTACAGTACAGTTAGGGGGATAGGCTTCACCAAGAGCATTGTGAAGCATAAACATTTGACGAACAAGAGGATTATTGAAGCTCAGATCAAGATTAGGACGGATAGGATGAATGGCAAACGATTCAGGAACAAAATACGTAGTAAGACCATTTGGGCATTTGATCTTGCGCCCTACAAGATGTTTTAGGTCCCCAACAATAGCATCAGACGCCTTTGATTTTCAGCTGAAGACCTTTCCCTGCAAGAGAAAGTTAATTCTTCTTAACCACCCACATCTTCAGGGGTGGCTTAGAAGCAATGAGTCTAAGTGCAGCATCTGAGAACTTTGGCCTTGGAGCCCTAGCAAATAGCCTTGCAGGAGATGAATGATACTCGTATGAATTAGCAGAAAAGTTCTTAGTTCTATGAGCATAGCGGTTTGAAGACACACGCTCATATTCATAAGTCTGAGTATGGTTTCCCTGCAAAACATTGGCGTTAGGGTGAATCAGGTGAGTCCTCTATCTGTATGAAGCCTTTGGACCATATGAAGCCTTAGGTCTGGGGTTTGTCTTCTTCCTAGGTGGTGTCATGATGACATTCACTAGAAGATTCTCGAGACATCTTTTGGGAACTCAGATCTTCTTCATAGGTGGCCCATTCCTGCAGTTAGTACCAATATATCTAGCAAACACTTCACCATTCTGATTCTTGAACAGTTTATAGTTTCCATCAAAGGATTCATCAATGACAACTGGGTTAGCACAGGTAAAGCCAGATAAGGTGGATGGATCCACTAAAGGTCTGTCGGTGTCAAAACCGGCGGATCTCGGGTAGGGGGTCCCGAACTGCCCAGGTTCGGGCCCTCTTGATGGAGGTAAAACACTACGTCCTGCTTGATTAATATTGATGATATGGGTAGTACAAGAGTAGATCTACCACGAGATCAAGGAGGCTAAACCCTAGAAGCTAGCCTATGGTATGATTGTTGTATGTTGGAGTTGATGTCCTACGGACTAAAACCCTCCGGTTTATATAGACACTGGAGAGGGTTAGGGTTACACAAAGTCGGTTACAATGGTAGGAGATATGGATATCCGCGTCGCCTAGCTTGCCTTCCACGCCAAGGAAAGTCCCATCCGGACACGGGACGGAGTCTTCAATCTTGTATCTTCATAATCCAGGAGTCCGGCTGAAGGTATAGTCCGGCTATCCGAACACCCCCTAATCCAGGACTCCCTCAGTAGCCCCTGAACCAGGCTTCAATGACGACGAGTCCGGCGCGCAGATTGTCTTCGGCATTGCAAGGCGGGTTCCTCCTCCAAGTTCTTCATAAAAGATTGTAAACACCAAAAGTAGTGTCCGGCTCTGCAAAATAAGTTTCCACATATTGCCATAGAGAGAATAAAATTAACACAAATCTAATCTGCTGACTTATTCCGTAGCGTGACATCACACTACGGCCAAGCCTTTATTCGAATCGTTTTCACTCCCCCACCTGAGCGAGTTTTGCGAGGCGGTTTCCTTGGCACGTCTTGTCAAAGCAGAGATCATGTCCCCTATTTACGGGATTCTCATCAATACATACGTGGGTAACCCAACCGCGCCATTTATCACGGCGCTTGGGAGATAAGCTAGTTTTATCAGGCTGGTGGGGACGCATAGTCGCATCCGCCCATATAAGGGTATAAGGATCCACCTTTTTACCTATGCCTTCTTCCCCCTTTGCCTATCCATCTCCTGCGCACCCGAGCTCCAGCGCCCAAGTCCGCACTTCCCACCTCGACATTCTCCAGCCATGTCCGGAGCGGGAGGCAAGTGGATGGTCTCCTCCGTTACGGAGGGCCATGTCAAAAAACTAAGGAAGGTCGGATACTTGTCCGACAACATTGTGCACCGGCTTCCTGAAGAGGGGCAGCTTCTCCCCACCCCTAGGCCCCATGAGAGGGTTGTATTCCTTCCCCACTTCCTCCGCGGACTGGGTTTTCCACTCCACCCATTTGTTCGGGGACTCATGTTCTACTACGGCCTGGATTTCCACGATCTGGCCCCGAACTTTGTCCTCAACATCTCGGTGTTTATCGTCGTGTGCGAGGCTTTCCTCCGCATCCGCCCCCATTTCGGTCTTTGGCTCAAGACTTTCAACGTCAAGCTGAAGGTGGTGCGCGGCAGCCAGGCGGAGTGCGGAGGCGCCATGGCGAGCAAGATAGCCAACGTCCTATGGCTCGAGGGCTCCTTTGTGGAGACCCTGAAGGGGTGGAAATCAGGGTGGTTTTACATCACCGAGCCGCGCGACCCTGAATAGGTCGCAGCCCCTGAGTTCCAATCCGGACCCCCCACGCGGCTCACGCCCTAGAAAGAGACGGGCCTGTCATGGGGCAACGAGGAAGAGGTGACAGGACTGCAAACATGCATCCAATCCCTGGTGAACAAGCGGCTCAAGCTTGTCAATATAGTCCAGGCCGTGCTCGTCCGCCGGATCCTCCCATGTCAACAACGGGCTTTCACACTGTGGGAGTTCGATCCGGCGCAACACCAAACCTTGAGCAGGCTCTTCGACACGACGTACGAAGATGCCTGGAAGGTGCTATTCAAGGGCGCCGAAGCTCCCGCATCCGCGTCCGAGGACCGCGGATTCAGCACGCAGCGTCCAGCTAGCGCGGTGAGTTATCCTTACCTTTTACAGGAAATTTGTTTCTCATAGATTGACTTTATGCGGGATCTAAACTCCCCCACCTTTGACAGGCGCTGCAGGAGTAGTCCGGACCAATTAACTGTCTGGCTCCTTTGCCCGAAGACCCAGCAGGCGCTTGTTTATCGAAGCTGCTGGCTCCGGCGCCTTATGTGGTGCCGGAGAAGAAGGCCAAGAAGAAGAAGGCCACGGGGACTCGAAAGAGTTCCCGTCATATGGTGGTGTCGGACTCGTCGCCCGACGAATCCGAGACGCACTCCTCCCGTGAACATAAGGAGGAGGAAGAAGAAACCTCTCCCCCTCCAGCGGGGGGAGTAAAGAAGAGGAAGGCCGCCCCAACTGGGGAGGCCGAAGGGTCCAAGAGGAGGAAGACCCCTCCACCGGACTACTCCCCCGATGCCGACGACGACGAAGAGGAGTGGCCGGACAGAGCCAAGCGTCCGGCGAAATCGTAAGTATTCGGATACCAGAGTAACTCATAGCATTCCTTTGTCGCACAGCCTTTCCTTATGTCGAACATAATTATGCAGTCCGCCCAAGGCCGGACTCGATGAGTCGTTGAGCGGCTCCCTGGACTCGTCGGACATGAATTCACTTTCGACAGCTACCTCCGCCCGCCCTGCAGACGACGCCGAAGTGTTGTCCCAACATGTTCCAAGCCGAGAGGAGGTGGCCCTGGAGGCGCCACGAGGCGACCTCCCAGACTCCAGGAGTGAAGGGGACAAGACCCCACAGGGCTCCAAGTCCAGCTTTGAGCCGGACACCGCGCCGGAATCTTCAACGGTTCCGGACTGCGGTAGGCGAACTCCTTCTAAGAGGAGCAAGGCTTCTGAGCCGGCGGCCTCCGTCCAACCGGAGGTGCCGGACAATCTGCTGGAGGTGCTTAACGGCGCCTCCATCGACGAGGAGCACCGTGCTATTATGAGTACGATGATCCAGAAGGTTCAGTCCGCTAAGAGCGGGCTGACTGAAGCTTGTGCTAGCCTTCTAACAGGCTTCGAGGTAAGTAAAAATATGTAAAAATATTACTGCATAGACAGTAGCCCCTGATGCTCTGTTTGGCGTTCGGAAAGAAAAGCCGAATAGAGGATCAAATAATTTCGCAGGAGTCTAACAAAAATGAGTCAATATGCATATGCAGGCTTCGCTGCTAGCCACCGCCGCACTGATTGCGGAGGTGGGTGCCCTGAAGAAGGGCCTCGAGCGGACCGAGCAAGAGCTCGGCCTTGCCAAATGGCAGCTCGAGGAGAAAGAAGGTAAGAGATACCTTATAGAAAAATATATACAAAAAAGATGCGATTGCAAAAAATGACAGGATTGCACTGCTTATTGTAGGGGCCACTACTGAGGTGGCGACCCTCAAGCAGGCGCTGTCTGAGGCCGAGAAGAGAGCGGCCACAGAGCGCACCGAGCGAGAGAAATTCGAGGCTCAGGTCGGCGAGGTGCAGCAAGAGCTTCAGGCTCTCATGAAAAAACATGAGAGTTTGGAGCTTGACTCGAAGACGCAAGCGTCCGAGCTCGCGGCAGCCCTTGAAACTGCCAAATCTGCCAAGGACGAATCCCAGAAGGCCCCGAATCCGGAGCTCTCCATGGGCATTCGCAGATCTTCCCCGCAGCGTATCCGATGCCGCTGCATTCTACCGAGCTGAAGAGGGCAGCTCGACGGAGAAGGTGTTCTGGTCTCCGTACGCTGAGGCCGGACACCCTGTGCCCTTGAGCGACCAGCTGAAGCAGCTGGTCGAGCTCCACAAGGCGGCCGAACTGGCCATGAAGGGCTTCATAGTTCGGCTGTGGCCTGGAGAGGCCCTGCCTGGGAGCTACTTCGGACTGGTGCGGCGGTTGGTGGAGGCATGTCCACGGCTCGAGGTCATCAAGCACTCCGTCTGCATCGAAGGTGCCCGTAGGGCCCTTGCCCGTGCAAAGGTGCATTGGGGTAAGCTGGACGGTGAGAAGCTTGTGAGGGACGGGCCGCCGCCGGGGAAAGAGCATCGCAAACCCGAGAACTATTATAAGGATGTTCTGAAGGGTGCCCGCCTTGTGGAGATGAATGTACCAAAGATGTAATTTTTGAATGAACTCGCTCGTGTTGTCCTGTGCGCTGAAAACTTGTTCATTTGCGCTAAGCAATGCTTGCTGAATTTAAAATATTACTTTCTGTGCGGCCGTTTATCAAAAATTGAGAGATGGCCAGTCGTCGGCTTCTGCCCCCATGCCACTAGTGCTGGGGTGTTCGGGATAAACCTGAGCGCTCTTTTTCCCATGATTGGGTCCGTCGAGGGAGGCGCTCAGCACAACGAACAAGGCAATCGGACTATAATGCTTGAACACTCTCACTTAGCCATAGAACTCTATAATTTTAAATTTCGGCGAAGCCCCTAGTATTCGGAAGACCGAGTTCGGGACACTATCCACGCCTTGGCCGGACAGAATCCGGCTCCTCGCTCTAAGCGGAATAAGTCTTTAAGGACCCGAAGAACCTCTCGAACAGCGACCGGTCTCTCGCCTTATCATGACAGTCAGTTTTAGCTTTCTCTACTGAGGTGCTCAGCCCAGCTCAACTGGGGCACAATCGCGGTAGTTCTCCTAGTGCTACCTTAGCCGATATAACGGAACGTAAGGCACCAAAACATAGGAGCCGGGCAAACCCAACTACTGACCCAAATCATGATTCGAAGCCGATGCATATAGTGCTATAAGTTCGGGGTGCCGCACTTATGAAAGTGTTCGAACTTCTTACACCATATTAAGGGGTACTGAAGCCCCTGGCGTATTTGCCGTACCACAGTGTACGGGTGCCACGTGTCATTGATGAACATATATAAAAATAGAGTAATGCAAAAAATAGACAAAAAGCTATGCAATGTTTATAAGAAGGCTGCTATCTAAGCAGAACGATACAAATAGTGCGATAAGCAAAAGAAATTGGACTATTTAACATGTCTTGTCCAGGGGCGAGCCGCGGAACTGTATTTAAAACAGGTATACTGCTCGTAATAGAGACCACCTGGGAGTTCCATAATGCGGCATGGCTTGCCTGCTTCCCTGGTTCTTGCATCGTTTGTGCGGCGGTTGAATTGCCGAACAGGTTCGTCCGAAGTATGGAGTCCTTAAAGTAAGAGAAAATTTTAAAAAATAATTCGGCAGCCCCTAGTACGGTTTAAGCCGTGTTTTGGGCGTGCCGTGATGGTGCCCCTCCCCCTGTGCCCATGGTATTTCGAGAGCGTAGTTATGCACGCGAGGCACTGGTTTTGCTATATTGCGAGGGCTAGGGTTGGGGCCGCACTGCTACGCTAGCTCGGAACGTGCCCGGCGGTCTTGTTGTAGGTTACTCCGGGCGCGCTTGACAGTGTCTGGCTTTTTAAGGGCCGGACTGGAGAACTGCCTAGAGAGGCTGCTTTGTACTTCTGCTGCGAGCGCTGCCGTGTGCTCCTCCGTTCGGAGGGAGCGTTCGGTGTTTCCGTTGACCGTGATTACTCCTAGAGGGCCTGGCATCTTGAGCTTGAGGTATGCATAGTGCGGTGCCGCATTGAACTTTGCGAATGCGGTTCGCCCGAGCAGTGCGTGATAGCCACTGCGGAACGGGACTATGTCGAAGATTAACTCCTCGCTTCAAAAGTTATCCGGAGATCCGAAGACCACTTCAAGTGTGACTGAACGTGTACAGTTGGCCTCTACACCTGGTATGACGCCTTTAAAGGTCGTTTTGGTGGGCTTGATCCTTGAGGGATCTATGCCCATTTTCCGCATTGTATCCTAGTAAAGCAGGTTCAGGCTGCTGCCGCCGTCCATAAGGACTCTTGTGAGATGAAATCGGTCAATAATTGGGTCTAGAACCAATGCGGCGAACCCGCCATGACGGATGCTAGTGGGGTTGTCCCTTCGATCAAAGGTGATCGGGCAGGAGGACCATGGGTTGAACTTTGGGGCGACTGGCTCCAGCGCATATACGTCCCGTAGTGCACGCTTCCGCTCCCTCTTAGGGATGTGGGTTGCGTATATCATGTTCACCGTCCGCACTTGTGGGGGAAAACCCTTCTGTCCACTGTTGTACGGCGGCCTGGGCTCTTCCTCGTCGTCGCTATGCAGCCCCTTGTCTCTATTTTCGGCATTTAACTTGCCTGCCTGCTTGTACACCCAACAATCCCTGTTGGTGTGATTGGCTGGTCTTTCGGGGGTGCTATGTATCTGGCACAAGCGGTCGAGTATTCGGTCCAAACTGGATGGGCCCTGAGTGTTTCTTTTGAACGGCTTTTTCCGCTGACCGGATTTGTAGCCTCGGAATCCGGCATTGACTGCCGTATCCTCGTTGCTGTCGCTGTTAACCGGCGTTTTTGCTTGTTCCGGCGCGACCTACCGCTTTTGTCCTTGGTATCCGAATTACCGAGGTTCTTGGTTAAGCTGTTGCTGCGAGCTAGCCAGTTGTCTTCTCCCGCGCAAAAGCGGGTCATGAGTGTCGTAAGGGCTGCCATAGATTTCGGCTTTTCCTGTCCCAGGTGCCGGGCGAGCCACTCGTCACGGATATTATGCTTGAAGGCCGCTAGGGCCTCTGCGTCCGGACAGTCAACTATTTGGTTATTCTTTGTTAGGAACCGTGTCCAGAATTGCCTGGCCGATTCTTCTGGCTGCTGAATTATGTGGCTTAGGTCATCAGCGTCCGGTGGTCACACATAGGTACCCTGGAAATTGTCGAGGAATGCGGCTTCCAGGTCCTCCCAAGAACCGACCAAATTTGCTGGCAAGCTGTTAAGCCAATGCCGGGCTGGTCCCTTAAGTTTGAGTGGGAGGTATTTGATGGCATGTAGATCATCGCTGCGGGCCATGTGGATATGAAGGAGATAATCCTCGATCCATACCGCAGGATCTGTTGTGCCATCATATGATTCAATGTTTACGGGTTTGAAACCCTCAGGGATTTTATGATCCATTACTTCATTTGTGAAGCATAATGGGTGTGCGGCGCCTCTGTACTGGGCTATATCACGACGCAGCTCAAAGGAGCTTTGTCTGTTGTGTTCGGCCCGGCCGGATTTATTGTATCCGGAGTGACGATCACCGTCACGTGCCGTGGGGCGCCCGCGTGATCCGTAGATCGATCTTGTTTGCCTTGCCTTGTCCTCCAGCATATCTCACAGGTCTGGCGCGTTTTCCCGTGCCTTAGCGTGTTTTGAGCGGCGTCGGGGCATGGCTTGAGTGGAGGGCCTAGAGGCCTCTCTATCACGGCCACGAGGTGGCCGGTCGGCCATGTCATGCGCTAGTGATGTAGGTGCTTCCTCCTCTAATCAGGGTAGCAGCCTGCGTTTTGGGTAACGCCTGGAGGAGCGTTCAAGTTCATACTCTTTGGCCGCAAGGACTTCAGTCCATCTGTCAGCTAGCAAATCTTGATCAGCTCTAAGCTGTTGCTGCTTTTTCTTGAGGCTGCTTGTCGTGGCTAAAAGCTTGCGTTTAAAACGCTCTTGTTCGGCGGGATCTGATGGTACGATGAATTCGTCGTCGTCGGGGCTTGCCTCGTCTTCGGAGGGAGGCTTATAATTGTCATCCTCAACCTCTTGGTCTGCCGCTCTCTCATGAGGGTTGGCTTCTCCATCCTCCTATGCTGAATCTTACTGGAGGGGGTGTTCTTCGGCGCTATCCGGAGTAGTATTATCTCCCGTGCCGGAATCACCGTTTTTGCTTTGGCGGGATTTAGAGCGGCGCTGCTGACGCCGGCGCTTGGGATGTTTCTTAGAGGTGTCATCCCCCGCTGTTCCATCGCCTTCTCCATCTTTTGGAGTGTCCACCATATATATGTCATATGACGAGGTGGCCTTCCAGCGCCCTACAGGTGCTGGTTCTTGGTCGTCTCCTGCATCGGCGTCCATACCGTCGATGTCTTCAAAGTCGAAGTCGAGCATGTCGGTTAAGTCATCGACAGCGGCTACGAAGTGGGTGGTGGGTGGGCTTTGAATTTCTTCATCATCCGTATCCCAACCTTGCTGACCATAGTCCGGCCAGATCTCTCCTGATAAAGAGAGAGACTTTAGCGATTTCAGAATGTCGCCGAAGGGCGAGTGCTAAAAGATGTCCACGGCGGTGAACTCCATTATCGGCGCCCAATCGGATTTGATCGGCAAGGGCGCGGGGGGCTCGGAATCCGGAGCAGAATCCGGCTCCTCAGAGTCGCGGGCCATGCAGAGTGCGGGGCTGGTGTTCGACTCGATCGCCTTTGAGATCGCAGCCCCCGAGGTGGCGTCCAACCGCTCATCCTCGATCGGCGCAGCAGGCTCCGAATTAAGGGTCAGAACCGATGTGTGTGCGGCCTCCAGGACACTGTTCGGCGGCAGAGCTAGATAATGCCCATCGAGACGGTGCGGCACGCTTGGCTGTGGCTCGAATCCATCGAAGATCAAGTCCCCGCGGATGTCAGCCATGTAGTTCAAACTTCCAAAGCTAACCTGATGGCCAGGGGCGTAGCTTTCGATCTGCTCTAGATGGCCAAGCGAATTGGCCCGTAGTGCGAAGCCGCCGAAGATGAAGATTTGTCCGGGGAGAAAAGTCTCACCCTGGACTGCATCGTTGTTCATGATCGAAGGAGCCATCGGGCCTAAAAGTGACGACACAGAGGAACTCTCAATGAAAGCACCAATGTCGGTGTCAAAACCGGCGGATCTCGGGTAGGGGGTCCCGAACTGTGCGTCTAGGTGGATGGTAACAGGAGACAAGGGAACACAATGTTTACCCAGGTTCGGGCCCTCTTGATGGAGGTAAAACCCTACGTCCTGCCTGATTAATATTGATGATATGGTTAGTACAAGAGTAGATCTACCACGAGATCAAGGAGGCTAAACCCTAGAAGCTAGCCTATGGTATGATTGTTGTATGTTGGAGTTGATGTCCTACGGACTAAAACCCTCCGGTTTATATAGACACCGGAGAGGGTTAGGGTTACACAAAGTCGGTTACAATGGTAGGAGATCTGGATATCCGCATCGCCTAGCTTGCCTTCCACGCCAAGTAAAGTCCCATCCAGACACGGGACGAAGTCTTCAATCTTGTATCTTCATAATCCAGGAGTCCGGCTATCCGAACACCCCCTAATCCAGGACTCCCTCAAGGTCCCTTTGCAGCAACCCATGTGGTTTTGGGATACTGCTCAGGCTTCCAGTAGGAGCCATCAACATTCATTTTCCTTTCAAACCCAACACCCTCTTTCCTAGGGTTTCGGTTCAGAATCTGCTTTTTGAGGACATCGCAAAGTGTCTGATGCCCTTTCAGACTTTTATACATCCCTGTTTCAAGCAATGTCTTCAACCTAGCATTTTCATCAGCAATAGTAGTGGTATCCTCCGCAGAGGGGTTAGTTACCACATCAGTAGTTGAAGACAATGCAACAGCAGCAGCAGTAGAACATTCAGCAACAGAGGTAGCGTTGTCACGCTCAAGGCATTTTAGACATGGTGATTCAAATCCATCCTGAGCGGGAATGGTCTGTTGAGCGCGAAGTGACTCATTCTCTTTTTTAAGATCTTCATGAGCCGCTTTCAATTTCTCAAGCTCTTGCTTCCTTTGAAGATAATCATAGGAGAGCTTTTCATGAGTGGTTGAGAGCGTTTCATGACAACTTTCAAGTTCTTGGTACTTAGCATGAAGATTGTTTATGTCTTCAACTAAGGACTGTGAATGGGTCATTTCCGCGTCCAACAGGTCATCGCTTTTGTCTAACAGTTTTTTAGTATGTTCCATAGCCTTTTGTTGTTCAGTTGCAATTTTAGCAAGTGTTTTGTAGCTGGGTTTGGATTCACAACCAGAGTCATCTTCACAAGATGTTTGAAAGTAAGCATCGCGTGATTTTACATTGGCACCACGTGCCATGAAGCAGTAGGTGGGAGTAGGGTCGTCCTTGTCATCGGCTTCAGCGTTGGTGTGTAAGTCATTGTCTTCAGTGTTGAAGATGGACTTGGCAACATAGGCAGTGGCTAGAGCCAGACTTGCAACGCCAGGGTGGGACTCCTCCTCAAACTCCACCTCCGCCTCCTCAGAAGCAGACTCCTCCTCTGAATCCATCTCCTTGCCAACAAAAGCACGAGCCTTGCCAAATGAGCTGTAACGCCCCAGATGTAACTTGCCATAATTGTAATCCAACTCTTGCCATTTCCGGCTATGTGTTATGATATTTCCTCCGTGGTTGGGTTCTCCTCGTTTTGCATTTTGGTCATGTCATGCTTTTCATATCATGTCATCATGTGCATCGCATTCGCATACGCGTTCATCTCATAAATCCGAGCATCTTTCCCGTTGTCCGTTTTGCAATCCGGCGCTCCTATGTCTCCCGGCGTCCCCTTTTACATTTCTTCGTGAGCGGGTATTAAGCATTCTCGGAATGGACCGAGGTTTGACATGTGGCCTTGGTATAGCACCGGTAGACCGCCTGTCAAGTTTCGGGTCAATCGGAGTTCGTTTGGTACTCCAACGGTTAACCGGGTAACCGCGAAGGCCTCGTGTGTGTTGCAGCCCAAAAGCCCTTCAAAACAGCCCATTAACCCATCTAAGTCACTCCCATGTCCTCCGCCATTCGATCACGATCGCGTGGGCGAAAACCGCACTCCGTTTGGAGCCTCCTAGCTCCTCCTATCTATAAAAATGCCTTCCCCGTCCAAATCTGAGAGAGAGAGACCCCGAAACCCTAGTCTTCGCCTCGAAATCCGTGCCCCGAAGCCCTCCGCCGCACTGTTCATCCGCCGCCGCCAACCGGGCCAACCGGGGCACGCCACGTGGCGGGCGCCACCGCGCGCTGCCGCCGGCCCGCCAGGCCCGGTCGGGGCCCCCCGAAGCCCATCTGCCGCGCAGCGCCCCAGCGCGCCCGCAACCGCGCCTCCCTCCGCCGCGCCCGCGCCCGGCCGCCACTCCGCCGCCGCCCGCCTACTCCGCCATCGCCGCCGTCGCCGCCGGCAGGCCCCGCGCCGCCCGCGCCGCGCCTCGCTCGGAGCCGCGCCGTCCCCGCGCTCCGCCGGAGCCGGATCCGGCCAGATCCGGTCGCCCGGCCTCTCCTCCGCCTCCCCCGAGCCGAGCCGCCTCCTCCGGCGCCCTCCCGGCCAACTCCGGCGAGATCCGCCCGGCGGACCTCGATTTCCGCGCCAAGGGTTGACTTCGTTTCTTCCCCCCGTTTTCTCTAAGTCTCTAAATTTTGTATCATCATGCCATGTTTGCCATGCCGTAACTTTGCATCAGTAGCTCCGTTTCGCGCGTATAATATGTCAGTTTGTTCGCCTCGAGCAGTAAATCATTTTGTTCCATTGCATAATTTTCATTTGAAGTCATCTTGATGCCCGAAATGCTGTTAGAAGAGGGATAGTTGATGTTAGTTGCTGGATCTTATCTGAACTTGCACTTTTGTCATTTTTGCCATGATTGATGTGTACCTCCTATGAAGTTGAGTCCTACATGAGTTTTGTAATATGCCATGTTAACTATCCAGAGGAATTTGCCATGTATTTTTTTGATCTATGTGGTGACTACCACAAGCATGCAAACTAGGTCACTTGATGTTGCTGATTTCAGAGACTTAGTGATTTCACTAAGTCCCTGACTGCTGTTATTTTTATGTCATGTGTTCATGTTGTTTCCGAGAGATCTATGCATAATTTGAGCATGATCAGTAAGGGTGTTTTGAACTTGAGTATTTGCTTAATCCATCCATGCCTTTTTTTGCAATTATGGAGTGCCATAGCTTGATTCAATCGAGCTCTACTTTTGTTTCAAAATGTTGCTGGCAGATTGTTTACATGTTATTCGATTTTGCCAAGCTTGGTGTAGTTGATCCTTGCATGCTATGAGGCTGTTCTTGCCATGTATTGTTACTATGCCATGTCTTCTTGATGTATGTATGCTTAGTTTATCATGAGATGCTCTGTAGTGAGTGCATCGAGCTCAAGAACATGCCTAGTCGTTAACAGTTTTCTGCCATGTCCAGTTTTCTGCCAAGTCTGGAACCTGTAACGAAACTTGCTTATTTGACATGAGTGTAATCTTATTTTCTGTTCCTTTCTGGGTTATGGTCAGTAAGGGGCTTTTGTCAAGTGCTATGAGTAGATTCATGTCATGCCTTTCTTTGCTATGTTCTGAACCTGTAGCATGTTGTTTCGTTGCTCTGAACATGTCATCCTGATGTTAGTTTCTGCCACTTTGATAATTTCACTAAGTCTGGGAACTTGTTATCGTTTGCGCTTTTGCCATGCTTCTTTGAACCTGTTATGATATGAATTAGCCGTAGCTCAGTGTTCATCTTTTGTCGAGCATCTTGAGTAGATTACTGTCATATGCTTTGTTGCCATGTTTGGGTGCAGTAGCTTAATTATTTGTTGCTTGCTAAGTAGCATCATGCTGTTTATGGCAGTTTCGTGTCATTCTTGTATTGCTTGCCATTTGCAAACCGTGCATCCGATTCCGGTGATCTTTATATCGATTTCAACCGAAATCACCTCATCTATCTAGTGGCATGCTTGGTTTGCCATTATTATGCCCTGTTCATCCTTGTCCTTCCGGAGCATGCATACGCATTGCATATCACCTCTCGCATATCATGCCATGTTTTGCATCATGTTGCTTGCGCATTGCATCGTGGTTGATATTGGTTCCTTTGCTTGTTCTCTTGTCTTGGGTAGAGCCGGGAGACGAGTACGTGAACGAGGATTCCGTTGAGAACGCTTACGAGGACCAAGCTTTCGACAACTCTGAGAACCTTGCAGGCAAGATGACCATACCCTCGAAATCACTTCTATCTTTGCTTGCTAGATTGCTCGCTCTTTTGCTATGCCTATGCTGCGATACCTACCACTTGCTATACCATGCCTCCTATATTGCCATGTCAGCCCCTAACCATCCATGTCCTAGCAAACCGTCGTTTGGCTATGTTACTGCTTTGCTCAGCCCCTCTTATAGCGTGGCTAGTTGCAGGTGAAGATGAAGTTTGTTCCTTGTTGGAACATGGACTTGTTGTTCCTTGTTGGAACATGTTTACTTGTTGGGATATCACTATACCTCTTATTTAATTAATGCATCTATATACTTGGTAAAGGGTGGAAGGCTCGGCCTTATGCCTCGTGTTTTGTTCCACTCTTGCCACCCTAGTTTCCGTCATACCGGTGTTATGTTCCCGGAGTTTGCGTTCCTTACACGGTTGGGTGATTTATGGGACCCCCTTGATAGTTCGCTTTGAATAAGACTTTTCCAGCAAGGCCCAACATTGGTTTTACCATTCGCCACCTAGCCTTTTTCCCTTGGGTTCTGCAGACTCAAGGGTCATCTTTATTTTAAACCCCCGGGCCAGTTCTCCTTCGATTGCTGGTCCAAACTAGAGCACTTTGCAGCGCCACCTCGGGGCAACTCGAGGGCTGGTTTTAGTTGTACGGACTGCTCATCCGGATGTGCCCTGAGACCGAGATATGTGCAGCTCCTATCAGGATTTGTCGGCACAATCGGACGGCTTTGCTGGACTTGTTTTATTGCTGTTGAAATGTCTTGTAGTCCGGGATTCCGAGATTGATCGGGTCTTCCTGGTAGAAGGAATATCCTTCGTTGACCGTGAGAGCTTATCATGGGCTAAGTTGGGACACCCCTGCAGGGTATTATCTTTCGAAAGCCGTGCCCGCGGTTATGAGGCAGATGGGAATTTGTTGATGTCCGGTTGTAGAAAACCCGAAGTTGACCTTAACTAAAACACATCAACCGCGTGTGTAACCGTGATGGTCTCTTCTCGGCGGGGTCCAGGAAATGAACACGGTTGTTGGAGTTATGCCTGACGTAGGTTGTTCAGGATCACTTCTTGATCACTTCTAGTTTCTCGACCGTGCTTTGCCTTCTCTTCTCGCTCTCTTTTGCGCTGTAGCCACCACATGCTAGCCGCTTGCTGCAGCTCCACCTCACAACCCCTTTCCCACCTTTAAGCTTAAATAGTCTTGATCTCGCGGGTGTGAGATTGCTGAGTCCCCGTGGCTCACAGATATTATCACCTCATTTGCAGGTACCAACGATGTCATTGCAGATGACGCGACCGAGCTCACTTGGGAGTTCGATGAGGAACGTGGTCGTTACTATGTTTCTTTTCTAGATGATCAGTAGTGGAGCCCAGTTGGGTGATCCGGGGATCTGTTTAGCATTTGGGGTAGTCTTCTTTCATTTTGGTACCGTAGTCGGACCTTGAGTGTAATCTGTATGATGGATGTTATTTATGTACTTGTGTGAAGTGGCGAGTGTAAGCCAACTATGTATCTTTCCCCTTTATTTATTACATGGATTGTGTGAAGATTACCTCATTTGCGACTTTGCTTTCAATGCGGTTATGCCTCTAAGTCGTGCCTCGACACGTGGGAGATATAGCCGCATCGAGGGCGTTACATGAGCTCTTCTTATGAGATGAAGACATTGATAAGGACTTGGAAGAAGACTTTGAAGATTTCTTCTTCTTCTTGTCATCAGCATCATATTCCTTGCTCTTCTTCTTCTTCTCATTGTCCCACAGTGGACACTCAGAGATATAGTGTCCAGGTTTCTTGCACTTGTGACAGGTTCTCTTCTTGTAGTCATGAGTGGAAGCTTCATCATTTCTTGAGCTGGATCGTGAAGACTTTCTGAAGCCCTTCTTCTTAGTGAACTTCTGGAACTTCTTCACAAGCATAGCAAGTTCCTTTCCAATGTCTTCAGGATCATCAGAACTGCAGTCAGATTCTTCTTCAGATGAGGAAATGGCTTTTGACTTCAAAGCGCGAGTTCGGCCATAGTTGGGACCATGGATATCTATTTTCTCAGAAAGCTGGAACTCATGTGTGTTGAGCCTCTCAAGTATATCAGACGGATTGAGTGTCTTGAAATCAGGACATTCTTGTATCATGAGGGCAAGGGTGTCAAAGGAGCTGTCAAGTGATCTCAGTAGTGTCTTGACGATTTCATGCTTGGTAATCTCAGTGGCGCCTAGAGCACGAAGCTCATTTGTGATGTCAGTGAGACGATCAAACGTGAGCTGGACATTTTCATTGTCGTTTCTCTTGAAGCGGTTGAAGAGGTTGTGAAGAACATTGATCCTTTGATCTATCTGGGTTGAGACGCCTTCATTGACCTTGGATAGCCAATCCCAGACTAGCTTCGACGTTTCCAGAGCACTCACTGTCGGGTGGTTGGTGCGACATATGCCAACGGGTGGCTTATCTGTGTGGGAGCCCGTAAGACGTCGTCGGTGCCTGGAAGCGGGATAAGGCGGAGACATGCACGCCGGCGAATCTTACCCAGCTTCGGGGCTCTCCGTGGAGATAACACCCCTACTGCTGCTCTGTGGGGTCTCCGCATGATCACTCGATGAACAAGTAGCTACAAGGTGCTCCTCGAGCTGTTTGGCGAGAAGAAGAAGAAGGGCAAGGCTAGCTCTACTCTTCTCTCTATCTGTGTTGTAACCTAGATGAGATCAACCCTTTGCATGGGTGCCCCGAGGGGTTTATATAGGCCTACCCCCGGGGGGTACAATGGTAATCCGGCTGGGAGCGGGTCCCAGCCGTCAGTGTCTACGCTCGCCGGCTTCTGCGCTGGCTGTTGGGGCCCGCCGGATGGTGGGCCCCGCCGGCTGCCGGCATCTCGGTCGACAGGCAGGCCCTACTGCCTAGGGCCCTGTCGGCGGCCGATTACTGTTGCCTCAATCCTGATGATGAGGGCTTTATCGAGGTAAGCGTGGCTACAGCGCCGCCGCCTGGCGGGCGATCGCTGTAGCCTCACGTCGTCTTGTCTTCTTAATGGGGCGCCTCCTTCGAGGGAAGGAGAAAGCCGGCTTTGGGAAAGCCGGCCATGTCTTGGGCCGACTGGGGGAGGCCTGGCCGCCTTCGGGTGTCTCTCTGCCCAAAGGGGCCCACCGCCCGTGGGCCGCGCTGACAGCCCGCCGTGGATGGCGCCATAGTCATCATGGCGACAGTGCCGCGCCGGACGGGTCAGGGCTACCCCGTACGGTGCACTGTGCCAGGCGTGCTCCGGGATTCAGGGGTGGCAGGCTTTATTGTAGCCACGCCCTGTCCCATCGCCGTTATGTGGATGCGGGCCTAGAGGGTAAGATCTTGACCGCATCGTGGGAGCCGGCTTCTTGGAGTCGGCCCTCTCGTGGCCTTCTTCATGAGGGTTAAGGCCGGGCCGCCTTCCGACAGTCGGCCTGAGAGGCAGCCGGCAGGGGGAAGGCGGCCTCACGTCTTGGTTTCTTGGAGGCCGGATCGGCTCGTAATTTTTTCTGAAGTGCCAAGGGGAGCCGGCTAGGCTGCCCGTGGTCATTTACCCCGACATTAGTCCCCGAAGCTGGTCGCGCTTTGAGGTCGGCAAGGGGAACGAGAAGCTCGGTCAGCTTCCTATCTTGAGAAGCCGGCAGCTGGGAGCCGGCTCTGCTTATGCGCGCCACCTTGGACGGGCGCAGTGGTCTCGTCAACGGGAATGTGGGCCAACTCGCACGCTGACCGCGCGCCTCCCCGCGTGTCACGTGGCAGAAAAAGGCCTGCCATGGCGCGTGCGCGACGGGACGTCGCCGCAGGCCCGGGCCCGCCACTCCTGGCCTCGGCCCAGGCGCGGATCTTCTGCGGCCCAAGGTGGGTGGTTTGCCTTCCCGCGGCGGTTTCGCCACGCCGTCAAGGCGTAGTAATAGTGGGACGTGGGGGAGTGGGCGTAGTTAATCCCACGTCCCCCACACCACGCCTCCTCGGCTCCGTCGCGAGGGTCTATAAGTAGGGGGAGGAGAGGGAGCCGCAAGGGCTCACACGCTCTCCCTCGCTCCATCCTTCCTCTTCCTCTTTCCTTGCTCTCTTCGCTGCCGCAGCGCCTCTTCGCCGCGCCGTTCTGCCGCAGTGGGGTCGCCCGCGCCTTTGCCGCCACCGCACCTTGCTCCTCACCGCGCCGCTCCAATGGCGCTGTCGAGCTCGTGGAACGGCTCCAACGTCCTCGACAAGCACATCGAGTTACTCCGCTGGACGCGGCGTCTGCTCGGCGAGAACTACGTGTGGGTCCGGCGCACGCCGGAGGAGGAGATCTCGCCGGCACCGGAGGAGGGCGAGCGGGTGGTCTTCCGCTCTCACTGCATACGCGGCTTCGGCCTCCCGGCGAGCGGATTTCTCCGCTCCTTCCTTGAATTCTACCACCTTCAGCCGCACCATCTCACCCCCGACACCGTGATGCTGCTGTCGGCCTTCGTCACCCTCTGCGAAGGTTTTCATGGCGTCCTCCCCACCCTGGAGCTCTGGGGAGAGTTCTTCCAGAGCAAACTCGGCACTGTCGTCGCGGGCGTGCTCGCCCCATGCGGATCTTACATCGCCATGAGGCGGACGGGCGAGAACAATCCGTTCCCGTCCATCCCGCTGATCCAGTCGGTGAAGCTCTGGCAGAAGTCCTACTTCTATGTGAGGAACGTCGCCCTGCAAGGCGACTTTGTCAACCTGCCGGCTTACGTAGCTGGCCCGCCTGCTTCGAGGCCGGCCTCATGGAGCTACCGGGCCAGGACGCTGTCCCAGGCCGGGAACGCCGCCGTCGCCCGCCTCCGGGTGATGGTCCAGTCGGAGGTCCTGGTCGGAGCCGACCTGGTGGCCGCCTTCGTGGAGCGCCGGGTACTCCCGCTCCAAGGTCGGCCGCACATGATTTGCCAGATGAGCGACCGCTTCGACCCATACCGGCTGAGCTCCAGGGAGATGCCTCATGCCGAGGTGTCCTACCTGGTGAACTACATCGCCAACTGCAAGCTCGCCGAGGATTGGCGATTCGGCAAGGAGCCATACTCTTGCGCCAACCCTCCGCCTGTCGTAAGTATTTCTTCTTTCCTTTCTTTTGTGTTGCCAGCTTCGATATGACCGGCTTCTGGTCCGCCGGTTTGTTTTCTGCAGAATCCTCTACTTCCGCCGGCGGCGGGGGCCGCGTGGGCAGAGCGCCCGTTCCACCCCGACCGCACGGTAGATGATGTCGACGATCCGAACCTTGGGGCGGCTGCCATGGAGGACGCCGCCGAGGGGGAAGGCGGCGAGGCAGGCGGCGCCGGGCTCGGAGCCGGCCTCCAGGACTAGGCGGACGACGACGAGGTCGAAACCGTCCCGCACCGCCAGCCGGCGCCGGATCCTCAAGGCGCGGGCCCTTCTGCCGCGCCGGCCGCCCGTGGCGCCGCACCGAAGCGTCGGGCCATGTCGACCTACTTCGGCAGCCGGCTGAAGAAGCCCAGGGGCACCGCCGTGGCAACCAAGCGAGATGAGGTGGCCGCGAAGGCGGCCCGCTTCCAGAAGGTCGTGAAGCGGCCGCAGGCGGTTTTGGCGTAAGTGTTAATTGTCTTGTATTCTTGTCGTGTTCTTGGATTGGAGTTCTTCTAAATTCTTTCTTGGTTGACCGGCCAGGGCGCCGCTTTCGCTTGAACGGGGCCATGCCGGCTCCGTGATTGGATCAGCCGGAGGGTCTTCGAGCTCCCGCCGCGTGGACCCCCGTGCCGACCTCATGGAGGCTACGGCGCGGAACGCGCGGGAGGCGCAGGAGGAGCGGGAAGCGTCGGAGCGGAGGGCCGCCCAGGCAGCGAAGGAGCAGGCCGACGCGGCGGCCAAGGCCCAGGCGGAGGCGATGGTCGCGGAGAAGGAGGCGGAGGCCTCGCGCAACCAGCCTCCACAGCTCGTCATTCCGCTCCGCAGCGTGGCTCCCGGCGTCCCCGTGCCTCCGCCAGAGGAAGCCAACCGCGGCCGGTCAGGGGCGGAGCGGAGGGAGGACGATGTGGTTGTCTTGGAGGAGGTTCCGCGGACGGCCCCGACTGGGGCGGGCCAGGGCGGCCAGCCGGCTGCGGCGCCGGTGCAGCCGGTCGGAAGCGAGCCGGTAGCAGGAGCCGGCCTGGTAGTGCAGCCGTCATCACGCCGGCGTGCGGGGGAAGCTGCCCCCGTGCCAGAGCCGGATAGAGCTGCGAGCGCCTGCCGGACGGCGGAGGCCCTGGAGGCGGCTAGCTCCAGCACGTCCGAGTGGACGTCCAGCGGGGGGCCGGCGAGCTGAACGCGGCGGCCCAGGAGGTCCGGGGCCGGCTTCAGGCTCATGCTACAGCGCTGCAGCGATATACCCGGGATTTCCTCGCGACGCGGGCCGTCGTCCGGGTGAGTCTTCTAGCCTTGGTTGTTTTGCTTTTTTGATTTCTTCTGTGGGGGCGCGTCAGCGCACCCACTGGGTGTAGTCCCCGAGTTCCGAGTCGGCTGCTGAGCAGGCGGCTTGGAACTTACTAGGTCCTGACAGTTATCTTATTCCTGTGTCCTGTCTGATCTTCCAGGAGTACCATAACCAGAGCACCGCCGCCTTCAACTCCCAGGCTCAGGAGCTGCGCCAGAAGATCAAGGATCTGTCCGACAGCCAGAGTACGTGCTCGGTTTTGCTCATATCCTGTGGGGGCGCGTCAGCGCACCCACTGGGTGTACTCCCCGAGATCCGGGTCGACTGCTGAGCAGTCGGGTCGGATCTTCCCCGACGACTTCTTCCTTATTGTTTCTTCCTTTGTCTTCATGCTTGCAGGGGCCAATGCCGACTTGAGGGAGCAGCTCGGCGGGGCCCAGACCGCCCTTCGCGCCAAGGAGGCCGAGCTCAACGCCTTAGCCCAGGAGCGTGACCGCCTGGCCAAGAAGTTGGCCGACTAGGAGGAGAGCCACAAGGCGGCCCTGAAGGAGGCGCGGGATAGTGAGGCCGCCCTCAAAGCTGAGTTCGAGACCGAAGCGGCAGGCTGGGCTGAGGGGAAGCAAGCGCTGAGCGAGGGTTACAGCCGGATCGAGGGTCTGATCGACGGTAAGCCGCCTCCCTTACTCCTTGCTCGCCCTCCTCCCCTACGACGGTGCACCTGGCCCCACGGTAGGGTGAAGACTCGGCGGAGGAGATCGCCTCCAGCGATGAAGGTGAAGACGAAGAAGGGGAGGAGGGCGAAGACGTCGAGCCGGCCGGTGAAGCAACCAACCAGCCTCAGCATGACCGTGCGTCCAGCAATGAGGCGCGTGCTAGCGTGCCCTCTGCGGGAGGCGGTGATCATGCCGAGGTTCACCAGCCAGCCACTCCTCCAGCCGGTGCTACTGTCTCCACCGACATGCCCGGCTCGCCGGTCGTTCCCTTGGCTTGATCTGTCGTCCTTGCTTTTCCTGCTTGTTACTCTTTGAACAATTTCTATTAAGCTTGCGCAGTTCCACCCACTGGGGGTGTATTCAAACTATGCTGAATTTTGGCCTTTTGAAGGCCTTTTGTGTAAATATAATCATGCATGTGTTTGGCTTCCATTCTCGTATGCTTTTTATCCTTAGGTTGTTTCCTTTGCCGCCTTCCGCTGATTGCTGCCCTCCCAGCCGGCAGCTGCTCTGCAGTCTGTGGCTAAGGAATGACTCGGCTATCTTTTTTGGGGAAGGCAAGTACTCGAGCTTTCTTAGATTGTAGCGAACTGAATGGAAACCGGCCAGCCGGCTACTCTTGTAGTCGGTCGGCGGTGGGAAAAAACCAGCTTTTGTTATATTAGTCCATTAGTCCCTAGCCGTTTTTTGTGTGGGCGTCCTTTCCTGCCTTTGTCTCTTGCCAGCCGAACAGCCGATTCTTCGAACTATGACTTTTGGCAAGAGAGGGCTTTGGAGCCGGCACACTACTTGTCTGACTACGGGTAGGACTTCTAATATAACTTAAGGCGGCCAGTCCCCGGGCCGACTAGTCGAACCCGGTGCCGGACAAGAGAAGTAAATGTAATGACATAATCATAAGCATGATACTCTTCATTCATAGATGAAAGATGGCAGTCCCTGAGTTCTCCTCGGGGGGCCTATTGTCTCGTACTTAGTACAAAAGTTAGTGTGATACATACTGCATTTCAACTGTAAAATCTTCGGAGGAGGTTGGCGTTCCATGGTCGTTCCGACTCCTTGCCAGAGTCGTCTCTCTTTCGTGCCTTCGGCTTCTGTGCGTCGATCAGGTAGTAGGAGTCGTTTCCTAGCGCTCTGCTGATGACGAAGGGGCCTTCCCAAGGGGCCGAGAGCTTGCGCTGGCCGGCTGTTCGCTGGATCAGCTGGAGCACAAGGTCGCCCTCTTGGAAGGATCTTGGCTTGACCTTCTGGCTGTGGTAGCGACGCAGACCCTGCTGGTAGATGGCGGACCGGATGAGGGCTAACAGCCGGCTTTCTTCCAGCAGGTCGACGCCGTCTTCTCGTGCTTCCTTGGCCTCCGCCTTCGTGTACATGGTCACCCGAGGCGAGTCGAACTCGATGTCGGTTGGGATGACCGCCTCGGCACCATATACGAGGAAGAAAGGGGTGAAGCCGGTTGACCTGTTTGGGGTAGTGCGCAGACTCCAGAGGACGGCCGGCAGCTCATCGAGCCAGCAGCCGGCCGAACGCTCCAGTGGCATGACCAGTCGGGGCTTGATTCCGGAAAGGATGAGGCCGTTGGCTCATTCGACTTGGCCGTTTGACTGCGGGTGGGCAACGGACGCTAAGTCCAATCGGATGCCCTGCGTCGCGCAGAAACGTGCTAGTGCTCCCTTGGCAAAATTTGTGCCGTTGTCGGTGATGCTGCTGCGCGGCACGCCGTACTGAGTTGTTATGTCTGCGATGAATGTCACGGCAGTTGGCCCATTCAGCTTCTTGATCAGCTTTGCTTCGATCCACTTGGTGAACTTGTCCACGGCGACAAGCAGATGTGTCATGCCGCCGCGCGCTGTCTTGAATGGGCCCACCATGTCCAGACCCCAAACGGCAAGGGCCAAGTGAGGGGAATGGTCTTGAGTGCCGAAGCCGGCAGGTGTTGCTTGGAGCTGAAGACTTGGCACCCTTTGCAATGCTTGACTAATTACTTGGCGTCGTCCAAAGCAGTCGGCCAAAAGAATCCATGGCGGAAAGCTTTGGCGACTAATGATCTTGAAGCCGCGTGGTGGCCGCATTCACCTTGGTGAATGTCTCTGAGGATTGCTATGCCCTTCTCTTGTTCAACGCATCACTGGAAGACTCCAGTGATGTTGCGCCTAACGAGCTCTCTGTTGACGATTGTGTATGCTCCGTCTCGGCGTTGGACTTGTCTTGCCTCTGTCACGTCAGCCGGCAGCTCTTGGTTTGTCAGGAAGTTGAGGATGGGCTGGGCCCATGATGGAGCTGTGTCTTCTTCTATTGCCAACGCGGCTACTGCAACCAAGGTGGGCGGGCTGGGTTGTGAAATGCTGGGGTCGGCCGCCGCCTGTGGTGCTGGTGCAGTCCCCGGGCCGACTACCGTAGTCCCCGAGCCGGGTTCAGAAGTCCCCGGGTCGGGTGCGACTACGGAAGTCCTCGAGCCGCCTGCTGAATTCCCCGCACCGCCTATCGAAGTCCCCGGGCCGCCTGCTTGGCTCTTCAAGCCGGATCCGGCTGGATCGGGGCTAGGCGGCACGAAGATGGAATCGGACTGTGGAGACGGCTTGATAGACGGCTTGAGGAGGCGTTGCAGAGAGACGCCGGTTGGTATTGCTTGCCGAGTGGAGCCTAATCGAGCCAGGGCATCTGCTGGCCCGTTGTCGGCTCGTGGTACGTGGAGGAACTCGCATCCTTCAAAGTACCCGCTGATCTGCTGGACGAGGAAGCGGTAGCTTGCCATGTTTGCGTCCTTGGCGTCCCAATCGCCGGATGGCTGCTGGACTATCAAGTCTGAGTCGCCGTAACACAGGATCCGGCGTATGCCGAGCTCTTTGGCAAGCCGGAGCCCATGTACAAGCGCCTCATACTCGGCCACGTTGTTGGAGGCGGCAAAGTGAATTTGCAGCGTGTATCTGAGCTTGTCGCCTTTGGGAGAGGTGAGGATGACGCCGGCTCCCAAGCCGGTGAGCATCTTGGACCCGTCGAAGTGCAGGCGCCAGTGAGTGGAGTCGGGAGCCGGCGGCAGGTACTGGGTCTCGGCCCAGTCGATGAGGAAGTCGGCCAATGCTTGGGATTTGATGGCGGTGCGAGGCTGGTAGAAGATCGTGTAAGGGGCCAGCTCGATGGCCCATTTCGCCACTCGGCCGGATGCGTCCCGGCTGCCTATGATTTCGGCGAGCGGGGCGGTGCATACGACCCTGATGGGGTGCTCTTGGAAGTAGGGCTTCAGTTTCTTGGCGGCAAAGTACACGCCGTAGCACATCTTCTGGTAGTGCGGGTAGTTCTGCTTTGAGGTAGACAGCACCTCGCTCAAATAGTACATCGGCCTCTGGACCGGCTGAGCTCGGCCCTCTTCTAGGCGCTAGACTACGATGACGGTGCTGACCACCCGGCTGGTTGCAGCAATGTAAAGGAGCATGGGCTCTTTCTCAGCCGGCGCCGCCAGGACAGGCGGCGTGGTCAGCATTTTCTTCAGCTCGTGAAAAGCTTGGTCGGCTTGGTCGTTCCACTCGAAGTGAGTGGTCTTCTTCATGAGGCGGTAGAGGGGGAGAGCCTTCTCTCCGAGCCGGGTGATGAAGCGGTTCAGGGAAGCCAAGCATCCGGTGAACTTCTGGACGTCTCGCAGCTTGGTTGGAATCGCCATTCTCTCAATGGCCTTGATCTTCACTGGGTTGCATTCGATGCCGCGTTCGGAGACCAGGAAGCCTAGGAGCTGGACGGCTGGCACTCCGAACACGCATTTCTCGGGGTTGAGCTTGATCCGGAATCGGCGCAGGTTCTCGAATGTTTCCTTGAGGTCTTCTAGCAAGGTGCTGCGCTTCTCCATCTTCACCACAATGTCGTCCACGTAGACGTGGGCATTTCTGCCGAGCTGCTTGAGGAGGCACTTTTGCATGCAACGCTGAAAAGTGGCACCGGCATTTCTCAAGCCGAATGTCATAGTCAGGTAGCAGAAGGCTCCGAATGGCGTGATGAAGGCGGTCTTCAGGCGGTCGGCCGGGTCCAACTTTATCTGGTGGTACCCGGAGTAAGCATCCAAGAAACTCAGTAGCTCGCATCCGGCTGTGGAGTCTATCACTTGATCTATCCTCGGCAGGGCGAAAGGATCTTTGGGGCAGGCTTTGTTGAGGCTCGTGTAGTCTATACACATGCGCCACTTGTTGTTCTTCTTTAGCACGACGACCGGGTTGGCGAGCCACTCCGGAAAGAACACCTCCATGATGAAGCCGGCAGCCAGAAGCCGGGCTATCTCTTCTCCTACAATCCTTCTCTTTTCCTCTGACAGTCGGCGGAGGGGTTGCTTGACCGGTTTTGCACCTTCTCGGACATGTAATTTGTGCTCGGCGAAATCCTTCGGAACACCCGGCATGTCCTTGGGGGACCATGCAAAGATGTCCCGATTCTCACGGAGGAAATCGGCGAGCTCGCCTTCCTATTTGCTGTTTAGGTTTGCCCCAATGACGGCAAACCTTTCCGGGTGCCCGGGGTCAAGAGGTATCTTCTTCGTTTCCTTGGCCGGCTGGAAGGAACCTTGGGCATCACATTCTTTGGGATCGGGGGACAGGGCCGGCTGCTTGCCAGCCATGGCCACGACCCAGTCCAACTTCTTCTTCTCTTCGGCAATCACTAGGGACTCGGCCAGCAGGCTGCTGGCTGCTGCGCACTCGGCCGATTTCTTGTAATCGCCGACTATGGTGATGATGCCCTTGGTGCTCGGCATCTTCATCTTGAGGTAAGCATAGTGGGGAACAGCCATGAACTTGGCCAAGGCAGGTCGGCCAAGCAGTGCATGGTAAGAGCTCTCAAGGTCCACCACTTCGAACCAGGTGGCCTCCCTGCGGAAATGATCCTTGTCCCCAAAGAGGACATCAATCTTGATCTTGCCAATGGGGGAGCAGGACAGGCCGGGTACGATGCCGTGGAACACAGTCCGGGTAAGCGTGAGCTGCTTCGTCTTGACGATGAGCTTCTTCAGGGTGTCAAGGTACAGGATGTTGATGCTGCTCCCGCCGTCTATCAACACGCGGGAGAAACGGGTTGCGCGTCTGTCTGTTGCAAGGGTGGCATCCAGGACCAGTGCATAAGAGCCGGGAGATGGCATCACCTCTGGGTGGTTAGCCCGGCTCCAGCTGATGGGTTTTTCTGACCAGTGCATGTGCTCGGAGGGGTTGCCGGCAACCGCGTTGACTTCCTGGTGCTCTCGGCGCCTGCTGCGCCGGTCTTCAGGCTGGCTAGTGAAGACGACATAGGCGGCATGCTCGTCGGGGAACTCGTCGTGCACGGCTCCGACTGCTGGCCGAGCAGCCGGCTGCTGCGGAGCCGGAGGCGGCGGACCAGCAGGTGGAGGCGGCGCCAGCCCTTCGCCCTTGGAGATTCGGGTGAGCCAGTGGCACTTCCGGGTTGTGTGGTTGGACGGCTTCGCGCCGCTGTGGAACTTGCATGGGGCGTCGAGGGTTTGCTCGTAGGAGAAGGCCAGCTGCCAAGCTGGCCGGCCGCCTTTCTGCTTCTTGGGTGTGGGCCGCCCTTCGGGCTGCTCGCCCTCGACCGTGGCCACCTGCCGACTGGTGGAAGGCGGCATGGGGCCCTTGCGCTTATGGTCGTTTTGGAACGGGCGCCGGCCGGAATCCCCAGCCGACGTCTTGGGCGCCGGGTTGAGTACCTTCCCGAACGCATCTACCTGGAGCTCGGTCTTCATTGAGGAGTCGGCGGTGGCGTACTTGTCCGCTATGACCAGAAGCTCGTCGAGGGTAGTCGGCTCATCGCAGAGGAGCTTGTGCTTGAGGAGGGTGCCCTCTCGGCACCCGGCTGTGAAGTATTCGATGGCTTGCACCTCGTGCACTCCCTCGCAAGAGTTGCGGAGCTCGGCCCAATGCGTGAGGTAGTCGCGGGTGGACTCGGCGGGGCCTTGTACGCACAAGAAGAGCTGTCTGGGCTTGGGAGCCCGCTTGTAGGTGCTGGTGAAGTTGCAGACGAAGGCCTTTGTGAAGTCTAGCCAGCTGTTGACGCTGTATGGCTTGAGGCTGTTGAGCCAGGTCCGCGCCGTGCCTTGGAGCATGAGGGGCACGTACTTCTCGGCAACGCGCCTGTTGCCGTTCGCGATGCGTACTGTGGTGGAGTAGTCGATCAACCAATCTTCCGGCTTCACGGAGCCGTTGTACTTGGGCGTGTCTCTTCGGAGCGAGAACCCTTTGGGGAAGGGCTCGTCGCGGATGCGGGGGCCGAAGCAAGGCAGGCCGACATCATCTTCTTCTTCTAGCGCCAGGGATCGCGCTAGGCGGTCGATCCGATGGAGGGCGTCGTTCTCGCCGACTCCTTCGCGGCAGCCTAGTCGGCCACTGAGAGTCGGATGCGTGACAGGCGGTGGGGTGGGATACCTTTCCCCACGAGGCGGAGGCGGAGGCGGGTTGCCCCGCCGCTCCACGGCTCAAGGGTGGCCTTCTGTGTCTCGCTCGATGGAGATACGGGTTTGGCTTTGGCTGGTAGCCGGCTCTTTCTCGTGTCGCGCGCGGGTTTTACCCGCAGTCGGCGTTCGGGACGTCGTGCCGTGCTCTCGGCGCGGTGGAGGGCTTTCCTCACGGGCGTCGGCTTCGTGCCACTGCGCGGCTGCATCGATTAGCTGCTGGATGCGTCTGGTCATGTAAGGGAGCTCCTCGGCCTCCAGTCCATCCAGCTTGTCTACGGCCACCTGGGCGGCGCACAGGTTCTCGAGTGGGGTGGCATAGACTGGGCGGTCGACCCCAAGCATGTCGGCGATGACGGTGCCGCGTGGCCTGACGACGCCGACTCGGCTCGGTCCGCCAGGAGGGGGTGTGCCGAAGGCGGCGCGGTCGACTTCGCGCTGGTGGGCATCGGTGAGGCGTCTCGCGGAAGCTAGTTTCCGGCCCTCCGTGAGGAGGGCGAGGCGGCGAGCCTCTAGTGCTTCGGCGTCGGCATCGGCTGGGAGGGGGACGGACAGGTCGTGGATCGCCGCTTGCGGGGCGTTGTGGGCGTTCTCGCCAGAAGCGCCGCCATGGCTGATGACCATCACCTCGGTGGTGGCAACGTCACATCCATCGGCTCGGGGAAGTGGGTCGTCATAGATCACGACGTTGGTGGGGAAGGCGTCGGGCAAGGCCGTGTCGGAGTCGACAGGCATCGGATCGGTGGAGCCAACGGACTCCTGGTCCACAGCAGGCTCGATGGAGACGTGGAGCTGGCCGAGATGGTCGACGAGGCGGTCGGTGCCCGCGTCGGAGGTGGGCTCATTGGAGATGAGGGCCTCGCTAAGGGGATCGGCGAGGTCGCTTGCTGCGCAAGCGTTGGTGACGCCTTGCAGCGCGTTGTGGCAAGCGCCATCGGGCGTGCCGGGCTGGCTACGCTCGCTAGGGAGGAAGAGGGTTCCCGTCCAGAACAGGTCTCCGGACGACGGTGCACCTGGCCCCATGGTGGGCGCCAAATGTCGGGTGGTTGGTGCGACATATGCCAACGGGTGGCTTATCTGTGTGGGAGCCAGTAAGACGTCGCCAGTGCCTGGAAGCGGGATAAGGCGGAGACATGCACGCCGGCGAATCTTACCCAGCTTCGGGGCTCTCCGTGGAGATAACACCCCTACTGCTGCTCTGTGGGGTCTCCGCATGATCACTCGATGAACAAGTAACTACAAGGTGCTCCTCGAGCTGTTTGGCGAGAAGAAGAAGAAGGGCAAGGCTAGCTCTACTCTTCTCTCTATCTGTGTTGTAACCTAGATGAGATCAACCCTTTGCATGGGTGCCCCGGGGGGTTTATATAGGCCTACCCCCCGGGGGTACAATGGTAATCCGGCTGGGAGCGGGTCCCAGCCGTCAGTGTCTACGCTCGCCGGCTTCTGCGCCGGCTGCTGGGGCCCGCTGGCTGTTGGGCCCCGCCGACTGCCGGCATCTCGGTCGACAGGCAGGCCCTACTGCCTAGGGCCCTGTCGGCGGCTGATTACTGTTGCCTCAATCCTGATGATGAGGGCTTTATCGAGGTAAGCGTGGCTACAGCGCCGCCGCCTGGCGGGCAATCGCTGTAGCCTCACGTCGTCTTGTCTTCTTAATGGGGCGCCTCCTTCGAGGGAAGGAGCAAGCCGGCTTTGGGAAAGCCGGCCATGTCTTGGGCCTACTGGGGGAGGCCTGGCCGCCTTCGGGTGTCTCTCTGCCCAAAGGGGCCCACCGCTCGTGGGCCGCACTGACAGCCCACCGTGGATGGCGCCATAGTCATCATGGCGACAGTGCCGCGCGGGACGGGTCAGGGCTATCCCGTATGGCGCACTGTGCCAGGCATGCTCCGGGTTTCGGGGGTGGCAGGCTTTACTGTAGCCATGCCCCGTCCCATCGCCGTTATGTGGATGCGGGCCTCGAGGGTACGATCTTGACCGCATCGTGGGAGTAGGCTTCTTGGAGTCGGCCCTCTCGTGGCCTTCTTCATGAGGGTTAAGACCGGGCCGCCTTCCGACAGTCGGCCTGAGATGCAGCCGGTAGGGGGAAGGCGGCCCCATGTCTTGGTTTCTTGGAGGCCGGATCGGCTCGTAATTTTTTCTGAAGTGCCAAGGGGAGCCGGCTAGGCTACCCGTGGTCATTTACCCCGACACTCACGCAGCCATACTGTCCTTTGGTCAGATGACCACAAATGATGTTCTTGGCAGTGGAATCCAGTTGGATGAACTTCTTGACATCAGCGGGGGTGACACCTTCACCAGTCTTGGGAACGCCGTTCTTGACGACATACGAGAGGTCGACATCAATGGCTTCAAGATGCATGCGCATCTTATTCTTCCAGTAGGGATATTCAGTTCCATCGAAGACGGGGCAAGCAACGGAGACTTTGATTATCCCTGCAATCGACATATCTAAAACTCCAGGTGGTTAAACTGAGTCACACAGAACAAGGGAGTACCTTGCTCTGATACCAATTGGAAGTGCTAGTTATCGACTAGAGGGGGGTGAATAGGCGATTTTAATGAAAGTCTTCAAAACATGTAAGTTTCGAAGACAAACAATAGAAATGAACCTATTGAGATGCAGCGGAAGGTAGACTACACTAAGCAAGCCATAGTCAAATATGTAATGAAGTGAAATCACAAGGACTAATAGCAGCTAGGTAGTAAAGATCAGGATGGAAGATGGTATGAAGCCAAACAACAATAGTAGTCAAGCAATGAAGTCAAACAGATACGGCAAACAGGCAATGACTTCACGAAGACTAACTCTAAGTAAAGGGAAGGAGAGGATAGAACCAGTCACTTGGTGAAGACACAGGATTTGTTGGACCAGTTCCAGTTGCTGTGACAACTGTACATCTGGTTAGGGAGGCTGAAATTCAACTCAGAAGACCGCGTCTTCACCTTATTCCCCTTGAGCTAAGGACACACAGTCCTCGCCCAATCACTCTGGTAAGTCTTCAAGGTAGACTTCCAAACCTTCACAGACTTCGTTCACCGGCGATCCACAATGACTCTTGGATGCTCAGAACACGACGCCTAACCGGCTGGAGGATTCACAGTCCTCAAGTGTAATAAGTCTTCAGGACACACAGACAGAAAGACTTCAGTGATGCCTAACACTCTTTGGCTCTAGGTGTTTGGGCTTTGTCCTCGCAAGGATTTCTCTCTCTCAAAGGCTTCGAGGTGGGTTGCTCTCAAACGACAAAAGCCGTGCACTAACTCTGAGCAGCCACCAATTTATGGTGTAGGGGGTGGGCTATTTATAGCCACTAGGCAACCTGGCCTGATATGTACGAAATGACCCTGGGTCACTAAGGAACTGACACGTGTTCCAACGGTCAGATTTCAAACACACACGGCAACTTTACTTGGGCTACAGGCAAAGCTGACTTATCCAGCTCTAGATAAGATTCTCTCTCATTGTCTTCGCTCGAAGACATAGGATTTGGGTTGAGCATCACTTCAGTCACTCTGACTTTGTTCACTTGGACCCCACTTAACAGTACGGTGGTTCCTATGACTCAACAAAGAAGAAAAGGAAACAACGAAACAACTAAGTCTTCGTGCTCCATAGTCTTCACTGAATGTCTTCTCCTGTCATAGTCTTCAATATGAATATATTCACATACCACCATTGTCGTCAATGTCTTCATACATTTTTAGGGGTCATCTCCGGTAGGTAAACTGAATCAATGAGGGACACTACCTGTGTTATCCTGCAATTCTCACAAACACATTAGTCCCTCAACCAAATTTGTCGTCAATACTCCAAAACCAACTAGGGGTGGCACTAGATGCACTTACACTGAGTGCAATAATTGAGTAGTTTTGCAAACTACCAGTACTGCACCTAAAACAGTTCAAAACCAATACCACCACCACGCCCGTGTCTGACCGCCTGGCCGACCCAACCTCCCTCCCTTGCCGGCGCGCGCTTCCCGCATGAAACGGTCATCGTCGCCCTGGAGTGTCAGTGCCACATTAATGCCCGGCCAGAGCGGAGGCGACCTCTCACTGGTGCCGGCTTTGAAGCAGTGCGACGACCGAGAGAGAGCCTCTTCCCGGTGCACGCGACTGCTCTACGTCGAGGCTAGCCATAGTTTGGATGAGTCCCCATCGTGGGGAGCCACACTAACTGTGATGATATGGACTCATGTTGCCCACAGTTATGGATCGTTCCATCTATGTGTTGGAAATATGCCCTAGAAGCAATAATAAAAGCATTATTATTATATTTCCTTGTTCATGATAATTGTCTTTATTCATGCTATAATTGTGTTATCCGGAAATCGTAATACATGTGTGAATAATAGACACCAACATGTCCCTAGTAAGCCTCTAGTTAACTAGCTCGTTGATCAACAGATAGTCATGGTTTCCTGACTATGGACATTGGATGTCATTGATAACGAGATCACATCATTAGGAGAATGATGTGATGGACAAGACCCAATCCTAAACATAGCACAAGATCGTATAGTTCGTTTGCTAGAGTTTTCCAATGTCAAGTATCCTTTCCTTAGACCATGAGATCGTGTAACTCCCGGATACCGTAGGAGTGCTTTGGGTATACCAAATGTCACAACGTAACTGGGTGACTATAAAGGTATACTGCGGGTATCTCTGAAAGTGTCTGTTGGGTTGACACGGATCGAGACTGGGATTTGTCACTTCGTATGACGGAGAGGTATCACTGGGCCCACTCGGTAATGCATCATCATTATGAGCTCAAAGTAACCAAGTGTCTGGTCACGGGATCATGCATTACGGTATGAGTAAAGTGACTTGCCGGTAACGAGATTGAACAAGGTATTGGGATACCGACGATCGAAACTCGGGCAAGTAACATATCGATTGACAAAGGGAATTGCATACGGGGTTGCTTGAATCCTCGACATCGTGGTTCATCCGGTGAGATCATCGTGGAGCATGTGGGAGCCAACATGGGTATCCAGATCCCGCTGTTGGTTATTTCCCGAGAGCCGTCTCGGTCATGTCTGCATGTCTCCCGAACCCGTAGGGTCTACACACTTAAGGTTCGGTGACGCTAGGGTTGTAGGGATATGTATATGCAGTAACCCGAATGTTGATCGGAGTCCCGGATGAGATCCCGGACATCACGAGGAGTTTCGGAATGGTCCGGAGGTAAAGAATTATATATAGGAAGTGTTGTTTTGGCCATCGGGACAAGTTTCGGGGCCACCGGTATTGTACCGCGACCACCAGAAGGGTCCCGGGGGTCCACCGGGTGGGGCCACCTGCCCCGGGGGGCCACATGGGCTGTAGATGGTGCGCCTTGGCCTACATGGGCCGAGGGGCACCAGCCCCAAGAGGCCCATGCGCCTAGGGTTCAAGAAGGGAAGAGTCCCACAAGGGGAAGGCACCTCCTAGGTGCCTTGGGGGGGAGGAAATCCTCCCTTGGCCGCCGCCCCCTAGGAGATTGGATCTCCTAGGTCTGGCGCCCCCCCTGGCCCTCCTATATAAAGAGGGGAGGGGAAGGGGGCAGCCGCACCCTTTGCCTTGGTGCCTCCCTCTCCCTCTCCAACACCTCCTCCTCCTCCATAGAACTCGGCGAAGCCCTGCCGGAGTACTGCAGCTCCACCATCACCACGCCGTCGTGCTGCTGCTAGAGCCATCTTCCTCAACCTCTCATTTCCCTTGCTGGATCAAGAAGAAGGAGACGTTACGCTGACCGTACGTGTGTTGAACGCGGAGGTGCCGTCCGTTCGGTGCTAGGATCTCTGGTGATTTGGATCACGTCGTGTACGACTACCTCATCCCCGTTCTTTTGAACACTTCCGCTCGCGATCTACAAAGGTATGTAGATACATCCGATCACTCGTTTCTAGATGAACTCATAGATGGATCTTGGTGAAACCGTAGGAAAAATTTTTGTTTTCTACAACGTTCCCCAACAGTGGCATCATGAGCCAGGTTTATGCGTAGTTCTTCTTGTGCGAGTAGAACACAATTTGTTGTGGGCGTAGATTTGTCAACTTTCTTGCCGCTACTAGTCTTATCTTGCTTCAGCGGTATTGTGGGATGAAGCGGCCCGGACCAACCTTACACGTACGCTTACGTGAGACCGGTTCCACCGACTAACATGCACTAGTTGCATAAGGTGGCTGGCGGGTGTCTGTCTCTCCCACTTTAGTTGGAGCAGATTCGATGAAAAGGGTCCTTATGAAGGGTAAATAGAAGTTGACAAATCACGTTGTGGCTTTCACATAGGTAAGAAAACGTTCTTGCTAGAACCCTAATTCAGCCACGTAAAACTTGCAACAACAATTAGAGGACGTCTAACTTGTTTTTGCAGCAAGTGCTTTGTGATATGATATGGCCAAAGTTGTGATGAATGATGAATGATCTATATGTGATGTATGAGATGTTCATGCTATTGTAATAGGAATCACGACTTGCATGTCGATGAGTATGACAACCGGCAGGAGCCATAGGAGTTGACTTTATTTTTTATATGACCTGCGTGTCATTGAGAAACGCCATGTAAATTACTTTACTTTATTGCTAAACGCGTTAGCCATAGTAGTAGAAGTAATAGTTGGCGAGCAACTTCATGGAGACACGATGATGGAGATCATGATGATGGAGATCATGGTGTCAAGCCGGTGACAAAGAAGATCATGGAGCCCCAAGATGGAGATCAAAGGAGCTATGTGATATTGGCCATATCATGTCACGTTTATTATTTGATTGCATGTGATGTTTATCATGTTTTGCATCTTGTTTACTTAGAACGACGGTAGTAAATAAGATGATCCCTCATAATAATTTCAAGAAGTGTTCCCCCTAACTGTGCACTTTTGCGACAGTTCGTTGTTTCGAAGCACCACGTCATGATCGGGTGTGATAGATTCTAACGTTCACATACAACGGGTGTAAGACAGATTTACACATGCAAACACTTAGGTTGACTTGACGAGCCTAGCATGTACAGACATGGCCTCGCAGCACAGAAGACCGAAAGGTCGAGCATGAGTCGTATAGAAGATACAATCAACATGAAGATGTTCACCGATGTTGACTAGTCCGTCTCACGTGATGATCGGACACGGCCTAGTTGACTCGGATCATGTTATACTTAGATGACTAGAAGAGGGATGTCTATCTAAGTGGGAGTTCATTAAATAATTTGATTAGATGAACTTTATTATCATGAACTTAGTCTAAAATATTTACAATATGTCTTGTAGATCAAATGGCCAACGTAGTCCTCAACTTCAACGCGTTCCTAGAGAAAACCAAGCTGAAAGACGATGGCAGCAACTATACGGACTGGGTCCGGAACCTGAGGATCATCCTCATAGCTGCCAAGAAAGATTATGTCCTACAAGCACCGCTGGGTGACGCACCTGTTCTCCCTGCAGAACAAGACGTTATGAACGCTTGGTAGTCACGTTCCGATGACTACTCCCTCGTTCAGTGCGGCATGCTTTACAGCTTAGAGCCGGGGCTCCAAAAGCATTTTGAGAGACATGGAGCATATGAGATGTTCGAAGAGCTGAAAATGGTTTTCCAAGCTCATGCCCGGGTCGAGAGATATGAAGTCTCCGACAAATTCTTCAGCTGTAAGATGGAGGAAAATAGCTCTGTCAGTGAACACATACTCAAGATGTCTGGGTTGCGCAACTGCTTGACTCAACTGGAAGTTAATCTCCCGGATGAAGCGGTCATTGACAGAATCCTCCAGTCGCTTCCACCAAGCTACATGAGCTGTGTGATGAACTTCAATATGCAGGGGATGGAAAAGACCATTCCTGAAGTATTTGCTATGCTGAAATCAGCAGAGGTAGAAATCAAGAAGGAACATCAAGTGTTGATGGTGAATAAAACCACTAAGTTCAAGAAGGGCAAGGGTAAAAAGAACTTCAAGAAGGACGGCAAGGAAGTTGCCGCGCCCGGTAAGCAAGTTGCCGGGAAGAAGCCAAAGAATGGACCCAAGCCCGAGACTGAGTGCCTTTATTGCAAGGGAAGTGGTCACTGGAAGCGGAATTGCCCCAAATATTTAGCGGACAAGAAGGCCGGCAAAACAAAAGGTATATGTGATATACATGTAATTGATGTGTACCTTACCAGTACTCGTAGTAGCTCTTGGGTATTTGATACCGGTGCAGTTGCTCACATTTATAACTCAAAGCAGGAGCTGCGGAATAAGCGGAGACTGGCGAAGGACGAGGTGACGATGCGCGTCGGGAATGGTTCCAAGGTCGATGTGATCGCCGTCGGCACGCTACCTCTACATTTACCTACGGGATTAGTTTTAAACCTCAATAATTGTTATTTAGTGCCAAGTTTGAGCATGAACATTGTGTCTGGATCTCGTTTAATTCGAGATGGCTACTCATTTAAATCCGAGAATAATGGTTGTTCTATTTATATGAGAGATATGTTTTATGGTCATGCTCCAATGGTTAATGGTTTATTCTTAATGAATCTCGTACGTGATGATACACATATTCATAGTGTGAATACCAAAAGAGTTAAAGTTGATAACAATAGTCCCACTTACTTGTGGCACTGCCGCCTTGGTCACATAGGTGTCAAACGCATGAAGAAGCTCCATGCAGATGGACTTTTAGAGTCTCTTGATTATGAATCATTTGACACGTGCGAACCATGCCTCATGGGTAAAATGACCAAGACTCCGTTCTCATTCACTTTAAATAGGGCTCCGTCGAAATCCGTTGAGACGACACCGTATGAATTATGGTTTGGGAAGAAACCTAAGCTGTCGTTTCTAAAAGTTTGGGGATGCGATGCTTATGTCAAGAAACTTCAACCTGAAAAGCTCGAACCCAAGTCGGAAAAATGCGTCTTCATAGGATACCCTAAAGAAACTATTGGGTATACCTTCTACCTCAGATCCGAAGGCAAGATCTTTGTTGCCAAGAATGGATCCTTTCTAGAGAAGGAGTTTCTCTCGAAAGAAGTAAGTGGGAGGAAAGTAGAACTTGATGAAGTGTTACCTCTTGAACCGGAAAATGGCGCAACTCAAGAAAACGTTTCTGAGGTGCCTGCACCGACTAGAGAGGAAATTAATGATGATGATCAAGATGCTTCTGATCAAGCTCCTACTGAAATTCGTAGGTCCACAAGGACACGTTCCGCACCAGAGTGGTACGGCAACCCTGTCTTGGAAATCATGTTGTTAGACAACGGTGAACCTTCGAACTATGAAGAAGCGATGGCGGGCACAGATTCCGACAAATGGCTAGAAGCCATGAAATCCGAGATAGGATCCATGTATGAAAACGAAGTATGGACTTTGATTGACTTGCCCGTTGAACGGCGAGCCATAGAAAATAAATGGATCTTTAAGAAGAAGACAGACGCAGATGGTAATGTGACCATCTATAAAGCTCGACTTGTCGCTAAGGGTTATCGACAAGTTCAAGGGGTTGACTACGATGAGACTTTCTCACCGGTAGCGAAGTTGAAGTCCGTCCGAATCATGTTAGCAATTGCCGCATTCTACGATTATGAAATATGGCAAATGGACGTCAAAACGGCATTCCTTAATGGTTTCCTTAAGGAAGAATTGTATATGATGCAGCCGGAAGGTTTTGTCGATCCTAAGAATGCTGACAAGGTGTGCAAGCTCCAACGCTCAATTTATGGGCTGGTGCAAGCATCTCAGAGTTGGAACATTCGCTTTGATGAGATGATCAAAGCGTTTGGATTTACGCAGACTTATGGAGAAGCCTGCGTTTACAAGAAAGTGAGTGGGAGCTCTGTAGCATTTCTCATACTATATGTAGATGACATACTTTTGATGGGAAATGATATAGAACTCTTGGACAGCATTAAGGCCTACTTGAATAAGAGTTTTTCAATGAAGGACCTTGGAGAAGCTGCTTATATATTAGGCATCAAGATCTATAGAGATAGATCAAGACGCCTCATAGGTCTTTCACAAAGCACATACCTTGATAAGATATTGAAGAAGTTCAATATGGATCAATCTAAGAAGGGGTTCTTACCTGTGTTACAAGGTGTGAAATTGAGCTCAGCTCAATGTCCGACCACGGCAGAAGATATAGAAGAGATGAGTGTCATCCCCTATGCCTCAGCCATAGGTTCTATTATGTATGCCATGCTGTGTACCAGACCTGATGTAAACCTTGCCGTAAGTTTGGTAGGAAGGTGCCAAAGTAATCCCGGCAAGGAACACTGGACAGCGGTCAAGAATATCCTGAAGTGCCTGAAAAGGACTAAGGAAATGTTTCTCGTTTATGGAGGTGACGAAGAGCTCGTCGTAAAGGGTTACGTCGATGCTAGCTTCGACACAGATCTGGATGACTCTAAGTCACAAACCGGATATGTGTATATTTTGAATGGTGGGGCAGTAAGCTGGTGCAGTTGCAAGCAGAGCGTCGTGGAGGGATCTACATGTGAAGCGGAGTACATGGCAGCCTCGGAGGCAGCACATGAAGCAATTTGGGTGAAGGAGTTCATCACCGACCTCGGAGTCATACCCAATGCGTCGGGGCCAATCAAAATCTTCTGTGACAACACTGGAGCTATTGCACTTGCAAAGGAGCCCAGGTTTCACAAGAAGACCAGGCACATCAAGTGTCGCTTCAACTCCATTCGTGAAAATGTTCAAGATGGAGACATAGATATTTGTAAAGTGCACACGGATCTAAATGTCGCAGATCCGTTGACTAAACCTCTCCCTAAGGCAAAACATGATCAACACCAAAACTCTATGGGTGTTCGATTCATCACAATGTAACTAGATTATTGACTCTAGTGCAAGTGGGAGACTGTTGGAAATATGCCCTAGAGGCAATAATAAAAGCATTATTATTATATTTCCTTGTTCATGATAATTGTCTTTATTCATGCTATAATTGTGTTATCCGGAAATCGTAATACATGTGTGAATAACAGACAACAACATGTCCCTAGTAAGCCTCTAGTTGACTAGCTCGTTGATCAATAGATAGTTATGGTTTCCTGACTATGGGCATTGGATGTCAATGATAACGAGATCACATCATTAGGAGAATGATGTGATGGACGAGACCCAATCCTAAACATAGCATAAGATCGCATAGTTCGTTTGCTAGAGTTTTCCAATGTCAAGTATCCTTTCCTTAGACCATGAGATCGTGTAACTCCCGGATACCGTAGTAGTGCTTTGGTTGTGCCAAACGTCACAACGTAACTGGGTGACTATAAAGGTATACGGCGGGTATCTTCGAAAGTGTCTGTTGGGTTGACACGGATCGAGACTGGGATTTGTCACTCCGCTTGACGGAGAGGTATCACCGGGCCCACTCAGTAATGCATCAACATAATGAGCTCAATGTGATCAAAGTGTTTTGATCACGGGATCATGCATTACGGTACGAGAAAAGTGACTTGCCGGTAACGAGATTGAACGAGGTATTGGGATACCGACGATCGAATCTCGGGCAAGTAAAATACCGATTGACAAAGGGAATCATATACGGGATTAATTGAATCCTCGACATCGTGGTTCATCCGATGAGATCATCGTGGAGCATGTGGGAGCCAACATGGGTATCCAGATCCCGCTGATGGTTATTGCACGAGAGCCGTCTCGGTCATGTCTGCATGTCTCCCGAACCCGTAGGGTCTACACACTTAAGGTTCGGTGACGCTAGGGTTGTAGGGATATGTATATGCAGTAACCCAAATGTTGTTCGGAGTCCCGGATGAGATCCCGGACGTCACGAGGAGTTTCGGAATGGTCCGGAGGTGAAGAATTATATATAGGAAGTGCAGTTTCGGCCATCGGGAGCGATCTGGGGTCACCGGTATTGTACCGGGACCACCAGAAGGGTCCCTGGGGTCCACCGGGTGGGGCCACCCATCCCGTAGGGCCCCATGGGCTGAAGTGGGAGGGGGGACCATCCCTTAGTGGGCTGGTGCGCCCACTTGCCTTGGGGGGCACTCCACCCCCCTTGGCCGCCGCCCCCCTTGGGAGATTCAATCTCCCAGGGCTGGCGCCCCCCCAGGGGCCTATATAAAGGGGGGGGAGGGGGCAAGAACACCCCTTGCCTTGGTGCCTCCCTCTCCCTCTCCAACACCTCCTCCTCCTCCATAGAGCTCGGCGAAGCCCTGCCGGAGTACTGCAGCTCCATCACCACCACGCCGTCGTGCTGCTGCTGGAGCCATCTTTGTCAACCTCTCCTCTCCCCTTGCTGGATCAAGAAGGAGGAGACGTTACGCTGACCGTACGTGTGTTGAACGCGGAGGTGCCGTCCGTTCGGTGCTAGGATCTCCGGTGATTTGGATCACGTCGTGTACGATTACTTCATCCCCGTTCTTTTGAACGCTTCCGCTCGCGATCTACAAAGGTATGTAGATGCATCCGATCACTCGTTGCTAGATGAACTCATAGATGGATCTTGGTGAAACCGTAGGAAATTTTTTGTTTTCTGCAACGTTCCCCAACAATAACAAAGAGTCTCTTGTGTCCCCAACACACCCAATACAATGGTAAATTGTATAGGTGCACTAGTTCGGCGAAGAGATGGTGATACAAGTGCAATATGGATGGTAGATATGGGTTTTTGTGAACTGAAAATATAAAAACAGCAAGGTAGCAAGCAGTAAAAGTGAGCGTAAACGGTATTGCAATGATAGGAAACAAGGCCTAAGGTTCATACTTTCACTAGTGTAAGTCCTCTCAACAATAATAACATAATTGGATCATATAACTATCCCTCAACATGCAACAAAGAGTCACTCCAAAGTTGCTAATAGCGGAGAACAAACGAAGAGATTATGGTAGGGTACGAAACCACCTCAAAGTTATTCTTTCCAATCAATCCGTTGGGCTATTCCTATAAGTGTCACAAACAGCCCTAGAGTTCGTACTAGAATAACACCTTAAGATACAAATCAACCAAAAACCCTAATGTCACCTAGATACTCCATTGCCACCTCAAGTATCCGTGGGTATGATTATACAATATGCATCACACAATCTCAGATTCATCTATTCAACCAACACATAGAACCTCAAAGAGTTCCCAAAGTTTCTACCGGAGAATCATGACGAAAACGTGTGCCAACCCCTATGCATAGGTTCATGGGCGGAACCCGCAAGTTGGTCACCAAAACATACATCAAGTGGCACGTGATATCCCATTGTCACAACAGATAAGCACGACAAGACATACATCAAGTGTTCTCAAATCTTTAAAGACTCAATCCTATAAGATTACTTCAAAGGGAAAACTCAATCCATTACAAGAGAGAAGAGGGGGAGAAGAAACATAAGATCCAACTATAATAGCAAAGCTCGCGATACATCAAGATCATGCCAAATCAAGAGCACGAGAGAGAGAGAGAGAGAGAGATCAAACACATAGCTACTGGTACATACCCTCAGCCCCGAGGGTGAACTACTCCCTCCTCGTCATGGAGAGCGCTGGGATGATGAAGATGGCCACCGGTGAGGGTTCCCCCTCCAGCAGGGTGCCAGAACAGGGTCCCGATTGGTTTTTGGTGGCTACAGAGGCTTGCGGTGGCGGAACTCCTGATCTAATCTCTGTTTTGGAAGTTTCACGATACTTAGATATATATGGGTGCAAGGGGTACGTCGGTGGAGCTTCGGGGGCCCCACGAGGCAGGGGGCGTGCCCCCTACCCTCGTGGACAGCTCCCGTATCTTCTGACGTAGAGTCCAAGTCTATCAGGTAGGTTTCCTTCCAAAAATAACTTCTCCAGTTGATTTCGTTCCGTTTTGACTCCGTCTGATATTCCTTTTCCTCGAAACACTGAAATAGGCATAAAACAGCAATCTGGGCTGGGCCTCCGGTTAATAGGTTAGTCCCAAAAATAATATAAAAGTGGATAATAAAGCCCAATATTGCCTAAAACAGTAGATAATATAGCATGGAGCAATAAAAAATTATAGATACGTTGGAGACGTATCAAGCATCCCCAAGCTTAATTCCTGCTCGTCCTCGAGTAGGTAAATGATAAAAAAGATAATTTTTGATGTGGAATGCTAGTTGGCATAATTTCATTGTAATTCTTCTCAATTGTGATATGAATATTCAGATTCAAAAGATTCAAGACAAAGTTCATATTGACATAAAAAATAATAATACTTCAAGCATACTAATAAAGAAATTATGTCTTCTCAAAATAACATGGCCAAATAAAGTTATCCCTATAAAATCATATAGTCTGGCTATGCTCCATCTTCACCACACAAAGTATTTAAATCATGCACAACCCCGATGACAAGCCAAGCAATTGTTTCATACTTTAACATTTTCAAAACTTTTTCAACCTTCACGCAATACATGAGCGTGAGCCATGGATATAGCACTATATGTGGAATAGAACGGTGGTTGTGGAGAAGACAAAAAGAGGGGAAGATAGTGTCACATCAAATAGGCGTATCAACGGGCTATGGAGATGCCCATTAATAGATATCAATGTGAGTGAGTAGGGATTGCCATGCAACGGATGCACTAGAGCTATAAGTATATGAAAGCTCAACAAAAGAAACTAAGTGGGTGTGCATCCAACTCGCTTGCTCACGAAGACCTAGGGCATTTTGAGGAAGCCCATCATTGGAATATACAAGCCAAGTTCTATAATTAAAAATTCCCACTAGTATATGAAAGTGACAACATAGGAGACTCTCTATCATGAAGATCTTGGTGCTACTTTGAAGCACAAGTGTGGTAAAAGGATAGTAGCATTGCCCCTTCTCTCTTTTTCTCTCTTTTTTTATTTATTTTTGTTTGGGTCTTTTCTCATTTTTTGGCCTCTTTTTTCTTTTTTCTTTTTTTATTTTTCGTCCGGACTCTCATCCCAACTTGTGGGGTAGTCATAGTCTCCATCATCCTTTCCTCACTGGGACAATGCTCTAATAATGATGATCATCACACTTTTATTTACTTACAACTCAAGATTTACAACTCAATACTTAGAACAAGATATGACTCTATATGAATGCCTCCGGCGGTGTACCGGGATGTGCAATGACTCATGAGTGACATGTATGAAAGAATTATGAACCATGGCTTTGCCACAAATACGATGTCAACTACATGATCATGCTATCAATATGACAATGATGGAGCGTGTCATAATAAACGGAACGGTGGAAAGTTGCATGGCAATATATCTCGGAATGGCTATGGAAATGCCATGATAGGTAGGTATGGTGGCAGTTTTGAGGAAGGTATATGGTGGGTGTATGATACCGGCGAAAAGTGCGCGGTATTAGAGAGGCTAGCGATGGTGGAAGGATGGGAAAAAGTGCGTATAATCCATGGACTCAAAATTAGTCATAAAGAACTCATATACTTATTGCAAAAATCTAGAAGTTATCAAAGCAAAGTATTACGCGCATGCTCCTAGGGGGATAGATTGGTAGGAAAAGACCATCGCTCGTCCCCGACCGCCACTCATAAGGTGGACAATCAATAAACACCTCATGCTCCGACTTTGTTACATAATGGTTCACCATACATGCATGCTACGGGAATCACAAACTTCAATACAAGTATTCTTTAAATTCACAACTATTCAACTAGCATGACTCTAATATTATCACCTCCATATCTCAAAATAATTATCACGCTTCAATCTTTTCTTAGTATTCAACACACTCATAAGAATTTTCCTTTTATTAGTCTTGTATGCCTAGCATATTAGAATTTGAAGCAAATTACCATGCTATTTAAGACTCTCAAAATAATATAAGTGAAGCATGAGAGTTCATCTATTTCTTCAAAATAAAACCACCACCGTGCTCTAAAAGATATAAGTGAAGCACTAGAGCAAACGACAAACTACTCCGAAAGATATAAGTGAAGATCAATGAGTAGTCGAATAATTATGCAACCATGTGAAGAATCTCTCATTTAATAATTTCATATCTTGGTACTTTATTCAAAGATCAAGCAAATCTAAATAAAATAAAATGACGCTCCAAGCAAAACACATATCATGTGGTGAATAAAAATATAGCTCCAAGTAAAGTTACCGATGAACGAAGACGAAAGAGGGGATGCCTTCCGGGGCATCCCCAAGCTTAGACGCTTTGTTATCCTTGAATATTACCTTGGGGAGCCTTGGGCATCCCCAAGCTTATGCTCTTGCCACTCCTTATTCCCTAGTCCATCGAATCTTTACCCAAAACTTGAAAACTTCACAACACAAAACTTAACAGAAAACTCATGAGCTCCGTTAGCGAAATAAAACAAAACACCACTTAATGGTACTGTAATGAACTCATTATTTATTTATATTGGTGTTAAACCTACTGTATTCCAACTTATCTATGGTTTATAAACTATTTTACTAGCCATAGATTCATCAAAATAAGCAAACAACACAATGAAAACAGAATCTGTCAAAAACAGAACAGTCTGTAGTAATCTGTAACTAACGCAAACTTATGGAACTCCAAAAATTCTAAAATAAATTGGTGGACCTGATGAATTTGTCTAGTAATCATATGCAAAAAGAATCAACTAAATATGACTCACCAGTAAAAAGTTCTAGCTAATCTCGTGAGCGCTAAAGTTTCTGTTTTTTACAGCATGATCATAAAGACTTCACCCAAGTCTTCCCAAAGGTTCTACTTGGCACAAACATAAAAACACATATAAACAGAAGCTAGATGGATTATTTATTCCTAAATAGAACCAAAAAGCAAGAAACAAAAATAAAATTGGGTTGCCTCCCAACAAGCGCTATCGTTTAATGCCCCTAGCTAGGCATGATGATTTTAATGATGCTCACATAAAAGATAAGAATTGAAACATAAAGAGAGCATCATGAAGAATATGACTGGCACATTTAAGTCTAACTCACTTCCTACGCATAGGTATTTTGTGAGCAAACAACTTATGGGAACAATAATCAACTAGCATAGGAAGGGAAAACAATCATAACTTGAAAATTTTAAGCACATAGAGAGGAAACTTGATATTATTGCAATTCCTAAAAGCATATGTTCCTCCCTCATAAAAAATTTCAGTAGCATCATGAATGAATTCAACAATATAACTAGCACCTAAAGCATTCTTTTCATGATCTACTTGCATAGAAATTTTATTACTCTCCACATAAGCAAAATTCTTCTCATTCGGAATAGTGGGAGTATCATAAGAGACTTGAATACTATAAATTGTTTCCACGTTAAAGGAATAATGTTCAGAGAAAGGGTACTCATAATCATGACAAGTTTTATAAATATAATCATAACTACTCTTTATAGCATAAGTTTTATCACAATAATCATCATAAGTAGCAACTTTGTTCTCATCATAATCGATTGAAACCTCTTCCGAAATAGTGGATACATCACTAAATAAAGTTATGACCTCTCCAAATCCACTTTCATAAATATTATAAGATTCAACATCCTCCAAAATAGTGGGATCACTACTTCCTAAAGTTGACACTCTTCCAAACCCACTTTCATCAATATAATCATCGTAAGTAGAAGGCATGCTATCATCATAACAACTTTGCATATCAAAACTTGAGAGGCTAAAAATATCATCATTATCAAACATAGCATCCCCAAGCTTGGGACAAACATTAATTGCAGCAAATATATTCTCAAATATGTCATCCTCATCAAACATAGCTTCCCCAAGCTTGGGCCTTTTCGTATCATAAGCATAATCACTCTCATCATTAATAGCATGGATAGCACCAATAGTATAGCAATTATTATATTCTTCCAAGCAAGTGCCAAAAATATTTTCAAGATTAGAAGAAGTATCATTATCTTCCCAATCATAATCATCACAACAAGCAATAGGCATAATGATATCATCATCAAGTGTATCATTTTCATGAGGCACAACAATAATAGGAGCAACTTTATTTGGGAGAGATACCTTTTTACCTCTCTTCCTTTTTCTTTTCTTCTTCTTCACCACACCATGTGTGGTTTCCATCCTCCTTTTGGAGCTCCTTATTAATGAGATTGGTTGAATAGAAGGCTCCTCCTCATTACCTGATTCATCATAAGAAATAATAGGAGAATATTGGGAAGTCTCTTCCCTTTCGTTAGCATTCTCTTCATCTTCTATTTGTTTTATTTTCTTTATGTAATTGGCAATATAAGGATTTTCAATGCAATTCACCTCACAATACATATAAATTTCTTCTAGATCAAAATGAAGAATTCTATCAAGGGCAAATTCTGGAATAATCTTAGTTATACGTTTTATTTCTTCATAACCCAAGAGCAAACTAAGTTCATTATGATGTGCAAGGGAAATCAAGTCATCACAATTTTTGGACACGATACGATCATGAAATAATTTGCATTGGGTACCAAAATGATCACGTTCATTGCAAAATTCACAAGTATGTCTAATAAAAAATAAATTTTCAGCACATGCATCTAGCCTTTCTTGCAACCATTTAGTTTCTAAGTACTTATGCCTCTTGCAATATCTATCTTATCTATTTGGTGTGTCCTTGCAAACCCAATGTACGCCACAAAAATTGACATGTTTATAGGAGACATTTTCATCATAACTAGTGCAATCATCATTAGCATCATGGATATTCAAAGAATTCGTACTAACTATATTGCAATCATGATCATCATTCAAAGATTTAGTGCCAAACAATTTAATGCATCCTTCTTCTAACACCTTGGCACAATTTTCCTTTCCATCATACTCACGAAAGATATTAAAAAGATGAAGCACATGAGGCAAACTCAATTCTGTTTTTTGGTAGTTTTCTTTTATAGACTAACTAGTGCTAAAACAAGAAACAAAAAGATTCGATTGCAAGATCTAAAGATATACCTTCACTTACCTAGCCTCCCCGGCAACGGCGCCAGAAAAGAGCTTGATGTCTACTACACAACCTTCTTCTTGTAGACGTTCTTGGGCCTGCAAGTGCACAGGTTTGTAGGACAGTAGCAAATTTCCCTCAAGTGGATGACCTAAGGTTTATCAATCCGTGGGAGGCGTAGGATGAAGATGGTCTCTCTCAAGCAACCCTGCAACCAAATAACAAAGAGTCTCTTGTGTCCCCAACACACCCAATACAATGGTAAATTGTATAGGTGCACTAGTTCGGCGAAGAGATGGTGATACAAGTGCAATATGGATGGTAGATATGGGTTTTTGTGAACTGAAAATATAAAAACAGCAAGGTAGCAAGCAGTAAAAGTGAGCGTAAACGGTATTGCAATGATAGGAAACAAGGCCTAAGGTTCATACTTTCACTAGTGTAAGTCCTCTCAACAATAATAACATAATTGGATCATATAACTATCCCTCAACATGCAACAAAGAGTCACTCCAAAGTTGCTAATAGCGGAGAACAAACGAAGAGATTATGGTAGGGTACGAAACCACCTCAAAGTTATTCTTTCCAATCAATCCGTTGGGCTATTCCTATAAGTGTCACAAACAGCCCTAGAGTTCGTACTAGAATAACACCTTAAGATACAAATCAACCAAAAACCCTAATGTCACCTAGATACTCCATTGCCACCTCAAGTATCCGTGGGTATGATTATACAATATGCATCACACAATCTCAGATTCATCTATTCAACCAACACATAGAACCTCAAAGAGTTCCCAAAGTTTCTACCGGAGAATCATGACGAAAACGTGTGCCAACCCCTATGCATAGGTTCATGGGCGGAACCCGCAAGTTGGTCACCAAAACATACATCAAGTGGCACGTGATATCCCATTGTCACAACAGATAAGCACGACAAGACATACATCAAGTGTTCTCAAATCTTTAAAGACTCAATCCTATAAGATTACTTCAAAGGGAAAACTCAATCCATTACAAGAGAGAAGAGGGGGAGAAGAAACATAAGATCCAACTATAATAGCAAAGCTCGCGATACATCAAGATCATGCCAAATCAAGAGCACGAGAGAGAGAGAGAGAGAGAGAGATCAAACACATAGCTACTGGTACATACCCTCAGCCCCGAGGGTGAACTACTCCCTCCTCATCATGGAGAGCGCCGGGATGATGAAGATGGCCACCGGTGAGGGTTCCCCCCTCCGTCAGGGTGCCGGAACAGGGTCCCGATTGGTTTTTGGTGGCTACAGAGGCTTGCGGCGGGGGAACTCCCGATCTAATCTCTGTTTTGGAAGTTTTACGATACGTAGGTATATATGGGTGCAAGGGGTACGTCGATGGAGCTTCGGGGGCCCCACGAGGCAGGGGGCGCGCCCCAGGGGGGTGGGTGCGCTCCCTACCCTTGTGGCCAGCTCCCGTATCTTCTGACGTAGAGTCCAAGTCTATCAGGTAGGTTTCTTTACAAAAATAACTTCTCCAGTTGATTTTGTTCCGTTTTGACTCCGTCTGATATTCCTTTTCCTCGAAACACTGAAATAGGCATAAAACAACAAATCTGGGCTGGGCCTCCGGTTAATAGGCTAGTCCCAAAAATAATATAAAAGTGGATAATAAAGCGCAATATTGCCTAAAACAGTAGATAATATAGCATGGAGCAATAAAAAATTATAGATACGTTGGAGACGTATCAACACCTAACCAATCTAGGAGACACCACTCTCCAGAACGTAATAGATGGTGTGTTGATGATGAACTCCTTGCTCTTGTGCTTCAAATGATAGTATCCCCAACACTCAACTCTCTCTCTCTCTCAGATTTGGATTTGGTGGAAAGATGATTTGGGTGGAAAGCAACTTAGGGAAGGCTAGAGATCAAGATTCTTGTGGTTGGAATGGAATATCTTGGTCTCAACACATGAGTAGGTGATTCTCTCTCAGAAAATGAATGCTGGAAGTGTAGGCACGTTCTGATGACTCTCTCCATGAATGAAGAGTGGGTGGAGGGGTATATATAGCCTCCACACAAAATCTAACCGTTACACACAATTTACCAAACTCGGTGGGACCGAATCATGAAACTCGGTTAGACCAATTCAGTTTAAAATGTGAATGTTAGGCTTTTCGGTGGGGCCGACATGTCAACTCGGTGGGACCGATTTCATTAGGGTTAGCGCATAACGTAATCTCAGTGAGACCGATCACATAAACTCGGTAGGACCGATTTCTATAATAGGTAAACACAGAGTTGGTCAGGCAAACTCGGTGGGACCGATTCGCTCATTTCGGTGGGACTGAAACGTTACGAAAGGGAAATAGAGAGTTTGCAATGCAAACTCGGTGGGACCGACCGCTCATCTCGGTTGGACCGAAACGTTACGAAGGGAAAAAAGAGTTTGCAATCCCATCTCGGTGAGACCGAGATCCCTATCGGTGAGACCGAAGTGACTAGGGTTTCTGGCAGTGGCTATGTCAAATAAACTCGGTGGCGCCGGATAGATCAAATCGATAGGGCCGAGTTTGACTTTTGGTTTGGGACATATGTGGATATGAGAAAGTGGTTGAGGGATTTTGGAGCATATCACTAAGCATTTTGAGCAAGCAAGCCATTAAGCAACACCTCATCCCCTCTTAATAGTATTAGCTTTTCCTATGGACTCAATGTGATCTTGGATCCCTAAAATGAAAATGTATAGCCTTGAGCTCGAGCCAATATGTGTCCTTAGCATTTTGAGGGGTCCACATTCCTAATCCATGCCATGCCAATCATTGAACTTTCTGAAATGATTATCTTGAAAAAGCATTAGTTCAATGAGCTATATGTTGTTAGTAATTACCAAAACCACCCCGTGATAGTTGCACTTTCACCGTGCCTGTCCAGCTCTGCCGACTCGAGGTCTCCGAATCGTCTCCTCGTCACCAGCGTCCTCCTGCTGCGGGTCTCCACCGCCGTCAATGGGATTCTCCTCCATCGTTGTCGCTGTAGCGAGTTCATCGCCAAGTTAGGGTATGAACTCGACCCCTTTGTGTATTCCTTAACTCTGATTCCTGCACAAAGCACAATGCCTATATTCTTGCCACGATTGAGACAACTCTATCCACTACAAACTCCATTAGATTAGAATTGATGCAAAAAAATTAGGTTTAGGTTTCCGCCGAATTCATCTCGGACCGAATGATATTAGGATTTCGGTCTCACCAATTTGGCTCAGGCCATAGCACACATATTTTTCAGTTTGACTGAAACATACCAATAGGTGTGACCAAGTTCATTTCTCTGTGAAACCCTAGCATCTCGGAGTCACCAAACTGTGTCTCGGTCTGAACGATTTCACATGTTTAGACTCTAAAGCTGCTTCGGTGTCACCGAGTTTGTAATATCGGTAGCTCCGAAATGCTTTCTATAGAAAACTAAAACTAAGTTTTTGACTAATTTGTTTTGCAAAATGGATGTATTTTGTGATGCTTATCCACTTTATATCAACCCATCTATTCACGGGGTCAGCTTTCAATGCCAGAGAAGTTCAAGGTGATGACCTTGATTGTTGAGACAGTTAAGAGGACTGCAGTAGATCAGAAGAGATCATGTGGCTATGCCCCACACATTCAGATGCTCATCAACTCCAAGATGGGTATAGGCACATATCTGCTAGATAGAGAGCACCTTTCCCTGAGGCCAGATTTTGAAGACAATGTTGTTGTCGTGGATGCATCACATCCTACTTCCGTGGAGGCTCAGGAGAAGATAGAGAAAGCAAAGGCAACAAAGACTTCCAAGATTCCAAATGTCTCAGCTGTGAACCTCAAGACCAAGGAGGATCAGCTCAGCTATCTGCTTGAAGCAACTATGAGAATTGAGAAAGGACTAGCCACCCTTACTCAAAATCAAGAGAGTACAACTTCAGCACCTGCTGCCACTGCCTCAGTTGCCCCTCCAATGGCAACTCCTCCAGTTCCTCAGACATCAGTGGAAGACTTTGCAGATGCTGTCCTCTCCACGCCATCTTTGCACACTGGGTCTCCCAGAGATCGTGCTTAGAGCGCCGCATAGCACTATGCATTTTCAAGCTTTTTGGTAACTTGTTACCAAAGGGGAGAAAGTGTATAGATCATAGGCTGAGAGAGAGAGAGGGCGAGAGTGTTGCTTCTGTTTGCCTTTCTTGCTACTTGTTTTTGCTTGTGTGTTTGCTACAATATTTGTGCTTGTGTGTGAGATACTCTTATGATCATGTGATTGATCATATTATGCTTTAATGTGTGTGCTTGAATGATGATATCTTATCACTTGCGTATGATCTATCATGTTTGTCTTGGTGATGAGTGCATGCTATTTATATTTTATCATTTTGAGCGCTCCACCAAGATGTATGTGACATGGAAGAGTAATCCATGATCCTAATCGATTATGCATTTGCATTCAAAAGCAAAAATTTAGGGGGAGATCTTGCTTATCACATACTCCCTCCGTTCCAAATTACTCATCGCAAAAATGGATGTATCTAGAACTAAAATACATCTAGATACATCCATACCTGCGACAAGTAATTCGGAACGGAGGGAGTACTTCTCAAAGCAACGATATATTTCATTCATATTATGATTTGTCGAAGCTTTGATCTATATGTTGTCATCAATTACCAACAAGGGGGTGATTGAAATCTCAAGACTCTTCGTTTCTATTTTAGTGATCCAAGATCACATCGAGTCCATAGGAAAAGCCAATACTATTAAAAGGGATGAGGTGTTGCTTGATGGTCTACTTGCTCAAAATGCTTAGTGATATGCTCCAAAGCCCTCAACCACTTTCTCATATCCAAATATTGTCCTAAACCTAAAGTCAAACTTGGCCACACCGATTTGATCCATCCGGTGCCACCGAGTTCACTTGACATAGCCATAGCCAGAAACCCTAATAAGTTCGGTATCACCGAGATGGGATTGCAAACTCTCTGTTTCCCTTCATAACATTTTAGTCTCACCGAAATGAGCGATAGGTCCCATCGAGTTCACAATGCAAACTCTCTGTTTCCCTTTCGTAACGTTTATGTTTCACCAAAAGGAGCGATCGGTCCCATCGAGTTTGCCTAACCAACCCTCTGTTTGCTAATTGCTGAAATCGGTCCCACCGAGTTCACGCAACCGGTCACACCGAGATGAGGTTTTTCCCTAACCCTAGCGCATTGGTCCCACCGAGTTGATCATGTCGGTCCCACCGAGAATCCTAACATTCACATTTTGAACTGAATCAGTCTCACCGAGTTCACCAATTCGGTCTGACTGAGTTGGGTCAAATGTGTGTAACGGTTAGATTTTGTGTGGAGGCTATATATACCCCTCCACCCCCTTCTCTACTCAAGAGAGGGCCACCAGAACATGCCTACACTTCCACTACTCATTTTCTGAGAGAAAACCACCTACTCATGTGTTGAGACCAAGACATTCCAACCAACCACAAGAAACTTGATCTCTAGCCTTCCCCAAGTTGCTTTCCACTCAAATCATCTTTACACCATATCTAAATCTGTATGAGAGAGTTGAGTGTTGGGGAGACTATCATTTGAAGCACAAGAGCAAGGAGTTCATCATCAACACACCATCTATTACCTTTTGGAGAGTGGTGTCTCCTAGATTGGTTAGGTGTCACTTGGGAGCCTCCTTTAAGATCGTGGAGTTGAACCAAGGAGTTTGCAAGGGCAAGGAGATTGCCTACTTCTTGAAGATCTACCCAAGTGAGGCAAGTCCTTCGTGGGCGATGGCCATGGTGGGATAGACAAGGTTGCTTCTTCGTGGACCCTTCATGGGTGGAGCCCTCGGTGGACTCGCGCAACCGTTACCCTTCATGGGTTGAAGTCTCCATCAACGTGGATGTACGATAGCACCACCTATCCAGAACAAAATGACAAGGGCGGGGCTTTCCCGCGCGTTAGGCGGGCTGGTTTGAGTGATATGATGTGCTACATGGCCATCCACTTGCTCCATTTTTATGTAAGCAAGAGTCTACACTCTTACGTGGGAGGAGTGCGAAACACGGCGGATCTGATTTTGATTGAGGGATAACTGTTCCCTGCGAAATAATGGAGCATTGTTAGCGATTATAGCATGATAGTTAGGGCATCTCCAATGCTGGCCCACAAAATTTACACCGGCAACTGTCCGAGGACACTGATGCCAGAGGATGCCATCCAATGCTGCCCGCATACCTTTCGACAACTATATGAACTAACCGAACGAAATTCGTGCAAACAAAGAAAATTTCAAATTAATCGGATGAAATTCATTACATTTCGAAAACTTTTCCTATAAACTGGACGAAGTTCATTACATATTTCGCACAAACCATACTAAAACCTACTGTAAACCTAATCTAAATGATCGCCGGCGCCCGACCACAATGTCCGGCCATGAACCCCGAGAAAGCTGACCATTGCCTTTGCCTCCTCCTCATCCACCTCGATAACCTCCTTCTCTAGAGCACAAGGGTCGGAAGATTTCCGTCTCCACGTTGCCGTAAAGTGGCTAATCGGCCGCCGGTGTTTATCCCACCAAGCTTGGCGTCGAGTGAGTGGAGGAACGGTGGCCTTCCTGGGACCAGAGCAGCGGCAACCTACCGTGTACTACTCTTCCTTGCTGCCGGCTTCTTGGTCGTGGCGGCGGAGGGCGGCCGGGGGGGAGCCGGTGATCTCCTTCGTCTGCTCCTGCGATAGTACGTCCAAGAGAGCTTTGGAGCGCGCCCAGAGCGGAGCCGCCGATGTCCTTCGTCTGCTCCTGCGATAGTACGTCCAAGAGAGCTTTGGAGCGCCAGGAGGCCATGGTTGGAGTGGTGCCGATAGAAGGAAGGGACCGGAGGAGAATGAGTGTGGGTCTTTGGCTATGGCTCGGAGCTGGGGATCAAGTTAATATAGCGGGCGAATGGCAATGAGCCGCGGCAGACGGATGGACGGCTGGCGCTGGAGTAGGTTCGTCAGCAGCCGCGTGTCATTAATGTGGGCGGCGGACGGAAGGATGGCCGTGGTGTCGTTAACACGGAGCAGGCGCTTGCACCGGGATGTTGCGTGGGTAGCGCTCTCTCGGCCATCGCGCTGCTGCAATGTCGGCGCCAATGAAAGGTCACGTCGGGCATGAATGTGGACGCTGCTTCAGTGACTTAACTGCAGGTGCCGTTGGGTCACTGACATGTGGGGCTAACAGGCATCTGGCCTGTATGTCAGTGACACACCAACTGCACCTGCAGTTAAGTCTCGTGAATGCGGCATTGGCGTTCTGGAGAGATGGTGACTGTTTCAGGCGGGAAGTGTGCGCTAGCGATGGAAGGGGTTTCGGTAGGCCAGGGCGGTCAGACGCTGGCGTGGTGGTAAAATGTGAACTCATGGATGATGAGCCTTTGAAGGGTATGCGACACGTATTGACAACCAGGCGTCCATGCAACCACTCTTGTCGCCAGCTAGCCTTTGACGACCACCATTAGACACCACACAACCATGCATAACTTATGAATAATGGACGAGTCGATCAGACGCACACTCGTGTGCAGTGGCACTATGATCGGTCGCTCATGATACATATATAGGTACCATAGTACCCTCTCTAGCTAGGCTGTTTTATAGATTGTCATTGTGATGGATGATATACACGAGCAAGGCACCAAGTCACGAGTATGACCGTTGGTGTTGAGCCAGGTGAATACATGCTCGGTGTTCGCGGAGGCCTCCAGCAAACGTCTAAACAGTAATGTCAGGCATCGCCGGGGCGCACAGGTGTCTGCACGCGTACATGCTACTTGCCTCTATGGACGGTGTGTGCTAATGTGTGCATCACGTATAATAAAAAAAATCGGTTTGTGCATTTAACGCAAAGTATTTCAATTTCATTTGGCTGACGAGTGTGCGTTGCAGCGACGAGTCCGTGGTTTGATTCCTCCATACGCATAATTTTGGTTTTTATTTTTTTCTGCACTGTCAGGTAGGCCCGCATAGATAGATAGATAAAAAACATGAGCTGATGAGGCGCATGCGGACTGTTTGACTCGTCAACCAGACAAATACGGAGTTGTACGCTAAGCCAGTGACCGTATAATCACCATATCTCGTATACAATGATCAAAGTATGCTATCAAGACAAGTTCGATGACCGCCAATGCATTTTACTCGGTAATAAATGACCAGGATTGAAGGGGAATCCAAATTTCCTTCGTCTTCTGTCCTGGAGCTCTTAACAAACCAATGCACTATACGGTTGTCCGGCCACTCCAACCCAGAGCTCTCACCGAGCGTCGTTCATGCCACCGCGCGACACACTAACTGTTAAGGAAGCCTTGGCATCCCGCCGCGCCGAGTTCCACGCCACCCATGACCGCACACAAAATGGTAGGGAAGCGATGGCATCCCACCGTGCCGAGTTCATCGCCGCTCACGACCTCACACCTACGTGGACGGAATTTGAAGCTGCCAATGCCGAATGGGCGGTAGAGCAAGAGGCGGCCAAAGCCGCACAGAGGGAGCAGAAAAGTCAGACAGCCCTCAAGAAAAGAGAGGCCCGCCGCTGCAAGAAAGAAGAGGACACACGCGCTACTGCGGAGAGGTCGGCGGAGATCCAAGCACGGCGGGGTGTCACCGACAAAGCCGGGAAGGAGAACGATGGCGTCTGGACAACATGTGAGAAGTAGTAGTACTAGTAGTTAGTGTGTGTGTCTGTGTCGCCCGGACATTTGTTTAATTAATTACGAGCATGTACTAGTAGTAGTTACTACTGTAGTTTTTAGAGCAAATTACCTGTACATTAGCCTAGACTCAATGGAAAAATTCCTATCCTATGCATCAAATGACATCTCTTTAGGGATTGAGATGTATGTAATCTCACTTCCTATGATTTTCATATTCCTATAAAATTCCTATCCTATGAACCAAAGGATTCCTCTGCTAGAGTAACTACTGTAGCTAGCAGTACTGTTGGTACAGTAGCTTTCTTCAAGAAGCGAAATTCAACGAAGTCATGATGGTTCCTTCGTTCGAGCAACTTCACAGTGGGAAAGGTTGGGCCTGTGATTTGACAGCTCATTAGTCATTATTACTGCGGCGCGACGACCGGGGTGACTCTCCCTTGGAGTTCTGCGTGCATGGCAAGTGGACCAGGATGGTCGACGTCCCACATGTCGGTGAACGGAAGTATTCTTTCCGATATCGAGGAGCAAGGAAACTGCATGGTATAGTATCACTGCTGATTTATATTTATTTTTATTTCTAATGAATGCCAGCGTTTCAACTCTTACGACGAAGGAGTGCCAAACACGGCACGTGCTGGATGTCCCACACGTCAGCGAAAGGAGTGGGACATGAACAGCATGGTAGAGCGTCTCCACTTCTTCCACTTCTGGGTCAGAGACCACACGTAGTAGTACTAGTGGTATGAACGATACAAAGTGCGACCAGAGAGAAAGACACGTCTAGTTGGAAGGTCTCGGGGCATACACGTAAAGAAATATAAAACCTAATATGTGCCTCCAATTAATATAGTAGTAGTAGAGTACTTAGGCACGTACTCCATAACATCACCGTGCATTGCACGTACAACATTTAGTGGTAGTAAGAGACAAATGCCTATATGCCACGCATGTTCATACTATTTGTGCCTTTCTACTTCACTTACTGCGCTACATTACTCAGGTTCGTACGTCCACTCCTGGGTGTTGGGGAACGTTACAGAAAATTAAAAAATTTCCTACGGTTTCACCAAGATCCATCTATGAGTTCATCTAGCAACGAGTATTCAGATTAGATAGCATCTACATACCACTTTGTAGATCGCAACGGAAGCGTTCAAGTGAACGTGGATGAGGTAGTCGTACTCGCCGTGATCCAATTCACCGATGATCTAGTGCCGAACGGACAGCACCTCCGCGTTCAACACACGTACGGAAAGCGTGACGTCTCCTCCTTCTTGATCCAGCAAGGCAAAGGAGAGGTTGGGGAAGAAGACTCCAGCAGCAGCACGACGGCGTGGTGATGGTGGAACTGCAGTACTCCGACAGGGCTTCGCCGTGCACTTACGGAGGAGGAGGAGGTGTTGGAGAGGGAGAGGGAGGCGCCAGGGCATTGGCTGCGCAGCCCCCCTCCCCTGCCCTCCTTTATATAGGCCTCTTGGGGGGGGCGCCGGCCCTGGGAGATCTAATCTCCCAAGGGGGCGGCGGCCAGGGAGGTTTCCCTCCCCCCCAAGCCATCTAGGAGGTGCCTTCCACCACTAGGACTCCTCCTAGATGGAACCCTAGGCGCATGGGCCCTTTGGGGCTGGTTCCCCTTGGACCAAGCAGGCCAAGGCGCACCCCCTAAGGCCCATGTGGCCCACCAAGGCAGGTGGCCCCACTTGGTGGACCCCCGGGACCCCTCCGGTGGTCCCGGTACAATACCGATAACCCCGAAACTTGTCCCGATGGCCGAAACAGCACTTCCTATATATAATTCTTTACCTCCGGACCATTCCGGAACTCCTCGTGACGTCCGGGATCTCATCCGAGACTCCGAACAACATTCGGGTTACTGCACATACATATCCCTACAACCCTAGCGTCACCGAACCTTAAGTGTGTAGACCCTACGGGTTCGGGAGACATGCAGACATGACCGAGACGGCTCTCGGGCAATAACCAACAGCGGGATCTGGATACCCATGTTGGCTCCCACATGCTCCACGATGATCTCATCGGATGAACCACGATGTCAAGGATTCAATTAATCCCGTATACGATTCCCTTTGTCAATCGGTATTTTACTTGCCCGAGATTCGATCGTCGGTATCACAATACCTCGTTCAATCTCGTTATCGGCAAGTCACTTTTCTCGTACCGTAATGCATGATCCCGTGATCAAACACTTTGATCACCTTGAGCTCATTATGATGATGCATTACCGAGAGGGCCCGGTGATACCTCTCCGTCAAGCGGAGTGACAAATCCCAGTCTCGATCCATGTCAACCCAACAGACACTTTCAGAGATACCCGTAGCATACCTTTATAGTCACACAGTTACGTTGTGACGTTTGGCACACCCAAAGCACTCCTACGGTATCCGGGAGTTACACGATCTCATGGTCTAAGGAAAGGATACTTGACATTGGAAAACTCTAGCAAATGAACTATGCGATCTTATGCTATGTTTAGGGATCTTATGCTATGTTTAGGATTGGGTCTTGTCCATCACATCATTCTCCTAATGATGTGATCCCATTATCGATGACATCCAATGTCCATAGTCAGGAAACCATGACTATCTGTCGATCAACGAGCTAGTCAACTAGAGGCTCACTAGGGACATATTGTTGTCTGTTATTCACACATGTATTACGATTTCCGGATAACACAATTATAGCACGAATAAAGACAATTATCATGAATAAGGAAATATAATAATAATGCTTTTATTATTGCCTCTAGGGCATATTTCCAACAGTCTCCCACTTGCACTAGAGTCAATAATCTAGTTACATTGTGATAAATCGAACACCCATAGAGTTCTGGTGCTGATCATGTTTTGCCTTAGGGAGAGGTTTAGTCAACGGATCTGCGACATTCAGATCCGTGTGCACTTTACAAATTTCTATGTCTCCATCTTGAACATTTTCACGAATGGAGTTGAAGCGACGCTTGATGTGCCTGGTCTTCTTGTGAAACCAGGGCTCCTTTGCAAGTGCAATAGCTCCAGTGTTGTCACAGAAGAGCTTGATTGGCCCCAACGCATTGGGTATGACTCCGAGGTCGGTGATGAACTCCTTCACCCAAATTGCTTCATGTGCTGCCTCCGAGGCTGCCATGTACTCCGCTTCACATGTAGATCCCGCCACGACGCTTTGCTTGTGTAACGCCCCAGATGTATCTTGCCATATTTGTATTCCAACTATTGCCATTGCCGGCTATGTGTTATGATATTCCCTCCGTGGTTGGGTTCTCTCCGTTTTGCATTTTGGTAATGTCATGCATTTCATATCATGTCATCATGTGCATCGCATTCGCATACGTGTTCGTCTCATAAATCCGAGCATCTTTCCCGTTGTCCGTTTTGCAATCCGACGCTCCTATGTCTCCCGGCGTCCCCTTTTACATTTCTTCGTGAGCGGGTATTAAACATTCTCGGAATGGACCGAGGCTTGACATGTGGCCGCGGTATAGCACCGGTAGACCGCCTGTCAAGTTTCGGGTCAATCGGAATTCGTTTGGTACTCCAACGGTTAACCGGGTAACCGTGAAGGCCGCGTGTGTGTTGCAGCCCAACACCCCTTCAAAACAGCCCAATAACCCATCTAAGACACTCCCATGTCCCCCGCCGTTCGATCACGATCGCGTGGCCGAAAACCGCACTCCATTTGGAGCTTCCTAGCCCCCTCTAGCTATAAATATGTGCACCCCTCCGTCAAATCCGGGTCCAAAACCCTAGCCCCGCTCCCTCCGCGCGCCGGACGAAACTCGCCGCCGCCCCGGGCCAATCCCGGCTTGCCACGTGTCGCCGCCGCCTCCTCCACCGCGCCCGCGCGCCGCCGGCCCACTGGGCCCAGGCGGGGCCCTCCCCGGCCCGCGCGCCGCCCGAGCCCCTCCGCTCGCTCCGCGCCGCCTGGGCGCGCTCCGCCGCCGACCCCGTCGCCGGTCGCCGCCCCCGCGGCCCAGCCGCCGCGCCCGCCGCCAGCCGCCGCGCCCCGCCGCCCGGATCCGCGCCGCCGCGCCGCCCGCTCGCCGTCCCCGCCGCCTCGCCGCGCCGGATCCGGCCACCGGTGCCGCCTCCGCGCTTCCCCGGCTCAACTCCGGCGGGATCCGCCAGATCTCGGCCATCCTCGTTTTCCGTGCCCGACGGTTGACTTTCTCCTCGCTCCTCGATTTCTCTAAGTCATTAATTTTTGCATCAACATCACATCTTCATCATGCCATAACTTTGCTTCCGTAGCTCCGTTTCGCGCGCATAATATGTCAAATTGTTCATCCCGGAGAGTACATCATTTTGATTCATTGCGTCATATTCATTTGATGTAATCTTGATGCCCGAAATGCTGTTAGAAGAGGGCTAGTTGATGTTAGCTGCTAGATCTTATCTGAACTTGCACTTTTGTCATTTTTGCCATGATTGATGTGTGCTTCCTATGAAGTTGAGTCCTACATGAGTTTTGTAATATGCCATGTTACCTATCCAGGGAATTTTACCATGTATTTTTGTGATCTATGTGGTGACTAGCACAAGCATGCAAACTAGGTCACCTGATGTTGCTGATTTCAGAGACTTAGCGATTTCACAGTCCCTGACTGCTGTTATTTTTATGCCATGTGTTCATGTTGTTTCCGAGAGATCTATGCATAATTTGAGCATGATCAGTAAGGGAGTTTTGAACTTGATTATTTGCTCTATCCATCCATGCCTTTGTTTGCAATTATGGAGTGCCATAGCTTGAGTCAATCGAGCTCTACTTTTGCTTCAAAATGTTGCTGGCAGATTGTTTACATGTTATTCGATTTTGCCAAGCTTGGTGTAGTTGATCCTTGCATGATATGATGTTATTCTTGTCATGTATTGTTACTATGCCATGTCTTATTGATGTATGTAGGCTTAGTTTATCATTAAATGCTCTGTAGTGAGTGCATCGAGCTCACGAACATGCCTAGTCGTTATTAGTTTTCTGCCATGTCCAGTTTTCTGCTAAGTCTGAAACCTGTAACGAAATTGCTTATTTGACATGGGTGTAATCATATTTTCTGATCCTTTTTGGCTTATGGTCAGTAAGGGACTTTTGTCAAGTGCTTTCAGTAGATTCGTGCCATGCCTTATTTTGCTATGTTCTGTTCCTGTAGCATGTTGTTTCATTGCTCTGAACATGCCATCCTGATGTTAGTTTCTGCTTGTTGATTTTTTTCACTAAGTCTGAGAACTTGCTATCGTTTGCACTTTTGCCATGCTTGTTTGGACCTGTTATGATGTGATTTAGCCGTAGCTCAGTGTTCATATTTTGTCAAGTATCTTGAGTAGTTTACTTTCATATGCTTTGTTGTCATGTTTGGGTGCAGTAGCTTAAGTATTTGTTGCTTGCTAAGTAGCATCATACTGTTTATGGCAGATTCGTGTCATTCTTGTATTGCTTGCCATTTGCAAACCGTGCATCCGATTCCGGTGATCTTTATATCGATTTCAACCGAAATCACCTCATCTATCCAGTGGCATGCTTGGTTTGCCAATATTATGCCCTGTTCATCCTTGTCCTTCCGGAGCATGCATACGCATTGCATATCACCTCTCGCATATCATGCCATGTTTTGCATCATGTTGCTTGCGCATTGCATCGTGGTTGAAATTGGTTCCTTTGCTTGTTATCTTGTCTTGGGTAGAGCCGGGAGACAAGTACGTGAACGAGGATTCCGTTGAGAACGCTTTCGAGGACCAAGCTTTCGAGAACTCTGAAACTCTTGCAGGCAAGATGACCATACCCTCGAAATCACTTCTATCTTTGCTTGCTAGATTGCTCGCTCTTTTGCTATGCCTATGCTGCGATACCTACCACTTGCTATATCATGCCTCCTATATTGCCTTGTCAGCCCCTAACCATCCATGTCCTAGCAAACCGTTGTTTGGCTATGTTACTGCTTTGCTCAGCCCCTCTTATAGCGTTGCTAGTTGCAGGTGAAGATGAAGTTGTTCCTTGTTGGAACATGGACTTGTTGTTCCTTGTTGGAACATGTTTACTTGTTGGGATATCACAATACCTCTTATTTAATTAATGCATCTATATACTTGGTAAAGGGTGGAAGGCTCGGCCTTATGCCTGGTGTTTTGTTCCACTCTTGCCACCCTAGTTTCCGTCATACCGGTGTTATGTTCCCGGATTTTTGCGTTCCTTACACGGTTGGGTGATTTATGGGACCCCCTTGACAGTTCGCTTTGAATAAGACTTTTCCAGCAAGGCCCAACATTGGTTTACCATTTGCCACCACCTACTCTTTTTTTCCCCCGGGTTTTCACGAGCCCGAGGGTCATCCTTATTTTAGCCCCCCCGGGCCAGTGCTTCTCTCTAAGTGCTGGTTCGAACTGAGCTGCCTGCGGGGCCCCCTCGTGGAAACTCGAGGCCTGGTTTTACTCGTAGCTAGTCTCATCCGGATGTGCCCTGAGACCGAGATATGTGCAGCTCCTATCAGGATTTGTCGGCACAATCGGGCGGCTTTGCTGGACTTGTTTTGTTGCTGTCGAAATGTCTTGTAGTCCGGGATTCCGAGATTGATCGGGTCTTCCCGGTAGAAGGAATATCCTTCATTGACCGTGAGAGCTTATCATGGGCTAAGTTGGGACACCCCTGCAGGGTATTATCTTTCGAAAGCCGTGCCCGCATGGGAATTTGTTGATGTCCAGTTGTAGAAAACCCGAAGTTGACCTTAACTAAAACACATCAACCGCGTGTGTAACCGTGATGGTCTCTTCTCGGCGAGGTCCGGCAAGTGAACACGGTTGTTGGAGTTATGTCTGACGTAGGTCGTTTCAGGATCACTTCTTGATCACTTCTAGTTTCACGACCGTGCTTTGCCTTCTCTTCTCGCTCTCTTTTGCGCTGTAGCCACCATATGCTAGTCGCTTGCTGCAGCTCCACCTCACAAACCCCTTTCCCACCTTTAAGCTTAAATAGTCTTGATCTCGCGGGTGTGAGATTGCTGAGTCCCCGTGACTCACAGATATTATCACCACAGTTGCAGGTACCAACGATGTCAGTGCAGATGACGCGACCGAGCTCACTTGGGAGTTCGACGAGGAACGTGGCCGTTACTATGTTTCTTTTCCAGATGATCAGTAGTGGAGCCCAGTTGGGTGATCCGGGGATCTGTTTAGCATTTGGGGTAGTCTTCTTTCATTTTGGTGCCGTAGTCGGACCTTGAGTGTAATCTGTTTGATGGATGTTATTTATGTACTTGTGTGAAGTGGCGATTGTAAGCCAACTATGTATCTTTCCCCTTTATTTATTACATGGATTGTGTGAAGATTACCTCACTTGCGACATTGCTTTCACATGCAATGTCACACTCAGGAGACCAGACATATTTCACATGCTTCTGGAGGAGGTTGGAAAGAGGCTTGGCAATCTTGGAGAAATTCTCAACGAATCTTCTGCAATAGCTTGCAAGTCCAAGAAAACTGCGAAGCTGCTTGACATTCTGAGGAGGATTCCAATTCAAAACTGCAGACACCCTCTCTGGATTAACAGCGATGCCCTTGGCAGAGATGATATGACCAAGATAAAGAACTTCATCAAGCCAGAATTCACATTTGGAGAACTTCGCATATAATTGATATTCTCTGAGCTTGTCGAGTACCAATCGCAAATGTTCGGCATGATCCTTCTTATTCTTGGAGAAGACCAAAATATCATCGAGATAGACCAAGACAAATTCATTGATGTAGGGGTTGAAGATGAAATTCATCAAGCGAGTGAAATATGGAGGAGCATTGACGAGGCCGAAAGACATGACAGTGTATTCATAAGAACCAAAGCTTGTTCTGAATGCTGTCTTGGGAATATCTTCTTCACGAATGCGAATCTGATGATAACCCATACGAAGGTCAAGCTTGGAGAACACCTTAGCACCTTTGAGTTGCTCGAAAAGCTCATTGATGTTGGGAAGTGGGTACTTGTTCTTGATAGTCTTCTTGTTCAATGGACGGTAATCGACGCAAAGTCGGTCCGTGCCATCCTTCTTCTTGACAAAAAGAACACCACAACCCCAAGGAGAAGAACTCGGTCTGATCAGACCCAGACGCTCTTGTTTATCGAGTTGAATCTTCAATTCCTTGAGCTCATCTGGTCCAAGCTTGTAAGGACGCTTGCAAACGGGTTCCGTGCCAGGCTCAAGCTCAATAACGAATTCAACTGGCCGACGGGGAGGCATACCCGGAAGCTCTTCTGGAAAGACATCTTGGTACTCACAAACGACTGGAATCTGAGATATAGCCTCCAATTCATCATTCTCATTGAGAGAAAACAACCGAATGGTATCATCACGAGAAGCATAGATGATCACATCGTTCGAAGTGTGAGTCAACTTGATTTCCCAGGCAGCACACTCAAGCTGAGCCTTGTGCTTAGAAAGCCAGTCCATCCCGAGAATGAGATCAATATCAGAATCACCAAGAACAATTGGTTTTGACAAGAATTTGTAATCACCCATCTTGATGGAAACATTGGGAACGCACATGGTAGAACTCAAACGTTTTGCCGGGGAAATAACTTGCAGAGCTTTAGGTAAGACCTCTGTGTCAAAACTGTGCTCCGATGCAAAAGGATATGACATGAAAGAATGTGATGCCCCAGTATCAAATAAGACTTTTGCAGGAATATCATTAACAGGAAGATTACCCATGATCACTTCAGAAGAATCCTCTGCTTGAGCTGCATTCATCATGTTCACCTTGGCATGCTTAGGATTATGCTTGACCACTGCATTGCTGGAAGATTTCACAGGAGGAGGAGGCGGAAGGCGCCTTTGGTTGAAGCACTTGTCCGCATAGTGACCCTTTTGCTGACATCTCCTGCAAGTCACCTCTGAGAGCGGACGATGATAAGAAGCACTTGGCCTTGGAACTTGATTCTGAGACTTGTTCTGATAGACAGGGTTGGGTGGGTGGGAAGATCCACGACCACTTGAGTTCTTCTGTTGATAAGGCTGACGGAACGGAGGAGGAGGAGGCAACCAGAACTTCCGTTGCTTAGCTGCCACAAGTGAAGAAGAAGAAGACTGAACTGCGTCTCTAACTCTCTTCTTAGATGCCTCACACTTGAGCTGAGCAGCTTCTTGTTTCAGTGCCATGTTGTAGAATTCATCATACTTTAATGGCTCGAAAAGCACGAGAGCAAGTTGCAGATCTTCTCTGAGACCACGCCTGAACTGGTAGATCATACTCTTCTCATCAGGAATGTCTTGCCTTGCAAAACGAGAGAGCTTCTGGAACTGAGTGTTGTATTGATAGACAGACATGGTGCCTTGCTTGAGATTGCGGAATTCCTCACGCTTACTCTCCACAACACTTTCTGGAATGTGGTGCGCTTTGAAATCACGACGGAAATCATCCCAAGTGATCAGGCGACCTCCTCTGGAATCTTTGTATTGCTGGAACCACTCAGCAGCTTGATCTTTGAGTTGAAAAGAGGCAAACTTGACAAATTCCTCAGGTCTCACATTGCTGCACTCGAAATGTTTGCTGATGTCCACGAGCCAATCATCTGCGTCTGTGGCCTCGACACAGTAGCTGAAGGTCTTTGGCTGATTAGCAAGGAACTGGTTCAGTGAAGCGAAGTGCGGCTGATTGTTGCCTTGGCCTTGATTCTCTTGATTAGCTTGCCCTTGGTTGCGATCTTGCAAGAGCTGAATCAGAATCTGAGCATTGGCATTTGTGGCAGTCATCAAGGCTTGCCAAGCTTCCGGAGGCGGAGGTGGTGGCGGAGGGTTAGCCTGATTCCCTTCATTGCGTTCCGGATTCTGACGCGTTGGTGGAGCCATCCTGAAGAGGGTGACATCCATTAGCATCTTGACAGAGATATATTGAGGCTGAATCAAAGGAACGAAATTGCAACATATAGTCTTCACATTTAACATTCGAACGAGAATGAAAGAATGAATTCCAATGTAAATCATCACACTTCCAAAGCTGAGAAGCCACTTAGAACATGGTAAGGAATAAAATCAACAAGGTACGGATGTGAACAAATACTTGGTAAGGATTACCCAATCACAAACCAAATATCTGCGGAAGAAATACTAGAGCTACAAGAATTCCCACTTATAAACTCCCGAAACTTTCTGGTTATGCAATCAGGTGTTGGGGATACAGGGGAAGCATAATATCTCACCCAAACTAGCAAATCCTACAACCAGCTGTATCCATCCTTCAACACATAACCAAGAAACCTTCGGAAATCGTCTACCTCAACCTTCGAAAACACATCCGTTATACAAGTCATGGCAATACCCCCGCACTCGCCACAGTACTGGGCTGTCAGGGTTATCTCACCAACAACTGTACAAAAGAGATTTTCGATGTCGGCGTACTAAACTCAGGTATTCCAAAACCGCAACGATAAAATTATGACGACAACACCTCGGAGCTCAACTCCGCGGGACACTGCCACAACCCCTAAATGTCAGGAGGCAACCAAGACAATGTTGTCATCATAAAACCATCGGAACGATTGTAATATACCCGCGTGATCCTAAAAAAATTTTAGTGAAATTTGAGAAGAGAAGAGTCAAAACTCTACGTCAGGAAGCCTTACCAGAAGGTCGAAGGGACTGGGGAGTAAAAAGAATTCCTAAACTCTCCGATATATAATTCCTAAATGACTCAAAACATTTTTCTAGACACAACTCGGCCACTAAAGACGATCAAACAGTGGGGGCTCCTAAGGTCGGGAAAGGCTCTGATACCAACTTGTAACGCCCTCGATGCGGCTATATCTCCCACGTGTCGAGGCACGACTTAGAGGCATAACCGCATTGAAAGCAATGTCGCAAGTGAGGTAATCTTCACACAATCCATGTAATAAATAAAGGGGAAAGATACATAGTTGGCTTACAATCGCCACTTCACACAAGTACATAAATAACATCCATCAAACAGATTACACTCAAGGTCCGACTACGGCACCAAAATGAAAGAAGACTACCCCAAATGCTAAACAGATCCCCGGATCACCCAACTGGGCTCCACTACTGATCATCTGGAAAAGAAACATAGTAACGGCCACGTTCCTCGTCGAACTCCCAAGTGAGCTCGGTCGCGTCATCTGCACTGACATCGTTGGTACCTGCAACTGTGGTGATAATATCTGTGAGTCACGGGGACTCAGCAATCTCACACCCGCGAGATCAAGACTATTTAAGCTTAAAGGTGGGAAAGGGGTTTGTGAGGTGGAGCTGCAGCAAGCGACTAGCATATGGTGGCTACAGCGCAAAAGAGAGCGAGAAGAGAAGGCAAAGCACGGTCGTGAAACTAGAAGTGATCAAGAAGTGATCCTGAAACGACCTACGTCAGACATAACTCCAACAACCGTGTTCACTTGCCGGACCTCGCCGAGAAGAGACCATCACGGTTACACACGCGGTTGATGTGTTTTAGTTAAGGTCAACTTCGGGTTTTCTACAACTGGACATCAACAAATTCCCATGCGGGCACGGCTTTCGAAAGATAATACCCTGCAGGGGTGTCCCAACTTAGCCCATGATAAGCTCTCACGGTCAATGAAGGATATTCCTTCTACCGGGAAGACCCGATCAATCTCGGAATCCCGGACTACAAGACATTTCGACAGCAACAAAACAAGTCCAGCAAAGCCGCCCGATTGTGCCGACAAATCCTGATAGGAGCTGCACATATCTCGGTCTCAGGGCACATCCGGATGAGACTAGCTACGAGTAAAACCAGGCCTCGAGTTTCCACGAGGGGGCCCCGCAGGCAGCTCAGTTCGAACCAGCACTTAGAGAGAAGCACTGGCCCGGGGGGGCTAAAATAAGGATGACCCTCGGGCTCGTGAAAACCCGGGGGAAAAAAAGAGTAGGTGGTGGCAAATGGTAAACCAATGTTGGGCCTTGCTGGAAAAGTCTTATTCAAAGCGAACTGTCAAGGGGGTCCCATAAATCACCCAACCGTGTAAGGAACGCAAAAATCCGGGAACATAACACCGGTATGACGGAAACTAGGGTGGCAAGAGTGGAACAAAACACCAGGCATAAGGCCGAGCCTTCCACCCTTTACCAAGTATATAGATGCATTAATTAAATAAGAGGTATTGTGATATCCCAACAAGTAAACATGTTCCAACAAGGAACAACAAGTCCATGTTCCAACAAGGAACAACTTCATCTTCACCTGCAACTAGCAACGCTATAAGAGGGGCTGAGCAAAGCAGTAACATAGCCAAACAACGGTTTGCTAGGACATGGATGGTTAGGGGCTGACAAGGCAATATAGGAGGCATGATATAGCAAGTGGTAGGTATCGCAGCATAGGCATAGCAAAAGAGCGAGCAATCTAGCAAGCAAAGATAGAAGTGATTTCGAGGGTATGGTCATCTTGCCTGCAAGAGTTTCAGAGTTCTCGAAAGCTTGGTCCTCGAAAGCGTTCTCAACGGAATCCTCTTTCACGTACTCGTCTCCCGGCTCTACCCAAGACAAGAGAACAAGCAAAGGAACCAATATCAACCACGATGCAATGCGCAAGCAACATGATGCAAAACATGGCATGATATGCAAGAGGTGATATGCAATGCGTATGCATGCTCCGGAAGGACAAGGATGAACAGGGCATAATATTGGCAAACCAAGCATGCCACTGGATAGATGAGGTGATTTCAGTTGAAATCGATATAAAGATCACCGGAATCGGATGCACGGTTTGCAAATGGCAAGCAATACAAGAATGACACGAATCTGCCATAAACAGCATGATGCTACTTAGCAAGCAACAAATACTTAAGCTACTGCACCCAAACATGACAACAAAGCATATGAAAGTAAACTACTCAAGATGCTTGACAAAAGATGAACACTGAGCTATGGCTAAATCACATCATAACAGGTCCAAACAAGCATGGCAAAAGTGCAAACGATAGCAAGTTCTCAGACTTAGTGAAAAAAATCAAGCAGAAACTAACATCAGGATGGCATGTTCAGAGCAATGAAACAACATGCTACAGGAACATAACATAGCAAAATAAGGCATGGCACGAATCTACTGAAAGCACTTGACAGAATTCCCTTACTGACCATAAGCCAAAAAGGATCAGAAAATATGATTACACCCATGTCAAATAAGCAATTTCGTTACAGGTTTCAGACTTAGCAGAAAACTGGACATGGCAGAAAACTAATAACGACTAGGCATGTTCGTGAGCTCGATGCACTCACTACAGAGCATTTAATGATAAACTAAGCCTACATACATCAATAAGACATGGCATAGTAACAATACATGACAAGAATAACATCATATCATGCAAGGATCAACTACACCAAGCTTGGCAAAATCGAATAACATGTAAACAATCTGCCAGCAACATTTTGAAGCAAAAGTAGAGCTCGATTGACTCAAGCTATGGCACTCCATAATTGCAAACAAAGGCATGGATGGATAGAGCAAATAATCAAGTTCAAAACTCCCTTACTGATCATGCTCAAATTATGCATAGATCTCTCGGAAACAACATGAACACATGGCATAAAAATAACAGCAGTCAGGGACTGTGAAATCGCTAAGTCTCTGAAATCAGCAACATCAGGTGACCTAGTTTGCATGCTTGTGCTAGTCACCACATAGATCACAAAAATACATGGTAAAATTCCCTGGATAGGTAACATGGCATATTACAAAACTCATGTAGGACTCAACTTCATAGGAAGCACACATCAATCATGGCAAAAATGACAAAAGTGCAAGTTCAGATAAGATCTAGCAGCTAACATCAACTAGCCCTCTTCTAACAGCATTTCGGGCATCAAGATTACATCAAATGAATATGACGCAATGAATCAAAATGATGTACTCTCCGGGATGAACAATTTGACATATTATGCGCGCGAAACGGAGCTACGGAAGCAAAGTTATGGCATGATGAAGATGTGATGTTGATGCAAAAATTAATGACTTAGAGAAATCGAGGAGCGAGGAGAAAGTCAACCGTCGGGCACGGAAAACGAGGATGGCCGAGATCTGGCGGATCCCGCCGGAATTGAGCCGGGGAAGCGCGGAGGCGGCGCCGGTGGCCGGATCCGGCGCGGCGAGGCGGCGGGGACGGCGAGCGGGCGGCGCGGCGGCGCGGAAGGAGGCCGGGGCGCGGATCCGGGCGGCGGGGCGCGGCGGCTGGCGCGGCGGCTGGGCCGCGGGGGCGGCGACCGGCGACGGGGTCGGCGGCGGAGCGCGCCCAGGCGGCGCGGAGCGAGCGGAGGGGCTCGGGCGGCGCGCGGGCCGGGGAGGGCCCCGCCTGGGCCTAGCGGGCCGGCGGCGCGCGGGCGCGGTGGAGGAGGCGGCGGCGACACGTGGCAAGCCGGGATTGGCCCGGGGCGGCGGCGAGTTTCGTCCGGCGCGGACCGGACGTGTCCGGCGCGCGGAGGGAACGGGGCTAGGGTTTTGGACCCGGATTTGACGGAGGGGTGCACATATTTATAGCTAGAGGGGGCTAGGAAGCTCCAAATGGAGTGCGGTTTTCGGCCACGCGATCGTGATCGAACGGCGGAGGATATGGGAGTGTCTTAGATGGGTTATTGGGCTGTTTTGAAGGGGTGTTGGGCTGCAACACACACGCGGCCTTCACGGTTACCCGGTTAACCGTTGGAGTACCAAACGAACTCCGATTGACCCGAAACTTGACAGGCGGTCTACCGGTGCTATACCGCGGCCACATGTCAAGCCTCGGTCCATTCCGAGAATGTTTAATACCCGCTCACGAAGAAATGTAAAAGGGGACGCCGGGAGACATAGGAGCGTCGGATTGCAAAACGGACAACGGGAAAGATGCTCGGATTTATGAGACGAACACGTATGCGAATGCGATGCACAAGATGACATGATATGAAATGCATGACATTACCAAAATGCAAAACGGAGAGAACCCAAACACGGAGGGAATATCATAACACATAGCCGGCAATGGCAATAGTTGGAATACAAATATGGCAAGATACATCTGGGGCGTTACAGCTTGCAACTGCACCAGCTTACTGCCCCACCATTCAAAATATACACGTATCCGGTTTGTGACTTAGAGTCATCCAGATCTGTGTCGAAGCTAGCGTCGACGTAACCCTTTACGACGAGCTCTTCGTCACCTCCATAAACGAGAAACATTTCCTTAGTCCTTTTTAGGTACTTCAGGATATTCTTGACCGCTGTCCAGTGTTCCTTGTCGGGATTACTTTGGTACCTACCTACCAAACTTACGGCAAGGTTTACATTAGGTCTGGTACACAGCATGGCATACATAATAGAACCTATGGCTGAGGCATAGGGGATGACACTCATCTCTTCTATATCTTCTGCCGTGGTCGGACATTGAGCTGAGCTCAATTTCACACCTTGTAACACAGGTAAGAACCCTTTCTTAGATTGATCCATATTGAACTTCTTCAATATTTTATCAAGGTATGTGCTTTGTGAAAGACCTATGAGGCGTCTCGATCTATCTCTATAGATCTTGATGCCTAATATATAAGCAGCTTCTCCAAGGTCCTTCATTGAAAAACTTTTATTCAAGTAGGCCTTAATGCTGTCCAAGAGTTCTATATTATTTCCCATCAAAAGTATGTCATCTACATATAATATGAGAAATGCTACAGAGCTCCCACTCACTTTCTTGTAAACACAGGCTTCTCCATAAGTCTGTGTAAACCCAAACGCTTTGATCATCTCATCAAAGCGAATGTTCCAACTCCGAGATGCTTGCACCAACCCATAAATTGAGCGTTGGAGCTTGCACACCTTGTCAGCATTCTTAGGATCGACAAAACCTTCCGGCTGCATCATATACAATTCTTCCTTAAGGAAACCATTAAGGAATGCCGTTTTGACGTCCATTTGCCATATCTCATAATCATAGTATGCGGCAATTGCTAACATGATTCGGACGGACTTCAGCTTCGCTACCGGTGAGAAAGTCTCATCGTAGTCAACCCCTTGAACTTGTCGATAACCCTTAGCGACAAGCCGAGCTTTATAGATGGTCACATTACCATCCGCGTCTGTCTTCTTCTTAAAGATCCATTTATTTTCTATGGCTCGCCGTTCAATGGGCAAGTCAGTCAAAGTCCATACTTCCTTTTCATACATGGATCCTATCTCGGATTTCATGGCTTCCAGCCATTTGTCGGAATCCGGGCCCGCCATTTCTTCCTCATAGTTCGAAGGTTCACCATTGTCTAACAACATGATTTCCAAGACAGGGTTGCCGTACCACTCTGGTGCGGAACGTGTCCTTGTGGACCTTCGAATTTCAGTAGGAGCTTGATCAGAAGCATCTTGATCATCATCATTAATTTCCTCTCTAGTCGGTGCAGGCACCTCAGAAACGTTTTCTTGAGTTTCGCCATTTTCCGGTTCAAGAGGTAACACTTCATCAAGTTCTACTTTCCTCCCACTTACTTCTTTCGAGAGAAACTCTTTCTCCAGAAAGGATCCATTCTTGGCAACAAAGATCTTGCCTTCGGATCTGAGGTAGAAGGTATACCCAACAGTTTCTTTCGGTATCCTATGAAGACGCATTTTTCCGACTTGGGTTCGAGCTTCTCAGGTTGAAGTTTCTTGACATAAGCATCGCATCCCCAAACTTTTAGAAACGACAGCTTAGGTTTCTTTCCAAACCATAATTCATACGGTGTCGTCTCAACGGATTTTGACGGAGCCCTATTTAAAGTGAATGCGGCAGTCTCTAAAGCATAGCCCCAAAAAGATAGCGGTGAGTCGGTAAGAGACATCATAGATCGCACCATATCTAATAGAGTGCGATTACGACGTTCGGACACACCATTACGCTGAGGTGTTCCAGGCGGCATGAGTTGTGAAACTATTCCACATTTTCTTAAGTGTGTGCCAAATTCGTGACTCAAGTATTCTCCTCCACGATCTGATCGTAGAAACTTGATCTTTCTCTCATGTTGATTTTCAACCTCACTCTAAAATTCCTTGAACTTTTCAAAGGTTTCAGACTTGTGTTTCATTAAGTAGATATACCCATATCTACTCAAGTCATCAGTGAGGGTGAGAACATAACGATAGCCACCGCGAGCCTCAACACTCATTGGACCGCACACATCGGTATGTATGATTTCCAATAAGTTGGTTGCTCGCTCCATTGTTCCTGAGAACGGAGTCTTGGTCATTTTACCCATGAGGCATGGTTCGCACGTGTCAAATGATTCATAATCAAGAGACTCTAAAAGTCCATCTGCACGGAGCTTCTTCATGCGTTTGACACCTATGTGACCAAGGCGGCAGTGCCACAAATATGTGGGACTATATTTATCAACTTTAACTCTTTTGTTTTTCACACTATGAATATGTGTATCATCACGTACGAGATTCATTAAGAATAAACCATTAACCATCGGAGCATGACCATAAAACATATCTCTCATATAAATAGAACAACCATTATTCTCGGATTTAAATGAGTAGCCATCTCGAATTAAGCGAGACCCGGATACAATGTTCATGCTCAAACTTGGCACTAAATAACAATTATTGAGGTTTAAAACTAATCCCGTAGGTAAATGTAGAGGCAGCGTGCCGACGGCGATCACATCGACCTTGGAACCATTCCCGACGCGCATCGTCACCTCGTCCTTCGCCAGTCTCCGTTTATTCCGCAGCTCCTGCTTTGAGTTACAAATGTGAGCAACTGCACCGGTATCAAATACCCAAGAGCTACTACGAGTACTGGTAAGGTACACATCAATTACATGTATATCACATATACCTTTGGTTTTGCCGGCCTTCTTGTCCGCTAAGTATTTGGGGCAGTTCCGCTTCCAGTGACCACTTCCCTTGCAATAAAAGCACTCAGTCTCGGGCTTGGGTCCATTCTTTGGCTTCTTCCCGGCAACTTGCTTACCGGGCGCGGCAACTTCCTTGCCGTCCTTCTTGAAGTTCTTTTTACCCTTGTCCTTCTTGAATTTAGTGGTTTTATTCACCATCAACACTTGATGCTCCTTCTTGATTTCTACCTCTGCTGATTTCAGCATAGCATATACTTCAGGAATGGTCTTTACCATCCCCTGCATATTGTAGTTCATCACAAAGCTCTTGTAGCTAGGTGGAAGCGACAGGAGGATTCTGTCAATGACCGCTTCATCCGGGAGATTAACTTCCAGTTGAGTCAAGCGGTTGTGCAACCCAGACATTTTGAGTATGTGTTCACTGACAGAGCCATTTTCCTCCATCTTACAGCTAAAGAATTTGACGGAGACTTCATATCTCTTGACCCGGGCATGAGCTTGGAAAACCATTTTCAGCTCTTCGAACATCTCATATGCTCCATGTCTCTCAAAACGCTTTTGGAGCCCCGGCTCTAAGCTATAAAGCATGCCGCACTGAACGAGGGAGTAATCATCGCATCGTGACTGCCAAGCGTTCGTAACGTCTTGTTCTGCAGGGAGAATAGGTGCGTCACCCAGCGGTGCTCTTAGGACATAATCTTTCTTGGCAGCTATGAGGATAATCCTCAGGTTCCGGACCCAGTCCGTATAGTTGCTACCATCGTCTTTCAGCTTGGTTTTCTCTAGGAACGCGTTGAAGTTGAGGACTACGTTGGCCATTTGATCTACAAGACATATTGTAAATATTTAGACTAAGTTCATGATAATAAAGTTCATTTAATCAAATTATTTAATGAACTCCCACTTAGATAGACATCCCTCTTCTAGTCATCTAAGTATTACATGATCCGAGTCAACTAGGCCGTGTCCGATCATCACGTGAGACGGACTAGTCAACATCGATGAACATCTTCATGTTGATCGTATCTTCTATACGACTCATGCTCGACCTTTCGGTCTTCTGTGTTCTGAGGCCATGTCTGTACATGCTAGGCTCGTCAAGTCAACCTAAGTGTTTTGCGTGTGTAAATCTGTCTTACACCCGTTGTATGTGAACGTTAGAATCTATCACACCCGATCATCACGTGGTGCTTCGAAACAACGAACTGTCGCAACGGTGCACAGTTAGGGTGAACACTTTCTTGAAATTATTATGAGGGATCATCTTATTTACTACCATCGTTCTAAGTAAACAAGATGCAAAAACATGATAAACATCACATGCAATCAAATAATAAACGTGACATGATATGGCCAATATCACATAGCTCCTTCGATCTCCATCTTGGGGCTCCATGATCATCTTGTCACCGGCTTGACACCATGATCTTCATCATCATGATCTTCATCATCGTGTCTCCATGAAGTTGCTTGCCAACTATTACTTCTACTACTATGGCTAACGCGTTTAGCAATAAAGTAAAGTAACTTACATGGCGATTCTCAATGACACGCAGGTCATACAAAAAATAAAGACAACTCCTATGGCTCCTGCCGGTTGTCATACTCATCGACATGCAAGTCGTGATTCCTATTACAATAGCATGAACATCTCATACATCACATATAGATCATTCATCATTCATCACAGCTTTGGCCATATCATATCACAAAGCACTTGCTGCAAAAACAAGTTAGACGTCCTCTAATTGTTGTTGCAAGTTTTACGTGGCTGAATTAGGGTTCTAGCAAGAACGTTTTCTTACCTACGTAAAAGACACAACGTGATTTGTCAACTTCTATTTACCCTTCATAAGGACCCTTTTCATCGAATCTGCTCCAACTAAAGTAGGAGAGACAGACACCCGCCAGCCACCTTATGCAACTAGTGCATGTTAGTCGGTGGAACCGATCTCACGTAAGCGTACGTGTAAGGTTGGTCCGGGCCGCTTCATCCCACAATACCGCTGAAGCAAGATAAGACTAGTAGCGGCAAGAAAAGTTGACAACATCTACGCCCACAACAAATTGTGTTCTACTCGCGCAAGAAGAACTACGCATAGACCTAGCTCATGATGCCACTGTTGGGGAACGTTGCAGAAAATTAAAATTTTTCCTACGGTTTCACCAAGATCCATCTATGAGTTCATCTAGCAACGAGTATTCAGATTAGATAGCATCTACATACCACTTTGTAGATCGCAACGGAAGCGTTCAAGTGAACGTGGATGAGGTAGTCGTACTCGCCGTGATCCAATTCACCGATGATCTAGTGCCGAACGGACAGCACCTACGCGTTCAACACACGTACGAAAAGCGTGACGTCTCCTCCTTCTTGATCCGGCAAGGCAAAGGAGAGGTTGGGGAAGAAGACTCCAGTAGCAGCACGACGGCGTGGTGATGGTGGAACTGCAGTACTCCGGCAGGGCTTCGCCGTGCACTTACGGAGGAGGAGGAGGTGTTGGAGAGGGAGAGGGAGGCGCCAGGGCATTGGGTGCGCAGCCCCCCTCCCCTGCCCCCCTTTATATAGGCCTCTTGGGGGGGGCGGCCCTGGGAGATCCAATCTCCCAAGGGGGCGGCGGCCAGGGAGGTTTCCCTCCCCCCCCCAAGCCATCTAGGAGGTGCCTTCCACCACTAGGACTCCTCCTAGATGGAACCCTAGGCGCATGGGCCCTTTGGGGCTGGTTCCCCTTGGCCCAAGCAGGCCAAGGCGCACCCCCTAAGGCCCATGTGGCCCACCAAGGCAGGTGGCCCCACCTGGTGGACCCCCGGGACCCCTCCGGTGGTCCCGGTACAATATCGATAACCCCGAAACTTGTCCCGATGGCCGAAACAGCACTTCCTATATATAATTCTTTACCTCCGGACCATTCCGAAACTCCTCGTGATGTCCGAGATCTCATCTGGGACTCCGAACAACATTCGGGTTACTGCACATACATATCCCTACAACCCTAGCGTCACCGAACCTTAAGTGTGTAGACCCTACGGGTTCGGGAGACATGCAGACATGACCGAGACGGCTCTCGGGCAATAACCAACAGCGGGATCTGGATACCCATGTTGGCTCCCACATGCTCCACGATGATCTCATCGGATGAACCATGATGTCAAGGATTCAATTAATCCCGTATACGATTCCCTTTGTCAATCGGTATTGTACTTGCCCGAGATTCGATCGTCGGTATCACAATACCTCGTTCAATCTCGTTATCGGCAAGTCACTTTTCTCGTACCGTAATGCATGATCCCGTGATCAAACACTTTGATCACCTTGAGCTCATTATGATGATGCATTACCGAGAGGGCCCGGTGATACCTCTCCGTCAAGCGGAGTGACAAATCCCAGTCTCGATCCATGTCAACCCAACAGACACTTTCAGAGATACCCGTAGCATACCTTTATAGTCACCCAGTTACGTTGTGACGTTTGGCACACCCAAAGCACTCCTACGGTATCCGGGAGTTACACGATCTCATGGTCTAAGGAAAGGATACTTGACATTGGAAAACTCTAGCAAACGAACTATGCGATCTTATGCTATGTTTAGGATTGGGTCTTGTCCATCACATCATTCTCCTAATGATGTGATCCCATTATCGATGACATCCAATGTCCATAGTCAGGAAACCATGACTATCTGTCGATCAACGAGCTAGTCAACTAGAGGCTCACTAGGGACATATTGTTGTCTGTTATTCACACATGTATTACGATTTCCGGATAACACAATTATAGCACGAATAAAGACAATTATCATGAATAAGGAAATATAATAATAATGCTTTTATTATTGCCTCTAGGGCATATTTCCAACACTGGGTACATGTCCGTCTCGTAGTTCCTGTCCCACGTGTTCTTCATAGTGTTGGGGAACGTTGCAGAAAACAAAAAAATTCCTACGGTTTCACCAAGATCCATCTATGAGTTCATCTAGCAACGAGTGATCGGATGCATCTACATACCTTTGTAGATCGTGAGTGGAAGCGTTCAAAAGAACGGGGATGAGGTAGTCGTACACGACGTGATCCAAATCACCGGAGATCCTAGCACCGAACGGACGGCACCTCCGCGTTCAACACACGTACGGTCAGCGTAACGTCTCATTCTTCTTGATCCAGCAAGGGAAAGGAGAGGTTGAGGAAGATGGCTCCAGCAGCAGCACGACGGCGTGGTGATGGTGGAGCTGCAGTACTCCGGCAGGGCTTCGCCGAGCTCTATGGAGGAGGAGGAGGTGTTGGAGAGGGAGAGGGAGGCGCCAAGGCAAAGGGTGCGGCTGCCCCCTTCCCCTCCCCTCTTTATATAGGAGGGCCAAGGGGGGGGCGCCGGCCCTAGGAGATCCAATCTCCTAGGGGGCGGCGGCCAAGGGAGGATTTCCTCCCCCCCCCCAAGGCACCTAGGAGGTGCCTTCCCCTTGTGGGACTCTTCCCTTCTTGAACCCTAGGCGCATGGGCCTCTTGGGGCTGGTGCCCCTCGGCCCATGTAGGCCAAGGCGCACCCCCTACATCCCATGTGGCCCCCCGGGGCTGGTGGCCCCACCCGGTGGACCCCCGGGACCCTTCTGGTGGTCCCAGTACAATACCGGTGACCCCGAAACTTGTCCCGATGGCCAAAACAGCACTTCCTATATATAATTCTTTACCTCCGGACCATTCCGAAACTCCTCGTGATGTCCGGGATCTCATCCGGGACTCCGAACAACATTCGGGTTACTGCATATACATATCCCTACAACCCTAGCGTCACCGAACCTTAAGTGTGTAGACCCTACGAGTTCGGGAGACATGCAGACATGACCGAGACGGCTCTCGGGCAATAACCAACAGCGGGATTTGGATACCCATGTTGGCTCCCACATGCTCCACGATGATCTCATCGGATGAACCACGATGTCGAGGATTCAAGCAACCCCGTATGCAATTCCCTTTGTCAATCGATATGTTACTTGCCCGAGATTCGAGCGTCGGTATCCCAATACCTCGTTCAATCTCGTTACCGGCAAGTCACTTTACTCCTACCGTAATGCATGATCCCGTGACCAGACACTTGGTTACTTTGAGCTCATAATGATGATGCATTACCGAGTGGGCCCAGTGATACCTCTCCGTCATACGGAGTGACAAATCCCAGTCTCGATCCGTGTCAACCCAACAGACACTTTCAGAGATACCCGCAGTATACCTTTATAGTCACCCAGTTACGTTGTGACGTTTGGTATACCCAAAGCACTCCTACGGTATCCGGGAGTTACACGATCTCATGTCTAAGGAAAGGATACTTGACATTGGAAAACTCTAGCAAACGAACTATACGATCTTGTGCTATGTTTAGGATTGGGTCTTGTCCATCACATCATTCTCCTAATGATGTGATCTCGTTATCAATGACATCCAATGTCCATAGTCAGGAAACCATGACTATCTGTTGATCAACGAGCTAGTTAACTAGAGGCTTACTAGGGACATGTTGGTGTCTATTATTCACACATGTATTACGATTTCCGGATAACACAATTATAGCATGAATAAAGACAATTATCATGAACAAGGAAATATAATAATAATGCTTTTATTATTGCCTCTAGGGCATATTTCCAACAGTCTCCCACTTGCACTAGAGTCAATAATCTAGTTACATTGTGATGAATCGAACACCCATGGAATTCTAGTGTTGATCATGTTTTGCTCTAGGGAGAGGTTTAGTCAACGGATCTGCTACATTCAGGTCCGTATGTACTTTACAAATATCTATGTCTCCATCTTGAACATTTTCACGAATGGAGTTGAAGCGACGCTTGATGTGCCTGGTCTTCTTGTGAAACCTGGGCTCCTTGGCAAGTGTAATAGCTCCAGTGTTGTCACAGAAGAGCTAGATTGGCCCCGACGCATTGGGTATGACTCCGAGGTCGGTAATGAACTCCTTCACCCAAATTGCTTCATGTGCTGCCTCCGAGGCTGCCATGTATTCCGCTTCACATGTAGATCCCGCCACGACGCTCTGCTTGCAACTGCACCAGCTTACTGCCCCACCATTCAAAATATACACGTATCCGGTTTGTGACTTAGAGTCATCCAGATCTGTGTCGAAGCTAGCGTCGACGTAACCCTTTACGACGAGCTCTTCGTCACCTCCATAAACGAGAAACATTTCCTTAGTCCTTTTCAGGTACTTCAGGATATTCTTGACCGTTGTCCAGTGTTCCTTGCCGGGATTACTCAAGGTTTACATCAGGTCTGGTACACAACATGGCATACATAATAGAACCTATGGCTGAGGCATAGGGGATGACACTCATCTCTTCTATATCTTCTGCCGTGGTCGGACATTGAGCTGAGCTCAATTTCACACCTTGTAACACAGGTAAGAACCCCTTCTTAGATTGATCCATATTGAACTTCTTCAATATCTTATCAAGGTATGTGCTTTGTGAAAGACCTATGAGGCGTCTTGATCTATCTCTATAGATCTTGATGCCTAATATATAAGCAGCTTCTCCAAGGTCCTTCATTGAAAAACTCTTATTCAAGTAGGCCTTAATGCTGTCCAAGAGTTCTATATCATTTCCCATCAAAAGTATGTCATCTACATATAGTATGAGAAATGCTACAGAGCTCCCACTCACTTTCTTGTAAACGCAGGCTTCTCCATAAGTCTGCGTAAATCCAAACGCTTTGATCATCTCATCAAAGCGAATGTTCCAACTCCGAGATGCTTGCACCAGCCCATAAATCGAGCGTTGGAGCTTGCACACCTTGTCAGCATTCTTAGGATCGACAAAACCTTCCGGCTGCATCATATACAATTCTTCCTTAAGGAAACCATTAAGGAATGCCGTTTTGACGTCCATTTGCCATATTTCATAATCGTAGAATGCGGCAATTGCTAACATGATTCGGACGGACTTCAGCTTCGCAACCGGTGAGAAAGTCTCATCGTAGTCAACCCCTTGAACTTGTCGATAACCCTTAGCGACAAGTCGAGCTTTATAGATGGTCACATTACCATCTGCGTCTGTCTTCTTCTTAAAGATCCATTTATTTTCTATGGCTCGCCGTTCAACGGGCAAGTCAGTCAAAGTCCATACTTCCTTTTCATACATGGATCCTATCTCGGATTTCATGGCTTCTAGCCATTTGTCGGAATCCGGGCCCGCCATCGCTTCTTCATAGTTCGAAGGTTCACCGTTGTCCAACAACATGATTTCCAAGACAGGGTTGCCGTACCACTCTGGTGCGGAACGTGTCCTTGTGGACCTACGAATTTCAGTAGGAGCTTGATCAGAAGCATCTTGATCATCATCATTAATTTCCTCTCTAGTCGGTGCAGGCACCTCAGAAACGTTTTCTTGAGTTGCGCCATTTTCCGGTTCAAGAGGTAACACTTCATCAAGTTCTACTTTCCTCCCACTTACTTCTTTCGAGAGAAACTCCTTCTCTAGAAAGGATCCATTCTTGGCAACAAAGATCTTGCCTTCGGATCTGAGGTAGAAGGTATACCCAATAGTTTCTTTAGGGTATCCTATGAAGACGCATTTTTCCGACTTGGGTTCGAGCTTTTCAGGTTGAAGTTTCTTGACATAAGCATCGCATCCCCAAACTTTTAGAAACGACAGCTTAGGTTTCTTCCCAAACCATAATTCATACGGTGTCGTCTCAACGGATTTCGACGGAGCCCTATTTAAAGTGAATGCAGCAGTCTCTAAAGCATAGCCCCAAAAAGATAGCGGTAAATCGGTAAGAGACATCATAGATCGCACCATATCTAATAGAGTGCGATTACGACGTTCGGACACACCATTACGCTGAGGTGTTCCAGGCGGCGTGAGTTGTGAAACTATTCCACATTTTCTTAAGTGTGTGCCAAATTCGTGACTCAAGTATTCTCCTCCACGATCTGATCGTAGAAACTTGATCTTTCTGTCACGTTGATTTTCAACCTCACTATGAAATTCCTTGAACTTTTCAAAGGTCTCAGACTTGTGTTTCATTAAGTAGATATACCCATATCTACTCAAGTCATCAGTGAGGGTGAGAACATAACGATAGCCACCGCGAGCCTCAACACTCATTGGACCGCACACATCAGTATGTATGATTTCCAATAAGTTGGTTGCTCGCTCCATTGTTCCTGAGAACGGAGTCTTGGTCATTTTACCCATGAGGCATGGTTCGCACGTGTCAAATGATTCATAATAAAGAGACTCAAAAAGTCCATCTGCATGGAGCTTCTTCATGCGTTTGACACCTATGTGACCAAGGCGGCAGTGCCACAAGTATGTGGGACTATTGTTATCAACTTTAACTCTTTTGGTATTCACACTATGAATATGTGTATCATCACGTACGAGATTCATTAAGAATAAACCATTAACCATTGGAGCATGACCATAAAACATATCTCTCATATAAATAGAACAACCATTATTCTCGGATTTAAATGAGTAGCCATCTCAAATTAAACGAGATCCAGACACAATGTTCATGCTCAAACTTGGCACTAAATAACAATTATTGAGGTTTAAAACTAATCCCGTAGGTAAATGTAGAGGTAGCATGCCGACGGCGATCACATCGACCATGGAACCATTCCCGACGCGCATCGTCACCTCGTCCTTCGCCAGTCTCCGCTTATTCCGCAGCTCCTGCTTTGAGTTACAAATGTGAGCAACTGCACCGGTATCAAATACCCAAGAGCTACTACGAGTACTGGTAAGGTACACATCAATTACATGTATATCACATATACCTTTTGTTTTTCCGGCCTTCTTGTCCGCTAAATATTTGGGGCAATTCCGCTTCCAGTGACCACTTCCCTTGCAATAAAAGCACTCAGTCTCGGGCTTGGGTCCATTCTTTGGCTTCTTCCCGGCAACTTGCTTACCGGGCGCGGCAACTTCCTTGCCGTCGTTCTTGAAGTTCTTTTTACCCTTGCCCTTCTTGAACTTAGTGGTTTTATTCACCATCAACACTTGATGTTCCTTCTTGATTTCTACCTCTGCTGATTTCAGCATAGCAAATACTTCAGGAATGGTCTTTTCCATCCCCTACATATTGAAGTTCATCACACAGCTCTTGTAGCTTGGTGGAAGCGACTGGAGGATTCTGTCAATGACCGCTTCATCCGGGAGATTAACTTCCAGTTGAGTCAAGCGGTTGTGCAACCCACACATCTTGAGTATGTGTTCACTGACAGAGCTATTTTCCTCCATCTTACAGCTGAAGAATTTGTCGGAGACTTCATATCTCTCGACCCGGGCATGAGCTTGGAAAACCATTTTCAGCTCTTCGGACATCTCATATGCTCCATGTCTCTCAAAACGCTTTTGGAGCCCCGGCTCTAAGCTGTAAAGCATGCCGCACTGAACGAGGGAGTAGTCATCGAAACGTGACTGCCAAGCGTTCATAACGTCTTGTTCTGCAGGGAGAACAGGTGCGTCACCCAGCGGTGCTTGTAGGACATAATCTTTCTTCGCAGCTATGAGGATGATCCTCAGGTTCCGGACCCAGTCCGTATAGTTGCTGCCATCGTCTTTCAGCTTGGTTTTCTCTAGGAACGCGTTGAAGTTGAGGACTACGTTGGCCATTCTACAAGACATATTGTAAATATTTTAGACTAAGTTCATGATAATAAAGTTCATCTAATCAAATTATTTAATGAACTCCCACTTAGATAGACATCCCTCTTCTAGTCATCTAAGTATAACATGATCCGAGTCAACTAGGCCGTGTCCGATCATCACGTGAGACGGACTAGTCAACATCGGTGAACATCTTCATGTTGATCGTATCTTCTATACGACTCATGCTCGACCTTTCGGTCTTCTGTGCTCCGAGGCCATGTCTGTACATGCTAGGCTCGTCAAGTCAACCTAAGTGTTTTCATGTGTAAATCTGTCTTACACCCGTTGTATGTGAACGTTAGAATCTATCACACCCGATAATCACGTGGTGCTTCGAAACAACGAACTGTCGCAAAAGTGCACAGTTAGGGGGAACACTTCTTGAAATTATTATGAGGGATCATCTTATTTACTACCGTCGTTCTAAGTAAACAAGATGCAAAACATGATAAACATCACATGCAATCAAATAATAAACGTGACATGATATGGCCAATATCACATAGCTCCTTTGATCTCCATCTTGGGGCTCCATGATCTTCTTTGTCACCGGCTTGACACCATGATCTCCATCATCATGATCTCCATCATCGTGTCTCCATGAAGTTGCTCGCCAACTATTACTTCTACCACTATGGCTAACGCGTTTAGCAATAAAGTAAAGTAATTTACATGGCGTTTCTCAATGACACGCAGGTCATACAAAAATAAAGACAACTCCTATGGCTCCTGCCGGTTGTCATACTCATCGACATGCAAGTCGTGATTCCTATTACAATAGCATGAACATCTCATACATCACATATAGATCATTCATCATTCATCACAACTTTGGCCATATCATATCACAAAGCACTTGCTGCAAAAACAAGTTAGACGTCCTCTAATTGTTGTTGCAAGTTTTACGTGGCTGAATTAGGGTTCTAGAAAGAACGTTTTCTTACCTACGTAAAAGCCACAACGTGATTTGTCAACTTCTATTTACCCTTCATAAGGACCCTTTTCATCGAATCCGCTCCAACTAAAGTGGGAGAGACAGACACCCGCCAGCCACCTTATGCAACTAGTGCATGTTAGTCGGTGGAACCGGTCTCACGTAAGCGTACGTGTAAGGTTGGTCCGGGCCGCTTCATCCCACAATACCGCTGAAGCAAGATAAGACTAGTAGCGGCAAGAAAGTTGACAACATCTACGCCCACAACAAATTGTGTTCTACTCGTGCAATAGAGAACTACGCATAGACCTAGCTCATGATGCCACTGTAGGGGAACGTTGCAGAAAACAAAAAATTTCCTACGGTTTCACCAAGATCCAACTATGAGTTCATCTAGCAACGAGTGATCGGATGCATCTACATACCTTTGTAGATCGCGAGCGGAAGCGTTGAAAAGAACGGGGATGAAGTAATCGTACACGACGTGATCCAAATCACCGGAGATCCTGGCACCGAACGGACGGCACCTCCGCGTTCAACACACGTACGGTCAGCGTAACGTCTCCTCCTTCTTGATCCAGCAAGGGGAGAGGAGAGGTTGAGGAAGATGGCTCCAGCAGCAGCACGACGACGTGGTGGTGATGGAGCTGCAGTACTCCGGCAGGGCTTCGCCGAGCTCTATGGAGGAGGAGGAGGTGTTGGAGAGGGAGAGGGAGGCGACAAGGCAAGGGGTGTTCTTGCCCCCCCTCCCCCCCCCCTTTATATAGGCCCCTGGGGGGCGCCGACCCTGGGAGATTGAATCTCCCAAGGGGGGCGGCGGCCAAGGGGGCTGGAGTGCCCCCCAAGGCAAGTGGGCGCCCCCCTCCCACCCTAGGGTTCCAACCCTAGGCGCAGGGGGTGGGCCTTGGGGGGCGCACCAGCCCACTAAGGGCTGGTCCCCCTCCCACTTCAGCCCATGGGGCCCTCCGGGATGGGTGGCCCCACCCGGTGGACCCCCGGGACCCTTCTGGTGGTCCCGGTACAATACCGGTGACCCCAGATCACTCCCGATAGCCGAAACTGCACTTCCTATATATAATTCTTCACCTCCGGACCATTCCTAAACTCCTCGTGACGTTCAGGATCTCATCCGGGACTCCGAACAACATTCGGGTTACTACATATACATATCCCTACAACCCTAGCGTCACCGAACCTTAAGTGTGTAGACCCTACGGGTTCGGGAGACATGCAGACATGACCGAGACGGCTCTCGTGCAATAACCATCAGCGGGATCTGGATACCCATTTTGGCTCCCACATGCTCCACGATGATCTCATCGGATGAACCACGATGTCGAGGATTCAATTAATCCCGTATACAATTCCCTTTGTCAATCGGTATTTTACTTGCCCGAGATTCGATCGTTGGTATCCCAATACCTCGTTCAATCTCGTTACCGGCAAGTCACTTTACTCGTACCGTAATGCATGATCCCGTGATCAAAACACTTTGATCACATTGAGCTCATTATGATGATGCATTACTGAGTGGGCCCGGTGATACCTCTCCGTCAAGCGGAGTGACAAATCCCAGTCTCGATCCGTGTCAACCCAACAGACACTTTCGGAGATACCCGTAGTATACCTTTATAGTCACCCAGTTACGTTGTGACGTTCGGCACACCCAAAGCACTCCTACGGTATCCGGGAGTTACACGATCTCGTGGTCTAAGGAAAGGATACTTGACATTGGAAACCTCTAGCAAACGAACTATGCGATCTTATGCTATGTTTAGGATTGGGTCTCGTCCATCACATCATTCTCCTAATGATGTGATCTCGTTATCATTGACATCCAATGCCCATAGTCAGGAAACCATGACTATCTATTGATCAACGAGCTTGTCAACTAGAGGCTTACTAGGGACATGTTGTTGTCTGTTATTCACACATGTATTACGATTTCCGGATAACACAATTATAGCACGAATAAAGACAATTATCATGAACAAGGAAATATAATAATAATGCTTTTATTATTGCCTCTAGGGCATATTTCCAACAGTTATTTGGTTGCAGGGTTGCTTGAGAGAGACCATCTTCATCCTACGCCTCCCACGGATTGATAAACCTTAGGTCATCCACTTGAGGGAAATTTTCTACTGTCCTACAAACCTGTGCACTTGCAAGCCCAACAACGTCTACAAGAAGAAGGTTGTGTAGTAGACATCAGGTGTCACTTGGGAGCCTCCGTCAAGATTGCGGAGTTGAACCAAGGAGTTTGTACGGGCAAGAAGATCGCCTACTTCGTGAAGATCTACCCTAGTGAGGCAAGTCCTTCATGAGCGATGGCCGTGGTGGGATAGACAAGGTTGCTTCTTCGTGGACCCTTCGTGGGTGGAGCCCTCTGTGGACTCGTGCAACCGTTACCCTTCGTGGGTTGAAGTCTCCATCAACATGGATGTACGATAGCACCACCTATCGGAACCACGGAAAAAATCTCCGCGTCTACATTGCGTTTGCTCCCTCCAAACTCCTCCCTTTACCATCATATGCAAAGTTTTACATTCCGCTGCTATACTCTTAGACTTGCATGTGTAGGTTGATTGCTTGACTTGTTCTAAGTTGCTAAAATCTGCCAAGACTTAAAATTGGGAAAAAGCTAGATTTTTATTTGGTCAAGTAGTCTAAACCCCCTCCCCTCTAGACATACTTTCGATCCTACACACGGGCGAAGCATTTGAAGAAATATTCAGCCCGTGGGTATATATATCCAGACTCTGTCGATGTGACCGGGTGGAACGACTCGGTGGCACCGAGATGCAGAATCGCAAGCGGTTGCTGCAACTCGGTGTGACCGAAAGATTCTAATCGGTTGCACCGAGATTAAAACTTAGATCAACTTAATGAACTCGGTCTGACCGAATGGGTTGGATCGGTCAGACCGAAATGCACTAAGAAGTTTTGGAAGTTAAGTCTATGATGAATCAGTGGCTCCGAGTGCTCCTCACTCAGAAGCTCTGAATGTGACTTGATCAAACTTTGTGATGTAGCATGAATAGAGTTTGAGACGAGAAAAGCATAGATAGCTAGAGGGAGTACTTAGGCATTCTTGTCCACCCATTTGGCAAAAAGAAAAGCCAAACAATCAAAACAACAAATGGATGTCCTCGAATGGGCAAAGTATGCAACCAACATGCTCACACAATAAGATAGCAAATGAAATATGTGGCAAAGCATGCACAAACACTCTAGCATCTATCAAGCAATTGGCGATGACTAGGTCATATATATATGAGTATATTGACCGAGGAGTCAAATGAGAACATTTGATCGTAGGTCATACTCATCGTTTAAGCACAAGTGGGATTACCACTTTTACATAAAGCATTGTTGTGTTCACACCATTAGAGTTTCTTTAGCTCAATTCTTAGAGCAAAGCTCCCCCTAGATGTGATATCCCCCCAAAGAGGGATGAACTAACCTTGGGTTTTGTCGATGATGACTTCATGTAGGTGTTGAAGATGTAGATGCTCAATGTTGATGTAGATCATTTGGAGCAATCCTTTGGAGTGAGTTGCACTTTCAATACCTACACGGGTTAGTCCCACAAGGAACATGCAAGAATATCCATAAACATAGAGTGAAATACACACATGATGTTGTCCATGAAAGCATTAGGTTACCTTGTCCCTTGTCTTACCAACAAGAGGGTTTGTGACTCCTTGAACTAGTGCAAGATGTGGAAGTTGATTGCACTTGTCCTTGCCAAAATGAATATGAGTGAAGTATGTTGGCGGAGTCACCCTCAAGAACTCTCTAGTTCTTCTTCTTTGGGATCCACATCATCTTGATGGGAATCCTTGGAGTTGTAGTCATACTTGACGAAGTAGAACCTGATGTAGTCTTGGGAACCCACTTGACCAAGGCCTTAGGAGCTTCTTCAAATGAATCAATCTCCTCTTGAAGCTTGTCCTTGCCCTTTAGCTTGTGGTCTTGTGGTGGAAGATCATCTTGAGCTTGTGTTCCCTTGAAAGAAGTGGGATCATACTTCTCTTGTTGAGGAACAAACTTCATCTTGGGGTATTGATCTTCTTCCCACTCAACTCCATTGGCATTGAACTTGCGTTCAAAACTAACACCTTGATTCTTCCGGTGCCTTCCTTGCTTGTGTCCAATTTCCACAAATTGCTTACTTCCGGCAAGGCTCTTGTAAACACCTTTCTCTATAATTCCCTTCAATAAGCTATTTTATTCCTCAAGTGCAACTTGGCTAAGAGAATCATTAGTGGAATCAAGAGAACTACTAGAAGCAACAATATTGGGTTTAACATGATTATTGTTACTACTAGAAGAAGAATATTTCTTGCTCTTGTTGCTAGATTTTACTTGTGGCATGTAAGTAGACAAGAGTAAACGCTTGGCAATGTAAGATGAACTTTTCTTACGAAGATCATCATTGATTGCTTTTAAGAACCCATGCTCTTGCTCTAGATTGAGCTTTTCAAAGCGTAGCTTTTCATGAGTTTTTTAAAGCTCTCAATGATCCTCTAAGGTAGTTTCATGAGCTAACTCAAGAGTGTTTAGTTCTTTAGTTAGACGCTCAATCTCCTTCTTATCATTGTCATTCGTTTTATCTTGATTAGCATGATTAATAGCAATTTCATCATAGTTTTCATCACTAGAGTTGTCAACAAGTAAATCATCGTCACCTAGCAAATCATCTTCATCACTATTGAAATCAACATATTTGGGGTGTGATACCTTGGGGCCTTTAGCAATGAAGCATCTTCCAATCCCTTCATTTGGTGAATCAAACATGTCGTAGGAGTTGGTTGACACAAGTGCAAGACCGGCAACACCTTCATCTTGAGTATATTCAGAGTCGGAGTGATAGCTTCTCTCGGAGTAGTTGTCGGAGTCGGAACCGGATACCCATTCACCAACATGAGCTTGATGTCTTCGTCTTGTGTAGCTCTTTGATGACTTGTCCTTCCTTTCCGAATCCTTGCTTCTGCGAGAGGTTCTTCGTTCATAACGATCATCTCTACTCCTTCTCTCTCTAGGTGGTGATTCCTCTCTTTTACTTCTCCTTTTAGGTGAGTCTTCTCTTCTCTTGTTGGGAGCCATACACTCACTAGAGTAGTGTCCGGGTCTTCCACAATTGTAGCAATTGCGATCACGACTAGAAGATCTTTTGTCATTGTAGGACCTTGACTTGTGACTTCTCTATTTGCTTCTACTCTTGTAGAACTTGTTGAAGTTCTTCACCATGAGGCTCAATTCTTCATTGAAGATTTGTTTCTCACTTGATGATGTAGGAGCATCACATGAAGCTTTGTAAGCACCAGTAGACTTGTTGTGAAGCTCTTCCTTATCCTTGAGTGACATCTCATGAGCAACACTTCTACCAATGACTACTGTTGGCTTGAGATCTTTGTAATCGGGCTTCATTTGGATCAAAGTGCACACGGTATCATACTTTCCATCCAAGGCTCTTAGGATATTCTTGGTGGTGAAACTGTCAGTCATCTCTTCACTTCCTAAGCCGGCAATCTCATTTGTGATGAGAGCAAGCCTAGAGTACATTTCAGCGACACCTTCACCATCCTTCATTTTGAACTTGTCAAGTTGACTTTGAAGCACATCCAATTTGGATTCCTTGATGGACTCGGTACCTTCGTGCATATCAACCAAAGTATCCCAAATTTCCTTTGCATTCTCAAGGCGGCTGATTTTGTTGAATTCTTTGGGGCACAATCCGTTGAAGAGGATATCACAAGCTTGAGCAATGTATTGCAACATCTTCAATTCTTCAGTGGTTGCTTCACGATTCAGTTCTCTTCCATCTTCGAAGAATTCATCTCGCAAACTAATGCACACAATGTCCCAAATGGCAGGGTTATGTCCAAGAATATGCATTTTCATTTTATGCTTCCAACTAGCAAAATTAGTGCCATCAAAGTAAGGACCTCTACGGTGATAATTTCCCTCGCTAGGTGCCTAGGTTGTGAAACTGAGGCTATGATCACGAAAGCTATGGAAATCAAGGCAAATAGAGACCAAAGCTCTGATACCACTTGTAGGGTCGAAAGTAGGTCTAGAGGGGGGTGATTAAACTACTTGACCAAATAAAAATCTAGCCTTTCCTAATTTTAAGTCTTGGCAGATTTTAGCAACTTAGCACAAGTCAAGCAATCAACCTACACATGCAATTCTAAGAGTATAGCAGCGGAATGTAAATCATTGCATATGAAGGTAAAGGAAAGGGTTTGGATAGGCAAACACAATGAAGACACAAAGATTTTTGGTGTGGTTCCTATAGGTGGTGCTATCGTACATCCACATTGATGGACACTTCAACCCACGAAGGGTAATGGTTGCGTGAGTCCACGGAGGGCTCCACCCACGAAGGGTCCACGAAGAAGCAACCTTGTCTATTCTATCATGGCTTATGCCCACGAAGAACTAGCCTCACTTGGGTAGATCTTCACGATTAGGCGATCTCCTTGCCCTTACAAACTTCTTGGTTCAACTCCACAATCTCTTTGAGGCTCCCAAGTGACACCTAACCAATCTAGGAGACACCACTCTCCAAAAGGTAATAGATGGTGTTGTTGATGATGAACTCCTTGCTCTTGTGCTTAAAATCATAGTCTCCCCAACACTCAATCACTCTCTCACAGATTTGACTTTGGTAGAAGAGGGGGTTGAATGGAAAGCAACTTGGGAGAGGCTAGAAATCAAGGTTCAAATGGTAGGATTGGCATCTCTTGATCTCAACACATGAGTAGGTGGTTCTCTATCAGAAAATGAGAAGTGTAAGTAGTGGTTCGTTCTTATGGCTCTCTTAGAGAGTAAGTGGGGGTGGAGGGGTATATATAGCCTACACCCAAAAATCCAACAATCACAAGCTTTTAACCCAACTCGGTGACACTGGACCAAAATTCCGGTGAGACCGTCTAGTGTAAAAGATTCGAATGTTGGAAGTATCATTGAGAGTGATCAAAATATCTCGGTGCGACCGAAGTGCAATGGCTAGGGCACGACTCATTTCGGTAGTTCCGATCATTTCATCTTGGTAATTATGAAATGGAGCAACTTCACAACAGAAACTTGGTCACGCCATATCGGTGAGACCGAGACCAATATAGGTAGAACCGAAATGCTAGGGTTTGGATTAGGGCAGTGTATGTGCTCAACTCGGTGAGACCGGGATAGAGATTTTCGGTGGGACCTAGATGACACTTTAGGGTTTTGGACAAATGTGATCTGGAGAAGTGTTTGAGGATTTTTGGAGCAATATCACTAAGCACTTGAGCAATTGAGTCATGATCAAAACCTCATCCCCTTTTAATAGTATTGGCTTTCCTATGATTCAATGCGATCTTGGATCACTTAACCAAAAATGTAGAGTCTTGGAGCTTTGCCAACTCTTGTCCTTAGCATTTTGAGTGGTCCACATCCGCATGTCCTTGCCGTGTCATTGTTGAACTTATCTAAAATATACTACGTAAAGTGTTAGTCCAACAATATGTATGTTGACATCAATTACCAAAACCACCAAGGGGTCAAATGTGCTTCCATCCTCGGAGAATGAAACTTCCCTTATAAGGAATCAACCTTGGATGGTTGTCCTCAGACTTTACGGAGAAATGATGCCATCGTCAGAAGGCCTACTAAGAGGACCCCCCAATGTTCGAGGTATATTGATTCTTGAGTCCGCACGGATGTGGCGAAACTGCGACAATGGGGCATCGTGAAGAAGGCCTCAGAGCCGAGCATGTCCTCGGAATCAAGAGCCGACGTGGAAAATGGAACTCGTGTACAAAGCCGAAGATTCAAGATTGTAAAGCTGCCCCAAAGAAGACTCCCGATGTCCTCAGCTCAAAGACTAGTTCAGGGGCTACTAACAGTGTCCTGGATTGGGGGGTGCACAACACGTCGGTCCATCATCCATGGTCGGGCCGAGGACCCACCGGTAACCGATGAGTGGGCCCTGTATGCCCTGACCCTCGACGTGATCAAGAAGAAGATTATATTTGGGTACACATCAAGGCGTGTTTCAACGATCGACATGTTTATCCCTGGATTGTAAACTGACTAAGTAAACCCTAGATACCCTCGGTGCTTATATAAGCCGAGGCGTTTCAGTCTGTAGAGGCACGATTACAAGTTTTAGAGGTTAGAACGCATTCATATGATCTCGAGATAAATCATATTGTACTCTGTGCCCCCTCACAATCAATAGAAACAAGAGCAGAGCGTAGGGTTTTACCTCCTCGAGAGGGCCCGAACCTGGGTAAAACATCTTGTCCCTACTCTTCATGTTACCATCGATCCAAGATCACCAGCTTGAGGCCCCACTACCCAAGATCCTCTGGCTTTAGCACCGACACATGCCACTTTATTCCTATGTTTTTTCCATTCCTGCATTTTCAAAATCCCGTGGATCAAAGAGACCCTTAATAATAGAACAACATTTTGAAAGTTCCGGTGTATCTTCTCTCCTTCTTCCTCCCTCCTATCTATAGCCAAGTAACCGCTAGTCCCAATAATTTGCCGCTTTTTCATGTAGAATACATATACGTCTTCTCATTAACAAATTGTTGTTTGAACGACAAAGGAACAATTGTATGTTATTTTATTTTTATTTTTTGTGTTGTGTGTTATATTGATCTTAATAGATGGTACTGAATATTCTTGCAACACATAATATGTTATAGCTCTATTTTTTTAATAATATTATAGCTCTGACACCAAGTATGAAAACACCTTTCTTTTAGACTTGTACGATTAAACGGATTTGCTTCGGCCTTGTTACGAATGGGCCAATCGCATTAAGTGATGTTCGGCCGATGGACCGTTCAGGGTGTGGTTATAGACTTTTGGGCTATTTTGAATGCTCGTACCGGGCAACGTCCGCGCTGGGTCCTCCTATTTAGGAGAGCAAGAAGTCAAGGGGCACGTCTTGTGGACCTCCTGCAAGGGTCACTTTTGTGGGCTAACAACGCGTCAATTGTTGCATCCAGCATTCGCCACGTGTCGCGTGCTAGGCGCTTCCTTGGAATTTCTTTCGTTTTTCTGTACGTGTTTTTCGGTTTTAAATGATTTTATTACGATTTCTGGCTTCCCTGTATTTTAGAGGAACAAAATATATTTGTGAAAAAAAATTGTGCGAAAAACTGATCTTCCACGGAAAACATAGATTTGCTTTTCGTGGAGGCACAAATTAACTTCTGCCAGTGCTTCTTGAAAAGGAAAACACGCGACTTTTTTTACTGCCACGAGAAGCACATCGTGGAGGCACAAATTTATTTCTGCAAGAAGCACATATGTGTTTTTTGGAAAAATAAAAAACATGATTTTCTTTTGCTTCCATGAGAAGCAGATTTGCTTCCGTAAGAAGTACAACTTATCGGAAACGGAAAAGGCAATTTTTTTGTTTCAACGGGAAGCACAAAATTGCTTTTCGTAGAGGTACATATTTACTTCCACGAGAAGCACAAGTATACTTATAAAAAGGAAAAAACATGATTTTTTTGCTTCCACCAGAAGCACAGATTTGTTTCCGCGTGAACCACAACTGTGCTTTTCGAAAAGGGAAAAATTAAAGAAAGACTGTGGTTCCGACTTCGAGTTTTTCCTTCTTTTTTTTGTCGAAAAAGCTCGTCGAAACCTATTAACATGCGATTTAGTTTCAAAGCTCTCGGCGTGAGAAATCCAATGGTGAAAACGGTTCGAGATTTGGATGCACGGTTCGAGAGATAAAACGTTTTGAATAAACGAATCTACAAAAAAGGAAAAAATCCAGGTTGCGACAAGTGACGCACGTACTACGTGCTACTTCTCAGCGCCTCTGAACGAACCAGTGCGTAATACAGGTTGCGACAAATGATGCACATGCAACGTGACACTTGGAACGGCACCTCTTAACTAATGATTTCGCCTATTTGGCGAGCTAGGCGCTTGTGAAAGAACCAGCGCGCAATCTCCCCCCTACGTGCCCTTTTGGGTTGGCCGTTGTGCGGGGCACTTTGTTTTTTTGTTTCATTTGTTTTCTTCTTTAAACTATTCGGGATTTTTAAAAACTTTCAAATATTTAGAAAGCTGTAAAGAAAATAATTCTTCAGAATGTTTGTTGATTAAAAAAATGTTTGTGATTTTAAAAATATTTGCATATTAAAAATCTTTAGGAAATCAAAAAATGTTAATAACTTTTAAAAAATGTTCGTAAATTTTAATAAATGTTGCTGAATTCTAAAAATGTTCCAAAATTTAACAAACAATATTCACAAAATTTAATTAATGTTAATGAAATACAAAAAATATTTATGAATTCGAAAATTGTTCATGCATTTCAAAAATATTCCTCAAAAAAAATTGTTTATGAATTTTAACAATTGTTCCCCAGTTTCAAAATATGTCCCTGGGTTTCAAAATAATCGTCGCAATTTTAATAAATATCCTTGAATTTGTACAAAAGTTTCACGAATTAAAAATGGTCACGAATTTGCAAAAAGTACTGGCGCATTTGAAAAATGTTCAAGAATTCATAACTTTTTTTGTAGATGCGGAAAAGCTCAACGGTTTTAAAAACTGAAATAATAAAGAAAAATGGACATTTTAAATAAAGGAAAAAACAAACATGAGAAAAAATTATAAAAGAAGGAAAATGAGAAAAAGATAGAAAAGAACCTTCCCATAACAGGAAAGAGCTAATGGGCCGGCCCAAACAGTACGTTGCAGCAGGGGGCTAGCAACCAAAAAACGTACACACTCCGCGCGCTAATGGACCGACCCAATTGAGCTGTTTTGTTTAGCTTTTTGTTTTTTTCCCACCGATTTTGAAAAGGTTGTAGAACCTTCGCTCGATCGTATTTTTTTTCTTTTTCATTTTATCTTTTTCGCTATGGCCTTCATAAAATATTTTCCCCTCCCTTTTTCAAAATTGATGTAATTTTCAAATTTATGAGTATTTGGATTTTTTTATGATTCGAGTTTTAACATTAATGAGTACTCTTAAATACGTGATTTTTAAAATACATCCATGATTTTGTTTTACATAAACCTTTTCAACCTGTCAGGAAAAACCAAGTAGCCAGTTTTCTTATGAAGCGAACCATACCTGGTAGACGTCACTAATTGTTTATTTGAATTTTGTGTGTTTTGTTGGTGATGGCATAAAGCCCGATAAATTTTTATCTTCGCACTAATGGATTTTTCAGGCCAACTTTAAAGTGTTGCACATTTCTGCAAAAATTAAATGTTTGCCATGCTATTGATTAAATGAGGCCCAAGTTTTACACCCCCGAAATGGTTAACAGTATGGGTGTCTTCCCTGCACTTGCAAACAACTTATTAGAATAATTAGCATGCTATTTATAGTTTCAGGTTTGTGCTAGAAGGCAAAAACTCACGATATTAATACGCTGACAACTTTTTCCCTAGGGACATGGCTTATATTACTCACAATATATGGTTATAGTCGTTCAAGCATATCTCCTTGACACCCCCACTCCATGATCTAAGCCAAATAACTGTCTGGGAATCGGCATGGCCATAGTTCTCCATGAAATGACTTACCTAATTTTGGCTACTAGTAATATATATGAGTAATGCTACACTCTTGATCGTTGTTCAACAATTTCTTGATTCACCGATGAAAAAGCCTTTCCTTAGTGACCTCTGTGCTACCCATTTCAATCGCAATAGCAGCTAACACCATCATGATGGTAATGCGACAACTTACATGAAGGCATCTAGTTCGACATGTTGTGGCATGAACATTCCGCTTCGCCCAGCAAACCGCACCAGGATTCCACTTCGATGTTTCCTCCACATGAAAATTTCCTCGATGATCTTCTCCATAGGCTAAGAAAAAGTAGAGAGAAAGATCCATCTCGGTGGGGAGAACCAACTTAGATTTAGATTACTGATGAACGAACAAAATGCACGTCACAAGTCGTGTAAAGATCTTCACAAAGGGTTTCACTCAATTCATCGACGCAAACCGACATCAACTATATGTGTTACAACCATGTATCGTTCAAAGAAACCAACATGCACTACATTTTTGCACTTTCACCATGGCAACTTTCAGTTGTCACCTCTGCTATATGCATATCGTGGCTCATGAACAAGCAAAGTAGGCGAATTCCTTGACACCCATTATAAACAAAATGCGTGTAAAAGTCGTCCTAGATTTTAACCAAGATTTTATTCAGTGCACCGACACAAATCGATATCAACTATTTTCTGTTACAATTGTGAACCGTTCAAGGACGCTACGTTTTGCACTTTGTCAAGGCAGCTTTACGCTGGCGTCCCCGTTAGATGTGCGGTGTATCTTCTGAGCTAGAAAAGCAGGTGAATTATGTGCCACTGGTTGTTTTCGTTGAACAATGCGCTGAATATTATCACGTTCTCTTGTCGGTGGACGATTTAACTTTGTTTCATTATTAAATAAATATTGAAAAAAATTCTCCACTTGCTAAGTCACCAGTAGGTTCAACACAACTTTTGTCAAAAAAAGAAGTTCAACACAACAATCTGCGGGAACATGCAATCAGCCCCTTTTGACAAATCAGGGACTTGGTGCCCTTGATTTGCTCACATTGTTCTTGTCGGCAAGAAAAAAACAGCCCACCTGAGCAGTAGCTTAACTGACCAAGGTCGGTATCCATTTCTTCTGAAAAAGTTTTTTGAAAGAAAGATTCTTCTGTAAAAGTTACAATAACCTCGCGCGTATTAGAAATGATTTGTTAAACTGCTAATCTAATGTGGGACAATTCCAGACAAAAACCGGGCCGTAGACCGTAGAAACCGCGCGCCCATAACCCGGAGAAAGGTACAAAGTTCGTTAATTCGGTTTGGTCCCAACCCAGCGCAGGCCCACCACACACCAGGTGTCCGAACTGTCCGCCCCAGCGCGTCGCCTTCGCCGTGCCAAGTCGTCGCCAGATCAGCACAACCCCCATGCCCCGACCCCATGGCCGGTCGCCCATGCCGCCCCCATACACTAGCTACGAACGCAGCAGTCGCACACCTACGCTATGCGCGTCGTAGCTAGTGACGGCGAGTGCGTAGCCCGCGCGATCTACTCTACGTGCTATCCAAAATCTCATGGGCGGCACGCGCGGCCCCGTGCGTCCCATCCCCTCTCGCTGCTGAGTCGGCGCTGAGATGGCGGCACCAGCTTTCCTGCTCGGCTTGTCTCGAATGCGCACGCACGCGTCAGGGGCAGCATCCCCGGTCGAGAGAAGTGGCCAACTTGCCCTTCGATTCTCTTGGTAACAATGGTCAATGCCGCAATGGCGTGCAACGCCCAAGTGTTGACCGAGTTGTTAAAGGAGTGAGTGATGGATCGATCCTACCCACGGACAAAAGGACTGCACGAGTCGTCGACGTGCGCGTACGGGTGGTCGGTGGCCGCGCGCGGGCTGGGCAGGACTGGAGCGTTCCTCTGTCCGGGGGCGCGCCGACCATGCCATGGCATGCCATTTACCTTGGGCGCGCCCACGGGGAGGGGAACCGGCAGCCCGGCCGGTGGCGCCGCGCTGCTGCGTCCTGACTGAGGCCGATCGCCCGATCTCCGCCCACATGGGGCTGCGGCGTGCAGGATGACGCCGCGCCCCCCACTTGCATGTCATGGCGGGACGTACGCCCAACCCCACGTCCGCCCATTGTACCGCAGACAGCGCCGTGTCTCATTGTCTCTGCTGACCGAGAGCGGGACGTCGGCCCGGGGCGGGCACACACCATGCGCAGGCAGGACCATATTTTCTTCTCAACGCCCCGCGCGGCGTTGCGGGACTATAGCTAGCTAGCGAAATGTTAATGGCGATCGACCGATCTCCTCCGAAGACTCTCCTCACCCGCCCGGATCGTGGGGGCCTGCAGGTGGGTGCGCAAGGCTCGTGCCGACACGGCGGGCGGCAAGGTGGGGCCGTGGCGGCCGCTCTGTCGGCCGTGCTGTCGCTCGCTAGCTGCATGCATGGGAGCGAGATGGGGCCAAATTCACTGTTTTGACCCTTTTCCTTAACTTAAGCACGATTTGACCCCATGTGTAAATTTTTTTCGGATTTGACCCTTTTTCTACCGTTATTGTCTTTGGCGGTAGGGTAGCACACCCTACCGCCAAGGCCTTTGGCGATAGGATTTACTTACACCGTCACGTTCGTTCGGTGTGAAAAGGACCCTACCGCCATGGTCTTTGGCAGTAGGGGCATGCACGTAATTATAATAAAGGCACGCATGCAATAAAAGATTTATTTTTTACAAAAAGGACCCTACCGCCATAGGCTATGGCGGTAGGGTAACACATCCTACCGTCATAGACTGTGGCGGTAGGGTCGTTTTTGTAAAAAAGGAAGATAACGATGCAGGTAAGTCCTACCGCCAAAGGCCTTGACGGTAGGGTATGTTACCCTACCGCCATAGACGATGGCGGTAGGAAAAGGGTCAGATCCGAAAAACTTTTGCATATATGGTTAGATCGTGCTAAACTAACGGAAAAGGGTCAAAACAGTGAATTTGGCCGCGAGATGGAACCCCTGGAGATAAGGTACGGCCAGCTTCTTGGGGCCAAATTCACTGTTTTGATCCTTTTTCCTAAGTTTAGCACGATCTGACCCTATATGCAAAAGTTTTTCGGATCTGACCCTTTTTCTACCGCCATCGTTTATGATGGTAGGGTAACACACCCTACCGCCAAGTCCTTTGGCGGTAGGAATTACCTGCATCGTTATCTTCTTTTTTTACAAAAAAGACCCTACCGCCACAGTCTATGGCGGTAGGATGTGTTACCCTACCGCCATAGCCTCTGGCGGTAGGGTCCTTTTTGCAAAAGATGAATCTTTTATTGTATGCATGCCCTTATTATAATTACATGCATGCCCCTACCGCCAAAGACCATGGCGGTAGGGTCTTTTTCACATCGAACGGACGTGACGGTGTAAGTAAGTCCTACCGCCAAAGGCCTTGGCGGTAGGGTGTGCTAACCTACCGCCAAAGACACTGACGATAGAAAAAGGGTCAAATCCAAAAAAAATCGCACGTAGGGTCAAATCGTGCTTAAGTTAAGAAAAAGGGTCAAAACAGTGAATTTGTCCGCTTCTTGGACCTCCGGCGATCTCGCTCCGTCCAGCTGGTCTCGACCTCAATCTTTGTTTCAACATGGACATGGGTACACACACAAGTTAAGGACGGCGCCATGCATGCAAGAGATGACACGACTGGCCCCATCTGCAGCGTCAGGAGGTGGCAGCATTTCTCAACAAGCGCAGGGTTGCCGTGCGATCCAGCCAAAACTTTGGACCGGGCAGGAGCTCTGCCGGCCTTTCGGGATGCCGTTCCTGACAATCTAGGGTTTAGATTGACATGGGCCAGGGTCGCTGATCACCTTGTCTCGTGATTCTCGCGCGTGCTGTTTGCCCGCGATGGTATGACCAGAGATCTCTGACTGATCTGATGGACAAGATTTTGAACCGGGCAACGTGCTGTATATACTTGCACCAATGAACCGGTGGCATATGCACTGCAGGTTTGAATTTAATCGTCACATGAGCAGACAGCCTGGTAGTTGGGTTGTAATCACAAGATTATTGGTACGTACGACACGGTTGACGTTTGTATCATAAAACAGAGGAAACAGCCTCCGGTGCCCTTGCGACCCATGGCCCCCATTAGATGCTGAGTTCGCAAAGTAGTTGTGTGTTGCTTTGCCCCGTGATTTTGCTTTGATTAATCACGTGCTCGGTTGGTAGGATGAGTGTTCCTTCATACTACTGCGGTTTTTAGACGCGACGTCATAAGTTTCCAGAAGTGGCCGTCAATCAATCGAATCCACTATACTAGACCAGACAGAACATGTTCCTCGGTACTACCAAGGTACATCATCCGTTTTCAAAATAGATAAAGCAACTTTATACTAAGTTTAAAGAAAGTACCAATCTAGTTGGACAAAATTACTCGTAGTTTTTCATGACACGGGAAACTACTCACAGCGTTTTGTTCATTACACTCGTGCGTATTGAAAAAAAGGATCCCATGTTCAAGAGAGCAACATTCTCGAGGAAAAAATGTTCAGCAGAGCTATCGACCACCCGCAAAGAAAAAAGCTATCGATGAGCAGCTTCGTGCCAAAAATCTCCAACTGTAAAGCTGAGGCAACAACGCATGACACACTCCTTGACGATTATCAATTCCATTTCGTCGGCATTGTGTGCAAGTTGCCCAACCCATCCAACTGCCAAAGGAGTAGGTTTTTTCGGCCCCACGTGTCCTGTTTGTCGGACATGTGTTGCCCATAAAAGTTTGTCTCTATTAAGCATTTGTTTCTACGTGCCTATAAAAAGACTTATCCAATTTCTGGAAAGAAAAAAAAATCCTTGCCAAGGGGTGGAAAACAGAGAAAATAGTGCACACAAACGATCCACAAAAGTTCCCGGATCTCAATAAGTTTGCTTCCCTCGGAGAGAGGTCTAGAGACATCAACGAGTGTTGTTCGGGGCACATCGCCGGTGGATGCAGAAAAAAGAAAATTTCGGCACTTTGGACGTCCTTTTAATTTCTGTAATGGTGCTTTTAAGGGCATGTCTATTAATACATGGCCTTTGGAAAATACACAGGAGCTCCCTATACGAATATTAATTGTAAAAAATACAAAAAAATTAAAAAAAACTGAAATTTGGGGATATCAGACCTGAGTTCCCAATCTACTCCCGTGAGAAGTTTCGTGAAAAAATACCAATAAACGTATCCGTGGAGAAGGAAATACTGTCCAGACAAAAATTCATCCAAATAGTTTTTTTCTATACACAAGAATTTTTTGTCTTTTTCCCATGAATACGTTTCCTGGTATTCTTCCATGAAATTTCACACGGGAGTAGATCTGGAACACAGGTTTGATATCCCAAAGTGGCAAAGTCCCGGATTTTTTTTCCAAATTTCCTTTTTTTTGAATTTAATGTTCGTATAGAGATGTGGAGCACCCGAGTGCTACAAATCCGCTTCTATGGCCATTTATGCCTACTTGCTAGTAAGAGCATCTCGAGCAGATCACCAAAAAGCAGGTTGACCAGTATGATCAATTCATCGATGACTAACAAATATGATGGTTTTAATGATGATCCTGCATGTATTTTGTGTGTATCTCATAAGTAGATTTAAAAATCCATGTGAATTAACTTGGGTCACATGTGTGGTTTGAGGTGTTTTGACTGCATCATTTGGTGTAACTGGTTATTCTTTTAACTGAGATCAAATTGGCTATTGGGCAGTCAAGATTGTGATAGTTGTCGAGCTTCTCGATCTGTCATTATCCCTCAAAAGGTAGAAAGAGTAGCAGCTTCATTCCACCCAAAACTTTACGAATTACTTGGTAGTTGGTGTAAATTCGTAAGCTTGGTCGCTGATACGCTTAAAAAAGGCTTGTCTTACTCTTTTGATGTCACAAAATTGAAACCAAGAAGTATTTGTTAGGCTCCTGATGTTTCAGAACACTTTCATAAAACCCTCTTGTAGAAGTATTTTAACAATATTTTTATTAATATTTGGACGTACTATGAGTGCGGTGTTTCAGTGCCTAGTCTCATCTGCGCCCGATCAAAAAATAAATTAAAAAAAATACTAGAAAAATAAAAATAAAATTCAATTTTTTGTGTGGTAGATGCGTGATGTCCGATCCAATTTTCAATTCATTTGGACATCTGAGTAGCTCTCAGCGAAAAAGACAAATCAGATTAGAATAATATATGAACAGTAATTTTTTTACGGACCCCAAATTTTACAAGGTGGCATGAGAGTTTCTTCATACCAGGATCTTCCAGTCCGGGATTGTTGGCTTGGCTCTTGATCTCCACGACCCCATATGGGTCGGTCGATATGACCGCGGGAGCTTTCAAGTCATGTTTGTTTCTTGGTCTACCAACTTGGATTTTTTACTTTGCTAAGTGAATCATCCCAAGATAGCATCTTAGGAAGATACAAAACGATCACACTTTCAGCAAGATCTCGAGAAGAAGAAGAAAAATGCACCTTTGGAATAACTTGACTCGCTAAGCATGCTCACATGCACTGAAGTGAACTAACAACACTATGGTAGTATTCTTTTTTTAAACACAGTACAACCTCAGATGCTCACATATACGCAGATACAATCACCTCTATGAATGTTATATCATATCCCTATAAGCATCTCTGAGATACTGGGTCGGCACAATATCTTGAGATTGAAGAACACTAGTAGAAAACAGGCCTATTGTCCCGGTTCGTAAGGGCCTTTAGTCCCGGTTCCTGAACCGGGACTAAAGGGTCGTTACTAATACCCTCACCCTTTAGTCCCGGTTCAAACCAGAACCGGGACAGATGGGCCTCCACGTGGCCTGTGCGCCGAGCCCAGGCAGGAGGGCCTTTGGTCCCGGTTGGTAGCACCAACCGGGACCAATAGGCATCCACGCGTCGGCATTTCTGTGGCTGGAGTTTTTGGGTTTTTTTAAAGGGGGAGGGGGTTTGGGGATTTTGGGGGTTAAATTAGGTATTTCATATATTGTGTTAGCTAGATAGCTAATTAATAGAGAGAAGTGTCCTCTCTTATGTCCGTGCTTGGTCGACGTTACGTACTAAACATACGTATAGAGAAGACTAGGCATATGCTAGCTAGTAAGCAAACGAAGGAAACAGAAGATCGTCATGAACATATATGCATACAGAGAGAAGTGATATCGACCACATCTCCTTCTCCGAGAGATTGATCGAACAACAAGTTCTCGTATATCTATCGTCCGACACTACCGGCTACATATATACAATAATTATCTTTTACAAATATAATCTCTTAAATTACGGACGCATGGTCCACATAGTATTCTCCGTCTTCAGCGATCACGTGGTCAAGAAAGAATGCCGCCAATTCCTCTTGAATTGCTCACATGCGTCTGGTCCTAGGAGTTCATTCCGCTGCCGAAACATCTAATTTGAAGAAGGGGGTCAATACACACACACACACACACACACACACACACACACACACACATATATATATATATGAATGAATGAAACTCAACACAAATGATGGTAATAAACAAAAATTGTGAATATTATTTCTTACGCACTTCATATTGTTTCTCAGAGTACCCGCCCCGCTCACAGGTCGTGTGGCGGATGGACTCGCAGACGTAGTATCCACAGAAATCATTCCCTTGTTCCTGCCACAACCACTTTACAAGAAATATAGGTCAATTAAACAGATAAGCAAGAATGCCAAATGATATTGATGAAACTAGCGCTTGAATCAATAGCTAGGAGACGCGCGGAACATGGTACTATAGTACTTACTTTCGGGTATCTAAATTCCAGCTCCTTCGGGAGTCCCGGGGAATTTGTGCTAGATTTTCTCCAAACACTGCCAGACAAAAGAAAACAATTACTTGATATCAGGAGATGAACAAATTTGCTGATATGGTGGATAATGATCGATTTAACTTACTTCTTGAGGATTTCAGTCATGTCCGCATACTCCTGGGGATCTTTTCGTCTCGAGTCCAAGACAGTTAGTACTTCCTTCTCAAGCCTAATCTCCAGGAGAATATAGTGGTAACTGCGCACGCATGCATAACTCATCAATTACATTACTATAACCTGGACTAATATATAAAGGAAACCGAATATGCACAAGACAACACTCACTTGAAGTTGTAAGGAAAGAGTAATATATTTTTGTGTTCATTTATTTTGAATGATCGTAGCAACCTGGCCTCGGTATCTGCGGCATGATCTTTAACCTGAACTGCATCTATGAGATTTGTGTTAATGAACCCAATATCACCGATTTGTCTTTTCTTCAATTCGGCGATCTTCAATCTGCATAATATAGTGAGGATAATTATAAATACATGCAATGAAAGAGCTGAGCTATGTAGAGAGACTTAATGACAGAAGTAGTAGTACTTACAGACAGTAGCAGGTGACCGTTGCTTTATCGAGGGCCAATTGATTGAAAAACTGATAGAACTCCTCAAATGGAACATGCAACAGTTCAATTCCAACGAGGTCATGCTTCGGTTTAACTCTCATATACAAAGTATTCCTCCCCCCAGACTTTCTGCAGGTTTTCATGTACCAATCATGCAATCTTCGCATCATCGTTGTTAGAGATCTTTCATCTTTGACGAGAGGCTTCCCGTACTCGTATCTATGTATCTGCACGTCCAGGAAACCATAATCTACATCGTTGGGCAGATAATCGTCAAGATTGGTATAACCGGGCGCCATCCTCGGATCGACGCTAGGCACCTTGAGCGGGGGGCACGATTGCTTTGCTTGTTCGCCGAGCTAGGCAATTTGTTTCCCAGCTCCTCGTCGTTCTTTCAGCCTTTGATCACTGACTGTACTTCCCGACCGCGACGCTTCGGCCCATGTCTTTGCAATAATGCGCTCATAGTTGCCTTTCGGCGGAGACTTGGGTGGTTTTGCCAGGGCAGCCAGAGTGCGCTTCACTTTCACCCGATCTAGCTTCTCCTTCGGAGGTGGATTTCTCTTTGCTTTCAACCCTTCAAACCAGTCATCCACCTCGGTTTGCGCGATCCTCGCGTTCTCCTCCGGGGTCCTCTCGTATGGTAACTTCTCTAGAGTCTTCACAGAAGGACCGAATCTGTATTTGCTCCCGCCTCTGGCTGTACTGCTAGACGCCGGCAGAGCAGATGGAGCGGCAGTCTTCTTGACTTGCTTACGAGGCGGAGGAGAAGGACTACGACGCGCCGGAGCAGCTGCCGGTGCGGCGGCGGGTCTCTTCCGCCCTTGCTGACGAGGCGGAGAAGGAGGAGGCTGGCTGCTCGGGCGCGCTGGCGCAGGCGGAGGAGGCGGAGTGCCGCCACGCGCCGGAGAAGGAGCCGGCCGAGGGCCCTGGTCGTCACTCGCCGGAGGAGGAGGCGGTGGACGAGGCGGAGTGCCCTGACTCGCCGGAGGAGGAGGAGGAGGCGGAGGCATCCAGTTCGGAAGGTTGATGAGCTCCTTCCGCCATAGGCATGGAGTCTTCAGAGCAGAACCCAGCCGAGTCTCCCCTTCTCCGGTAGGGTGGTCAAGCGAGAGGTCCTCAAATCCCTCCGTTATTTCATCCACCATCACCTTAGCATATCCTTCTGGAATCGGCTGGCAGTGAAAAGTTGCGCCGGGTTCATTAGGAAAAACAGAGCCAACAGCCGCCTTGACCTTCAAATTCATCCATTGCGTCATAAGGTGGCAAATTTGAGCCTCCGTGATAGCATCCACGGGATAGCTGGCAGGAGCCGTCAAGACAAGCTCCGGCTGAAGCAGCTCGGTGGAAGCCACGCTGCTTCTCCGCTGAGATGTCGGGGTAGCTTCAGGGGAAGCTTCGGTAGTTCGGTTGCTGCGATTTGCTTCTCGTTCCTCTATCCCGAGTACCCTTGCTTTAAGCGCCTGCAGTTCGGACTATTGCACTTGCCTCCTCCTCTCCTGGCTTTTGTAACCGCCTGCGTCCAGAAACCCAACCTTCCACGAAATGGAGCCTGGCGTGCCTCGTGTCCGTCCAGGGTGCTCAGGATTCCCGAGGGCCTTTGTGAGCTCGTCGTTCTCTCTGTCTGGAAGGAACGTCCCTTCCTGCGCTGCTTTGATATAGTACCGTAGCTTCTTCAAGGGAATGTCACGTTGCTCGTCCGTCCAAATGCACTTCCCTGTTACAGGGTCCAAGGTTCCGCCAGCCCCGAAGAACCAAGTCCGGCAACGGTCTGGCCAGCTCATTGTCTCTGGTTCGATCCCTTTTTGAAGCAGATCATTCTCAGCCTTGGCCCACTTAGGCCGGGCTACCAGGTAGCCACCTGACCCCGTGTGATGGTGATGCTTCTTCTTCGCAGCATTTTTCTTGTTTGTCTCCGACATCTTCTTACTCTTTTTCGATGTCTTGTGGGCCACAAATGCAGGCCAGTCATCTATGATCTTCTCATATATGCCCTTGAATTCTGGTGTCTCTTTTTTCTCGACAAACCTATTTAGGTCTTTCTTCCACCTCCTGAATAGGTCTGCCATCCTCTTAAGAGCAAAAGACTTGATTAATTCCTCTTTAACTGGCTTCTCCGGATCATCCTCTGGCGGTAGGGTGAAATTTGTCTTCAGCTCATTCCAAAGATCATTTTTCTGCATATCATTGACGTAAGACACCTCAGGGTTTTCAGTAGCTGGCTTGAACCATTGTTGGATGCTGATCGGGATCTTGTCCCTAACCAGAACCCCGCACTGAGCAACAATGCCTTCTTTGTTCGGATGGGTTCAGTAGGTTGGCCGTCGGGCGCGACTGCTATGATCTCAAACCTTTCATCCGACCTCAACTTTCTCTTCGGGCCTCGTCTCTTTACCTCAGTTGTGCTCGATCCGGAGGGCTAGAAAAAAGAACAAAGACTTAATTAATATGTGTACATACCAAAACAATGAATGCATCAATTAGCTAGTCAGCACATGCTTAACTAATATATATACCTGGCCGGACTCGGTTCGGTCACCGGACTCGTTTCGGTCACCGGAGCCGTCCTCACGTTCTTCTTCTTGCACCGGCATTAGGTCACCAGAGCCAGCTTCTTCACCCTCTCCTTCCAGAGTACCATCGGTGTCGTTAAGATACAACGAGACGGCATCACTTCCTTCTGCGATTATGTCCGTCAACAACGCTTCTCTTGCTTCGTCTCGGGCGATAGTGTCCATAGTTTCTACAAATATTTACAACATGGCAATTATTATTCAAACATGACAAATGGATATATTAGTGGCAAACATAGAACTAGCTAGCTAATCATAGTAAGGAATCATATATATCGGAAACGAGGGTCGTCGAGGGTCGCCGAACGGTAGAGGAAACCCTAAATAGCAAGTATCGTGGGTGTGAGATACAAGTGGCCGTCGGTGTCGGACACTACATCCACGTCCCACAAGTGACGTGGACGTCGAAGCCCGCGTCACTTGCGGGACGTGGATGTAGTGTCCGACACCGACGGCCACATGTATCTCACACCGACGATACTTGCTATTTAATTAGGGTTTTCTCTACCGCTCGGCGACCCTCGTTCACGATAAAAAAAGAGGAAGAAGAAGAAAAAAAAGAGGAAAAGAAAAAAAAGAGGAGAAGAAAGAATAGAGGAGAAGAACTCCTCTATTCTTTCTTCTCCTCTTTTTTTCTTCTTCTTCCTCTTCTTTTTTTATCGGAAATGAGGGTCGTCGAGGGTCGCCGAACGGTAGAGGAAACCCTAAATAGCAAGTATCGTGGGTGTGAGATACAAGTGGCCGTCGGTGTCGGACACTACATCCACGTCCCACAAGTGACGTGGGCGTCGAAGCCCGCGTCACTTGTGGGAAGTGGATGTAGTGTCCGACACCGACGGCCACATGTATCTCACACTGACGATACTTGCTATTTAATTAGGGTTTCCTCTACCGCTCGGCGACCCTCGTTCACGATAAAAAAAGAGGAAGAAGAAGAAAAAAAAAGAGGAGAAGAAAAAAAAAGAGGAGAAGAAAGAATAGAGGAGAAGAACTCCTCTATTCTTTCTTCTCCTCTTTTTTTTCTTCTTCCTCTTCTTTTTTATCGGAAACGAGGGTCGTCGAGGGTCGCCGAACGGTAGAGGAAACCCTAAATAGCAAGTATCGTGGGTGTGAGATACAAGTGGTCGTCGGTGTCGGACACTACATCCACGTCCCACAAGTGACGTGGGCGTCGAAGCCCGCGTCACTTGTGGGAAGTGGATGTAGTGTCCGACACCGACGGCCACATGTATCTCACACCGACGATACTTGCTATTTAATTAGGGTTTCCTCTACCGCTCGGCGACCCTCGTTCACGATAAAAAAAGAGGAAGAAGAAGAAAAAAAAGAGGAGAAGCTCTATTCTTTCTTCTCCTCTTTTTTTCTTCTTCTTCCTCTTCTTTTTTTATCCTCTTCTTCCTGTCATGTTCGACGACCCTCATTCCCGATAAAAATTAAGAAGAAGAAGAAAAAAAGGAGAAGAAAAAAAAGGAGAAGAAGCTCCTCTATTCCTTCTTCTTCTCCTTTTTTTTTCTTCTTCTTCCTCTTCTTCCTCTCCTTCTTCTTCTCCTTCTTTCTCTACTTATTTTCCTTTTCTTCCTCTCCACTATCCTTCTTTTTCTAAAATTGCAACTTTTGCATATATAAAACTTTTCTAAAATTGTAACTTTCTATATATGAACAAAAAACTTTCTATGAACAAAAAACTTTCTATGAACAAAAAACTTTTCTAAAATTGTAACTTTTGCATATATAAAACTTTTCTATTTTCTTTTCCTCTCCTCTTCTTCTTTCCTATCCATCTTTTTCTAAAACTTTTGCATATATATTTAGCAAATTCTAGCCACATACATCACATACACATATACATTATAGCCACATACACACATACATCACATATGAACAAAAAAAATAAACTAATAAAAACAAAAAAAACATATTGCAACATATGAAAAAAAAAACATGGTGGCGCCGGCGGGGCAGAGGGGCATGGCGGCAGGTGCTCACAGAGGGGAGCGGCGCAGGCGTCGGGGCACATGGCGTCGAGGGCGGCGGTGACGACGTCGGGGCGGCGCGGGGCAGCGACGGCATCGGGGTGACGCGGGGCGCGGGCGGCGACGGGGCGACGACGACGGGCGCGGGCGAAAGCGACGAGGAGCAAGGCGTCGGGGCAGATGGCGTCGAGGGCGGCGGCGACGGCGTCGGGGCGACGCGGGGCGCGGGCGGCGACCGGGCGACGACGACGGGCGCGGGCGACGGCGACGAGGAGAAGGGCGTTGGGGCAGATGGCGTCGAGGGCGGCGGCGACGACGTCGGGGCGACGCGGGGCGCGGGCGGCGACGGGGCGACGACGACGAGGAGCAGGGCGTCGGGGCAGAGGATGGTTCGGCGGCGGGGAGAATGAGGAACTGAATGAAAATTTTGACAAGTGTTGTATATATAGCCAGGCCTTTGGTCCCGGTTGGTGGCACCAACCGGGACTAATGCACCCCTCTAGTCCCGGTTGGTGCCACGAACCGGGACCAAAGGCCTTTTTTCAGCAGCCCAAAGGGCGGGAAGCGGCGGCCTTTGGTCCCGGTTGGTGGCACCAACCGGGACTAAAGAGGGGCATTGGTCCCGGTTGGTGCCACGAACCGGTACCAATGCACCCCTTTGGGCCCGGTTCGTCCCTCCAACCGGGACCAAAGGCCTGTGCTGCCCCGCGCCCAAAAGTTTAGTCCCACCTCGCTAGTTGAGAGGGAGGCGCACCTGTTTATAAGGTGCGGTGCGCCATCCCTCTCGAGCTCCTCTCTAAAGCAGGCTTTCGGGCCTAACACTACAATCTGTGCCTGTGGGCCTACTGGGCCTCCCTCGGGCCTGAATCCTGGCCCATGGTAGGGTTTCTAGTCGTATTCAGGCCGTGGGGCCCAGTAGGTGGCATTTTTTTGTTTTTTTTTCTACTTAGAACTAAATACTTATAGTTTTGTAGTGATTTCTTTTTTATTTTGGGTCACAAAAATTATAAACTTTCTTTTAGTGCCATTAGTTTTAAAATTTGAATAGTTTAACTTTGAATTTTTTAAAATTTGTGTGAATCACTAGTTTATGAATAACTTTACTATAAAAAATTCATGCTGTTTAATATTACTGTGTTTTATCATTATTCGTCTTGCTTTATTTTTTAATTCTTTTAGCTTTTAAACTTTTTTAGTTTTAGAAAAATTATAAACTTTTAAACTTTCTTGCTTTATAGTTTTAGAAAAATTATAAACTTTCTGTTAGTGCCCTTAGTTTTCAAATTTGAAAACACTTTTTTAGTTTTTTTGTTTTCTTTGTTGCTTTATTTTGTTGCTATATTTTTTTAATTCTTTTTGCTTTAGGTCAGCAAAATTATGAACTTTCTGTTAGTGCCATTAGTTTTCAAATTTGAATATTTAAAATTTGAATTCTATGAAATTTGTGTGAATCACAAGTTTGTGATTAACTTTAATTAAAAAAATTAACATAGATGCACCTACTCGTCTGTTTTCAAATGAACTCTAAAATACTTGGCATAACATACTCGTCTGTTACAAATTTGGCATGGTATCATCATAATAGTTGCGGGAGAAAGTCTTCACTTTTTCTTCGCTTGTGTCATTTGCTTATTGCGCCGATACCACGGATAATCTTCAGCGTTTATCAGGATGCTAGGGTCAGCCTTGACATTGAAGGGAGGAATTTCATGAAACCTTTCATAATCTTCAGACATGTCTGTCTTGCCATCCACTCCCAGGATATCCCTTTTTCCTGAAAGAACTATGTGGCGCTTTGGCTCATCGTATGATGTATCCGTTTCCTTATCTTTTCTTTTTCTCGGTCTGGTAGACATGTCCTTCACATAGATAACCTGTGCCACATCATTGGCTAGGACGAACGGTTCATCAGTGTACCCAAGATTTTTCAGATCCACTGTTGTCATTCCGTACTGTGGGTCTACATGTGCCCCGCCTCCTGACAGATTGACCCATTTGCACTTAAACAAAGGGACCTTGAAATCTCGTCCGTAGTCAAGTTCCCATATGTCCACTATGTAACCATAATATGTGTCCTTTCCCTTCTCGGTTGTTGCATCAAAGCGGACACCGCTGTTTTGGTTGGTGCTCTTCTGATCTTGGTCAATCGTGTAAAATGTATTCCCATTTATCTCGTATCCTTTGTAAATCAATACAGTCAAAGATGGTCCCCTGGACAACAAGTACAACTCATCACAAACAGTGTTGTCACCTCTGAGACGTGCTTCCAACCAACTGCTGAAAGTCCTGATGTGTTCACATGTAATCCAGTCGTCGCACTGCTCCGGGTGTTTGGAGCGCAGACTGTTCTTGTGTTCATCGACATACGGGGTCACCAAGGTAGAGTTCTGTAGAACTGTGTAGTGTGCTTGAGACCAAGAATGCCCGTCCCAGCATATTATTGAGTCCTCTCCTAGCGTGCCTTTTCCAGTCAGTCTCCCCTCATACCGCGATTTAGGGAGACCTATCTTCTTAAGGCCAGGAATGAAGTCAACACAAAACCCGATTACATCCTCTGTTTGATGGCCCATGGAGATGCTTCCTTCTAGCTTAGCGCGGTTACGGACATATTTCTTTAGGACTCCCATGAACCTCTCAAAGGGGAACATATTGTGTAGAAATACGGGCCCCAGAACGACAATCTCGTCGACTAGATGAACTAGGACATGCGTCATGATATTGAAGAAGGATGGTGGGAACACCAGCTCGAAACTGACAAGACATTGCGCCACATCACTCCTTAGCCTTGGTACTATTTCTGGATCGATCACCTTCTGAGAGATTGCATTGAGAAATGCACATAGCTTCACAATGGCTAATCGGACGTTTTCCGGTAGAAGCCCCCTCAATGCAACCGGAAGCAGTTGCGTCATAATCACGTGGCAGTCATGAGACTTTAGGTTCTGGAACTTTTTCTCTGGAATATTTATTATTCCCTTTATATTCGACGAGAAGCCAGTCGGGACCTTCATACTGAGCAGGCATTCAAAGAAGATTTCTTTCTCATCTTTCGTAAGAGCGTAGCTGGCAGGACCTTCATACTGCTTCGGAGGCATGCCGCCTTTTTGGTGCAAACGTTGGAGGTCCTCCCGTGCCTCGGGTGTATCTTTTGTCTTTCCTGAAACGCCCAAGAAGCCTAGCAGGTTCACGCAAAGGTTCTTCGTCACGTGCATCACGTCGATTGAAGAGCGGACCTCTAGGTCTTTCCAGTAGGGTAGGTCCCAAAATATAGATTTCTGTGCCACATCGTTGGTCCGCATAATTATCATAAACAATAAATGAACCAATAGTTATAAAGATTAATATATATACCACATCCGAATCATAGACAGGACGAGGGCCGACGGGGCGGATACCAAAACCATCGCACTATATAAGATGCAATAATAAAAGTAAGAAAATGATACAAGTACCTATCTAAACATACAAGTAAGAATATTTTTCCTTTCAGAAAGAAGATAAGAGCAAGAGGCTCACCACGATGGTGTCGGTGATGAGATCGGCGCGGGTGATCGACGGCGGTGAAGACAGGGGTGGGGCGTGACGGACCGCTAAATCTAGACAAATCTCGAGGAAAATGAAGATTTGAGGTCGAGCTTCGAGAGGAGAAAGCTTAACTAGTGTGGCTCGGGCATTTCATCGAACACCTCATGTGCATAGGAGGTGAGCTAGAGCACCTAAAGCCCCTCCTCTCGCCGGCCCAGAAAAACAGAGCACTGAGTGCTCTGCTCCGGCGCGAGGGGTATATATAGGCTGCACCACTGGTCCCGGTTCGTGCCATGAACCGGGACTAAATGGGTACCTTTGGTCCCGGTTCATGCCACCAACCGGGACCAATGGTGGTGGGCTAGGAGCGAGGCCCATTGGTCCCGGTTCGTCCCACCAACCAGGACCAAAAGGTCCAGACGAACCGGGACCAATGGCCCACGTGGCCCGGCCGGCCCCCTGGGCTCACGAACCGGGTCCAATGCCCCCATTGGTCCCGGTTCTAGATTGAACCGGGATTAATGGGCTAACCCACCCTGGATCATTGCCCCCTTTTCTACTAGTGGAAGTTATCACAGACATCTTATAGTCGATGGATCGTCTCCCACTAAGCAAATAAATGTAAAAAAAAATACATGCACAAATGTAAAATCTAGGAATTAACCATGGTGAGTTGGTTTCATCACAAGAAATCTAATCATCTGAGCCACGGTCGACGTATATTTACCTGCGTTTTCACTACTGATACATGCATGTTATCATACACAGTGACGTGCCGCCATATAATAATAAGTCAATGCGTAGTTATGTTCCGCAGAAAGGTCACAAAAGTCATCGGGGTCCATGGGTCCAAGGCCCCGCGGCACGAGCATGCCTACATGCCTTGGCTCCAATAATTGGAACGGAAAATACATACTACATGATGACATGACTAACAGTGAACATACACATCTCGATCCGGCCTGTAAAACATGACTCGGCACCGCATGGTAAGAGCATCTTTTTTTCGAAAAGGATCGTAAGAGCATCTACAACCGGACTGCAAATCTGACCCCATTAAATGTGCGCGGACGCGACCGAATGCGTCCGCCGACAGTGACCGGTGACTTAAATTAGTAACTTTGTACTCAACTCTCTCATATTTCATTTTCTAAATCCATATAAAGCAATGTAAAGAAATCCTACTTGTTACATACTACGTAGTACCCTAACTAGTCTTCGTCGTCCAAGATATCCACGACGACGGCACCGGGCGCCGGTTGGAAGGGCGGGTAGGAGGCCTCCGGTTGATCCTCCTCCTGCTCGACCTCATCCATGTAGGCGAGCATCTCCACCACCTCCGCGGTCTGCTGCGCCTCCATCTTCTGCGGGCGACAACGTCTGGCCTCCGCAGCCGATTACGACCAGAGGAAATCGATGATGGCATGCTGCTCCGCCTAGCATCCCCCACATGCTCCTTCTCCGGCTCATCCTCCTTCAACAACTCCTCTGGATCCACTGCATTCGGAGGTAGCCCCACGATGACCGTCTAGCCTGGATCTGCTCAAAGAGCTCGAGCCGACGCTCCGGCGTCAGAAATGGGTCGCTCCTCACCCGGTGGCGTGGGGGCATGGCTACTAGACGGACGGGCGGAGTGAAAAGTGACGGCGGCGGCCAACAGGAGGAGAAGGAAAATGTGGATAGATGATAGGTTTTCGGTGTCACCGGTGGACTTAAATAGCCCGGCTAGGCACGACACGGCCCACCGAAGCCGCTCCATGCGGCGTCACCGGTCCGACGGAGGAGACGAGCTTCTGACCGCCGGGTTTCAGGGCGTTTTCGGCTAGGATCCCTTCGTCAGTCCGACGTGCAGACGTGCCCTGGCGCCCCATATCCACCCCGACGTTTGAGGTATGTTTGAGGCGTCTGTCTAGATCGAAAAATAGTGACCGGTCGGCCCACCCAGATGTTTGAGAAGGATTTGGGATGGCCGGTTGTAGATGCTCTAACTTCACATATACCATGCGTACGCACTCCTAAATCCTAATTCAAAGATCCACCCTCGTTTACCATATGCGAATTGTCCAAAGCCAAGTCGCACCAAGCATGCGTGCAGCTCGTGCTCGATTAGAGCATTTGGAGACGCTGTATTAGCGGCGATGTACGCATCAACGTGAACTGGCAGTGAGCTAATAAAATTCGCGGCGAGTTGATCCGATCGATTTCGATTGATGTCCGAGCCATGGCTACACCGGCCCGGTGCATCGACAGGTGGACGGGAAAAGGTATTGCCATATCTGGAGCGGTCCACAGGTCCGCTCCGGCGGTGGGGGGCAGACCGGAGAGAGAGGTGAAGCCGTCACGCTCTCCACTCGCAGCTCAGCTCGATGATGGGCAAGCCTGACCCAACCACGGCCGCATAAACTAGTCCCCAGATGGCCGAAAACAATGCGCGGCCAACCATTTTGCTCGCATAGAATTAGAATAAAACCGCGTTTTTCGATTAGATTAGAAGCTGGGCGAGTAGGTGGGATATGACGCAAATGGAACAACGGGTGGGAAGCTTCGAAATATGCGTGTCCCGGGCTCGGAAAGCCAAGCGGATTGCAGCAACCCATACCCCGTCAATCGGCGTTCCCAGAAAGTCGGTCGAGAAAACTATCTGCAGAAAAGGCGCAGACAGGGATCGAGCGTAGTCCCAGTCGGTAGCGGCATGACTCAATCAACGCCGACATGAACAGAAGCAGAACTAATTAATTAATTAATCAAATATCTTGCTTAACCACTTAGTCACATCACAGCACAGCCCAACGGCTGAGTGCTGCTGAGCAGAGCTGGTACGTAGTAGTAATCTCTGACTAGTCTAGTACCGTACAGGCCCCCATTATATGAGGGTGGTCGCGGGCAACCAACCCTACACGAAGTACGCATCGCCTTATCAACATGCACCACGTACGTACGTCCCTCGTCCGAAAAGTCATTCTTTCGCCCCCATCGGCCCATTGTTGGTATAGACGAACGTTCTACCATTGGTTCTGCGCCCAGAACGTGCCGCACTCATCTAGCATCATGGCTCGGAAATAGCGACTGAGCTCCAGATAAGGAGGACGTGATGTGGTCATGTAGAGCGGCAGGTAGATATAGTTGGGAGAATAATTGGTGTGGATCGGGGGTTCCCGAAGATAAGGGAGGCGATTGGATCGACCCAGCAGCCGTAACAGTGTAGCACGAAGGGAAGAAGAAGAAGAAGCTGCAGATGTGTCATGGTGGTGGTGGTGGGTCGACTGATTTTTCCGATTAGGGTCCAGACATCTCCTCCCAATCCAATGCCGAGACTGGGGGCCGGCCATTTTCCATTGGTATGTTGCTGCGCGCGCGCCAGACGGGATGAGGCGGGCCCGTGTGCCCTCTGCGCCCCCGAGTCGCAAATTCCTCGTTCAAGTTTACTTTTTTCTTGCGGGGGCAATTCCTTGTTCAACTTGTTCAGGAGATTCTTTGGATTCTTTGGTAACCCTAAAAAAGGAGATTCTCTGCTACTAGATCCTAAAAAGTGAACTAAAACTGTTCTAGGTTTGCAACCTTTTCCATAATTCTTGTCTTTAACTAAAACCGCCACAAGAATAATGAAACAGAGGGAGTAACTTGTAAAAACTCCTTCATGTTTTATATAATGAAAAACTCTGGGAAACCCCTTTTACTAAAAAACACCTAGAACACTGTCACGATTTCGAAGAGCACTATGGCAAATTCCACATAATTTCATCGCAAACAACATTCCACATAATTGTTTTAAGTCCTAGAGAACCGCGCGAGCTAAAAACAATCGTTGACTCCGAATGTGTGGAAATATTTCTTTTAAAATGGTCTAATTTGGCGGGGCGAATTGCGTCGACCGCCTCTTTCATCGAGCACATGTTCCACATCTGATTCTACCATGCACAATGTGACCTTTATCTCCTTCTGGAAGTTTCTCGACTTCTCGGTTTTCTCCGCCGCCCATGTAGGTCAGTGCCACCTGACAATGTCGATGCTGCCAGTTGACTATTATTGGATTCGACATGTGGTCCGGGTCAGCGCCTTGTCTGGACACTAGACTCATACGGGGGAGGGGGAACGAGCTTCTGACGTATGACGATAAGCGACAATTACGCCCATGTCTGAGTCGCGTGGGGAGATGGGGGAGGAGCGGGGGAGTTTAATGAATAGAAGGAATATTGTGGAGGAAGATGCAAATGTATGATGAGGACTAAGCACAATCTGACAACTCGTTAGGCGGCCCCTCCTCCCACAATTGTAATTTTTCGCCTTCATCAATGCACCCACCCCCACCCCCCGGTTGCCTTGATTTTATTTTTTTTATTTTTGCAAGTATAAAGGGAGTTTTATTCCTTAGGTAATAGGATTACAATCAGTTGGCAGGAGCTCCTCAATGCGGGAAGGAGTTCTTTAAAGCCAAACGGCAGTACATGATTCAGTACGGCTGTAATTAGCCGAACAATTTGCTATCCTATTCTGAGACCTAGCAAGCTTTTAAGGAATTAACTCCCGACCTCTCATTGGAAACTTGATTTCCATTGCCAAGTGTTCATATGCCGACCGTTTAAGAGAGTCACTAGATAAGATGGACAGAGCATCTGAGGAATCAGATTGCACATAAACTGGGAGCTTCATATGCTGACAGGCCACAACCATCCCCTCCATAAGAGCGTGTATCTCTACCTCCAATGCATCATTTTCTTCTAGCTCTTTCAGTGAAATTCACTACTACTAATTTCTTTCTTGTCCCCAAAGAAGAAGAACGAGTTCTCGAATGGAAAAAAAAAGGAGAAGAAGAAACAACGTGCTCCGGGCAAAACCATACGCTATCTGTGGCCCAGTAGCTTCATTTTTGTTCGGTTTGCGCGCGGACCACACGGACCTTTCAACCGCAAACTGCTGCGTGGCGCGCGCGTCCGAATGTCCACCAACGCTCCATTTGTTTAAGCAAAGGTGGTCACAGCCGCTAGCTCGTGGTGCCATGTGGGCGACGACGCCGCGCGCCGGCCGTAATTAAAGACAACATATCATCATTATTAGCCCGAGATCGAGCGTGGACCGGTTTAGCAACATGGAGGGGTACTTTGCAGCTGACAATAGAGCATTGGAAACGCCGCTCTCCAAGCGGTTTGACTTCACGTGACAGCGACCGATGTAACGAGGGAGCGAGATCAAAGAGTAAGGTAAAGTAGTGTAGTATTTTATTGAGCATATAGTAACCGGCAACAATGATACAGCGAACAACTGGGGTGCTCCGAAGAACACTCCAGTCAAAAATACACGATCCGATACCGGTGCATCGATCGATGGCTAGCTCCTATACTAGCGCGAAATGTAGATACAACAGTGCTCCTCGGGCACCTGTGGAAGGTGCTCCGAGGAAAAAATGGCGGTATACAGCAAAAGTAAGGGAAAAAACTAAAGGAATTAATCGGCCACTAGCTAGCGTAGTAGCGCTATGTACTGATCATGCATGGCCATGGCCATAAGCTGGCTCCAAGGTGCACGTGATCCGTGGGTAATGTGGCGGTAATGCTTCGATACGACACTAGCTATGCGGTCGTGGTCTGTCTACCGCTCGGCCTTCCTGTCGGCGAAGCTCGGGGTGAGCCGGAGCGCCCACTTCATGTTCATGGCGAGCGGGCAGCTCAGGCTCCTGGCGGGGCCGGCGGCGCGGCGCAGTGCGGCGGGTGCTGCCTTGCAGCTGCTGGTCTGGACGAACTCCCCCAGGCGCTGCATGGCCACGTCGAGCGTCTTGGCGGACATGTTGGCGAAGCAGACGCGGAACCACCCGGGCTCGCTGCAGTGGCACGACGACCCCGGCGAGATGTTGAGCCCGACGTCGAACACCACCTTCTTCCACAGCGTCATCTCCCCCTCGAACGACCGGGCGTGCATCAGGTGGCTCATGTTCACCCAGCAGAAGAGCCCCGCGTTGCTCTCCAGGCACGCAATGCCGATCTCCTTGAGGCCGTCCACCAGCTGGTCGTGCCGCTCCTTGATCCGCCTCTTGTTCTCGGCGAGGTACCTGCGGGTGAAGTCCTTGTCCCCGAGGAGCGCGGCGAGGAGGTACTGCGTCTGCGAGGAGACGAGCCCGAAGCTGGACATCTTGGTCGCCGCCGAGACCACGGCGGGGTTGGAGGAGTAGATGGCGCCGACGCGGAAGCCAGGGAGGCCGAGGTCCTTGGAGAGGCTGTACACGACGTGGACGCGGTCGTCCAGCGCGTAGTGGGCGGCGAGCGGGGCGCGCGCGGCCAGGACCTCGAGGACGCTGACGAAGCCCGGCTCGGAGAATGCCGTGCCGGAGTATATCTCGTCGCTGACGAGGTGGATGCCCTTGGCGGCGACGAAGTCGACGATCATCTCGAGATCGGCGCGCGGGACGGCGGTGCCGAGCGGGTTGGAGGGGTTGGTGATGAGCACGCCCTTGACGCGCAGGCGGCGCTTCTGCGCGCGGCGGTACGCGTCGTCCAGGGCGGAGCGCGTCACCCGGAAGCCGTTGGCGCTCGTGCAGTGCACCGGCACGATCTCGGCCCCGGTGCGCCACTTGAGGTCACGGTCGAACCTGCATGCGTAAGCAAGGTTAGCCATGTGTACTTGTTACTGTTAAAAGGCTAGTAGTAAGATGATGATGGAACATGCACGTCGCACATGGGCAGGTGCTGCTGCCGCGCGCGTAACGTGGCGTGGAGAAAAATGTCGAGAGACGGCACGGCGCATACCCTGGGTAGTACGGGGTGGGGATGAGGAATGCGTCGCCCTGGTCGGCGAGGCAGAACATGAGCGCCTCGTTGGCCGAGGTGGCGCCGGCGGTGAGCACGATGTTGCTGGGGTCGAACGCCACCCTGAAGTCTCTCTGCTCTGACATGAACCTCGCCAATGCCTGTGCAAAGTAACGTGCGTCAGTCTTTGACCGCATTGATTCATTCAAAGCTTGATTAGAATGGCTGCCGAGGAGCGTGCCAAGTGGCCGGAGAATTACATTTTTGAAGGCCGGGAGGCCGTGGTAGTCCTGGAAGAGCGCGAGCTCGCGGAAGATGGACGCGGCTCCGCGGCGGAGGCCGAGCGCGTCGGGGTTCTTCTCCAGCCACTCCTCCACCAGGTCGAACGACAGCTGCACGTACGACGCGCGCGAGCTGAATTTGTCAGAGACGGACGGACAGTGGCAAGCTAGCTGCGCATGCAGACATGCTAGAACTCTGCCTCTGTATGTACCTGGTTCTCGGCGAGGCCCATCTGGATGATGCCGGTGGGGTTGGTGATGGCGTCGAAGGGGTTCTTCTCGTACTCCTCCCATCCCAGGAAGTAGGACGAGTCCTGGCCGTGGGTGTTGCATCCGGCCTTCTTGGACAGCAGCTGCGGCTCGTCGGCGACCTTGTTCACCATCTCGTCAGTCAAGGAATGCTGCGCGCGTGTTTGGCTGGGTTTGAAACTGGGGGCTCGCTGGAGGCGACAGAAGTGAGCTGCGATCGAGTGTTGTCAAAGACTGAGCAGCTAGCTTAGAGAAGAAGAGGAGTGAAGAGGCAGTGGCTGATGTCTAACTTGGGAGCTGAGCTATATATATAGCGGAGGGGGGTGGGGGCGGTGAGGGCGTCACCAGTCTCCTCTTATTATCGTGTTAACACGGAGTTTTTAGTGGGGGCGGGACGGGTTAACGTCAGTCCAGCCCAGCCCAGTTAGCAGAGCACAAGCAATACTCTTGTGCGTGTGTTATTGCCGGTTGGAGGCCATCGTCGTGGTTTCCTCCTGCAGCCGCGGTTCAGCAGCAGTAACAACAGTGTAGGTTCTCTCTAATATTGGCACTGGAATCTCTTCTCTTCTTTTTGGAGGGTTACCTCTGCCGTACTCGATTGATTTACCTTCTGAACTGAACTGTAGCTAGATGCTTGTATCCCGCACATGGGATCCACGCTTGCGACGTGTGTTGTTGTCTGTTTACTGACACATATAAGGATAAATCGTACTAGTGTCACGTTAAGGAAATGAAATACAGTGCCACAGTAATTTATTTATTTTTGCCAAAAGAAAAGCCGACATGCGGTGTTGAATTAGTCCGCCCTGGATCTCGAGACGATGTGGACAAGCCAGCCGATCGCTGGAAGCGCGAGACAGGATCAACTGGAGGGACACAGGAAAAGAACGAGACAGTACATTTCTCAAGAAAATGACGGCAGAGGTGTGCTTGCTTACACCTGCTAGATTTGGCTTTCTCAAGCTATTTGTAGTAGCAATACGTGCTTTGTACTTATGCAAGTTTTCACTCTAATTTCGCCCAATCAGGATACAGCACTTGGCGGGGTCGATGCTCTAATAACGGCCGTGGCTTATCTGAACTGCATTCGCATGAAAAGGTGGTGCAAGAGTATTTTATTAGTGCGTGTGTATCGTTCAGTGTTTAGATTGGCCCCAGCGCAATCCTCTGCTGTTAAACGGCTGACACCTAGCTAGCTCGGACTGAAACTGGTTGTTTATTTCAAAATATATACTCCTCTGACACGGGAAAATCGTTTCGTCAACAACTCCTCGAGCTCGTTATTGCACGATCGAATTTCATATTTTACCCTCCAAAAATACGCGACGACCGCATGGTTCACTCTCGCAGAAGATCTGGCTCACTCTCACTTGAATGCCAGTTGGACTTCTGTTTGCCCCCTTTAAAAATACTGAGTGTTGAAAATTCTGCCATTCTATTGACCGCTTGCTGTCTTGGTCATCAACTATGTATACAGGATTAGCAACTGACTCTTTTTTTACTAGCTGGAATTAGCAACTGGCAGTAATCCTTTTCAAAAAAGAAGAAACAACCGATAGTAACATAAGTAATAGAACGGACACCCATACCAGGTGACGGCCACAGGTTTTGGCGTAACAGGTCCACATAAATGACGAACTATCCTGGATCCCACATAAATGACGTAAGAGGTTCACTGCGAGTTCCATATACGTAAGATAAACAACAAAATTTCCAACCATTGGGACGGTTGCGATCATACGAAGGAACCGAGATAATGTTCTATTAGGCCGTCGAGATATCTTAATTGAGCTGTGCTTTGTTTAGTTAATTTTAAAGTAAGTTGGTCCGAAAATTTGTGGTATCTTGTACTCCCTCCGTAAACAAATATAAAACTGTTTAAATCACTAATCTAGTGATCTAAATGGTCTTATACAGATGTAAGACCATTTAGATCACTAATCCATTGCTCTAAATGGTCTTATACTATTTATCTACTTGAATGCCAGTTGGACTTCTGTTTGCCCCCCTTTAAAAATACTGAGTGTTAAAAATATTTTTGTTAAGTCTCTGCAGTTTCTTCTCAATAACCAGATCTATATATTTTAAGCAAATGTCATCTCTCCAACGTGCTAGATCAATTATTATTTAATAATAGTGGTTTATTTATGAATGGCTTAGGCACCCTCAAATGAACAAAGTGGTACAGGGTGTACACCAAAGTGGGCTTCTGATTGCACAGAAAGTTTTATGAACTATACCAGCTAAATTTTGATCAGAGTCATGCATATGCTTAAGAAAGTCTTTGTTCTAAATGTACCATACCAATTTTGCACAAATTTCAAATATGAAAATTGAAGTGGCCTGTAGGAAACAATTTATTCCTCGCATTTGTTGTTTGTATATGCCAATTTATAGCACATGTGTGACAAACAATATTGAAGAACTGACAAGTCCTAAACTTGGCATGGTGCTCGTATTTTTCCTGAATTTAATTAATGATTCATGTCGCTACTCTTCAAAGTGGGAGTCGTTTTTTCAGTCGATTATGAGGGGTCTATGATGAATTCATCAATCTCAATATTTGTTAGCTCTCGGAGGCGCTCATGGGGGCTAGATGCATGTATGCAGTTATGTTTGCATCAGATGAATGCACATGTGTATGTATACGAGCATCTTCTTTTGTATTTTCAACTAAATTCTGGCGTTGCAGTAGAGTGTATATTTCTCGTGATGAATCAATATGACTACGTACAAAAATAATAGACTTTAGTTGCCTATTGAAACATCACTTAGTGAAGTGCCAAATACGGAAATACTCTCTTCGTCCAGAATTACTTGTCGCGAAAATGGATGTATCAAGACATGCTTTTAGTTCCAGATACACTCATTCTATCCATTTCTACGACAAGTAATTCTGAGCAGAGAGAGTATAACATAGCTTTATTTGGCAAGTCAATAAGAAATTGGGAAGTTGACGTGGTTTTGATGAAAAAATGGTGACACAAATAATCAAAATGGGGACAGGGAAGGACATACGGAGGTCGGGTGGGAAGGAGTTAAATAGAAACACTATTCATAGATATCGCCTATTGCGAGCTAGAGTAAGCACACGCTGGGAGGACTGAGACGGTTGCGTACCTCTTTGCTCTCTTACGAGAGGGCACCCCAAGCGCTAGTGTTTCCCCTGCCTTCTGTCGCCGCTGCCGGCAGTCCACCTCGTTTTCTGTTGTCTTAGGGCCATTGAAGCGTGGTGGATCCTTGCCCTTACCTAGCACCCGTCCTGATGCTTCTTCTAGCATAGTCGGAGAAAAAAATCATACACACTATAAAATGAAAAATGGAGGGAGTATTTTTGAAACATAAATGCTACAAACCTGACGTCCGATTATTAGTAATAGAAAATTGAATGTTTTTCATGGCAATTTATACTGGTGTGAGGATGACAAATTTTGTTTGCAAGCGTACCAACTTTCTAACAAAATAATAACAATGTGAGTCGGATTTGCCATGCTCGCCGCCTAAATTTGTCATCCTCAATGAACTTAATTTGCCATGAAAAATATTCGAATTGCCATGCCTACAAATATGAGGTTTGCTGGATATTCAGGCACATTTTGAAAACTAATGGTCCATGTCAAACCTAAACTATGCTAATCCGCAAAAAAAAAAACCTAAATTATGCGAATAATTTTTCTATATAAAAAAATAAAAATCCGTGGCGTGTTCAATACGTGGTCACGGGCGGTGAACTCCTGGCCCCGCAGCTCAAAGCGACCGGCGCGGTGGACCCCCAGTTGACGGCGCCTCCCACCCCCGCAGAGGCAGGGCTCCACGCCGAGCTGCTGGAACCGCCTCGCGCCTACCGGAAGCCGACGGGCCGGTCAAAGATACGCGCGGCGCTCGGGCGATACGGCGTGCCATCGCCGGCCCGGAGTGCGCAGCATGAGACTGACAGCAGCGGCACCGCCTCCCCGCGTCCGTGTCGGCGCTGTCGCAGCCCACCCGGCCCTCCCCCTACGCGCTGCGGCTCGCGCTGTTGCCTCGCTGGCTCGACGGCTGCGGCGAGGCGACGGCGACGGCGAGCCCGCGGCCCTTGCGTGCGTGCCCTTACCCCCTCCCTGCCACGGTGACGCCGATCTGTGTTCGCGCCGTGGCAACGCAACGCGGGGGCGGTGCGCGTACTTTCCTGCGCTCTTTCCGCTCGGCTCGGGTCGGGGCCAGGGTGTGGGCAGCGTCCCCTTTCTGTCTCTCTTGGTAAACAGTTGTTTCGGTGTACTGGGCTACTGGCGCCGCTGGTGCGTGGGACGCGTGGCGAGTTGTGCTACGAAGCTGCTTCAAATCGCTACAGTACACTAGTTTTCAGTCCTTTTTTAGGTTTTTCATCTTCGACAAATTTTGGGTTATTCTAGATTGGTATGGTAAGTGTCACCGACTCACACTCGCCGTGCTGCATATATCCACCAGAAGGACGGAAACCTACACAATTGCGTGGACTGAAATGCCAGTATCGTCGTCAACCGGCGCACAAGAGTGCTATAAGACAACGCAAACTTGTAGACGCCGGTGGTCAAATTTCCTTATATTACGCCAAGGGCAGGAATTCCACCACTGGAAGGGCATACAGAGACATGCGTACGTGGAGTCAAACAAGGAAGTTCAGTGATTCTTTCTACTCCCGGGACGGTATACAGGGACATGCGTGGACTTGTGAAAAACGGAATGCAAGTTTTCCTCGTCTTCACGTGGCTCAAAAGGGACTTGAATTGAATTGGGCTGAAGTAAATCTGCCCATTGACTTATTTTTTTGTGATAAATAGGGTGGTAGCTGCATGCTCTAAATATGGTGGTTTGCATTGATGTCGGCCGTAGTAATCTTCACGTCCCTCTCATCGGAATTCAGAGGACAGTTGGCGGGGATCATTAACGAGGAGTCTTCTTTTTAAACAAGAGGGAGTCAACCCATCTACCGCAACAATTAAGTGGATCCAATCCAATTATATGGATCATTGATATTAAGCGGGTAACCATCAAGCCTGTCAATTATCAAAGGCGTCTGGTTCATCACGCCTCTGCTACAAGTTGCAGCTATTCAGAGGGTGCTTGGATATGTTTTAGTTTCATGACTAAAAGTAGTGGGACTAAACTTGCTAGCCTCATCCATTCTTGAATCCAAATACTAAAAAGACTAAAATCAAGTTAATAAGCATTTATTATCCTCCAAACCCTCCAATTCAGAACTCGCCTGGTGTTAAAGGAGAGGAGTTAAATGAGGAGAGAGAGGACTAATCCACATTTTAGTAGGGTATCCCCGACTAAAAAAATTTAGAGGGTGCTTGGATACGTTTTAGTCCCATGACTAAAAGTAGTGGGACTAAAACTTGCTAGCCTCACCCATGCTTGGATCCAAATACTAAAGAGACTAAAATCAAGTTAATAAGCATTTATTATCCTCTAAACCCTCCAATCCAGAACTCGCCTGTGTTAAAGGAGAGGAGTTAAATGAGGAGAGAGATAACTAATCCACATTTTAGTAGGGGTACCTCTGACTAAATTTTTTTAGTCTCAAGACTAGTTTTAACCCCTCTTTAATCAGGGGTGCTTGGAACTTTAGCCTCTTAAAGAGACTATTTTTAGTCAGACTAAAATAAGTCCTTTGGATCCAAGCACCCTCTCAGATCCGTAAAAAGTCAAAGTAAGGCCTTGTACAATGAAAGATGCTTAGGGAGGTGCTTAGAAAAATAAACCGAATTTTTCTGAAGCACCGGTGCCTATTTCTACAGGAGAGACGCTTAGTTAAGCGTCTATCCTGTATAAATAAGCACTGGTGCTTAAAAAAAGCTTGGTTTATTTCTCTAAGCATCATCCCTAAGCACCTTCCATTGTACAAGTCCTAACAGAGACTCGAATGTCCCAGGATAGTGAATGTGCAGTGTGTGAGTTGACTACGCAAATGTTACCACTGTTAGGAGTTGGTTGGAGCATTGTACTAGTACCAGTTAGACGCCACGATCATTATTTGTAGTGAGAAAGCGATTTCAGGTGAGTTGAAGAAAATTTGACTGAGAGGACGCATGCAGTACGGTATCCCTGCTGCGGCATCACTTCTTTGACAATGTGCAAGGGTCAACTGCGCAACAACCAGTAGAGTGCAGTTACCCTCGCGAGGAAAAAACAAAATAAAACGGCGCCGAGATGGATGTGCAGCTGAATAGAGATCACGGCGATTAAGTGTGAGATTGAGACCACGATGATCTGTCAGTGCACATTAAGGGTGCAGTAGTGATGCCGTGGAATTTCAAGAACGCACAAACCAGTCTCCATCCGAGGAAAAGAGGAAACACAACAACCGGTCTCCATCCGAGGGAGGACAAATGCAGATCCCAGCAATGTACGCAACAACAGTGCAGAGCAGATTTTTCTTCCAGGATGAAATGAGATCTTCTACCGCGGCATGGGCAAGTGACGCCCCGTCGTCGTCCCCGTCACTGTTAATACGTGGAGTCGAGCAGTACGAGCCTCACCGGTCTGGGTGAAGCGAGGCGAGGATCTCGCGATGTTCCCTATGTTGATCCTGGGGCGACCTCTCGGCCCTACATGCCCTTTGCTCTCGACATGGTGTTGGCCGGCTGTCTTAACTTGGAGGACCGACCGAGACCGTCCATGCCGCCATGGCTCGTACCAGGGGCATGCAGCCGCACGCAGGTTGTCGAGTCGAAACGGACGTACACGCAGGAGTACTGTGCCAAAAACACAGAAGTACGATCCACCGTTGGATCGCACGGCGCGGGGTCCTGTCGGACGGCTCAGGGGAGAGGACGCCATGACGGGCGGCAGCCGAAGGCACAGGAGGAAGTTTCTGCGAAGTGGACGGACATGTACGCCGGGACCGGCCGGCCGCGTTACCGGCGATCGTGGTGGCCCATGCGGGGCTGGGCGGCCGGCCGGGGACATGGGCGCGCGCGCGGCGAGCGTTATTTGGTCGGGCCCATACGAGATTTTTTGTTTTTTGAACCCCCCATCACGTTCGAAGTGGCAGTACGTACGACGACCTACGCGTCGTCGACGGCATACGGGCGTCGATCACCTCCTTCCTCCTCGAATGAATGCTCGACGGCGACGCATCGGCGGTGCATGGGGGAATCTACGTACGCGCGGCACGTACGGGGCGCAACCGGCCGGCCGGGTCGGTCACTTAATTGGAAAGAGGCGTGCGCGGGGGGCCAGGCATGGCCCTCCACACAGGCCATGGCGCCAATGGCATGCAGCGGCGAGGCCGTGACAGCCGGACGTGGCCCTGCCTCCCCTGTCGCGCGCCCTGCCGCCGGGGGATATGGACCGCGGCGCCGGGGAGCGGACAGCGGGCCTCGCCGTGTTCCGTCGGGGCGGGGACGTCGCGCGGCGCTGCTGGCCCGGCCCCGGACAGGCTCAGGTGCAGGGTTCCCTCCGGCCCGGCGTGTACGTACGTACCGTTCGAACAGCATGCAGGGCCACCTCTGGTGTACGGCCACGAGTGTCTGTGTCGTTGTTCGTTTCTTGACATGATTGAGAGCGTATAACTGGTTGTGATAATGTGGGCAGTTGAATTAGTGGCAAGCTCGTCTTATCTTATCTTAAGTTGTTGTGTTTTTGTGTGTCTTTGTTTTCTGTTGTCCTGACCGGGGAGCAACCCCGGTGCTCTTGCTTCCAGACCCCTAGCTTCAGGGTTCAAACCAAGCTAGTTGGTCCATTCCATTCCGATCCGAGGTTGGTCTGAAGCACTACTGTACCAGTAACGAAATTTATATATGCGTCATGTTTGAGCTCCCCTGTACTGCATGTGTGCACTTTATACACTTCTTTTTTGACGGGACACTTTATACGCTTGGCACGTCTCCAGTGGATGAATACTCTGGTTAGGACTGATTACTGATTAGCAACTAACTAGCTCAAATTCACTTTGACCCCAAGATCCGTTATAGAATGCTGCAAGAGAACAAATGGAAAAAAAACATGGCCGACATTTACAGTCCAAACAGCCCGGCCCATTGAAGCTACAACGATGTGGGGGTACCCTATTTCTCGCTTTAAGCGAGCACATGGGGAGGTCTCGCGTCGGGGGAGCCCATGGGCCGGTCAAGCCGCGCGGGAGGCTGAGACCTGTTTTTCTTTTCTGTTTTTGTTCACTTTTTTGCTTTATTTTTGTACTTTTATGTATATTTTAAAACAGTCTATATATATATATATATATATATATATATATATATACACACAAAAAAAAAAAGGACTATTCAAAATACATTAAAAAATGTTGAACAAGCATTTGAAAATGTTGAATAAGTACTAAAAAATGTTGAACAAGAATTTGACAAATGTTGAATAAGTATAAAAAATGTTGAAATAATATTAGAAAAATGTCGAACAAGTATTTAAAATTAATGAAGAAGTATTTGAAAATGTTGAATAAGTATTGAATATATTGAACAAGTATTTTAAAAATATTGAATAAGTATTAAAAAATGCTGACTAAGTATTAAATATGTTGAACAGATATTTGAAAAATATTGAATAAGTATTTAAAATTGTTGAACTAGTATTTGAAAAATGTTGAACAAGTATTTAAAAATGTTGAATAAGTATTCAAGATGATCAACAAGTATTTCAAAATGTTGAATAAGTATTAAAAAATATTAAACGAGTATATGAAAATTATTGAACAAGTATTTAAAAAGATTGAATAAGTATTAAAAATGTTGAACAAGTATTTAAAAAAAAGTTGAAATAGTGTTCGGGCAGTGTTGAACGTGTATACAAAAAGTGTAGATGACTTGTTACAAAAAATGTTTTTGACATGTACAAAAAAAGAAAGGAAAAGAAAAAGCATTGAAACCCGAAGAAACGGGCGAAAAAAGAATGAGAAAAAAAGGGAGATGAAAAAAGATAAGGAACAAAAAAAGCAAAAAAAGGAAGAAAACCTGAATAGCACAAAAGAATATGAAAAAAAAAAAAACTGCCTACTCAAATAACCAGCAGAAACAGAAAAACCCTATGACGCCAGTGATACAGTAAAGAAAAATAAATAAAAAGAGAAAGAAAACTGGAAAAAGAACGAACTAGTATGAAGAACGGCTTTTGTTTTCTTCAAGTACGTCGGGTCCTACGTATCGGACAGAAACTCAATGCTAGCGCAGTGGGTAGCAACATTACCTTGCAATGAGGGGATTCAAATTCAATTCCTACCCAATCCCGTGTCGCTCCCCCGCGGGGCGGCCCGGGCGCGAAACCTTAGCCCCCGGAGCCCATACAACCAACAACCCCATCCCTCGCCGCCGCCCGCGAGCGCCGCCGGGCAAAGCCCGAGCGGTGTCGGCGGTGTCGGGCCTTTTCTTCCCTCTCGCCTGAAGCACGAGTTGCGCGGGGCTACTCAACTGGGCCAAGGGGCACGAGGAGCGAGCGCGGCACGGCGCGCACTGGTGGCTAGGCGACGCGACCTGATGCGCTGGAGGCTGGGCGGCACACGCTCGGTTGAGGGTCGCCGTTTTCGCGTTGGCCGATGCCATGCGGGCTCCCGCGGATCTGGTGTGCCGTGTCATGGCGGTGGGCAGAGCTGTCCATTGGGCGCGGGGTTGCGCGTCAGGACAGCGCCATGGCGTGCGCGGGAGTTGCGGGAGAGCTAAGCTCCTGGGCGTGGCGAGTCGGCGAGGTGGATGTCCGTCCCCGGTGCAGATCTAGCGGGGTGGCTGGCCGGCGACCTCCTGCTGGCGTGGCCTGGGGGTGAGTTGTCTAGCAGCGCTTGTGCACCATGGAGGTGGTCTGCTGGAAGGGCTGGTTGGGTCACGGGTTTGGGCAGGTGAGGTTGCCGGCAAAAGCCGTACTCCGGCTGTGGCCGGAGCCGTCGATGGCGGTGCCTACGGGCTTCGTCCCCTTGCTGGTGGCATCGATGTTGCAGTCCTCTCCTTCCCTTGCTCGACATGCTTCGGGGGAACCCTAGATCTGGTCTTCCGGGTCGGATGATGACTACGCCATTGGCTCTGCTCGGCATCGTGTTTCCTCTTGAGGACATCGTCCTGGAGCTAGACTCAGTCACAGGGACTAAGTGCTAGTGGACGTGGTTGGCGATGACTTATGTGACATCTCCGTGAGAGCAGCAGAAGCACCCTTCACATGCAAGGTGCGCCAGGCAAGTTATGTCTACCAACCTCGTTGGATTGAAGCGGCATATGTTTGCTCTTTCGGGCATAGCGTTCCTCTTCGATGTCGTCGAGTTTCTTGGAGATGCTTGTGGCAGCCTGGATTGACACGGCGGTTTTTGGTGTGCACTTTGGTAGCAGCGAAGGCGCTCGAGTGCCTGGCCGGGCGTGTTGTGGGGTGTTTGCCTTTCTGGCGTGTTGTATGTATTATGATGCTTTAAGCCTAGTCTTGCTTGGCGCTGCTTAGGTTTTCGCCTGATTTTCCTTGATAAACAGAACAACCTTTTCTTTTCTTAGCACTCGTCTTATGCGGTGCATTCCTCCTTTGGGGTGTTACTCGTAATACCTCTTTCTAGTCAATGAATTTGGCAGCTCTCCTGCTAACATTTAAAAAAACAATTCCTCGCGCGCAAACTTTTTTTAGTCTTTGGTTTTCCTGAAAATAAGTGCGGGTGGGCCGGCCCAATACTGTAGTGCCTCGACATGAGAGGGTTCGTTCGGCTAGCCTAAAGCGAGCAATAGCTCTGGCGGCAGCTATGTGCGTGCTGCCCGCAGCGACTCCATTCTATCCGAGGGTCGCGTGCAGTGGGCTAGTACAGTAACCACGTAGCACTGACATACTAATGTGGTGCGTGTTTTTTTCATTCGTTTTTTGAAAAATACATATATTGTGACAAAAATAAATTACTCCCTCTGATCCATATTAATAGTACCATACTTTAGTATAATTATGTAATAAAGTCGTACTAAGTGTGCGTGAGTTAATTTAGATAGGAGTAGTAGTTAATTTTAACAAAAATGTCCATCCCCAATTAAAAATTGTAAATGTGGTGTAAAAGATGTTAGCTCAAAATTTTAGAAAATGTTTGTACCACTAAAAAACTGTATGTGTGAAAGTGCAACTAATCCCTGGGCGGTTTTGATAATTCTTAACAACATATAGCTCGTTGAACTAATTTTTTTCAAGATAATCATTTCAGAAAGTTCAATGATTGACATGGCATGGACTAGAGATGTGGACCCCTCAAAATGCAAATGACACATATTGGCTCAAGCTCAAGACTCTACATTTTCATTTTAGTGATCCAAGATCACATTGAGTCCATAGGAAAAGCCAATACTATTAAAAAGGGATGAGGTGTTGCTTAATGACTTGTGAGGGAGTCCTGGATTAGGGGGTGTCCGGATAGCCGGACTATAACCTTTGGCCGGACTGTTGGATTATGAAGATACAAGATTGAAGACTTCGTCCCGTGTCCGGATGGGACTTTCCTTGGCGTGGAACGCAAGCTTGGCAATACGGATATGTAGATCTCCACCCATTGTAACCGACTCTGTGTAACCCTAGCCCTCTCCAGTGTCTGTATAAACCGGAGGGTTTTAATCCATAGGACGCACAACAATCATACCATAGGCTAGCTTCTAGGATTTAGCCTCTCTGATCTCGTGGTAGATCTACTCTTGTACTACCCATATCGCCAATATTAATCAAGCAGGAGTAGGATTTTACCTCCATTGAGAGGGCCCAAACCTGGGTAAAAACATTGTGTCCCTTGTCTCCTGTTACCATCCGCCTAGACGCACAGTTCGGGACCCCCTACCCGAGATATGCCGGTTTTGACACCGACATTGGTGCTTTCATTGAGAGTTCCTCTGTGTCGTCATCTTTAGGCCCGCTTCTCCGATCATCAGCAGCGATGCGGTCCAGGGTGAGACTTTTCTCCCCGGACAGATCTTCGTATTCGGCGGCTTTGCACTGCGGGCCAATTCGCTTGGCCATCTGGAGCAGATTGAAAGCTACGCCCCTGGCCATCAGGTCAGATTTGGAAGCTTGAACTACACGGCTGACATCCGTGGAGACTTGATCTTCGACGGATTCGAGCCGCAGCCGGGCGCGCCGCACTGTCATGATGGGCATGACCTAACTCTGCCACCGAACAGTGCCTTGGAGGCCGCACCCGCGTTAGCTCCGACCCTTAGCTTGGAGCCAACTACGTCGATCGAGGACGGGTGGCTAGACACCGCCTCGGGGGCTGCAGTCTCAACGGCGGTCGAGCCGAACACCAGCCTTATCCTCTGCGAAGCCCGTGACTCCAAGGTGCCGGACTCTTATCCGGACTCCGAACCCTCCGCGCTCCTGCCAATCGAACCTGATTGGGCGCCGACCATGGAATTCACCGCCGCAGATATCTTTCAGCACTCGCCCTTCGACGACATTCTGAATTCACTAAGGTCTCTCTCTTTGTCAGGAGAGCCCTGGCCGGACTACGACCAACAGGATTGGGATGCGAATGACGAAGAAATTCGATGCCCACCCACCACCCACTTCATAGCCATGCTCGAATTCGACTCCGAAGACATCGATGGTATGGACGACGATGTAGGCGACGAACATGAACCAGCGCCTATAGGGCACTGGACAGCCACCCCATCCTATGATGTATACATGGTGGACACACCCAAAGGAAACGACGAGGAAGAACGGGATGACGCAACAAAGGGTCGTTCCTCCGAAAAGCAGCCAAAGCGGCGGCGTAAGCGCCGCTCCAAGCCTCGCCCCGACAGAGACAGCGGTCATACAGACCCAGCCACAGAGCAGGGCGAGCCGGCAAATGATGAACATAGCATCGAGCAACCATCCGAACAAGACAACTTGGATAAACAAACCGCACAACCCGTCCTCGGCGAAGATAACAGTCCGGACGACCTCACGCCGGACAAGTTCCTAGAACAGGAAAACCTCCACAAAAGGCTCGCCGCCACGGTGCGTAGCCTGAAAAAGCAGAAGCGGAAGCTCAAAACCGCGGAAGACGCACTCCGAATCAGATGGAGCAAAGTACTCAACACCGCAGACAAATACGGCGATCGTCGCCACACAAAGAGCTACCCGAAGCGAAAGCTACTGCCCGAATTTGATGAGGCCCTAGAGCCCCCAAAATCAAAAAATAAGGATGCCACCCGGTCGGATAGACGAACCCATGGCCAACATAGAGCGGCATATGGCGCCGCACACAAACCAACACGCGATCCACCCAAGGATTTGCATCAAAAGGATGGCTCAGCCAGGTCTCTCTACGGGCCAAGAAAGCAAGCTCTAGCAAGCAATGTGACGCAACAAATATCCGAACAACACGGCGCACCCAAATACAGGGGTGCCGCACACCCCCTCTGTTTCACCGATGAGGCGCTGGGCCATGAATTTCCAGCGGGATTTAAGCCCGTAAACATAGAGGCGTATGATGGAACAACAGACCCTGGAGTCTGGGTTGAGGATTATATCCTCCACATACACATGGCCAGAGGAGACGACCTCCACGCCATAAAATACTTACCCCTCAAGCTCAAAGGGCCAGTCCGGCATTGGCTTAAAGGCCTTCCCGAAAACACCATTGGAAGTTGGGAGGAGCTCGAGGATGCTTTTTGGGCAAATTTTCAAGGGACCTATGTCCGACCTCCGGATGCAGAGGATTTAAGCCATATAACTCAACAGCCCGGAGAGTCAGCCCGGAAACTCTGGAACAGATTTCTTACTAAAAAGAACCAGATAGTCGACTGTCCGGACGCCGAAGCCTTAGCAGCTTTCAAATGCAGCATTCGAGACAAATGGCTCGCCAGACACCTCGGCCAAGAAAAGCCAAGAACAATGGCCGCATTAACAAGCCTCATGACCCGCTTTTGCGCGGGAGAGGACAGCTGGTTGGCAAGATGCAGCACCAGCGACCCAAGTACATCCGAAGTCAGGGATGGAAACGGGAAACCACGACGCAGCAAGGAACATCGCCGGAATAAGGAAAGCAGCTCGAAGAGCACGACAGTCAACGTCGGATTCAAAAGCTCTCGGCAGAATCAGAAAAAGCTGCCCCTCAAGGATAACAGGGACGAGCTATCTAATCTAAACAAAATCTTGGATAAGATATGTCAAATCCACAGCACCCCCGGGAAGCCTGCAAACCATACCCACAGAGAATGTTGGGTCTTCAAGCATTCCGGCCAACTCAACGCCGAACACAAGGGGCTCGACACAGCAAGTGAGGATGATGACGAACCCCACAAGCAGAGCACCGAGAAACAAAAGAATTTCCCACACGAAGTCAAAACAATAAACTTACTCCACGTGACAAAAGGGAAAAATAGAGTGGCGCCTATAGAGATACGTGCCATACGGCCTACCCCAAAGGAGTCTCGCCACTGGTTGTTAAAACCGATCACCTTCGACCATCAGGATTACTCTAGAAGTATCCGGAACGCAGGTTGGACTGCCTTAGTACTAGATCCGATAATCGACGGACTCCACTTTACACAATTCCTAATGGACGGCGGCAGTGGTCTAAACCTGCTATATCAGGACACAGTCCGCAAAATGGGGATGGACCCAACAAAAATTCGCCATAGCAACACTTCCTTTCAAGGAGTAACGCCAGGCCCGAAGGCCCATTGCACGGGCTCTCTCCTGCTAGAAGTTATGTTCGGCTCCCCCGACAACTTCCGCTGCGAAAAGCTAACCTTCCACTTCGCCCCATTTTCAAGTAGCTATCAAGCACTACTGGGACGCGAGGCTTTCGCCCGCTCTAACGCAATACCGCATTATGCATCTCTTACGCTTAAGATGCCCGGTCCCCGAGGCACCATCTCACTAAAGGGAAATATCGAGTGTTCCTCGCGCGCGGAAGAATATGCGACTGCCTTGACAGCCACACATTAAAACAGCTTCAGCAACAAAAGCATCTAACAGGTCATTAAGACCACAGACACGGCTAGGCGAGTCCGGAATAAACATATAATTGATAAAGGTTTAGTAACCGTACACCCCTATACAAGGGGCTCCGCGTATGTAAAATAAGCGGCAATAAGGCTCAATTTTACTCGTCTTGAATTATACTTTGTTTATTTAGTACAACATACATTCCGCGTGACTATTCCTTTTTCTTTTTTAGCTAAGTTCCTCTCTTTTACAGACGAACACCATGCTACGCCCGTCCAGGACACGACGCAATGGAGACACAGGCGCAGACGTGCAGCAGGGACCCGCCTCCAGGATTCTTTTTAGATTAAGACCCTGTGTAAACCTTTCTTACTGTCTCTTGTTGATACACATCCCCCGGATTCTCAGTATAACCGAGGAGGAGGCTGGCGTCTTGGCATGTGGCCATGTCAGAATTTTGCACGTACCTGGACACCAGGGGCTTATTATCAAGGGCACTGCTCAGCCCGTTTTTCATAAAGACCGAATACCTTAGGGAGTGTTCGACGTCGTGAGTTTGGCCTTATATGCATCAGCTCCGAATCATGTCTTTGGTCAAATGTTGGGTTTGCCCGGCTCCTTTGTTTTGCTACCTTACGTTCCGCTCTACCGGCTAAGGCGGCACCAGGAGAACTACTGCCATTGTGCCCCGGTTCAGCCAAGCGAGCACCTCAGTAGAGAAAGCCGAAAACTGACTGTCATGATATAGCGTGAGACTGGTCAACCACTCGATGACCTATCGGAATCTTGGGATTCCTCTGCATTAACGAAGGGCCGTTTCCCGGCCAGGCACACATGCGCCCCGAATTCGGGTGAGCGCGGCGCCACCAGGGGCTATGTAGTAGCCTCACTGTCAAACACCTATGGTCAAGTGAAAGTGATAAAGCATTATAGTCCGGTTGCCTAGTTCACTGCGCTATCACCTCCTTCATGGACCAAGACGTTGGATCAAGTGTGAAAATGCGCCTTCTGCGAACACCCCCGCATTATATGCGTGGGGGCTGAAGCTGACGACTGCCATCTTTCAGGTTATATACACATATATATTAACGGCCGCACATGAGGTATTTTAATTCTTGAAGGCACAAGTATAAAAAAGCTTTTACATTCCATCAAAATATTGTTTTACCATAATACATGTTATTCGAACATAGTATCCTTCGAGCACTGCGTCTCTATTAAACGAGCGCCTTGTAGAACTTCCTGAAAATAGTGCTCGGCAGGTACTCGGCTTCCGTCCGAGTCTTGGGATGCAACATCGGTGGCCTCCATCTCCGCCCAGTATGTCTTGACACGGGCAAGGGCCATCCGCGCACCCTCTATGCATGCTGACCTCTTCATTGCATTGATATGCGACACTGCACCAAGGAACCACTGCACCAAGCTAAAATAACTATTCGGCTTTGGCCTCCCCGGCCACAGATGATCCACGACATCCTTCATGGCGAGTCCGGACAACCTATTCAGTTCGGCCCATTCGGCCAAATGATCGGTCAATGGAAGTGGACGCTCCAGATTGTTGAACTGTGACCAGAAGAGCTTTTCCACTTCGCTATCTTTCTGATCTCGGAAATGTTCGGTCGCATCAGCGGCACTCATAGCCAAATCCAGATAGTCGTCCGCCGAACTCCACATCCGGTCCAACGAAGCATACTTAGGATCTCCGAACTTCATCCGTAGCATAAAGGGCTTTCGAGCCGCGATATCTCCGGCCTGATGCAGCTCCTCCTTCATCGCTCTCATTGCAGAACGAGCATCCTTGGCTGCCGTAATGGCCTTTTCTAGGTCTGTCCGCTCCGCCTGATCTTCTTCCTCAAGAAGCTTGCAGCGGTCAGCAGCGCTCTTCAACTTCGCAGCCATCTCGGCCATTTCCTTTTTGCTTTGGCAATGAGCAGCCTATTCGGCTTTCAACTCCTCAACCGCCTTTAGGGCAGCCGCATCGCTTTCTCTGGCTTGCTCCTTGGCTCGGGCAAGCTCTGCCCGAAGGTCCTCCACAGCGGCAGCCCCATCTGCATCGAGTGCAGACACTGTAAGATACTGGCGTCAAGCTCCTCTTACCAGGTGTCTCCAGAGAGATTACATACCTTGTGCCTCGTCAAACCGCTGGTTGACAAGCGCGATGTCGGCATCCGCCACGTCAAGTTGCCGCGATAGCTCGGCAAATTCATCAGTCCGGCTAGCCACCGGACACTTCGCCACCTGCATAAGAAGGCGGCAAAATTATACCTGGGACTATGATCCTCTGCGTGCTGCCGTCTTCGGCAACACAGAGAGTCTCAGGGGCTACTATCTACACAGGGCGCATCTCATATATGCGGAACTGTCAAAGGGTACATCACTTCGCGTACCTCAAAACCTGTCAGCAAACTCCTGACAGCCTCGTGCAACCTGCTTTCCGCGGACGAAATCCTTTCAATTACCGTACCCATCAATGCAGGGTGCTCCTCTGAGATAGACGCTCGCCCTAGCAGGTCCTTCAGCTCCTTTGACCGCGCACCAGGCGGTGCCAGACTCGCTCGATGGTCTTTCTCAAAGGCCGGACGCGGAGAGCTCTAGGGGGGCATATGACTGCCTTCCGGCCCTGCCGGATTAGGAGAAACCCTCCGCGACGACACTTCCGGGTCGCCCGCGTCGTAAGGCGGAACGGCAGGGGGAGGCGTTCCGCTCTCCATCATCTTCGGAAGAAGGTCCCCCGAAGACGAGTCCTGCTAAGAAGGGCTGAGATCCAAACTACAAGGTAACACATCAGTTATTTTCCTCGGAGATAAAATAAGGATTCCTCTCATTTTAAAACCTCCCCTCTCTACTTACGGCTCGTTGGAGGGCTGATCCCCTTGGGGGCACAGTGTGGCCGAGGTATCCCCCGGCACAGGACCCTCTGGCGAAGATTTCTTCCCCCGCTTTGAGGCCATGGTCTCCGGGTCTTCAGAGGCGGTCCTCTTCTTCCCATGGGTAGAGGAATTTTCGATTCCTCCTTTCCTGACAGCCTCCTTCGCGGAGGCGGTAGCTTCCTTGCCCCCCCTTCGTTTTCCCCTAAAGGAGCGATCTCCAGCATCCTGGTTAACACGGGATCCGGCGAGGTCTCAGGAAGGGGGGCCGGACACCTGATTAACTTCGCCTTCGCTACCCATTCCTGTTTCAAGAAAAACTCTTTTAAGGGTAACGCTGTGATAAATGAACAGATGGTGCGTCCGGGCACAGGGCAACTTACTTGAGTATCTGGACGATTGGAGCTCAGACCTGCATCCTCCGTAGAATCCGGACACACTACTTGTGGTCCGAAGAACAATTTGTACATCTCCATGGGCGTCATGCCAAGAAAATGTTGGATAGCTCACGGTCCCTCCGGGTTGAACTCCCATAGACGGAGGGGGCGACGTTTGCAAGGCAGGACTCGGCGAATTAATATAACCTGCGTCACCACGACCAGATTGATGTCTCTTTCTAGGAGATCTCGGATGCGGCCCTGCAACAGGGGCACGTCCTTTGCCGACCCCCAGTCCAGCCCCTTGTTGACCCATGACGATAGTCGTGGCGGGGGACCCGAGCGGAAAGCAGGCGGCGCTACCCACTTGGTGCCCCTGGGAGTTGTGATATAAAACCACTCTTGTTGCCATAAGCTGAACTCCTCTTGAAAAGAGCCCTCGGGCCATGGAGCGTCAGTATTCTTGCTTATAACAACGCCTCCGCACTCCGCGTGCTGTCCCTCGATCATCTTCGGCTCTACTTTAAAGGTCTTAAGCCACAGTCCGAAGTGAGGAGGAATGCGGAGGAAGGCTTCGCACACGACAATGAACGATGAGATGTGGAGGATGGACTCCGGAGCTAAGTCGTGAAATTCCAGCCCATAATAGAACATGAGCCCCCTCACGAAGGGATCCGTAGTGAAGCCTAGACCTCGGAGGAAGTGAGACACAAACACCACACTCTCACCAGGCTTGGGAGTAGGAATAACCTGCCCGTGAGCAGGCAACCTATGCGAAATTTCGCCGGTCAAAAACCTGGCCTCTCTCAGCTTTAGCACGTCTTCCTCTGTGACGGAGGAAGGCATCCACCGGCCTCGAAGGTCGGAGCCGGACATCTTTGAAGGTCCGAAGCGCCTGGAATCTAGGGCCTTGGGTGTTGGAACTCGAGGCGAAGGGCGAATTCGATTGAGATCAAAAGAAAGCAGTAAGGCCTTGGTCTCTTTATAGGAGATTGAATACTAAGAGCCCCCCGTGACCGTTTGGGACTCGCCTTTGATCGAGGAAACATACCAACGGGCACGACTGGGTTACCCACGTCCGTATTGATGAGGATCCCGTAAATAAAGGGGACACGATCTCTGCTTCGACAAGACGTGCCAAGGAAACTGCCTCGCGAAACGCACTGAGGTGGGACAGTAAAAACGATTCGAATAAAGACTTGGCAGTGGTGTGATGTCACACTACGGAGTACGTCAGCAGATTAGATTTGTGTAAATATTATTCTCTCTATGGAAATATGTGGAACTTATTTTGCAGAGCCAGACACTATCCTTGTGTTCAAAATCTTCTACGAAGTATTCGGAGGAGGAACCCGCCTTGCAATGCCGAAGACAATTTGCGCGCCGGTCTCATCGTCATTGAAGCCTGGTTCAGGGGCTACTGAGGGAGTCCTGGATTAGGGGGTGTCCGGATAGCCGGACTATCACCTTTGGCCGGACTGTTGGACTATGAAGATACAAGATTGAAGACTTCATTCCGTGTCCGGATGGGACTTTCCTTGGCGTGGAAGGCAAGCTTGGCAATACGGATATGTAGATCTCCTCCCATTGTAACCGACTATGTGTAACCCTAACCCTCTCCGGTGTCTATATAAACCGGAGGGTTTTAGTCCATAGGACGAACAACAATCATACCATAGGCTAGCTTCTAGGGTTTAGCATCTCTGATCTCGTGGTAGATCTACTCTTGTACTACCCATATCGTCAATATTAATCAAGCAGGAGTAGGGTTTTACCTCCATCGAGAGGGCCCGAACCTGGGTAAAAACATTGTGTCCCTTGTCTCCTGTTACCATCCGCCTAGCCGCACAGTTCGGGACCCCCTACCCGAGATCTGCCGGTTTTGACACCGACAGCTTGCTTGCTCAAAATGCTTAGTGATATGCTCCAAAAGCCCTCAACCACTTCCTCATATCCAGATATGTCCCAAACCAAAAGTCAAACTCGCCCCCACCGATTTAATCCATTCGACGCCACCGAGTTCATTTGACATAGCCATAGCCAGAAACCCTAATCAGTTCGGTCTCACCGATAGGGATCTCGGTCTCACCGAGATGGGATTGCAAACTCTCTGTTTCCCTTTGTAACATTTCGGTCTAACTAAGATGAGTGATCGGTCCCACCGAGCTCGCAATGCAAACTCTATGTTTCCTTTTAGTAACGTTTCGGTCTCACAGAAATGAGCGATCGGTCCCACCGAGTTTGCCTGGCCAACTCTCTGTTTGCCTATTACAGAAATCGGTCTCACCAAGTTCATGTGATCGGTCTCACCGAGATTAAGTTATGCCCTAACCCTAATGAAATCGGTCCCACCGTGTTGACATGTCGGTCCCATCGAAAACTCTAACGTTCACATTTTGAACTAAATCGGTCTGACCGAGTTTCACGATTCAGTCCCACTGAGTTTGGTCAATTGTGTGTAACGACTAGATTTTGTGTGGAGGCTATATATACCCCTCCACCATTCCTCCATTCGTGGAGAGAGCCATTAGAATGTGCCTACACTTCCAGCATTCATTTTCTGATAGAGAACCACCTACTCATGTGTTGAGGCCAAGATATTCCAATCCAACCACAAGAATCTTGATCTCTAGCCTTCCCAAGTTGCTTTCCACTCAAATCATCTTTCAACCAAATCCAAATCTGTGTGAGAGAGTTGAGTGTCGGGGAGACTATCATTTGAAGCACAAGAGCAAGGAGTTCATCATCAACACACCATCTATCACCTTTTGAAGAGTGGTGTCTCCTAGATTGGTTAGGTGTCACTTGGGAGCCTCCGTCAAGATTGTGGAGTTGAACCAAGGAGTTTGTAAGGGCAAGGAGATCGCCTACTTCGTGAAGATCTAGCCAAGTGAGGCAAGTTCTTCATGGGCGATGGCTATGGTGGGATAGACAAGGTTGCTTCTTCGTGGACCCTTCGTGGACTCGCGCAACCGTTACCCTTCGTGGGTTGAAGTCTCCATCAACGTGGATGTACAATAGCACCACCTATCGGAACCATGCCAAAAATCTCCGTGTCTATATTGCGTTTGCTCCCTCCAAACTCCTCCCCTTTACCTTCATATGCAATGATTTACATTCCGCTGTTATACTCTTAGAATGGCATGTGTAGGTTGATTGCTTAACTTGTGATAAGTTGCTAAAATCTGCCAATACTTAAGATTGGGAAAATGCTAGATTTTTATTTGGTCAAGTAGTCTAATCACCCCCCACTAGACATACTTTCAATCCTACAAATGGTATCAGAGCTTTGGTCTCCATTTCCATAGCTTTGGTGATCATAGCCTTGGTTTCACAACCTAGGAGAGTATGGCATCTAGCGAGGGAAATTATCACTGTAGAGGTCCTTACTTTAATGGTACTAATTTCGCTAGTTGGAAGCATAAGATGAAAATGCACATTCTTGGACATAACCCCGCCGTTTGGGCTATTGTGTGTATTGGCTTGCAAGGTGAATTCTTCGATGGGAGATGATGTCTACTACACAACCTTCTTCTTGTAGACGTTGTTGGGCCTCCAAGTGCAGAGGTTTGTAGGACAGTAGCAAATTTCCCTCAAGTGGATGACCTAAGGTTTATCAATCCGTGGGAGGCGTAGGATGAAGATGGTCTCTCTCAAGAACCCTGCAGCCAAATAACAAAGAGTCTCTTGTGTCCCCAACACACCCAATATAATGGTAAATTGTATAGGTGCACTAGTTCGACGAAGAGATGGTGATACAAGTGCAATATGGATGGTAGATATGAGTTTTTGTAATCTGAAAATATAAAAACAGCAAGGTAACTAATGATAAAAGTGAGCACAAATGGTATTGCAATGCTAGGAAACAAGGCCTAGGGTTCATACTTTCACTAGTGCAAGTTCTCTCAATAATAATAACATAATTGGATCATATAACTATCCCTCAACATGCAACAAAGAGTCACTCCAAAGTCACTAATAGTGGAGAACAAACGAAGAGATTATGGTAGGGTACGAAACCACCTCAAAGTTATTCTTTCCAATCAATCCGTTGGGCTATTCCTATAAGTGTCACAAATAGCCCGAGAGTTCGTACTAGAATAACACCTTAAGACACAAATCAACCAAAACCCTAATGTCACCTAGATACTCCAATGTCACCTCAAGTATCCGTGGGTATGATTATACGATATGCATCACACAATCTCAGATTCATCTATTCAAACCAACACAAAGTACTTCAAAGAGTGCCCAAAAGTTTCTACCAGAGAATCAAGACGAAATCGTGTGCCAACCCCTATGCATAGGTTCATCGGTGGAACCCGCAAGTTGATCACCAAAACATACATCAAGTGAATCACGTGATATCCCATTGTCACCACAGATACGCATGGCAAGACATACATCAAGTGTTCCCAAGTCATTAAAGACTTAATCCGATAAGATTACTTCAAAGGGAAAACTCAATCCATTACAAGAGAGTAGAGGGGGAGGAGAAACATAAGATCCAACTATAATAGCAAAGCTCGCGATACATCAAGATTGTGCCAAATCAAGAACACGAGAGAGAGGGAGAGAGAGATCAAACACATAGCTACTGGTACATACCCTCAGCCCCGAGGGTGAACTACTCCCTCCTCGTCATGGAGAGCGCCGGGATGATGAAGATGGCCACCGGTGAGGGATCCCCCCTCCGGCAGGGTGCCGGAACAGGGTCTTGATTGGTTTTTGGTGGCTACAGAGGCTTGCGGCGGTGGAACTCCCGATCTATTCTGTTCCCCGATCGTTTTAGGGTATATGGATATATATAGGCGGAAGAAATACGTCAGGGGAGCCACGAGGGGCCCACGAGGGTAGAGGGCGCGCCCTAGGGGGGTGGGCGCCCCCTACCTCGTGGCTCCCTCATTTCTTTCCTGACGTGCACTCCAAGTCTATCAGGTTGCTTTACTTCCAAAAATAACTTCTCCAGAAGGTTTCATTCCATTTCGACTCCGTTTGATATTCCTTTTCTTCGAAACACTAAAACAAGGGAAAAACATGAACTGGCACTGGGCTCTGGGTCAATAGGTTAGTCCCAAAAATAATATAAAAGTGTTTAATAAAGCCCATAACCATCCAAAACAGATAATATAATAGCATGGAACAATCAAAAATTATAGATACGTTGGAGACGTATCAACATCCCCAAGCTTAATTCCTGCTCGTCCTCGAGTAGGTAAATGATAAAAACAATTTTTTTGATGTGTAATGCTACTAGGCATGGTTTCAATGTAATTCTTCTTAATTATGGTATGAATATTCAGATCTGAAAGATTCAAGATAAAATTTCATATTGACATAAAAAGTAATAATACTTAAAGCATACTAACTAAGAAATTATATCCTCTCAAAATAACATGGCCAAAGAAAGTTCATCCCTACAAAATCATATAGTTTAGTCATGCTCCATTTTCGTCACACAAGAATGTTCTCATCATGTACAACCCCGATGACAAGCCAAGCCAAGCCAAACAGATAATATAACTCCAAGTAGTTCACCCTCGGGGCTGAGGGTATGTACCAGTAGCTATGTGTTTGATCTCTCTCTCTCTCTCTCTCTCTCTCTCTCTCGTGTTCTTGATTTAGCACGATCTTGATATATCGCGAGCTTTGTTATTATAGTTGGATCTTATGTTTCTTCTCCCCCTCTACTCTCTTGTAATGGAATTAGTTTTCCCTTTGAAGTAATCTTATCGGATTGAGTCTTTAATGACTTGAGAACACTTGATGTATGTCTTGCCGTGCGTATCTGTGGTGACAATGGAATATCACGTGAATCACTTGATGTATGTCTTGGTGATCAACTTGCAGGTTCCGCCCATGAACTTATGCATAGGGGTTGGCACACGTTTTCGTCTTGATTCTCCGGTAGAAACTTTGGGGCACTCTTTGAAGTACTTTGTGTTGGATTGAATAAATGAATCTGAGATTGTGTGATGCATATCGTATAATCATACCCACCGATATTTGAGGTTACATTGGAGTATCTAGGTGAAATTAGGGTTTTGGTTGATTTATGTCTTAAGGTGTTATTCTAGTACGAACTCTAGGGCTGTTTGTGACACTTATAGGAATAGCCCAATGGATTGATTGGAAGGAATGACTTTGAGGTGGTTTCGTACCCTACCATAATCTCTACGTTTGTTCTCCGCTATTAGTGAATTTGGAGTGACTCTTTGTTGCATGTTGAGGGATAGTTATATGATCCAATTATGTTATTATTGTTCACAGAACTTGCACTAGTGAAAGTATGAGCCCTAGGCCTTATTTCCTAGCATTGCAATACCGTTTACGCTCACTTTTACCACTTTTTACCTTGCTGTTTTTATATTTTCAGATTACAAAAACCTATATCTACTATCTATTTTGCACTTGTATCACCATCTCTTCGCCGAACTAGTGCACCTATACAATTTACCATTGTATTGGGTGTGTTGGGGACACAAGAGACTCTTTGTTATTTGGTTGCAGGGTTGCTTGAGAGAGACCATCTTCATCCTACGCCTCCCACGGATTGATAAACCTTAAGTCATCCACTTGAGGGAAATTTGCTATTGTCCTACAAACCTCTGCACTTGGAGGTCCAACAACGTCTACAAGAAGAAGGTTGTGTAGTAGACATCAAACTCTTTTCTGGCGCCGTTGCCGGGGAGGTGAGTGCTTGAAGGTATATCTTTAGATCTTGCAATCGAATCTTTTTGTTTCTTGTTTTAGCACTAGTTTAGTTTATAAAAGAAAACTACAAAAAAATGGAATTGAGTTTGCCTCATACGCTTCATCTTTTTAATATCTTTCGTGAGTATGATGGAAAAGAAAATTGTGCCAAAGTGTTAGAAGAAGAATGCATTAAAATGTTTGGCACTAAATCTTTGAATGATGAGCATGACTGCAATGTTGTTAGTATGAACTCCTTGAATATCCATAGTACTAATGATGATTGCACTAGTTATGATGAAAATGTCTCCTATAAACATGTAAATTTTTGTGGAGTGCATTGGGTTTGTAAGTACACACCAAATAGGGAAGATAGATATTGCAAGAGGCATAAGTACTTAGAAACTAAATTGTTGCAAGAAAGACTAGATGTTTGTGCTAAAAATTTAAATTTTCTTGGCCATACTTGTGAACTTTGCAAGGAACGTGGTCATTTAACTATCCGATGCAAATTGTTTCATGATCTAATCGTGTCCAAAAATTGTGATGACTTGATTTCCCTTGCACATTATAATGAACTTAGTTTGCTTATGGGCTACGAAGAAATGAAACGTATAACTATCTATCTTCCAGAATTTGCCCGTTATAAACTTCTTGGTTTTGATCTAGGGGAAATTTATATGTATTGTGCGGTGAATTGCATTGAAAATCCTTATATTGCCAATTACATAAAGAAAAGAAAGCAAATGGAAGATGAAGAGAATACTAATGAAAGGGAAGAGACTTCCCAATATCCTCCTATTATTTCTTATGATGAATCAGGTAACGAGGAGGAGCCTTATATTCAACCAATCTCATTAATAAGGAGCCCCCAAAAGAGGATTGAACCCACACATGATGTGGTGAAGAAGAAGAAAAGAAAAAGGAAGAGAGGTAAAAAGATATCTCTCCCAAATAATGTTGCTCCTATTATTGTTGTGCCTCATGAAAATGAATCAAAAATAATTGTGGAAGATGATGCACTTGATGATGATCTCATTATGCCTATTGCTTGTTGTGATGATTATGATTGGGAAGATAATGATACTTCTTATGATCTTGAAAATCTTTTTGGCACTTGCTTGGAAGATTATGATATACTATTGGTGCTATCTATACTATTAATGATGAGAGTGACTATGCTTATGATATGAAAAGGCCCAAGCTTGGGGATGCTATGTTTGATGAAGATGATGTTTTTGAGAATATTTTTGCTGCAATTAATGTTTGTCCCAAGCTTGGGGATGCTACGTTTAATGAAGATAATATTTTTAGTCTCTCAAGTTTTGATATGCAAATTTATAAGGATGATAGCATGCCTCCTACTTATGATGATTATATTTATGAAAGTTGGTTTGGAAGAGTGTCAACTTTAGGAAGTAATGATCCCACTATTTTGGAGGATGTTTAGTCATATAATATTTATGAAAGTGGATTTGGATAGGTCATGACTTTATTTAGAAATGATTCCACTATCTTGGAAGAGGTTTCAATCGATTATGATGAGAACAAAGTCGCTACTTATGATGATTATTGTGATGAAACTTATGCTATAAAAAGTAGTGATGATTATATTTATAAAACTTGTCATGATTGTGATTACCCTTTTTTGAACATTACTCTTTTAATTTGGAAACAATTTATGGTATTCAAGTCTCTTATGATACTCCCACTATTTCGAATGAGAAGAATTTTGCTTGTGTGGAGAGTAGTAATTTTCTATGCTTGTTGAACGTGAAAAGAATGATTTAGGTGCTGGTTATATTGTTGAATTCATTCATGATGCTACTGAAAATTATTATGAGGGAGGAATGTATGCTTGTAGGAATTGCAATAATATTAAGTTTCCTCTCTATGTGCTTAAAATTTTAAGGTTATGCTTGTTTTGCCTTCCTATGCTAGTTGATTATTGTTCCCATAAGTTGTTTGCTCACAAAATCCCTATGCATAGGAAGTGGGTTATACTTAAATGTACTACTCATATTATTCATGATGCTCTCTTTATGTTTCAATTCCTATCTTTTATGTGAGCATCATTGAAATCATCATGCCTAGCTAGGGGCGCTAAAACGATAGCGCTTGTTGGGAGGCAACCCAACTTTATTTTAGTTTCTTGATTTTTGGTTTTGTTTAGTAATAAATAATCCATCTAACTTCTGTTTAGATGTGGTGTTATGTTTTAATTAGTGTTTGTGCCAAGTAGAACCTTTGGGAAGACTTGGGTGAAGTCTTTATGATCATGCTGTAAAAAACAGAAACTTTAGCGCTCACGAGATTAGATAAATTTTTTTACTGGACAGTGATATCTAGTTGATTATTTTTGCAGATGATTACTAGACAAATTCCTCAGGTCCACAAATTTATTTTAGAATTTTTGGAGTTCCAGAAGTTTGCGTTAGTTACAGATTACTACAGACTGTTCTGTTTTTGACAGATTCTATTTTTCGCGTGTTGTTTGCTTATTTTGATGAATCTATGGCTAGTAAAAGAGTTTATAAACCATAGAGAAGTTGGAATACAGTAGGTTTAACACCAATACAAATAAAGAATGAGTTTATTACAGTACCAAAGTGGTGGTTTTAGTTTCTTATACTAACGGAGCTTACGAGTTTTCTGTTGAGTTTTGTGTTGTGAAGTTTTCAAGTTTTGGGTAAATATTCGATGGACTATGGAATAAGGAGTGGCAAGAGCCTAAGCTTGGGGATGCCCAAGTCACCCCAAGGTAATATTCAAGGATAACCAAGAGCCTAAGCTTGGGGATGCCCCGGAAGGCATCTCCTCTTTCATCTTCGTTCATCGGTAACTTTACTTGGAGCTATACTTTTATTCACCACATGATATGTGTTTTGCTTGGAGCGTCATTTTATTTTGCTTTGCTTACTGTTTGAATAAAATACCAAGATCTAAAATTCTTATATGTTAGAGAGTCTTCACATAGTTGCATAATTATTCGGCTACTCATTGATCTTCACTTATATCTTTCAGAGTAGTTTGTTGTTGCTCTAGTGCTTCACTTATATCTTTTAGAGCACGGCGATGGATTTATTTTGTAGAAATAGATGAACTCTCATGCTTCACTTATATTATTTTGAGAGCTTTAGAACAGCATGGTAATTTGCTTGGGTTATGAATTTAGTCCTAATATGATGGGCATCCAAGAGGGATATAATAAATACTTTCATATGAAGTGCATTGAATAATATGAGAAGTTTGATTCTTTATGATTGTTTTGAGATATGAAGATGGTGATATTAGAGTCATGCTAGTGGAGTAGTTGTGAATTTGAGAGATACTTGTGTTAAAGTTTGTGATTCTCGTAGCATGCACGTATGGTGAACCGTTATATGATGAAGTCGGAGCATGATTTATTTATTGATTGTCTTCCTTATGAGTGGCGGTCGGGGACGAGCGATGGTCTTTTACTACCAATCTATCCCCCTAGGAGCATGCACATAGTACTTCATTTCGATAACTAATAGATTTTTGCAATAAGTATGTGAGTTCTTTATGACTAATGTTGAGTCCATGGATTATACGCACTCTCACCCTTCCACCATTGCTAGCCTCTCTAATACCGCAGACTTTTTCGCCGGTATCATACACCCACCATATATGTTCCTCAAAACAGCCACCATACCTACCTATCATGGCATTTCCATAGCCATTCCGAGATATATTTCCATGCAACTTACCACCGTTCCGTTTATTATGACACGCTCCATCATTGTCATATTGCTTTGCATGATCATGTAGTCGACATCGTATTTGTGGCAAAGCCACCGTTCATAATTCTTTCATACATGTCACTCATGACTCATTGCACATCCCGGTACACCGCCGGAGGCATTCATATAGAGTCATATTTTGTTCTAAGAATCGAGTTGTAATTCTTGAGTTGTAAGTAAATAAAAGTGTGATGATCATCATTATTAGAGCATTGACCCAGTGAGGAAAGGGTGATGGAGACTATGATTCCCCCACAAGTCAGGATGAGACTCCGGACGAAAAATATATATATATATATAAAGAGAAAGGCCATAAAAAAGAGAAGGCCCAAAAAAATGAGAGAAAAAGAGAGAAGGGACAATGCTACTATCCTTTTACCACACTTGTGCTTCAAAGTAGCACCATGATCTTCATGATAGAGAGTCTCCTATGTTGTCATTTCCATATACTAGTGGGAATTTTACATTATAGAACTTGGCTTGTATATTCCAATGATGGGCTTCCTCAAAATGCCCTAGGTCTTCGTGAGCAAGCGAGTTGGATACACACCCACTTAGTTTCTTTTGTTGAGCTTTCATACACTTATAGCTCTAGTGCATCCGTTGCATGGCAATCCCTACTCACTCACATTGATATCTATTGATGGGCATCTCCATATCCCATTGATACGCCTAGTTGATGTGAGACTATCTTCTCCATAGCCCGTTGATATGGCAATGATGGAAGGGTGAGAGTGCGTATAATCCATGGACTCAACATTAGTCATAAAGAACTCACATACTTATTGCAAAAATCTACAAGTCATCAAAAACCAAGCACTACGCGCATGCTCCTAGGGGGATAGATTGGTAGGAAAAGACCATCGCTCGTCCTCGATCGCCACTCATAAGGTAGACAATCAAAGAACACCTTATGTTTCAAATTTGTTACATAACGTTTACCATACGTGCATGCTACGGGACTTGCAAACTTCAACACAAGTATTTCTCAATTTCACAACTACTCAACTAGCACAACTTTAATATCACTATCTCCATATCTCAAAACAATCATCAAGTATCAAACTTCTCTTAGTATTCAACACACTCATAAGAAAGATTTTACTATCCTTGGATACCTAGCATATTAGGATTATTTAAGCAAATTACCATGCTATTTAAGACTCTCAAAATAATCTAAGTGAATCATGGGAGTTCATCTATTTCTTCAAAATAAAACTACCACCATGCTCTAAAAGATATAAGTGAAGCACTAGAGCAAACAACAAACTACTCCAAAAGATATAAGTAAAGATCAATGAGTAGTCGAATAATTATGAAACTGTGTGAAGACTCTCCCATTTTAAGAATTCAGATCCTGATATTTTATTCAAACAGCAAGCAAAACAAAATAAAATGACATGACGCTCCAAGCAAAACACATATCATGTGGTGAATAAAAATATAGCTTCAAGTAAAGCTACCGATGAACGAAGACGAAAGAGGGGATGCCTTCCGGGGCATCCCCAAGCTTAGGCTCTTGGTCATCCTTGAATATTACCTTGGGGTGCCTTGGGCATCCCCAAGCTTAGGCTCTTTCCACTCCTTATTCCATAGTCCATAGAATCTTTACCCAAAACTTGAAAACTTCACAACACAAAACTCAATAGAAAACTCGTAAGCTCCGTTAGCGAAAGAAAACAAAACACCACTTCAAGGTACTGTAATGAACTCATTCTTTATTTATATTGGTGTTAAACCTACTGTATTCCAACTTCTCTATGGTTTATAAACTCTTTTACTAGCCATAGATTCATCAAAATAAGCAAGCAACACAATGAAAACATAATCTGGCAAAAACAGAACAGTCTGTAGTAATCTGTAACTAACGCAAACTTCTGGAACTCCAACAAATCTAAAATAAATTGGTGAACCTGAGGAATTTGTCTAGTAATCATCTGCAAAAAGAATCAACTAAATAGCACTCTCCAGTAAAAAGTTTTAGCTAATCTCGTGAGCGCTAAAGTTTCTGTTTTTTACAGCATGATCATAAAGACTTCACCCAAGTCTTCCCAAAGGTTCTACTTGGCACAAACACTAACTAAAACATAAAACAACATCTTAACAGAAGATATATGGGTTATTTATTCCTAAACAGAACCAAAAAGCAAGAAACTAAAATAAAATTGGGTTGCCTCCCAACAAGCGCTATCGTTTAACACCCCTAGCTAGGCATGATGATTTCAATGATGCTCACATAAAAGATAGGAATTGATACATAAACAGAGCATCATGAAGATTATGACTAGCACATTTAAGTCTAACCCACTTCCTATGCATAGGGATTTCGTGAGCAAACAACTTATGGGAACAATAATCAACTAGCATAGGAAGGCAAAACAAGCATAACTTCAAAACTTTAAGCACATAGAGAGGAAACTTGATATTATTGCAATTCCTACAAGCATATATTCCTCCCTCATAATAAATTTTAGTAGAATCCTGAATGAATTCAACAATATAACCATCACATAAAGCATTCTTTTCATGATCTACAAGTATAGAATTTTTACTACTCTCCACATAAGCAAAATTCTTCTCATGAATAATAGTGGGAGCAAACTCAACAAAACAACTATCATGTGATTTAAAATTAAGATCAAGATGACAAGTTTCATGGTTATCATTATTCTTTAAAGCATACGTGTCATCACAATAATCATCATAGATAGGAGGCATGCTTTCATCATAGTAAATTTGCTCATCAAAGCTTGGGGGACAAAAAATATCATCTTCATCAAACATAGCTTCCCCAAGCTTGTGGCTTTGCATATCATTAGCATCATGGATATTCAAGGAATTCATACTAACAACATTGCAATCATGATCATCATTCACATATTTTGCTAAGCATTGTATGTAATTCTTCTTCTAGTACTTGAGCACAGTTTTCCTTTCCATCATACTCACGAAAGATATTAAAAAGATGAAGCGTATGAGGTAAACTCAATTCCATTTTTTGTAGTTTTCTTTTATAGACTAAACTAGTGATAAAACAAGAAACTAAAAAGTTTCGATTGCAAGATCTAAAGATATACATTCAAGCACTCACCTCCCCGGCAACGCCGCCAGAAAAGAGCTTGATGTCTACTACACAACCTTCTTCTTGTAGACGTTGTTGGGCCTCCAAGTGCAGAGGTTTGTAGGACAGTAGCAAATTTCCCTCAAGTGGATGACCTAAGGTTTATCAATCCGTGGGAGGCATAGGATGAAGATGGTCTCTCTCAAGCAACCCTGCAACCAAATAACAAAGAGTCTCTTGTGTCGCCAACACACCCAATACAATGGTAAATTGTATAGGTGCACTATTTCGGCGAAGAGATGGTGATACAAGTGCAATATGGATGGTAGATATGGGTTTTTGTAATCTGAAAATATAAAAACAGCAAGGTAACTAATGATAAAAGTGAGCACAAACGGTATTGCAATGCTAGGAAACAAGGCCTAGGGTTCATACTTTCACTAGTGCAAGTTCTCTCAACAATAATAACATAATTGGATCATATAACTATCCCTCAACATGCAACAAAGAGTCACTCCAAAGTCACTAATAGCGGAGAACAAACAAAGAGATTATGGTAGGGTACGAAACCACCTCAAAGTTATTCTTTCCAATCAATCCGTTGGCTATTCCTATAAGTTTCACAAACAGCCCTAGAGTTCGTACTAGAATAACACCTTAACACACAAATCAACCAAAACCCTAATGTCACCTAGATACTCCAATGTCACCTCAAGTATAAGTGGGTATGATTATACGATATGCATCACACAATCTCAGATTCATCTATTCAAACCAACACAAAGTACTTCAAAGAGTGCCCAGAAGTTTCTACCGGAGAATCAAGACGAAAACGTGTGCCAACCCCTATGCATAGGTTCATGGGCGGAACCCGCAAGTTGCTCACCAAAACATACATCAAGTGAATCACGTGATATCCCATTGTCACCACAGATACGCACGACAAGACATACATCAAGTGTTCTCAAGTCATTAAAGACTCAATCCGATAAGATTACTTCAAAGGGAAAACTCAATCCATTACAAGAGAGTAGAGGGGGAGAAGAAACATAAGATCCAACTATAATACCAAAGCTCGCGATACATCAAGGTCGTGCCAAATCAAGAACACGAGAGAGAGAGAGAGATCAAACACATAGCTACTGGTACATACCCTCAGCCCCGAGGGTGAACTACTCCCTCCTTGTCATGGAGAGCGTCGGGATGATGAAGATGGCCACCGGTGAGGGATCCCCCCCTCCGGCAGGGTGCCGGAACAGGGCCCCGATTGGTTTTTGGTGGCTACAGAGGCTTGCGGCGGCGGAACTCCCGATCTATTTTGTTCCCCGATCGTTTTAGGGTATATGGATATATATAGGCAGAACAAATACGTCAGGGGAGCCACGAGGGGTCCACGAGGGTGGAGGGCGCGCCCCCCTACCTCGTGGCTCCCTTGTTTCTTTCCTGACGTGCACTCCAAGTCTATCAGGTTGCTTTCCTTCCGAAAATAACTTCTCCAGAAGGTTTCGTTCCGTTTCGACTCTGTTTGATATTCCTTTTCTTCGAAACACTGAAACAAGGGAAAAAACAGGAACTGGCACTGGGCTCTGGATCAATAGGTTAGTCCCAAAAATAATATAAAAGTGTTTAATAAAGCCCATAGCCATCCAAAACAGATAATATAATAGCATGGAACAATAAAAAATTATAGATACGTTGGAGACGTATCAGGAGAGAACCGAATCGTGAAGCTACCGCGTAAGAATTGAAGATGCCGCAATACAATGCTCAAGCTTGCGATATCCTCTTCAACGGATTGTGCCCCGAAGAATTCAACAAAATCAGCCGTCTTGAGAATGCAAAGGAAATTTGGGATACTTTGATTGATACGCACGAAGGTAACGACTCCGTCAAGGAATCCAAATTGGATGTGCTTCAACGTCGGCTTGACAAGTTCAAAATGAAGGATGGTGAAGGTGTCACTGAAATGTACTCTAGGCTTGCTCTCATCACAAATGAGATTGCAAGCTTAGGAAGTGAAGAGATGACCGACATATTCATCATCAAGAAGATCCTAAGAGCCTTGGATGGAAAATTTGATACCGTGTGCATATTGATCCAAATGATGCCCAATTACAAAGATCTCAAGCCAACAGAAGTCATTGGTAGAATTGTTGCTCATGAGATGTCACTCAAGGATAAATAAGAGCTTCACAACAAGTCTAGTGGTGCTTAAAAAGCCTCATGTGATGCTCCTAAATCATCAAGTGAGAAACAAATCTTCAATGACGAATTGAGTCTAATGGTGAAGAACTTCAACAAGTTCTATAAGAGTAGAAGCAAAGAAAGAAGTTCCAAGTCAAGGTCCTACAATGACAAAATATCTTCTAGTCGTGAGCGTAATTGCTACAATTGTGGAAGACCCAGACACTACTCCAATGAGTGTACGACTCCCTACAAAAGAAGAGAAGACTCACCTAAAAGGAGAAGTAGAAGAGAAGAATCACCTCCAAGAGAGAGAAGGAGTATAGATGATCGTTATGAACGAAGAACCTCTCGCAGAAGCAAGGATTCAAAGAGGAAGGACAAGTCATCAAGGAGCTAAACAAAACGGAGACATCAAGCTCATGCTGGTGAATGGGTATCCGGCTCCGACTCTGACCATCACTCCGAAGAAGTTATCACTCTGACTCCGAATATACTCAAGATGAAGGTGTTGCCGGTCTAGCACTTGTGTCAACCAACTCCTATGACATATTTGACTCACCAAATGAAGGAATTGGAAGATGCTTCATGGCTAAAGGCCCAAAGGTATCACACCCCGAGTATGTTGATTTCAATAGTGATGAAGATGATTTGCTAGGTGATGATGATTTACTTGTTGACAACTCTAGTGATGCAAACTATGATGAACTTGCTATTGATCATGCTAATCAAGATAAAGTGAATGACGATGATAAGAAGGAGATTGGGCGTCTGACTAAAGAACTAAACACTCTTAAGTTAGCTCATGAAACTACCTTAGAATATCATCGAGAGCTTTTAAAGACTCATGAGAAGCTACGCTTTGAAAAGCTCAACCTAGAGCAAGAGCATGGGTTCTTAAAAGCAATCAATGATGATCTTCGTAAGAAAAGTTCTTCTTACATTGCCAAGCATTTACTCTTGTCTACTTACATACCACAAGTAAAATCTAGCAACAAGAGTAAGAAAGATTCTTCTTCTAGTAGTAACAATAATCATGCTAAATACAATATTGTTGCTTCTAGTAGTACTCTTGATTCCATTAACGATTCTCTTAGCCAAGTTACACTTGAGCAAGAAAATAGCTTATTTAAGGGAATTATAGAGAAAGGTGTTTACAAGAGCCTTGCCAGGAGTAAGAAATTTGAGGAATTTTTTACGCAAGCAAGGAAGGCACCGGAAGAATCAAGGTGTTGGTTTTGAATGAAAGTTCAATGCCAATGGAGTTGAGTGGGAAGAAGATCAATACCCCAAGACGAAGTTTGTTCCTCAACAAGAGAAGTATGATCCTACTTCCTTCAAGGGGACACAAGCTCAAGATGATCTTCCACCACAAGACCATAAGCAAAAAGGCAAGGACAAGCTTCAAGAAGAGATTGATGCATTTGAAGAAGCACCCAAGGCCTTGGTCAAGTGGGTTCCCAAGACTACATCAAGTTCTACTTCATCAAGTACGACTACAACCCCAAGGATTCCCATCAAGTTGATGTGGATACCGAAGAACTAGAGAGTTCTTGAGGGTGATTCCGCCAACATACTTCACTCATATCATTTTGGCAAGAACAAGTGCAAACAACTTCCACATCTTGCAGTAGTTCAAGGAGTCACAAACCCTCTTGTTGGTAAGACAAGGGACAGGTAACCTAATGCTTTCATGAACATCATCTTATGTGAACTTCACTCTATGTCTACGGATATCCTTGTTTGTTCCTTGTGGGACTAACCCATGTAGGTATTGAAAGTGCAACTCACTCCAATGGATTGCTCCAAATGATCTACATCAACATTGAACATCCATATATTCAACATCTATGTCGTGGTTTTGTCATGGCAGATGTCCACTTGAAAGGACTTAGTCGTGGAGCCATCGCTACGGGTTAGCTTGAAGGGGTTAAAGCGGACAAGGGACGCAAGAGAGTTTATACTAGTTCGGCCCCTTCGATGAAGGTAAAAGCCTATGTCTAGTTGTGATGGAATTGATGGGGTTTCGATGACCAGGGAGCAAATATGCTTCACCTAAGTCTCGATTTGTTGTATGTTGTCCTGCACCGCCGCCGGGTCGTCCCCTTATATACATGGGTTGACGCCCGTCGGTTTACGGAGTCCCGAGACCGGCTCATAAGCGTGTCCGGTTCGGTCTCCACTACTTCTATCTTACAATACAAGTTACATACCAAAGGCCGGTTTACAGCTACAGGCCTTAAACCGGTTCTGGGCCCTGGGCCTGTACATAGCATCAACATCTGTCTTCATGGGCTTCAAGTAGAATGAACTACTGATGAAGTTAACCCGGCCTCTCCTGGCCAGTTTACGCCCAGTAATAGTATCCCCAACATTAGGCCCCAGATTGATTTGAACAGGTTCATGTCAATCCTTAGTAAAAACTTCGTGTTCAACATCTTCTCATAATTTGGTAAACCGCCGTGACGTCATCTTCTCAGATCGTGGTAAACCGTCGTGACGTCATTTATGAAAAACTGTGTATGACACCTCTTCGTTAACGGGTCTCCGACAATCGAGGCGACAGCCGCGCCTCACTTCCAAATTTGCGGCCCCTTGATTTTCGCGCCTGACACTTATCCCCTGCCTTTTATAAATAGGACCGAGGGGTCATTTTCTTTTCCCCCTCGTGCCTCTTCGCGTCGTCATCCTTGCGCCGCTCAGCCTCTGGAGCTCCGACGCCACCGTCGACCGTCGTCTCTGCTCCGACCTTGGCTGCTGCATCACCCTGAACGCACCAGAATACCGCGGCGCCCTTCCGCTTCTTCCTCAGCTCCAGTAAGCTCTCTGCCCTTTCCACCATAGATCTGTTCTAGGGTTTCAAGGTTCTTCGGTGTTCATCAATCGTTCTTTGTTCATATGATGGTTCTTGATAAACTCCTGAATATCTGCTCTGTATAATGGTAGCCTTTAGCCTATGTTTCCACTTATGCATCTCAAAACAATAGATCTCATCTGGACCTTCACTCATTGGTCCAGTACCGCTTCTTAGATTTTGAATATATTTCCCTTTTCTGATATACCTTAGATCCAAAACTGCAACATCAATTTGTGAAACCTGTTTTCATTCACTTACACATCTGCAGTCTTGACTCTTCGATGTTTAGACTAGGCGGTTTAACTATCTGCCAAAAATTACAACTCGGTATACACCATTAGTCCCCTTGTTGAACTGCCAAACCCTTTACTAGGGCACTGTTGCATTGTTGAACTCCGGTTTAGCAAATATGCATCATCATATAACTGTCCAACGTATTCTTGAACCGGCAATTATTGTATTGTAGATCTTGCCATGGCCAAACAAGTGTATGAGTGCAACTGGGTCCCTTCTTGAGTGACTGAGGACCAGCTGAACAATCTGGTCAAAACGGGTGCTTTAAGCGAGAAAATGTCATTCACTGGAGGGTCCATGGCACGGAATGTCCTCCTACTCCCAAAGAGGGAGAATTTATTGTTTTTGCTGATCATTTAAGCCGGGGCTTCAACCCTCCCGGTTCAAAGTTTTTCCGGGATGTCTTAGCCAACTGGCAACTACGCCCACAAGATATCGGTCCTAACTCCGTAACCAATATCTGTCACTTCCAAGTCTTCAGTGTGGTTTACCTTTAGGAGGAACCTTCAGTAGAGCTATTCAGGGACTGCTTTCACCTGAACCGTCGCACAGAGTTCAAAGACGGGCCCAACACAGAACTGGGAGGTATGGCGATTCAGAAAAGGAAAGAGGTCACCTTCCCTCATGCCAATCTTCACAGCCACCCCAAAGAATGGAACCAGACATGGTTTTATTGCAAGAACACCTCTCCTTCTGAAGAAAATCCCCTGCCGGGTTACCGTCCGGAACGTCTGAGCAATACACACCCTTTTCCTCAAAGGCTGACTGCCAAGGAGAGAAGCAAATATGCTCCTCAACTATCCAAGCTTAGGGCCTTAATGGCAAACGGGTTGACAGGGGTTGATTTTGCTCGCTGCTGGATATCTTGGAGCGTACTGCCCTTAAGCCAGCGCCCCGGTTTGATGTGCGAGTACACAGGAGATGTAAAGGATGCTCAGCGACACATTGATATCCAACTTACAGACGACGAAGTTACTGAAGCTGTGAAAAATATGCTGAATGAACCGGAGGATGTCTGTGCTCAAACCGGCCTACTCCCGTTTTGCACTATTAACAAACCACCAGCGGTAAGAATCATACCATCTGCATATCTGAAATTGCTTATGTCCATATATTATCTGAAAATGTTATTATTTTTGACAGGGCGATGATCCGTTCTGGAACAAGAAACCTCCCCAAGATAAACCGGTGAAGCCAACCCGACAAAAGACCAAAGCTGTGAAAAAGCCTACTGACAGGAAGAGAACCACTGCATCCTCCGATCCACCGGCTGACGATGATGTGGGTAACCTGGATCTTGAGGTAGAACTTGACTCACTTGGTATATTTTTCATACGCCTTATTGATGATGATTATTGCCAGGACGACGCTGAATTCAGTCACGCCGATGCTGCAGAGGTAATCGTTCTTTCCTCCGATTCAGACCCTTTGCCTTCACTAAAGACCCGTCGGGCAAACCGGAAAGTTAAATTTTCTCATCCTCTTGCTTACTTGGATCCAAACTTTCTTGTGAAGACACAACAGCACGAAGCTCGCCGCACAACCCGGCACAGTGGCCAGGTAGCTACCTCCGCCGGTTTACCAAACAGTCCGGTTCGAAAATGCCGTTTAGAGGTCTCTAATTGCCTTGTCACTTCACGCCCTAAAGCGGGTTGTTTTCGTCAACCTCTTAATCCGTCTGATTCCAATTATCAGGGCACTTCTCATTCCTCCTCTGGTGAGTCGTCAGCTACCAAGCTTCCACCTCTCAAAACGGTCATTGGGTAAGTTGTTCACTTGCCTTATTTTTAACATGTATTTTATACGTTATATTGACCTTCATGCTTTACTTTCTCAGTGCCAAACCCAGACCAAGCAAGAAAGCTCGCCTGAACAAAACGGCAGAGGAAAATACAGCTGCCGAACCGGAGAGAATACCAGACCCTAAAGAGGCCAACCTTGATGATGAGTTGAATGACCCACCACCACAAGACCATGACTTTGTTGCTGAACAGGCAGAGGTTGACACCACAGGCCCTGTTGATCAGCCGACCAGTTCTATCCGGACTGATAAACCGGCTAGTCCAGCAAAGAATACTGACAAACCGGCGACCCTAGTACAAACCGGTGAAGAAAAAGATGATGATGTCCTCATTACTGGCTTTGGCCATACTGAACCAAGTAATCCTATTGCTTTGTCAAGACATACTGCCAAAGAGGAATTCTCTGCGGTTGGCAAAGGCAAATGGAATGCTGATTTGTCAACATATGCCGCTCTAAATGCTCAAGATCTCCATTCTGGCTATCTGAACCGGCTGTACACCAGCCACGATTATGAAGCCGGTCTGGTCAATATGATGAAGGAAAAATACGAGGTAACTTCCTATATGCTTCTCTGCTTGTATTATTTCATAGCTTATCAACTCCAATAGCCCCCAAGTGATGGTTTAAGATATCAACTTAAACCGGGACTTGTAGTGAGTATTCAATGTGAACCTCAATTGCATTTTTAACCTTGCTGACGTAGCCCCCAAGGGCCGGTTTAACTTTATAAAGATAAACCGAGACTTTATAAAAGAAAATTTATGTATCAGTAGAATTTGAGTAAATAGCCATTAGCCCCCAAGTGCCAAGTTGAATACTTGTATTGAGCTTGGGACTTTGTAGAAACTGTACGATGAAGAGCAAATATGCATTAGCCCCCAAGTACCAAGGGCATAACTTGTTATGTGGTTGGTACTTCAAATTTGTACTGTCATTTCATCATATAACTATCTCTGTGCAGGCTGAGCTGAGCAAGAGAGAAAATCAAACCGCCGACCTGCAGGAGAACCTTAAGTCACAGCAAGCAGAAACCTCCAAGGCAAAGGAAGAATTGACCAACGCTTTGAGCGCTATGGAAAAACTTAAAGAGGGCTTCAACAAAGAGCGGGCGGATTGGGCGACTGAGAAATCCTCTTTAGCGCAAAGGGCTGAAAAAGCAGAAGCCGCTCTTAAACCGGTGGTTGATGAATTGACCAGCGTGAAGCGACAGATTCATGCCATGACTGCAGCTGTAGTTGGTAAGTATCCATGTTTTCCGAATTGAGCAGACCTTGTCATGTAGCTGCCGGTTTACTAACCCTTGCAATGATACATGAACTCGTATTGGCCACTTAGGATCGGATGTGCGGAAGAAGTTAAAAGTTGCCTACGCTCTGATAGAGCAACTATACTCTGGTGCACAACGGATCATCTACACTGCTTCCCACAACAATCCGCCGCCCACCTTGATCAAAGATACCATTGAAAGGTTATCTATGCTCCCTGCCCGGGTTGAAGAGCTGAAGAAATCTGCTGCTAGAACGGGTGCCTTGACCGCCCTAATCCGGGCAAAAGCGTGGGTGCCTAACTTTGATCCTGTTGAAGCGGCCCAAGGCTATCCCAGCTTGAAGGAAGACGGGACAGAATTTGATGAAGAGGATCTCCGAACCATAAACCGGGAAGTGCGCCCTCTGGCTTGTCAACTGGTTGAAGAGGCGGATCTTTCCCACTATCAAGCCAACTATGATGATAAAACCAAGCGGGTTGCTGAACCAATTCACGACGCTGAAAATCTTATATCGCCAATCCGTAAGCATACTTACGCTCCTGACATTGAACCGTCGCTGCTGGTAAGTGATGAAGCTGTATTTCAAGCGTTAACTGGGATCGACCGGGCAACTGTTGATTTCCAGCCACTGGGTAGGGAGGAAGAAGCCGAACCGGCGCGAGATGATCCGCAACCGTCAGGTCAAGCTGGTGACCAAGCATGAACTAGAGGCCGGTTTAAACTACTACATGCTGTGACATGTATTTGATAAAAACAATGATCTTTTTGGGCACTGGAACGCCTTGTAATAGGCTAGTTAATATACTTGGTCTGGTATGCCTTCGTGCATATTTTTCTTCAACTGATGCTTGTTTGATTCATGCATATTTATCCAAGCTGTTTTTGCAGTCAAGAAGCTTAAAACGCCCTGGCAGTTTACCACCGGGCGGGTCATGATACTCATATATATAAAACCAGAGATGATAACTTAGGTTAGAATATATAACCAAATATGGAAATATACAATACCTACCACTGTCGGGCATGATGTTGGCTAGCCAACCTTGTAGCGGGGCTGATAACCCAAACTTTGGAGGAGAAAACAGCTCCTGTTAATATAGGCCGGTTTACAATGTAAACCGTTCCGGGTTATGATAAACACCGGTTTACTCCATAGCAAGATGGTAACCGAAAATCAGACTGGGCAGATAGTCTCCGGATTAAGATTTGACCATGTTCCATCAATTTGTAATTGACAGTCGAACCGGATTAACAATGTCGGTTTGAAAAAGCAACAAAAAATGTTTATCAAAAAAGAGAACAGAATTCAAGCAAAGGCAGAAATAAAATCATTGTAAATGAGGCTTTGAGCCGATCAAGAGGTATTACCCGGTCGGACACGACCAAGCCCCCAAAAAGGTGTAGCTATGGTTCGAATCAGCCCATCCCCAAATGATGCTTTGGCAATACGCCAATCAAGAGGTGTAGCTATGGTTAGGGTTCGACCAAGCCCCCAAGTGATGTTGTGGCATTGTGCCAATCAAGAGGTGTAGCTATGGTTCGGATACGACCAAGCTCCCAAGTGATGCTGTGGCATTGCGCCTATCAAAAGGTGTTGCTATGGTTCGGACACGACCAAGCCCCCAAGTGATATAATATAAAGCCTTTGAGAAGCTAAATCAAGGGGTAAACCGAACGCCGCTTTAAGAGCAGAAGCTCCATGTAACCACTCATGATGTAAAAATAACAGACACCCTGCTTTGGCTGAGGTTCCGGTTTATTGTATTGATCATAATATATACATTGTCATAATATGTACATAAGCAGAGCCTATAGCTCAAGTATAGTAAGGCCGAAGATGAGCAATATTCCATGGCCGGTTGGTCTCCTCCTCCGACGTACGTGAGTCTTTGCGCTCTCGAATATCGATTAGGTAGTATGACCCGTTGTGTAGATTCTTGCTGACCACAAAAGGTCCTTCCCAAGGTGGGGATAACTTGTGCATATCCGTCTGATCCTGGATGAGCCGAAGCATCAAATCTCCTTCTTGAAAGGTTCTGGTTCTAACCCGGCGGCTATGATAGCGACGTAGATCTTGCTGATAAATTGCCGAACGGGCAGCCGCTATGTCACACTCCTCATCCAACAGGTCAAGAGCTTCTTGCCGTGCCTTCTCGTTGTCCGCTTCAACATATGCCGCTACACGAGGTGAGTCATGACGGATGTCACTGGGAAGAACCGCCTCCGCTCCATAAACCATGAAGAATGGCGTGTATCCTGTCGATCTGTTGGGTGTGGTGTTGATGCTCCATAACACAGAAGGTAGCTCCTCAACCCAACAACGCGGCGTCCGTTGCAAAGGAACCATAAGCCGGGGTTTGATGCCTCGCAAGATCTCTTGATTGGCCCTCTCTGCTTGACCATTGGACTGTGGGTGAGCCAGTGATGATACGTCAAGCCGGATGTGCTCATGTTGACATAACTCCTTCATGGCACCCTTGGATAGATTGGTACCATTGTCAGTGATAATGCTATGTGGAAAGCCAAACTGGAAGATCACCTTTTTGATGAATTGAACCGCTGTGGCCGCGTCACACTTGCTAACGGGCTCTGCCTCTACCCACTTTGTGAACTTGTCAACCACCACCAAGAGGTGGGTCTTCTTGTCCTTGGACCTCTTGAAAGACCCAACCATATCCAGCCCCCAAGTCACAAATGGCCAAGTAATTGGAATCATTCTCAATTCTTGAGCCGGTACATGAGCGTGTCTTGAGAACTTCTGACAGCCATCACATCGTCTGACCAAGTCCTCAGCATCAGCATGAGCTGTCAACCAATAAAACCCGTGACGAAACGCTTTGGACACCAAAGATTTTGAACCGGCGTGGTGACCACAATCTCCTTCGTGGATCTCGCGCAAAATTTCACAGCCTTCCTCAGGAGACACACAGCATTGAAATGCCCCTGACACACTGCAATGATGCAACTCTCCATTGATAATAGTCATGGACTTGGACCGCCGGATTATCTGCCTGGCCAGAGTCTCATCCTCTGGTAACTCGCCCTGGTTCATGTACGCGAGATAAGGAACCGTCCAATCCGGGATAACATGAAGAGCCGCCACCAACTGAGCTTTTGGATCAGGAATAGCCAAATCCTCTTCACCAGGGAGCTTGACGGACGGATTATGCAGAACATCCAAGAAGACATTAGGCGGGACCGGTTTACGTTGAGAACCCAACCGGCTCAAGGCGTCTGCCGCTTCGTTCTTCCGTCGGTCCACATGATCCACCTGATAACCTTTAAAGTGACCTACAACAATATCACCTCACGACGATATGCTGCCATGAGCGGATCCTTGGAATCCCAAGTGCCAGACACTTGTTGAGCCACCAGGTCCGAGTCGCCGAAGCACTTAACTCGGCTTAGATTCATCTCCTTAGCCATCCGAAGACCATGGAGTAAAGCTTCGTACTCAGCTGCATTATCAGTACAAGGGAACATTAAATGGAGAACATAACAAAACTTGTCACCTCGTGGGGAAGTTAATACGACTCCAGCCCCCGAGCCCTCCAATTGCCTGGACCCATCAAAATGAATAGTCCAATAAGTGTGATCCAGCTTCTCTTCAGGTGTTTGCAGTTCTGTCCAATCGTTGATGAAATCCATAAGTGCCTGAGACTTGATCGCCGTTCGAGGTATGTATTTCAACCCATGAGGCCCAAGCTCTATAGCCCACTTGGCAATCCAGCCAGTTGCTTCCCTGTTCTGGATTATATCTCCCAAAGGAGCAGAGCTGACCACTGTGATGGGATGACCTTGGAAGTACTGCTTAAGCTTCCGGCTTGCCACGAAAACTCCATACACCAACTTCTGCCAATGCGGGTTCCTTTGGTTGGACTCAATAAGTACCTCACTGATATAGTAAACTGGACGTTGAACCGGATATTCCTTGCCTGCCTCCTTGCGCTCTACCACAATAGCCACGCTGACTGCTCGAGCGTTAGCTGCCACATATAACAACAATGGTTCTTTATCAACCGGAGTAGCAAGAACCGGTGGATTAGCCAGCTGCCGCTTTAAATCCTCAAACGCCTTATCTGCGGCAGAACTCCAGACGAAGTTGTCGGTCTTCTTCAGCATCTGATACAAAGGAATCGCCTTCTCGCCGAGGCGGCTGATAAACCGGCTCAACGCGGCAATCCGGCCTGCCAAGCGTTGAACGTCATTGATACACTTCGGTTTAGCCAAGGAGGTGATGGCTGTGATCTTTTTCGGGTTAGGCTCAATGGCCATGTTAGATACCAGAAAGCCCAATAGCTTGCCTGCCGGTACACCAAAAACGCACTTGGCCGGATTAAGAATCATCTTGTAAACCCGCAGGTTATCAAAGGTTTCCTTCAAATCATCAATCAGAGTCTCCTTCTTCCTTGACTTAACCACAATATCATCCACATAGGCATGAACATTACGACCGATTTGCTTATGAAGGCAATTCTGCACACACCGTTGATAAGTCTCCTGGGCACTCTTGAGCCCAAAGGGCATAGACACATAGCAGAAGGCTCCAAAGGGAGTTATGAAGGCCGTCTTCTCCTGGTCCTTAACTGCCATTTTGATCTGATGATAACCAGAATATGCATCCAAAAAAACTCAAACGCTCACAACCCGCCGTAGCATCGATAATTTGATCAATAAGGGGGAGGGCAAAAGGATCTGTCGGACAAGCTTTGTTGAGATCTGTGTAATCCACACACATACGCCATGTGCCGTTCTTCTTAAGGACCAGCACCAGATTAGCTAACCATTCAGGATGGAAAACTTCAACGATAAATCCAGCAGCTAAGAGCCTGGCCACTTCCTCTCCAATAGCTTTGCGTCTTTCTTCATTGAACCGGCGGAGAAACTGCTTCACCGGTTTATACTTAGGATCAACATTAAGAGTGTGCTCAACGAGTCCTCTCGGTACACCTGGCATGTCACAAGGCTTCCACGCAAATATGTCCCGATTCTCACGGATGAACTCGATGAGCACGCTTTCCTATTTCGGATCCAAGTTTGCGCTGATGCTGAACTGCTTGGACGAATCGCCAGGTACGAAGTCAACAAGCTTAGTCTCAACAGCCGATTTAAACTTCAGGGCCGGATCATGCTCTGTAGTTGGCTTCTTCAATGAAGTCATATCTGCCGGATCAACATTGTCTTTGTAAAATTTTAACTCTTCTGTGGCACAAACCGACTCAGCATAGGCCGCATCACCTTCTTCACACTCCAGAGCGATCTTGCGGCTTCCATGGACGGTTATGGTTCCTTTGTGACCCGACATCTTGAGCTGCAGATAAACATAACAGGGTCGTGCCATAAATTTAGCATAAGCCGGCCGTCCAAACAGGGTGTGATACGGACTTCTGATTTTCACCACTTCAAAGGTCAACGTTTCTGATCTGGAATCGTGATCATATCCAAAAGCCACCTCCAGAGCTATCTTACCAACGGGATATGCCGATTTACCAGGCACTACACCATGGAACACCATATTGGACGGTTTAAGATTTTTATCGGTTAACCCCATGCGACGGAAGGTTTCATAGTAAAGGATATTGATACCGATTCCTCCATCCATGAGTACCTTGGTGAACTTATAACCTCCCACCTGAGGTGCCACCACCAATGCCAGTTGACCCGGATTGTCAACCCGGGGTGGATGATCCTCTCTACTCCATACAATTGGCTGCTCGGACCAGCGCAAGTAACGGGGCACTGCCGGTTCAACAGAATTCACGGCCCTCTTATGAAGATTTTGGTCACGCTTGTCCAAACTAGTGGTGAAGACATGGTATTGCCCACTATTTAACTGCTTCGGGTTGCTCTGATAACCCGATTGCTGCTGCTGCTGATTGTAGCCACCCTGGCTTCCCTAGTTACCTTGATTGTTGTGTCCGCCCTGATTACCATTGAAACCTGAACCAGAATTTCCTCCACCATAACCCGTCCCATGAGATACGGAGCCTGAACCGCCACCTGGTCCGTGATCATACCGGAAAGCATTAGAATTTTGAACTCTTGCATGATGTAGCAATCCTTCCAGAGGTGTGTGGCCGGCATCTCCTTCGTCCCATGTTTTGGGCAGGGTTGGTTCAATAGGTAAGATAGGCGGTCCGGGTTAGGATTAGGCGCTCCGCTGCGATTGGGCGGTTTACCCTTACGTCGCTGGCCCTTGTCCTGTGTGCTGGTATTAGCCACAAAGTCCATGCTATTATCCGCTCTACGTTTCCTGCCGTTTCCATGACCCGCCGGGTTGTAGTGCTGCGCTTTTGCGTTGCCGCTCTTTTTTTTCCTTCCCTGCCTTATCATCATCAGACTCGGGATCCTTGGTACTATCAGAGTCGGCATACTTCACTAACGCGGCCATGAGGGTCCCCATATCGTTGCAATGGCGCTTTAGCCGTCCCAAATTCAACTTTAGAGTTTCAAACCGGCAGTTGCCTTCCAAGGTTAGAACTGCAGTATCGGCATTGATGCGGTCTGGCGAATGCAAAATTTTCGAAACCCGGCACGCCCAACGGGTTGTAGACTCTCTTTCCTCCTGGACACAGGCAGCTAAGTCTACTATCGACATAGGTTGCTTGCATGTATCCTTAAAATTCTGGATGAACCGGGCTCTCAACTCGGCCCATGAACTGATAGAGTTAGCTGGTAGACTTTTTTAACCAAGTACGGGCCGTTCCTTCTAGCATCATGGTGAAATATTTCACACACGCCGCATCATCCACATCAAGCATCTCCATGGCCATCTCATAGCTTTCCACCCATATTTCTGGAGATAAATTGGCAGTGTAATTCGACACCTTATGCGGGCCCTTGAAATCCTTGGGCAGGAGCACATTGCGTAATGCTGGGACAAGGCACGGCACCCCCAAAGAACTAGAGGTAACTCCTGGCTCGACTGATGTGGTAGGACGAACCGGAGTAAGCTGACGAGCTTCATATTGCACCGCTAACTCGGCTTCCCTGCCTGCTCGGGCCTGGTCTACCACCTCCTGAGCATCACAAGCGCCACCTGCCGGGTTGTTGCCACGGGGCGCTTCACGGTTCCATGCGTTGCTTGACACGGCCAGTCATCCATACGCTTGCTATAGCTCTGTCTTGGACGAGGGGTGGAATGAATTCGATCACGGCTGTACGAATACGCTTCCTGTTGAACCAAGGATGTCCGAAGAAGCTCCTTAACCCGACGCGTCTCCACCGCCGCCGGAGATCACCTTCAATTGGGATGGCCTCCAGTCGTGAAGCGGCAGCAACGAGATTGTCCATCGGAGTAGAATAATGACCCGGCGGCGTCGGGACGGGCTGAGACACAATGTTGTTCTGCCGAGGTGGATCCATCAATCGTGGCTGAACAGGCGCACCCGCCCCAGGTGCCTCCACCCGGTTTGCTACCGGTGGGTTACTGGTCCCCGCTCCTGGGGTGTTAAAGAGGTTCCTGGCATCGTAAACCGGAGGTAGGCGAGACCGGTGCCTCCTCTTTAGGACTTCATGCAATGCGTTCTGATCCGGCATAAGCCGATAAGCCTGCGCGTCCAAAGCGGCCCACTCCAGAGTCATCCTGACATCCTCAGCTGCCAAATCGGCCTTGGCCTGGGTGATCTGATCCTTTATCTTTGCAGTTTCCACGTTGTGGGCATCCTGATCCATCGGGTTAGCCTCCGCCATGAGAGTAGCCAACGCATCAAATAGATCAGATAAAACTTGAGCCGGCGGCCGCACAGGGCTTCCTGCCCCGACTGCCGTCGCCGCTGCTGATCCAGAGATCATTGCTGCTGCGGTCGAAGAGTGGATCGCTGCCTGTGTACCGGCCATGAATATTCCAACCCGGTTTGGCGGATCAGAGGGGTCCAGAATACTGTCGCCATCGGAACATCCCCAATCCGGCCATCTTGTAATTGATATAACGACTCGGTCTCTCCGGTCGATGACTCATCGCCGGAATAAACGACGGTCTCCCCACCAGATTCCAATCTATCCTCGTATTCCCCTCCATGGATGACTCCCACGAAGGCACGCTTCATGGCCGGCTTGACCCGGACAGATCGTGCACGCTGAGCCGTTTCGACAAGGTCGGTGCAGATGTCCGGCTCAGGGCCCGGTTCACCGATCTTGCCGATGAAGACGTGTATGCCACCAAAGGGGACCCGGTACCCGTACTCAATTGAGCCGGCCTCGGGGCCCCATCCTGCATCGTCGATGTAGAGCTTGCCGCGATGACTCTTGGTCATCCGGCCCACGGCGTAACCCTTGAGTCCTTCGAAGTTGCCCTCCAAGAACTTGAAACCATCGTGCAATAGCCCCACAGTGGGCGCCAAATGTCGTTGTTTTGTCACGGCAGATGTCCTCTTGAAAGGACTTAGTCGTGGAGCCATCGCTATGGGTTAGCTTGAAGGGGTTAAAGCGGACAAGGGACGCAAGAGAGTTTATACTAGTTCGGCCCGTTCGATCAAGGTAAAAGCCGACATCTAGTTGTGATGGAATTGATGGGGTTTCGATGACCAGGGAGCAAATATGCTTCGCCTAAGTCTCGAGTTGTTGTCTGATGTCCTGAACCGCCGTCGGGTCGTCCCCTTATATACATGGGTTGACGCTCGTCGGTTTACGGAGTCCCGAGACCGGCTCATAAGCGTGTCCGGTTCGGTCTCCACTACTTATATCTTACAATACAAGTTACATACCAAAGGCCGATTTACAGCTACGGGCCTTAAACCGGTTCTGGGCCCTGGGCCTATACATAGCGTCACCATCTGTCTTCATGGGCTTCAAGTATAATGAACTACTAATGAGGTTAACCCGGCCTCTCCTAGCCGGTTTACGCCCAGTAATAATATCCCCAACAATCTACATGAAGTCATCATCGACAAAACCCAAGGTTAGTTCATCCCTCTTAGGGGGGATATCACATCTATGGGGAGCTTTACTCTAAGAATTGAGCTAAAGCAACTCTAATGGTGTGAACACAATAATGCTTTATGTAAAAGTGGTAACCCCACTTGTGCTTAAACGATGAGTATGACCTATGATCAAATGTTTTCATTTGACGCCTAAGTCAATATACTCATATATAGATGACCTAGTCATCGCTAATTGCGTGATAGATGCTAGAGTGTTTGTGCATGCTTTGCCACATATTTCTTTTGCCGTCTTATTGTGTGAGCTTGTTGATTGCATACTTTTCCCATTCGAGGACATCCATTTGTTGCTTTGATTGTTTGGCTCTTTTTCTTTTGCCAAATGGATGGACAAGAATGCCTAAGAACTTCCTCTAGCTATCTATGCTTTTCTCGTCCCAAACTCTAATGCTACATCACAAAGTTTGATCAAGTTAGATTCGAACCCTCCTGGTGAGGAGCACTCGGAGTCACCGATTCATCATAGACTTAAACTTCCAAAACCTCTGTGTGTATTTCGGTCTGACCGATTCGTCCCTTTCGGTCATACCAAGTTCATTGAGTTGATCTAGGTTTTCAATCTCGGTGCAACCGATTAGAACCGTTCAGTCACATGGAGTTGCAGTAACCGCTTGCGATTCTGCGTCTCGGTGCTACCTAGTTGTTCCACTCGGTCACACCGACATGGTCAGGATATATATACCGATGGGTCAAATTTTGGAAATTTCTCCGAAACCTTTTCGCCCGCGCCTGCTCTACCGACTCGGGTCTCCGGATCGTCCTCTCATCGCTAGCGACCCCCTGCCGCTGGTCTCCGCCGCCGTCAACGGGAATCTTCACCGCCGTTGCCGCCGTAGCGAACTCATCGCCAAGTTAGGGTATGAGTTCGATCCTTTGTGCAATCTTTACCTCCGATTCTTAGCACAAAGTCAATGCCATGATTGTTACCACGTATGAGATCATCCTATCCAGCAAAAACTTCCTTTAGATTAGTTTTGATTCAAAAAAATTGGGGTTAGGTTTCCGCCGAACTCATCTCGGACCGACCGAGTTGTGGAAATCGGTCTCACCGATTTGGCTTAGGCCATTGCACTTTTAACTTTCGGTCTAACCGAAACTTGCAAATCGGTGTGGCCAAGTTCAACTCTCAGTGAAACCCTAGCAATCTGGGAGTCACCAAACTGTGTCTCAGTCTGACCGATTTCACTAGTTTAGACTCCAAATTTGCTCTGGTGTCACCGAGTTTAACAAATCGGTAGCTCCGAAATGCTTTCTGTGGAAAACTAAAACTAAGTTTTTGACTCAATTGTTTTGCAAAACCTCTGCGCTTTGTGATGCTCATCCACTCTATCTCATCTATAACTATTCACAGGGTCAACCTTTAGTTTGCAGTGTCAACAATGTCTGATCAGAGTGATAGCCAGAACAAGTCTGAGGAGCAAGTTAACCTAAGTGAGGGCACTAGTCCCTCTGGCAGTTATGACGAAGGCAACAGAAGTACTCCTAGCAACCTGCCTAAGGCTGCTACTAGGCAGAGGAGAAAGAAAAATTCTGATTCTGAAGATGTAGACTATGTTGCTGCTGAGAGGAGGTCAGCTCTAAGAAGAAGGTTGTCAAGAAGGAAGTTGGCACAGCTGCTTCAACAAAGCCTGGTTTGAACAACAAGGCCCCTCCAAAGAGAGTGTCCATGTCTAAGGTCAGAGCCTCCACTCTTGAAACGTCCAAATCAATTGTTGGAGAGGTTGCTGGTGAGGGCAAGAAAAAGAAGGAAAGAAAGAGAGGGAGATGGTGCAAGAAAGTAGATCCCATGGAAGAATTTGAGAAGCACTCATCTGATGAGGAGGAAGAGGAAGAAGAGGATGCTGCATCAGCACCTAAAGATCAAAAGATGATGGGGGTTGCCATCAAGTCTAGGGCTGCTCCTTCAAAGCCCAAGACTGCCCCCAAAGCTACTGCTCCAGCCCCCAAAACTGCACAAAGAGAAGCACCAAGAACATACCAGCTGCTGACAAGAACAAGGCCCCAGTGCCTGAAATAGAAGAAGAAGATGATGAAGCCCAGGTGCTCAGAAAATTAAAGCCCAAGATCCATGATCATGATGACAATCACCCAGTGGCTGAAAATATGAAAATCAGGAAGGATCCAGGTCTCAGATTGTGGAGACAATTCGATCCTTATGCCGCGAGGAGAAGGACTGTTGTGGACTATATATTTCACACCAAGGAGCAGCAGGACTTCTATGAGACAATTCAATTGGATAAGAAGCCCATTGTCTGTGACATAAAGTGGGCAGATTGAAAGTACATTGACAACAATGAAGACCACTTCCCAGGAGTACATGAGAGCTTCAGACTCAATGGAGTAGACACTTTTGTGGGTTAGAAATTGACCTAGTGGAATGATGAGCTCATTATGCAATTCTATTCTATAGCTCATTTCTATCCTGATGGAAGGATTGTTTGGATGTCTGAGGGTACAACGTACTAATCAATAGTTGCTGAGTGGGCTAAGCTGATCAATGCCCCTAAAGAGCTTGAGGATGACATTAATGTCTATGCCAAGCGCAAGAAAGATCACAACTCCATGCCCAACATGTACAAGGAGATACCTGACAAGGCCTTGGAGAAGCAGAAGCTAGGCTCTGTATATCATCTATTGTCTGGACTAGCCACCATAAACACCATTTTGAGGCACACCTTGTTGCCCAAATCAGGAGATCACAGGATGATCAGAGGCCACTCCATCAATTTGCTTCAGCTATTTGATGTGTCCCAGAAGTTCAAGGTGATGAGTTTGATTGTTGAAACAATCAAGAGGACAGCTGCTGACCAGAAGAGATCATGTGGGTATTCTCCACACATCCAGATGCTCATCAACTCCAAGATGGGCATAGGCACATACTTGTTGGACAAAGAACACCTTCCCTTGAGGCCTGACTTTGAGGACAACACAATTGTCATGGATGATGAAGATCCTACATAAGTAGAGGCTCAAGAGAAGAGGAGAAAGCAAAAGCAGAGAAGGCAGCAAAGATGCCAAGTGCTGAAGAGGCTTCACAAGTTTTCCTCAAGTCAAAACAAGATCAACTTGGATATCTTATTCAAGCCACTTTGAGGATTGAGAAAGGATTGGCCACCCTGACTCAGAATCAAGAGAGTCTTGAGAGGATCATTGAAACAAAGTTTTATGATCTAGACTTGAAGGTCACCGAGATGCAAACAACTGTTGAGCAGCTCCAGGAAGAAGCTGAAGAGAGGAAAGGGAAAACTACCACTGAATTTTTTTAGAGAGTGCCTAGGGCACAAAGATCTGCAGTAGTGACTGTGACAGACAAAAGAGCTACTACGTCAGCACCCGCAGCCACAGCTTCAGTTGCCCCTCCGGTTGCAACTCCACCAGCTCCAACAACCTCAACAGATGGATTTGTCCTAGGAGTCCTCTCCACGCCACCTCCATAAGATCTATCCTAGAGAGCCGCATAGCACTATGCATTTTCAAGCTTTTTGGCAACTTGTTGCCAAAGGGGGAGAAAGTGTATAGATCACAGGCTGAGAGAGAGAGAGAGAGAGATTTGCTTCTTTTTCCTCATTTGCTACTTGTTTGATACTTATTTGTTTGCTTGTTTGGATGATACTTTATGTGTGTGTGAGATACTTGTATGGTCATGTGTTTGATCATATCATACTTTAATGCTTGCTTGGATGATGACATTATCTATCTCTCATGTATGATCATTCAGTTTGTCTTGGTAATGAGTGCATATTTCATATTCTATTATTTTGAGCGATCCACCAAGATGTATGTGACATGGAAGAGTAACCCATGATCCTAATTGATTGTGCATTTGCATTCAAAAGCAAATTTTAAATAACGCACAAATTTAGGGAGAGCTCTTGCTTATCACATACTTCTCAAAGCGACGATGTATTTCATTCTTATTATCATTTGTCGAAGTTTTTATCTATATGTTGTCATCAATTACCAAAAAAGGGGAGATTGAAAGTGCAACTAATCCCTAGGTGGTTTTGGTAATTCTTAACAACATATAGCTCATTGAACTAATATTCTTTCAAGATAATCATTTCAGGAACTTCAATGACTGGCATGGCATGGACTATAGATGTGAACCCCTCAAAATGCAAAGGACACATATTGGCTCAAGCTCAAGACTCTACATTTTCATTTTAGTGATCCAAGATCACATTGAGTCCATAGGAAAAGCCAATACTATTAAAAGAGGATGAGGTGTTGCTTGCTCAAAATGCTTAGTGATATGCTCCAAAAGCCCCCAACCACTTTCTCATATCCACATATGTCCCAAACCAAAAGTCAAACTCGGCCCCATGATACGTCCATTTTGCATCATGCTTTTATATCGATATTTATTGCATTATGGGATCTTATTACACATTATGTCACAATACTTATGCCTATTCTCTCTTATTTTAGAAGGTTTACATGAAGAGGGAGAATGCCGACAGCTGGAATTCTGGGCTGGAAAAGGAGCAAATATTAGAGACCTATTCTGGACAACTCCAAAAGTCCTGAAACTCCACGAAAGTCATTTTTGGAAATAATAAAAAATATTGGGCGGAAGAAATACCAGAGGGGGCCCACACCCTGGCCACGAGGGTGGGGGGCGCGCCCTACCCCCTGGGCGCGCCCCCTGCCTCGTGGGCCCCCTGGTGGCCCTCCGGTGTCCATCTTCTGCTATATGAAGTCTTTCGTCCGAAGAAAAATCATAAGCAAGCTTTCGGGACGAGACTCCGCCGCCACGAGGCGGAACCTTGGCGGAACCAATCTAGGGCTGTGGCGGAGCTGTTCTGCCGAGGACACTTCCCTCCGGGAGGGGGAAATCATCGCCATCGTCATCACCAATGCTCCTCTCACCGGGAGAGGGCAATCTCCATCAACATCCTCACCAGCACCATCTCATCTCAAACCCTAGTTCATCTCTTGTATCCAATTCTTGTCTCAAAGTCTGGGATTGGCACTTGTAGGTTGCTAGTAGTGTTGATTACTCCTTGTAGTTGATGCTAGTTGGTTTATTTGGTGGAAGATCATATGTTCAGATCCTTTATGCATATTAATACTCCTCTGATTATGAACATGAATATGCTTTGTGAGTAGTTACGTTTGTTCCTGAGGACATGGGAGAAGTCTTGCTATCAGTAGTCATGTGAATTTGGTATTCGTTCAATATTTTGATGAGATGTATGTTGTCTCCCCTCTAGTGGTGTTATGTGAACGTCGACTACATGACACTTCACCATTATTTGGGCCTAGAGGAAGGCATTGGTAAGTAATAAGTAGATGATGGGTTGCTAGAGTGACAGAAGCTTAAACCCTAGTTTATGCGTTGCTTCGTAAGGGGCTGATTTGGATCCACATGTTTCATGATATGGTTAGGTTTACCTTAATACTTCTTTTGTAGTTGCGGATGCTTGCAATAGGGGTTAATCATAAGTGGGATGCTTATCCAAGTAAGGACAGCACCCAAGCACCGATCCACCCACATATCAAATTGTTAAAGTACCGAACGCGAATCATATGAACGTGCTGAAAACTAGCTTGACGATAATTCCCATGTGTCCTCAGGAGCGCTTTTCTCTATATAAGAGTTTGTCCAGGCTTGTTCTTTGCTACAAAAAGGATTGGGCCACCTTGCTACACTTTATTTACTTTTGTTACTTGTTGCTCGTTACAAATTATCCTATCACAAAACTATTTGTTACCTATAATTTCAGTGCTTGCAGAGAATACCTTGCTGAAAACCGTTTATCATTTCCTTCTGCTCCTCATTGGGTTCGACACTCTTACTTATCGAAAGGACTACGATAGATCCCCTATACTTGTGGGTCATCAAGACTCTTTTCTGGCGCCGTTTCTGGGGAGTGAAGCGCCTTTGGTAGGTGGAATTTGGTAAGGAAAAATTTATATAGTGTGCTAAAATTTGCTGTCACTTGTTACTATGGAAAGTAATCCTCTGAGGGGCTTGTTCGGGGTATATTCACCCCGACCAGTAGAGCAAAGAGTTGCCCCTCAACCTACTAAACCTACTGAAAATGAAAATGTCTACTTTGAGATTCCTTCAGGTATGATAGAAAAACTGCTAGCTAATCCTTTTGTAGGAGGCGGAACAATGCATCCTGATGAGCACCTAATATATGTGGATGAAGTTTGTGGATTATTTAAGCTTGCAGGTGTGCCCGATGATGTTATTAAGAAGAAGATCTTCCCTTTATCTTTGAAGGGAGATGCATTGACATGGTATAGGCTATGTGATGATATGGGATCATGGAACTACAAACGATTGAAATTGAAATTTCATCAGAAGTTTTGTCCTATGCATCTTGTTCATCGTGATCGCAATTATATATATAATTTTTGGCCTCGCGAAGGAGAAATCATCGCTCAAGCTTGGGGGAGGCTTAAATCAATGTTATATTCATGCCCCAATCATGAGCTCCCAAGAGAAATAATTATTCAAAACTTTTATGCTCGGCTTTTTGATAACAATCGCACCATGCTCGATACTTCTTATGCTTGCTCTTTTATGATGAAGACTATTGAATTCAAATGGGATTTATTGGAAAGAATTAAACGCAATTCTGAAGATTGGGACCTCGACGAAGGTAAGGAGTCAGGTATGACACCTAAGTTTGATTATGTTAAATCTTTTATGGATACCGATGTTTTCCGTAAATTTAGCACTAAATATGGACTTGACTCTGAGATAGTAGCTTCTTTCTGTGAATCTTTTGCTACTCATGTTGATCTCCCTAAGGAGAAGTGGTTTAAATATCATCCTCCCATAGAAGTAAAAGTAGCTGCACCTATTAAAGTTAAAGAAAAGACTATCACTTATAATAATCCTATTGTTCCTACTACTTATGTTGAGAAACCACCTTTCCCCGTTAGAATAAAAGATCATGCTAAAGCTTCAACTGTGGTTCGTAAAATCAATATTAGAACTTATACACCTCCTGAGCAAGTTAAAGTTGAACCTAATGTTGCTATTGTTAAAGATCCCTTGGCTGATAATATTGATGGGCATGTTATTTACTTCTGTGATGAAACTGCTAGAATTGCTAAACCTTGTGCTAAAGATAAAAATAGACCTGTGGTAGGCATGCCTGTTATTTCTATTAAAATAGGAGATCATTGTTATCATGGCTTATGTGATATGGGTGCTAGTGCTAGTGCAATACCTTTTGACTTATACAAAGAAATTATGCATGATATTGCACCTGCTGAGTTAGAAGATATTGATGTCACAATTAAACTTGCCAATAGAGATACTATATCACCAATGGGAATTGTTAGAGATGTTGAAGTCATGTGTGGGAAAACTAAATATCCTGTTGATTTTCTCGTTCTTGGTTCCCCACAAGATAGTTTTTGTCCCATTATATTTGGTAGACCCTTCTTGAACACTGTTAATGCTAAGATAGACTGCAAAAAGGATGTCGTTACTATTGGTACGGGTGATATGTCTCATGAGTTTAATTTCTCTAAATTTCATAGACAACACCGTGAAGAGGAATTGCTTAGTAAAGATGAAATTATTGGTCTTGCTTCTATTGTCGTACCTCCTAGTGATCCTTTAGAACAATATTTGGTAGACCATGAAAATGATATGTTTATGAATGAAAGAAGGGAAATAGATGAAGTATTTTTAAACAGGAACCCATCCTGAAACACAATTTTCCTGCTGAAATCCTAGGGGATCCTCCTCCACCCAAGGGTGATCCCGTGTTTGAGCTTAAACCATTGCCTGATACTCTTAAATATGCTTATCTTGATGAAAAGAAGATATATCCTGTTATTATTAGTGATAACCTTTCAGAGAAGGAGGAGGAAAAATTATTGAAAACTCTAAAGAAGCACCGAGCTGCTATTGGATACACTCTTGATGATCTTAAGGGCATTAGTCCCACTCTATGTCAACACAAAATAAATTTGGAGAAAGATGCCAAACCAGTTCGTGATCACCAACGACGGCTGAATCCTAAGATGAAAGAAGTGGTAAGAAAGGAAAGTCTAAAGCTCCTTGAGGCAGGTATAATTTACCCCATTGCTGATAGTCAGTGGGTAAGTCCTGTCCATTGTGTCCCTAAGAAGGGAGGTATTACCGTCGTTCCTAATGATAAAGATGAATTGATTCCGCAAAGAATTATTACAGGTTATAGGATGGTAATTGATTTCCGCAAATTAAATAAAGCTACTAAAAAGGATCATTACCCCTTACCTTCTATTGGTCAAATGCTAGAAATATTATTCAAACATACACATTTTTGCTTTCTAGATGGTTATTCTGGTTTCTCGCAAATACCTGTGTCAGCCGATGATCAATCAAAGACCACTTTTACTTGCCCTTGCGGTACTTTTGCTTATAGACGTATGCCTTTTGGTTTATGTAATGCACCTGCCACCTTTCAAAGATGCATGATGGCTATATTCTCTGACTTTTGTGAAAAGATTTGTGAGGTTTTCATGGACGATTTCTCCGTCTATGGATCCTCTTTTGATGATTGCTTAAGCAACCTTGATAGAGTTTTGTAGAGATGTGAAGAAACTAACCTTGTCTTGAATTGGGAGAAGTGCCACTTTATGGTTAATGAAGGTATTGTCTTGGGGCATAAAGTTTCTGAAAGAGGTATTGAAGTTGATAAAGCCAAGGTTGATGCTATTGAGAAGATGCCATGTCCCAAGGACATCAAAGGTATATGAAGTTTCCTTGGTCATGCCGGTTTTTATAGGAGGTTCATTAAGGACTTCTCAAAAAATTCTCGGCCTCTGACTAATTTATTACAAAAAGATATACCATTTGTCTTTGATGATGATTGTGTAGAAGCATTTGAAATACTTAAGAAAGCATTGATCACTACACCTATCGTCCAGCCACCTGATTGGAATTTACCTTTTGAAATTATGTGTGATGCTAGTGATTATGTTGTAGGTGTTGTTCTAGGGCAAAGAGTTGATGAGAAATTAAATATTATTCAATATGCTAGTAAAACTCTAGACAATGCCCAGAGAAATTATGCTACTACTGAAAAAGAATTCTTAGCAGTTGTATTTGCTTGTGATAAGTTCAGACCTTATATTGTTAATTCAAAAGTAAATATTCACACGGATCATGCTGCTATTAAATACCTTATGGAAAAGAAAGATGCTAAACCTAGACTTATTAGATGGGTTCTCTTGCTACAAGAATTTGATTTAAATATTATTGATAGAAAGGGAGCTGAGAACCCCGTCGCAGACAACTTGTCTAGGTTAGAAATTGTTCTTGATGACCCACTACCTATTGATGATAGCTTTCCTGATGAACAATTAAATGTCATAAATGCTTCTCGTACTGCTCCATGGTATGCTGATTATGCTAACTACATTGTTGCTAAATTTATACCACCTAATTTCACATACCAGCAAAAGAAAAAGTTTTTCTATGATTTAAGACATTACTTCTGGGATGACCCACGTCTCTATAAAGAAGGAGTAGATGGTGTTATTAGACGTTGTGTACCTGAGCATGAACATGAACAGATCCTATGCAAGTGTATTCCGAAGCTTACGGAGGACACCACGCTGGAGATAGAACTGCACATAAGGTATTGCAATCCGGTTTTTATTGGCCTACCCTCTTCAAGGATGCCCGTACGTTCGTCTTATCTTGTGATGAATGTCAAAGAATTGGTAATATTAGTAGACGTCAAGAAATGCCTATGAACTACTCACTTGTTATTGAACCATTTGATGTTTGGGGCTTTGATTATATGGGACCGTTTCCTGCCTCTAATGGATACACACATATTCTAGTTGCTGTTGATTACGTTACTAAGTGGGTAGAAGCTATTCCAACTAGTAGTGCTGATCATAACACCTCTATTAAGATGCTTAAAGAAGTTATCTTTCCAAGGTTTGGAGTCCCTAGATATTTAATGACTGATGGTGGTTCACATTTTATTCATTGTGCTTTCCATAAGATGCTTGCTAAGTATGATGTTAATCATAGAATTGCATCCCCTTATCACCCACAGTCCAGTGACCAAGTAGAATTGAGTAATAGAGAGCTCAAATTAATTTTGCAAAAGACTGTTAATAGATCTAGGAAGAATTGGTCCAAGAAACTTGATGGTGCATTATGGGCTTATAGAACTGCATATAAAAATCCTATGGGAATGTCTCCGTATAAAATGGTTTATGGAAAAGCATGTCACTTACCTCTCGAACTAGAACATAAGGCTTATTGGGCTATTAAAGAACTCAATTATGATTTCAAACTTGTCGGTGAGAAGAGATTATGAGACATTAGCTCACTTTATGAATGGAGAACCCAAGCCTATGAGAATGCCAAGTTGTTTAAAGAAAAAGTTAAAACATGGCATGACAAAAGAATACAAAAGCGTGAGTTTAATGTAGGTGATTATGTATTGCTATACAACTCTCGTTTGAGATTTTTTGCAGGAAAACTTCTCTCTAAATGGGAAGGTCCTTACGTTATCGAGGAGGTTTATCGTTCCGGTGCCATAAAAATCAACAACTTCGAAGGCACAAATCCAAAGGTGGTGAACGACCAAAGAATCAAACATTATATCTCAGGTAATCCCATAAATGTTGAAACCAATGTTATTGAAACCGTGACCCCGGAGGAGTACATAAGAGACACTTTCCGGAATGTTTCAGACTCCGAAAAGGAATAGGTTTGTGGTACGACAAGTAAACCGACTCCAAAATAGTTCTAAAGGCAATTTTTCTCCGTTTTGGATTATTTATAAAAATAGGAAAAATAAGAAGCAGTCCGGGAAGGACACGAGGGCTCCACGAGGGTGGAGGGCGCGCCCTACCCCCTGGGTGCGCCCTGCCTCGTGGGCACCTCGTGTGCTCTCCGGATTCCGTTTTCTTGCATGATACGTATTTTGGTCGGTAAAAATTCATTATATATTCTCCCGAAGGTTTTGACTCATGTATCACGCAAATATCCTCTGTTCTTGTTTCGAGTTGTTTTTCTGACAGATCGAGATCATCATGGCGTCCCGAAGGTTTTGACTCCTGTATCACGCAAATATCCTCTGTTCTTGTTTCGAGCTGTTTTTCTGACAGATCCAGATCATCATGCCGTCTCCAAGTGCTCCCAAGGACAAGTTCTTCGAGAAGGTCATCAACCCCTACCTTGCGGAGGTGCTGCAGCACCCTCAAACCATTGAGATGCATGAGGGGGTGCTGCACATCCGCGAGGTTGAGGGACCAAGGAAGACCGGAAGCGTGGAGACAAGGCTCGAGGCAATGGAGCAACAAGTTTTCAAGTGCCAGGAGATGGTGGAGCGTGGACTTGACTCCAACCACCTAATGATCGCGGAGTTCACCAACAACCATAAGCTGGATGCCAAGGACATTGGGGAGGCCATCTTGAAGCTGCACGAGAAAATCGAGCATCTCCAAGCCCAAATCTATGACCTGCAAAACCAAAACTGTGAGTATGAATATAGATTCAAGAGAATGAGTTTGGCTGCAGATTTGAGGATCCCGGAGACTCGATCATCCTTCTATGATGCTGAGCCCATGCCTTGGAAGATGGACGACAAGCCTGCTTCATCAACAATCCCATCACCACCACTTCTGAGGAAGGAGATATAAGTATATGGGTATGGGCACTCCCCTTGGCAACTGCCAAGCTTGGGGGAGGTGCTCCGGTATCGTATCACCATCACATCTCTATCTTTACCGTTTTTCTTAGTTCGATCCTATTAGTAGTATCTTGATCTAGTAGAATAAAAGCTTTTGGTATGATCTAGTTTTGAGTTTTGCTTTATGATCCCTCTATGTAATCGAGTCCATGAGCTATATAATAAAGATTAGTGTTGAGTCAAGGGCTTGATTATTTTGCCATGATCGTGAGTGAATAAAAGAAAAGATAAAAGAATAAAAAGAAACAGAGAGATCATATTGATCTTATGGAGAGTAATGACTTCACATAGAAAGAGTATGATGATTAAAAATTGTTGGGAGTTGACAAACATAGCTTTGGTCATCGTTGCAATTAATAGGAAGTAATAAAGAAAGAGAGGTTTCACATATAAATATACTATCTTGGACATCTTTTATGATTGGGAGCACTCGTTAAAATATGACATGCTAAAGAGTTGATGTTGGACAAGGAAGACAACATTGGGTTATGTTTTCTTATATCTGAAATAAAGTATATTGTCATGGATCATCCAACATGTTGAGCTTGTCTTTCCCCCTCATGCTAGCCAAATTCTTTGCACCAAGTAGAGATACTACTTGTGCTTCCAAATACCCTTAAACCCAGTTTTGCCATGAGAGTCCACCATATCTACCTATGGCTTGAGTAAGATCCTTCAAGTAAGTTGTCATCGGTGCAAGCAATAAAAATTGCTCTCTAAATATGTATGATTGATTAGTGTGGGGAAATAAGCTTTATACGATCTTGTGATGTGGAAGAAATACAAGCGATGGACTGCATAATAAAGGTTCATATCACAAGTGGCAATATAAAGTGACGTTCTTTCGCATTGAGATTTTGTGCATCCAACCATAAAACGCATGGCAACCTCTGCTTCCCTCTGCGAAGGGCCTATCTTTTATTATTATCTTCTACCTTAGGCAAGAGTCATGGTGATCTTCACCTTTTCTTTTTATGTTTTATCCTTTGGCAAGCACAGTGTGTTGGAAAGATCCTGATAGATATATCTAATTAGATGTAAGTTAGCATGAGCTATTATTGTTGACATTACCCTTGAGGTAAAAGGTTGGGAGGCGAAACTATAAGCCCCTATCTTTCTCTGTGTCCGATTAAAACTCCGTAACCACAAGTATTGCGTGTGTGTTAGCAATTATGAAAGACTAAATGATAGTTGAGTATGTGGACTTGCTGAAAAGCTCTGACATAGACTCTTTCTGATGTTATGATAAATGGCAATTGATTCAGTGACTGAGATTATAGTTTGTTAGTTCTCAATAAAGTTTCTGATTCATACTTTGCATTGTGAATAGATTGTTACTTGAGCATAAGAAATCATATGAAAATATCCATATATGTTGTTGTTATAAGAATGATCATGATGCCCTCATGTCCATATTTTATTTTATCAACACCTCTACCTCTAAACATGTGGACATATTTATCGTTATCGGCTTCCGCTTGAGGACAAGCGAGGTCTAAGCTTGGGGGAGTTGATACGTCCATTTTGCATCATGCTTTTATATCGATATTTATTGCATTATGGGCTGTTATTACACATTATGTCACAATACGTATGCCTATTCTCTCTTATTTTACAAGGTTTACATGAAGAGGGATAATGCCGACAGCTGGAATTCTGGGCTGGAAAAGGAGCAAATATTAGAGACCTATTCTGCACAACTCCAAAAGTCTTGAAACTCCACGAAAGTCATTTTTGAAAATAATAAAAAATATTGGGCGGAAGAAATACCAGAGGGGGCCCACACCCTGGCCACGAGGGTGGGGGGCGCGCCCCTACCCCGTGGCCCCCTGGTGGCCCTCCGGTGTCCATCTTCTGCTATATGAAGTCTTTCATCCGAAGAAAAATCATAAGCAAGCTTTCGCGACGAGACTCCGCCTCCACGAGGCGGAACCTTGGCGAAACCAATCTAGGGCTCTGGCGGAGCTGTTCTGCCGAGGACACTTCCCTCCGGGAGGGGGAAATCATCGCCATCGTCATCACCAACGATCCTCTCATCGGGAGGGGGTCAATCTCCATCAACATCTTCACCAGCATCATCTCTTCTAAAACCCCAGTTCATCTCTTGTATCCAATCTTTGTCCCAAAGCCTCAGATTGGTACCTGTAGGTTTCTAGTAGTGTTGATTACTCCTTGTAGTTGATGCTAGTTGGTTTATTCGGTGGAAGATCATATGTTCAGATCCTTTATGCATATTAATACTCCTCTTATTATGAACATGAATATGCTTTGTGAGTAGTTACGTTTGTTCCTGAGGACATGGGAGAAGTCTTGCTATTAGTAGTCATGTGAATTTGGTATTCGTTCGATATTTTGATGAGATGTATGATGTCTCTCCTCTAGTGATGTTATGTGAACGTCGATTACATGACACTTCACCATTATTTGGGCCTAGAGGAAGGCATTGGGAAGTAATAAGTAGATGATGGGTTGCTAGAGTGACAGAAGCTTAAACCCTAGTTTATGCGTTGCTTTGTAAGGGGCTGATTTGGATCCACATGTTTCATGCTATGGTTAGGTTTACCTTAATACTTCTTTTGTAGTTGCGGATGCTTGCAATAGGGGTTAATCATAAGTGGGATGCTTGTCCAAGTAAGGACAGCACCCAAGCACCGGTCCACCCACATATCAAATTATCAAAGTACCGAACGTGAATCATATGAACGTGATGAAAACTAGCTTGATGATAATTCCCATGTGTCCTCGGGAGCGCTTTTCTCTATATAAGAGTTTGTCCAGGCTTGTCCTTTGCTACAAAAAGGATTGGGCCACCTTGTTGCACTTTATTTACTTTTTTTACTTGTTGCTCGTTACAAATTATCCTATCACAAAACTATCTGTTACCTATAATTTCAGTGCTCGCAGAGAATACCTTGCTGAAAACCGTTTATCATTTCCTTCTGCTCCTCGTTGGGTTCGACACTCTTACTTATCGAAAGGATTACGATATATCCCTTATACTTGTGGGTCATCACCCCACCGATTTGATCCATCCGGCGCCACCGAGTTCATTTAACAGAGCCATAGCCAGAAACCCTAATCAGTTCGATCTCACCGATAGGGATCTCGGTCTCACCGAGATGGGATTGCAAACTCTCTGCTTCCCTTCGTAACGTTTCGGTCTAACCGAGATGAGCGATCGGTCCCACCGAGTTCGCAATGCAAACTCTCTGTTTTCTTCTCGTAACGTTTCGGTCTCATCAAAATGAGCGATCGGTCCCACCGAGTTTGCCTGACCAACTCTCTGTTTGCCTATTACAGAAATCGGTCTCACCGAGATTACGTTATGCCCTAACCCTATTGAAATCGGTCCCACCGAGTTGACATGTCGGTCCCACCGAAAACTCTAATGTTCACATTTTGAACTAAATCGGTCTGATTGAGTTTCACGATTCGGTCCCACCGAGGTTGGTAAATTGTGTGTAATGGATAGATTTTGTGTGAAGGCTATATATACCCCTCCACCCTTCCTCCATTTGTGGAGCGAGCCATCAGAACGTGCCTACACTTCCAACATTCATTTTCTAAGAGAGAACCACCTACTCATGTGTTGAGGCCAAGATATTCCATTCCAACCACAAGAATCTTGATCTCTAGCCTTCCCAAGTTGCTTTCCACTCAAATCATCTTTCCACCAAATCCAAATCTGTGTGAGAGAGTTGAGTGTTGGGGAGACTGTTATTTGAAGCACAAGAGCAAGGAGTTCATCATCAACACACCATCTATTACCTTTTGGAGAGTGGTGTCTCCTAGATTGGTAAGGTGTCACTTGGGAGCCTCCGTCAAGATTGTGGAGTTGAACCAAGGAGTTTGTAAGGGCAAGGAGATCGCCTACTTCGTGAAGATCTATCCAAGTGAGGTAAGTCTTTCATGGGCGATGACCATGGTGGGATAAACAAGGTTGCTTCTTCGTGGACCCTTCGTGGGTGGAGCCCTTCGTGGACTCGCGCAACCGTTACCCTTCGTGGGTTGAAGTCTCCATCAACGTGGATGTACAATAGCACCACCTATCGGAACCACGCCAAAAATCTCTGTGTCTACATTACGTTTGCTCCCTCCAAACTCCTCCCCTTTACCTTCATATGCAATGATTTACATTCCGCTGCTATACTCTTAGAATTGCATGTGTAGGTTGATTGCTTGACTTGTGATAAGTTGCTAAAATCTGCCAAGACTTAAAATTGGGAAAATCTAGATTTTTATTTGGTCAAGTAGTCTAATCACCCCCGCTCTAGATTTTTATTCGATCTTACAATGTGACATTGCGAAAATGTTCTTTTGTTTCAAAAAAATATAAGTGACATTTACAAAAAAATGTCATACCATTCAAAAATATAATTTAAAATTTTAAAAATGTTCAGGTGTTTCAATCATAATGTTTTTGCATTTAAAAATCATTATTCAATGTATAGAAATGTTCTCACAATTTAAAAATAATATTTATTATCATAAAAAAAGTTTCGACGTGTTTTCGAAATAAATGTTCAGAACTATTTTTTGGGACAAATGTTGATCATGAATTTAAAATGGAACATTTATATATGAAAATGTTCTCATTGTGTTTAAAATGTTGAACGCACCATGGGAGTTGAATCTTGTGGAGGAGCTATCCGTCGGTGGTGGTTGGGGTAGGGAGGGGCTTACCAGTGTGGGATGTTCGAGGCGGCGGTGTGCTTGACCTCGGGCCTAGTGGTGATGCAGCTCGGGGCAGCAGACTACTTGACCTTGGTTTCCATGCTACATGCTTCAATTTCTTCTCAGATTCTGTGTTTCACCATGTGTATTGGCAAAATTTTAACTAGACATTTTTTATCTCCATTTAGCATATGTGAGCGGATTTTTGTTGTTGCCGTCCTCTAAAACTGCCATGCCTTGACATTTTTTTAGTTTTTCCATAATGATTCTTACCATTGCAAATTACATAAACAATTAGTCATATCTCATGTTGTACCTTTGGTAATTAATTACGATACATTCTCAATAGTTAATTGTGTGTTCCAAGGATGACAAATTTATTTTTTCTAGATGCCAACTCATAGTTTTGCCCCTTTCTTGGGTTCAATTACGCTTGCCCTACGGCAATTCCACCTTATTTTTTGCTGGTATTTTTTTTACCTTCCCAATGGCACATTTGCCACATGGTTATGATCATTCAACCCGTTTCCACCTCTTTTTTGAATGCTTTTTTGGTTGATCATACAAATACCATGCTATGTCCCAAATTAGTTGCCAGATACACATTGCCATGGCGACTTAAAAATCATTTGCCATGTCATCTTAAATCATGTTGCCATGTTCAATTAAGTATATCTTGCCATGTCCTTTTCAAATTTGTTTTGTCATGTCTACTACTATTTATGTACTTATGGCAACTATCATATACCACGTTTCGATAGTTTAGTTTCTACTACAATAGCAACTTATGTTTCTTTATCACGTGGCATTTTTTGTGCAAAGATATCATGGCAATTGCGACCCGCATTAATTTTTACTGCTACTCTTTTTGGCAGATTTTGACCAGTTCAAAATTTTTAAAATTTGCCATCTAAAGATTACCAAATTTCCAACAAGTTGTCATAGTTTTCTGTTAATACAACTGCTACATTTTTCATGAGTCCATCACAATATTTTCCTAATGTTTCAATGATTCAGGAAAAAAACAAAGGTTTTTTTTATCTTGTCATGTGATAAGTATAAACTTTTATAAATTTGCTACTTGATATCATAAACTTTCCAACATTTTTCCATGCTCTTCGAGAATAAGAAAATTCCTAAATTTTCCATGGGTTTGTTGCATTTTGCCATGTTGGAATTTTGCCATGTTTCTAAAATTTGCAATTATATAGGAAAATAAATGTTTTATTTTTATTTTTCCCATGTCATAATTATAAATTTAATATAAAACTGCAACCTCTAGGTTACAAAATTTCCAGCAATTTCCCATGTGTTATATAATAAAAATTCATGGATTACGAGTACAGTATTTTTCTAAGTTTTCCATGATCTATAGAACATTTTCTCCCAACTGTACCTTTTGTTGTCGCAATTTTAACTTTGCATGTTTTTCCATACAGTACCATGGTAGTTTTCCCGGCATATGCTTTTTAGTTTTACCATGGCCTATTTATTTGTATATAACGTGGATTTTTTCTACCATGCCAAATTTATTGACTATAACAGGGGAAATTTTATGAATACTTATAGGTGGCTTTTATAGATTTTTTTATATAATAGCCATACAAATATTTACAAACTTTCCAACAGTTTACCATGCTTTTTTTAGAATAAAATTCCTATTTTTCCCACCTGCATATTACATTTGGTTCTCTAAAAGTGGCAATTATTTCGGGAAACAATTATTTACTTTTAATTTGTCATATGATAAGTGTAAACTTTTTAAAACATTGCCATTTGAATGTCACAATATTTTAAGAATTTTCCATGTGTTATGTAATACAAAATTTTAAACTAGAGGCACAAACTTGTTTCTAAGTTGCCATGCTCTATATATTATTTTTCTGGAAAATTTGGCATGGACCATGGTATTTTTTACTCTATATGTTTCTTGGTATAGTACCATGGAATTTTTTCATGCTTATGTATTCTTTGTTGATCATTTTTATTGCATATATCATGGCAAATTTATTGAGGATGCCATGTGAATCGCTAGAAACATGCCATTGTTTTCTATATATCATCGCCAATTAATACTACATACCGGTGGCATTTTTTCCTACAATCATGGCAATTTTAAGATGACAATTTTTACAGGCTAGGCTAATATTTTATACATTTTTCTTGTGCCAAATCTATGCATTTTTATTGCTTTTATGTAGTATCATTTTGGTGGCTTGTGGGAGTGCACCACTTGGTGCGCCCAGCCGCTGCCATGTGTCGTGTATTGGGCGCACCCCGCGGGAGCACAATTTTCTTTGCCTGCACTCATTTTCATTTTTTCCGTTCTTTTTGTATTTTGAGTTTTCAAACTATGCTCAGGTTCCCTATGTTTTCTTGATTTTTTGTTTATTTATTTATTTATTATTTCTCATCTGAAGCACAACTTGTTAAAAGCACACTTGCGCTTCCCGAAAAAGGAAAAGAACAACTGTGTTTTCCGAAAAAAGGGAAAAGCATACTCATTCTTCCGAAAAATAGCGAATAAGGCACAACTCAGCTTTCGGGTTCACTTTATTTTGGTTTCCGATTTTTTCGGTCTTTTTTCCTGGTTTTTGGTTTTCCATTTTCTTTGTTTATCCTTTTTTAGGTTTTCGCGAAAATAAGTTTGTTAAAACTTATTAACATGTGATCTAATTTCAAAGATCTCGATACAAGAAATCCGACGGTGAAAACGGTTCATGACTTGAACGCGCGGTTTTATTAGATATAAAACGTTTTAAAAAACTAAATCTAGGGAAAAAAAGGGGAAACCCCCTGGTGGCGAGGCTGATCTTTGCAACAGGTACCCCTTAATTTAGTGATTTCGGGAACGATCGTTCCCTCGGGGTACCTCTCTATTCTCTAAGCTGACGTTTGCACTATATTAGTGTCCAGAGGTATAAGTGTATCGTGAACATCACCAAATGGGCTGGGCCCAACCGCGTTTCCTCAACCTTTTTCTTCTGCCTCAACAAATCACCAATTGTTACTAAAAAAAAAGCACCAATTTAGATATTACGTGTTATTATGGAACAACCCTACCATACTACTATTTATTTTTGTTGCGGAAACTCTAATATACTGTTGAATCAAATAGTGGTCAAAGGATTAATTTGGATAGTCAAATTTGTGCTGCCAAAAAAAATCAGTATCAACGACACATAACAATAGTTCAGACCAATAGCACACAACTATTCATTTGCCATTCGAATTGCAAACAGATTATGAGAAAACTCATTCGGATACTGCATGAAGAAAATGCAGAATTATTTGGACCATGAGTTACTTTATTTTACATAGAGGAGGGAGAAAAGAGGGGGAGGGGGAGATAAATTTTTTCCTGGAAAACCAAAAAAACTTTGAAGGTGTTCTTTTACTATCTAAAATTATTGAAGGTTTGAAAAGATGTTGACAATACTCGATAGTTGCCTCAACTATTGTAGTTTGGTTTCAAGCAAAAAAAAAAAACTATTGTAGTTTGGTGTAACGTACTACCTCTGTAAACAAATGTAGGAAGTTTTTGCAGTTAACGCGCACACGCACAAATAAAGTTAAGCACTACTAGAGGAGAGAATGAATGCCAACAAAAGGAGACCAATAATCCAATCAATCTAGAAAAGAGTACTCCCCCCATCCGGAATTAGTTGTCACTCAAACGGATGTATCTAGCACTATTTACGGACGGAGGAAGTATGTCCCATGGCACATCGTTCTGATCGACATCCTCCGTACTAACTACATAGTTCCCTGCAATGCCTTTTATGTCACCAGCAGTTCAGACAATCAGGCATATTAGTGTCCTCAGAGCTGCTCTTTTGGGTCAGGGGATCCACCTCCCGTCCCCAGTATGCCAGTGGTGAAAGGTTCGACCGATGTTCGCAAACTTTCTGGCCCTTCTGCAGTAATCCTCTTGCACAATGCGTCGCAGTTACTTATTACTTCAGTTAACCTGCCCTTCAATTCACCAACTTCCACCTGCAATGGATGAACTGCGAATATTTCGTAATGCAATGTCAATGAATAGTTCCAGTTTCTCCATTGTTTTTTCTATATCTATCTAATAAAACACTGCATTTGTTACCTTCAGCAAGATTGTGAGAGGTTGATCTCATCGAAGTAACAGCGTAATTGAACCGCTGGAGAAGTTTAACAGCCAATGCATCTGCCGTTTCTATCTTATTCTCTAGCTCTCCCTGCAATACATAAGAGCTCCTCTCTATAAAAATAGTTGACAAAGGAAGGCATGAATTGCAAATTTTACAACATCAAATCTCTTCAACTATGTTCTAAGTAATGGATAATGACCATGAGCACTTAGAATTGGTTAGTTAAGTTATGTATATTGTACTTTCTAAGCGCATCCTTCATTATCTACTCTACTCTACAAGCACAGTGCGATGCCGATGGTTTTATTAACTTCAATGGAGGGTTGTAGCACAACCATCAGTTTAACATGTGACAGAAATGTGATACAAGTGCTAAAATTCGTAGCTCAGGAAACCAAGCTATGAACATCCCAAGTGTCACCAAACAGAACAAACACCAATTCATGAAGCGATATGTTATCTCCGACAGGAACTGAAGAATATTTCTCAACATTGATGAGTAGTCTGAAAGCGCTATATCCCATCCAATTGCCACAGTATAGCATGAGATGAGATGCAATTGCTTCCATAAGTTAAGTGAGAAATATCTTCTGCAAGTTACTGTCTCTTTATAAACAATATCAAACAAATTTTGTACCTACCTGTTTTCCACTGATTTCCTTGGCCATATCTTCTTGCCACTCACGGTACATAGCAAAAAGCTCAAACATCAGATTTGGCCTCAAGTTGCCTACAGATAATCACCAAGAAATGGATGAGCTCGTGCCAACACCTATGATAGATCCAACTAATTTGCTGCTAATTTTGGTCAGAGCATAGGTTTCCACAACGTCTTCTTCCCAGTACTCTGACCAAAATTGCAGCATGCCGCTTACTCACCAGAGGCGGCCGAGGAGGAGCCGGAGGGTTTCCGTACAAGAATATCAGTGAAGCTGGTCTCATTCTCCGAGCCCGCCGCTGGCTGACCGCTCAACAGCGGCGGGGCCTTCAAAATCCCCAATCAAAATGCTAAAATTAGCAGTAAAAAAACCACAGCGAGGAGAAAAGGACCGATGGATTCATCTTCTTACGATGGTAAGTGACCGGATGCGGCGGAGGAGAGGGTCTTCGTTCGCGGCGTCGCGCCGGCCGTCGGATACCGTCGTGATCTCGTCCGCCCACTGGGGTCGCTGCTGCTGCTGCGGCTGCCTGGCCAGCAGAGACTCGGAAGCCCCCATGGGATGGGAGTTCGGTCGTGGCGGGGCCTAGGAAGGAGAGGAAGGCGGGGGGAGCGCTCGCCGGGAGAAGCTGCCGGAGTTGGACGGAGGAGGCAACACCGCCACGGGGTCGCAGGCTTGAAGCCTTGCAGGGGCGCCCCTACTCTATATCTCGCTGAAGGCCGAGCGAGACGGGCTGGCTCACGCGCGCGACAGGCCACGGCCTTTTCTCTTTATACTTCATTTTTGTACTTTATTACAAAAAACACTCTTAAAAACATATTTCAAAAATCCTGAGCATGTATTTGAAATATGTTGAATGATATTAAAAATGTTGAATGAGTATTTAAAGTATCTTAAACAAGTATTTGAAAATGTTGACTAAGTATTAAAAATGTTGAAAAAAGTATTCAAAAAATGTTGAACAAGCATTCGGACAATGTTGAATGTGTATATAAAAAATGTTGATCATTTATTAAAAGAATGATGATTTTTTTTGTTCATGTATATAAAAATGTTAATTAAGCATTTAAAAAAATGTTGAACAAGTATTTAAAAAATGTTAATCAAGCATTTAGGAGATATTAAATGTGTATAGACAAAATATTGATCATGTATTAAATAAATGATGAAGATTCTTTGATCATGTGCATAAAAATGTTAATCAAGCATCTAAAAAGATGTTGAACAAGTGTTTGAAGAATGTTAGTTAAGTGTTTGGAAAATGTTAAATGTGTATAAAAAATATTGACCATTTATTTAAAAAGTTTTAATATTTTTATTTAAAAACCATTAGTCAAGCATTTAAAAAAACGTTTAAAACATATATAAAATGTGTTGGCCATGTCTTAAAATAAGTTAAAAATATTTATGAAAAATGTTGACCATGTATTCAAAAAAAGTATAGAAATAAAAGAAAACCAGAGAAAAAGGAAAATAAAAATAAAACCAAAGAAACAAATGCAGAAGAGAAAACAGAAAAAGAGAAAGAAAACAAAGAGAAACCGAGAAAAAGGAGAAAGAAAACAAAAAACCAAAGAAGAAGGAGAAAGAAAAGAAATACGGACAAAAAACAAATTAAAAATAAAGAGAAACCAAAAAGAAAAAAGAAAGAACCGTAGTATAACAACGAAAAAAAAGAAATAAGAGATGAAATAAGAAAACCAAACAAAAAGACGGAGAAAACAAAAGAAAAACAAAAAACCCTGCTATTCTCCTTCTAGCAGATCGCGGCCTGCTTATTAACAAGAACTTGCTGTTAGTTCAAAGGCAACACTGCTTGCTAGCAACTAGCAGATCGCAGGATCGATCCCCCGTGTGAGTGCTCCCACTTTTATACACTATTTCGTCAGACATGGGGCAGGCCCGATAGCTGCAAATGCCAGCGAGAGAAACTTTTCATCTCACTTAATGCAATAAATAGTCGCCACGGGCTTGCAGCCTCAGAAACCTTCTGTTTTGGGCTGAAAATTTACGCATCGAGGCCCAATAAGAATGCCACTCTCTATAGGTGGCTATATGGCGTAATGGGCCGCGAGCCCACTCTGGCGATGCATGGCACGCTCTACTGAGCAGTTTTTTTGTTTGTTCGGTTTTCAGTCGATTTTGCTCCAAAACCCGGCTGTGTGAACTTTTTATGCATCCAGGCCCAATAAGAATGCCACTCTCTATAGGTGGCTATATGGCGTAATGGGCCGCGAGCCCCACTCTGGCGATACATGGCACGCTCTACTGAGCAGTTTTTTTTGTTTTTTCAGTCGATTTTGCTCCAAAACCCGGCTGTGTGAACTTTTTTTAAAAGGCTTTATAAATATATAAGAATCTATTAAATATAGGAAATCTTTAAAAAACAGAATTTATTCAAAAATGTTAACAATGGCCAAAAAAATTAGCTTGTATGAGAAAAGTTTAGTGTATCATCATCATCACTAATATTAAAGAGGAGTTGGTAGTCTCGCGACACCTCCTCAAGTCCTCCTTATGCTGGGTTTTCCTATTTGTTTCTCAATCATTCTCCCCCTAAGTTTCCACTTTTTGGCCTTTTTCCTCTTAATTTGTTCGCCTCCACGTTATCAATTCTTACCAATTTTCTCTTAAGCTGCCAATTCATAGAAAACAATCAACACTTGCCAATATTCTCATAAGTTGCCAATTATTAGAGAACAATCAACACTTGTAATTTTCAACTAAATGATATGTCTCCACTTTTTGTTTGTTCCCTCTTAATTCATTCGCCTCCCCATTAACGAATCATCGTCACTTACCAATTTTCTCATAACTTGACAACTCTTAGAAAACAATCAACACTTACGAAATCGTTTCAGTTGTTTTGTTCGCCTAGCCTTCCGTAAGAGGTAAAAGTGCACTTCATAGTTTCTTCCTCCTCTTACGATCCTCGCACACAAAACCAAGAAAGAGAAAACGAAGTTGGAACAAGAAAAGGGAAAAAGAGGCCGTGGAGAATCTGATTTACACGTACCATCTGTTGAGGGAAAAGGGAAGACACACACGAGATCGTCCACACACAAAAGGCCACGCAAGATCAGCTTGTCCGCTCGCCTTCCTCTTCTATGCTAATCCCGTCTACCTCGTGACTACAACCCACTCCTCCTCTCCAATGCGGCAAGAAGTGGACCCACTGAGGCAAGGTCGGGTATCCCGAAAGATGTTAGATAGCATCGTCCGAGACCCAGCGAACATCAGAAGTCTCCGGCTCGCGCATGCAAGCATCACGGTGACACCATCAAGCATGAGCAATGAAGGAGATCGATCGATCGATGGGACGCTGGGGGTTGGTGAAGGAAATATGCCCTAGAAGCAATAATAAAGTTGTTATTTATATTTCCTTATATCATGATAAATGTTTATTATACATGCTAGAATTGTATTAACCGGAAACTTAGTACATGTGTGAATATATAGACTAACAAAGTGTCACTAATATGCCTCTACTTGACTAGCTCGTTAATCAAAGATGGTTAATTTCCTAGCCATAGACATGAGTTATCATTTGATCAACGGGATCACATCATTAGAGAATGATGTGATTGACTTGACCCATCCGTTAGCTTAGCACTATGATCGTTTAGTTTATTACTATTGTTTTCTTCATAACTTATACATGTTCCTATGACTATGAGATTGTGCAACTCCCGAATACCGGAGGAACACTTAGTGTGCTATCAAACGTCACAACGTAACTGGGTGACTATAAAGATGCTCTACAGGTGTCTCCGATGGTGTTTGTTGAGTTGGCATAGATCGAGATTAGGATTTGTCACTTCGATTGTCGGAGAGGTATCTTTGGGCCCTCTCGGTAATGCACATCACTATAAGCCTTGCAAGCAATGTGACTAATGAGTTAGTTGCGGGATGATGCATTACGAAACGAGTAAAGAGACTTGCCGGTAACGAGATTGAACTAGGTATTGAGATACCGACGATCGAATCTCGGGCAAGTAACATACCGATGACAAAGGGAACAACGTATGTTGTTATGCGGTTTGACCGATAAAGATCTTCGTAGAATATGTAGGAACCAATATGAGCATCCAGGTTCCGCTATTTGTTATTGACCGAAGATGATTCTCGGTCATGTCTACATAGTTCTCGAACCCGTAGGGTCCGCACGCTTAACGTTCGGTGACGATCGGTATTATGAGTTTATGTGTTTTGATGTACCGAAGTTAGTTCAGAGTCCTGGATATGATCACGGACATAAAGAGGAGTCTCGAAATGGTCGAGACATAAAGATTGATATATTGGACGACTATGTTCAGACACCAGAAGGGTTCCGGGTGATCTCGGATAAAACCGGAGTGCCGGAGGGTTACCAGACCCCCCCCCCCCGTGAAGTTATTGGGCCCTTAGTGGGCTTTAGGGGAGAGAGAGGGCAGAAGCTAGGAGGTGGCGCCCCCCAAAGGAGTTCGAATTGGACTAGGGGAGGGCGGCGCGACCCCTCTTTCCCTCTCCCTCCCCCTCTCCTTCCTTCCCCCTCCTAGTAGGACTAGGAAAGGAGGAATCCTACTCCTACTAGGAGGAGGATTCCTCCTCCCTTGGCGCGCCCCTAGGGCCGGCCGGCCTCCTCCTCCCCTCCTTTATATACGGGGGAGGAGGGCACCCCATAGACACACAGGTTGATCTCTTAGCCGTGTGCGGTGCCCCCCTCCACAGATTTCCACCTCGGTCATATCATTGCAGTGCTTAGACGAAGCCCTATGTCGGTAACTTCATCATCGCCATCATCACGCCGTCATGCTGATGAAGCTCTCCCTTGACACTCAGCTGGATCTAGAGTTCGTGGGACGTCACCGAGCTGAACGTGTGCAGATCGCGGAGGTACCGTATCTTCGGTGCTAGAATCGGTCGGATCGTGAAGATGTACGACTACATCAACCGCATTGTCATAACGCTTCCGCTTACGGTCTACGAGGGTACGTGGACAACACTCTCCCCTCTCGTTGCTATGCATCACCTAGATAGATCTTGCGTGTGCGTAGGATATTTTTTTGAAATTACTGCGTTTCCCAACAGTGGCATCAGAGCCAGGTCTATGCGTAGATGTTATATGCATGAGTAGAACACAAAGAGTTGTGGGCAATAATAGTCATACTGCTTACCAGCATGTCATACTTTGATTCGGCGGTATTGTTGGATGAAGCGGCTTAGACCGACATTATGCGTACGCTTACGCGAGACTGGTTCTACCGACGTGCTTCGCACACAGGTGACTAGTGGGTGTCTGTTTCTCCAACTTTAGTTGAATCGAGTGTGACTACCCCCGGTCCTTGTTGAAGGTTAAAACAGCAAACTTGACGAAAAACCGTTGTGGTTTTGATGCGTTGGTAAGAACAGTTCTTGCTAAGCCCGTAGTAGCCACGTAAAACTTGCAACAACAAAGTAGAGGACGTCTAACTTGTTTTTGCAGGGCATGTTGTGATGTGATATGGTCAAGACATGATTATGTAAATTTTTGTATGAGATGATCATGTTTTATAACACAGTTATCGGCAACTGGCAGGAGCCATATGGTTGTCGCTTTATTGTATGAAATGCAATCGCCATGTAATTGCTTTACTTTATCACTAAGCGGTAGCGATAGTCGTGGAGGCAATAGTTGGTGAGACGACAACGATGCTTCGATGGAGCTCAAGGTGTTAAGCCGGTGACGATGGTGATCATGACGGTGCTTTGGAGATGGAGATCAAAGGCACAAGATGATGATGGCCATATCATATCACTTATATTGATTGCATGTGATGTTTATCCTTTATGCATCTTATTTTGCTTAGTACGGCGGTAGCATTATAAGATGATCTCTCACTAAATTTCAAGGTACAAGTGTTCTCCCTGAGTATGCACCATTGCGACAGTTCGTCGTGCTGAGACACCACGTGATGATCGGGTGTGATAAGCTCTATGTTCACATACAACAGGTGCAAGCCAGTTTTGCACACGCAGAATACTCGGGTTAAACTTGACGAGCCTAGCATATGCAGATATGGCCTCGGAACACTGAGACCGAAAGGTCGAGCGTGAATCATATAGTAGATATGATCAACATAGTGATGTTCACCATTGAAAACTTCTCCATCTGACGTGATGATCGGACATGGTTTAGTTGATATGGATCACGTGATCATTTAGATGACTAGAGGGATGTCTATCTAAGTGGGAGTTCTTAAGTAATATGATTAATTGAACTTTAATTTATTATGAACTTAGTCCTGATAGTATTTGCATAACTATGTTGTAGATCAATAGCTCGCGATGTTGCTCCCCGTTTATTTTTGATATGTTCCTAGAGAAAAACTATGTTGAAAAATGATAGTAGCAATGATGCGGACTAGATTCGTGATTTGAGGATTATCCTCATTGTTGCACAGAAAAATTATGTCCTTGATGCACCGCTAGGTGACAGACCTATTGCAGGAGCAGATGCAGATGTTATGAACATTTGGAAAAGCTCGGTATGATGACTACTTGATAGTTTAGTGCACCATGCTTTATGGCTTAGAACCTGGACTTCAAAAATGTTTTGAATGCCACGGAACATATAAGATGTTCCAAGAGCTGAAATTTGTATTTCAGACTCATGCCCGAGTCAAGGGTATGAGACCTTTGACAAGTACTTTGCCTACAAGATGGAGGAGAATTGCTCAACCAGTGAGCATGTGCTCAGATTGTCTGAGTTCTACAATCACTTGAATCAAGTGGGAGTTAATCTTCCAGATAAAATAGTGATTGACAGAGTTCTCTAGTCACTATCACCAAGTTACTGGAACTTCATGATGAACTATAATATGCAAGGGATGACGAAAAAGATTCCCGAGCTCTTCGTGATGCTGAAATCAACGAAGGTAGAAATCAAGAAAAGCATCAAATGTTGATGGTTGACAAGACCACTAGTTTCAAGTAAAAGGGCAAGGGAAAGAAAGGGAACTTCAAGAAGAATGGCAAGCAAGTTGCCACTCCCATGAAGAAGCCCAAAGCTAGACCCAAGCCTAAAACTAAGTGCTTCTACTGGGAAGGAAATGGTCACTAGAAGCAGAACATCCCCTAGATACTTGGTGGATAAGAACGATGGCAACGTGAACAAAAGTATATTTGATATACATGTTATTGATGTGTACTTTACTAGTGTTTATAGCAACCCCTCAGTATTTGATACTGTTTTAGTTGCTAAGAGTAGTAACTAAAAAAAGAGTTGCACAATGAACACAGACTAGTTATGGGCGAAGTGACGATGTGTGTTGGAAATGATTCCAAGGTTGATAAGATCACCATCGATACTCCCTCTACCTTCGAGATTAGTGTTGGACCAAAATAAATGTTATTTGGTGTTTGCGTTGAGCATGAATATGATTGGATCATGTTTATTGCAATACGGTTATTCATTTAAGTCAAAGAATAATTGTTGTTCTATTTACATGAATAAAACCTTCTATGGTCATACACTTAATATAAATGGTTTATTGAATCTCGATCGTAATGAAACACATATTCATAATATTGATGCCAAAAGATGCAAAGTTGATAATGATAGTGCAACATATTTGTGGCACTGCTGTTTAGGTCATATTGTGTCGGATCACAGGTTCCGGCAAAACCCTCAAGGTTCGAACACTGGGGTGCATGCGAAGATTTCCTCCCTACCGATCCACGCCCTAACCAGCTAAGATCTCAAGAACGAACTCGACGAACTCACAACACAAGGGACACAAGATTTATACTGGTTTGGGCCACCGTAGTGGTGTAATACCCTACTCCAGTGTGGTGGTGGTGGATTGCCTCTTGGGCTGATGATGAACAGTACAGGGGGAAGACCAACCTCCTAAGGTTGAGGTGTTCTTGTGCACGGCGTGTGGCTAAGGATTAGGCAAGATGCCTCTGAACGAGTTCTCGATCCCCCTTCCTACTGTGGTGGCTAGTCCTATTTATAGAGGCCCTGGTCCTCTTCCCAAATATTGAGCGGGAAAGGGAGCCAACAATGGCCAATTTGAAAGGGGATAGCTAGTACAACTTATCCTGACAAAAGTAGTCTTCGCCTGCAAAAGGCTCTGGCGGTGACGCCGCCTTGGGCTCCATGGTGACCTCCATCTTGCCGTCCTGCTGGCCTTGGTCTCGTTGCACCGATATGGAAACCTTTGCTTGATGCCTCGGTACTCTACGCCTGCGCTTGCCCCTTTAGCAACAAAGAGGAAACGAGGACGCTGCGCGCGCTGACATCCGCTTGGTCTCGATCGTCATGGCTCACGTCACGAGAACCTCGCGAGGTTTGCCCCACCTTGATCTCTCCACTCCTCGCGAGGCAACCTGGTGAGGCCGCTCCTGAGGAGGTCTTGTGTCGTCCGCCTCGTGAGGCTTGGCCCCTCGGGAGGGTCTTGAATGCCTTGTTGATGAAGGTGGGTCATACAGTCCTGCTATCATAGCCACGCCTATGGGCTGCAGGCAGGCAAGTCTGCGGACCCCCGTTCCCAGAACACCGACAGTAGCCCCCGGGCCCAAGGCACGCTCGGGCTTGGCTTCGAGGCGAAGCCAAAGGTCAAGCGCGGAGCGCCGCGGGCCCCAAAAGCCTGTGGCCTTGGTCGACGCGTGGCGGTTGATTAGACGTGGGCGTCTCCGCTTCCCCACGCTGCCTCGGCAACCGCCCGACTTGACAAGTCCCTGCGACATGCAAGGAAAACCATTATTACCTGTGGTCGTGGGGGGCGCTGGTTGGCCTTCTCCTGCTATAAATGAGGAGGGGGGGCAGAGCCCCCGTCCCCCACTTCTTCCCATTCTGCCTGCTTCTTCCTCCTCTACTCCACCACCGACTCCAATGGCGCCATCAAAGAGGTTCTCCGCCGCAGAGAAAGGAAAGGCTCCTCGAGAGGGGCCCAGCTACCCGGCGCCCAAGCGGGGACGCGGCCGTCCCCGTAAGCACACCGCGACTCCCGTCACGGCCCTCCGCTCCCGGGATGGCGCCGCTGCGCGTGGCAGGGGTCGCTCCGGTCGCGGTAGTCCCGTCGATGAAGGGAGACGTGTCGTGGTTGTGCGGCCTCCTCGGCCGCGCTTCCACTCGGCAGAGGTGCTGCCGGAGTTCATTGTCTGGTCAGAGGATCCGGCTGGCAACTGGCTTCAGCTTCTGCGCTTCTTTGTCGATGAGCTGCCGGCCTATGGTCCAGGCGGGCTCTGGCTGCAGGCGGACGACTGCCGCAGCAGGGCCTCCTGGGTCGTGGTTGAGGTTTCCATCGCGGGCAACATAGCTCTGCCCGTGGTTGGTAGACGTTCGCCCCAGCGCGTGGCCTGGGCAGGCGGTGCACCCTCCATTTCAAGTACGACGGTGATGCGACCCTCTACGTGAGGGTGTTTGGGAAAGATGGTCGCCGCGCCGGGTGCCGCCCCGAGATGAACGACAGCGAGGAAGTGCTCGGCCTCGGCGATGGCCGCGACGATGGTGAGGGCGAGCCCGCCGACCGCGCCTCGTCCAGTTATGGTGGCTCTTCTCTTGGCGACAACTCCAGCAGCGACGGCTACGCCCAGCTGCCACGCCGGCGCGCTCACTTTGAAGGTGGTAGCGGGTCGTCTCGTCGCCGCGCCTCTGTGAAGCGCGAGGAGGGATCCGGCTAAGCTTGGGACGTCGCCAGGGGTCTGCCCCCGTGGACCGCTGCAGCGCCGCTTTTGTTTTGTTCTTCTTTTCTCCCTGCAGCAAAATGAAACCAGTATGGGCCCGGAGGGGCGTGTATCGAACTATGATTCCTCAATCATTACGCTGTGCTTGTTATTTTCGTGTTGTGTTGTTATTTTGTGCATAGATAACATAGCCTGGCGCGTTTGGGGCAACCTCCTCTTCACGAGGCACTTGTTTCCTCGTGCCCGTCTTGACTTAGTGGTCGCTTAGGAACTGCAAAAAATTCGTTAGGAAGCTCGCCAGGAGATTTATCGTTCACCCGAGCCTTGACCCAGCGCTTCGTATCACGGTACCCGAGGGGAATGGATTAGGAGAGATGTGCCAGCTTGTGGGCTCGAACGAGGGTGCCTCGCGAGAAAGCAGACGGAAGGTAGAGAGAAGGAACACGTAGAAGGAAAAATGCTCGCGAGGGCACCTGCCTAGCCCCCTCACGAGGTATGCAAGAGAGAGAACACAGGTGAACTAGAGTCAGGAATAGCGGCAAACGGCGACGGAACCAAATCAACAAGGAACACCACAAGCAAACTTCGATTAAAAGAAGGCGAGCCAACTACGAAAGCAAATGAAAAGCCGTGTCCGACACCTAGTCTAGTCTTCAATTCTTCTCACCAGCGCGGTGCTAAGTGCTGCCACTAGGCGTGGGAGGGAGCCCCCAAGGCCCGAGGGCGGCACTCCTGAGACTACGGGGCGTGTATAGCCCCACTCATTATTACGTGAGAGTGTCACGGGCGGCGATTCTTCACAGGCACCGGGCCTTCTTCACAGGCACTGGGCCTTTCTTCACAGGCACTGGGCCTTGCTTCATGGGTAGAACTTCTGTAGGTGCTGGATGTTCCAGGCATTCTGGATGGGCACCCCGTCCTGTCTCTCCAGGCGCGCGGCGCCAGGCCTGGAGACATGGACGACCCTGAATGGGCCCTCCCACATAGGCGAGAGCTTGTGCAGCCCTTCCCTGGAGAGGACCTGATACGTCTCCAACGTATCTATAATTTTTTATTGCTCCATGCTATATTATCTACTGTTTTGGACTATATTGGGCTTTATTTTCCACTTTTATATTATTTTTGAGACTAACCTATTAACCAGAGGCCCAGCCCAGAATTGCTGTTTTTTTTGCCTATTTCAGAGTTTCGGAGAAACAGAATATCAAACGGAGTCCAAACGGAATAAAACCTTCGGGAACGTGATTTTCTCATCGAACGTGATCCAGGAGACTTGGACCCTACTCCAAGGGACAAGAGAGGCGGTCACGAGGGTGGGGGGCGCGCCCCCTACCTCGTGGGCCCCCTGTTGCTCCACCGACGTACTCCTTCCTCCTATATATACCTACATACCCCCAAACGATCAGATACGGAGCCAAAAACCTAATTCCACCACCGCAACTTTCTGTATCCATGAGATCCCATCTTGGGGCCTGTTCCGGAGCTACGTCGGAGAGGGCCGTCATCACGGAGGGCTTCTACATCATCATAGCCTCTCCGATGAAGTGTGAGTAGTTCACCTCAGACCTACGGGCCCATAGTTATTTTGCTAGTTGGCTTCTTCTCTCTCTTTGGATCTCAATACAATGTTCTCCCCCTCTCTTGTGGAGATCTACTCGATGTAATCTTCTTTTTGCGGTGTGTTTGTTGAGACTGATGAATTGTGGGTTTATGATCAAGTCTATCTATGAATAATATTTGAATCTTCTCTGAATTCTTTTATGTATGATTGGTTATCTTTGCAAGTATCTTCGAATTATCATTTTGGTTTGGCCTACTAGATTGGTTTTTCTTGCCATGGGAGAAGTGCTTAGCTTTGGGTTCAATCTTGCGGTGTCCTTTCCCAGTGATAGAAGGGGCAGCAAGGCACGTATTGTATTGTTGCCATCGAGGATAACAATATGGGGTTTTTATCATATTGCATGAAACTATCCCTCTACATCATGTCATCTTGCTTAAGGCGTTACTCTGTTTTTAACTTAATACTCTAGATGCATGCTGGATAGCGGTCGATGAGTGGAGTAATAGTAGTAGATGCAGGCAGGAGTCGGTCTACTTGTCTCGGACGTGATGCCTATATACATGATCATACCTAGATATTCTCATAACTATGCTCAATTCTGCCAATTGCTCAATAGTAATTTGTTCACCCACCGTAGAATACTTATGCTCTTGAGAGAAGCCACTAGTGAAACCTATGGCCCCCGGGTCTATTCTCATCATATCAATCTCCATCACTTTAATCTTGCTTTGCTTTTTTACTTTTCACTTTGCATCTCTATACCAAAAATACCAAAAATATCATCTCTATCAGATCTCACTCTCTTAAGTGACCGTGAAGGGATTGACAACCCCTAATCGCGTTAGTTGCGAGTAGCTATTGTTTTGTGCAGGTACGAGGGACTTGAGCGTAGCCTCCTACTGGATTGATACCTTGGTTCTCAAAAACTGAGGGAAATACTTACGCTACTTTGCTGCATCATCCTCTCCTCTTCGGGGAAATCCAACACAGTGCTCAAGAGGTAGCAGGACCTGCCTCAGGACAAGGTCGCCCGCCTCGAGTGTCCTAGAGCGGATGTTGCGGCAGTGGTACCGCCGCAGCGCCTGCTGGTACCTTGCCGCCCTCAGTGCAGCTTCGTGGTGACGTTCCTCCCCAGCACGAGGTCCATCCCCCGCGTGGCGTCCCGCTGCGTTTCATCAAATGCCAGGACCCATGCGGAGCGATGCTTGACCTCGTGAGGGAGGACCGCTTCGGCTTCGTAGACAAGGAAGAACGGGGTCTCGCCTGTTGGCTTGGTGGCGGTGGTGCGGATGGACCACAACACGGACTGGAGCTCGTCGTGCCAGCCCCTGCCACAGGCCTCGAGCTTCTTCTTGAAGGTCCTGGTCTTGAGGCCCCTCAGGACCTCTGCGTTGGTGCGTTCGGCCTGACCGTTGCTCCTGGGGTGTGCAACCGAAGCGTAACCGATCTGCGTTCCAAGGTTAGCACAGTATGTTTGGAAGAGGTTACTAGTGAATTGCGAGCCGTTATCTGTGATGATGCGGTTGGGAACCCCGAAACGGCTCACAAGACCCTTGATGAACTTGACTGCGGAGCCAGTTGGGATGGTGCGGACGACTTCCACTTCTGCCCACTTGGTGAACTTATCGATGGCGACGTAGAGGTTGCGGTAGCCCCCAGGCGCTCGAGGGAATGGGCCCAAGATGTCCAGCCCCCAGACCGTGAACGGCCAGGTGAGCGGGATGGTCTGGAGGCCCTGAGCCGGCTGATGGATCTGCTTGGCGTGAAACTGGCAGGCTTCACAGGACTTCACCAGCTTGGCCGCGTCATTGAGCGCTGTGGGCCAGTAGAATCCGCTGCGGAATACCTTGCCGACGAGGGTCCGTGATGACGAGTAGTGCCCGCAGTCCCCACCATGTATGTCAGACAACAACTCCTTCCCCTGGTCTCTGGAAATACAACGGAGTGAAACATCATTTGGTCGCTTCCTGTACAACTCACCGTCCTGGATGCAGTATGCCGTGGCCTGCCGGGCCAAGCGCTTCACGTCCTCCTCCTTCTTTGGCAGCGTCCCTTGCATCAGGTATTCCTTGAACTCCTTGGTCCAGCATCCCTCCTGAGGCTCAAGCGCCAAGAGTAGGCGCGCTCCCGAAGTCGGTCCACAGGCTAGGGCTCATGTGGCAGGCGGCTGCGGGAGCTCCTCCCGAGGCTGAGCTGTCCTTGAAAATGGTGGCGTTGCTGACGGCTTGAAGAGCCGCTCCTCGAAGACGCAAGGCTCTTAGGGCTGCCGCTTGGACGCCCTCCTAGCGATGTCGTCCGCTTCCTTGTTGGTGCCATGAGGCACGTGCTGCAGCTCCAGGCCCAGGAACTGCTTTTCCATCTTGCGTACTTCCGTGAGGTATGCCTCCATGTGCTCGTCCTTCGACTCGTATACTTTGTTGGAGAAGTTGACGAGGAGCTGTGAGTTGCCCCTAATGGTGAGGCACTTCACCCCCAGAGCTACCGCGACCTTCAGGCCAGCTATGAGGCCTTCGTATTCTGTGATGTTGTTGGAGACCATCTCGCCCTGCTCGAAGCAGAGCTGTATAATGTAGTAGAGCTTGTCTTGAGTGGGCGAGATGAGTACCGCTCCAGCCCCCGCGCCCTGGTGCGCGAAGGCGCCATCAAAGTACATGACCCAGCCGTCGGGCACCTCACTCCCTGGCGAGGTGGACTGGTCCTCGCCTACTTCTGGCATTGGGCATTCGTCCATTCTGCCACGAAATCAGCGAGCGCGGCTCCCTTGATGACCCTGGTAGTGCTGAACTCCAACTGGAATGCCTGCAGCTCGATGCTCCACTCAGCGACCCTTCCAGCAGAGTTGGGGCTCCTGAACACTCTCTCCAATGGGTAGGCCGAGATGACCTTGATGGGGTGGCCCTGGAAGTAGTGCCGCAACTTGCGCGAGGCCACTAAGAGCACGAGAAGAAGCTTTTGGGGCATGGGGTATCGTGCCCTTGCGTCCCGCAACACCGTGCTGACCAAATACACCGGGTGCTCGACGAGTGCTGGCGCATTGGTGAGGCTCGTGTCTTGTGGAAGCTGGGACGTCTCCTAAGGTGGTGGAACTCCTGGTGCCTGATCGCTTGCGGGAATCTCTGTGACATCGTCCTGCCGAGCTTTGTCTTCTGTTGATGCTGCTACAGCTCTTGCTGCGCCTTCCTGATCTCGCATCATCCCGGTGGATGGCGTAGCTTGGCACGGCACCCCCTTGGCTCGGTGCTCCTCCCAAACTGCCACTAGTGCCGCGCTGGCGGAGTACGGGGTGGCGGCAAGATAAAGCTCGAGAGGTCGTGGCGCCACCATCACCGGAGGGCTGGTCAGGTATCTCTTGAGGTCTTGAAAAGCTCGGTCGGCCTCCGGGGTCCACTCGAATGGGCCCTTCTTCTTCATCAGTTTGAAGAAGGGTAGGGCGCGCTCTCTGTAAGTGCATCTAGTGCCACCCCTAGTTGGTTTTGGAGTATTGACGACAAATCTGGTTGAGGGACTAATGTGTTTGTGAGAATTGCAGGATAACACAGGTAGTAGTCCCTCATTGATTCGGTTTACCTACCGGAGATGACCCCTAAAAATGTATGAAGACATTGACGACAATGGTGGTATGCGAAGATATTCATATTAAAGACTATGACATGAGAAGACAATGAGTGAAGACTATGGAGCGCGAAGACTTAGTCATTTCGTTGTTTCCTTTTCTTCTTTGTTGAGTCATAGGAACCACCGTACTGTTAAGTGGGGTCCAAGTGAACAAAGTCAGAGTGACTGAAGTGATGCTCAACCAAAATCCTTTGTCTTCGAGCGAAGACTATGAGAGCAAATCTTATCCAGAGCTGGATGAGTCACCTTTGCTTGTAGCCCAAGTAAAGTTGTGTGTGTTTGAAATCTGGCCGTTGGAACACGTGTCAGTTCCTTAGTGACCCAGGGTCATTTCGGACATATCAGGTCGGGTTGCCTAGTGGCTATAAATAGCCCACCCCCTACACCATAAATTGGTGGCTGCTCAGAGTTAGTACACGGCTTTTGTCGTTTGAGAGCAACCCACCTCGAAGCCTTTGAGAGAGAGAAATCCTTGCGAGGACAAAGCCCAAACACCCAGAGCCAAAGAGTGTTAGGCATCACTGAAGTCTTTCTGTCTGCGTGACCTGAAGACTTATTACACTTGAGGACTGTGAACCCTCCAGCTGGTTAGGCGTCACGTTCTGAGCATCCAAGAGTCACTATGGATCGCCGGTGAACGAAGTCTGTGAAGGTTTGGAAGTCTACCTTGAAGACTTACCAGAGTGATTGGGCGAGGACTGTGCGTCCTTAGCTCAAGGGGAATAAGGTGAATACGCGGTCTTCTGAGTTGAATCTCAGCCTGCCTAACCAGACGTACAGTTGTCACAGCAACTGGAACTGGTCCAACAAATCCTGTGTTGTCAACAAGTGACTGGTTCTATCCTCTCCCTCTCTTTACTTAGAGTTTGTCTTCGTGAAGTCATTGCCTGTTTTTTATACCTGTTTGACTTCATTGCTTGACTACTTTTGTTGTTTGGCTTCATACCATCTTTCATCCTGATCCTTACTACCTAGCTGCTATTAGTCTTCGTACTCTCACGTTATTGCACACTTGACTATGGCTTGCTTAGTGTAGTTTATCTTCCACTGCATTTCAATAGGTTCATTTCTATAGCTTGTCTTTGAAGCTTCCATGTTTTGAAGACTTTGTTAAAATCGCCTATTCACCCCCCTCTAGTCGACAACTAGCACTTTCAATTGGTATCAGAGCAAGGTACTCCCTTGTTCTGTGTGATTCGGTTTAACCACCTGGAGTTTTAGCTATGTCGACTGCAGGGATAATCAAAGTCTCCGCTGCTTGCCCCGTATTCGATGGAACTGAATATCCCTACTGGAAGAATAAGATGCGCATGCATCTTGAAGCCATTTATGTCGACCTCTGGTATGTCGTCAAGAACGACGTTCCCAAGACTAGTGAAGGTGTCACCCCTGCTGATGTCAAGAAGTTCATTCAACTGGATTCTACTGCCAAGAACATCATCTGTGGTGATCTGACCAAAGGACAGTATGGCCGTGTGAGTGCTCTGGAAATGTCGAAGCTAGTCTGGGACTGGCTATCCAAGGTCAATGAAGGCGTCTCAACCCAGACAGATCAAAGGATCAGTGTTCTTCGCAACCTCTTCAACCGCTTCAAGAGAAACGACAATGAAAATGTCCAGCTCACATTTGATCGCCTCACTGACATCACAAATGAGCTTCGTGCTCTCGACGCTACTGAGATTACCAAGCATGAAATCGTCAAGACATTACTGAGATCACTTGACAGCTCCTTTGACACCCTTGCCCTCATGATATAAGAACGTCCTGACTTCAAGACACTCGATCCGTCTGATATACTTGAGAGGCTCAACACACATGAGTTCCAGATTTCTGAGAAAAGAGATATCTATGGTCCCAACTATGGCCGAACTCGCGCTTTGAAGGCAAAAGTTGTTTCCTCATCTGAAGAAGAATCTGACTGCAGTTCTGATGATCCTGAAGACATTGGAAAGGAACTTGCTATGCTTGTGAAGAAGTTCCAGAAGTTCACTAAGAAGAAGGGCTTCAGAAAGTCTTCACGATCCAGCTCAAGAAATCATGAAGCTTCCACTCATGACTACAAGAAGAGAACATGTCACAAGTGCAAGAAACCTGGACACTATATCTCTGGGTGTCCACTGTGGGACAACGAGAAGAAGAAGAATAAGAGCAATGAATATGATTCTGATGACAACAAGAAGAAGAAATATTCAAAGTCTTCTTCCAAGTCCTCATCCAAGTCTTCATCTCATAAGAAGAGCTCATCTGGTAAGGCTCGTGCTTTTGTTGGCAAGGAGATGGATTCAGAGGAGGAGTCTGCTTCTGAGGAGGCGGAGGCGGAGTCTGAGGAGGAGTCTGACCCTGGCGTCGCAAGTCTGGCTCTAGCCACAACCTACATTGCCAAGTCCATCTTCAACATTGAAGACAATTGAAGGAAATATGCCCTAGAGGCAATAATAAAGTTATTATTTATTTCCTTATATCATGATAAATGTTTATTATTCATGCTAGAATTGTATTAACTGGAAACATAATACATGTGTGAATACATAGACAAACAGAGTGTCACTAGTATGCTTCTACTTGACAGCTCATTAATCAAAGATGGTTATGTTTCCTAACCATGAACAAAGAGTTGTTATTTGATTAACGAGATCACATCATTAGTTGAATGATCTGATTGACATGACCCATTCCATTAGCATAGCACCCGATCGTTTAGTATGTTGCTATTGCTTTTATCCATGACTTATACATGTTCCTTTAACTATGAGATTATGCAACTCCCGTTTACCGTAGGAACACTTTGTGTGCTACCAAACGTCACAACGTAACTGGGTGATTATAAAGGTGCTCTACAGGTGTCTCCGAAGGTACATGTTGGGTTGGCGTATTTCGAGATTAGGATTTGTCACTCCGATTGTCGGAGAGGTATCTCTGGGCCCTCTCGGTAATGCACATCACATAAGCCTTGCAAGCATTGCAAGTAATGTGTTAGTTGTGAGATGATGTATTACGGAACGAGTAAAGAGACTTGCCGGTAACGAGATTGAACTAGGTATTGGATACCGACGATCGAATCTCGGGCAAGTAACATACCGATGACAAAGGGAACGACGTATGTTGTTATGCGGTCTGACCGATAAAGATCTTCGTAGAATATGTAGGAGCCAATATGGGCATCCAGGTCCCGCTATTGGTTATTGACCGGAGACGTGTCTCGGTCATGTCTACATTGTTCTCGAACCGTAGGGTCCGCACGCTTAAGGTTTCGATGACAGTTATATTATGAGTTTATGAGTTTTGATGTACCGAAGGAGTTCGGAGTCCCGGATGAGATCGGGGACATGACGAGGAGTCTCGAAATGGTCGAGACGTAAAGATCGATATATTGGACGACTATATTCGGACATCGGAAAGGTTCTGAGTGATTCGGGTATTTTCGGGAGTATCGGGGAGTTACGGGATTACGGGAGAAGTAATGGGCCTTGATGGGCTTTAGTGGGAAGAGGAAAAGGCTGCTGCGCCCCCCCTCCCCTCTAGTCCGAATTGGACTAGGGAAAAGGGGGCCGGCCACCTCTCCTTCTCCTCCTATTCCTTCTCCCTTCCTCCCCTCTTGGTGGACTCCTACTAGGACTTGGAGTCCTAGTAGGACTCCATATCTTGGCCGCACCAATTGGCTTGGCCGGCCTCCTCCTCCTCCATCCTTTATATACTGAGGCAAGGGGCATCCCTTGGACACACAATTGATCATTGAGATCTTTCCTTAGCCGTGTGCGGTGCCCCCTTCCACCAAATTCCACCTCGGTCATATCGTTGCAGTGCTTAGGCGAAGCCCTGCGCCGGTAACACATCAAGATCGTCACCACGCCGTCGTGCTGACGGAACTCTTCCCCGACGCTTTGCTGGATCGGAGCCCGGGGATCGTCATCGAGCTGAACGTGTGCCAAGAACTCGGAGGTGCCGGAGTAACGGTGCTGTGATCGGTTGGATCGCGAGGAGAACGTACGACTACTTCCTCTACGTTGCGTCAACGCTTCCGCTTCGGTCTACGAGGGTACGTAGACAACACTCTCCCCTCTCGTTGCTATGCATCACCATGATCTTGCGTGTGCGTAGGAAATTTTTTGAAATTACTACGTTCCCCAACAGTGGCATCCGAGCCTAGTTTTTTATGGTTTGATGTTATTTGCACGAGTAGAACACAAGTGAGTTGTGGATGATACAAGTCATACTGCCTACCAGCATGTCATACTTTGGTTCAGCGGTATTGTTGGACGAGACGATCCGGACCAACCTTACGCGTACTCTTACGCGAGACCGGTTCCCTCGACGTGCTTTGCACATAGATGGCTTGCGGAAGACTGTCTCTCCAACTTTAGTTGAACCGAGTGTGGCTACGCCCGGTCCTTGAGAAGGTTAAAACGGAGTCTATTTGACAAACTATCGTTGTGGTTTTGATGCGTAGGTAAGATGAGTTCTTGCTTAAGCCTGTAGCAGCCACGTAAAACTTGCAACAACAAAGTAGAGGACGTCTAACTTGTTTTTGCAGGGCATGTTGTGATGTGATATGGTCAAGACATGATGCTAAATTTTATTGTATGAGATGATCATGTTTTGTAACTGAGTTATCGGCAACTGGCAGGAGCCATATGGTTGTCGCTTTATTGTATGCAATGCAATCGCGATGTAATGCTTTACTTTATTACTAAGCGGTAGTGATAGTCGTGGAAGCATAAGATTGGCGAGACGACAACGATGCTACGATGGAGATCAAGGTGTCGCGCCGGTGACGATGGTGATCATGATGGTGCTACAGAGATGGAGATCACGAAGCACAAGATGATGATGACCATATCATATCACTTATATTGATTTGCATGTGATGTTTATATTTTATGCATCTTATCTTGCTTTGACTGACGGTAGCATTATAAGATGATCTCTCACTAAATTATCAAGAAGTGTTCTCCCTGAGTATGCACCGTTGCGAAAGTTCTTCGTGCTGAGACACCACGTGATGATCGGGTGTGATAGGCTCTACGTTCAAATACAACGGGTGCAAAACAGTTGCACACGTGGAATACTCAGGTTATACTTGACGAGCCTAGCATATAACAGATATGGCCTCGGAACACGGAGACCGAAAGGTCGAGCGTGAATCATATAGTAGATATGATCAACATAATGATGTTCACCATTGAAACTACTCCATCTCACGTGATGATCGGACATGGTTTAGTTGATTTGGATCACGTGATCACTTAGAGGATTAGAGGGATGTCTATCTAAGTGGGAGTTCTTAAGTAATATGATTAATTGAACTTTAATTTATCATGAACTTAGTCCTGGTAGTATTAGCATATCTATGTTGTAGATCAATAGCTCGCATTGTTGCTTCCCTGTGTTTATTTTGATATGTTCCTAGAGAAAATTGTGTTGAAAGATGTTAGTAGCAATGATGCGGATTGGATCCGTGATCTGAGGTTTATCCTCATTGCTGCACAGAAGAATTATGTCCTTGATGCACCGCTAGGTGACGGACCTATTGCAGGAGCAGATGCAGACATTATGAACGTTTTGCTAGCTCAATATGATGACTACTTAATAGTTTAGTGCACCATGCTTAACTGCTTAGAATCGGGACTTCAAAGACGTTTTGAACGTCATGGAGCATATGAGATGTTCTAGGAGTTGAAGTTAATATTTCAAGCAAATACCCGAGTTGAGAGATATGAAGTCTCCAACAAAGTTCTATAGCTAAAAGATGGAGGAGAATCGCTCAACTAGTGAGCATGTGCTCAGGTTGTCTGGGTACTACAATCACTTGAATCAAGTGGGAGTTAATCTTCCAGATAAGATAGTGATTGACAGAATTCTCTAGTCACCATCACCAAGTTAGTAGAACTTCGTGATGAACTATAATATGCAAGGGATAACGGAAAATATTCCCAAGCTCTTCGCGATGCTAAAATCAGCGAAGGTAGAAATCAAAGAAAAACATCAAGTGTTGATGGTTGACAAGATCACTAGTTTCAAGAAAAGGGCAAAAGGAAAGAAGGGGAACTTCAAGAAGAATGGCAAGCAAGTTGCTGATCAAGTGAAAAAGCCCAAGTCTGGTCCTAAGCCTGAGACTAAGTGCTTCTACTGCAAAGGGACTGGTCACTGGAAGTGGAACTACCCCAAGTGATTGGCGGATAAGAAGGATGGCAAAGTGAACATAAGTATATTTGATATACATGTTATTGATGTGTACTTTACTAGTGTTCATAGCAACCCCTCAGTATTTGGTACTAGTTCAAGTTGCTAAGATTAGTAACTCGAAACGGGAGTTGCAGAATGAACAAAGACTAGTTAAAGGGCAAGGTGACGATGTGTGTTGGAAGTGGTTCCAAGATTGATATGATCATCATCACACACTCCCTATACTTTCGGGATTAGTGTTGAAACTAAATAAGTGTTATTTGGTGTTTGCGTTGAGCATGAATATGATTTGATCATGTTAATTGCAATACAGTTATTCATTTAAGTTAGAGAACAATTGTTGTTCCGTTTACATGAATAAAACCTTCTATGGTCATACACACCAATGAAAATAGTTCATTGGATCTCGATCGTAGTGATACACATATTCATAATATTGAAACCAAAAGATGCGAAGTTAATAATGATAGTGCAACCTATTTGTGGCACTGCCGTTTAGGTCATATTGGTGTAAAGCGCATGAAGAAACTCCATGCTGATGGGATTTTGGAATCACTTGATTATGAATCACTTGATGCTTGCGAACCATGCCTCTTGGGCAAGATGACTAAAACGCCGTTCTCCGGAACAATGGAGCAAGCAACTTATTTGTTGGAAATCATACATACTGATGTATATGGTCCGATGAAAATTAAGGCTCGCGACAAGTATCTTTATTTTCTGACCTTCACAGATGTTTTGAGCAGATATGGGTATATCTACTTGATGAAACATAAGTCTGAAATGTTTGAAAAGTTCAAAGAATTTCAGAGTGAAGTGGAAAATCATCGTGACAAGAAAATAAAGTTTCTACGATCTGATCGCGGAGACGAATATTTGAGTTACGAGTTTGGTCTTCAGTTAAAACAATGTGAAATAGTTTCACTACTCACGCCACCTAGAACACCATAGCTTAATGGTGCGTCCGAACGTCATAACCGTACTTTATTTGATATAGTACAATCTATGATGTTTCTTACCGATTTACCAATATCATTTTGGGATTATGCATTAAAGACATCTACATTCACGTTAAAAAGGGCACCATCTAAGTCCGTTGAGATGACACAATATGAACTGTGGTTTAGCAAGAAACCAAAGTTGTCGTTTGGGGTTGTGATGCTTATATGAAAAAGTTTCATCCTGATAAGCTCAAACCCAAATTGGAGAAATATGTCTTCATAGGATACCCAAAGGAAATTGTTGGGTACACCTTCTATCACAGATCCAAAGGCAAGACATTTGTTGCTAAGAATGGATCCTTTCTAGAGAAGGAGTTTCTCTCGAAAGAAGTGAGTGGGAGGAAAGTAGAAAACTTGATAAGGTAATTGTACCTTCTCCCTTATTGGAAAGTAGTTCATCACAGAAATCTGTTCTTGTGACTACTACACCAATTAGTGAGGAAGCTAATGATGATGATCATGTAACTTCAGATCAAGTAACTACCGAATCTCGTAGGTAAACCAGAGTGAGATCTGCACCAGAGTGGTACGGTAATCTTGTTCTGGAAGTCATGTTACTAGACCATGACGAACTTGCGAACTATGAGGAAGCGATGATGAGCCCAGATTCCGCGAAATGGTTTGAGGCCATGAAATCTGAGATATGATCCATGTATGAGAACAAAGTTTGGACTTTGGTTGACTTGCCCGATGATCGGCAAGCAATTAAGAATAAATGGATCTTCAAGAAGAAGACGGACACTGATAGTAGTGTTACTATCTACAAAGCTAGAATTGTCGAAAAAAAGGTTTTTTCGACAAAGTTCAAAGTATTGACTACGATGAGAGTTTCTCACTCGTATCTATGCTTAAGTCTGTCCGAATCATGTTAGCAATTGCCGCATTTTATGAAATCTGGCAAATGGATAAACAAAACTGCATTCCTTAATGGAGAGTTGTATATGATACAACCAGAAGGTTTTGTCGACCATAAAGGTGCTAATAAAGTGAGCAAGCTCCAGCGATCCATCTATGGACTGGTGCAAGCATCTCAGAGTTGGAATATACGCTTTGATAAGTTGATCAAAGCATATAGTTTTATACAGACTTATGGTGAAGCCTGTATTTACAAGAAAGTGAGTGGGAGCACTACAACATTTCTGATAAGTATATGTGTATGACATATTGTTGATCGGAAATAATGTAGAATTATTCTGCAAAGCATAAAGGAGTGTTTGAAAAGAGTTTTTCAAAGAAAGACCTCGGGGAAGCTACTTACATATCGAGCATCAAGATCTATAGAGATAGATCGAGATGCTTGATAAGTTTTTTCAATGAGTACATACCTTGACAAGATTTTGAAGTAGTTCAAAATGGAACAGTCAAAGAAAGAGTTCTTGCCTGTGTTACAAGGTGTGAAATTGAGTAAGACTCAAAGCCCGACCATGGCAGAAGATAGAAAGAGAAAGAAAGTCATTCCCTATGCTTTGGCCATAGGTTCTATAAAGTATGCCATGCTGTGTACCAGACCTATTGTATACCCTACCCTGAGATTGGCACGGGAGTACAATAGTGATCTAGGAGTAGATCACTGGACGGCGGTCAAAATTATCCTTAGTGGAATAAGGATATGTTTCTCGATTATGGAGGTGACAAAAAGGTTCGTCGTAAAGAGTTACGTCGATGCAAGTTTTGACACTGATCCAGATGACTCTAAGTCTCAATCTGGATACATATTGAAAGTGGGAACAATTAGCTAGAGTAGCTCCATGCAGAGCATTGTTGACATAGAAATTTGCAAAGTACATGCGGATCTGAATGTAGCAGACCCGTTGACTAAGATTCTCTCACAAGCAAAACATGATCACACCTTAGTACTCTTTGGGTGTTAATTACATAGCGATGTAAACTAGATTACTGAATCTAGTAAACCCTTTGGGTGTCGGTCACATAGCGATGTGAACTATGGGTGTTAATCACATGATGATGTGAACTATTGATGTTAATCACATGGTGATGTGATCTAGATTATTGACTCTAGTGCAAGTGGGAGACTGAAGGAAATATGCCCTAGAGGCAATAATAAAGTTATTATTTATTTCCTTATATCATGATAAATGTTTATTATTCATGCTAGAATTGTATTAACTGGAAACATAATACATGTGTGAATACATAGACAAACAGAGTGTCACTAGTATGCTTCTACTTGACAGCTCATTAATCAAAGATGGTTATGTTTCCTAACCATGAACAAAGAGTTGTTATTTGATTAACGAGATCACATCATTAGTTGAATGATCTGATTGACATGACCCATTCCATTAGCATAGCACCCGATCGTTTAGTATGTTGCTATTGCTTTTATCCATGACTTATACATGTTCCTTTAACTATGAGATTATGCAACTCCCGTTTACCGTAGGAACACTTTGTGTGCTACCAAACGTCACAACGTAACTGGGTGATTATAAAGGTGCTCTACAGGTGTCTCCAAAGGTACATGTTGGGTTGGCGTATTTCGAGATTAGGATTTGTCACTCCGATTGTCGGAGAGGTATCTCTGGGCCCTCTCGGTAATGCACATCACATAAGCCTTGCAAGCATTGCAACTAATGTGTTAGTTGTGAGATGATGTATTACGGAACGAGTAAAGAGACTTGCCGGTAACGAGATTGAACTAGGTATTGGATACCGACGATCGAATCTCGGGCAAGTAACATACCGATGACAAAGGGAACGACGTATGTTGTTATGCGGTCTGACCGATAAAGATCTTCGTAGAATATGTAGGAGCCAATATGGGCATCCAGGTCCCGCTATTGGTTATTGACCGAGACGTGTCTCGGTCATGTCTACATTGTTCTCGAACCGTAGGGTCCGCACGCTTAAGGTTTCGATGACAGTTATATTATGAGTTTATGAGTTTTGATGTACCGAAGGAGTTCGGAGTCCCGGATGAGATCGGGGACATGACGAGGAGTCTCGAAATGGTCGAGACGTAAAGATCGATATATTGGACGACTATATTCGGACATCGGAAAGGTTCTGAGTGATTCGGGTATTTTCGGGAGTATCGGGGAGTTACGGGATTACGGGAGAAGTAATGGGCCTTGATGGGCTTTAGTGGGAAGAGGAAAAGGCTGCTGCGCCCCCCCTCCCCTCTAGTCCGAATTGGACTAGGGAAAAGGGGGCCGGCCACCTCTCCTTCTCCTCCTATTCCTTCTCCCTTCCTCCCCTCTTGGTGGACTCCTACTAGGACTTGGAGTCCTAGTAGGACTCCATATCTTGGCCGCACCAATTGGCTTGGCCGGCCTCCTCCTCCTCCATCCTTTATATACTGAGGCAAGGGGCATCCCTTGGACACACAATTGATCATTGAGATCTTTCCTTAGCCGTGTGCGGTGCCCCCTTCCACCAAATTCCACCTCGGTCATATCGTTGCAGTGCTTAGGCGAAGCCCTGCGCCGGTAACACATCAAGATCGTCACCACGCCGTCGTGCTGACGGAACTCTTCCCCGACGCTTTGCTGGATCGGAGCCCAGGGATCGTCATCGAGCTGAACGTGTGCCAAGAACTCGGAGGTGCCGGAGTAACGGTGCTGTGATCGGTTGGATCGCGAGGAGAACGTACGACTACTTCCTCTACGTTGTGTCAACGCTTCCGCTTCGGTCTACGAGGGTACGTAGACAACACTCTCCCCTCTCGTTGCTATGCATCACCATGATCTTGCGTGTGCGTAGGAATTTTTTTGAAATTACTACGTTCCCCAACAACAATGACTTCCACACCAATGCTGAAGCTGATGACAAGGACGACCCTGCTCCCACCTACTGCTTCATGGCACGTGGTGCCAAGGTAAAATCACGCGATGCTTACTTTCAAACATCTAGTGAAGATGACTCTGATTGTGAATCCAAACCCAGCTACAAAACACTTGCTAAAATTGCAACTGAACAACAAAAGGCTATGGAATATACTCAATAACTGTTAGACAAAAGCGATGACCTGTTGGATGCGGAAATGACTCGTTCACAGTCCTTAGTTGAAGACATAAAAAATCTTCATGCTAAGTACCAAGAACTTGAAAGCCATCATGAAACGCTCTCAACCACTCATGAAAAGCTCTCCTATGATTATCTTCAAAGGAAGCAAGAGCTTGAGAAATTGAGAGCGGCTCATGAAGATCTTCAAAAAGAGAATGAGTCACTTCACGCTCAACAGATCAGTCCCGCTCAGGATGGATTTGAACCACCATGTCTGAAATGTATTGAGCGTGATAACGCTACCTCTGTTGCTGAATGTTCCACTGCTGCTACTGTTGCATTGTCTTCAACTACTAATGTGGTAACTAACCCCTCTGCGGAGGATACCACTACTATTGCTGATGAAAATGCTAGGTTGAAGACATTGCTTGAAACAGGTATGTATAAAAGTCTGAAAGGGCATCAGACACTTTGCAATGTCCTCAAAAAGCAGATTCTGAATCGAAACCCTAGGAAAGAGGGTGTTGGGTTCGAGAGGAAAATGAATGTTGATGGTTCCTACTGGAAGCCTGAGCAGTATCCCAAAACCACATGGGTTGCTGCAAAGGGACCTTCAGTGGATCCATCCACCTTATCTGGCTTTACCTGTGCTAACCCTATTATCATTGATGAATCCTTTGATGCAGACTATAAACTATTCAAGAATCAGAACGGTGAAGTGTTTGCCAGATATGTTGGTACTAACTGCAGGAATAGGCCACCTATGAAGAAGATCTGGGTTCCCAAAAGCTGTCTTGAGAATCTTCCAGTGAATGTCATCATGACACCACCTGGGAAGAAGACAAACCCCAGACCTAAGGCTTCATATGGTGCAAAGGCTTCATACAGACAGAGGACTCACCCGAGTCACCCTAACACCAATGTTTTGCAGGGAAACCATACTCAGACTTATGAATATGAGCGTGTGTCTTCAAACCGCTATGTTCATAGAACTAAGAATTTTTCTGCTTATTCATATGAGTATCATTCATCTCCTGCAAGGCTATTTGCTAGGGCTCCAAAGCCCAAATTCTCAGATGCTGCACTTAGACTCATAGCTTCTAAACCACCCCTGAAGATGTGGGTGGTTAAGAAGAATTAACTTTCTCTTGCAGGGAAAGGTCTCCAGCCGAAAATCAAAGGCGTCTGATGCTATTGTTGGGGACCTAAAACATCTTGTAGGGCACAAGATCAAATGCCCAAATGGTTTTACTATGTATTTTGTTCCTGAATCGTTTGCCATTCATCCTATCAGTCCTAATCTTGATTTGAGATTCAATAATCCTCTTGCCCGTCAAATGTTTATGCTTCACAATGCTCTTGGTGAAGCCTATCCCCCTAACTGTACTGTAGGGTATGACACCTCGTGCTTCAGAATGGATTATGGACAGCGGATGCACTAATCACATGACTGGTGATCGAAGTCTTCTCATGGACTCAACTTTACGTCCATCTGATAAAAGTCACATCACATTTGCTGACACTGGTAAAAGCAATGTATTGGGTCTAGGTAGAGTTGCAATCTCAAGGGATCAGAACATGGATAAAGTGATGCTTGTTGAATCCCTTGGTTTCAACTTAATTTCTGTCTCAATGCTTTGTGACTTGAACATGATTGTGATATTTGGAAAGTATCGTTGCCTTGTACTTATGGAATCTGACAAATCTCTAGTCTTTGAAGGGTACCGGAAAGATGATCTGTACATGGTAGATTTCTCAGCAGGTCCACAGCTTGCCGTATGTCTTCTTGCAAAAGCTTCAGAGTGCTGGCTATGGCATCGGAGGCTGGGGCATGTTGGCATGAGGAACTTACACACTCTCGCCAAGAAGAATCATGTCATAGGCATCGAGGGCGTCAAGTTCAAGAAGGATCATTTGTGTGGTGCCTGCGAAGCTGGAAAAATGACAAGGGCCAAGCATCCCTCGAAGACAATCATGACTACATCTCAACCCTTCGAGCTGCTACACATGGACTTATTTGGTCCTACTCACTACTCTACCCTCACAACAACTGCCTGTCTCTATGGCTTCGTCATTGTTGATGATTACTCAAGATATACATGGGTGCACGTAATTCTCTACAAGACTGAAGTGCAAGATGTCTTCAGACGCTTCGCCAACCGTGCCATGAACAATTATGGCGTCAAGATCAAGCATATCAGAAGTGACAACGGCACTGAGTTCAAGAACATCGGACTTGATCTTTATCTGGATACAATGGGAATCACTCATGAGTTCTCTGCTCCATACACACCTCAGCAAAATGGCATCGCAGAACGCAAGAACAGAACCCTCATTGAGATGGCTCGAACAATGCTCGACGAATACAAGACACCAAGAAAGTTCTGGCCTAAAGCTATTGATACAACATGTCATGTCATCGACCGTGTTTACATCCATAAGCTTCTGAATAAAACATCCTATGAGCTCCTCACTGGCAAGAAGCCAAATGTCAGTTACTTCAGAGTATTTGGAGCTAGGTGCTGGATCAAGGATCCCCATCACAAGTCAAAATTTGCACCTAAAGCTCACGAAGGCTTCATGCTCGGTTACGGAAAGGACTCACACTCTTACAGAGTCTTCAACCTCTATCTCTACAAAATCGTCGAAACTGTGGACGTGCAGTTTGATGAAACCAATGGTTCACAAAGAGAGCTCCTGCCAAGTACACTAGACGAAGCTCCACCCAGCGAATCTATCAAGCTAATGGGAATTGGTGAAATCATGCCTTCTAAAGCACAGCCTGAAGAGGAACTTATCATTTCTGCATCTAACCAACCTGAAGACAATGCTCAGCCTGAAGACAATCCTCCCAATGATGACCATAATCAGCAAGAGCAAAGTCTTTGTCCAGTTCATCCTCGTGTTGCAAATGAAGTACAGATTGAGAAGATAATCGATAGCACCAATGCACCTGGACCACTTACTCGCTCAAGAGCAACACAGTTAGCAAATTTCTATGGGCACTTTTCTTTTGTGTCAATATCATAACCCAAGAAAGTTGCAGAAGCCTTTATGGAACCCGAATGGATTCAAGCTATGCAAGAAGAGCTTCAACAGTTCAAGCTGAACAATGTTTGGGAACTTGTCAAGCGTCCTCACCCTCGAAAGCATAACATAATTGGCACAAAATGGATATATCGAAACAAGCAATATGAGCACGGTCAAGTCGTCAGAAACAAAGCATGTCTCGTCGCACAAGGATATACTCAAGTTGAAGGGATTGACTTCGATGAAACATTTGCTCCTGTAGCTAGGCTTGAAGCTATTCGGATACTGCTAGCCTATGCAAATCATCACAACATCTTGCTATATCAAATGGATGTTAAGAGTGCATTTCTCAACGGCAAGATTGAAGAAGAAGTATACGTCGCACAATCACCTTGCTTTGAAGATCCAAAACATCCTGATATGGTGTACAAGCTAAACAAAGCATTGTATGGCCTCAAACAAGCTCCTCGCGCTTGGTATGATACGATCAAAGACTTCCTGAAGAGCAAAGGCTTCAGACCTGGATCCCTCGATCCCACGCTTTTCATGAAGACATATGATGGTGAACAGTTTGTGTGCCAAATCTATGTGGATGATATTATCTTTGGCTGCACCAATCAGAAGTATAGTGATGAGTTTGGACACATGATGCAAGAGCAATATCAGATGTCCATGATGGGTGAGCTGAAGTTCTTCCTTGGTCTTCAAATTCGTCAGCAAAGGAATGGCATCTTCATATCTCAAGAAAAATACCTCAAAGATTGCCTGAAGAAGTTTGGGATGCAAGATTGCAAAGGTTACACGACGCCAATGCCAGCCAAACACCATCTGGGTCCCGACGACAATGGTAAAGAGTTTGATCAAAAGGTATACTGCTCCATGATTGGTTCTTTACTTTATCTATGTGCATCTAGGCCAGATATTATGCTTAGTGTTTGCATGTGTGCTCGATTCCAAGCGGCACCAAAGGAATCACATCACTTAGCTGTGAAGCGAATTCTTCGATATTTGGCTTACACCCCAACATTAGGATTGTGGTATCCAAATGGCTCAGAATTTAATCAGGTTGGATGCTCGGATGCTGATTATATATGCTGGTGACAAGGTGGATCGCAAGTCTACATCAGGCACATGTCATTTTCTGGGACGATCACTTGTCTGTTGGTCTTCAAAGAAGCAGAACTGTGTATCCCTCTCAACTTCTGAATCTGAATACATTGCCGCTGGATCTTGCTGCGCTCAGCTTCTATGGATGAAGCAAACTCTCAAGGACTATGGCATCAATCTGAAACAAGTACCTCTCTTCTGCGACAACGAAAGCGCCATCAAGATTGCCAACAACCCAGTCCAACACTCGAAGACAAAGCACATTGAAATTTGTCATCACTTTCTCAGAGATCATGTCATGAAGAAAGATATTGATATCATTCACCTCAACACTGAAGAGCAACTGGCAGATATCTTCACAAAGCCCTTGGATGAGAAAAGGTTTTGCAAGTTACGGTGTGAGCTAAATATCTTGGAATCCTCAAATGTCCTGTGATCAGGCACACATCCTAACACTTATGCATGTTGATGACTTAGATGTGCAACACACGAAGTAAAGTATATCTTCAACCAATGAAGACTTACATTCTAAGTGTGAATACATTAATGTGGAATTTGACTTGGGAGCGCCACGATAATTGTGCGCCGTGTCTGGGTCTAATACTTCCTATACGGTGGGTAACGCCACCACCAAATTTTTCTATTTGAAGTGTTTCACTCATGGCGTTACATTTGATATGTCTTCACATTTGGTTTGTCTTCAATGTCAACTTGTCTTCATGAATATCTTCACTATGTAAATTTGATTGCTTTCTGATATATATACCAGTGTTCTGTCCTCTACAGCATTCACTTATAGCTATGTCTTCCTTGTTGAATCTTTTGAACTAAGTGAATGTGATCGGACCCTAATCTCTCTATGCTCTCTATCTCAAACTCTATCTGTCCAAATCATATGCATTCTATTGAAACTGTCGAATGTCTTCTCTGCGTCCTTGTCAGCAGAAGATACAGAGACAAACATTAAGTCTGTTCTAAATGCTTTATTCTTATTGCCTGAAATCCGGAGAAGCCGGAATGACCATCCGACAAACCTGGCGGGCGTGGGAACGTGGGACAACTCTGAGTATGTTGCATGCTTGCCATGTGCCCCTCAAATGTGAACCGCCAGGGGCACCTGCGTAATTGCGCTGTGCCGCACACTTCCTTATAAATACATGTCCCCTGCGGTCAAGAAAACCTTCTTCCACCTCTCCACCTCGTAAAAACCCTAGCGCCACCGCTAGCTCTCGACGACGCCGGCGACGAAGCGCTTAGCTGCCGCGACTTCTCCGACGCCGCCCTCACGCCGGCCGCGGACATCGTCTTCTCCGCCGTCGCCGTAGGTGTCCTTCGTCGCCAAGTTAGGGCACGATGGATTGAACTGCTCGGTCTCCTACTCTTCCCATCTAGCAGTTCTTCGCGTGGTAAATACAACTCTATTTTTACCGTCTTTTTGATCCTCAAAGATTCATCCTGTTTGCCAAAATAGGTTTCTGCCTATACAATGTTAGATCTATCCTGTCTGCATCTCATACTGCCTAGTATATTCACTTAAGCTTCACATCTAGTTAGATTCCTCACTTGTACTTATTCGCGGATTCGTACAAATCTGGAACCAACTCTCAACATATAAGTGAATGTCTTCGCATCATGAGGTCAATGTCTTCAAACTGATTTATCTTCAAAATCTTCTGAGAATGCATATGACCTCTTCCCCTTCCCTCGCATCTCTAATGCTGTCACAGGTACATGTCCGTGGGAGAATCCCTTGGTTCTCATAGTCTGCATTCGTTTGCAGAATTCTTACAGCATCACATTAACTCTCCCGAAGCCAGTTCCTGTTTGTCCAGTAAGCGAAAGCCTTTGAAGCCTTTGAACGTGTTGAAGCCATTCAGTTTGAAGTTCATGGCTGCAGAGAAATCAGTAAGGAAGGGTGGCAGACATCGTCGTGGGGGAACGTCAAGAGATCTGCCTGATGACCTCTCAGAGCTTTACAAGACAGATCCAGAAGAGGATTATAATTAGCGCAAGACCCAAATCCAATGGATTTGAAGATATCGGGCAGAACAGTGGTATAAGTACAGGTTCGTGACCCAGGAATATACAGAGAAAAATGCCATCAAGCGACCATGGGGAGATATTTTGTACAGAAATCTTCCACCCAAGTCCAGAGCTGAAGCCATTGAGCAAGGCTTCTATCCTTGCATGGTCCGTGGGCCACAACCAGCTGATGCCGACCCATCATCTTTACTATGGTGTCATGAAGACAATCTGTTCAAACACAATTATCACTTTGCAAAAGCCTCAGCAAAGAAGAACAAAGATTCTTTGGGGTTAGACTTCAATCCTGGTCCTCCTGCTCCCCGTGCTGATGGCACACGCGATGCAGAACCAAATATCATCAGACCCTTCTACAACCTTGATGGCCTCATCACCCACATCTCTGTTCAAGGTGCCAAAGTGGATCACTCTGATGATGATGCTGACACGGATGAAGCCCCTGCTCCTACTCCAAAACCGCAGAAGCAGAAGAAGACTAAAGCTTCAAGGTCAGCTCCTCCTCCTAAAGTTTCACGTGCGAAGCCACTGGCCACTGCACCTCCTGAAGACAGTGTGCAGTCTGAAGATCTATCACGTATCTCCAAGAAGATGGAGAAGAAAAAAAAATCGTCAAGAATACTGATCAGACATTGACTCATGCTGCCATTCTGCGAGAAGAGCACATTGATCTATCCAGCGATGAAGATCTTGCAGATGACGCTCTTGAGCAACTGATCAAGAGCAAGGAAGAAGTAGAGATCTTTAATGATTCGCCTCTCTTTGATGTGGCAATCATCCATAACTTCATTGATGAGTGGTTTGACACCCCAAATCTCAGCTTTGAAGATCTGCAACTTCCCATTAGTCTCAGCGTCTACTTCAATGGCGCCATTGCTTCTGAGCTAGCTCTTGCTCAGCGCATCATTGAACTGAAGCACAAGATCGACTATGAGAAAGCTCAGTTCAAGAAGCATGTGGCAAAGCTCAGCGTGCAAGATGTAAAAAACTTTAAGATCATGCTGCACGAGCTCAAAGAAGCCTTTCTCAAGAAGCGTGAAGAAGCTAAAGGTTCTCGTGAGCGCATGAAGAGCCTGGCTGACAAGTGTGTGCAAGCCTACAATGAGGCTGAGAAGCGCAAGGCTCTTGGTCGTCCTGGCATCGACCCAAGAATGGCTGCAAAGAAGAAGAAGCCATCGACTGACCAATCTGCACCTTCAAGGCAGGAAGAGCCACGCATAGTCTTCCCAAGCAGCATGACTGGCTCGAAGTCAAAGGTCAAGTCAACCGCTTCAGAACTGAAGAAGACAAGGGTTGCCGAGGCTGAAGCCAGAAAGAGGAAAAATCCTGATGCTTCTGATGCCGCTCCCTCCAAGAAGAAGCGCAGAACCAAGAAGGATCGGGCTGCTCCCACAGAGCCCTTAGTTGTTGAACCTATCTCAATGGTTCGCCCTGCATCTGAACACCAAGAGCGCCAACTGATTGTTCATGAGCCTGCTTCCACAGAGGCTCATGCAGCTGAAGATATTCCAACAGTTGACCCCACCGCCGCTGAAGACATTGGTCACCATGACAATGTTGAAGATGATGTAGTTCTTCCTCAGATCAAACACAACTTGGTATCATCGCCTGTTCTCATGAACAGCGAACTCATCAGCATTGGTCGTCCTCTGACGCCAATTGCTCAGGATGCTTCGTGGGCTGATCACCCACAACAACAAGACACTCCAAGTACTCCCCAACAACAAGTCACACCACCTGTGCAAGAAGAAGAAGATGACTTTGAGGCCCAGCAAACTCCATGTCCAAAGGCATCGCCAGCGTTCCGCAGGCTTCGCAAAGGACCAAGGCCCCAAGTCCCTCTTTCGAGCGTTCCAGAAGGAGAAGTGCACTAACAATCTGTTGCACGTCAAGTATTTCCAGAAGCCACTCCTACTGAGAATGTCTCCGAGTCTGAAGCTAAAGCTGCTGAAGACAATCCGGCTGCATCAGCCGATGAAAAACAAGAAGAAGATCGTGTCCCTACTCCCCCAATCTCTGAAGAAGCTGTTCCTGAAGTGAACGTGTCTGTGCCCGACCCTCCGACTCATCAAGTGGAGGTTGAGAATCTTGATGCTGCCACCACCAACACAAATGAAGCCAATGACGTAGTCATGGCTAAAGCAAATGTGGAGCCCGCACCAACCAATGTGCCAGAAGTTAATGAAGCCAATGATGCGTCTGCACCTAAAGCCTCTGTTGTGCAGCCTGACGCCTCTGTTGATGCCACTGCTCCTGTTCCGCCACCAAGGCCACACACTATCGAGCAAGCATTCAACTATGACCAACTTATCACTGTCAAATGGCCTTTTCTGACTCCTCCGCTTGCTGCTGGTCCCCAATTTGACTATCACGTCGAGCACATGCCTCAGGTTCAGAAGCCAATGCCAAGACTGCCTAGGTTTCCAGGTACTGCATCTGCACCCGGATCGTTCAATGTCAATGGCTTCAAGGCACACAACACCTTCTTTGATAACGCCAAGAACCCCTACTCTAAGCCAAGAATATCTTCTGATCGGTTCTGGAGTTATCAACAGCGAAGTTATTACTCATGCATTCTGTACAATCAAGGTCGCATTTTCCCACATATGCGTCTTGACACTGAAGCCATAACTGGACTGCCCTGTTTGGAAGAAGCTCTGGACTGCTTCAGAGAGTCTGGCTTGCTGCAGTTCATCACTGATAAGGAGCACTGGAATGAAGAATTGCTGCTCCAATTCTATGCCACTCTTCATATTCGTGGCTACAACAGGGATCCGAAGGCTTGGGTCCTTGAGTGGATGACATGCAATGTTCATCATGAAGCCAAAGCCTTTGATGTCATTGAGCTTACTGGCCTGCCCACTCTAGGTGATCTTTATGAACCTGGTTGTCAGCTTCACAGTGCTGCTATGGAAAGCATCTTTCACAAGCCTGAGCCCAATATGAGTCAGATGCTTAGCATGATGAAGCCTTTGCCTCCAGATGCTGAATACCCTAAGGAGTTCTTTGTTGAAGACCTTGAGTATCTGCCCCGCACCATCTATCACATTATCAGGCGAACTCTCTGGCCCATCAAAGGACATTCTCCACATGCCAGGCTGGAAGGCGCAATGAAGACTTTGGTCTTTCATATTCTTCATGGCAAAAGCTTCAATGCACAAGACTTGTTTATCCGCCAACTTGCTGCATCAGGATCTGACATATTTTGTTTGAAGTTCTATGCTCCCTGGATCATGCGTCTGATCAAGCTCCACTCTGCCTTCAACTATCAACCCTATGCACGCAATCATATCATCTTTTTCCCAGAAGTTGATTTGTCTGTTGAAGCCATATACCCAGAGCCTGCGAAGGAGCCTCTTAGTCTTCAGAATGCTGATCATCAAAGCTTCATGCAAAACATTGAAGGAGTTCAAGCTGTTGCACGTGTCTATCCGTTAGCTGGAATTACTCGCTTGCCTCACCGTGCGCACACTGAAGCTACTGATAGCACCATTGCCCAGAGGCCTCGCAAGCACTCTCGTGTTCTGAATGACCGAGAACTTCTTGTGGCACTGCATCAGAAACAAGATAAGCATCATGACTGGCTCAAGCGACAGATGCAGAGTCTATTGGTGGACGTCAATCACATTCGCAATCTTACCACAAAGAATGCTTTTGTCGCTCATGAGACCTGTTGACGATCATGGAAGAGTTTGACCCTGCTCAGTGCTGAAGCAGATCTTCAAGACGATGACTTCACTGAAAAATTCAAGTTTGACTCCACTCCTCCATGGAATGCTGTCCTACATCAAACTCCATCCCTTGAAGACTCTGACTATTCTTCCTCCGCGGCAACTATGAACGCCAGAGTGATCGATGATGAAGACGATGGTACTTCACCGCCCCCTACTTCTGCACGAATCAACACTGCACCAAGTTCGTCTGCACCGCCTAACAACAACGACAACACTACTGCTTCACCTACTCCTCATGGGAACGAGTAGATGCTCTATGTCTTCAAACCTTTTTGGTCCTTACTGACAAAAGGGGGAGAAGCATATGAGTTTGATAGTCTTCATGCGGGTCCATATGGGCGGTTGCTTTATATTTTTCCTAGTGTTTACAACTCTCGTTTTTGATACATTTGGTTCTCTGAGTTGTAACACTTAAACTCGATGGTCATCTGCTACTTATTTGCTATTCTATGATGCGATGATAAATCACATGTGCGATGATAACTTCCGCACTTAGGTCATCTTGCAGACACCCATTTTTCATTATGCATGTCATTATGTTTGTTATATCTTATCATGCATGATGAATTGTCGTCATAAGTTGAAGAGGATCTCCACAAGTACAACCTGCCATGTGCATTTGCATTCCAAAAGCAAATTACTTATATGCACATCTTCAGGGGGAGCCTTTGCCACTTATGAAGACAATACCCTATCCTTTAAATTTCACATACTTTATTCCCGTTGAAAACTTCAACCAGTTTGTCATCAATCACCAAAAGGGGGAGATTGTAAGTCCATCTAGTGCCACCCCTAGTTGGTTTTGGAGTATTGACGACAAATCTGGTTGAGGGACTAATGTGTTTGTGAGAATTGCAGGATAACACAGGTAGTAGTCCCTCATTTATTCGGTTTACCTACCGGAGATGACCCCTAAAAATGTATGAAGACATTGACGACAATGGTGGTATGCGAAGATATTCATATTGAAGACTATGACATGAGAAGACAATGAGTGAAGACTATGGAGCGCGAAGACTTAGTCGTTTCGTTGTTTCCTCTTCTTCTTTGTTGAGTCATAGGAACCACCGTACTGTTAAGTGGGGTCCAAGTGAACAAAGTCAGAGTGACTGAAGTGATGCTCAACCAAAATCCTTTGTCTTCGAGCGAAGACTATGAGAGCAAATCTTATCCAGAGCTGGATGAGTCAGCTTTGCTTGTAGCCCAAGTAAAGTTGTGTGTGTTTGAAATCTGGCCGTTGGAACACGTGTCAGTTCCTTAGTGACCCAGGGTCATTTCGGACATATCATGTCGGGTTGCCTAGTGGCTATAAATAGCCCACCCCCTACACCATAAATTGGTGGTTGCTCAGAGTTAGTACACGGCTTTTGTCGTTTGAGAGCAACCCACCTTGAAGCCTTTGAGAGAGAGGGAGAGAAATCCTTGCGAGGATAAAGCCCAAACACCCAGAGCCAAAGAGTGTTAGGCATCACTGAAGTCTTTCTGTCTGCAGGACCTGAAGACTTATTACACTTGAGGACTACGAATCCTCCAGCCAGTTAGGCGTCGCGTTCTGAGCATCCAAGAGTCATTGTGGATCGCCGGTGAACGAAGTCTGTGAAGGTTTGGAAGTCTACCTTGAAGACTTACCAGAGTGATTGGGCGAGGACTGTGTGTCCTTAGCTCAAGGGAATAAGGTGAAGACGCGGTCTTCTGAGTTGAATCTCAGCCTCCCTAACCAGACGTACACTTGTCACAGCAACTGGAACTGGTCCAACAAATCTTGTGTCGTCAACTAGTGACTAGTTCTATCCTCCCCCTCTCTTTACTTAGAGTTTGTCTTCGTGAAGTCATTGCCTGTTTGTCATGCCTGTTTGACTTCATTGCTTGACTACTTTTTTTGTTTGGCTTCATACTGTCGGTGTACTAGAGTAGGAGTACCCTAGTATCCTGAACTTGTGCACGGGCAGTCGCAGCGTCCCGCGGCAAGGCTTGCCGGGTGACCGCCAATATCCTCTGTGGTTCCTTTGGAGCCATTCAAGAACAAAGTATTCAAGCCAAGAAGAGAAGGCCCCGGCAAGAGGAGCTTGCCGGGAAGGCCACTCAAGGCACAAGACCCCGGCAAGAGGAGCCTGCCGGGAAGGCCAACCAAGGCATCTCAAGGTACTTGCCGCGACGCGCCACGCGTCCCGGCAAGACCCGGCGAGCGACAAGCTTCCGGGCGCGACAAGACAACGACCGCGGCAAGGCACTTTGCCGCGGCAGGCTAGCAACCACTCTGTACCTGCGCTCCTGCACATCCACCAACGTGTCGCTCTGGGACCCTTCCAGGTGTACGTGGCGGGAGGCTGTGCAGCCAGGGGTGCACTGTGGCAAGCGGCGCTGACAAGATCGCCATCGTGGCGAGCGGTGGCGTCCTTGACGGTCCCTTTTCTGCACTGTTTGGGTGACGTGGATAGGCATTTAATGCCCTTGTCCCCTGCTGTCAGGGTTAGGTAGGATACACTGTACAGGTAGCTGTACCAACCGCATCACCTTTCCATTTTTACCCTTGTCTACGTTGCCACCTGTTGGAGACCCCTTGAGCATATAAAAGGAGGCCCATGCACAACGTAGAGGAGGAGGACAAGAGAACACTCATGCTCGGTCTCGTTAGCTGCTGGTGCATACTGTAGCACTCAGCGCTCCCGAGCAAGAACTCAATACAAATCACAAAGCAGTGGTAGGAGTATTATCTCTCCGGAGAGCTCCGAAGCTGGGTAAACTGCTCGTGTGCTCCGCCTCGATCTGCTCTTCATGCGACCTCCGCCCCCGGCCAAACCGAAAGGGGCTCGGTCCCCATAGGTGCTCGTGGATCAGTTTCCCCGACATCTTTGGCGCGCCAGGTAGGGGGCATCGAGGTTGTGTGAACCTGATCAGGCTTTCACACGAGCTAGATCTTCATCATCTTCATCGACATGCCGCCGAAGAAGAAAGCTTCGGAGGCGGCTGCTCCGTCCGCGACAAACCCACCACCGCCGGAGCAAACGGCTGGTGGGGAAGACGCCGGCGGAAGAACGGGCGTCGACGAGGGAGCTCACGGTGCCGCCAGGTCCAAGGACAAGGCTGCGCAGACCTCGGCGTCCGCACATCCATCGCGCTCATCTCAGGAGGCGCGGAACCGGCAGCGTCATGGTACTCACGGTACCATACGCTCGCTGGACCCAGATCGAGCTGGTGGATCTCGGGACGCTCAAGGCCAGCATGCACGCCAACATGCTGGCACGAGCGGGGCACGGTCGCCCGGATGGGATACTGCTCCTTCTAACATAGTTAGAAGTTCGAGCATATCCCGCTCCACACACCGTTCGCCACCGCTACCCGCCACTCCAGCAGAAGCTTTGGCGCGAGCCCAACTGCTCCTAGACTTCCCTCCAATGCCAGACAAGATCGACGACTGGAGGGCCACCATTCAGAGTCTCATCGGCTTCGCCAACGGCGACACTCCACGGCAGCCGACTACGTCGCAGCCGCGGCAAGGCAGCCAGGCGCGACCCGATGGCGACAAGACCGGTGGGGGTGCAACCACCGTGCACTCTCCGCCACGGAGGCCAAGATCGCCACCTCACCGGATCCACCTCGACAGCGACTCCACCGCGTCATCGGATCCACGAGCTCGTCGTGATCAATGCCAAGTTCTTCACGAACGAAGACAAGAAGACGCTCGTACTCGCATCGAGCGCCGAAGAGAAGCGCGGCGTCAGTCAGACCAGCGCGCTGGGCCCACTGTCGACATGCGTGCTCCAGGGGAACCAGGCGACCCGCCGTACGCGGTAGGTTGCCCTGCGTTTACCCGTGAGCTGCGGCAAGTCCAGTGGCCCAGCACGAAGAATTTCAAGCCAGACGTACCCGAGAAGTACGACGGCAAGTTGCATCCGTCGGAGTTCCTCAGCATCTACACCACCGCGGTGCAAGCTGCTGGGGGGCGCGACGACAATATCCTTGCCAACTACTTCCTGCTGGTGCTCAAGCCCAACGTCAGGTCCTGGCTCATGCACTTGCCGGACAACTCCATATCTTCCTGGGAAGACCTATGCCATCAGTTTGTCGGCGCCTTTACAGGCGGCCACAAACCTCATGGCCAGGAGAGTGATCTTCATCTTCTTGCCCAGAAGGAAGGAGAGCCCCTGCGCAAGTGCATCCAGAGATTCAGCCATGTGCAACGCAACATCCCAGATGTCCACCCTGCCGCAGTCATCAGCGCGTTCCATCAGAACGTGCGTAACCGCAGGATGCGGGAGGAGATGGCAATGTGCAAGATCAGGGACGTCAGTGAGCTGTATGCCCTGGCCGACAGGTGTGCACGTGCTGAGGAAGGGAGGAAACTCCCCGGAGAGAATACAGAAACAGGAGGATCTGACAGCGATGATGCTGCCCCGGCAAAGAAAAGCCGGCGGCGGAACAACAGGAAGAGGAAAGGCAAAGATGTGCTAGTTGTTGAGCAGTCCGGCAACAAAGGTGGCGCCAAGAAAGCCAAGGCTGGTAGCTCCGGCAAGGAGGTTGCCGCATGCGCCAACTGCCAGGCTGTGGCGGCCGCTGACAAGCAGGACGGCACCAACAAACAGTACTGCAAGATCCACCGCACCAAGGGCCATGACCTCCAGAGCTGCAAGAAGGTCGAGCAGCTTGTCGAGCTGCAAAAGGCCGAATACGAGCGACGCGACAAGGAGAAAGCCCAAGGAGGTGCTGGAGGATCCGGCGCGAAGCGACCCGGCCGGGGAGGACGCCGCGGCAAGGCCAAGCAGCGGCAAGGAGACAGACCTCCCCGTGGCCGCGACAAGGATGAAGATGACGACGACGACGAAGACATGGATGATGATGAAACCAGTGAGCAGGAGTTCCAGAAAGCCACAGAGGTCTTGTGCGTTGACGGCGGTGCTTCTCTGTATACTTCACACCACCAACTCAAGCAGTGGGTGCGGGAAGTCAATGCGGCAGAACCACCCGTTGAGTCACGCAAGCTTCTGAAATGGTCCAGCACGCCTATCATCTTTGATATTGAGGACCACCCTGATCGCACAACTGCTATCGGGTGCTTGCCGATGTTGGTTTCACCAACTATCCGCAACCTCAAGGTCACTAAGATGCTAGTTGACGGCGGGGCCGGCTTGAACCTGATCTCCTCCGCTATGCTCAGGAAACTCCAGGTCCCTGACAGCGAGCTCGAAGGGACCGGCACATTCCAAGGAATCAACCCGGGAAGGAGCAAGCCGAAGGGGAAGATCACGTTGCCGGTGTCATTTGGCAGCGAGTTGAACTTCAGAACTGAGAGGGTCACTTTTGACGTTGCCGATTTTCCATTGCCTTACAATGGGATTCTTGGCCGTCCGGCGCTCGCCAAGTTCATGGCGGCCTCTCACTATGCGTATAACATGCTGAAGATGCCAGGCCCGATAAGTGTCATCTCTGTCCCTGGCGACAAGAAGGATGCTCTTATCTACGCCGACAAAATCTACCGGGAAGTAGCAGCCGCAACAGATCGCAAGCCACTTGCCGCTGAAGCTCCCGGGGGGAAGAAGAAGACCAAGTCCGGCAAGAGTTCTGATGCTCACTCCGGCAAGCGCACCTCTTCGGAGTGCTGCGCTACCGTCGAGGACGCACCATCGAGCTCCACCGGCAAGTGTAAGAAGACAATGGCAGCTCCGCCAGCGGCCAAGAAGGTGTCCGCCAAGGAGGATGGCACTGGTGGTACTTTCACCATCAGTGCCACTCTTGACCCTAAATAGGAAAGCGCGCTCATTACTTTCCTGCGGGCGAACGTCGATGTGTTTGCGTGGCAACCGTCTGACATCCGCGGTGTTCCCAGGAAAGTAATTGAGCACCACTTTGCCGTCTATCCTCATGCGCGGCCCGTCAAGCAGAAAGTCAGAAAGCAAGCAGTGGAGCGCCAAGAATTCATCGCAGAAGAGATCAAGAAGTTGGAAGCAGCAGGCCTTGTCAGAGGAGTGCTCCATCCTACGTGGTTGGCCAATCCTGTAGTCGTGCGCAAGGCAAACGGGAAATGGAGGCTTTGTATCGACTTTACCGTTGTCAATAAAGCTTGTCCCAAAGTGTCAGGACCCCGATTCTAAGCCACATCGATCCAGCGTGTAACACATCATATCACTTTGCGGCCTCACGCACGGTACTCCCACGGGTGCCACCTTACCTGGCCCAGGACCGTTTGCGCCTTTTGGCTCACGTATATGATAGTGTCGCTAGCATCCATATGACAGAGAACCCGGGCCGACATGGCTAGTCGTGAACCCAAAGCGACGCTAGCCTATGAGGACAGGCATACATGAATCACTTCGAACATGTCGGTCATCAACGTATCTATTCGGGCTGTAGCACTGGGCTAACAGGACTCCGGTAACCCGGGCTGTAGCAGGCTAGGCAGGACTCCGAATATCAGCGCGTGACATTTCCCCTAAGGGACAGACATAGGAACGACGTGAAACACATGCCGGCCAGTCAAGTGTCCAAGCAGTAGTGCTGGGCTAGCAGGACTCCAGTGAACCGGGCTGTAGCGGACTACTATCGCTCAGAAGCACAAGACTTACATTTCCCCATATGAAAGGCTGCCAAGGATAAACAACTAGATAGTCGGATCCCACTCATACCAAGCATTTCAATCATACACACAATATGCCCGATATGAGTAAATACAACATGGCAACACAACAGTACTCTACGACTCAAGTACTTTATTTAGAAGACTCCGAGGAGCCATACATATCATCCATACAGATAGGGGTCACATGACCCAACACTCAAGTCATACAAACATACAAGCACATGCGGAAGCAAAGTAGTCTGAGTACAGACACTAGAAAGAAAGAAGGCTTGACGAAGCCTGTCTATCTACAACGACCCTTCACAAGTCTTGGATCACCACCTGGGTGCTAAGTCACTCGTCAACGTCGAGGTCTACATAGAACCCATCAGAGGGGTTGGTGCAGTCGTCTGAAAAACATGATTAAAGCAACATGAGTACGGAGGTACTCAGCAAGTCTTACAACAGGAACCTACTATACATGCACATTCTCAAGAAGGTAGTGGGGTTATTGCAGCAAGCCAGCTTTGACTCTTGGCTAAGCTATCCTACGAAAGACACCACTTGTAAAACATTTGTCGCACACGAGTCCACTATCACCATCACAATACTCCACCGTGGATCCTCTCTCGCCATCCTACGAGAGGGCCATCCGCGGTACTCACACTTATCTTGAGAGTTTTAGTAGTATCCATTTAACTTGTCTATGAACTGATATAGGCAACCCAGAAGTCCATTACCGCGGACACGGCTATTCGAATAGATCATTTATAACCCTGCAGGGGTGTACTTCTTCACACATGTTTCCACCACTTAGCGTCTGCACACGACATGTGCTCGGCAGACTTCAAGCGAAAGCCGACGTGGGTGTAGACCACGACCTACCTAAACACTCAAGTCTCTAGTCCAGGTTTATCGCCTATTCGGGTTCCATCCGCAGGGAGTCCGGCCGAGGTTTCCACTAACGGCCCCGAACGATGTGAACAGGGTTCCCGAGACACCAAACGGGCGAGTCGGTACACCGTGCCACGTGCCTACCGCAACACAGCCCACCCCGATGGTCAGCGCCGCGTGCGGCCCCCAGCATACTACAAACACCAGAAACTAATTGCAACTCCTGGACAGAGGACAAGGGCGGATAAGAAGTCGAGCGGGGTCATATTTCAGGGCCCAATGTGTGGTAGTAGCTGTATCATGGATCACAAACACAGATCTCAGTTCTTAGGGACGGCCTCAATGAAACAACCCACCATGTACTCCTACATGGCCTTTCATCAATTCCTTTACCAAATCGTGTTCAACATTTCCACACTTTCGACAACGACCCAACCTTTCACTCCGGATCATCATCCCGATGAACCAGACCTGACACAACTCTAAGCATAGCAAGCATAGCATGGTAGGAACACACACACATGTATTGGCTCAATCAACTCCTACACATGCTAGTGGGTTTCATCTAGTTACTGTGGCAATGACAGGTCATGCAAAGGAAGTGGGTTCAACTACCGCAACACACAGCAGTTTGAAACGCGTTGTCTTAATGCAGTAAACAAGGGCAGAAGCGAGAACACGGGTTGTATCGGAATGATCAACGGGTTGCTTGCCTGATGGAGTGGTCGTGGGATACTGCCCTTCAGTTGGATACTCGGAGATATCCTCGGAGGCAGAACCTACCACGATGAACACATCGGAACACAATCAATACATGGCAATATGCAACAATATGATGCATGCTATGACATGGCAATATGGATGTGCCCTGACCTAGTGCAAGTTAAACCATAAGGGAATGAACCCATTTGAACCAAAGATTCAAATGGTAGCTCATTTATGAAGATCATATTAGTGTATCAACTTGTAATGCCTAAACAGTGGGTTTAACTTGTTCTGACATGCATGAAACCAGTACCAATGGATAGGTTGGATTTTTCTGATAATTTTTCATATATAAAACTTTGCATTTGGAGTTATAGATAATTTTCTATGAATTTTTGAAGTTTGAACTATTTTCTGGATTTTCCTGTATAAAAATAAATCCAGCAAAATAATAACTGCGTCAGCACTGTGTCATGCTTGCGTCAGCAGTCAACCCCGCTGACTGGGTCAAACCTGACGTGTGGGGGCCACACGTCAGTGACACAGGGGCTAATCCCGGTCAAACCCCGCGCTGACTGGGGTTTGACTTGGTCCTAGGGCCCACTGTCAGTGACTTAGGGTGGTTTAACTGGCGGGTTTAGTTGTTAATGACGGCCACGTCAACCCGCCGGAGTTTTCGCCGGCGACGACCTCGGCCCACGGCGGAAGATCGCCGGAACGGCCTAGAGGCCACGGCTTGGCGCACAGAGGGCACTGGCAGGTAGCCCGTGCACGGGCGCATCCAGCCGCGCACAGGAGAGGCCGTGAGGACGGCGGAGCTCGCCGGAGTCGAGCTCAGGGCGGCGGCCGGAGTCGGGCCTTGAGCGAACGCGGTGCTGCGGGGCACGAGAGGACAGGGGAGGAGGTGGAATCGAGGCGGGAGCTCACAGCGGAGGCAGCGGCGGCGTCAGCGGGCTCGGGGACGAGTCGGAGACGACGGGGCGGCGAGGACGATCTGCGGCGGCCGGCGACGAAGAGGACGGCGAGGGCGACTCTACGGGGCACTCCGGCTCACGTGGCTCGGCGAGGAGGCAGCTAGCGACGAGGCGGAGCAGCTGGGCTTGTCGGAGAGGCGAGGGAGCGGCTGTGGGTGCGGCAGCAGCGGGCGTCGGCGACGAGCTCCGCTCGGGGAGGGGGAAGAGGGGGATCCAGAGGAGGGGGGAAAATGAGCGAGCGGCGGGGCGTCGCGTGGCGACGTGCGGGACGTCCAGCGTCGGGGGGGGGGGGGGGAGGGCCAGGCAGGCAGGTGGCGTGGCGGCACGGCCGTGCGCGCGCGCCGGCCACACGCCCGGCCGACTGGCGCCAGGAGGACGACAGCGCTGGTGGGCTGGCCCAGCTGGGCCGCACAGGAGCGGGCCTCAGCTGGCACAGGTAGGCTTTTTTTTATTTTGTTTTCTTTCCTATTTCTTTGCAACTTTGTGGAATTATTTAAAGTACTTAGGCTCCTCCAAAAAATTCTCAAACTGCACATGCTTGCTATTTAAAATATAGACAACATGAAACATTTCTGTTTGAGAATATTTGAACATTTAAAATATTTTTATAAATTTTAAATGCCCAAATTCAAATACTTATGTGTTAATTCAATAACCTTCTGTTGACCTAGAAAAATGTGCACTATTTTTGCCAGGGGGTTTAATCCAAGACAAAGAGGGTGAACATTTTAGAAGGGCATTTCAGGTTCATTGAAAAAGATTTTAGTAAACCCTAGTTGATTCAGAAGGGGTGCTGGGGGTTCCTGCCTTCCCCATTTCAATTTTCTGTCAAAGGTAAACATGATGCACACTCTAATGCATGAACTAGCTAGGATGTGACACAAAGACCCATTTCCCTTGCCGCGCATCGACCAGATTGTTGACTCCACGGCCGGATGTGACTTGCTTTCATTTCTTGACGCATACTCAGGATACCGTCAGATCTTCATGGCAGAAGAGGATGAGGAGAAAACCGCATTCATCACTCCATGTGGCACATACTGTTTCATACGGATGCCTTTCAGTTTAAAGAATGCTGGTTCAACATTTGCAAGGGTAGTCCATACCGCTTTTGAGCCACAAATACACAGAAATGTGGAAGCCTACATGGACGACATAGTGGTCAAGAGCAAGGATAGGGCAACTCTGATTCAAGATTTAGACGAGACTTCTGCAAATCTGCGCAAGATCAGCCTCAAGCTCAACCCCGAGAAGTGCGTGTTTGGAGTTCCTTCCGGCAAGCTTCTCGGGTTCTTCGTGTCTCAGCGGGGAATTGAAGCCAATCCCGACAAGATCAAGGCCATTGAGCAGATTGAAGCACCAAAGCGCGTCAAGGATGTACAGAGACTTGCCGGCTGCATGGCGGCTCTCAGCGGGTTTATCTCTAAGTCTGCTGAGCGCGCCCTGCCGTTTTTCAAAATTTTGAAAAAGGCAGGTCCAATGAAATGGACTCCGGAAGCGGAGGCTGCGCTGCAGGACTTGAAGAGATACCTGTCCTCCACTCCAATACTTGTCGCACCTAAGCCACAAGAGAAGTTGCTGCTGTATCTGGCGGCAACCAATCAAGTGGTTAGTGCTGCGTTAGTAGCGGAAAGAGAGGCAGATGATGAGCCAGCAACCACGGCGAGCGCAACCAGCGACAAGCAGGGGGCTTCCCCGACAAGCTCTGGTCCCGGCAAAGATGGATCTGCGCAGGCGCCCGAGGAGATACAGAAGAAAATGGTGCAGCGCCCAGTCTACTTTGTCAGTTCCCTTCTGCAGGGGGCTAGGTCAAGGTACTCTGGCGTGCATAAATTGCTTTTCGGCCTTCTCATGGCCTCGAGAAAGCTGCGCCATTACTTCCAAGCACATGAGATAACAGTTGTCACTCGTTTTCCGCTGAAGAGGATACTGCAGAATCCAGAAGCAACAGGCAGGATTGTTGAGTGGGCACTGGAACTGTCAAGCTTTGGCCTCAAGTTTGAGAGCACTTCAACTATCCAAAGCAGAGCATTGGCAGAATTCATAGCAGAGTGGACGCCAACACCAGATGAAGAAATTCCAGAAACGAGCATCCCCGTCAAGGAAGCAAGCAAAGAGTGGCTGATGTACTTTGATGGTGCTTTCTCGCTGCAAGGCGCCGGTGCTGGCGTGCTGCTTGTCGCACCCACCGGAGAGCACCTTAAGTACGTAGTCCAGATGCACTTTCCCAAGGAGCAAGCAACAAACAATACTGCAGAGTATGAAGGATTGCTTGCCGGTCTCAGGATCGCGGCAGACCTTGGGATCAAGAAGCTCATTGTCAGGGGTGACTCGCAGCTTGTCGTCCGCCAAGTGAATAAGAGTTATCAGAGTCCGTTGATGGAAGCCTACGTTGATGAAGTGAGGAAGCTAGAAGAGCACTTTGTCAGCCTATAGATGGAACATGTTCCAAGAGCTCAGAATGACATTGCCGATGGCCTGTCAAAGTGCGCAGCGCTTAAGTTACCTGTGGAACCAGAGATCTTTGTGCTCAAGCTGACTCAACCGTCTGTGACGCCATCAACTGGACAGATCAAGAAGAGGAAGTTAATTTCTGGTGACTATTTTCCGGTAGAGCTTCCCGAAGCCGCCGCCAAAAAGGTCCCCAAGATCAACACCAAGAGTGCTGGGGAGCAGTCTACGGCAAACCCCAGGGTTTGTTCCATTGAAGCAGACGCTCCCGACAAGTTTTGCTCCGGCAAGCTTGCCGGGGAACGTCAAGCTCCAGCTGAGCCGCAGTTTCTCGCCGTAGAAGCGGATGTTCCCACAGCAGCAGATGTGCCTTTAGTCCTTGTTGTCGAGCCACAAGCTCCAGCATGGGCACAGCAGATCGTCCGTTTCCTTCAGACAGGAGAACTTCCCGAAGAGCAAGAAGAAGCGGAAAGAGTAGCCCGGCAGTCAAGTATGTACCAGTTTGTCGACAACGCACTGTACAGAAGAAGACTCAACAGGGTGAAATTGAAGTGTATTCACCGGGAAGACGGACAAAAGCTGTTGGCAGCGATACATGGAGGCATATGTGGTCACCACATTGGCGCAAGAGCGCTTGCCGGCAAAGCTTTCCGGCAAGGTTTCTTTTGGCCGACAGCCCTCCAGGATGCAACTGCACAAGTAACCAAGTGTGAAGCGTGCCAGTTCCATTCCAAGCAAATACGCCAGCCAGCTCAAGCTCTCCAGATGATCCCTTTATCCTAGCCATTTTCGGTCTGGGGGCTTGACATCCTCGGCCCCTTCCCCTGAGCAGTCGGGGGCTTTGAGTACTTGTACGTCGCAATCGACAAGTTCACAAAATGGCCGGAAGTGGAAGCAGTGAGGAAGGTGACAGCACAGTCAGCAGTCAAGTTCTTCAGGTCGATTGTTTGCCGCTTCGGGATCCCTAACAGGATCATCACCGACAATGGTATGCAATTCATGAGCCGCACCTTCATGCAGTACGTCCAAGATCTTGGCGCCAAGGTCTGCTTCGCTTCTGTTGCTCACCCCAGGAGCAACGGTCAAGCGGAGAGAGCAAATGCTGAAGTGCTGCGTGGCCTCAAGACCAGGACTTTCGACAGGCTGCACGGGTGCGGAAGAAACTGGATTGAGGAGCTGCCGGTGGTTCCTTGGTCGATCAGGACGACGCCAAATCGAGCCACTGGCCAGACACCTTTCGCTCTAGTCTATGGAGCAGAGGCAGTTCTCCCCACGGAACTCGTATACGGGTCGCCTCGAGTGCTCGCTTATGATGAGCTTGAGCAAGAGCAGCTGCGACAAGATGACGCGCTGCTCCTTGAGGAAGACCGTCTTCAGGCTGCTGTACGAGCTGCTCGCTACCAGCAAGCTTTGCGCCGCTACCATAGCCGCAAAGTTAACGCCAGAAGTCTCGAGGAAGGCGACCTTGTTCTTCGGCGCGTTCAGTCCGCCAAGAATTCCAACAAGTTGACGCCGAAGTGGGAAGGCCCTTACCGGGTGAAACGAGTCACTAGGCCTGGCGCTGTCCGCCTTGAGACCGAAGATGGCATTCCGGTGAGCAACTCCTGGAACATTGAGCATCTTCGTAAGTTTTACCCGTAAGGCGCGGTTGTCGGACCCTGTTCCGGCAACCACCTTTTGTACAAGTCTTGCCGCTGTTGCATGTAATCCTTTGTACAAAGACAGGCGCAGACCCTGTGCATAAATAAAGCTCATGTGCTCCGCGCACCTTGTCAATTTCATGCTTTTTATTTTTTGCATGAGTTATCTGACACTTTGTGCAGCGAACACCCCCGGTAAGCAATAACGAGCCATAAGGCTCCATATCGTTATTTTCTCTACTTTCTTTTTTTTCTCAAGGAAAGGAAAGTTCCTTCGCCCACAAGTTTGCTGGGGGGGAGGGGAAGATAATGGTATGGACCAGGCGTCGTTCAAGAAAGTCTCGCCTTGCCGGGAAGCAAACGACAGAAAATCTAAGTTGCCAAAGTTTGAGCAATCAGATGTTTTTAAAATTTTAAGTTATCTTCCTTAAACGACCATGCTTTGTATGGAAAACCTGTGCGCGAAGGAACCGGCTCATGGCTAGTTGCGCCCTTACTTTGTTTCGAGTTCGCTCAACAATTTAAGTGTGCTGCGACTAGAGTCGCGCCCTTACTTTGTTTCGAGTTCGCTCAACAACTTAAGCGAGCTGCGACTAGTTACGACAAGGTTTCTTGTCGGCAACGGCACTGCCAGTAGGCTGCTGACATCCCGCACTCAGCGCTCGCGGCAAGGGTTCCTGCGCCGGCAAGTTCCCTAAAAGCGTAGGGCAAAAACATACAAAGGAAGGAATCAAGTAAAGGAAATAACATTGCAATCGCTACCCAAAATAGAGTTATGTTACAAAATAGCTTGTCGCGGCTCTAATAGACTGTTTTCATAACATGATCAGCAGCGACAAGAAAAGAAGAAAACAGGCGGCCTAGTCCACACGATCGCCCTCAACCCTCTTGATCCCACTCACCTTGTCCACAATGGGTGCGACAAGGGCCTTGAGCGCCTCCAGATCGGCATCCGACGGCAGGGACTTGAGGACGTTGGTGAGGATGAGGCCCGGGTTGCGGTAGGCCACCTTCTGAAGAGCTCCCGCGCAGATCTTGCGCGACTCGTCGGCCAGCTGCTTTGGGATCCTCTCCCGGAGTCGCTGGAGGGCCGTCGCCACGCCTTTGAAGAACAGAGTGAGCTTGGCGCTGGATGGGAGGCTCTCATCAGAAGGATACCCGAGATCCTCCATCCCCAACTGCGCCAGCTCCCTGTCAATATCTGCGGCAGCATTCACAAGACCCTCCGCCCACTGCTCCACATTCTCCCTGAAGGTGTTCTGGGTAGCAGCAATGCTCTCCAGCAGCGCCTTGTCGGCCTTGATTTCCTTCTTCAGGGTCGCCTCCTGCTCCCTGGCGCCGTCCAGCGTCTTGGTCAGAGCGGTCAGCTTCAACTCAAGATCGGTGTTGGAGTCCTTGGCGGCGCTAAGCTCCTTGATCTTCCTGGCGAGACGACCCTGCAGCTCGCCAAAGGTGTAGGCGTCCTTCTCGCGCTCATGCTTGAGCGCGGCAAGCTCTTCACCGCTCGCCCTGAGATCAGTTTCCAGCTGCGCCACCTTCGTCTCCAGCTCCTTCTTGGCAGCCTCGGTAGCTGTGGCAGCGTCCTTTGCTTCCCTGAGAGCTCCGCCAAGTGTTCGCTCGCGCGCGACAAGCTCTTCCTCGTGGCTATCGAGGTTGACCTTCCGCTGCGCCAGTTCACCCTCCTGTGCTGACAGCTTCTCAGCGGCAAGCCGCTGTTGCTCCTCGACGTCAGCCTTCTCGAGGAGGAAGGCCTTCTGCGCTTCCTCGAGCTGCTCCCGCTCCTACGCCAGGGACCAGCGAGCTACCTGGTTGATGCCGCGGAGCTCCGCCGCGCGCTTCTCAATGTCGGCTCCCGCCTTCGCGGCAAGCGCTTTGCGGGATTCCAGCTTGGCTTGCCGAGCGCGGTAGAGCGACAACAGCTTCCGCATCAGTCGCTCCTCCTCAGGCTCGTCGCTGCTGCTGCTTGGCGCGTCGACCAGCATCAGCCCAGCAGAGGCGAGCACCTCCACATCAAAGCTTTCTCCTTCGACCGGCGCCCTGGACGTCGACGCCCAGGGGAGGTTGATGAAGACGCCATCGCCGGCCTTCAAGTAGACGCCCGGCTGGGGCTCTTCGGAGCCCGACGCTGCGACAGCGGCGGAAGGGTCAGCGGTCGGCGTAGCGCCTGACGCTCCTGCGGCCTCAGGGCCGTCAGTACGATCGCCAGACCCCTCGTCGGCTGCTGTGGCGACAGCCTTGGCGGCCTCTTCGCCGGCGGGATCATCAGCGCCGGCCGCTTCTTCGGTGGCGGCGGCATCATCAACAGCAACCTCGGTCTCCATCGGCTCCGCAGTAGATGGATCTGACGGCCGAAAAAGGGAGAAAAGTCAAGCAGATATCCAAAAAGAATATCAAACGAAGAAGAACCCAAGGGAAGTTTAGAAGCAAGGAGTACCTGTACCAGGCTCGGCAGTTGGGATCTTCGCTGCCGGGGGGTCGCTGGTACTGTCCCTTGCTGGAGACTTCTCCCTTGCCGGAGAGCTCTCCCTTGGCGGCGTAGTCGAAGCAGATGGCATGTCAGGGGCGGCCTCCGGACGCTCCTGGTGGGGCTGCTCTGCTCCTACACAAGCCAACAGTCAGATATCAGCAAGCAAAGAGTATCCATGCGCGCCCAACAACGGGAAGCAAACCATATACTTACGTTGGGGCCTGCTCTGAAGAACAGCTGCCGGGTCCGGCAAGTTTGTCTCAGGCGCACCCCCTGCTGACACGGTGGGATCGTCCTCGATGACAATCACTGGGACTTTGGCTCTCTTTGCCGCTCTCTGGGCCAGGGTCCTAAAAAGGAATAAGTTCAGAGTAAAGCAAATGAGATACAAGACAAGACAGCAAGTATTGAAGACATACGAGTACAACAAGAATCTTACTCTTCTTCTTCCTCGTCGGAGCTGAGCGCGGAGAAGTCAAAACCTGGCCCACCTCCGGCGCGAGGAGGCGGAGGAGTAGGATCCCTTGGCCGCTTGGCGGGAGCTGGAGCGGCGGACCGGGAGGACCCCGCTCCAGTTGCCGCTGCAGCGTGAGGTGCTTCCGCGGCAACAGAACTTGCCGCGGTGGAGCGTGTCGTGCGGCGCGGCGGGGGTTGACTCGTCCGCCGCTCCGCTACATCCCCGGCCTTTCGAAGACGCCTTCTTGGTGGAGCTGGGGGCTCTGCTTGTGGAGCCGGGGGCTCTGCTTGCGGCAAGCTGCCCGAAGACGAAGAGGAAGAGGAGCCAATCTCCAACGAGCCGCTCGTATCCTCGGCGGGCCCGCTCGGCCCGACGTCATGCCCGGCAGACTTCTCCTCGCCGGCAAGATCCTCTCACTCGGCAAGGCTTGCCGCCTCTGCTACCTCTGCCTCCTCCACGGTGAATCCAAACTCGCCCGCGGCTGCAGCTGCCGGCGCCTCTTCCAGCCTGGTGGCGATGCGCTTGAGCTCCTCGTCGGTGGTGTCCCGGGTGAGGCCCCTCTGCTCATCGGCGTCGATCGGCACTTCTACCAAGCCATCGAAGAACGCCTGCACGACATCATCTGCAGGCTCTATCCAGGCTGGGTCAATTCCATGCGAGTCGCACAGCAGCATCATTGCACGGATGCGGTCGAGCGAGGAGTTGTTGGACAGTGGAACGACGCCCCTCGGCAACCTGAACACTTCGGGATGCTGGGGGTCGTACTTGAACAGCTCCTGGAGCATCGCGTTAAGCTCCAGGACAGTGAAGTTGAAGTTGAGGCCCGGCCGCAGCCTCATGATATCCGCCGCGTTCTGGAACTCCCAGGCAGGTCTCCTCCTCTCCTGCAGGGGGCAATGCGGCGGCGAAGGAAATCGGCGCCAACCGCTCCTACAGTAAGCCCGACAAGCCTGAGGTGTAGGATCCGGGCGACGGCAATCTTCAGTCTGTCGTCTTCCGGGGCCAAGCTACTCCAAACGCTGCCGCGCACTACTAGAGTTTGGCGCTGGGCGGTAAACGGCTGCGGGTTCTCCTCGACAATCAGGCACCAGTCCGCCCTCCACTCCTCCCACTTTCCGCGGAACTCTCCATCCAGATAGCATCCTTCTTGCCGGCTTTTGAGATCCAGGCAATTCCGCCGGATAAAGGCTCTCCTTTCTCAACTCAAGGCGAAAAGAAGTGGCGGAAAAGGGCTACGTTTGGATGGATTCCGACAAAGTTTTCGCAGAGATGCGCAAAAACTGCCATGGTCAGGACAACATTGGGGGTGATGTCAAGGAGGCGGAGCCCGTAGGTGTTCATGACGTCACAGAAAAATTCAGAAAAGGGCGGGCAGAGCCCGCAGTAGAAGAACAAGGCGAAGAAAGGGTACCCAGTGGGAGCCTTTTCCCAAACAGCGGCTGGGAGTACCTTCGTGCGCGGATGCGCTCGCGTCCCCGTCGACCAGAAGAGGTAGTAGTACTCCTTCAGCTCTTCCGCGGCAAGCTTAGGAGGGAAGATTGCCCTCTCCTTTCGCAGCGCCGCGAGCCGCTGCGCCTCGGCCGACTTCACCTTCTCGGCTTTCGGAGCCATGGCGGGAATGGTGAGGGAGGACGACGGCGTTGGTGGTGCTGGTGGCGATGGGGGCGGGGCGCTGCTCTCCTTCGGCTTTGGGAAGAAGGGGAGTGGCGGAGATTCTCGGGGAAGGACTAGCAACGGGCAGATGGGCGAACTGCCCCTGTTTCCCTGCTTATAAGGAGGAAGGGAGCGGACGTTCCGCCTTTCCGAATAAAGAAACCACCCACGATCTCTCCCACGACGCCGCAATCGACGCGTGCCATTCGGGGAGGGCGCGGTGGATACAGAGTAAGATACGGCGTGATCCAGGCCGCGCGTGCCCGTGCCCTGTTTTGGGCCTGGCCCAACAGCGCTCGGCACCGTGTATGGCCCAGGCCCGGGGGCTCCTGTCGGTGTACTAGAGTAGGGGTACCCTAGTATCCCGAACTTGTGCACGGGCAGTCGCAGCGTCCCGCGGCAAGGCTTGCCGGGTGACCGCCAATATCCTCTGTGGTTCCTTTGGAGCCATTCAAGAACAAAGTATTCAAGCCAAGAAGACAAGGCCCCGGCATGAGGAGCTTGCCGGGAAGGCCACTCAAGGCACAAGACCCCGGCAAGAGGAGCTTGCCGGGAAGGCCAACCAAGGCATCTCAAGGTACTTGCCGCGACGCGCCACGCGTCCCGGCAAGACCCGGCGAGCGACAAGCTTCCGGGCGCGACAAGACAACGACCGCGGCAAGGCACTTTGCCGCGGCAGGCTAGCAACCACTCTGTACCTGCGCTCCAGCACACCCACCAACGTGTCTCTCTGGGACCCTTCCAGGCGTACGTGGCGGGAGGCTGTGCAGCCAGGGGTGCACTGTGGCAAGCGGCGCTGACAAGATCGCCATCGTGGCGAGCGGTGGCGTCCTTGACGGTCCCTTTTCTGCACTGTTTGGGCGATGTAGATAGGCATTTAATGCCCTTGTCCCCTGCCATCAGGGTTAGGTAGGATACACTGTACAGGTAGCTGTACCAACCGCATCACCTTTCCATTTTTACCCTTGTCTATGTTGCCACCTGTTGGAGACCCCTTGAGCATATAAAAGGAGGCCCATGCACAACGTAGAGGAGGAGGACAAGAGAACACTCACGCTCGGTCTCGTTAGCTGCTGGTGCGTACTGTAGCACTCAGCGCTCCCGAGCAAGAACTCAATACAAACCACAAAGCAGCAGTAGGAGTATTATCTCTCCGGAGAGCTCCGAAGCTGGGTAAACTGCTCGTGTGCTCCGCCTCGATCTGCTCTTCGTGCGACCTCCACCCCCCGCCGAACCGAAAGGGGCTCGGTCCCCATAGGTGCTCGTGGATCAGTTTCCCCGACACATACCATCTTCCATCCTGATCCTTACTACCTAGCTGCTATTAGTCTTCGTACTCTCACGTTATTGCACACTTGACTATGGCTTGCTTAGTGTAGTTTATCTTCCGCTGCATTTCAATAGGTTCATTTCTATAGTTTGTCTTTGAAACTTCCATGTTTTGAAGACTTTGTTAAAATGGCCTATTCACCCCCCTCTAGTCGATAACTAACACTTTCACTCTTCCAGTTTGGAGATGAAGCGTCCCAACGCAGTTACCCGACCAACCAGCTTTTGCATTTCCTTGAGGGTCTGCGGTGGGCTCATATCCTCAATGGCCTTGATCTTCTCTGGGTTCACCTCGATCCCTCCATGGGACACGAGGAATCCCAGCAGCTTGCCGGAAGGGACACCGAACACACACTTCTCCGGGTTAAGTCGCAAGTTCACCTGGCGCAGACTCGCGAAGGTCTCCTCCAGGTCTTGGATTAAGGTTCTTGCCCCCTGAGAGTTTACCACAATGTCGTCGACGTAGGCCTCTGTGTTTCTCCCGAGCTGCCGCCCTAAGGCGATGTGCATCAACCGTTGAAAGGTCGCGCCCGCGTTGCGCAGTCCGAATGGCATGCAGGTGTAGCAGTACACCCCACACGGGGTCAGGAAGGCTGTTTTCTCTACATCTTCTACCACCATATTGATTTGGTGATACCCTGAGAACGCATCCAGGAAGCACAACAGGTCGCACTCAGCGGTGGAGTCGACGATCTGGTCGATGCGTGGGAGAGGGAACGGATCTTGAGGGCACACCTTGTTGAGGTTGGTGAAGTCAATGCACATTCGCTCCTTCCCGCCTTTCTTTGGCACCACGACGGGGTTCGCCAGCCATTCGGGGTACCGAACCTCGCGAATGGCACCCGCCGCCTCCAACTTGCGGATCTCCTGGACGATGAAGGCCTGCTTCTCCATGGACTGTTGTCTCGCCCGTTTCTTGACAGGGCGCACATTGGGGCATACCCTTAAGTGATGCTGGATCACCTATGTCGGGACCCCCACCAGCTGATTGGGCTCCCACGCGAATATATCCTTGTTTGCGCGCAAGAATTTCACCAATGCTTCCTCTTGGCTTGGGTCGAGGCCGGCACCTATGGTAAAGGTGGCTCCTGAGGACCCGTCCTCGTCGACCGACACCTTCTTGGTTTTCGCTTTGTCTTGGGTGAACAACTACTTCTTCTTGGTTGGTGCGGCCTCCTTGGCTTCGGGGCACCGGCGCCGACAGGCTGCGCCGCCTCAGCGGTCTTGAAGGCAAGTTTGAGCGCCGCCACGACCTCCTTGGTGTCCCCCTTGACAGTGAGGACACCCTTGCTTCCAAGCATCTTCATGAGGTTGTATGCTGGGTGGGTTTCTACCATAAACTGGGCCAGAGCCGGGTACCCGAGGATGGCGTTGTACGGGAGGCCGATGCGGGCGATGTCGAAGTCGACCAGCTCGGTGCGGTAGTTTTCGCGCGTGCCGAAGGTGACGGGGAGGCAGATCTGCCCTAGGGAGCGAGTGGCGCCGCCACCAACTCCTGAGAAAGGCTTGCTGGGGCTGAGCTGCTCGAGCGGTATGTGAAGAAGGCTGAAGGCCTCCACGGAGAGCAAGTTGAGGTCGGTGCCGTCGTCGATGAGGTTCTTGGTGACGGCCATGTTGTAGATGGTAGGCGTGCAGAGCATCGGGAGCCTGCCCAAGCCGGCGGTGGCGACGAGGTGGTCTTCTGAGTTGAAGGTGAGGTCGGCCTCAGGCGCAGCCCAGCCTGGTGGAGCCCCCGAGCGCTTGGAAGCGGCGCCGATCTCGCGAAGGAATGTCTTGATATGGCGATCTGAAGGTGGCGCTTGAGAGCCGCCTAGTAGGGCCGCGATCGCGTGGTGCGCTAACGCCGTGTAGCCGCCATCAAGATGTTGTGCAGCTCCTACCAAGATGCCACCATGGATCCGGGGAGGTTGAGCAGCCAGGCACGCAGCGCGCCGGTGAGGGCCATAGGAAACCAGTTGGCCATGACCTTGTTGTCGCCCCCGGCCTCGAGGACAGCCTCCTCGTATGCCAGCAGGAAAGCCGATGGGTCCGCCGCGCTGTCGTAGCGCGGTAACATCTCCGGCTTGAACTTGGGCGGTCACTCGACTTGCCGTAAGGCGGGGGCCACGGCTCGGAGCCCCTGGCCCCGCCGTCAGCGCTGGCCGTTGGAGTCGGTGGCGGGGCGCCTGCCAAGAGGGCAAACCGCAGTGGCGGCGGAGCATAGATTGGTGGAGGGAGGGCTACGGCGCACCCCTACCTGACGCGCCAAATGTCGGATCACGGGTTCCGGTAAAACCCTCAAGGTTCGAACACTGGGGTGCACGCGAAGATTTCCTCCCTACCAATCCATGCCCTAACCAGCTAAGATCTCAAGAACGAACTCGATGAACTCACAACACAAGGGACACAAGATTTATACTAGTTCGGGCCACCACAGTGGTGTAATACCCTATTCCAGTGTGGTGGTGGTGGATTGCCTCTTGGGCTGATGATGAATAGTACATGGGGAAGAACAACCTCCTAAGGTTGAGGTGTTCTTGTGCATGGTGTGTGGCTAAGTATTAGGGGAGATGCCTCTGAACGAGTTCTCGATCCCCCTTCCTACTGTGGTGTCTAGTCCTATTTATAGAGTCCCTGGTCCTCTTCCCAAATATTGAGCGGGAAGGGAGCCAACAACGGCCAATTTGAAAGGGGACAGCTAGTACAGCTTATCATGACAAAAGTAGTCTTCGCCTGCAAAAGGCTCTGGCGGTGACGCCGCCTTGGGCTCCATGGTGACCTCCGTCTTGCCGTCCTGCTCGTCTTGGTCTCGTTGCACCGATATGGAAACCTTTGCTTGATGCCTCGGTACTCTGCGCCTGCGCTTGCCCCTTTAGCACCAAAGAGGAAACGAGGACGCTGCGCGCGCTGGTACCCGCCTGGTCATGGCTCACGTCATGAGAACCTCGCGAGGTTTTCCCCGCCTTGATCTCTCCGCTACTCGCGAGGCAACCTAGTGAGGCCGCTCCCGAGGAGGTCTTGTGTCGTCTACCTCGCGATGCTTCGCCCCTCGCGAGGGTCTTGAATGCCTTGTTGATGAAGGTGGGCCGTACAGGCCTGCTAGCTTAGCCACGCCTGTGGGCCGCAGGCAGGCAAGTCCGGGGACCCCCGTTCCCAGAACGCCGACATATTGGTTTAAAACGCATGAAGAAACTCCATGCTGATGGGCTTTTGGAATCACTTGATTATGAACCACTTGATGCTTGCAAACCATGCCTCATGGGAAGATGACTAAGACTCCATTCTACGGAACTATGGAGCGAGCAATAGACTTGTTGGAAATAATACATATTGATGTATACGGTTCGATGAGTGTTGAGACTCGCGGCGGGTATCGTTATTTTCTGACCTTCACAGATGATTTGAGCAGATATGGGTATATCTACTTGATGAAACATAAGTCTGAAACATTTGAAAAGTTCAAAGAATTTCAGAGTGAAGTGGAAAATCAGCGTAACAAGAAAATAAAGTTTCTACGATCTGATCGCGAAGACGAATATTTGAGTTACGAGCTTGGTCTTCATTTAAAACAATGTGGAATAGTTTCACAACTCACGCCACCTGGAACACCAAAGCGTAATGGTGTGTCCGAACATCGTAACCGTACTTTATTAGATATGGTGCGATCTATGATGTCTCTTACTGATTTACCGCTATTATTTTGGGGTTATGCATTAGAGACAACTGCATTCACGTTAAATAGGGCACCATCTAAATCCGTTGAGACGACACCATATGAACTGTGGTTTGGCAAGAAACCCAAGTTGTCGTTTCTTAAAGTTTGATGCTGTGATGCTTATGTGAAAAAGCTTCAACCTGATAAGCTCGAACCCAAATCGAAGAAATGTGTCTTCATAGGATACCCAAAGGAGACTGTTGGGTACACCTTCTATCACAGATCCAAAGGCAAGATATTTGTTGCTAAGAATGGATCCTTCCTAGAGAAGGAGTTTCTCTCGAAAGAAGTGAGTGGGAGGAAAGTAGCACTTGACGAGGTAATTGTACCTACTCCCTTATTGGAAAGTAGTTCATCACAGAAATCAGTTCCAGTGATTCCTACACCAGTAAGTGAGGAAGCTAATGATGATGATCATGAAATTTCTGATCAAGTTACTACCGAACCTCGTAGGTCAACCAGAGTAAGATCCGCACCAGAGTGGTACGGTAATCCTCTTCTAGAAGTCATGTTACTTGACCATGACGAACCTACGAACTACGAGGAAGCGATGATGAGCCCAGATTCCGCAAAATGGCTTGAGGCCATGAAATTTGAGATGGGATCCATGTATGAGAACAAAGTATGGACTTTGGTTGACTTGCCCGATGATCAGCAAGCAATAGAGAATAAATGGATCTTCAATAGGAAGACGGACACTGATAGTAGTGTGACTATCTACAAAGCTCGAATTGTCGCAAAAGGTTTTCGACAAGTTCAATGTGTTGACTACGATGAGATTTTCTCACTCGTAGCGATGCTTAAGTCTGTCCGAATCATGTTAGCAACTTCCACATTTTATGAAATCTGGCAAATGGATAATCAAAACTGCATTCCTTAATGGATTTCTTAAAGAGTTGTATGTGATACAACAAGAAGGTTTTGTCATTCCTAAAGGTGCTAACAAAGTGTGCAAGCTCCAGCGATCCATCTATGGACTGGTGTAAGCATCTCGGAGTTGGAATATACGCTTTGATAAGGTAATCAAAGCATATGGTTTTATACAGACTTGCGTGAAGCCTGCATTTACAAGAAAGTGAGTGGGAGCACTACAACATTTCTGATAAGTATATGTGAATGCCATATTGTTGATCAGAAATAAAGTAGAATTTTTCTGGAAAGCATAAAGGAGTGTTTGTAAGGAGTTTTTCAAAGAAATACCTCAGTAAAGCTTCTTACATATTGAGCATCAAGATCTATAGAAATAGATCACGACGCTTGATAAGTTTTTTTCAATGAGTACATACCTTGACAAGATTTTTAAATAGTTCAACATGGAACAATCAAAGAAGGAGTTCTTGCCTGTGTTGCAAGGTGTGAAGTTGAGTCAGACTCAATGCCTGACCACTGCAGAAAATAGAATGAGAATGAAAATTCATTCCCTATGCCTCAGTCATAGGTTCTATGAAGTATGTTATGCTGTGTACTAGACCTATTATGAACCTCACCATGAGTTTGGAAAGAGGGTACAATAGTGATCCAAGAGTGGATCACTGGACAACGGTCAAAATTATCCTTAGTAGATTAAGGAGATATTTCTCGGTTATGGAGGTGATAAAGAGTTTGTCGTAAAGAGTTACGCCGATGCAAGCTTTAACACTAATTCAGATGACTCTAAGTCTCAATCTGGATACATATTGAAAGTGGGAGCAATTAGCTAGAGTACCTCCGTGCAGAGCATTGTAGACATAGAAATTTGCAAAATACATACGACTCTGAATGTGGCAGACCCGTTGACTAAACTTCTCTCACAAGCAAAACATGATCACTCTTTGTGTGTTAATCACATAGCGATGTGAACTAGATTATTGACTCTAGTAAACCCTTTGGGTGTTGGTCACATGGAGATGTGAACTAATCACATAAAGATGTGAACTATTGGTGTAAAATCACATGACGATGTGAACTAGATTATTGACTCTAGTGCAAGTGGGAGACTGAAGGAAATATGCCCTAGAGGCAATAATAAAGTTGTTATTTATATTTCCTTATATCATGATAAATGTTTATTATTCTTGCTAGAATTGTATTAACCGAAAACTTAGTACATGTGTGAATATATAGACTAACAGAGTGTCACTAGTATGCCTCTACTTGACTAGCTCATTAATCAAAGATGGTTAATTTCCTAGCCATAGACATGAGTTGTCATTTGATCAACGGGATCACATCATTAGAGAATGATGTGATTGACTTGACCCATCCGTTAGCTTAGCACTATGATCGTTTAGTTTATTGCTATTGCTTTCTTCATAACTTATACATGTTCCTATGACTATGAGATTATGCAACTCCCGAATACCGGAGGAACACTTAGTGTGCTATCAAACGTCACAATGTAACTGGGTGACTATAAAGATGCTCTACAGGTGTCTCCGATGGTGTCTGTTGAGTTGGCATAGATCGAGATTAGGATTTGTCACTTCGATTGTCGGAGAGGTATCTCTAGGCCCTCTCGGTAACGCACACCACTATAAGCCTTGCAAGCAATGTGACTAATGAGTTAGTTGCGGGATGATGCATTACAAAACGAGTAAAGAGACTTGCCGGTAACGATATTGAACTAGGTATTGAGATACCGACGATCGAATCTCAGGCAAGTAACATACCAATGACAAAGGGAACAACGTATGTTGTTATGCGGTTTGACCGATAAAGATCTTCGTAGAATATGTAGGAACCAATATGAGCATCCAGGTTCCGCTATTGGTTATTGACCAGAGATGAGTCTCGCTCATGTCTACATAGTTCTCGAACCCGTAGGGTCTGCACGCTTAACGTTCATTGATGATCGGTATTATGAGTTTATGTGTTTTGATGTACCGAAGGTAGTTCGGAGTCCCGGATATGGTCACGGACATGACGAGGAGTCTCGAAATGGTTGAGACATAAAGATTGATATATTCGACGGCTATGTTTAGACACCGGAAGGGTCCCGGATGATCTCGGATAAAACCGGAGTGCCGGAGGGTTACCGGAACCCCCCTGGGAAGTTATTGGGCCCTTAGTGGGCTTTAGGGGAGAGAGATTGCAGCAGCCAGGAGGTGCCCCCCACAAGGGAGTCCGAATTGGACTAGGGGAGGGGGGCGCGGCCCCTCTTTCCCTCCCCCTCCCCCTCTCCTTCCTTCCCCCTCCTAGTAGGACTAGGAAAGGAGGAATCCTACTCCTACTAGGAGGAGGATTCCTCCTCCCTTGACGCCCCCTTAGGGCCGGCAGGCCTCCTCCTCCCGTCCTTTATATATGGGGGAGGAGGGCACCCCATAGACACACAAGTTGATCTCTTAGCCGTGTGCGGTTCCCCCCTCCATAGATTTCCACCTCGTTCATATTGTTTCAGTGCTTAGGCGAAGCCCTGCGTCGGTAACTTCATCATCACCGTCATCATGTCGTCGTGCTGACGAAGCTCTCCCTCGACACTCAGCTGGATCTAGAGTTCATGGGACGTCACTGAGCTGAACGTGTGCAGATTGAGAGGTGCCATATCTTCAGTGCTAGGATCGGTCGGATCGTGAAGACGTACGACTACATCAACAGTGTTGTCATAACACTTCCGCTTACGGTCTACGAGGGTACATGGACAACACTCACCCCTCTCGTTGCTATGCATCACCTAGATAGATCTTGCGTGTGCGTAGGATTTTTTTTGAAATTATTGCGTTCCCCAAAAGGTGGGGCATCCTGATCAGCTTGTTGTTCGCCGCCCTCATTTTTAATAAGTGTGCCGCTTCCTCCCGCAGGCCGGCTTGCATCGCACTGGTGGGTGTGACCAAGGCAAGGTGCCTCTTTCTCTTTCCCGTCTAGGTGATGGCGAGGGGATAGTTCAAATTCTCCACGCGGAAACCCTAGACGACATGAGCATGTGCAACATCTCCATCGCCTCACTGAGATGTAACACCCTGAATTTTTGTCCCTTTCTTTTTTTCTTTTAAATCAATTTGGTCTCATTTGGAGTTTGATTTGGATCTTATTTGGATTGGCTTTCTTGGACTTAGCAAATTAAAAACCTAACCAGAGTCACTTTCACTAGTGGTCACCCACCCCTAACACTAACATTTTGACCCCTGCCCATTTCCCAAACCTTTTCAAGTATATTTTCTTTTTATACAAGAATGTGTGCCCTTGAGCACTTGGGTAATGAAGCAACTAACATGTCTGCCACTCTAAATATTCCCAATAAAGGGTCATAATTTCATTAAACAGATAAACCCTAGAAATAACACTAACCCCCACAGAAACTTTTCAATCGAGCCCCCATATTCAAAGTGTGTTCTGGTTCAACCTTAGGTTTCTATAGCAAGAACTCTCTAACCTAGTGCAAATGACTTAAACTTGGCACACACATCACCCTAACCACAATGCACCAAAAACCCGGAATTCCTTGCAAGACATGAACACTACCTACACACAACCCCTAAGCTACCAGACATGCTGCACTACCAAAAGCACCCAGGTCCCTAGCACCACGGTGACCATGGTGTTGGCATGCCAGAGCGTGCGCTCTGCATGCTAGTCCGCTACTAACCCGATGATAGCGTCATCTTCCGCCGTCCTCAGCATGCCCTGCCTCGCAGGTAGCCATGAATGGCCCCCTCCATCGCCCACGGCTGCCCACGACCAACCCCCATAGGCCGCTGGAGGGCACGCATTGCACCGCCTGTGACTATCTGACCTTTTCGTCTTCCGATGCCCATGCGACCATGCCCCCCATGAGCTTGCTTGAGCTCCAAGGACCCCCACAGACCCCTATCCACCACCTGCACATGCCAAACATGATGCCAACTCCTCGAGCTTATCCATGACGGCTCGGCCAGTCACTGGCCTCAGTCGTTGCTATCAAAAAGGCCCAACCTACCCCTCCTATCAATCGCACCTCACTTCCTTCCCTCCCAATCGAGCTACCATGCCCAGAAGCAAGGCTAGGCAGGCCTCCTACCGCCTTTCGAGCCGCCTCACTGCCGCTTGATATGTCACCAACGTATCTATAATTTTTTATTGTTCCATGCTATTATATTACTTGTTTTGGATGTTTTATATGCATTAATATGCTATTTTATATTATTTTTTGGACTCACTTATTAACCTAGAGCCCAGTGCCAGTTTCTGTTTTTTCTTGTTTTTGAGTTTTACAGAAAAGGAATATCAAACGGAGTCCAAACGGAATAAAACTTTACGATGATTTTTCTTGGACCAGAAGACACCCACGGAACTTGGAGGTGAAGTCAGAGAGACCCGAGGGCACCACAAGCCCTCAGGGTGTGCCCTAGGGGGCACCCCTAGCTTGTGGGCCCCCGGGAGTCCACCGACCTCCCCCTCAACTCTATAAATTCAAAAATATTCCAATATCAACAGAAGCATCCACCAAAATACTTTTTCTCCGCCGTAACCTTCTGTTCATGTGAGATCCCATCTTGGGGCCTTTTCCGGCATCCTGCCGGAGGGGGATTTGATCACGGAAGGCATCTACATCAACTCTATTGCCTTCCGATGAAGCGTGAGTAGTTTACCATAGACCTACAGGTCCATAGCTAGTAGCTAGATGGCTTCTCTCTCTTTGATTCTCAATACCATGTTCTCCTCGATGTTCTTGGAGATCTATCCAATGTAATATTCTTTTGCGGTGTGTTTGTCAAGATCGACGAATTGTGGATTTATGATCAGCTTATCTATGAATATTATTGGAATCTTCTCCAAATTCTTATATGCATGATTTGATATCTTTATATTTCTCTTCAAATTATCGGTTTGGTTTGGCCAACTAGATTGGTTTTTCTTGCAACGGGAGAGGTGCTTAGTTCTGGGTTCAATCTTGCGGTGTCCTCACCCAGTGACAAAGTAGGGGTAGCGAGGCACGTACTTTTATTGTCACCATCAAGGTGCAAAGATGGATTTTTCATCATATTGCTTGAGTTTATCCCTCTACATCATGTCATCTTACTTAAGGCGTTACTCCGTTCTTATGAACTTAATACTCTAGATGCATGCTGGATAGTGGTCGATGTGTGGAGTAATAGTAGTAGATGCAGGCAGGAGTCGATCTACTTGACACGAACGTGATGCCTATATGCATAATCATTGCCTTGGATATCGTCATAACTTTGCACTTTTCTATCAATTGCTCGACAGTAATTTGTTCACCCACCGTATTATTTGCCTTCAAGAGAGAAGCCTCTAGTGAAACCTATGGCCTCCGGGTCTATTTTCCTTCATATATTTTAGATCTATATACCAAAAATACCTTGCTGCAATTTATTTACTTTTATTTTGTTTAATAATCTTTTATATCTATCTCTATCAGATCTCACCTTTGCAAGTGACCGTGAAGGGATTGACAACCCCTTTATCGCGTTGGGCGCAAGTGTTTGATTGTTTGTGTAGGTGCATATATGGGGGACTTGCGTGTTTCTCTAACTGGATTGATACCTTGGTTCTTAACTGAGGGAAATACTTATCTCTACTTTGCTGCATCACCCTTTCTTCTTCATGGAAAAAACCAACGCAAGCTCAAGAAGTAGCACCGCTCAATCCCCATTGCCACTTGTCGTACCTAGCCCACCTAAGCCACACCACCACCACCACTAGGTCCCCCACACTCCACTGACCATGACCCATAGCTTAGGCGCTTTATTTCATGATACATCACCGGAGTTCACCAACGCCTGAAGACTACCGCCACTGGAAAAGATGGGGGCCACGCCGTCTCAGCACTTCCGGAGAAGCCACGAGTACGAGCATGGCTGCCGTCATCAAGCCATTCTAACGAGCCTGCCCACGAGCACCGAGGTGACCTCTACGCTGGTGAACCGCCGTTGGTGAGCCACTAACCCCTCGTTTTGTTTTAAAACTGACGGGTGGGACACACTCGTCAACGACTCCATGTGCGCCCATAGCGGTATGTTAGTGGACGCGTATTTCTAAAATACGCCTTCAATGTGGCCGCCTTTGGTTTTTCGGTTTAAACCATTTTGAATCTTTTCAATTAAATCTATTAACCAAACTTTAAACACCTCTAACATTTAAACCATAAGTCGTATTGAGTTCACTCTTTTGTATTATTTTTCTTTTGTGATTCTTTATCAGCTGATTTTTTGGCATTTGTTTGACTTGTCTAGATTTTCTGGACAAAAAGTTTACTTGTGTTATTTACAATTTGCTTGAAATTTTATTTCCAATGGGAAATAATTCAGGAGGTGGAGAGGAGGAGTTGCTTGACACTCCATTCGAGCAAGGCAAGCCACCACCTCCAATTGCTTGATGTAATTACAAGGCCATCGGTTCCAACTTGCAACTTTATTAAATTTGAATTGTTTGAATTGTGGTTTTAGTTATATTTGAGTTAGATTTACTTCTTTATTTTGTTGCTTATGCTTGAAAGTAGTTGATATTTAGCAGTCACTGAATAGTTTGTTAAGTAGTGAAAACCGTGGTAAAATAATGATCATGGTAGATGAAAGTGGGATTACTTAGAGACCAACTGTAGTGATAGAAGAGATCACCATTGGGAATGACTTTAGCATTAGAGGTAATCAAGGTTGTCAGAATCGTGATTTTGAATCGGATCAGAGCACTGATGGTAGAATCGTAAATCGTAGAATCTTCACTACCAGGATCGTAGAAACGTAGATTTTATGAACTAAAATCGTAGAATCAGATGGGTATGTATTGATCGTAAATTCGTAGAATCGTATAACAGAATCGCGATTCTAACAACCTTGGAGGTAATCACTGTTAAGTATTACCTTTCGTCCTGGTTTACTAGTCGCCCTCGTATTTTGGGTCATAGTTTGACCATGATTTCAAATAATAAAATATAAGTTATACGTAGCAAAAATAGTGTCACTGGAAACTACATTCAAACACGAATCCAACAATATAATTTTTGGTGGCATGCATTAACATTTTGCTAGTCAAATACATGGTCAAACTTTGACCGAAAATACGACGGGAACTAATAAACCAGGACGGAGTTAGTACCGATTATAACGTAGACATAATCATCTTGGAGTACTTACTTTAGTGTTACAAATGATCATATCCAGGGAAAGACTTTAGGAATTAAAATGACTATGATTTGATCGTAACTATATTAAAATCATGATGGGTTAATTGAAATAGAATTTGGTTCATTTAGTTAAACCTTCATGGATGGTCATCCACACTACCATTGAACCGGGTCTTTTTCATACGACCACATTTGCCTTTGTGGGAAGGCCCTAGTTCATTTATAGTTATGTCTCTTATGCATGTCACCAAATAGGGATGGCTGGATGGTTCATATCCCCTTGGCTGGGGGATTGTCATCTAGTCATGATAGCATGGGTTGGTAGGTTGTGCATGTAAAGTTGATTGAATCCTAGAGTGGATGAGTTGTGCCATGGGGTGGTAGGGACCCGGTTTCTCTCACTCGGGGCTAGCCTATGGGAGGTCAGTGATACGGTAGGTGGGCCATGCTGTAAGCGAGATTTGTTGGACCGTGGTCTATACTGTTGGTAAGTATACAACCTCTACAGAGTGTTTGAATCTATTCGAATAGTAGAGTCCTCAGTAATGGGACACTGTTCGTATTAAGTCGCACTACTCGATTACCCCATGAGCAAAGTAAACTTAGTGAGGTTTTGGAAATGAGAGACATCAGAGAGAAGTTGGTTTGATCACGAGATGGTCAAGAGAAAGGGAATCGAATGATCGGGGATCATACAGAGAGTTGGTCCAAGGAACGTTTAACAAATAGGAAAAGTATCCCCCGTAGTTGAATTGTTGTATTTAACTTGCTTAAATACCATGTTCTTGCTTGCTTGCTTGTTTTTGGATTGTTTGTGAGGTTGCGAGTACATCCAAAGTACTCACCAGACTTATCATGCCAAATGCAGGAGATGTTGTAGAGGAGTGCCCCGAGGATCCGAAGTACGCAAATTAGGATGTGTCCTAGCAGTGCCGCTTTGGATAGGAGTCCCACCATCGTCACGCTTTCCACCGTATTATACCGCTTCCATCATTAGTATTTCAAGGAGAATTCGGTCAAAGAATAAACGTAGAGAGTGTAGCCACTAAAGTGGTACTACCTTGCTTCACAAGAGTATTGAAAGGATCGATATGGTTGAATAGAGGGGGGGGGTGAATAATCAACTACCAATTTTTAGCTCTTTTGAACAAATTAGGCTTGACAATAAAGTAGGTTGTCTAGATATGCAACTAGGTGGACAACCTATATGACAAGCACAATAACAAGCTCACAAGCAAGCACAAGATACAAACACAATATAGCTTGGACAAAGTAAAGGATAGAAATAACCACAAGTGGAGTCGGTAAGTATGAGGATGTGTTACCGAAGTTCCCTCCCTTTAGGGGGGGGGGGGGGTATGATACGTCTCCAACGTATCTATAATTTTTTATTGTTCCATGCTATTATATTATCTGTTTTGTATGTTTTATATGCATTAATATGCTATTTTATACTATTTTTGGGACCAACCTATTAACCTAGAGCCCAGTGCTAGTTTTTGTTTTTTCCTTGTTTTGAGTTTTACAGAAAAGGAATATCAAACGGAGTCCAAATGAGCTGAAAATTTACAGTGATTTTTTATGGACTAGAAGAAGCCCACGGAGCATCGGAGTTGGGCCAGAAGAGTCCCGAGGCGAACACAAGGGTATGGGGGCGCCCCTGGCTTGTGGGCTCCTCGAGAACCCCCTGACATGAAACTGACGCAAAAATTCCTATAAATAGAGAAACCTACAGAAAGAAACCTAGATCGGGAGTTCCGCTGCTGTAAACCTAGATCGGGAGTTCTCTCTCTCTCGTGTTCTTGATATGGCACAATCTTGATGTACCGTGAGGTTTGTTATTATAGTTGAATCATATGGTGTTTCTCCCCCTCTACCTTCTTGTGATGAATTGATTTTTACCTTTGATGTTTCACTATTATCAGATTGAATACTATTACGGATTTGAGAACACTTGATGTATGTCTTGCGTGGGATACTATCACCATGGTGATAATGGGGTGTTCTATTGATTCACTTGATGTATGTTTTGGCACTCAACTCACGGATTCCAGAGGTGACATTGGGGTTATCTATGCATAAGGGTTGATGCACGTTTTTGTCCTTGTTTCTCCGGTAGGAATCTTGGGGCACTCTTTGAGGTTCTTTATGTTGGATTAAATATTATGAATCTGAAGTTGTTTGATGCATATCGTATAATTAACCCACGGATACTTGTGGTGACATTGGAGTATCTAGGTGACATTAGGGTTGATTGATGTGTGTCGTATGGTGTTATTTTACTATGAACTCTAGGACTGTTTGTGACACTTATAGGACTAGCTCAATGGGTTGATCGGAAAGAATAACTCTGAGGTGGTTTCATACCCTACAAGCAATTTCATCTTATGTGCTCCAACTTTGGAGGGACTCTTTGTCGCACTTGAGGGATTGCCATATGATTTAATTATGTTATCATTGTTGAGAGAACTTGCACTAGTGAAAGTATGAACCCTAGGCCTTGTTTTCAAGAATTGCAATACGGTTTTTCCTCACTTTTGTTACTAGATACCTTGATGTTTTTATATTTTCAGATTACAAAAACCTATATCTACCATCCATATTGCACTTGTATCACCATATCTTCACCGAACTAGTGCACCTATACAATTTACCATTGTATTGGGTGTGTTGGGGACACAAGAGAATCTTTGTTATTTGGTTGCAGGGTTGTTTGAGAGAGACCATCTTCATCCTACGCCTCCCACGGATTAATAAACCTTATGTCATCCAGTTGAGGGAAATTTGCTATTGTCCTACGAAACTCTACGCTTGGAGGCCCAACACAAGTCTACAAGAAGAAGGTCGTGTAGTAGACATCAAGCTCTTTTCTGGCGCCGTTGCCGGGGAGGTGAGTGCTTGAAGGTATATATTTATATCTTGCAATTGAATCTTTAGTTTCTTGTTTTATCACTAGTTTAGTCTATAAAAGAAAACTAAAAAAATGGAATTGAGGTTGCCTCGTATGCTTCATCTTTTTAATGTCTTTCGTGAAAATGATGGAAAGGAAAATTGTGCTCAAGTGTTAGAAGAAGAAGTCAATAAAATGTTTGGCATAAAATATTTGAATGATGAGCGTGATTGCAATGTTGTTAGTATGGATTCTTTGAATATCCATGATGCTAATGATATGCAAAGCCATAAGCTTGGGGATGCTATGTTTGATGAAGACGATATTTTTTGCCCCCAAGTTTTGATGAGAAAAGTTATTATGATGATAGAATGCCTCCTATTTTTGATGATTATATTGATGAAAGTGGGTTTGGAAGATTGTCAACTCAAGGTAGTATTGATCCCACTATTTTGGAGGGTGTTGATTCTTATTTTAATAATTATGAAAGTGGATTTGGAGAGGTCATGACTTTATTTAATGATGATTCCACTATTTCAGAAGAGGTTCCAATTGATTATGAGAACAAAGTTGCTATCTATGATGATTATTGTGATGACATGTATGCTATAAAGAATAATGATAAGCATGAAACTTGTCATCATGATTTTAATTTTAAATTCGATTATGCCTCACATGATAGTTATTTTGTTGAGTTTTCTCCCACTACTATTCATGTGAATAAATTCGCTTATGTGGAGAGTAATAAAATTTCTATGCTTGTGGATCATGAAAAGAATGCTTTATGTGATAGTTATATTGTTGAATTCATTCATGATGCCACTGAAAATTATTATGAGAGATGAACACATGCCTTTTCATATTGCAACAATATCAAGTTTCCTCTCTATGTGTTGAAAATCTTGAGGTTTTGCTTGCTTTACCTTCCTATGATAGTTGATTCTTGCTCCCATAAATTGTTTTCTCACAAAATCCCTATGCATAGGAAGTGTGTTAGACTTAAATGTTCTAGTCATATCCTTAATGATGCTCCCGTTATGTTTCAATTCTTATATTTTATGTGAGCATCATTGAAATCATCATGCCTAGCTAGAAAGGCATTAAAGAAAAGAGCTTCTTGGGAGACAATCCAATACTTATACCTACTATTTTTGTGTGTTCACATGATTATGCTACTATATTAATCATGTTTTATATCTTTTGTTTCAATAAAGTGCCAGGTAAGACCTTTGGGATGGTCTATGGTGATAGTTGATTTGATCTTGCTGAAAAACAGAAACTTTTGCACCCAGAAAAATAATTGATCTGAGATGCTGGAACGTGATAAAATCTTGAGTTTTCTTACACAAGATTGATATACAAATTTCCTAGATTTTCCTAATTTTTCAGAATTTTTGGAGTTACAGAAGTATACGAAGTTTCCAAATTACTATAGATTGTTCAGTTTTTGACAGGTTTTGTTTTCATTGTGTTGTTTGCTTATTTCGATGAATCTACGGGTAGTATTGGAGGGTATGAACCATGGAGAAGTTGGAATACAGTAGATATAACACCAATATAATTTAGAATGAGTTCACAACAGTACCTAAGTGGTGATTTGCTTTATTATACTAACGGAGCTTACGAGTTTTTTGTTGTGCAGTTTTCAAGTTTTGGGCAGAGAATTGATGGACTATGGAATAAGGATTTGCAAGAGCCTAAGCTTGGGGATGACCAAGGGACCCCAAGGTAATATTCAAGGACAACCAAACATCTAAGCTTGGGGATGCCCCAGATGGCATCCCGTCTTTTGTCTTCAATCCATCGGTAAATTTACTTGAGGCTATATTTTTATTCACCACATGATATGTGTTTTGATTGGAGCGTATTGTATGATATGAGTCTTTGCTTTTTAGTTTGCCATATCCTTTTTGTACACACCTTTTGAGAGGTACACACATTAATCGTGAATTTATTAGAATACCCTGTGTGCTTCACTTATATCTTTTGAGCTGGGTAGTTGCTCTAGTGCTTCACTTATATCTTTTTAGAGCACGGCGGTGGTTTTATTTTGAAGAAATTGTTGAACTCTCATGCTTCACTTATATTATTTTGAGAGTCTTTAAACAACATGGTAATTTTCTTAGGTTATGAATTTAGTCCTAATATGATAGGCATCCAAGAGGGATATAATAAAAACTTTCATATAAAGAGCATTGAATACTATGAGAAGTTTGATTCCTTGCATTTTTTTTGAGATGTAAAGATGGTGATATTAGAGTCATGCTAGTGAGTAATTGTGGATTGGTAGAAATACTTGTGTTAAAGTTTATGATTCCGGAAGCATGCACGTATGGTGAACCGTTATGTGAGGAAGTCGGAGCATGATTTATTTATTGATTGTCTTCCTTATGAGTGGCGGTCGGGGACGAGCGGTGGTCTTTTACTACCAATCTACCCCCCTAGGATCATGCGTGTAGTACTTTGTTTCTATGGCTAATAAATTTTTGTAATAAGTATGTGAGTTCTTTATGACTAATGTTGAGTCCATGGATTATACGCACTCTCACCCTTCCACCATTGCTAGCCTCTCTAGTACCACGCAACTTTCGCCGGTGTATTAAACCCACCATATACCCTTCCTCAAAACAACCACCATACCTACCTATTATGGCATTTCCATAGCCATTCCGAGATATATTGCCATGCAAATTCCACCATTCCGTTGATTATGACACATACCATCATTGTCATATTGCTTTGCATGATCATGTAGTTGGCATAGTATTTTTGGCTTGGCCACTGTTCATATTTTTATACATGTCACTCTTGATCATTGCATATTTGTGGATTAGGGTTCCTTTCTTCACGGATATTGTGATTCTGGCTGCATGGGCAATATGGATCTCATGGAATAATCTCATCTTTCAACGAGTGCAACCATCCTTCCAGAATTGGAAGCACATTTTCTTTGAGGAATTAAAATGGCTCAGATATAGAATCAAACAGAAGCATGGCCTTGGTTTCAATGTTTTGCTGGACAATATGTTGTAATTTCCCTTTTTCTTTTTCTTGTAGTTTTAGTTTTTTAGTCTTTTTCTCCTTTCTCTTTTGTTTCTTCTTCTTCCTCTTTTAGTTATAGACTTTTTCCTTCCTTTTGGCTTAGCTCAAGCCTTGTAAGACTCTGCTCTTTTTAATTTATAAAAATTGTAGTGGGGTGCCCTACTGTGTATAGTCAAAAAAATAATTGCACATCCCGATACACCACCGGAGGCATTCATATAGAGTCATATTTTGCTCTAAGTATCAAGTTGTAATTCTTGAGTTGTAAGTAAATAAAAGTGTGATGATCATCATTATTAGAGCATTGTCCCATGTTAGGAAAAGGATGATGGAGACTATGATTCCCTCACAAGTTGGGATCAGGATCCGGACGAAAAATAAAAAAAAGAGCCCAAAGAGCCCAAACAAAAAAACACAAAAAAGAGGCCAAAGAGCCCAAAATAAAAAAATGAGAGAAAAAGAGAGAAGGGACAGTGCTACTATCCTTTTTCCACACTTGTGCTTCAAAGTAGCACCATGATCTTCATGATAGAGAGTCTCCTATGTTGTCACTTTCACATACTAGTGGGCATTTTTCGTTATATAACTTGGCTTGTATATTCCAATGATGGGCTTCCTAAAATTGCCCTAGGTCTTCGTGAGCAAGCGAGTTGGATGCACACCCACTTAGTTTCTTTTTGAGCTTTCATACACTTCTATCTCTAGTGCATCTGTTGCATGGCAATCCTTACTCACTCACATTGATATGTATTGATGGGCATCTCCATAGCCCGTTGATACGCCTAGTTGATGTGATACTATCTCCTTAATTTTTGTCTTCTCCACAACCGCCATATTCTATTCCACCTATAGTGCTATATCCATGGCTCATGCTCATGTATTGCGTGGAAGTTGAAAAAGTTTGAGAACATCAAAAGTATGAAACAATTTCTTGGCTTGTCATCAGGGTTGTGCATGATTTAATACTTTGTGTGATGAAGATGGAGCATAGCCATACTATATGATTTTGTAGGGATAACTTTCTTTGGCCATATTATTTTGAGAAGACATGATTGCTTTATTAGTATGCTTGAAGGTATTATTGTTTTTATGTTAATATTAAACTTTTGTTTTCAATCTTATGGATCTGAATATTCTTGCCACAATAAAGAAGATTACATGGATAAATATGTTAGGTAGCATTCCACATCAAAAATTCTGTTTTTATCATTTATCTACTCAAGGACGAGCAGGAATTAAGCTTGGGGATGCTTGATAGTCTCCAACCTATCTATATTTTTTATGGGATTTTTATTTCTGTGCCCCTGGTTCCTTAGCTCTACTCATTCATCCCCACTCTGTTAAATTTTTCTCACTCCCTTGCCCGAAACCCTCATAACTGGTTATAACGGACGTTGCCATCGGGTCAATTGCTTTGACTGTTAGCTGACGAGTGGGGCCGTGTATACGTGGGCGCATGCAAGACCGCGGTGGGTAGCACGTGTCCATGGACATGCTCGAAACGTCCCATCATATAAAAAGGGCAACCACCTCCATTGCCCCTACCATTTCCGCCCAAATCCCCTTGCCGCCGCATCGTCTTCCTCTCCCCCACCGGCGTCGTCTCGCTCTCCTCCACTACCTCCACCGCACTGTCTCGCTCTCCCCCACCGCATCCTCTTCCTCACCTTCATCGCCTGCATCTGTCAGATGGCTGACGCTCGTGGCGACACCGGTGCAGCGGCCGGAGATGTGGAGGAGCTGCAGGGTCAGGGTGCGGTGACCGCGGATGTCGGCGGCGTCCACGACGGTGCGGGGAAGCTCGCAACCGTTGCGGATGTGTCGGGCTCCGCCTCATCGCTGCAGAAGGTGATGGCGTTGAGCGGCGCAGTCCATCCCGATGCCCCCGTTGCGCCGCCTGCCGTGGAGGAGCAGGTAGTTGCACTTGCTTAGCTTGTAGAGTTAGTTCGATTGTGATTCATATAATAGTTCAGATGGTTAGAGTAGTTGGTTTGACGGATGGGCCGGGGTTTTTTGTATGGGTTGGGGGTGGGGTTTTTTGGACTAGGGTTTGTTGGATAAATTCGTTGCAAAAATGCTAGCTAGATGTTGTGAACTACGATTTTAGGTGCTGCAATGATTGGGGGTTTTAGATTTGTTTTTAGATTTGGATAAATTCGTTGAAAAAATGCTAGCTGTTGTGAACAGATTGGGGTTTTTAATGCTATGATGCTTATTAGATTTGTTTTTAGTGCTCATAGATTGGGGTTTTTAATGCTACTCAAGTTATTTGATTCAAGTTATATTATCTCTGTTGTTCATGATATGTCCACAATATGTAGTTGTATTAGCTTTGTTGTTCAATGTGTGTGCATGACAATGGAAAATGCAAATAGGATCATAGTATATTAGCCCTATGATCAAGTGTGCATATCTAAATTTCAATATGTAGTAATATTAGCTTTGTTGTTCAATGTGTGTGCATGACAATGGAAAATGCAAATAGGATCATAGTATATTAGCCCTATGATCAATGTGTCATCTGTGCATATCTAAATTTTCAATTGGCTTATCTATTTACTAGTGATGGATGTAATTGTATATTCAGGAGGATGATGGTAGGGGGAAGAGGAGGAAGATAGACTATACTTTCGACGACCCGTACGATCCAGTGTATGGTGACGACGAAGAGTATGAGGTAAGCCTACTTGAAATTTAGATTGTTCATTTAGTTTGTTTGACATGGTGTATTCCCATGAATCTATAAGGTACTAATGTAATTCATTCGTGTGTGCAGTATGTCTCTGGGGAAGATGTGGATGTGGACCGCGGCAACTTCGCCTCCTTGAACTTGGGCGGTCACTCGACTTGCCGTAAGGCGGGGGCCACGGCTCGGAGCCCCTGGCCCCGCCGTCAGCGCTGGCCGTTGGAGTCGGTGGCGGGGCGCCTGCCAAGAGGGCAAACCGCAGTGGCGGCGGAGCATAGATTGGTGGAGGGAGGGCTACGGCGCACCCCTACCTGGCGCGCCAAATGTCGGATCACGGGTTCCGGTAAAACCCTCAAGGTTCGAACACTGGGGTGCACGCGAAGATTTCCTCCCTACCAATCCATGCCCTAACCAGCTAAGATCTCAAGAACGAACTCGATGAACTCACAACACAAGGGACACAAGATTTATACTAGTTCGGGCCACCACAGTGGTGTAATACCCTATTCCAGTGTGGTGGTGGTGGATTGCCTCTTGGGCTGATGATGAATAGTACATGGGGAAGAACAACCTCCTAAGGTTGAGGTGTTCTTGTGCATGGTGTGTGGCTAAGTATTAGGGGAGATGCCTCTGAACGAGTTCTCGATCCCCCTTCCTACTGTGGTGTCTAGTCCTATTTATAGAGTCCCTGGTCCTCTTCCCAAATATTGAGCGGGAAGGGAGCCAACAACGGCCAATTTGAAAGGGGACAGCTAGTACAGCTTATCATGACAAAAGTAGTCTTCGCCTGCAAAAGGCTCTGGCGGTGACGCCGCCTTGGGCTCCATGGTGACCTCCGTCTTGCCGTCCTGCTCGTCTTGGTCTCGTTGCACCGATATGGAAACCTTTGCTTGATGCCTCGGTACTCTGCGCCTGCGCTTGCCCCTTTAGCACCAAAGAGGAAACGAGGACGCTGCGCGCGCTGGTACCCGCCTGGTCATGGCTCACGTCATGAGAACCTCGCGAGGTTTTCCCCGCCTTGATCTCTCCGCTACTCGCGAGGCAACCTAGTGAGGCCGCTCCCGAGGAGGTCTTGTGTCGTCTACCTCGCGATGCTTCGCCCCTCGCGAGGGTCTTGAATGCCTTGTTGATGAAGGTGGGCCGTACAGGCCTGCTAGCTTAGCCACGCCTGTGGGCCGCAAGCAGGCAAGTCCGGGGACCCCCGTTCCCAGAACGCCGACATATTGGTGTAAAACGCATGAAGAAACTCCATGCTGATGGGCTTTTGGAATCACTTGATTATGAACCACTTGATGCTTGCAAACCATGCCTCATGGGAAGATGACTAAGACTCCATTCTACGGAACTATGGAGCGAGCAACAGACTTGTTGGAAATAATACATATTGATGTATACGGTTCGATGAGTGTTGAGACTCGCGGCGGGTATCGTTATTTTCTGACCTTCACAGATGATTTGAGCAGATATGGGTATATCTACTTGATGAAACATAAGTCTGAAACATTTGAAAAGTTCAAAGAATTTCAGAGTGAAGTGGAAAATCAGCGTAACAAGAAAATAAAGTTTCTACGATCTGATCGCGAAGACGAATATTTGAGTTACGAGCTTGGTCTTCATTTAAAACAATGTGGAATAGTTTCACAACTCACGCCACCTGGAACACCAAAGCGTAATGGTGTGTCCGAACATCGTAACCGTACTTTATTAGATATGGTGCGATCTATGATGTCTCTTACTGATTTACCGCTATTATTTTGGGGTTATGCATTAGAGACAACTGCATTCACGTTAAATAGGGCACCATCTAAATCCGTTGAGACGACACCATATGAACTGTGGTTTGGCAAGAAACCCAAGTTGTCGTTTCTTAAAGTTTGATGCTGTGATGCTTATGTGAAAAAGCTTCAACCTGATAAGCTCGAACCCAAATCGAAGAAATGTGTCTTCATAGGATACCCAAAGGAGACTGTTGGGTACACCTTCTATCACAGATCCAAAGGCAAGATATTTGTTGCTAAGAATGGATCCTTCCTAGAGAAGGAGTTTCTCTCGAAAGAAGTGAGTGGGAGGAAAGTAGCACTTGACGAGGTAATTGTACCTACTCCCTTATTGGAAAGTAGTTCATCACAGAAATCAGTTCCAGTGATTCCTACACCAGTAAGTGAGGAAGCTAATGATGATGATCATGAAATTTCTGATCAAGTTACTACCGAACCTCGTAGGTCAACCAGAGTAAGATCCGCACCAGAGTGGTACGGTAATCCTCTTCTAGAAGTCATGTTACTTGACCATGACGAACCTACGAACTACGAGGAAGCGATGATGAGCCCAGATTCCGCAAAATGGCTTGAGGCCATGAAATTTGAGATGGGATCCATGTATGAGAACAAAGTATGGACTTTGGTTGACTTGCCCGATGATCAGCAAGCAATAGAGAATAAATGGATCTTCAATAGGAAGACGGACACTGATAGTAGTGTGACTATCTACAAAGCTCGAATTGTCGCAAAAGGTTTTCGACAAGTTCAATGTGTTGACTACGATGAGATTTTCTCACTCGTAGCGATGCTTAAGTCTGTCCGAATCATGTTAGCAACTTCCACATTTTATGAAATCTGGCAAATGGATAATCAAAACTGCATTCCTTAATGGATTTCTTAAAGAGTTGTATGTGATACAACAAGAAGGTTTTGTCATTCCTAAAGGTGCTAACAAAGTGTGCAAGCTCCAGCGATCCATCTATGGACTGGTGTAAGCATCTCGGAGTTGGAATATACGCTTTGATAAGGTAATCAAAGCATATGGTTTTATACAGACTTGCGTGAAGCCTGCATTTACAAGAAAGTGAGTGGGAGCACTACAACATTTCTGATAAGTATATGTGAATGCCATATTGTTGATCAGAAATAAAGTAGAATTTTTCTGGAAAGCATAAAGGAGTGTTTGTAAGGAGTTTTTCAAAGAAATACCTCAGTAAAGCTTCTTACATATTGAGCATCAAGATCTATAGAAATAGATCACGACGCTTGATAAGTTTTTTTCAATGAGTACATACCTTGACAAGATTTTTAAATAGTTCAACATGGAACAATCAAAGAAGGAGTTCTTGCCTGTGTTGCAAGGTGTGAAGTTGAGTCAGACTCAATGCCTGACCACTGCAGAAAATAGAATGAGAATGAAAATTCATTCCCTATGCCTCAGTCATAGGTTCTATGAAGTATGTTATGCTGTGTACTAGACCTATTATGAACCTCACCATGAGTTTGGAAAGAGGGTACAATAGTGATCCAAGAGTGGATCACTGGACAACGGTCAAAATTATCCTTAGTAGATTAAGGAGATATTTCTCGGTTATGGAGGTGATAAAGAGTTTGTCGTAAAGAGTTACGCCGATGCAAGCTTTAACACTAATTCAGATGACTCTAAGTCTCAATCTGGATACATATTGAAAGTGGGAGCAATTAGCTAGAGTACCTCCGTGCAGAGCATTGTAGACATAGAAATTTGCAAAATACATACGACTCTGAATGTGGCAGACCCGTTGACTAAACTTCTCTCACAAGCAAAACATGATCACTCTTTGTGTGTTAATCACATAGCGATGTGAACTAGATTATTGACTCTAGTAAACCCTTTGGGTGTTGGTCACATGGAGATGTGAACTAATCACATAAAGATGTGAACTATTGGTGTAAAATCACATGACGATGTGAACTAGATTATTGACTCTAGTGCAAGTGGGAGACTGAAGGAAATATGCCCTAGAGGCAATAATAAAGTTGTTATTTATATTTCCTTATATCATGATAAATGTTTATTATTCTTGCTAGAATTGTATTAACCGAAAACTTAGTACATGTGTGAATATATAGACTAACAGAGTGTCACTAGTATGCCTCTACTTGACTAGCTCATTAATCAAAGATGGTTAATTTCCTAGCCATAGACATGAGTTGTCATTTGATCAACGGGATCACATCATTAGAGAATGATGTGATTGACTTGACCCATCCGTTAGCTTAGCACTATGATCGTTTAGTTTATTGCTATTGCTTTCTTCATAACTTATACATGTTCCTATGACTATGAGATTATGCAACTCCCGAATACCGGAGGAACACTTAGTGTGCTATCAAACGTCACAATGTAACTGGGTGACTATAAAGATGCTCTACAGGTGTCTCCGATGGTGTCTGTTGAGTTGGCATAGATCGAGATTAGGATTTGTCACTTCGATTGTCGGAGAGGTATCTCTAGGCCCTCTCGGTAACGCACACCACTATAAGCCTTGCAAGCAATGTGACTAATGAGTTAGTTGCGGGATGATGCATTACAAAACGAGTAAAGAGACTTGCCGGTAACGATATTGAACTAGGTATTGAGATACCGACGATCGAATCTCAGGCAAGTAACATACCAATGACAAAGGGAACAACGTATGTTGTTATGCGGTTTGACCGATAAAGATCTTCGTAGAATATGTAGGAACCAATATGAGCATCCAGGTTCCGCTATTGGTTATTGACCAGAGATGAGTCTCGCTCATGTCTACATAGTTCTCGAACCCGTAGGGTCTGCACGCTTAACGTTCATTGATGATCGGTATTATGAGTTTATGTGTTTTGATGTACCGAAGGTAGTTCGGAGTCCCGGATATGGTCACGGACATGACGAGGAGTCTCGAAATGGTTGAGACATAAAGATTGATATATTCGACGGCTATGTTTAGACACCGGAAGGGTCCCGGATGATCTCGGATAAAACCGGAGTGCCGGAGGGTTACCGGAACCCCCCTGGGAAGTTATTGGGCCCTTAGTGGGCTTTAGGGGAGAGAGATTGCAGCAGCCAGGAGGTGCCCCCCACAAGGGAGTCCGAATTGGACTAGGGGAGGGGGGCGCGGCCCCTCTTTCCCTCCCCCTCCCCCTCTCCTTCCTTCCCCCTCCTAGTAGGACTAGGAAAGGAGGAATCCTACTCCTACTAGGAGGAGGATTCCTCCTCCCTTGACGCCCCCTTAGGGCCGGCAGGCCTCCTCCTCCCGTCCTTTATATATGGGGGAGGAGGGCACCCCATAGACACACAAGTTGATCTCTTAGCCGTGTGCGGTTCCCCCCTCCATAGATTTCCACCTCGTTCATATTGTTTCAGTGCTTAGGCGAAGCCCTGCGTCGGTAACTTCATCATCACCGTCATCATGTCGTCGTGCTGACGAAGCTCTCCCTCGACACTCAGCTGGATCTAGAGTTCATGGGACGTCACTGAGCTGAACGTGTGCAGATTGAGAGGTGCCATATCTTCAGTGCTAGGATCGGTCGGATCGTGAAGACGTACGACTACATCAACAGTGTTGTCATAACACTTCCGCTTACGGTCTACGAGGGTACATGGACAACACTCACCCCTCTCGTTGCTATGCATCACCTAGATAGATCTTGCGTGTGCGTAGGATTTTTTTTGAAATTATTGCGTTCCCCAAAAGGTGGGGCATCCTGATCAGCTTGTTGTTCGCCGCCCTCATTTTTAATAAGTGTGCCGCTTCCTCCCGCAGGCCGGCTTGCATCGCACTGGTGGGTGTGACCAAGGCAAGGTGCCTCTTTCTCTTTCCCGTCTAGGTGATGGCGAGGGGATAGTTCAAATTCTCCACGCGGAAACCCTAGACGACATGAGCATGTGCAACATCTCCATCGCCTCACTGAGATGTAACACCCTGAATTTTTGTCCCTTTCTTTTTTTCTTTTAAATCAATTTGGTCTCATTTGGAGTTTGATTTGGATCTTATTTGGATTGGCTTTCTTGGACTTAGCAAATTAAAAACCTAACCAGAGTCACTTTCACTAGTGGTCACCCACCCCTAACACTAACATTTTGACCCCTGCCCATTTCCCAAACCTTTTCAAGTATATTTTCTTTTTATACAAGAATGTGTGCCCTTGAGCACTTGGGTAATGAAGCAACTAACATGTCTGCCACTCTAAATATTCCCAATAAAGGGTCATAATTTCATTAAACAGATAAACCCTAGAAATAACACTAACCCCCACAGAAACTTTTCAATCGAGCCCCCATATTCAAAGTGTGTTCTGGTTCAACCTTAGGTTTCTATAGCAAGAACTCTCTAACCTAGTGCAAATGACTTAAACTTGGCACACACATCACCCTAACCACAATGCACCAAAAACCCGGAATTCCTTGCAAGACATGAACACTACCTACACACAACCCCTAAGCTACCAGACATGCTGCACTACCAAAAGCACCCAGGTCCCTAGCACCACGGTGACCATGGTGTTGGCATGCCAGAGCGTGCGCTCTGCATGCTAGTCCGCTACTAACCCGATGATAGCGTCATCTTCCGCCGTCCTCAGCATGCCCTGCCTCGCAGGTAGCCATGAATGGCCCCCTCCATCGCCCACGGCTGCCCACGACCAACCCCCATAGGCCGCTGGAGGGCACGCATTGCACCGCCTGTGACTATCTGACCTTTTCGTCTTCCGATGCCCATGCGACCATGCCCCCCATGAGCTTGCTTGAGCTCCAAGGACCCCCACAGACCCCTATCCACCACCTGCACATGCCAAACATGATGCCAACTCCTCGAGCTTATCCATGACGGCTCGGCCAGTCACTGGCCTCAGTCGTTGCTATCAAAAAGGCCCAACCTACCCCTCCTATCAATCGCACCTCACTTCCTTCCCTCCCAATCGAGCTACCATGCCCAGAAGCAAGGCTAGGCAGGCCTCCTACCGCCTTTCGAGCCGCCTCACTGCCGCTTGATATGTCGCCAACGTATCTATAATTTTTTATTGTTCCATGCTATTATATTACTTGTTTTGGATGTTTTATATGCATTAATATGCTATTTTATATTATTTTTTGGACTCACTTATTAACCTAGAGCCCAGTGCCAGTTTCTGTTTTTTCTTGTTTTTGAGTTTTACAGAAAAGGAATATCAAACGGAGTCCAAACGAAATAAAACTTTACGATGATTTTTCTTGGACCAGAAGACACCCACGGAACTTGGAGGTGAAGTCAGAGAGACCCGAGGGCACCACAAGCCCTCAGGGTGTGCCCTAGGGGGCACCCCTAGCTTGTGGCCCCCGGGAGTCCACCGACCTCCCCCTCAACTCTATAAATTCAAAAATATTCCAATATCAACAGAAGCATCCACCAAAATACTTTTTCTCCGCCGTAACCTTCTGTTCATGTGAGATCCCATCTTGGGGCCTTTTCCGACATCCTGCCGGAGGGGGATTTGATCACGGAAGGCATCTACATCAACTCTATTGCCTTCCGATGAAGCGTGAGTAGTTTACCATAGACCTACAGGTCCATAGCTAGTAGCTAGATGGCTTCTCTCTCTTTGATTCTCAATACCATGTTCTCCTCGATGTTCTTGGAGATCTATCCAATGTAATATTCTTTTGCGGTGTGTTTGTCAAGATCGACGAATTGTGGATTTATGATCAGCTTATCTATGAATATTATTGGAATCTTCTCCAAATTCTTATATGCATGATTTGATATCTTTATATTTCTCTTCAAATTATCGGTTTGGTTTGGCCAACTAGATTGGTTTTTCTTGCAACGGGAGAGGTGCTTAGTTCTGGGTTCAATCTTGCGGTGTCCTCACCCAGTGACAAAGTAGGGGTAGCGAGGCACGTACTTTTATTGTCACCATCAAGGTGCAAAGATGGATTTTTCATCATATTGCTTGAGTTTATCCCTCTACATCATGTCATCTTACTTAAGGCGTTACTCCGTTCTTATGAACTTAATACTCTAGATGCATGCTGGATAGTGGTCGATGTGTGGAGTAATAGTAGTAGATGCAGGCAGGAGTCGATCTACTTGACACGAACGTGATGCCTATATGCATAATCATTGCCTTGGATATCGTCATAACTTTGCACTTTTCTATCAATTGCTCGACAGTAATTTGTTCACCCACCGTATTATTTGCCTTCAAGAGAGAAGCCTCTAGTGAAACCTATGGCCTCCGGGTCTATTTTCCTTCATATATTTTAGATCTATATACCAAAAATACCTTGCTGCAATTTATTTACTTTTATTTTGTTTAATAATCTTTTATATCTATCTCTATCAGATCTCACCTTTGCAAGTGACCGTGAAGGGATTGACAACCCCTTTATCGCGTTGGGCGCAAGTGTTTGATTGTTTGTGTAGGTGCATATATGGGGGACTTGCGTGTTTCTCTAACTGGATTGATACCTTGGTTCTTAACTGAGGGAAATACTTATCTCTACTTTGCTGCATCACCCTTTCTTCTTCATGGAAAAAACCAACGCAAGCTCAAGAAGTAGCACCGCTCAATCCCCATTGCCACTTGTCGTACCTAGCCCACCTAAGCCACACCACCACCACCACTAGGTCCCCCACACTCCACTGACCATGACCCATAGCTTAGGCGCTTTATTTCATGATACATCACCGGAGTTCACCAACGCCTGAAGACTACCGCCACTGGAAAAGATGGGGGCCACGCCGTCTCAGCACTTCCGGAGAAGCCACGAGTACGAGCATGGCTGCCGTCATCAAGCCATTCTAACGAGCCTGCCCACGAGCACCGAGGTGACCTCTACGCTGGTGAACCGCCGTTGGTGAGCCACTAACCCCTCGTTTTGTTTTAAAACCGACGGGTGGGACACACTCGTCAACGACTCCATGTGCGCCCATAGCGGTATGTTAGTGGACGCGTATTTCTAAAATACGCCTTCAATGTGGCCGCCTTTGGTTTTTCGGTTTAAACCATTTTGAATCTTTTCAATTAAATCTATTAACCAAACTTTAAACACCTCTAACATTTAAACCATAAGTCGTATTGAGTTCACTCTTTTGTATTATTTTTCTTTTGTGATTCTTTATCAGCTGATTTTTTGGCATTTGTTTGACTTGTCTAGATTTTCTGGACAAAAAGTTTACTTGTGTTATTTACAATTTGCTTGAAATTTTATTTCCAATGGGAAATAATTCAGGAGGTGGAGAGGAGGAGTTGCTTGACACTCCATTCGAGCAAGGCAAGCCACCACCTCCAATTGCTTGATGTAATTACAAGGCCATCGGTTCCAACTTGCAACTTTATTAAATTTGAATTGTTTGAATTGTGGTTTTAGTTATATTTGAGTTAGATTTACTTCTTTATTTTGTTGCTTATGCTTGAAAGTAGTTGATATTTAGCAGTCACTGAATAGTTTGTTAAGTAGTGAAAACCGTGGTAAAATAATGATCATGGTAGATGAAAGTGGGATTACTTAGAGACCAACTGTAGTGATAGAAGAGATCACCATTGGGAATGACTTTAGCATTAGAGGTAATCAAGGTTGTCAGAATCGTGATTTTGAATCGGATCAGAGCACTGATGGTAGAATCGTAAATCGTAGAATCTTCACTACTAGGATCGTAGAAACGTAGATTTTATGAACTAAAATCGTAGAATCAGATGGGTATGTATTGATCGTAAATTCGTAGAATCGTATAACAGAATCGCGATTCTAACAACCTTGGAGGTAATCACTGTTAAGTATTACCTTTCGTCCTGGTTTACTAGTCGCCCTCGTTTTTTGGGTCATAGTTTGACCATGATTTCAAATAATAAAATATAAGTTATACGTAGCAAAAATAGTGTCACTGGAAACTACATTCAAACACGAATCCAACAATATAATTTTTGGTGGCATGCATTAACATTTTGCTAGTCAAATACATGGTCAAACTTTGACCGAAAATACGACGGGAACTAATAAACCAGGACGGAGTTAGTACCGATTATAACGTAGACATAATCATCTTGGAGTACTTACTTTAGTGTTACAAATGATCATATCCAGGGAAAGACTTTAGGAATTAAAATGACTATGATTTGATCGTAACTATATTAAAATCATGATGGGTTAATTGAAATAGAATTTGGTTCATTTAGTTAAACCTTCATGGATGGTCATCCACACTACCATTGAACCGGGTCTTTTTCATACGACCACATTTGCCTTTGTGGGAAGGCCCTAGTTCATTTATAGTTATGTCTCTTATGCATGTCACCAAATAGGGATGGCTGGATGGTTCATATCCCCTTGGCTGGGGGATTGTCATCTAGTCATGATAGCATGGGTTGGTAGGTTGTGCATGTAAAGTTGATTGAATCCTAGAGTGGATGAGTTGTGCCATGGGGTGGTAGGGACCCGGTTTCTCTCACTCGGGGCTAGCCTATGGGAGGTCAGTGATACGGTAGGTGGGCCATGCTGTAAGCGAGATTTGTTGGACCGTGGTCTATACTGTTGGTAAGTATACAACCTCTACAGAGTGTTTGAATCTATTCGAATAGTAGAGTCCTCAGTAATGGGACACTGTTCGTATTAAGTCGCACTACTCGATTACCCCATGAGCAAAGTAAACTTAGTGAGGTTTTGGAAATGAGAGACATCAGAGAGAAGTTGGTTTGATCACGAGATGGTCAAGAGAAAGGGAATCGAATGATCGGGGATCATACAGAGAGTTGGTCCAAGGAACGTTTAACAAATAGGAAAAGTATCCCCCGTAGTTGAATTGTTGTATTTAACTTGCTTAAATACCATGTTCTTGCTTGCTTGCTTGTTTTTGGATTGTTTGTGAGGTTGCGAGTACATCCAAAGTACTCACCAGACTTATCATGCCAAATGCAGGAGATGTTGTAGAGGAGTGCCCCGAGGATCCGAAGTACGCAAATTAGGATGTGTCCCAGCAGTGCCGCTTTGGATAGGAGTCCCACCATCGTCACGCTTTCCACCGTATTATACCGCTTCCATCATTAGTATTTCAAGGAGAATTCGGTCAAAGAATAAACGTAGAGAGTGTAGCCACTAAAGTGGTACTACCTTGCTTCACAAGAGTATTGAAAGGATCGATATGGTTGAATAGAGGGGGGGGGGGGGTGAATAATCAACTACCAATTTTTAGCTCTTTTGAACAAATTAGGCTTGACAATAAAGTAGGTTGTCTAGATATGCAACTAGGTGGACAACCTATATGACAAGCACAATAACAAGCTCACAAGCAAGCACAAGATACAAACACAATATAGCTTGGACAAAGTAAAGGATAGAAATAACCACAAGTGGAGTCGGTAAGTATGAGGATGTGTTACCGAAGTTCCCTCCCTTTAGGGGGGGGGTATGATACGTCTCCAACGTATCTATAATTTTTTATTGTTCCATGCTATTATATTATCTGTTTTGTATGTTTTATATGCATTAATATGCTATTTTATACTATTTTTGGGACCAACCTATTAACCTAGAGCCCAGTGCTAGTTTTTGTTTTTTCCTTGTTTTGAGTTTTACAGAAAAGGAATATCAAACGGAGTCCAAATGAGCTGAAAATTTACAGTGATTTTTTATGGACTAGAAGAAGCCCACGGAGCATCGGAGTTGGGCCAGAAGAGTCCCGAGGCAAACACAAGGGTATGGGGGCGCCCTGGCTTGTGGGCTCCTCGAGAACCCCCTGACATGAAACTGACGCAAAAATTCCTATAAATAGAGAAACCTACAGAAAGAAACCTAGATCGGGAGTTCCGCTGCTGTAAACCTAGATCGGGAGTTCTCTCTCTCTCGTGTTCTTGATATGGCACAATCTTGATGTACCGTGAGGTTTGTTATTATAGTTGAATCATATGGTGTTTCTCCCCCTCTACCTTCTTGTGATGAATTGATTTTTACCTTTGATGTTTCACTATTATCAGATTGAATACTATTACGGATTTGAGAACACTTGATGTATGTCTTGCGTGGGATACTATCACCATGGTGATAATGGGGTGTTCTATTGATTCACTTGATGTATGTTTTGGCACTCAACTCACAGATTCTAGAGGTGACATTGGGGTTATCTATGCATAAGGGTTGATGCACGTTTTTGTCCTTGTTTCTCCGGTAGGAATCTTGGGGCACTCTTTGAGGTTCTTTATGTTGGATTAAATATTATGAATCTGAAGTTGTTTGATGCATATCGTATAATTAACCCACGGATACTTGTGGTGACATTGGAGTATCTAGGTGACATTAGGGTTGATTGATGTGTGTCGTATGGTGTTATTTTACTATGAACTCTAGGACTGTTTGTGACACTTATAGGACTAGCTCAATGGGTTGATCGGAAAGAATAACTCTGAGGTGGTTTCATACCCTACAAGCAATTTCATCTTATGTGCTCCAACTTTGGAGGGACTCTTTGTCGCACTTGAGGGATTGCCATATGATTTAATTATGTTATCATTGTTGAGAGAACTTGCACTAGTGAAAGTATGAACCCTAGGCCTTGTTTTCAAGAATTGCAATACGGTTTTTCCTCACTTTTGTTACTAGATACCTTGATGTTTTTATATTTTCAGATTACAAAAACCTATATCTACCATCCATATTGCACTTGTATCACCATATCTTCACCGAACTAGTGCACCTATACAATTTACCATTGTATTGGGTGTGTTGGGGACACAAGAGAATCTTTGTTATTTGGTTGCAGGGTTGTTTGAGAGAGACCATCTTCATCCTACGCCTCCCACGGATTAATAAACCTTATGTCATCCAGTTGAGGGAAATTTGCTATTGTCCTACGAAACTCTACGCTTGGAGGCCCAACACAAGTCTACAAGAAGAAGGTCGTGTAGTAGACATCAAGCTCTTTTCTGGCGCCGTTGCCGGGGAGGTGAGTGCTTGAAGGTATATATTTATATCTTGCAATTGAATCTTTAGTTTCTTGTTTTATCACTAGTTTAGTCTATAAAAGAAAACTAAAAAAATGGAATTGAGGTTGCCTCGTATGCTTCATCTTTTTAATGTCTTTCGTGAAAATGATGGAAAGGAAAATTGTGCTCAAGTGTTAGAAGAAGAAGTCAATAAAATGTTTGGCATAAAATATTTGAATGATGAGCGTGATTGCAATGTTGTTAGTATGGATTCTTTGAATATCCATGATGCTAATGATATGCAAAGCCATAAGCTTGGGGATGCTATGTTTGATGAAGACGATATTTTTTGCCCCCAAGTTTTGATGAGAAAAGTTATTATGATGATAGAATGCCTCCTATTTTTGATGATTATATTGATGAAAGTGGGTTTGGAAGATTGTCAACTCAAGGTAGTATTGATCCCACTATTTTGGAGGGTGTTGATTCTTATTTTAATAATTATGAAAGTGGATTTGGAGAGGTCATGACTTTATTTAATGATGATTCCACTATTTCAGAAGAGGTTCCAATTGATTATGAGAACAAAGTTGCTATCTATGATGATTATTGTGATGACATGTATGCTATAAAGAATAATGATAAGCATGAAACTTGTCATCATGATTTTAATTTTAAATTCGATTATGCCTCACATGATAGTTATTTTGTTGAGTTTTCTCCCACTACTATTCATGTGAATAAATTCGCTTATGTGGAGAGTAATAAAATTTCTATGCTTGTGGATCATGAAAAGAATGCTTTATGTGATAGTTATATTGTTGAATTCATTCATGATGCCACTGAAAATTATTATGAGAGATGAACACATGCCTTTTCATATTGCAACAATATCAAGTTTCCTCTCTATGTGTTGAAAATCTTGAGGTTTTGCTTGCTTTACCTTCCTATGATAGTTGATTCTTGCTCCCATAAATTGTTTTCTCACAAAATCCCTATGCATAGGAAGTGTGTTAGACTTAAATGTTCTAGTCATATCCTTAATGATGCTCCCGTTATGTTTCAATTCTTATATTTTATGTGAGCATCATTGAAATCATCATGCCTAGCTAGAAAGGCATTAAAGAAAAGAGCTTCTTGGGAGACAATCCAATACTTATACCTACTATTTTTGTGTGTTCACATGATTATGCTACTATATTAATCATGTTTTATATCTTTTGTTTCAATAAAGTGCCAGGTAAGACCTTTGGGATGGTCTATGGTGATAGTTGATTTGATCTTGCTGAAAAACAGAAACTTTTGCACCCAGAAAAATAATTGATCTGAGATGCTGGAACGTGATAAAATCTTGAGTTTTCTTACACAAGATTGATATACAAATTTCCTAGATTTTCCTAATTTTTCAGAATTTTTGGAGTTACAGAAGTATACGAAGTTTCCAAATTACTATAGATTGTTCAGTTTTTGACAGGTTTTGTTTTCATTGTGTTGTTTGCTTATTTCGATGAATCTACGGGTAGTATTGGAGGGTATGAACCATGGAGAAGTTGGAATACAGTAGATATAACACCAATATAATTTAGAATGAGTTCACAACAGTACCTAAGTGGTGATTTGCTTTATTATACTAACGGAGCTTACGAGTTTTTTGTTGTGCAGTTTTCAAGTTTTGGGCAGAGAATTGATGGACTATGGAATAAGGATTTGCAAGAGCCTAAGCTTGGGGATGACCAAGGGACCCCAAGGTAATATTCAAGGACAACCAAACATCTAAGCTTGGGGATGCCCCAGATGGCATCCCGTCTTTTGTCTTCAATCCATCGGTAAATTTACTTGAGGCTATATTTTTATTCACCACATGATATGTGTTTTGATTGGAGCGTATTGTATGATATGAGTCTTTGCTTTTTAGTTTGCCATATCCTTTTTGTACACACCTTTTGAGAGGTACACACATTAATCGTGAATTTATTAGAATACCCTGTGTGCTTCACTTATATCTTTTGAGCTGGGTAGTTGCTCTAGTGCTTCACTTATATCTTTTTAGAGCACGGCGGTGGTTTTATTTTGAAGAAATTGTTGAACTCTCATGCTTCACTTATATTATTTTGAGAGTCTTTAAACAACATGGTAATTTTCTTAGGTTATGAATTTAGTCCTAATATGATAGGCATCCAAGAGGGATATAATAAAAACTTTCATATAAAGAGCATTGAATACTATGAGAAGTTTGATTCCTTGCATTTTTTTTGAGATGTAAAGATGGTGATATTAGAGTCATGCTAGTGAGTAATTGTGGATTGGTAGAAATACTTGTGTTAAAGTTTATGATTCCGGAAGCATGCACGTATGGTGAACCGTTATGTGAGGAAGTCGGAGCATGATTTATTTATTGATTGTCTTCCTTATGAGTGGCGGTCGGGGACGAGCGGTGGTCTTTTACTACCAATCTACCCCCCTAGGATCATGCGTGTAGTACTTTGTTTCTATGGCTAATAAATTTTTGTAATAAGTATGTGAGTTCTTTATGACTAATGTTGAGTCCATGGATTATACGCACTCTCACCCTTCCACCATTGCTAGCCTCTCTAGTACCACGCAACTTTCGCCGGTGTATTAAACCCACCATATACCCTTCCTCAAAACAACCACCATACCTACCTATTATGGCATTTCCATAGCCATTCCGAGATATATTGCCATGCAAATTCCACCATTCCGTTGATTATGACACATACCATCATTGTCATATTGCTTTGCATGATCATGTAGTTGGCATAGTATTTTTGGCTTGGCCACTGTTCATATTTTTATACATGTCACTCTTGATCATTGCATATTTGTGGATTAGGGTTCCTTTCTTCACGGATATTGTGATTCTGGCTGCATGGGCAATATGGATCTCATGGAATAATCTCATCTTTCAACGAGTGCAACCATCCTTCCAGAATTGGAAGCACATTTTCTTTGAGGAATTAAAATGGCTCAGATATAGAATCAAACAGAAGCATGGCCTTGGTTTCAATGTTTTGCTGGACAATATGTTGTAATTTCCCTTTTTCTTTTTCTTGTAGTTTTAGTTTTTTAGTCTTTTTCTCCTTTCTCTTTTGTTTCTTCTTCTTCCTCTTTTAGTTATAGACTTTTTCCTTCCTTTTGGCTTAGCTCAAGCCTTGTAAGACTCTGCTCTTTTTAATTTATAAAAATTGTAGTGGGGTGCCCTACTGTGTATAGTCAAAAAAATAATTGCACATCCCGATACACCACCGGAGGCATTCATATAGAGTCATATTTTGCTCTAAGTATCAAGTTGTAATTCTTGAGTTGTAAGTAAATAAAAGTGTGATGATCATCATTATTAGAGCATTATCCCATGTTAGGAAAAGGATGATGGAGACTATGATTCCCTCACAAGTTGGGATCAGGATCCGGACGAAAAATAAAAAAAAGAGCCCAAAGAGCCCAAACAAAAAAACACAAAAAAGAGGCCAAAGAGCCCAAAATAAAAAAATGAGAGAAAAAGAGAGAAGGGACAGTGCTACTATCCTTTTTCCACACTTGTGCTTCAAAGTAGCACCATGATCTTCATGATAGAGAGTCTCCTATGTTGTCACTTTCACATACTAGTGGGCATTTTTCGTTATATAACTTGGCTTGTATATTCCAATGATGGGCTTCCTAAAATTGCCCTAGGTCTTCGTGAGCAAGCGAGTTGGATGCACACCCACTTAGTTTCTTTTTGAGCTTTCATACACTTCTATCTCTAGTGCATCTGTTGCATGGCAATCCTTACTCACTCACATTGATATGTATTGATGGGCATCTCCATAGCCCGTTGATACGCCTAGTTGATGTGATACTATCTCCTTAATTTTTGTCTTCTCCACAACCGCCATATTCTATTCCACCTATAGTGCTATATCCATGGCTCATGCTCATGTATTGCGTGGAAGTTGAAAAAGTTTGAGAACATCAAAAGTATGAAACAATTTCTTGGCTTGTCATCAGGGTTGTGCATGATTTAATACTTTGTGTGATGAAGATGGAGCATAGCCATACTATATGATTTTGTAGGGATAACTTTCTTTGGCCATATTATTTTGAGAAGACATGATTGCTTTATTAGTATGCTTGAAGGTATTATTGTTTTTATGTTAATATTAAACTTTTGTTTTCAATCTTATGGATCTGAATATTCTTGCCACAATAAAGAAGATTACATGGATAAATATGTTAGGTAGCATTCCACATCAAAAATTCTGTTTTTATCATTTATCTACTCAAGGACGAGCAGGAATTAAGCTTGGGGATGCTTGATAGTCTCCAACCTATCTATATTTTTTATGGGATTTTTATTTCTGTGCCCCTGGTTCCTTAGCTCTACTCATTCATCCCCACTCTGTTAAATTTTTCTCACTCCCTTGCCCGAAACCCTCATAACTGGTTATAACGGACGTTGCCATCGGGTCAATTGCTTTGACTGTTAGCTAACGAGTGGGGCCGTGTATACGTGGGCGCATGCAAGACCGCGGTGGGTAGCACGTGTCCATGGACATGCTCGAAACGTCCCATCATATAAAAAGGGCAACCACCTCCATTGCCCCTACCATTTCCGCCCAAATCCCCTTGCCGCCGCATCGTCTTCCTCTCCCCCACCGGCGTCGTCTCGCTCTCCTCCACTACCTCCACCGCACTGTCTCGCTCTCCCCCACCGCATCCTCTTCCTCACCTTCATCGCCTGCATCTGTCAGATGGCTGACGCTCGTGGCGACACCGGTGCAGCGGCCGGAGATGTGGAGGAGCTGCAGGGTCAGGGTGCGGTGACCGCGGATGTCGGCGGCGTCCACGACGGTGCGGGGAAGCTCGCAACCGTTGCGGATGTGTCGGGCTCCGCCTCATCGCTGCAGAAGGTGATGGCGTTGAGCGGCGCAGTCCATCCCGATGCCCCCGTTGCGCCGCCTGCCGTGGAGGAGCAGGTAGTTGCACTTGCTTAGCTTGTAGAGTTAGTTCGATTGTGATTCATATAATAGTTCAGATGGTTAGAGTAGTTGGTTTGACGGATGGGCCGGGGTTTTTTGTATGGGTTGGGGGTGGGGGTTTTTGGACTAGGGTTTGTTGGATAAATTCGTTGCAAAAATGCTAGCTAGATGTTGTGAACTACGATTTTAGGTGCTGCAATGATTGGGGGTTTTAGATTTGTTTTTAGATTTGGATAAATTCGTTGAAAAAATGCTAGCTGTTGTGAACAGATTGGGGTTTTTAATGCTATGATGCTTATTAGATTTGTTTTTAGTGCTCATAGATTGGGGTTTTTAATGCTACTCAAGTTATTTGATTCAAGTTATATTAGCTCTGTTGTTCATGATATGTCCACAATATGTAGTTGTATTAGCTTTGTTGTTCAATGTGTGTGCATGACAATGGAAAATGCAAATAGGATCATAGTATATTAGCCCTATGATCAAGTGTGCATATCTAAATTTCAATATGTAGTAATATTAGCTTTGTTGTTCAATGTGTGTGCATGACAATGGAAAATGCAAATAGGATCATAGTATATTAGCCCTATGATCAATGTGTCATCTGTGCATATCTAAATTTTCAATTGGCTTATCTATTTACTAGTGATGGATGTAATTGTATATTCAGGAGGATGATGGTAGGGGGAAGAGGAGGAAGATAGACTATACTTTCGACGACCCGTACGATCCAGTGTATGGTGACGACGAAGAGTATGAGGTAAGCCTACTTGAAATTTAGATTGTTCATTTAGTTTGTTTGACATGGTGTATTCCCATGAATCTATAAGGTACTAATGTAATTCATTCGTGTGTGCAGTATGTCTCTGGGGAAGATGTGGATGTGGACCGCGGCAACTTCGCCTCCTTCAAAGAGAAGGAAGAGGAGAAGATCAGGATCAAGGGCGTGGATTACTACTACAAGAGCAAGACCAAAACTTGGCGTAGCCCCTACCGCACCACCAAGCCAAAGCCAAAGTGCCATGGTTTTCTCACAGCAGATGTCCTAGTGTGAGGACTTAGTCGTGAGGCCAACACATCTATGCGGTAGCTTGAAGAGGTTGGTCGGAATCGAGAGACGCGAGACGGATCAACACACAAGATAAGGGTTTAGACAGCTTCGGGCCCAGGGAAACATCATCCGGTAATAGCCCTACGTGCTTTTTGTGGCTAGCTCTCATTATACTCACGAGGGAGTCGCCACATAAGCCGACTCCCCTTTAGTTGTGTCTAGCCCTAGAGATTATTTTCTGTCTCTCTTGGGGTGCCCTGCCCCTCCTTATATATGTTGAAGGGGCGGGTTACATGACTAGTCCTAGTAGGATTAGGATTACTCTATTACAAGTGGAGTCCTAGTCTTGCTTCCTTTGTAGGAGACTATTCCTTATGCCTTTCCTATTAAGCCGGCCCACCATAACATGAGCCGACATTCTGGGCCTTGGGCCTAGTCCTTTATCTGACCCGCCGTCGAGGCCATCAGTGAGCGGCCAATCTCCGGGCGGCTTACAAATGAAACGCCAAGTATCAGCCGGGTCTCTGGTGAGTCGCCAAGTCCGGCCGGGTTATACTTTCGGCCGGGTTACGCCGTGGGGTATATCCCCGTCATTAGTCCCTAGTTTAATTTGGATTTATCCATGTTAAACCGATCTGCAACATAAACACAAGAACAAATTTGACAGGTTGTGCTCCGGGTTAAATATTCTTGTAAGCCGGCACCTGATCGTCCTTAAGTCCTTGTTATCTCCTTCTTCTAGAAAATCCGGATCATTAGGCCAGCTTCATAATCAATTTGCTGACGTTGGTTTCTCATAGAGAAAAATTGTGAAGAACAATTCATTTGACTTAGCTCCCAATGCTTAAAAAATATTGGTCTTTGAAATACTCCTCTGATTCTTTAGCCGGCTTGAAGATGTAAAACTTGTCGGTTTATCATTGCAGGTTTATGAATATTGATGGCACCAGTTCATAATCGTTGTTAACATCAAGCTTAGAAATATACCTCTTATATGCATATCACTTGTAGCCCCAAGTCTTAAGAAGGGAACATAGTAACAGCTTAAGACTTGCTTCAATATGAATGTCACAAGCTTAAAGAAATCCAGGTTGTTCATCTCAATCATTAGTCATAAACTGAGTATTCCCCATATGTAGGCCCCAAGTACCGGGTTGTCATGCTTGCAGCAACCAGGGACTTGAAATTGCCGTATGCTCATAAAAACTTCAACCAATGTAACCCCCAAAGGGCCAGGTCATTATGCAATAATGAGCAGGAACTTTGTAGATATGATCATGTAGACTTGAACAGCAACGTGTAGCCCCCAAGGGCCGACTTAGTAAGATAATAGTGAGCTGGGACTTTATATATACTTCATTGAAAATAATATCATATAATGTAACCCTCATCATGAGGCTCGAACCCACATCAACAAGGGTAAGAGCTTTGTACTCTACCAACTGAGTAGTGGACCTTTCAATATAATGGATTAAGACTTGTGTACCTTGAATTTTTGACAGGAGCAATTAGTAGCCCCCAAGGGCCGGCACATTATGATGTGATGAGTCGGGTCTTCAATGAGGTGAGTCAAAGTGACTTTGCATTAGCCCCCAAGTGCCATGGTGCATGCTGGCAGTGACATGGGACTTGCATATTTGATGTAATCTCAACTTGAATAATGTAGCCCCCAAGGGCCGGGTCGTAAGCCTGCAGTGACTCGGGAATATTCCTTTCATAGTAGAATAAATTATATCCATTGATAAAATAATAGCCATTGCGCTGAAGCGACTTTGAAAACCTCCATCATAATACTGGTTATTGGTAACCATAATAAAAAATCCAGCCATGTTGGCTATTAAAGATTTGAATAATATACCCAATGATTTATAAGCGCATAATTCCAATGGCGCAATCCAAATACATACTGGCGACTTATAATTGAAAGCCAGGCCGGGCTAATAAACACTGGATATTATCTTATCTCATACTGGCGACTTATAGTCAAAAGCCAGGCCGGGTTAATGAACACCGGCTAATGTCATATATGACTCATAAGGCATTATAAGCCTTATTGGTTTTCAACCATGTATTACTATGTCACAAGAGAAAAATCGCAAAAAGACGTTCAAATCAAATCAATAGAAAAATCCAAGGCTTTCATAGGCCGCCAAGCCAAAATATCTTCTTCAATGAAACTAGCATTAGCCACTGGAAGGTACGCGCTTTCCATGAGCCGACACTCACATTACCCAATCGACATTTTAACCCAGATAAGTTCAGTTCTTATTTAAAGATAGACTTATCAGGAGTATGCGGGGTCAGAGTAGCATCGTGCATCACAGGCCGATTTATCCAAGTTTCAAGGAAGATGGCTTTATCAGCCTGAGCTTCTCCTTGCTAACCTTATCCGTATGAGCCGTGTCAGCAACTCGGCCAATGGTTTCTTCCAATTGGATGTTTGAAGTTAACCAAACTGTAGTGGCGGCGACTTGTATGCCTGCCCATTGAGTCATCCAGTGTAGATGGCGGCTGATAACATATGATAATTTGCCTCCAATTTGTTGAAAGAAAACCGGGCTACCCGAGTAGTGACTTGCTCACACTCAATAAACAACTCATGTAGATAGGTACGACCCGGTGTGTTGATGTAGACCAGGCTGCGAGAGACGAACGGCAAAAAGACGACCGCAACATCAGAGGCGATATAGATAGATGAGTCGGCCACAGTGTTGTAAGCCGGTGCAGTCAGGTGAACCGGCCGCGGTGTTGTAAGCCGGCGTGGATGGGCAAGCCAATTGCTGACGCGGTGAGCCACACGGACAGGCGAGTCAATCGCAAGCGCGGTAAGCCACATGGACGGGCAAGTCAGCTGCGTCGTGTTGATGTAGCGGGGGCGGCGACTTGCGCACATATCCATCGAGCAGCACGGCACGAATGCGCTAGTGCAAAAATAATACTGACGCACATCCCTTTGCGACACCTTTGTAATGAATAATGGTCCTGCAAAAATACCACATACCAGAGTAATTGTTCTCAAATAAAATATGTACTGATAAAATGCTTAGAAAAAATAGCACATGCTGTTTTGTTGGACGAACGCCGATATTAGCGCTGGATAATGCTAGATCAGTACGTCTCCTTTGGCTTCCTCTGTTTTATCTAGAGAACCACGCTTTGTAGCATAATATCAAATTGTAGATTGAACCGTGTGTGAGGTACTGGAGGTGCATGGAAAGTGAATAAGATATGCATGTGATTAGCACTCTGGCCGCATAATCCGTGCACGTAGCAGATTTTTCTCCTTCTCTTTTGTCTGCTACTGCCTGCCCTGTCAGTGTCTTGCCTGAAAAAGAGCCACATCACGCAAAGGATCATCAGGCGCCTCGCAGCAACGACGGGCGAGGGCGCATCAACGACGGGTCGAGGGTGCAGCGTAGCAGGAGGACAGCCGCCCGAGGATAGGGCCGACTTGAAGCGGCGAGGCGGCTGGATACGGTTGCGAGAGCGACTCCGGCTCGTAGGCAGGATGCGGGCGGCCCGCAGTAGAGGCCGGAGCCGGCAAAGGTGACTTGGAGAGGTGGCGATTCAATCCGGCCATGACAGTGACTCGATGAGGCTGTGTGTCGGAGGCAGATAGCCGATGAGGCGCGGCTACGGCCGCGGAGGGCGGTGACTCGGCGATGGCTGAGGCAGCTCTAGGCGCGAACAACAGAAGCGGGTCAGGCAGCCGGCTGAGGCAAGTGAGACGGTTCGGGGCTGCAGGTGGCTCAGAAGGGGCGCGGTGGATCAAGACGGAGCAACACGAGGCAGATTCGTAGAGGCAGAGACCACTGCCTACTTCCGAGTCGTGGTTTTCCTTCCCTCAAAAATTTTTTTAGGCCAGACTGCACTTTTGTGAAACTTGACGCCGACCGCTTCGTTCGCCTTCTAGCTCATGCAGAAGATGTGGCCATCCACGGCGAGGACTAGAAGATCATGGGGCAGCATGCCGCCCTAGCCAAAGTCATGTCTCCCCTTCCCTGATGTTATGATGTTATGATGTGTTTTAAGTACTTTAGGTTGTTTGCTGAACTATGTGGGTGAACTATGTTTGTGAACAGGATGTGGGTTACCTTTTGGTGGTTGGATGAATTTTATATGCATGTGTCTATCTATGTTGGGTATTTTTGTGTTTTTAAATTTACCTGCTATGATTTGTTTCAGTGTTTTGAAAGTTCAGGTGCTGCAATGATTACACATATGCTACAATCCGTCATTTTATCAAGGGTTCCCTTTTATCAAATATTCAAATAACAGAGCAAAAAACAACATTTTAATGAAGATGTATTATCAACTATCCATGTTTGTGTAGGAGATCATGTGTGCAAAATTTGAGGTGATTTAGAGGAGGTCAAAGAAATTTGAATTTGAGAAATGTGCTCCAAATAAGCTCCCAGGCTAGGGTAAACAACCCATTTGTAATCAATTTTTTTAGGTGAGAGCTCATATGTGTGAAGGTTTTCTCATGAAAATGACCATAGGACAAGTTTATAATTTTTGGTTGGTAACATGTCACATAAGACAACATTGTGCGCATGTTTTATATTTTTTGATTATTTTAAATTAATGGTGCTCATTTGACCTCAATCGTGCTAGCTAGGAGTTTTTATGAAAATGACCATAGACCAAGTTTAGTATTTTTCCTCGTTAGTGTGTCTTATAAAACGACGAACAACGAAGGTTTCATATTTTTTTGATTTTCTTAAAATTAATTATGCTCAGTCAAAGCCTTCGAAACCCCGTTGACTAGCTCAAAACCCCTCTAAACCCCGCGGGTTTTCGCCTAACCCTAGCTCCCAACGTCAGCCGTCCGATCATACCCTCATGCCAAGCGACAGCCCTCAGATCTGGCCTTCTAGAAGGAACTAGGTGGGTTGGCTGTGTGCAGGCTCCGCGCCGTTGGAACACAAGGACGGCTCCGCATCGTTGGATCGTGGGGCGATCCACGAGAAGCGATCCTACTCGTTGTGCTCGGCTGCTCACCCACCACTGACTCCGTGAAAAAAACGTTATTGGGCCCAAAAGGAAACCAAGCTCTGGTTGGGCCGTCGAATTGCATCGTTTTGTTTGCATCATTTGCTCTGTTTTTTGTAAACATGCTGGCTCTGTATTTTTGCATCGTTTTTTGCATCATTTGCTCTATTTTTTGTGAACGTGCTGGCTCTGTATTTTTGCATCGTTTGAAATCAATTGACATTGCGTAGCAAATGACCAACTTTTAAGGGCCAAATTTATTTTTATCATGCAAAATGGCCACACGCTATTCAAAAATTGTCTCTTTTTGTTCATAAATATATATATGACCACGGATTCCCACCGTGCAATTAGCTTATTTTTCTTCTTCTTTTTCAAACCACCGTTTCCCCACGCGTGTACACTCCCGATGTTGCGGTGGGTTTGAAAACGGGTTACTTCACATTTGACCCCGTTATTGCCACGACCAAATAATATGTAGCACTACGGCTATTTAAGCCACCCTCTGCCTCTGCCATCCCTCATCCATCTGCCCTTCTTGCCCTTTGACCCCTTCTCCGTCTTCTGCACATCCCTCAGCCATGCAGTACACCGGACCAACATACCGCTTCCCACCCACCATGCCAGAGAGGCTCTACCCTACCGGCGTGTACGTTGATCGCACACTACGTGTGTGGGTGATATCAAGGCTGAGGACCGCAAGGAACTTCACCGAGTTCTTCCTTGCTTCCGGCTACCACCACCTCCCAGGGGATCTCCAATGATGTTCCGCGTCGAGGAAGTCATCCAAAACCGGGTGGTGGTTGCTCTCCTTGCCCACTTCACCAACACATTCGACGCCTTCTACCTCCTCGGCTGGGTGTTTTGGTGTGGCTCCGAGTTCATCGCTTTCACCACCCACAACAGGTTCACGGAGTACAACAACATCTTCCCCACCACGACGCGCATGCACACTCTTCCGTAACCCATCGACAACGCCCCGCTGGAGTAGTGAAAAGGGCGCCCGGAGGAGGAGCGAGGTGGAGAAGGCAGCGGCTAGGGTTCTAAACCCTCTATCTTTTTTAGTGTATTTTATGTTAAGTTGTAATTGAACTATGTTGGAGTTGCTTTGGGCTTGTTGGCACTTTTCTTAAATTCTATTATTAAGTTTTCTATCTATTGTATTATTAAGTTCTTCCTAGTTTGAGCTATGTGATCGTGCTATGGACTTGTTGGCCCTATCTACATATTGGGACTACATATTTGTCGATTATTTTCTTAGAGAGCTCGGCTTGTTAGTAGGGTTCCCTTGTTAGTAACTACCTAATGCATGCAAGAAAGCTTTGTTAGTAGGGATGAATGAGTACAACTAAGCAAGGGAGTGGCTCTTTTTTTACACAAGCCACAAATATGTAGCCACCTAGCTAGAAGAGAGGAACCAGCGGCAGTGACCGTCGCTGCATCCGTGGCGGCTGGTGTCGTGGAATTGTCACGGCAGATGTCCTACTGTGAGGACTTAGTCGTGAGGCTAACACATCTATGTGGTAGCTTGAGAGGGGTTGAGTGGAATCGAGAGACGCAATACAAGATCATAGCCAGGTTAAGCATGGAAGGCAAATCAACCTGGGTAAATGCAGAAAGATACATGCCACTGGGTCAGGCCCGAGCGGCTTGGGGATGATGCAACCCGAGGGGCGCCCCCAGCGAGGTAAGCTAAAGACGTAAGTAAAAGAGATACACGCCACCGGGACGGACCCACGTGGCCTGGGAATAATGCAGCCCGAGGGGCGCTCCCAGCTTAAACGAACTTGAAGATGTCACCTGGTTCTGTAGACGAAGGAGGGTTGGGGCAGCTGATGATACACGGAGAAGGAATGGCTCTTCACGAGCCACCGAGGCCCTGAGCCCCGGGAGGCTCCCGGGGTTCAGGTGGTTCCCTGAAGACCAACTCCATCTCTTACAGGACGACGTGGTACCTGGCCTCCTGAGCCGCCAGGACACACTGCATGCTGCGCTGATAGGCTGACGCCATGCTCTGCGAGCCAAAGGGCATGCGAACGTAGCTATGTGGTGGGCCCTCGCAACGGCCCACATGCGAAGGCCAGAAACGCTCCTGAGTTGCAGCCCTGTTGAGCCCTGGGACGTCGATGCAGACACGCAACCCAACATCCTCGCCCGGATGGGGAGCTGCGCCCGGTGAGCGGCGGTCGCCGCGCATGGCCCTTGCGTCTTGTAGTTCCTGAGTGGTCTCGGTGATGAACTCCTGAGTGGTGGGCATCCCTTGCCCTATGTTCTCTTGAGGGAAACGTGCCGTGAAGCACACCTCCAAGTGGTGCCCGAGTGCCTCCCTTATGAGGTTGGCAAGGTCTGAGGCCCTCTAGAAGAGAGCCCCCGAGCCCTGCCCTAGGAGGGCGCCGGGCGTGCCTTCCTATGCGACGGAGGGAGGCGCCCCTTGAGCGGGCGTTGATCGTGACGAGGCTCCAGCTGTGCTGCCACCCTCCTGAGGCCCGGCACGACGCAGCTGCTTCTTCTTGGGGGTGGCCTCCGGTGGTCCCTCACTTCTATTGTCGGGGTCGTCAATTGCTGCGGCTTGGAAGGTGCGCTCGAGGGAGCACACCACATCTCTTTCTTCACATGGGATCGTGATGATTCTGCCGCTTCCCGACATCTTGAGGACGTTGTAGCCATGGTGGGTGATGGCCATGAACTTGGCCAGGGCCGGATACCCGAGGATGGCGTTGTACGGAAAGAGGATGTGCGCGACGTCGAAGTCGATGAGCTCGGTGCGGTAGTTCTTGCGCTCCCCGAAGGTGATATTCAGGCGGACCTGCCCTATCGGTGTAGGGCGTCGTCGGTCACTCCTGAGAAAGGCTTGGTAGGCCGAAGCTGCTCATACGACACTTGGAGGTTGTCAAACGTGTCGACGGACAGGACGTTGAGCCCTACGCCGCCGTCAATGAGTGTCTTGGTGACTTGTACATTGCTGATGACCGGGGAGCAGAGCACCGGGAGGGCGCCAGCAGTGGCTGCGGACGTGAGCTGATCTACCGAGTTGAAAGTGATGGCGCACTGGGACCACCTGAGCAGGCGCGTGGCCTCGAGCTTGGGGAGCAGCGTGTTTACTTCACGAGCAAATTGTTTGAAGATGCGTTGAGAGGCTGGGGCCTGCGCGCCGCCCAAGATGCAGGCGATAGCACGCGGCTCCTGGAAGCCCCCAGCCCCCTTGTCCTGGTGGTGATCGTCGTTCCTTCTTGGTGGTGGCGGCAGCGGGGGAAGACCGACGTTGCCCTGAGGGTGATCCTCACGAGGCTAGTCCCTCCAAGCGCCCTCGCGAGGATGGTCCTGCCAGCGGTCCTCACGAGGCCTGTCGCGCCACTCCTGGCGCGGGCCACGGTCGTCCCAGCGTCCGCCTCCACGTCCTCCTCCACGGCCGTAGCCCCGATCGCTGCGCTCGGGGCGTCGACCGAAACGTCCTTCGCGAATGGCTCTGAGCTCTTGACAGTCGCTGGTGTTGTGGGTGTTCAGGTTGTGGAAGGCGCAGAACGGCCGGCTATTCTTGGATGACTCGGGCTGAGCTCTGCCCCGCTTGGTGTCCGGCTCCGTCGCAAGCACAACTGCTTCCTTGCGCTTCACGTCCTTGGCCTTGGCCTTCTTCTCCTCTGCACCCGCAGCTGGCAGCTCGAGGAGGGAAAGACGCCCCTCCTCAACTCTTGCACACTTGGTTGCCAGGTTGAACAGCTCCTTAGACGTGCACAGCTCCTCATGGATAGCGAGCTCTTCCTTCATCTTGACGTCACGAACACCGTCAGATAACGCGGAGATGATGCCCTCGTCCGTGACCTTGGGGATCTTGAGGCGAGTGTTGTTGAAGCACTGGATGTACTTCTGGAGGGTCTCTCCTGGTTGTTGCTTGATGCGGCGCAGGTCACCCGCGGCTGGCAGGCGGTCGTGAGTGCCCTGGAAGTTGGCGACAAAGCGGTCGCGCATCTCATCCCAGGAGGGGATCGAGCCGTGCTTGTCGGCGTTCTGGGAACGGGGGTCCCCAGACTTGCCTGCCTGCGGCCCACAGCGTGGCTAAGACAACAGGCCGTATGGCCCATCTTCGTCAATAAGGCATCCAAGACCCTCGCGAGGGTCCAAGCCTCACGAGGCAGACGACGCAAGACCTCCTCTGGAGTGGCCTAGCTAGGCAGGCTCACGAGGAGCGGAGATATCAAGGCGGGGCAAACCTCATGAGGCTCTCGTGACGTGAGCCATGACGAACGACACCAGGCGGGCGCCAGCGCACGCAACGTCCTTATTTCCTCTTTGGTGCTAAGGAGGCCAGCGCATGCGACAAAGGTTGCTATATTGGTGCAACGAGACCAAGACCAGGAGGACGACAAGAAAGAGGTCATCGTGGAGCCCAAGACGGCGTCACCGCCAGAGCTTTTCGCAGGTGAAGACCACTTCTGTCAGGATAGCTTGTATTAGCCGTCCCCCTTCAAATTTGCCCGCCGTTGTTGGCTCCCTTCCCGCTCAACATTTGGGAAGAGGACCAGGGCCTATATAAGTAGAGCTAGCCACCGTAGTAGTGGGGATCCGACCTTAACTTGATCCAACCCGATCGAGAGCCTACCCACAAGAACACCTCAACCTCAGGAGGCTGTTCTCCCCTTGTACTATTCATCATCAGCCCCAGTGGCAATCCACCACCACCACACTAGAGTAGGGTATTACACCACAACAGTGGCCCGAACCAGTATAAACCTCGTGTCTTTCTGTGTTGCGAGTTCGTCCGCGAGATCTTAGCGAGCTAGGGCATAGATTGGTAGGAGGGAAAGGCTTCGCGCGCACCCCAGTGTTCGAACCTTAAGGGTTTGCCGGAACCCCATGATAACCCACAAGTATAGGGTATCACAACAGTTTTCGAGGGTAGAGTATTCAACCCAAATTTATTGATTCGACACAAGGGAAGCCAAAGAATATTCTCAAGTATTAGCAGTTGAGTTGTCAATTCAACCACACCTGGATAACTTAGTATCTGCAACAAAGTATTTAGTAGCAAAGTAATATGGAAGTAACGGTAACAGTAGCAAAAGTAATATTTTTGGGTTTTGTAGTGATTGTAACAGTAGCAGCAGAAAAGTAAATAAGCGAAGAACAGTATGTGAAAAGCTTGTAGGCATTGGATCGGTGATGGATAATTATGCCGGATGGGGTTCATCATGTAACAGTCATAACATAGGGTGACACAGAACTAGCTCCAATTCATCAATATAATGTAGGCATGTATTCCGAATATAGTCATACGTGCTTATGGAAAAGAACTTGCATGACATCTTTTGTCCTACCCTCCCGTGGCAGCGGGGTCCTAGCGGAAACTAAGGGATATTAAGGCCTCCTTTTAATAGAGTACCGGAACAAAGCATTAACACATAGTGAATACATGAACTCCTCAAACTACGACCATCACCGGAAGTGGTCCCGATTATTGTCACTTGAGGGTTGCCGGATCATAACACATAGTAGGTGACTATAGACTTGCAAGATAGGATCAAGAACTCACATATATTCATGAAAACATAATAGGTTCAGATCTGAAATCACGGCACTCGGGCCCTAGTGACAAGCATTAAGCATAGCAAAGTCATAGCAACATCAATCTCAGAACATAGTGGATACTAGGGATCAAACCCTAACGAAACTAACTCGATTGCATGATAGATCTCATCCAACCCATCACCGTCCGGCAAGCCTACGATGGAATTACTCACGCATGGCGGTGAGCATCATGAAATTGGTGATGGAGGATGGTTGATGATGACGATGGCAACGAATCCCCCTCTCCAGAGCCCCGAACAGACTCCAGATCAGCCCTCCCGAGAGGTTTTAGGGCTTGGCAGTGGCTCCGTATCATAAAACGCGATGAATCCTTCTCCTTGATTTTTTCTCCCCGAACACGAATATATGGAGTTGGAGTTGAGGTCCGTGGAGCGACAGGGGCCCATGAGGTAGGGGGCGCGCCTAGGGGGGCAGGCGCGCCCCCACCCTCGTGGACAGGGTGTGGCCCCCCTGACGTGGATTTTTCTTCCAGTATTTTTTATATTTTCCAAAAAGATGTTCCGTGGAGTTTCAGGTCATTCCGAGAACTTCTATTTCTGAACATAAATAACACCATGGAAAGTCTGCTGAAAAAAGCGTCAGTCCGGGTTAGTTCCATTCAAATCATGCAAGTTAGAGTCCAAAACAAGGGCAAAAGTGTTTGGAAAAGTAGATACGACGGAGACGTATCAACTCCCCCAAGCTTAAACCTTTGCTTGTCCTCAAGCAATTCAGTTGATAAACTGAAAGTGATAAAGGAAAACTTTTACAAACTCTGTTTGCTCTTGTTGTTGTAAATATGTAAAGCCAGCATTCAAGTTTTCAACAAAGATTATAACTAACCATATTCACAATAACACTTAGGTCTCATGTTTACTCATGTCAATGGCATAATCAACTAGCGAGCAATAATAATAAATCTCGGATGACAACACTTTCTCAAAACAATCATAATATGATATAACAAGATGGTATCTCGCAAGCCCTTTCTGAGACCGCAAAACATAAATGCAGAGCACCTTTAAAGATCAAGGACTGACTAGGCATTATAATTCATGGTAAAAGAGATCCAATCATAGTCATGCCCAATATAAATTAACAGTAATGAATGCAAATGACAACTGTACTCTCCAGCTAGTGCTTTTTAATAGGAGGGTGATGACTCAACATAAAAGTAAATAGATAGGCCCTTCGCAGAGGGAAGCAGGGATTTGTAGAGGTGCCAGAGCTCGATTCTAAAGCAGAGATAAATAATATTTTGAGCGACATACTTTCATTGTCAACATGACAACCAAGAGATGGCGATATCTTCCATGATACACACATTATAGGCGGTTCCCAAACAGAATGGCAAAGTTTATACTCCCCCTCCACCAACAAGCATCAATCCATGGCTTGCCCGAAACAACGAGTGCCTCCAACTAGCAACAGCCCCCGGGGAGTTTTGTTTGCAATTAATTTGATTTAGTTTGCATAAAGCATGGGACTGGGCATCCCGGTGACCAGCCATTTTCTCGTGAGTGAGGAGTGGACACTCCTCTTGAGAATAACCCGCCTAGCATGGAAGATACGGACAACCCTAGTTGATACATGAGCTATTCGAGCATACAAAACAGAATTTCATTTGAAGGTCTGGAGTTTGGCACATACAAATTTACTTGGAACGACAGGTAGATACCGCATATAGGAAGGTATAGTGGACTCATATGGAATAACTTTGGGGCTTAAGGGATTGGATGCACAAGCAGTATTCCCGCTTAGTACAAGTGAAGGCTAGCAAAAGACTGGGAAGCGACCAACAAGAGAGCGACAACAGTCATGAAAATGCATTAAAATTAATATACATTGAGTACGAGCACGAGTAGGATATAATCCACAATGAACATAAATATCGTGAAGGCTATGTCGATTTGTTTCAACTACATGTGTGAACATGTGCCAAGTCGAGTCACTTAAATCATTTAAAGGAGGATACCACCCCACTATGCCACATCACAACCATTTTAATAGCATGTTGGCACGCAAGGTAAACCATTATAACTCATAGCTAATCAAGCATGGCATAAGTAACTATAATCTCTAATTGTCATTGCAAACATGTTTATTCATAATAGGCTGAATCAGGAACGATGAACTAATCATATTTACAAAAACAAGAGAGGTTGAGTTCATACCAGCTTTTCTCATCTCATTCATTCCATCATATATCGTCATAATTGCCTTTCACTTGCACGACCGAATGATGTGAATAATATTAAGAGTGTACGTGCATTGGACTAAGCTGGAATCTGCGAGCATTCAATAAACAGGAGAAGACAAGGCAACATGGGCTCTTGGTTAAATCAACAATAATGCATATAAGAGCTACTTCAGCAATTTAATTATGGTCTTCTCCTATCGACCCCCCCCCCCAAAAAAATAAATAAAACTATTTACACGAGAAAGCTCCCAACAAGCAAAAGAAGAATGGGAAATATTTTTGGGTTTTCTTTTTAATTTTTACTACTACAGCAAGAAGAGTAAACTAGCTAAAAGATATTACTAATTTTTTTTGGTTTTTCTTAAGGTTTATCAAACGCACAAGAAGAAAGCAAGAAATGGATATTACAGTGAAAGAGTATGAGCACCAACATCTAGCAATGAGTGTGTAAACATAAATGTAATGTCGGTGGGAAATATGTACTCCCCCAAGCTTAGGCTTTTGGCCTAAGTTGGTTTATTGCCATGGATGGCCTGGCGGATATCCATAGTTGTATCCAGGGTCGTACTGAGATGAAGAAGCCCCTGATTGCCACTGGTTGGCAATCGTCTCCGGATCCCACTGGTAATTAGACTGTCATGGAGGTTCAAATTGTGGCTCCGGCTCCATGGCTGGTGTAGGGTTCCGGTAGGCGTGAATGGCTGCTAGCGGAACGAGATACGGACCTGCAGATAAATTAAACAAGGAAGGAGTAGGCAAGATAATAGTCTCAGGGTGATGCTTATCAAAGAACAATTTGTATTTAAGCGCCCCTTCCCTATTCTTAACAATAAAGTCATGCGCTACCATACTCTTATAATCTAAATAAGAAGTGGGCAGCAATTTTTCTTCTTTCTCATAGTGCCTAATAGGTATGTTATAGTGTGCAGCAAGGCGTGAAGCGTAAATACCTCCAAAGATGGGACCCTTTGTACGATTCAAACTTAACCGTTTAGCAATAATACCGCCCATACTAACAGTGTTAGAATAAACCATGGAATAAAATGATAATATCAGGAACACTAAGGTTTCCACAGTTTCCATGACCAACTAAGCAACGACTAGCAAATAATGCAAAGTAGCGTAAAACAGGAAAAATGTATGCTAGTGATTCTTGCATCAGAAACCTTCCTAGTTTCCCCTACAGTAATAGTGTCAATAAACCCGTCCACATCTTCATGACGTGGCTCCTCTAAACTACCCTCGAAAGGTATTTTGCAAACCTTGCAAAATTCATCTAATGGCATCTTCTTAACCACATCATATAAATGAAACTCTACTGAAGGAGGTGATTCCTTAGGAAAATAGTAGAAGTTTTGCACAAAAGTATTGGCCTGCATTCTCAGCCAATTCATAAAAATCATCATAAATCCCGGCTTCTCTCAAGAAATCATTGGAAGGCCACTCACACGGCCGAATCTCCGCGATGCGAGGCAAATTATATTTGGGCCTCTGTGCTTCTTCACTTTGCTTTTCCTTCGAGCTTCGACTCGATGAGCCCCTCAAAAATCTCTTCATTATTTTCTAAAAAATTCTGAAATTTCTAGTAACTTCAAATAAAAAGTGAACCAAGCTCAACAAAATTGATAGCAACAACTCCTACAAGTGCCTAGAGCCTATATCATGCATTATAACTATTTGGAACCATATAAATTTGACATGCAAGTTCAAGAGCATGGTCACCTAGGCAGCACAAATTTGCAATGAATAGAGCACTCGAACAAAAACTAATTGGACCAATGGAGGATTCACATACCAAGGAACAATCCCCCCAAGCAGTTTTGTGAGAGGTGCTTTGAGCAAGGAGATCGAAAATCACAGCAAAATGAGCTAGAACTCGTGCTTGAGCTGGATGGTGATTTTTTTGGGGAGGAAGAAGAAGTGTGTGGGTGCAGGAATAAGTGGAGGGGGGCCACCGTGGGCCCATGAGGTAGGGGGGCGCGCCCTCCACCCTCATGGCCAGGTGGTTGCTCCCCCGGCTGTGTTCTCAGTTCCAGATATTCTTAAATATTCTAGAAAAAATCATATTTCAATTTCAGGGCATTTGGAGAACTTTTATTTTCGGGGTATTTTTATATTGCACGGATAATTCAGAAAACAGACAGGAAAATACTATTTTTACTTTATTTCAACTAAATAACAGAAAGTAGAGAGAGGGTACAGAAGGTTGTGCCTTCCAGTTTCATCCATCTCATGCTCATCAAAAGGAATCCACTAACAAGGTTGATCAAGTCTTGTTAACAAACTCATTCCGAATAACATGGAACCGAAGAAATTTTGAATAACACTATGTTACCTCAACGGGGATATGCACATCCCCGATAATAAGAATATCATATTTCTTCTTGACAGTAGGAAGAGGAAATTCAAAACCTCCAATAATAATCGATGGAATTTTTCCAATAGAATTGATACTGTGGACTTGAGGTTGTTTCCTCGGAAAGTGTACCGTATGCTCATTACCATTAACATGAAAAGTGACTTTTCCTTTGTTGCAATCAATAACATCCCCTGCAGTATTAAAAAAGGGTCTTCCAAGAATAACAGACATACTATCGTCCTCGGGAATATCAAGAATGACAAAGTCCGTTAAAATAGTAACGTTTGCAACCACAACAGGCACATCCTCACAAATACCGACGGGTATAGCAGTTGATTTATGAGCCATTTGCAAAGATATTTCAGTAGGTGTCAACTTATTCAAATCAAGTCTACGATATAAAGATAGAGGCATAACACTAACACCGGATCCAAGATCACATAAAGCAGTTTTAACATAGTTTCTTTTAATGGAGCATGGTATAGTTGGTACTCCTGGATCTCCAAGTTTCTTTGGTATTCCACTGTGGAAATTTCAGCTTCCGGTATCTTTCTTTTATTAGTAACAATATCTTTCATGTACTTAGCATAAGGATTCATTTTGAACATATCAGTTAAACGCATACACAAAAAGATAGGTCTAATCATTTCAGCAAAGCGCTCAAAATCCTCATCATCCTTTTTCTTGGATGGTTTTGGAGGAAAAGGCATGGGTTTCTGAACCCATGGTTCTCTTTCTTTACCGTGTTTCCTAGCAACAAAGTCTCTCTTATCATAACGTTGATTCTTTGATTGTGGGTTATCAAGATCAACAGCAGGTTCAACTTCTACATCATTATCATTACTAGGTTGAGCATCATCATGAACATCATCATTAACATTATTGCTAGGTTCATGTTCATTACCGGATTGTGTTTTAGCATCAGAAATAGAAATATCATTTGGATTCTCAGGTGGTTCAGTAATAGGTTCACTAGAAGCATGCAAAGTCCTATCATTTTTCTTTTTCTTCTTTTTAGAAGGACTAGGTGCATCAATATTATTTATCTGAGAATCTTGTTCAATTCTCTTAGGGTGGCCTTCACGATACAAAGGTTCCTGATTCATTCTACCAGTTCTAGTAGCCACTCTAACAGCATAATCATTTTTCTTACTATTCAATTCATTGAGCAAATCATTTTGAGCTTTAAGTACTTGTTCTACTTGAGTGGTAACCATAAAAGCATGTTTACTAATGAGTTTTAGTTCACATTTAACTCTAGACATATAATCACCCAAGTGTTCAAGCGTATCGGAATTATATTTCAATTGTCTACCAAAATAAGCATTAAAGTTTTCTTGTTTGACAATAAAATTATCAAACTCTTCTAAGCATTGACTAGCAGACTTATAATGAGGAATATCACCTTCATCAAATCTATAAAGAGAATTTTCCTTTACTACCTGTGTCGGGTTATCAAGACCATGAGTTTCTTCAATAGGTGATGGATTAGGATCATATGTTTCTTCAACAGGCGGTAAATTAAGACCATGTATTTCTTCAATAGGAGGTAAATTCTTAACATCTTCAGCTTTAATACCCTTTTCTTTCATAGATTTCTTTGCCTCTTGCATATCTTCAGGACTGAGAAATAGAACACCTCTTTTCTTCGGAGTTGGTTTAGGAATAGGTTCAGGAATTGGCTCAGGAGCTGGCTCAGGAAGTGTTAATTATTTTCATTTGTCAGCATGTTATTCAATAGAATTTCAGCTTCATTCGGTGTTCTTTCCCTAAAAACAGAACCAACACAACTATCCAGGTAATCTCTGGAAGCATCGGTTAGTCCATTATAAAAGATATCAAGTATTTTATTTTTCTTGAGAGGATGATCAGGCAAAGCATTAAGTAACTGGAGAAGCCTCCCCCAAGCTTGTGGGAGACTCTCTTCTTCAATTTGCACAAAGTTATATATTTCCCATAAAGCAGCTTGTTTCTTATGAGCAGGGAAATATTTAGCAGAGAAGTAATAAATCATATCCTGGGGACTACGCACACAACCAGGATCAAGAGAATTAAACCATATCTTAGCATCACCCTTTAATGAGAACGGAAATATTTTAAGGATATATAAGTAGCGATATTTCTCATCATTAGTGAACATGGTGGCTATATCATTTAATTTAGTAAGATGTGCCACAACAGTTTCAGATTCATAGCCATGAAAAGGATCATATTCAACCAAAGTAATTACATCAAGATCAACAGAGAATTCATAATCCTTATCAGTAACACAGATAGGTCAAGTAGCAAAAGCAGGATCAGGTTTCATTCTAGCATTAAGGGATTGTTGCTTCCATTTAGCTAATAATCTCTTGAGCTCGTATCTATCATTGCAAGCTAAAATAGTTATAGCAGCTTCCTTTTCCAAAACATAACCCTCAGGAATGACAGGCGATTCATATTTATTAGGAGGAGAGTCTTCATCATCACTTTCTTCAATATTATCAATAATTTCATTCTCTCTAGCCCTAGCAAGTTGTTCATCAAGAAATTCACCAAGTGGCACAGTAGTATCAAGCATAGAAGTAGTTTCATCATAAGTATCATGCATAGCAGAAGTGGCATCATCAATAACATGCGACATATCAGAACGAATAGCAGAAGCAGGTTTAGGTGTCGCAAGCTCACTCAAAACAGAAGGTGAATCAAGTGCAGAGCTAGATGGCAGTTCCTTACCTCCCCTCGTAGTTGAGGGATAAATTGTTGTTTTCGCGTGTTTCAAGTTTTTCATAGTGACCAGCAGATATAAATCCCAAGTGACTGAAAGAAGAGAGTTATGTTCCCCGGCAACGGCGCCAGAAAATAGTCTTGATAAGCCACAAGTATAGGGGATCGCAACCGTTTTCGAGGGTAGAGTATTCAACCCAAATTTATTGATTCGACACAAGGGGAGCCAAAGAATATTCTCAAGTATTAGCAGTTGAGTTGTGAATTCAACCACACCTGAATAACTTAGTATCTGCAGCAAAGTATTTAGTAGTGAAGTAATATGGAAGTAACGGTAACAGTAGCAAAAGTAATATTTTTGAGTTTTGTAGTGATTGTAACAGTAGCAGCGGAAAAGTAAATAAGAGAAGAACAATATGTGAAAAGCTCGTAGGCATTGGATCGGTGATGGGGAATTATGCCGGATGCGGTTCATCATGTAACAATCATAACATAGGGTGACACAGAACTAGCTCCAATTCATCAATATAATGTAGGCATGTATTCCGAATATAGTCATACGTGCTTATGGAAAAGAACTTGCATGACATCTTTTGTCCTACCCTCCCGTGGTAGCGGGGTCCTAGCGAAAACTAAGGGATATTAAGGCCTCCTTTTAATAGAGTACCGGGACAAAGCATTAACACATCATGAATACATGAACTCCTCAAACTACGGTCATCACCGGGAGTGGTCCTGATTATTGTCACTTCGGGGTTGCCGGATCATAACACATAGTAGGTGACTATAGACTTGCAAGATAGGATCAAGAACTCACATATATTCATGAAAACATAATAGGTTCAGATCTGAAATCATGGCACTCGGGCCCTAGTGACAAGCATTAAGCATAGCAAAGTCATAGCAACATCAATCTCCGAACATAGTGGATACTAGGGATCAAACCCTAACAAAACTAACTCGATTACTTGATAGATCTCATCCAACCCATCACCGTCCATCAAGCCTACGATGGAATTACTCACGCACGATGGTGAGCATCATGAAATTGGTGATGGAGGATGGTTGATGATGACGATGGCGACGAATCCCCCTCTCCGGAGCCCCGAATGGACTCCAGATCAGCCCTCCCGAGAGGTTTTAGGGCTTGTCAGCGGCTCCGTATCGTAAAACATGATGAATCCTTCTCCTTGATTTTTTTCTCCCCGAACACGAATATATGGAGTTGGAGTTGAGGTCGGTGGAGCGTCAGGAGGCCCACGAGGTAGGGGGGCACGCCCAGGGGGGCAGGTGCGCCCCCACCCTCGTGGACAGGGTGTGGGCCCCCTGACGTGGATTTTTCTTCCAGTATTTTTTATATTTTCCAGAAGATGTTCCGTGGAGTTTCAGGTCATTCCGAGAACTTTTGTTTCTGCACATAAATAACACCATGGAAAGTCTGCTGAAAACATCGTCAGTCCAGGTTTGTTCCATTCAAATCATGCAAGTTAGAGTCCAAAACAAGGGCAAAAGTGTTTGGACAAGTAGATACGACGGAGACGTATCACCTCACATCCGACATTTGGCGCGTCAGGTAGGGGTGCGCCGGAGCTCCTCTCCACCAACCTGCGCCCCGTGCCGCCGCACTTCGCTCCCATGGCGGGTGCTCCGCCATCCATCTTCGCGACCTACATCGACAACGGGGCACCTGGGTACCGAGCCCTGGCCCCGCCCCGCGCCGAGTGCGGTGGCCGACCAAGTTCAAGCCAGAGATGCCTCGTGTTACGACGGCGTGGCAGACCCAACGCCGTTCCTGCTGGCATACGAGGAGGCAGTCCTTGAAGCCGGAGGCAACGTCAAGATCATGGCCAACTGGTTCCCCGTGGCCCTTGCCGGCGAGCCGCGCGCCTGGCTGCTCAATGTCCCGGGATCCACAGTGGCTTCCTGGGGGGAACTCTGTGACCTCTTCATCAATCGCTACGCGGTGCCGGCGCACCATGCGGTCGTGGACCTGCTGGGCGGCTCTCAAGCACCGCCTTCGGATTGCCACGTCAAACCGTTCCTCCGTCAGATCGGGGCCGCCTCTAAGCGCCCGGGGCTCCGCCAGGTTGGTCTGCCCCAGAGGCCGACCTCACCTTCGGCTCAGAAGACCACCCCGGCTCCACCGCCGGCTCCGGCATGCTCCCAATGCTCTGCATGCCCACCATCTGCAACGTGGCCGTCACCAAGACCCTTATCGATGGAGGTGCCAGCCTCAACTTGTTTTCCATGGAAGCCTTCAGCCTTCTTCACGTGTCGCTCGAGCGGCTCAACCTCAACAAGCCCTTTTCGGGAGTGGGTGGTGGAACTGCCCACTCTCTAGGGCATATTCGCCTCCCTATCACCTTTGGCACGCGGGACAACTACCGGACTGAGCTGGTGGACTTCGACATCGCCCGCATCGGTCTCCCATACAACGCCATCCTCGGGTATCCAGCTCTCGCTTAGTTCATGGCGGCGACCCATCCGGCCTACAACCTCATGAAGATGCTAGGAAGCAAGGGCATCCTCACCATCAAGGGGGACACTAAGGAGGCCGTGATGGCGCTCAGGCTCGCCTTCAAGACCGCGGTAGCAGCACAGCCGGCCGGCGCTGGTACGGCGGTACCCACGAGGCCAAGGAGGCCGCGCCTACTAAGAAGAAGCAGTTGTTCACCCAAGACAAGGCGGAAACCAAGCAGGTGCCGGTCAATGAGGACGGGTGTTTGGGGGCCACCTTCACCATAGGAGCTGGCCTTGACCCGGGCCAAGAAGAAGCCTTGGTGAGGTTCTTGCGCGCGAACAAGGAGATATTCGCGTGGGAGCCCGATCAGCTGGTGTGGGTTCCGGGAGAGGTGATCCAGCATCATCTGAGGGTATGCCCTAACATACGCCCTGTGAAACAGCAAGCCAGACGGCAGTCCATTGAGAAGCAGGCCTTCATCGTCCAAGAGACACGCAAGCTGGAGGCGGCAGGCGCCATTTGGGAAGTTCAATATCCCGAATGGCTGGCAAATCCTGTTGTAGTGCCAAAGAAAGGCGGGAAGGAGCGGATGTGCGTCGACTTCACCAACCTTAACAAAGCCTGCCCCCAAGATCCATTCCCGCTCCCGCGCATCGACCAGATCGTCGATTCCACCACCGAGTGCGACTTGCTGTGCTTCCTGGACGCGTTCTCAGGGTATCATCAGATCAAGATGGCGGTGGAATATGTGGAGAAGACAGCTTTCCTAACACCATGTGGGGTGTATTGCTACACCTGTATGCCCTTCGGGCTGCGCAATGCAGGCGCCACCTTCCAGCGGTTGATGCACATCGCCCTGGGGCGACAGCCCGGGAGGAATACAGAGGCCTACGTCGACAACATAGTGGTAAAGTCTCGCGAGGCGAGGACATTGATTCAAGATTTAGAGCAAACCTTCGAGAGCCTGCGCCAGGTGAACTTGAGGCTTAACCCAGAGAAGTGCGTGTTCGGTGTCCCCTCCGGCAAGCTGCTGGGATTCCTCGTGTCCCACAGAGGGATCGAGGCGAACCCTAAGAAGATCAAGGCCATCAAGGACATGAGCCCACCACAGACCCTCAAGGAGATGCAAAAGCTAGCGGGACGGGTGACCGCATTAGGGTGTTTCATATCCAATCTGGGAGAGCGCGCTTACCCTTCTTCAAGCTCATGAAGAAGAAAGGCCCGTTCGAATGGACCCCAGAGGCCGATCAGGCCTTCCAAGACCTCAAGAAATACCTTATCAGCCCTCCGATGATGGTGGTACCACGGCCTTTTGAGCCTCTGGTACTTTACCATGCCGCCACCCCGTACTCTGCCAGCGCGGCGCTGGTGGCGGTCAGGAAGGAACACCAAGCCAAGGGCGCGCCGTGCCAAGCCGAAGGAGAAGTGGCGCAGGGTCAAGAGAATGCAGCAAAGGCATCAGCTGGGGAGGACAAAGCTTGGCAGGACAATGTCGCATAAGCTCCTGAGGACAGCCGAGTCTCAGGAAACCCACCACCTCAGGAGATGCACCAATCTCCGCAGGATCCCAGCCTCGATAGTGCACAGCCCTCGTCGAATACCCGGTGTACTTCGTCAGCACCGTGCTGAGAGACGCAAGGGCACGCTACCCCATGACCTCAGAAGCTCCTGCTCGCACTCTTGGTGGCCTTGCGCAATCTGCGATACTACTTCCAGGGGCACCCGATCAAGGTCGTCTCAGCTTACCCATTGGAGAGGGTACTGAGGAGCCCAAATTCGGTTGGAAGGGTCGCTGAGTGGAATATCGAGCTGCAAGCATTCCAGTTAGAATTCAGCACTACCAGGGTCATCAAGGGGGCTGCGCTCGCTGACTTCGTGGCGGAATGGACGGATGCCCTGACACTTGAGAAAGGGGAGGACCGGTCCATCTCCCCAGGGAGCGAGGCCCTGGATGGCTGGGCCATGTATTTCGATGGCGCTTTCGTGCATTAGGGCGCGGGAGCCGGAGCAGTGCTCATCTTGCCCACCCACGACAAGCTCTACTACACCGTGCAACTCTGCTTTCAGCATGGTGAGAAGGTTTCCAACAATATCGCAGAATACGAAGGCCTCATAGCTGGCCTGAAGGCTGCGGCAACTCTAGGGGTGAAGCGCCTTACCGTCAGAGGCGACTCGCAACTCCTTGTCAACTTCTCCAACAAGGTGTACGAGCCGAAGGACGAGCACATGGAAGCCTATCTCGCGGAAGTGCGCAGGATGGAAAAGCAGTTCTCAGGTCTCGAGCTGCAGCACGTGCCCCGGGGCACCAACAAAGAAGCCGACGACTTCGCCAGGAGAGCATCCAAGCGGCTGCCACAAGAGCCTGGTGTCTTTGAGAAGCGGCTCTTCAAGCCATCAGCTACGCCACCCCTTTCAAGCACTACTCAGCCTCGGGAGGAGCTCCCACAGCCTCCGGTCACTGGAGCCCTGACCTGTGGCCCGACCTCAGGAGCTCGGCTGCTTTTGGTGCTCGAGCCCCAGGAGGAATGCTGGACCAAGGAATTCAAGGAGTACCTGATACACGGGGCGCTACCAGAGAAGGAAGAGGACGCGGAGTGCGTGGCCCGACAAGCCACGACATACTGCATTCAAGACGTCAAGTTGTACAGGAGACGGCCGAACGATGTCACGCTGCGCTGCATCTCCAGCGATCAAGGAAGGGAGCTGATGATTGACATACACGGCGAGGACTGCGGGCATCACTCGTCGTTGCGGACCCTCATCGGCAAGGTGTTCTGCAGTGGACTCTATTGGCCTACAACACCGAACAACGCGGCCGACCTAGTGAAGTCCTGCGAAGCTTGCCAATTCCACGCCAAGCAAATCCATCAGCCTGCTCAGGGCCTCCAAACCATCCCTCTCACATGGCCGTTCGTAGTCTGGGGGCTAGACATATTAGGCCCGTTCCCTTGGGCGCCAGGGGGCTATCGCTATCTCTACGTCGCCATCGATAAGTTCACCAAATGGGCGGAAGTGGAAGCCGTTCGCACCATCCCGGCCGGTTCTACCGTCAAGTTCATCAAGGGCCTCGTGAGCCGCTTCGGGGTCCCCAACCGCATCATCATAGATAACGGCTCGCAGTTTACTAGTAACCTCTTCAAAATCTACTGTGCTAACCTTGGAACGCAGATCTGCTACGCTTCGGTGGCCCACCCCAGGAGCAATGGTCAGGCTGAGCGCGCCAACGCTGAGGTCCTGAGGGGCCTCAAGACCAGGACCTTCAAGAAGAAGCTGGAGGCCTGCAGCAGGGGCTGGCACGACGAGCTCCATTCCGTGATGTGGTCCATCCGCACCACCGCTACCAAGCCAACGGGCAAGACTCCATTCTTCCTCGTCTATGGAGCCGAAGCAGTCCTCCCTCACGAGGTCAAGCATCACTCCGCGCGGGTCCTGGCGTTCAACAAAACGCAGCAGGACGCCACGCGGGGGATGGATCTCGTGCTGGGGGAGGAACGTCGTCGCGAAGCTGCATTAAGGGCGACAAGGTACTAGCAAGCGCTGCGGCGTTACCACTGCCGCAACATTCGCTCCAGGATGCTCGAGACGGGTGACCTGGTCCTGAGGCGGGTCCTCTCTAGGGAGGGGTTGCACAAGCTTTCACCCATGTCGGAGGGCCCGTTCAGGGTCGTCCACATCTCCAGGCCTGGCGCTGTGCGCCTGGAGACGCAAGAAGGGACACCTATCCAAAACGCCTGGAACATCCAGCACTTCCGGAAGTTCTACCCTTGAAGAAAGGCCCAGAGCCTATGAAGCAAGGCTCGGAGCCTGTGAAGAAAGGGCCAGAGCCTGTGAAGAAGGCCCGGTGCCTGTGAAGAATCGCCGCCCGTGACACTCTCGCGTAATAATGAGTTGGGGCTGTACACGCCCCGGAGTCTCAGGAGCGCCGACCTCAGGCCCTGGGGCTCCCGCCCATGCCTAGTGGCAGCACTTAGCTCCACGCTGGTGAGAAGACTTGAAGACTAAATTAGGTGCCGGACGCGGCTTTTCATTTGCTTTCCATAGTTGGCTCACTTTTCCTCAATCGAAGCTGCTCTTGGTGTTCATTGTTGATTTGATTCCCTAGGCTTTTACCGCATTTTCCGGCTCTGGTTTACTCATGTTCTCTCTCTTGCATACCTCGCGAGGGGGCTGGGCAGGTGCCCTCGCGATCATGTTCTCTCCTCTCTGCCTTCTCGCGAGCCACCCTCGTTCGAGCCTGAAGCTGGCGCGTCTCTCCTAAATTTGTGCCCCTCGGGTACCGCGATACAAAGCGCCAAGTCAAGGCTTGGGTGGACGGCAAATCTTTTAGCGCCCCCTCTAACGAATTTTTTACAGTTTCTGAGCGAACACAGACACCTCGTGAGGGAAAGGGCGTCCCAAACGCACCAAGTTAAGTTATCCTTGCGCAAAATAACAACATGACATGGGAATAACACGCATAGTGCAATAACAAAAAAGAACCACAGTTCGATACACGCCCCTCTGGGCCCATACTGGTTTCGTTCTTTTGATGCAGGAAAAAAAGAGCTAAGCAAAGCGGCGTTGCAGCAATCCGCGGAGGCAGGCCCTTAGTGGCGCCCCAAGCCTAGCCAGACCCCTCCTCGCGCTTCATAGAGGCGCGGCGACGAGATGACCCGCTGCCTCCTTCGAAGCGGGCGCGGTGGCGCGGCGGTTGGTCGTAGCCACCGTTGCTGGAGATGTCGCCGGAGGAAGAGCCGCCATAGCTGGAAGAGACGCGGTCGCCGCTGAGGGCAGGCTCGCCCTCATCCTCGTCACGACCGTCACCAGGGCCGAGCACCTCCTCACCGTCGTTCGTCTCGGAGAAGCACCCGGCGCGGCGACCATCTTCCCCAAACACCCTCACATAGAGGGTCGACCCACCATCATACTTGAAGTGGAGCGTGCACCACCTGCCTAGGCTAAGCGCGCGGGCGAACGTCTGCCAGCCGCGGGCCAGGGCTATGTTGCCCGGGGCAGAAGTTTCGACCACGACCCAAGAGGCCTTGCTACAGCAACCATCCGCGTGCAACGAGAGCCCGCCTGGACCAGGGGCCTGCAGTTCATCGACAAAGAAGCGCGAAAGCTGGAGCCAGTTGCCGGCCGGGTTCTCCGACCAGACGAGGAACTCCGGCGACACCTCCGCTGAATGGAAGCGCGGGCGGGGAGGCCGCACCACCATTGCGCGCCTCCCCTCGTCAGCTGGACCACCATGGTTGGGACGATCCCCTCCGCGTGCCGCGGCGCCGCCTCGACGGTGGGCCACGGCGGGGGTCGCGGCTGATGTCTACTACACAACCTTCTTCTTGTAGACGTTGTTGGGCCTCCAAGTGCAGAGGTTTGTAGGACAGTAGCAAATTTCCCTCAAGTGGATGACCTAAGGGTTATCAATCCGTGGGAGGCGTAGGATGAAGATGGTCTCTCTCAAGTAACCCTGCAACCAAATAACAAAGAGTCTCTTGTGTGCCCAACACACCCAATACATTGATAAATTGTATAGGTGCACTAGTTCGGCGAAGAGATGGTGATACAAGTGCAATATGGATGGTAGATATAGGTTTTTGTAAACTGAAAATATAAAAACAGCAAGGTAGCAAGCGGTAAAAGTGAGCGTAAACGGTATTGCAATGACTTGAAACAAGGCCTAGGGTTCATACTTTCACTAGTGCAAGTCCTCTCAACAATAATAACATAGTTGGATCATATAACTATCCCTCAACATGCAACAAAGAGTCACTCCAAAGTCACTAATAGCGGAGAACAAACGAAGAGATTATGGTAGGGTACGAAACCACCTCAAAGTTATTCTTTCCAATCAATCCGTTGGGCTATTCCTAGAAGTGTCACAAACAGCCCCAGAGTTCGTACTAAAATAACACCTTAAGACACAAATCAACCATAACCCTAATGTCACCTAGATACTCCAATGTCACCTCAAGTATCCGTGGGCATGATTATACGATATGCATCACACAATCTCAGATTCATCTATTCAATCCAACACAAAGAACCTCAAAGAGTGCCCAAAGTTTCTACCAGAGAATCACGACGAAAATGTGTGCCAACCCCTATGCATAGGTTCATGGGCGGAACCCGCAAGTTGGTCACCAAAACATACATCAAGTGGCACGTGATATCCCATTGTCACCACATATAAGCACGGCAAGACATACATCAAGTGTTCTCAAGTCTTTAAAGACTCAACCCGATAAAATTACTTCAAAGGGAAAACTCAATCCATTACAAGAGAGAAGAGGGGGAGAAGAAACATAAGATCCAACTACAATAGCAAAGCTCGCGACACATCAAGATCGTGCCAAATCAAGACCACGAGAGAGAGAGAGAGATCAAACACATAGCTACTGCTACATACCCTCAGCCCCGAGGGTGAACTACTCCCTCCTCGTCATGGAGAGCGCCGGGATGATGAAGATGGCCACCGGTGAGGGTTCCCCACTCCGGCAGGGTACCGGAACAGGGTCCCGATTGGGTTTTTGGTGGCTACAGAGGCTTGCGGCGGCGGAACTCCCAATCTGATCACCGTTCTGGAGGTTTTACGATACGTAGGTATATATGGGTGCAAGGGGTACGTCGGTGGAGCTACGGGGGCCCCACGAGGCAGGGGGCGCGCCCTAGGGTGGTGGGCGCACCCCCACCCTCGTGGGAAGCCCGTATCTCCCCTGATGTGCACTCCAAGTTCCCTGGGTTGCTTTCCTTCCAAAAATAACTTCTCCAGTTGATTTCGTTCCGTTTCGACTTCGTCTGATATTCCTTTTCCTCGAAACACTGAAATAGGCATAAAACAGCAAATCTTGGATGGGCCTCCGGTTAATAGGTTAGTCCCAAAAATAATATAAAAGTGGATAATAAAGCCCAATATTGCCTAAAACAGTAGATAATATAGCATGGAGCAATCAAAAATTATAGATACGTTGGTGACGTATCAAGCATCCCCAAGCTTAATTCCTGCTCGTCCTCGAGTAGGTAAATGATAAAAAAGAATTTTTGATGCGGAGTGCTACTTGGCATAATTTCAATGTAAATCTTCTTAATTGTGGTATGAATATTCAGATTCGAAAGATGCAAGACAAAAGTTCATATTGACATAAAAATAATAAGACTTCAAGCATACTAACAAAGCAATCATGTCTTCTCAAAATAACATGGCCAAAGAAAGCCATCCCTACGAAATCATATAGTCTGGCTATGCTCTATCTTCACCACACAAAGTATTTAAATCATGCACAACCCCGATGACAAGCCAAGCAATTGTTTCATACTTTGACATTCTCAAAACTTTTTCAATCTTCACGCAATACATGAGCGTGAGCCATGGACATAGCACTATAGGTGGAATAGAATGGTGGTTGTGGAGAAGACAAAAAGAGGGGAAGATAGTATCACATCAACTAGGCGTATCAACGGGCTATGGAGATACCCATCAATAGATATCAATGTGAGTGAGTAGGGATTGCCATGCAACGGATGCACTAGAGCTATAAGTATACGAAAGCTCAACAAAAGAAACTAAGTGGGTGTGCATCCAACTCGCTTGCTCACGAAGACCTAGGCCAATTTGAGGAAGCCCATCATTGGAATATACAATCCAAGTTCTATAATGTAAAATTCCCAATAGTATATGAAAGTGACAACATAGGAGACTCTCTATCATGAAGATCATGGTGCTACTTTGAAACACAAGTGTGGTAAAAGGATAGTAGCATTGCCCCTTCTCTCTTTTTCTCTCATTTTTTTATTTTTATTTATTTTTTTGGGCCTTTTCTCTTTTTTATGGCCTCTTTTTTTTCGTCCAGAGTCTCATCCCGACTTGTGGGGGAATCATAGTCTCCATCATTCTTTCCTCACTTGGGACAATGCTCTAGAAATGATGATCATCACACTTTTATTTTTCTTACAACTCAACGGTTACAACTCGATACTTAGAACAAGATATGACTCTATATGAATGCCTTCGACGGTGTACCGGGATATGCAATGAATCAAGAGTGACATGTATGAAAGAATTATGAACGGTGGCTTTGCCACAAATACGATGTCAACTACATGATCATGCTAGCAATATGACAATGATGGAGCGTGTCATAATAAACGGAACGGTGGAAAGTTGCATGGCAATATATCTCGGAATGGCTATGGAAATGCCATGATAGGTAGGTATGGTGGCTGTTTTGAGGAAGGTATATGGTGGGTGTATGATACCGGCGAAAGGTGTGTGGTATTAGAGAGGCTAGCAATGGTGGAAGGAAGAAAAGTGCGTATAATCCATGGACTCAACATTAGTCATGAAGAACTCATATACTTATTGCAAAAATCTACAAGTCATCAAAGCAAAGTATTACGCGCATGCTCCTAGGGGGATAGATTGGTAGGAAAAGACCATCGCTCGTCCCCGACCGCCACTCATAAGGAAGACAATCAATAAATAAATCATGCTCCGACTTCATCACATAACGGTTCACCATATGTGCATGCTACGAGAATCACAAATTTTAACACAAGTATTTCTCAAATTCACAACTACTCAACTAGCATGACTCTAATATTATTACCTCCATATCTCAAAACAATTATCAAGCTCAAACTTCTCTTAGTATTCAGCACACTCGTAAGAATTCTTACAAATCTTGTATGCTTAGCATACTAGGATTATTTAAGAAAATTACGATGCTATTTAAGACTCTCAAAATAATATAAGTGAAGCATGAGAGTTCATCTATGTATTCAATGAGTGAAGAAAATATAAGTGAAGCACTAGAGCAAGCGACAAACTACTCCGAAAGATATAAGTGAAGATCAATGAGTAGTTGAATAATTATGCAACTATGTGAAGACTCTCCCATTTAATAATTTCAGATCTTAGTACTTTATTCAAAGATAAAGAAAAGCTAAAGAAAATAAAATGACGCTCCAAGCAAAACACATATCATGTGGTGAATAAAAATATAGCTCCAAGTAAAGTTACCGATGAATGAAGACGAAAGAGGGGATGCCTTCCGGGGCATCCCCAAGCTTAGACGCTTGGTTATCCTTGAATATTACCTTGGGGTGCCTTGGGCACCCCCAAGATTAGGCTCTTGCCACTCCTTATTCCATAGTCCATCGAATCTTTACCCAAAACTTGAAAACTTCACAACACAAAACTTAACAGAAAACTCGTAAGCTCCGTTAGCGAAAGAAAACAAAACACCACTTCAAGGTACTGTAATGAACTCATTCTTTATTTATATTATTGTTAAACCTAACGTATTCCAACTTCTCTATGGTTTATAAATTATTTTATGTCGGATTTCGGGTTCCGGCAGACCCTTGAGGTTCGAACACTTGGGTGCGCGCGGAGATTTCACCTTCTACCTACCTGCACCCCACCGCCTCGCTAAGATCTAAGCTATGGAAAGAACAGCACAAGAGACACAGGGTTTATACTGGTTCGGGCCACCGTTGTGGTGTAATACCCTACTCCAGTTTGTGGTGTGGTGGATTGCCTCTTGGGCTGATGATGATGAGCAATACAAGGAAGAACAGCCTCGCGAGGGTCTGTTCTTGGCTGGGGCGATGAACTACTAGGAGGGGTTCAGTCACCCTTCTCTTTCTCTCTAGATTCTCTCTATTCTTTGATCTCCCCTACCCTGGGGGTGGCTAGTCCTATTTATAGGCAAAGGCCCTGGGCCTCTTCCCAAATATTGAGCGGGAAGAGCGCCAACAATTGGCCATTTTGAAGGGGAACATCTGGTACACTTATCCTGACTAAAGTTGGTCCTCGCCTGCCAAAGGCTCTGGTGGTGACGCTGGCTTGGGCTCCACAGTGACCTCCTCCCTGTCGTTGGGCTGGTCTTGGTCTCGTTGCACCGAAACGGGTGCCTTTGCTTGATGCTCTCGCCTGCGCTTGCTCCCTTTGCACCAAAGAGGAAAGGAGGACACTGCGCGGGCTGGCGCCCGCCTGGCACCCTTGGTCGTCATGGCTTGTGTCACGGGCACCTCGTGAGGTACCCTGCCTTGATCTCTCCGCCTCCTCGCGAGCCAGACTGATGAGGCCGTGCCTGAGGATGCTCCGTGTCGTCCGCCCCGCGAGGCTTGGCCCCTCGCGAGGGTCTTGGGTCTGTGTTGATGAAGATGGGCCGTGCTGGGCCCCCCTTTGAGCCACGCCGCAGGCCTCAGGCAGGCAAGTCTGGGGACCCCCGTTCCCAGAACGCCGACAGTAGCCCCCGGGGCACGCCCGGACTTGGCCGTGCAGGGAGGCGAAAGGGCAAGGGCGAAGCGCCGCGGGCCCTAACAGCCTGCGGCCTTGGGCGCCGCGTGGTGGTTGATTGGACGTGGGCGGCACTGTTCCCCCACGCCCCCTTATTCTGCGCCATGCTAGGCGGACTCGTAGTCGTACACAACCACTCCCCTTTCTGTTGCTCGAACACCCTCTGTCCTTCCTCCTCTCGAACTCCAGCTTCTGTTTTCAACCCAATCTCGAACCTTCCCCCCTTCCCATCGCCATGGCTCCGACAAAGAAAGGAAGAGGGAAGAAACCCATGCCTTCGCCTCGCTCGCCGCCGTTGGCGGCCCCCGCTGCCGACCGGTCGATCATAATCAATCGAGAGGGCCTGGGCAAGGTCAGCTCGGCTCTGGCTACTATCTTCAACGAATGCGAGAGGACGATGGCCTGGCCCGCGTCTCACTTCTCCATTGACAGGATAGTCATCGAGGTCCAGTATTTTGCCGACGCCCTGTGGGCGGGTCTGGTTCCCCCCTTTTCTAATTTCTTCAATGCCGTGCTTTCCCACTATCAGATCCACATGATGCATCTGGGTCCTGAATCAATCACCCTTCTTTCGGTCTTCGCCTTTGTTTGTGAGGCAATTATGGGCATCCTTCCTTCGGTTGCCTTGCTGCGCCACTTCTTCTCTCTGCGCTTTATCGACCCTACCCAATGCTCGGCGTGTGTGAGCTTCGTTGCCGCGTCTGAGACAACAGCCTCAGGGATCGACTTCAGGCTCCCTCCGCCTGCAGCTAGGTTCCGCGAGCGGTGGCTGTATGTGGATATAGGGGTGCCCAGCCCCCTGCTATCGGAGCCAACTTCGCCTGTTGTTCCCAATTCGGGCTGGGGCCAGGAGATGCTCGAGAGCCCCCGGCTCGTCTTCGTCTGGCACCGCTTCGCGTTCTTGAGGTTGCTTGGCATGACAGCGCCCAAGGTGGTGAAGGAGTTCCTGCTACGCCGCATTGCTCCTCTCCAACGCCACTCCCGCCGGATGTGGGCCTTCAGCGGGCGTGGTGATCGTATGAGGCTCCAGGAAGAGGACCTGACGCCTGAAGTGCTGAGGATAGTGCTCTTGATCCTGACTGGGGACCCCAACACTGGCAGCATCCAGCAGGGAGGGGCCTTGCTCTACCTCTGCTAGAACAGGGGCGATTTTGTGAATTAGATGCCTATCTTTGATGAGTGGGGGCCGCGCCCCGCCGGCCTCCAGGGGCCTCGCGAGAACCCAGTGATGGTGACTGCCCTTCTAGTCGGCCAAGGCGACTCTTCCTCAGGTGGCAGAGCAGGGAGGCATGAGGCGCCAGAGGCCGAGGGGGCTCCCGGCGGGGTGACAGCGCCGGGCGATGCTCATGAGGGAGCAGCTTTTGGGGCCCGTGCTGCTGAGGCTGAGGGCGGCAAGCAGCTGCCCCCACCTCCTGCGGCTGAGGCCCCTGAAGCTCCAACCGCTTCTCTTGGCGAGGCGACTGGCAGTGCGCATCAGGCAGGCGCCCCTGACGTGGATCTCCTTGATGCTTCGTCCTCGTCGCAGGTTGATCCCTGCGCTCAACTCTTGGGCTGCTTCCGCGTGGACTTTGAGGCCCTCCGAAAGAGAAGGGAGGCCCTGGGCGACGATTACCCTTGTCGCCTGCTGAAGCATAGGTGTCGGATTTCGGGTTCTGGCAGACCCTTGAGGTTCAAACACTGGGGTGCGCGCGGAGATTTCGCCTTCTACCTACCTGCACCCCACCGCCTCGCTAAGATCTAGGCTATGGAAAGAACAGCACAAGGGACACAGGGTTTATACTGGTTCGGGCCACCGTTGTGGTGTAATACCCTACTCCAGTGTGTGGTGTGGTGGATTGCCTCTTGGGCTGATGATGATGACCAATACAAGGAAGAACAGCCTCTCGAGGGTCTGTTCTTGGCTGGGGCGATGAACTGCTAGGAGGAGTTCAGTCACCCTTCTCTCTCTCTCTCTCTCTGTGTGTGATGCTACTCGAACCGATCCCAGCTTGTTTCTGGGCTGGCCGATTCTCTATCTTCTATCTCTATCCTCTCATCTCCCCTACCCTGGGGGTGGCTAGTCCTATTTATAGGCAAAGGCCTTGGGCCTCTTCCCAAATATTGAGCGGGAAGGGCGCCAACAATTGGCCATTTTGAAGGGGAACATCTGGTACACTTATCCTGACTAAAGTTGGTCTTCGCCTGCCAAAGGCTCTGGTGGTGACGCTGGCTTGGGCTCCACAATGACTTCCTCCCTGCCGTTGGGCTGGTCTTGGTCTCGTTGCACCAAAACGAGTGCCTTTGCTTGACGCTCTCGCCTGCGCTTGCTCCCTTTGCACCAAAGAGGAAAGGAGGACACTTCGCGGGCTGGCGCCCGCCTGGCGCCCTTGGTCGTCATGGCTTGCGTCACGGTCACCTCGTGAGGTACCCCGCCTTGATCTCTCCACCTCCTCGCGAGCCAGCCTGATGAGGCCATGCCTGAGGAAGCTCCGTGTCATCCGCCCCGCGAGGCTTGGCCCCTCGCGAGGGTCTTGGGTCTGCGTTGATGAAGATGGGCCGTGCTAGGCCCCCCTTTGAGCCACGCCGCAGGCCGCAGGCAGGCAAGTCTGGGGATCCCCGTTCCCAGAACACTGACAGTAGCCCCCGGGCCCAAGGCGCGCCCGAACTTGGCCGTGCAGGGAGGCGAAAGGGCAAGGGCGAAGCGCCGCGGGCCCTAACAGCCTGCGGCCTTGGGCGCCGCGTGGCGGTTGATTGGACGTGAGCGCCTCAGCAACCGCGTGAGTTGATAAAGGAGCGGCATCTGCCTAGGTTTGCTTTTTTTCGCTTTCTCCGGTTGCTGCTTAGATCCCCTTTCTTGCGCCTCTCCTTCCTTCCTCCAAAATTTCCAGATCTACTCCGACCGCGTGACCTAGGAAGCCATGGCGCCTCGTCAGTCCCCGGCCGGAGCTTGGTACTCGTCTGCCCTGGAGTCGCCGAACGTGTCGGAGTCGAGCCTCGCCCGGTTGCGCCGGATGGCGGCGGCGCATGGTATCGACGGGGCAAAGGCGTTCAAGGCCGGCTCCGCCACCCCTGAGGGCCAAGGGAGCACCTTCTATCCGCTCTTTGTAAGCGCCATTGCTACTGGCCTGGTGCCTCCCTTCTCCGAGTTCTTCTTCTCTGTCCTCCGCCATTATAAGCTACAGGCTCTGCATCTCCACCCCAACTCCGTCCTTCTCCTGGCAATCTTCGCCTATTACTACGAGGCTCACGTAGGGGTGCAGCCCTCAGTGGCCTTGCTACGCCACTACTTCTACCTCCGGACCTCTCGCGGTCCTGCTTCCGCGTGCACGAGCTTCGTTGCGTACGGTGGCGCCATTGCCATTTCGAGCCCCGGGAAAAGGATTGAGGGCTTGAGGAGCAAGTGGGTCTTGGCAGATGCTGGGCGCATCCACCCTCGGATGATCTTGCCCACGGAGCAACCCACGAGCTCCTGCGATTGGGGTCGAGCGGAGCTCGCGGATCCCCGCACGAAGCTGGTGTTGGAGAAGATGGACGCGGATCTGAGGCGAGCCAACATGGCGGCGGCGAAGCTGACCGGCGCGTCGCTACTGAGGGAATTCCTGGAACACCAGCTGGCTCCACTTTGGCAGTACTCATTTCCGATGTGGAGGCCCCATCCGAGCCCCGCGGCCTTGGCCGACGAAGATCTGGCTGCGGTCCTCCAATCTCTGGTCGGGGGCGATGTGGCGAGGTTGGAGGGCGCTCCTACGCCCTTGTTCCTCCGCGACGACTGGGAGCAGGTAGTGGAGTCCATGCCCGTCTTCAACGGTGACGGGCCCATGCCCACGGAAGCTCCCGAGGAACCGGTGGACGTGTCCTCCGACGACTCCAGCGAAGAGGAGGAAGGAGGGGAGCGGGAAAAAGGGCCTGACTCCGAGGCGACTGACGGAGAGTCGAGGGCTCCCCTCCCCCGGCGCAGGTCCCGCGTTCTCCGCCTTTCTCCGAGCGATGACGACGAGGATGATGACGAGCAGGGCGGCGGGAGGTCGCCCCCGACCCCGAAGAAGGACAGGACCGGGCTGATCTCCCGCGGGTCTGCCCCAGCCCCGAGGCGGATCGCAGACGCGCCTTCCGCTTCCGAGCTTCCCAAGGTTGAACCTTCCAGCCGGCTTTCGGGCTTCAAATTTGGCCGGAGGCAGCTTGAGCTCACTGGCGACGACCCGTAAGCGCTTGATTTTTGTCTTTATTTCTTGTTCTGTTGCTGAGGTTTGACGTCCGCATCTCTTGGATAGGATGGCGCCCGCAGCAAAGAAGCCAAAGGGAGCTCCTGAGGTTCCATCCGGGGCAGCGCCTCTGCCCGCGAAGGAAGCTGACTGCGACGCACGGGCCTCTCCTGCCCAGTCGTCCTCGCGAGGCCTGGCTGAGCCGGCTGGGGCGAGCTCAGCCCCCATGGCCCAAGCGACTCCCGAGGTGCCTTTGCCTGCTGCCGCCACCACAGCCGTTGGGGCGCAACAGGCTCCGCCTCAGGATGCTGTGGTCGTGCTGCCGCCTTCTCCTCCTACTCCACCGACTGCTGTCTCTCCGACTCCTCCCGCCGTTCTGGATCGTGCTGCTACTGAGTTAGACCGGCTACGGCAGGATCTTCTTGGCGCCGACCCTCGCTTGGTGGCCGGGCGCTTGGAGCTGGCTTCAGGATGGATTCGCTCCGACGCTTCAATTCAGGCGGCGCTGGTCTAGGCCTCGACGGCTTGCAATGAGGAGAGGCAGGCCGTCCTTGAGGCGAAGGCTGCTCGTGACGCAGCCCTGGGGGAGGTGGTCGACGTCCGTGGTCGCTGCAAGGTGCTGGAGGACGAGCTGCGAGGCCTGCGGGACCAGCTCGTGAAAGAGGCCCCGCCTTCGCCAAGAGCAGGAAGAAGGCGTGAAGGCTCGCGAGGCGGCCATCAAGGACCGGGAGGCCAGGCTCAGGAAGCACCATGACCGCCTAGGCGCGCTGGAGCAGGAGTTGGGGGCGAGGAAGGTCGAGCTGGACGACAAGGCCCAAGTTCTTGCCAAGGACCACATGGCCTTCGCGGAGATGGAGACGAAGGCTCGCTCCTCGCTGAGGATGCTTTACGACAGCGGCCTGGAGAGCCCGCTGGCTGGCGCCGAGGACGGCCCCGCCAAGCTGCTTCCCTTCTTGGTTCGCGCTCTTGAAGATGTCACCCTTGGCCTTGGCCCTATGGCCGAGGCCGAGGCGCGTGTCCTGTCTTCTGCAGCGCTGATGCGGGTCCTCACCCACATCTACCTTCGCGATCCCAGCGTCGACGTCGACAGCCTGCTGGAGCCAGCAAGCGGCAAGCGTGCCGCTGCCGCTGCCGAGGCCGTGAAGGGTCGCGTGGAGGCTATGCTGGGGAAGTTCCGGGCCTTCAACACCAAGCCGAAGCGAGGCGCTGCCGACCCTGCTGCTCCATGAGGCGAACCCACTCCGCGCTGCCCCACCGCCGACAAGTGACTCCGTTGTGGCTCCTGTCCTGCCTTCAATTCCTACACATGTATCATGCCTCGGGGAGGAGTTTAAACTTGCGTTTGGCATTGAGATAACAGTGTAGACTGTAATATTTGCTTTTGAACTCCTTGAAATTAAAGATGGCGCTCCCCTCTCGCCTTTGCTCCCCTTTCCGCTCTACATCCTCGGGTCCCGGCCCTCGAGCGAGTCTCAGCCATCGCTGGTATGCCAGGTCGCGATGCCGTGGACAAGGCCAGAGGGTGAGGGCTGGAGAGCCAGTAGGAGCCTTGAGTCGCGATGCTGAGGCACCCCCCCCTTTAACGTGCAAGCGGTTCTCGCGGATGAGAGTGAAGGAGGCTGTCTTTTGAATTCCTTGAAATTTACGCTTTGCCTTCCTACTTGCTTATGTTCTACGCCGGCAGAGCCCGGCCCCGCGCATACCTCAGCCGCCGTTAGCCCTGACCGGAAACCAGGACGTGACCAAGGAGTGAGGGGCTACATGACAAGTTAGGCTCCTGAGTCGCGATGCTCAGGAGTCCCCCTTGGCGCACGAACAACAAGTAGGGAGGTGAGATGTGGGTGGATCTACCGTTCTACGTCTGCAGAGCCCGGCCCCGCGCATACCTCAACCGCCGTTAGCCTTTCGGAACTAAGGAGTGAGGGGCTACGTGACCAGTTAGGCTCCTGAGTCGCGATGCTCAGGAGTCCCCCTTGACGCTCAAACGGCCTTCGTACCTTGGCTCCGCTCGGGAAGAGACGCGCGACGAACCAGGCCCGGGGGGGCCTGGCTGGGTGGCATGCGTCTGGGCGTGACCCAGGCGCAGCCCCCATGCCCAGCCCCCTCGCGCGGCACTCCCGAAGGGAGGAGTTACGATGAGGCTAGACACTGAGCTCTGGGCTCCCTAAGGTTGATGCGGCCCGGGGGCCACCCTCAGTTGTTTATCATCAGCGCGGAGCATAGCGCTTCCGTATGTGTACGGGCATAGCCGCTCCTCGGCAGTGTCGCCAGCCAGCGCGGAGCATGGTGCTTCCACTAGTACATGGGAGGGGGCTCCCCTCCGGGAGGAGCCCCCGGGGCGTGTACAACCCCGCCCTGACACGTGGCTAGCACGGTAGGGCCTGGCGAGGTGTATCTGGGCACCCGTGAGCCAGCGCGGGACTCGCGGGGCCCTACCTCTAGGCGGGTTGCGCCTGGCACTGGGCCTTATCTTGTGATGTGTTCCTGCAAATTTGGTTAGATGCCGGCACTCTACGTCCTCGGGTCCCGGCCCTCGAGCTGGTCTCAGCCGTCACTGGTATGCCAGGTCGCGATGCCGTGGACAAGGCCAGAGGGTGAGGGCTGGAGAGCCAGTAAGAGCCCTGAGTCGCGATGCTCAGGTACCCCCCCTTTAACGTGCAAGTGGTCGGCATGGAGAAGGAGAGGTGCCGTGGACCAGCATAGAATAATCAAGCATGGTGGGTTGAACGCATAGCCGGAAATAAACGCAAAAGGGATACATGCCGCTGGGTCTGGCCCGAGCGACTTGGGGATGATGCAGCCCGAGGGGCACCCCCAACAAAGTAAGCTAACAACATGAAATAAAAGGGATAGATGCCGCAGGGACGGACCCAAGCGGCCTGGGAATAATGCAGCCCTGGGGGGCGCTCCCAGCTGGAAATGAAACTTGAAAGATGTCACCTGATGATGTTGAGGATGAAGGAGTGTTTGTTGTAAATATGCCCTAGAGGCAATAATAAAAGCATTATTATTATATTTCCTTATTCATGATAATTGTCTTTATTCGTGCTATAATTGTGTTAACCGGAAATCGTAATACATGTGTGAATAACAGACAACAAACATGTCCCTAGTGAGCCTCTAGTTGACTAGCTCGTTGATCGACAGATAGTCATGGTTTCCTGACTATGGACATTGGATGTCATCGATAACGGGATCATATCATTAGGAGAATGATGTGATGGACAAGACCCAATCCTAAACATAGCATAAGATCGCATAGTTCGTTTGCTAGAGTTATCCAATGTCAAGTATCCTTTCCTTAGACCATGAGATCGTGTAACTCCCGGATACCGTAGGAGTGCTTTGGGTGTGCCAAACGTCACAACGTAACTGGGTGACTATAAAGGTATGCTACGGGTATCTCTGAAAGTGTCTGTTGGGTTGACATGGATCGAGACTGGGATTTGTCACTCCGCTTGACGGAGAGGTATCACCGGGCCCTCTCGGTAATGCATCATCACAATGAGCTCAATGTGATCAAAGTGTTTGATCATGGGATCATGCATTACGGTACGAGAAAAGTGACTTGCCGATAACAAGATTGAACGAGGTATTGGGATACCGACGATCGAATCTCGGGCAAGTAAAATACCGATTGACAAAGGGAATCGTATACGGGATTAATTGAATCCTCGACATCGTGGTTCATCCGATGAGATCATCGTGGAGCATGTGGGAGCCAACATGGGTATCCAGATCCCGCTGTTGGTTATTGCCCGAGAGCCGTCTCGGTCATGTCTGCATGTCTCCCGAACCCGTAGGGTCTACACACTTAAGGTTCGGTGACGCTAGGGTTGTGAAGATATGTATGTGCAGTAACCCGAATGTTGTTCGGAGTCCCGGATGAGATCCCGGACATCACGAGGAGTTCCGGAATGGTCCGGAGGTAAAGAATTATATATAGGAAGTGCTATTTTGGCCATCGGGACAAGTTTCGGTGTTATCGGTATTGTACCGGGACCACCGGAGGGGTCCCGGGGGTCCACCAGGTGGGGCCACCTGCCTTGGTGGGCCACATGGGCCTTAGGGGGTGCGCCTTGGCCTGCTTGGGCCAAGGGGAACCAGCCCCAAGGGCCCATGCGCCAAGGAAACTTGGAGAGGGAGAGTCCAAAGGGGGGAAGGCACCTCCGAGGTGCCTTGGGGAGGATGGACTCCTCCCCCCCTCTTGGCCGCACCCCTTCCTTGGAGGAAGGGGCAAGGCTGCGCCCTCCCCCCTCTAATGCATCTATATAAAGGGGGGCAGGGGAGGGGGCAGCGCACCCTATGGCCCTGGCGCCCCTCCTCCCTGCAACACCTCCTCCTCCTCCCGTAGTTGCTTAGCGAAGCCCTGCCGGAGTTCTGCTGCATCCACCACCACACCGTCGTGCTGGATCTTCCTCAACCTATCCTTCCCCCTTGCTGGATCAAGAAGGAGGAGACGTCTCCCGTCCCGTACGTGTGTTGAACGCGGAGGTGCCGTCCGTTCGGCACTAGATCATCGGTGAATTGGATCACGGCGAGTACGACTACCTCATCCACGTTCACTCGAACGCTTCCGTTGCGATCTACAAAGTGGTATGTAGATGCTATCTAATCTGAATACTCGTTGCTAGATGAACTCATAGATGGATCTTGGTGAAACCGTAGGAAAAATTTTAATTTTCTGCAACGTTCCCCAACAGTGGCATCATGAGCTAGGTCTATGCGTAGTTCTTCTTGCGCGAGTAGAACACAATTTGTTGTGGGCGTAGATGTTGTCAAGTTTTCTTGCCGCTACTAGTCTTATATTGCTTCAGCGGTATTGTGGGATGAAGCGGCCCGGACCAACCTTACACGTACGCTTACGTGAGACCGGTTCCACCGACTAACATGCACTAGTTGCATAAGGTGGCTGGCGGGTGTCTGTCTCTCCTACTTTAGTTGGAGCGGATTCGATGAAAAGGGTACTTATGAAGGGTAAATAGAAGTTGACAAATCACGTTGTGGTTTTACGTAGGTAAGAAAACGTTCTTGCTAGAACCCTAATTCAGCCACGTAAAACTTGCAACAACAATTAGAGGACGTCTAACTTGTTTTTGCAGCAAGTGCTTTGTGATATGATATGGCCAAAGTTGTGATGTATGATGAATGATCTATATGTGATGTATGAGATGTTCATGCTATTGTAATAGGAATCACGACTTGCATGTCGATGAGTATGACAACCGGCAGGAGCCATAGGAGTTGTCTTTATTTTTTGTATGACCTGCGTGTCATTGAGAATCGCCATGTAAGTTACTTTACTTTATTGCTAAACGCGTTAGCCATAGTAGTAGAAGTAATAGTTGGTGAGCAACTTCATGGAGACACGATGATGAAGATCATGATGATGAAGATCATGGTGTCAAGCCGGTGACAAGATGATCATGGAGCCCCAAGATGAAGATCAAAGGAGCTATGTGATATTGGCCATATCATGTCACGTTTATTATTTGATTGCATGTGATGTTTATCATGTTTTGCATCTTGTTTACTTAGAACGACGGTAGTAAATAAGATGATCCCTCATAATAATTTCAAGAAAGTGTTCTCCCTAACTGTGCACCGTTGCTAAGGTTCCTCGTTCCGAAGCACCACGTGATGATCGGGTGTGATAGGTCCTTACGTTCACATACAACGGGTGTAAGCCAGATTTACACACGCAAAACACTTAGGTTGACTTGACGAGCCTAGCATGTACAGACATGGCCTCGGAACACAGAAGACCGAAAGGTCGAGCATGAGTCGTATAGAAGATACGATCAACATGAAGATGTTCACCGATGTTGGCTAGTCCGTCTCACGTGATGATCGGACACGGCCTAGTTGACTCGGATCATGTAATACTTAGATGACTAACAGAGGGATGTCTATCTAAGTGGGAGTTCATTAAATAATTTGATTAAATGAACTTTATTATCATGAACTTAGTCTAAATATTTACAATATGTCTTGTAGATCAAATGGCCAACGTAGTCCTCAATTTCAACGCATTCCTAGAGAAAACCAAGCTGAAAGACGATGGTAGCAACTATACGGACTGGGTCCGGAACCTGAGGATCATCCTCATAGCTGCCAAGAAAGATTATGTCCTAAGAGCACCGCTGGGTGACGCACCTATTCTCCCTGCAGAACAAGACGTTATGAACGCTTGGCAGTCACGCTGCGATGATTACTCCCTCGTTCAGTGCGGCATGCTTTACAGCCTAGAGCCGGGACTCCAAAAGCGTTTTGAGAGACATGGAGCATATGAGATGTTCGAAGAGCTGAAAATGGTTTTCCAAGCTCATGCCCGGGTCGAGAGATATGAAGTCTCCGACAAATTCTTTAGCTGTAAGATGGAGGAAAATAGTTCTGTCAGTGAACACATACTCAAAATGTCTGGGTTGCACAACCACATGACTCAACTGGAAGTTAATCTCCCGGATGAAGCGGTCATTGACAGAATCCTCCAGTCGCTTCCACCTAGCTACAAGAGCTTTGTGATGAACTATAATATGCAGGGGATGGTAAAGACCATTCCTGAGGTATATGCTATGCTGAAATCAGCAGAGGTAGAAATCAAGAAGGAGCATCAAACGTTGATGGTGAATAAAACCACTAAGTTCAAGAAGGGCAAGGGTAAAACGAACTTCAAGAAGGACGGCAAGGAAGTTGCCGCGCCCGGTAAGCAAGTTGCCGGGAAGAAGCCAAAGAATGGACCCAAGCCCGAAACTGAGTGCTTTTATTGGAAGGGAAGTGGTCACTGGAAGCGGAACTGCCCCAAATACTTAGCGGACAAGAAGGCCGGCAAAACCAAAGGTATATGCGATATACATGTAATTGATGTGTACCTTACCAGTACTCGTAGTAGCTCTTGGGTATTTGATACCGGTGCAGTTGCTCACATTTCTAACTCAAAGCAGGAGCTGCGGAATAAACGGAGACTGGCGAAGGACGAGGTGACGATGCGCGTCGGGAATGGTTCCAAGGTCGATGTGATCGTCGTCGGCACGCTACCTCTACATTTACCTACGGGATTAGTTTTAAACCTCAATAATTGTTATTTAGTGCCAAGTTTGAGCATGAACATTGTATCTGGATCTCGCTTAATTCGAGATGGCTACTCATTTAAATCCGAGAATAATGGTTGTTCTATTTATATGAGAGATATGTTTTATGGTCATGCTCCAATGGTTAATGGTTTGTTCTTGATGAATCTCGTACGTGATGATACACATATTCATAGTGTGAGTACCAAAAGAGTTAAAGTTGATAACAATAGTCCCACATATTTGTGGCACTGCCGCCTTGGTCACATAGGTGTCAAACGCATGAAGAAGCTCCATGCAGATGGACTTTTAGAGTCTCTTGATTATGAATCATTTGACACGTGCGAACCATGCCTCATGGGTAAAATGACCAAGACTCCGTTCTCAGGAACAATGGAGCGAGCAACCAACTTATTGGAAATCATACATACCGATGTGTGCGGTCCAATGAGTGTTGAGGCTCGCGGAGGCTATCGTTATGTTCTCACCCTCACTGATGACTTGAGTAGATATGGGTATATCTACTTAATGAAACACAAGTCTGAGACCTTTGAAAAGTTCAAGGAATTTCAGAGTGAGGTTGAAAATCAACGTGAAAGAAAGATCAAGTTTCTACGATCAGATCGTGGAGGAGAATACTTGAGTCACGAATTTGGCACACACTTAAGAAAATGTGGAATAGTTTCACAACTCACGCCGCCTGGAACACCTCAGCGTAATGGTGTGTCCGAACGTCATAATCGCGCTCTGTTAGATATGGTGCGATCTATGATGTCTCTTACCGACTTACCGCTATCTCTTTGGGGCTATGCTTTAGAGACTGCCGCATTCACTTTAAATAGGGCTCCGTCGAAATCCGTTGAGACGACACCGTATGAATTATGGTTTGGGAAGAAACCTAAGCTGTCGTTTCTAAAAGTTTGGGGATGCGATGCTTATGTCAAGAAACTTCAACCTGAGAAGCTCGAACCCAAGTCGGAAAAATGCGTCTTCATAGGATACCCAAAAGAAACTGTTGGGTATACCTTCTACCTCAGATCCGAAGGCAAGATCTTTGTTGCCAAGAATGGATCCTTTCTAGAGAAAGAGTTTCTCTCGAAAGAAGTAAGTGGGAGGAAAGTAGAACTTGATGAAGTATTACCTCTTGAACCGGAAAATGGCGAAACTCAAGAAAACGTTTCTGAGGTACCTGCACCGACTAGAGAGGAAATTAATGATGATGATCTAGATGCTTCTGATCAAGCTCCTACTGAAATTCGAAGGTCCACAAGGACACGTTCCGCACCAGAGTGGTACGGCAACCCTGTCTTGGAAATCATGTTGTTAGACAACGGTGAACCTTCGAACTATGAGGAAGCAATGGCGGGCCCGGATTCCGACAAATGGCTGGAAGCCATGAAATCCGAGATAGGATCCATGTATGAAAACGAAGTATGGACTTTGACTGACTTGCCCGTTGAACGGCGAGCCATAGAAAATAAATGGATCTTTAAGAAGAAGACAGACGCGGATGGTAATGTGACCATCTATAAAGCTCGGCTTGTCGCTAAGGGTTATCGACAAGTTCAAGGGGTTGACTACGATGAGACTTTCTCACCGGTAGCGAAGCTGAAGTCCGTCCGAATCATGTTAGCAATTGCCGCATACTATGATTATGAGATATGGCAAATGGACGTCAAAACGGCATTCCTTAATGGTTTCCTTAAGGAAGAATTGTATATGATGCAGCCGGAAGGTTTTGTCGATCCTAAGAATGCTGACAAGGTGTGCAAGCTCCAACGCTCGATTTATGGGCTGGTGCAAGCATCTCGGAGTTGGAACATTCGCTTTGATGAGATGATCAAAGCGTTTGGGTTTACACAGACTTATGGAGAAGCCTGTGTTTACAAGAAAGTGAGTGGGAGCTCTGTAGCATTTCTCATATTATATGTAGACGACATACTTTTGATGGGAAATGATATAGAACTCTTGGATAGCATTAAGGCCTACTTGAATAAAAGTTTTTCAATGAAGGACCTTGGAGAAGCTGCTTATATATTAGGCATCAAGATCTATAGAGATAGATCGAGACGCCTTATAGGTCTTTCACAAAGCACATACCTTGATAAGATATTGAAGAAATTCAATATGGATCAATCTAAGAAAGGGTTCTTACCTGTGTTACAAGGTGTGAAATTGAGCTCAGCTCAATGTCCGACCACGGCAGAAGATATAGAAGAGATGAGCGTCATCCCCTATGCCTCAGCCATAGGTTCTATTATGTATGCCATGCTGTGTACCAGACCTGATGTAAACCTTGCCGTAAGTTTGGTAGGTAGGTTCCAAAGTAATCCCGGCAAGGAACACTGGACAACGGTCAAGAATATCCTGAAGTACCTGAAAAGGACTAAGGAAATGTTTCTCGTTTATGGAGGTGACGAAGAGCTCGTCGTAAAAGGTTACGTTGATGCTAGCTTCGACACAGATCTGGATGACTCTAAGTCACAAACCGGATACGTGTATATTTTGAATGGTGGGGCAGTAAGCTGGTGCAGTTGCAAGCAAAGCGTCGTGGCGGGATCTACATGTGAAGCGGAGTACATGGCAGCCTCGGAGGCAGCACATGAAGCAATTTGGGTGAAGGAGTTCATCACCGACCTCGGAGTCATACCCAATGTGTCGGGGCCAATCAAGCTCTTCTGTGACAACACTGGAGCTATTGCACTTGCAAAGGAGCCCAGGTTTCACAAGAAGACTAGGCACATCAAGCGTCGCTTCAACTCCATTCGTGAAAATGTTCAAGATGGAGACATAGAAATTTGTAAAGTGCACACGGATCTGAATGTCGCAGATCCGTTGACTAAACCTCTCCCTAAGGCAAAACATGATCAGCACCAGAACTCTATGGGTGTTCGATTCATCGCAATGTAACTAGATTATTGACTCTAGTGCAAGTGGGAGACTGTTGGAAATATGCCCTAGAGGCAATAATAAAAGCATTATTATTATATTTCCTTATTCATGATAATTGTCTTTATTCGTGCTATAATTGTGTTAACCGGAAATCGTAATACATGTGTGAATAACAGACAACAAACATGTCCCTAGTGAGCCTCTAGTTGACTAGCTCGTTGATCGATAGATAGTCATGGTTTCCTGACTATGGACATTGGATGTCATCGATAACGGGATCACATCATTAGGAGAATGATGTGATGGACAAGACCCAATCCTAAACATAGCATAAGATTGCATAGTTCGTTTGCTAGAGTTATCCAATGTCAAGTATCCTTTCCTTAGACCATGAGATCGTGTAACTCCCGGATACCGTAGGAGTGCTTTGGGTGTGCCAAACGTCACAACATAACTGGGTGACTATAAAGGTATGCTACGGGTATCTTTGAAAGTGTCTGTTGGGTTGACATGGATCGAGACTGGGATTTGTCACTCCGCTTGACGGAGAGGTATCACCGGGCCCTCTCGGTAATGCATCATCACAATGAGCTCAATGTGATCAAAGTGTTTGATCACGGGATCATGCATTACGGTACGAGAAAAGTGACTTGCCGATAACGAGATTGAACGAGGTATTGGGATACCGACGATCGAATCTCGGGCAAGTAAAATACCGATTGACAAAGGGAATCGTATACGGGATTAATTGAATCCTCGACATCGTGGTTCATCCGATGAGATCATCGTGGAGCATGTGGGAGCCAACATGGGTATCCAGATCCCGCTGTTGGTTATTGCCCGAGAGCCGTCTCGGTCATGTCTGCATGTCTCCCGAACCCGTAGGGTCTACACACTTAAGGTTCGGTGACGCTAGGGTTGTGAAGATATGTATGTGCAGTAACCCGAATGTTGTTCGGAGTCCCGGATGAGATCCCGGACGTCACGAGGAGTTCCGGAATGGTCCGGAGGTGAAGAATTATATATAGGAAGTGCTATTTTGGCCATCGGGACAAGTTTCGGTGTTATCGGTATTGTACCGGGACCACCGGAGGGGTCCCGGGTGTCCACCAGGTGGGGCCACCTGCCTTGGTGGGCCACATGGGCCTTAGGGGGTGCGCCTTGGCCTGCTTGGGCCAAGGGGAACCAGCCCCAAGGGCCCATGCGCCAAGGAAACTTGGAGAGGGAGAGTCCAAAGGGGGGAAGGCACCTCCGAGGTGCCTTGGGGAGGATGGACTCCTCCCCCCCTCTTGGCCGCACCCCTTCCTTGGAGGAAGGGGCAAGGCTGCGCCCTCCCCCCCTCTAATGCATCTATATAAAGGGGGGCAGGGGAGGGGGCAGCGCACCCTATGGCCCTGGCGCCCCTCCTCCCTGCAACACCTCCTCCTCCTCCCGTAGTTGCTTAGCGAAGCCCTGCCGGAGTTCTGCTGCATCCACCACCACACCGTCGTGCTGGATCTTCCTCAACCTCTCCTTCCCCCTTGCTGGATCAAGAAGGAGGAGACGTCTCCCGTCCCGTACGTGTGTTGAACGCGGAGGTGCCGTCCGTTCGGCACTAGATCATCGGTGAATTGGATCACGGCGAGTACGACTACCTCATCCACGTTCACTCGAACGCTTCCGTTGTGATCTACAAAGTGGTATGTAGATGCTATCTAATCTGAATACTCATTGCTAGATGAACTCATAGATGGATCTTGGTGAAACCGTAGGAAAAATTTTAATTTTCTGCAACGTTCCCCAACAGTGTTGGTGTAGCAGACTCGGTGGGCTGCGGAAGCCGATCCTCACGAGCCCCTAGGCCCAGGGGCCTCGGGAGGCTCCGGAGGCGCTGGTGGCTCCAGGCGGACCATCTCCATCTCCGCCAAGGCTGCGGAACGCCTGGCCTCTTGAGCCTCCATGATGCCCCTCATGAGGTGCTGGTACGTGGCAGCCGCGTTCGGCAAGCCGTAAGGCATGCGGACGTAGCTGTGGGATGAACCTTCGCAGCGCCCCACTCGCGAGGGCCAGAGGCGCTCCAGAGAGGCGACTCGATTGAGCCCTGGTATGTCGATGTAGACACGCAGCCCACCATCCTCGCCTGGATGGGGAGCCACAGCTGGTAGGCGGCGGCCGCCTCTCATGACTCTTGACTCCTGTAGCTCCTGAATGGCCTTGCCGACGAACTCCTGAGGGTCTGGCCCTCCTTGCCTTACTCCTTCTTGAGGGAAACGTGCTTCGAAACACGCCTCCATGTGGTGCCCAAGCGCCTCCCTCGTGACCTTAGCCAGGTCGGTGGCCCTCCAGGGGAGAGCCCCCAAGCCCTGCCTGAGGAGGGGCCCGGGCGCGCTTTCCTATGCGATGAAGGAGGTTCCCCCTGGGCAGGCACGGGCCCTGAGGGGCCGGGCCGGATGATGTCTTCTTCTTCTTGGGGGTGGTCTCAGGAAGCCTCCTGCTTCCGCGATCTGGGTCTTCCAGTGATGCGGCCTGAAAGGCTCGTTCCAGGGAACACACCGCGTCCTTCTCTTCACAGGGCACCGTGATGACTCCGCCACTCCCTGGCATCTTGAGGACTTTGTAGCCATGGTGAGTTACGACCATGAACTTGGCCAGCGCTGGGTACCCAAGGATGACGTTGTACGGCAGGCGAATGTGAGCGTCGTCGAAGTCGATGAGCTCGGTGCGGTAGTTGTCGCGTGTCCCGAAGGTGACAGGGAAGCGGACCTGCCCAATCGGGACCGTGGAGCCGTCGGTGACTCCGGAGAAAGGCTTGGTTGGCTGAAGCTGGTTGTAGGGCACTTGGAGATTGTTGAATGTTTCCACGGACAGGACGTTGAGCCCTGCCCCGCCATCGATGAGGGTCCTGGTGACCACCACGTTGCTGATGATTGGGGAACAAAGCATCGGGAGGACTCCGGCTGTGGCCGCACACTTGAGCTGATCCGCTGAGCTGAACGTGATGGCGCACGCCGACCACCTGAGAGGGCGCGTGGCTTCGATCTTGGGAAGGACTGCATTTACTTCGCGGGCGAACTGCTTGAAGATGCGCTAAGAGGCTGGGGCTTGAGCCCCGCCCAGGATGCAGGCGATCGCGTGCGGCTCCTGGAAGCCCCCAGCCCCCTCATCCTGATGGTGGTCCTCGTTTCTCCTTGGCTGCGGCGGCAGCGAAGGGAGGCCTGCGTTGCCTTGCGGGCGATCCTCGCGAGGCTGATCCCTCCGGTCTCCCTCGCGAGGCGGGTCTTGCCAGTGGTCCTCGCAAGGTCGATCGCGCCACCCTTGGCGCGGGCCGCGGTCTTCCCAGCGTCCTGCGTTCCTTCCTCCTCCTCGACCGTAGCCCCGGTCACCACAGTCGGGACGACGGCCGATCCTTCCTTCTCGCACGGCTCGGAGCTCTTGACATTCGTTGGTGTTGTGGGTGTGGAGGTCGTGGTACACACAGTACCGACTGCCCTTGGAAGACTCGGGCTGATCTCTGCCCCGCTTGGTGTCTGGTTCTGCCGCGAGCATGGCAGCCCCCTTGCGCTTCACATCCTTGGCCTTGGGCTTCTTCTCTTCTGGGTCTGCGGTAGGCAGCGCGAGGAGGGAGAGACGCCCTTCCTCAGCCCTGGCACACTTGGGCGCCAAGTTGAACAGCTCCAAGGAAGTGCACAGGTCTTCATGCATCGCCAGCTCCTCCTTCATCTTGACGTCGCGCACGCCGTCGGAGAAGGCTGAGATGATGGCCTCCTCGGTCACCTTGGGAATCTTGAGGCATGCCTTGTTGAAGCGCTGGATGTACTTCTGCAGGGTCTCTCCGGGTTGTTGCTTGATGCGGCGCATGTCGCTCACGGTGGGTGGCCTGTCGCGAGTACCTTGGAAGTTGGCGATGAAGCGGGTGCGCATCTCGTCCCAGGAGGAGATTGTTCCTGGAGCCAGGTGCGGTCCCCGTCCTTGAGCGCCATGGGAAACCAGTTCACTATGACCTTCTCGTCTCCGTTGGCAGCTTTGATGCCCAGCTCATAGAGCTGGAGGAACTCCGCATGGTCGGCCGTGCCGTCGTAACGAGGAGGCAGGTCTGGCTTGAACTTGCCGGGCCACGTGACGCTGCGTAGCTCGGTGGTGAAGGCACGACAGCCTGTTGTGGCCACGGGAGGCCTTGGGTGACGGAGAGCTTGGTCTTGCAGGTCCCCATGCGTTGCAGCTGGGAGCAGCGCGGGGTCTTGACGTGCGGGAGCAGGAGCATGGTCGTGACGTGCTGGAGCAGGGAGCGCCCGAGCAGCTTCTTGCAGGCGAGGGACTTCTTGGCAGCTGTGCTCTTGCCGCGCTGGCACCTGACGGAGCGGGTTCCGCCCAGGGGCCACGCGCCTTGGAGCCAGGGCGCCTTCTTGAGGAGGAGGCGGCTGGGGCGCCCCCGGAGCTTCGTCGCCCGCGCAGGGCGGGGTGCGGTGCAGCGGAAAGGACGACGCAGGAGAGCCCCCTGCGGCACGGACGAGCTCGGCGACGCGGTCGAGCCATTCTTCATAGACGTCGTCGACGGGACGGTAGCGCAGGAGCTCGTTTTCCACAATGAGTGCAGCTCGAGCCTCCATGGGTGCGTGGAGCGCGCGGGATGAAGAACCAGCTGGGGTGAGCGAGGGAGTAGCGGTGCGGCTGTCTTGCCGCACGGACGGATGCTGAGACGACGCTTTCTGCTCGTTTCGCGCCGGGCCGGTGGCGGGTTGACGGCAGGTGACGGGGAACAACCAGGATGCCCGCCGACAGGAGCCGTCTGGGCGACGCGGGAAGCGAGGGCGGCTCGGCGCTCGGCGCGGGCCCGACGAGCATCAGACATGGACGCGATGGTCGGAGGAGAACGGGGCGGTGGAAGACGAATTCCGGTGCACCCCTACCTTGCGCGCCAAATGTCGGATTTCGGGTTCCGGCTGACCCTTGAGGTTCGAACACTGGGGTGCGCGTGGAGATTTCGCCTTCTACCTACCTGCACCCCACCGCCTCGCTAAGATCTAGGCTATGGAAAAAACAGCACAAGAGACACAGGGTTTATACTGGTTCGGGCCACCGTTGTGGTGTAATACCCTACTCCAGTGTGTGGTGTGGTGGATTGCCTCTTGGGCTGATGATGATGAGCAATACAAGGAAGAACAACCTCTAGAGGGTCTATTCTTTGCTGGGGCGATGAACTGCTAGGAGGAGTTCAGTCACCCTTCTCTCTCTCTCTCTCTCTCTCTCTCTCTCTCTCTCTCTGTGTGTGTGTGTGTGTGTGTGTGTGTGTGATGCTACTCGACCCGATCCCAGCTTGTTTCTGGGCTGGCCGATTCTCTATCTTCTATCTCTATCCTCTCATCTCCCCTACCCTGGGGGTGGCTAGTCCTATTTATAGGCAAAGGCCTTGGGCCTCTTCCCAAATATTGAGCGGGAAGGGCGCCAACAATTGGCCATTTTGAAGGGGAACATCTGGTACACTTATCCTGACTAAAGTTGGTCTTCGCCTGCCAAAGGCTCTGGTGGTGACGCTGGCTTGGGCTCCACAATGACTTCCTCCTGCCGTTGGGCTGGTCTTGGTCTCGTTGCACCGAAACGGGTGCCTTTGCTTGACGCTCTCGCCTGCGCTTGCTCCCTTTGCACCAAAGAGGAAAGGAGGACACTGCGCGGGCTGGCGCCCGCCTGGCGCCCTTGGTCGTCATGGCTTGCGTCACGGGCACCTCCTGAGGTACCCCGCCTTGATCTCTTCGCCTCCTCGCGAGCCAGCTGGATGAGGCCGTGCGTGAGGAAGCTCCGCGTCGTCCGCCCCGTGAGGCTTGGCCCCTCGCGAAGGTCTTGGGTCTGTGTTGATAAAGATGGGCCGTGTTGGGCCCCCCTTTCAGCCACGCCGCAGGCCGCAGGCAGGCAAGTCTGGGGACCCCCGTTCCCAGAACGCCGACAGTAGGAAGTACTTCGCCACTGATGAGTAAGCCTTCTCCTTTTCCAGCTCCCGATCTGTCTGTTGCTTTTACCGATCCTTGCTCCGCAGGACCCTTCCAGCCGAGCTCGCGGAGATGGCTGAGGTGCCGTCCCCCTTGGCTTCACCCCCTCTACCGTCCTCAAGTGCTCCGAGCAGCAGAGCTCTTGTGGTGAGGGAGATTGGAGAGGCGAACCGTCCCGAGGCGCATCGAGGCCCTGCGCACCTCGCGATCCTCCTTCACGGGCCCTGTCGTGGCATAGCCAGCCTGCCGTGGGCTTCTCGCCTGGTCGTGGACTGCGATTGGCTGAGGCGCTCCCTGCGCTCTTCATCTGGGGCCGGGCTGGCTCCAGGCCGGGCTTCTGGCGTTGCGTGCCCGGCCGTCGCGAGGGTGCCAGCCCCCAGCCCCCTGCTCAGAGGGGGAGTGCCGATTCGTGGCCCCCGGCGCTTGCTTGGGGCAGATGATGGTGTGGAAGACGTGCGCGAGCGCGCTCGGGAGCGTCGCGCTCTTCGCCAAGGATTCCTTCGAAGGGCGGCTGACGCGGTGAACCTGCTTGGTGAGGAGCTTGCTGATGAAGACGCGCGCCTTGAGGCCGAGGGCCTGCGCCTGGCTGCCGAGAGGCGCGAGCTGGAGGGCGCCATCGCCCTTGCGCGCCATCAGCGCGATCTTGACGACAAAAGGCCAAGGCGTCGCTGGTGGCCTCTCGGGAGGCCCGATCTCGGGCCGCTGAGGAGGCCCGGGAAGCTGACCGGCGGCGAGAGGCGGCGGAGGAGCGGGCTCGGGAGCTCCTGGCCCGGTGCCACTCACTGGAGGAGCAAGTGGAGCTACACGAGGCAGCCCTCGCATCGATGAAGGTGGCCTCTGGCGACCCAGCAGAGCTCCAGAAGCGTGAGGAGGCGCTGACGCTGGAAGCCGCCGAACGTGCATGCGAGTACGAGCGTCTGGAGACGAGGGAGCGCTTGGTGACGTAGGCGGAGGATGACATCGCTGCACGGGAAGCCCGTTTCCTGGATGAGGTCGGACGTCAGGTGGCGATGGCGCGCTTGAACCTCGAGCGCGAGTTCGAGGAGGCTGGGGTTGATCCGGGCCGAGGCTGAAGGTAGCACTGCTGCCTTGAGGGCCAAGCTGGAGGAAGCGACGCGGCGGGCCGATGCTTTTCGGGCCGCCCTTGAGGTAGCGCAAGGGGAGTCAACCACCTCCCAGGCCGAGGTGCTCCTTCTTCGCCATCGGGTGGAGGAGGCTGAGGCTGTCGCGCGCCAGAATGCGGACGAGATACGTCAGCGGCGGATCCTAGAGCATGAGCACGGCCCCATGCTCACCACGCTCCGGGAGAGAGCCAACACCGCCGTGGGCAACATCTGCGAGGCGGCTGTTGGCGAGCCGCACGCAGTCAACTACGCTGGCAACCTTCAGTTCTTCACCGATGTGGTGACGCAGCTGGAGGCGCGGTCGGTCAGGGCCGACAGGTTGGTGGAGGAGAGGAGCCGTGCCCTGCTCGGGCGCGCCTTTTCTCGCGTCTTCAGCTATCTCAAGAACATGGGTCCCCACTTCGATTTCGACGCCGCCATCGCCCCAGTCCCCCAGGCCGTCCGAGACGACCTGGCGCACTGGGTGGAAGACAATGTGGATGCTCTTGTCAGGGCCTTCGCTTCAGACAATGACGGCGTGATCGTGGCTGCCGACGAGGGCGGCGTGGTGAACGGCCCTGGCGCATTGGGGGATTTATCCGACTGGTTATGCATCGTTCCTGTTTCCTTACCCTGCATGAATAGAACTCAGGTTTTGGCCTGATGGTTGTGAGAACATTTTGGGAGGGGGAGCCCCTCATGTAAAACTTGCGTTCATCGTATTAGTAGATGTTACATTGCCCATGCGCCCACGCCAAGTGGTTGGCTAAGCGACGTGCTGGTTGGCTAGTTTACCTTCGTCCCGTGCGGGCCCTGAGGTAGCCTGTGGGAGGCTGTGGTGTCCCGAGTGTTCCCTGATCGAATCCGTAGGATCTGCGGTAAAAAACCCTCCTGAGAGGACACGGCGGCGGCAGTCTGGGCTGCGCGCAAGCTAGGCCTGACCCGGCTCGCGAGGGGCTCACGAGGGGAGGCAGCTGAGGTGAAGTGCCAATCAAAACGCGAGAAATTGCTCGAACGAGACTAAGCACCCCTTCCCTGAACACACGCAAATCTCAAACTCGAATCCAACTTAAATCCAGCGGGGGAAAGTGACAACCAAAGGGAAAAGCAATGAAAGAAGACAAAAGGCCGTGTCCGGCACCTAATCTAGTCTTGGACGTCTTCTCACCAGCGCGGAGCTAAGTGCTGCCACTGGGCGTGGGAGGGAGCCCCAGGGCCTGAGGCCGGTACCCCTAAGACTCCGGGGCGTGTACAGCCCCACTCATTATTACGTGAGAGTGTCACGGGGTGGCGAGCTTCACAGGCATCGGGCCTTCTTCACAGCTACCGGCCTTGCTTCATATCGCCAGACGAGGGCCCTGCCTTGCACCACACTCTAGTGCCATCAACGACGACCGGAAACCAGGACGCCGCCGATGGGGTACAGCGGTCGCCAGCGGTTCCCCCGACGACCACGGGTCCTCCGCCAAGGGCAGGCCCTGAGGCACCTCCCCAGCAGAGGGCCTACCTCATGAGAACACCTTGCTCCGAACACCACGGTGGTGATGTCGGATCTCGGCCCCTCTCCTGCAGCCCCCTGCGCCCACCTCCCGAGGGGTAGGAGACTGTGGGAGCGGGGCAGCTGCTCGCCGTGGCGACCTGCACCTCCTGCGATCCATGATTAGCGTATGCCTGCTCCGAAGGGATTAGTGGTACCCGATAATCGTCGCCTCCAGCGTGGCCAGTGGGACCGTCCCGGGGCTCCTGGAAGAGCTCAGCTTCTGGCGCTTCGTCCCCCCAGCTTGGGCTGAGGAGCGAGCCTTGTTCGCCCTCGTGAGGGTGCCCTTGGTCCATCATGTGGGGCACGTATTCTTCTGGCACCGTCATCCCGAAGGCCACGCCGTAGTGCTCCGCGTGCCATGCAGCTCTGCTTGACGCGCCAACCGTGGGGTGGTAGCGCGGCTGCCCACTGGGGCCGTGGGCCGCGTCGAGTCCTTCTTCTTCGCGGACCGGGAGCGGGGGCAGCGCCACTGCCGGTCCGGTGCCGACAGCTTCGCTGGCGTTGGAGTAGCCTTGGAGCCCGCGGGCGCGCGCGGAGCCCCCGCGCGGGCCGCCCTGGGCTTGAGATGGGAGCTGGGTGCAGAACAGGTGAGCCCCCGAGGCGGCAAAGCCCAGGAGCTCTGCCACCTGCTCCAGCAGCACGTCGCGGCCGCCCTCCAGCAGCCTGCATTGCAGCAGCTCTCGGGCCACCGTGAGCGCGGCCCTCGAGTTCGCCTGCTCCCGGCGGGTGTACCGTGTCGTGGTCGCGGCGTGATTGGAGGCCCTTGCTGCCGACTGCGCCTGCCGCGGTGTGAGAGCTGTCGAAGCCTGTCCGCGTCGCCCGCGGCCTGTAGCGCCCTGCGGACCGCGAGCTGCCTGGGCACGGGGTCGCCCGAGGCGAGCGGCTCTGCGTGGGGGGCCACGCCGCCCAAGGATCTAGGTTGCCCGCCTGGTCGCCGGACATGGTGATGACGATGCGACGGGACATGAATAGGTAGAAGGTGGATTCCGGCGCACCCCTACCTGGCGCGCCAAATGTCGGATTTCGGGTTCCGGCAGACCCTTGAGGTTCGAACACTGGGGTGCGCGCGGAGATTTCGCCTTCTACCTACCTGCACCCCACCGCCTTGCTAAGATCTAAGCTATGGAAAGAACAACACATGAGACACAGGGTTTATACTAGTTTGGGCCACCGTTGTGGTGTAATACCCTACTCCAGTTTGTGGTGTGGTGGATTGCCTCTTGGGCTGATGATGATGAGCAATACAAGGAAGAACAGCCTCGCGAGGGTCTGTTCTTGGCTGGGGCGATGAGCTACTAGGAGGAGTTCAGTCACCCTTCTCTTTCTCTCTAGATTCTCTCTCTTCTCCGATCTCCCCTACCCTGGGGGTGGCTAGTCCTATTTATAGGCAAAGACCCTGGGCCTCTTCCCAAATATTGAGCGGAAAGGGCGCCAACAATTGGCCATTTTGAAGGGGAACATCTGGTACACTTATCCTGACTAAAGTTGGTCCTCGCCTGCCAAAGGCTCTGGTGGTGACGCTGGCTTGGGCTCCACAATGACCTCCTCCCTGTCGTTGGGCTGGTCTTGGTCTCGTTGCACCGAAACGGGTGCCTTTGCTTGATGCTCTCGCCTGCGCTTGCTCCCTTTGCACCAAAGAGGAAAGGAGGACACTGCGCGGGCTAGCGCCCGCCTGGCGCCCTTGGTCGTCATGGCTTGCGTCACGGGCACCTCATGAGGTACCCCGCCTTGATCTCTCCGCCTCCTCGCGAGCCAGCCTGATGAGGCCGTGCCTGAGGAAGCTCCGTGTCGTCCGCCCTGCGAGGCTTGGCCCCTCGCGAGGGTCTTGGGTCTGTGTTGATGAAGATGGGCCATGCTGGGCCCCCCTTTGAGCCACGCCGCAGGCCGCAGGCAGGCAAGTTTGGGGACCCCCCTTCCTATAACGCCGACATTTTACTAGCCATAGATTCATCAAAATAAGCAAACAACACAATAAAAACAGAATCTGTCAAAAACAGAACAGTCTGTAATAATCTGTAACTAACGCAAACTTCTGAAACTCCAAAAATTATAAAATAAACTGGTGGACCTGAAGAATTTTTCTAGTAATCATATGCAAAAAGAAGCAACTAAATAGAACTCTCCAGTAAAAAGTTATAGCTAATCTCGTGAGCGCTAAAGTTTCTGTTTTTGGCAGCATGATCATAAAGACTTCACCCAAGTCTTCCCAAAGGTTCTACTTGGCACAAACACTAATTAAAACATAAAACACATCTAAACACAATCTATATGGATTATTTATTCCTAAACAGAACCAAAAAGCAAGAAACTAAAATAAAGTTGGGTTGCCTCCCAACAAGCGCTATCGTTTAATGCCCCTAGCTAGGCATGATGATTTCAATGATACTCACATAAAAGATAGGAATTGAGACATAAAGAGAGCATCATGAAGAATATGACTAGCACATTTAAGTCTAACCCACTTCCTGTGCATAGGGATTTTGTGAGCAAACAACTTATGGGAACAACAATCAACTTGCATAGGAAGGTAAAACAAACATAACTTCAAAATTTTAAGCACATAGAGAAGAAACTTGATATTATTGCAATTCCTACAAGCATTTATTCCTCCCTCATAATAATTTTCAGTAGCATCATGAATGAATTTAACAATATAACCAGCACCTAAAGCATTCTCTTCATGATCTACAAGCATAGAAAATTTATTACTCTCCACATAAGCAAAATTCTTCTCATGAATAATAGTGGGAGCAAACTCAACAAAATAACTATCCTATGATTGAGAATTAAGATCAAGATGACAAGTTTCATGGTTATCATTATTCTTTAAAGAATAGGTGTCATCACAATAATCATCATAGATAGGAGGCATGCTTTCATCATAGTAAATTTGCTCATCAAAGCTTGGGGGACAAAAAATATCATCTTCATCAAACATAGCTTCCCCAAGCTTGTGTCTTTGCATATCATTAGCATCATGGATATTCAAGGAATTCATACTAACAACATTGCAATCATGCTCATCATTCAAGTATTTAGTGCCAAACATTTTAATGCATTCTTCTTCTAACACTTTGGCACAATTTTCTTTTCCATCATACTCATGAAAGATACTAAAAAGGTGAAGCGTATGTGGAAAACTCAATTCCATTTTTTTTGTAGTTTTCTTTTATAAACTAACTAGTGCTAAAACAAGAAACAAAAAGATTCGATTGCAAGATCTAAAGATATACCTTCAAGCACTAACCTCCCCGGCAACGGTGCCAGAAAAGAGCTTGATGTCTACAACACAACCTTCTTCTTGTAGACGTTGTTGGGCCTCCAAGTGCAGAGGTTTGTAGGACAGTAGCAAATTTCCCTCAAGTGGATGACCTAAGGTTTATCAATCCGTGGGAGGCGTAGGATGAAGATGGTCTCTCTCAAGCAACCCTGCAACCAAATAACAAAGAGTCTCTTGTGTCCCCAACACACCCAATACAATGGTAAATTGTATAGGTGCAGTAGTTCGGCGAAGAGATGGTGATACAAGTGCAATATGGATGGTAGATATAGGTTTTTGTAAACTGAAAATATAAAAACAGCAAGGTAGCAAGCGGTAAAAGTGAGCGTAAATGGTATTGCAATGAGTTGAAACAAGGCCTAGGGTTCATACTTTCACTAGTGCAAGTCCTCTCAACAATAATAACATTGTTGGATCATATAACTATCCCTCAACATGCAACAAAGAGTCACTCCAAAGTCACTAATAGCGGAGAACAAACGAAGAGATTATGGTAGGGTACGAAACCACCTCAAAGTTATTCTTTCCAATCAATCCGTTGGGCTATTGCTATAGGTGTCACAAATAGCCCTAGAGTTCGTACTAAAATAACACCTTAAGACACAAATCAACCAAAAGCCTAATGTCACCTAGATACTCCAATGTCACCTCAAGTATCCGTGGGCATGATCATACGATATGCATCACACAATCTCAGATTCATCTATTCAATCCAACACAAAGAACCTCAAAGAGTGCCCAAAGTTTCTACCGGAGAATCACGACGAAAACGTGTGCCAACCCCTATGCATAGGTTCATGGGCGGAACCCGCAAGTTGGTCACCAAAACATACATCAAGTGGCATGTGATATCCCATTGTCACCACATATAAGCACGGCAAGACATACATCAAGTGTTCTCAAGTCTTTAAAGACTCAATCCGATAAAATTACTTCAAAGGGAAAACTCAATCCATTACAAGAGAGAAGAGGGGGAGAAGAAACATAAGATCCAACTATAATAGCAAAGCTCGCGATACATCAAGATCGTGCCAAATCAAGACCACGAGAGAGAGAGAGATCAAACACATAGCTACTGGTACATACCCTTAGCCCCGAGGGTGAACTACTCCCTCCTCGTCATGGAGAGCGCCGGGATGATGAAGATGGCCACCGGTGAGGGTTCCCCTCTCCGACAGGGTGCCGGAACAGGGTCTTGATTGGGTTTTTGGTGGCTATAGTGGCTTGCGGCGGCAGAACTCCCGATCTGATCTCCGTTATGGAAGTTTTACGATACGTAGGTATATATGGGTGCAAGGGGTACGTTGGTGGAGCTACGGGGGCCCCACGAGGCAGGGGGCGTGCCCTAGGGCGGTGGGTGCGCCCCCCACCCTCGTGGGCAACCCGTATCTCCCCTGACATGCACTCCAAGTTCCCTGGGTTACTTTCCTTCCAAAAATAACTTCTCCAGTTGATTTCGTTCCGTTTCGACTTCGTCTGATATTCCTTTTCCTCGAAACACTGAAATAGGCATAAAACAGCAAATCTGGGTTGGGCCTCCGGTTAATAGGTTAGTCCCAAAAATAATATAAAAGTGGATAATAAAGCCCAATGTTGCCTAAAACAGTAGATAATATAGCATGGAGCAATCAAAAATTATAGATACATTGGAGACGTATCAGCGGCGTGCTTGCACGGACGGTCGCGGCCGCGCTTGGGCATCGGGGGACCGGGGCCCTCGCGAGGGGCCTTTCCCTTCTTGGCGGCAGAGAACTTCCTTCGTGGCGCCATCGGTGGCACTGCAAGCAATGGAGCAAAGAAGACGCAAGCAAGCGAGGAAGAGATGGGCGACGGGGGCTCCGCCCCCTCCCCATTTATAGCGGAAGAAGGCCAACTGGCGTCTCCCACGATCGCAGGTAATGATGGTTTTTCTTGCATGTCGCAGGGACTTGTCAAGTCATGTAGTTGCCGAGGCAGCGTGGGGAAGCGGAGATGCCCACGTCCAATCAACCGCCACGTGTCGACCAAGGCCGCAGGCTTTGGTGGCCCGCGGTGCTCTGAGCTTGACCCTTGGCTTCGCCGCGAAGCCAAGCCCAAGCGCACCTTGGGCCTGGGGGCTACTGTCGGTGTTCTGGGAATGGGGGTCCCCAGACTTGCCTGCCTGCGGCCCACAGCATGGCTAAGCCAGCAGGCCGTACGACCCATCTTCGCCAACAAGGCATCCAAGACCCTCGCGAGGGTCCAAGCCTCACGAGGCGGACGACGCAAGACCTCCTCTGGAGTGGCTTAGCCAGGCAGGCTCACGAGGAGTGGAGATATCAAGGCGGGGAAACCTCACGAGGCTCTAGTGACGTGAGCCATGACGAACGACACCAGGTGGGCGTCAGGCGGGCGCCAGCGCGCGCAGCATCCTTATTTCCTCTTTGGTGCTAAGGAGGCCAGCGCAAGCGAAGAGTACCAAGGCATCAGACAAAGGTTGCTATACTGGTGCAACGAGACCAAGACTAGGAGGATGGCAAGACGGAGGTCATCGTGGAGCCCAAGACGATGTCACCACCAGAGCTTTTCGCAGGCGAAGATTAGAATAACTTTTGTCAAGATAGCTTGTACTAGCGGTCCCCCTTCAAATTTACCCGCCGTTGTTGGCTCCCTTCCCGCTCAACATTTGGGAAGAGGACCAGGGCCTATATAAGTAGAGCTAGCCACCGTAGTAGTGGGGATCCGACCTTAGCTTGATCCAACCCGATCGAGAGCCTACCCACAAGAACACCTCAACCTCAGGAGGTTGTTCTTCCCTTGTACTGTTCATCATCAGCCCCAGAGGCAATCCACCACCACCACACTGGAGTAGGGTATTACACCACAACGGTGGCCCGAACCAGTATAAACCTCGTGTCTTTCTATGTTGCGAGTTCATCGAGTTCGTTCGCGAGATCTTAGCGAGCTAGGGCATAGATCGGTAGGAGGGAAAGGCTTCGTGCGCACCCCAATGTTCGAACCTTAAGGGTTTGCAGGAACCCCACATCTGACAGTGATGCAGGTTCAGGAGCCAGGAGCGGGCTCCATCCTTGAGATCCATGGGAAACCAGTTCGCCATGACTTTCTCATCGCCGTTGGCAGCTTCGATGCCCAGCTCGTAGAGCTGCAGGAACTCTGCGGGGTCGGCGGTGCCGTCGTAGCGAGGGGGCAGATCTGGCTTGAACTTGCCCGACCAGGCAATGCTATGCAGCTCGGGGGTGAAGGCGCGGCAGCCGGCCGTGGTTGCCGGGGCCCGCCTCGGAGGTGGAGCTTGGTCTCGGTGAGGTCCATGCATCGCCACTTCGGGCAGCGCGCAGTCTTGATGAGGCGGCGCGGGGAGCGCGGGTGCAGCATCTCGTGGACGAGGGATTTCTTGGCAGCTTCTCTCTTCACGCGTGGGCATCGGGCATGGCGGATCACGCCGTGGGGCCGCGCGCCTTGGCGCCAAGGCGCGGTCTTGAGGCAGAGGTGGCAGAGGTGTGCCATGAACCGCGTCGCCTGTGGCTGGCGAAGGGTGAGGCAGAGAGAGGGACGGCGCCGGGGAGCCCCATGCAGCGCGGACGAGCTCGGTGACACGGTCGAGCCACTCCTTGTAGAGGTCGTCAACCAGGTGGTAGCGCAGGAGCTCGTTCGCGGCGAGGAGTGCGGCCCGTGCCTCCATGGGAGCGCAGCGTGCGTGAGACGAAGAACCGGCCGGGGTCAGTGATGGAGTGGCGGTGCGGCCATCCTGCCGCACCGATGGGTGCAGCAAGGACGCTTGCTGCTTGTTCCCCGCCGGGCCGATGGCGGCGTTGGCAGCGGGAGACGGAGAGCGGTGCGGCGGCCCGCCGACAGGAGCCGTCTGGGTGACGCGGGCGGTGAGGGCAGCCCGGCGCTCAGCTCGAGCACGGCGAGCGTACGCCATGGAGACGACCGAGCGACGGAGCGACGAAGAAGGGAAGTTACGACGCACCCCTACCTGGAGCACCAAATGTCGGATGTGGGGTTCTGGCAAAACCCTTAAGGTTCAAACTCTGGGGTGCGCGCGAAGTCTTTCCCTCCTACCGATCCATGCCCTAGCTCAGTAAGATCTCGTGGACGAACTCAAAACACAGAAAGACACGAGATTTATACTGGTTCAGGCCACCGTTGTGGTGTAATACCCTACTCCAGTGTGTGTGTGGTGGATTGCCTCTTGGGCTGATGATGAACAATACAAGGGGAAGAACAGCCTCCTGAGGTTGAGGTGTTCTTGTGCTTGTCGAACTTGTGTGGGTGAGGACTCGATCAGCTCAACCTTCTCTACTGTGGTGGCTAGTTCTACTTATGTAGGCCCTGGTCCTCTTCCCAAATATTGAGCGGGAAGGGAGCCAACAATGGCGGGCAAATTTAAAGGGGGACAACTAGTACAAGCTATCCTGACAAAAGCGGTCTTTGCCTGCAAAAGGCTCTGGTGGTGATGCCGTCTTGGGCTCCATGATGACCTCCGTCTTGCCGTCCTTCTGATCTTGGTCTCGTTGCACCGGTATGGCAACCTTTGCCTCATGCCTTGGTACTCCTTGCTTGCGCTTGCCTCCTTAGCACCAAAGAGGAAGCAAGGACACTGCGCATCCTGGCACCCGCCTGGCGCCCGCCTGATCTCGATCGTCATGGCTTACGTCACTTGAGCCTCGCGAGGTTTGCCCCGCCTTGATATCTCCGCTCCTCGTGGGCCTGCCTGGTTAGGCCACTCCCGAGGAGGTCTTGTGTCATCCGCCTCGCGAGGCTTGGCCCCTTGCGAGGGTCTTGGATGCCGTGTCGATGAAGATGGGTCGTACGGCCCACTAGCTTAGCCACGCCGTGGGCCGCAGGCAGGCAAGTCTGGGGACCCCCGTTCCCAGAACGCCGACACAAAGGTCCTCAGCATTTCAGGCTCTTGTGATAGGGAAACATTGATGGCACCTTGGAAGGTGTTTGGTGCCCCTGTCAACCCAAAACCAACAACCAGGAATTCAAAATGCCCATGATGGGTTTGAAATGCTGTCTTGTACTCTTCTCCAGGAGCTAATCTAATTTTATGATATCTAGCTCTGAGATCCAGCTTTGTAAACCATTGAGCACCATGTAATTCATCCAGGAGTTCATCTATCACAGGCATAGGATAGTTTCCCTTGATTGTAAGTGCATTCAGGTGCCTATAGTCCTCCACTAGCCTCCATGTATGATCCTTCTTTTTGACCAAGAGAATAGGTGAAGAAAAGGGACTACTACTCCTTCTAATGACAACAGAATCCAACATCTCTTGGATTTGCTTCTCTACCTCGTCCTTCAGCTCTAGGGCAAGCCTGTAGGGCCTGTGAGAAAAGGGTCTGGCACCAGGAATAAGAGGAATGGCATGATCACAAGCTCTTTCAGGAGGTAAACCAACTGGGACAGCAAACACATCTTTGTATTCCTCAATAAGTTCCTGAATTTCTGGTATGAGAGTGGGAGCATTTTCATCAGTCTCTACAGACAGTTATATGATGGTATAAGCAAACTCAACAGGTGTTGCCCCTTGAATTGTTACAGACTGACCATGCAAGGGGAAGGACATCCATTGTTGTTCCTAGTCTACTATCATTGGACTATGTTTAGCTAACCAGTCCATACCCAGAATTCCCTCATATCAGCTGAGAGGCAAGATTCTAAGGTCATGTTCAAACTGAACTCCTTGCACTGACCATTGGCACTTTGGTACATAGTTTTCACAACTTATAATTCCTCCATTAGCAACCTTCACCTTCATTGCTGTACATTTCTGCACTCCTGCCAATGTGCTTGTTGAATTGGTATCCACAAAGGAATGGGTACTGCCTAAATCTACCAAGAATGTTCTCTGTTGTCCTTGAATAACAACACTTAATTGGAAGGCCTTGTTGTGGGCTGATTTCCCTTCAGCTGCTTCTGATATAGCCATAAGATTCACTTCTTCATCCTCATCAGTAAGCAGATCTTCTGTTGATGTGCTCTGAAAAATTCAACCATTTCTTGTACCATATGCAGTGATACTGTTTGTTTGCATTGGTGGTCTCTGCTCCATTTCTCTCCACACATGAAACACAGGCCCTTGGCCTTGTGGTAAGATCTTAGTGCTTCCCATTTGTCCTCACCCAGCTTCTGTCTTTGAACATCTGAATTAGTTCGTCTACCTTTAGCAGTTTTGGTCGTAGCTGGTTTGGCCGAAGTGACTGCCAATGTATACTGTTGTCGCTTGACAGAATGGCCTTGTTGAGGAGCAGAACTGGTCAGTGACTCATACAATAACACTAGTTCATAAGCTGCATCCAGATCTGACGGTTGCTGTACTGCCACCAGCACTCTGACAGTCGGGTTCAGTCCATCGATGAATTTGGTAACATAATGCACAGACTCTGGAACGGCCTCATGCACAGATAGTTGATCATATAGTTCAGCAGACTGCTCCACATAATCTTCCACTGAGCCTGTCTAAATTATGCTGTGGAATTTCCGAACCAGCGCCTGATGCTGATTTCGACCAAATTGGCACTGTAGCAGTCTTCAGAAATCTTCCCAGGATGCATTTGGTGCTCTTCTCTGAACCGATTCCAACCATCGTGCTGCTGCACCTTCGAACAGAGTGGAGGCGAATTGGACCCAGAGATGCTTCGGCGTGCCACACATGCAAAAATAATCTTCACATCTCGATTGCCAGAGCCTCGGATTGGTGCCATCAAAGCGGGGCAGATCGATGCACGGTCCAAATCCGTAGGTGTCAGTATTCTCTCGGTGTAATTCAACTAGTCGCAAACTGAAAACTGGATTGTGGTCGGGTCTCGTACCTCTGGCCGGTGGTGGAATGTACGGAGCGTGATCCTTTCCCTTGGCCATTGGAGCAGACCGGCTGCCCTCAGGGGCGGCGTCTCCGTTGGCGGTCGCAGATTGGCTTGCCGGCGGTCGACCTCGTGTGGGTGAAGTGGAGACGGAAGGCGGGCGTTCCAGCCCGGTGCGAAGCTCGTCCACGTCGATGTCAATCGACAGCTTGAGGTCATCGATGCGCGTCGTCAGATCGCCCACGATGGACCGCATTGACTTAGCCGCTTCCTCCTCTTGGCGCTTGAAGCGTACGTCGAGGGACTCCGCCAGGTCGGCCTTGAGGAACTCGTACACCGCCTTCATCGCCGGCGACATGCTCTCCATAGCTTCACGGCGGCGGTGCGCCGCAAACCTCGTCGTGTGGGGATGATGGAGCGGAACTTGTTGCGCCAGGATCGATGCTCTGATGACAATTGTAAGAGACTAATCACTCTGATCGATCTATCTTAGTTCATATGCTCATATCTCAATTATTACTGGAGAATTCGAATTGAGGAGGAAGGAGGACGGAACAGAACCAGCCAACACTCACACCAACTATCCTATCCAATCCTCGGCCGAGGCCACCACCACCGCACGCTACAGAGCCACTTATACAGCTAAATAGTGTTTAGTTAGCGGGCCCATTCTGGGCCGCGTAGACGAGCTGGAGCTTGAATGCTTCTCTTGGGCCTGGCCTGCTGCTCTCTTGCTGGATTGCCCTGTAGTGCTTCAGGTGTTGTCGTTGGATCATCCGTAGAGCTGCTGACAATCCGCCTTGCAACTGAAGCCGCGGCAGAAGCGAAGGCGCGCCGAATCGGGGCGGCTCACGGGCAGGGCGAGGGCGAGCTGGAGACTCGGAGAGCCGGCGGAGACGAGAGCAACCCAGCGATGTGTGTCGGCGGCGACTTGGAGAGAGGCCGCAAGGGCGGCTCATGGTCGGCTCAATCCTAATGGCGAGTTGGAGCCATGGCCGTGAGGAGTGACAGCGGGAGACCGGAGGTGCTCCGGCGAGGGCGGGTCATGGCCACTCGTGGACGGTGGCGGCTCAGGTTGAGGGCGGGTCATGTTCTGAACCGGCAGGTGCGGTTGGCGGCGTGAGGCGATGCTTGGCGGCTCGTCTCATGGCGGTAACTGGAGCAAAGGTCCGAGTCGAGGTGTCGGGCATGACTCGGCAGGGTGACTCACAACGACGGGGCGGCTCTACGCTGTTGCAGCTAAGGCAGACTAACAAGGCGGAGGCCGGCGACTCACAGCGGCGTCTTGGCACAGACATATCAGAGGCGGAGAGCAGCGGAGGTAGATGCGGGTTGAGGCGAGGCGACTCGGTAGGTAATCGAAAGGGAAGCAGCGGAGGCGGCTTGACCGCGCAAGGAGGTACCGCGAGGCGCGATCATAACGATGATGCGGGTCAACATGCCGTCGTGGCGACTCACATCAACAGAGGAATCACGAGGTTGGACCGAATTGAGCCGCGACGGCGACTCGAATTAAGCCAAGGCCATGATGGCAGCAGGGCGGGAAACGGCGAAAGCGTCTCGCCCTAGAGGTGAGGTGAAACCGGAGTGGCTTGGCACGACAATGGAGACGAGGCTAGCGCAACGGCGACTCATAACAGAGGCGGGCAGCTCGCGGTAGTGTTGACTCGCAGGTGGCTTAGAGCAATGCGGCGAGACGAAAACAACCACGAGGAGGAGGCAAGGCGCAGAAAAGCGATCCAGAGCAGGGGCTAGACCCGGCGGCGGTTACTCGATGGCGAGTTGAAAACCGTGGTGGAATCCGTTTGGTTTAGGCCAGCGCGCGACCGGGCCGTGGCGGACGCGGAATCCGGCTATTTGAAGTCATCGAGCTAGCAGAGTCCGCTGATTTGGAGCGAGGCAAGATGGTTGTGGCCGGCTTAAGGGCGAGGTGGTGGGTGTAGAAGCGACAACGCAGGACGACTGAAGCAAACGGCGGCTATGGCCGCATCAACGGAGGCAACTTGGCGAGATAGCAAAGGTGGATTTGACCGGCTCATGGTGCAGCACCGGCCCGAGGCCGTCGCGGGTCGACGGAGGCCGCGGAGGCAGTGGTGAGGCCGCTCCAGCGAGGGCCGCTCGCAGCACCAACTTAAAGGCGAGTGAGGGATTCCTCGATTAGGGGGTGTTCGGATAGCCGGACTATACCTTCAGCCGGACTCCTGAACTATGAAGATGCAAGATTGAAGACTTCGTCCCGTGTCCGGAGGGGACTTTCCTTGGCGTGGAAGGCAAGCTTGGCGATGCGGATATTCAGATCTCCTACCATTGTAACCGACTTTGTGTAACCCTAACCCTATCCGGTGTCTATATAAACCGGAGGGTTTTAGTCCGTAGGGGACAACTCCAACATACAACAATCATACCATAGGCTAGCTTCTAGGGTTTAGCCTCCTTGATCTCGTGGTAGATCTACTCTTGTACTACCCATATCATCAATATTAATCAAGCAGGACGTAGGGTTTTACCTCCATCAAGAGGGCCCGAACCTGGGTAAAACATTATGTCCCTTGTCTCATGTTACCATCCGCCTAGACGCATAGTTCGGGACCCCATACCCGAGATCCGCCGGTTTTGACACCGACATTGGTGCTTTCATTGAGAGTTCCTCCGTGTCATCGCTTTTAGGCCCGATGGCTCCTTTGATCATCAACAACGATGCGGTCCAGGGTGAGACTTTTCTCCCCGGACAGATCTTCGTCTTCGGCGGCTTTGCACTGTGGGCCAATTCGCTTGGCCACCTGGAGCAGATCGAAAGCTATGCCCCTGGCCATCAGGTCAGATTTTTAAACTACACGGCTGATATCTGCGAGGACTTAATCTCTGATGGATTCGAGCCCCAGCCAAGCGCGCCGCACTGTCTCAATGGGCATGATCTAGCTCTGCCACCGAACAGTGTCCTGGAGGCCGCACTCGCATTGGTTCCGACCCTTAATTCGGAGCCTATTGCGCCGATCGAGGATGAGTGGTTGGACGCCGCCTCGGGGGATGCGATCTCAAAGGCGATCCAGCCGAATGCCAGCCCTGCACCCCACAAGGCCCGTGACTCCGAGGGGCCGGATTCATCTTCAGACTCCGAGCCCTCCGCGCGCCCGCCGATCGAATCCGACCGGGCGCCGATCATGGAGTTCACCACTGCGGACATCTTTCAGCACTCACCCTTTGGCGACATTCTGAAGTCACTAAAGTCTCTCACTTTATCAGGAGAGCCCTGGCCGGACTACGGTCAGCAAGGTTGGGATACGGACGATGAAGAAATTCAAAGCCCACCCACCACCCATTTGGTAGCCACCGTCGATAATTTACACGACGTGCTCAACTTTGACTCTGAAGACATCGACGGTATGGACGACGATGCAGGAGACGCATATGAACCAACACCTATAGGGCATGGAACAACCACATCATCTCATGATGTGTACATGGTGGATACACCTAAAAGAAGCAACAACGATGAACACGGGGAGGCAACGAGGGATCGATCTCTCGAAAAGCAACCAAAGCGGCGGCGTAAATGCCACCCAAAGCCCCGCCTCGACACAGACCCTGCCATAGAGCAGGACAAGCTGGCAGACGACGAGCATGCCTTAGAGCAACCATCCAAACAGGGCAACTTAGATAAAGAAACCGAACAGCCCGTCCCCGGCAAAAAAGGCATTCCGGACGACCTTACGCCGGATAAGCCCACGGAGCAGAAGAACCTCCACAAAAGGCTCGTTGCAACCGCACGTAGCCTGAAAAAGCAGAAGCGGAAGCTAAAAACTGCGGAGGATGCACTCAGAATCAGATGGAGCAAAGTAATCAACACCGCAGACAAATACGGCGACAGTCGCCGCACTAAAAGTTATCCGAAGCGAAAGCTACTGCCTGAATTCGACGAAGAGGCCTTAGAGCCCTCCATTCAAAAAGTAAGAAAGCCACCCGGTCGGATAGACGACCCCATGGCCAGCATAAAGCGGCAAGCGGGGCCGCACTTAAGCCGGCATGCGACCCACTTAAGGATTCGCATAAAAAAGATGGCCCAGCCGGGTCCATTTATGGGCCAAGAAAGCAAGCTCTCGTAAGCAATGCAATAAAGCCAGTATCCGAATCCGGCACACCCAAATACAAGGGCGCCACGCACCCCCTATGTTTCACTGATGAGGTCTTGGATTATGAATTTCCAGCGGGATTCAAACCCGTAGACATAGAGGCATACGACGGAAGAACAGACCCTGGAGTCTGGATCGAGGATTATATCCTTCACATACATATGGCCAGAGGAGATGACCTCCACGCCATAAAATATTTACCCCTCAAGCTTAAAGGGCCAGCCCAGCATTGGCTCAAAAGCCTTCCTGAAAACACAATTGGAAGTTGGGAAGAGCTCGAGGACGCGTTCCGAGCAAATTTTCAAGGGACCTATGTCCGCCCTCCGGATGCAGACGATCTCAGTCACATAACTCAACAACCCGGAGAGTCAGCTCGGCAATTCTGGAATAGATTTCTTACTAAAAAGAATCAGATAGTCGATTGTCCGGACGCCGAAGCCCTAGAAGCTTTTAGGCACAACGTCCGAGACGAATGGCTTGCCAGACACCTCGGCCAATAAAAGCCAAGAACAATGGCCGCATTGACAAGCCTCATGACCCGCTTTTGCGCAGGTGAGGACAGCTGGTTGGCAAGATGTAGCACCAGTGACCCAAGTACATCCGAAACTAGGGATGGAAACGGAAAACCGCGACGCAACAAGGATCGTCGCTGGACTAAGGAAAACAGTCCGAAGAGCATGGCAGTCAACGCCGGATTCAAAAGCTCACGACAGAATCAGAAAAAGCCGCCCCTCCAGGATAACAGAGATGATTTATCCAACCTAAACAAAATCCTGGACAGGATATGTCAAATACACAGTACTCCCGGGAAGCCTGCTAACCATACCCACAAAGACTGTTGGGTATTCAAACAATCCGGCAGACTCAACGCCGAACACAAGGGGCTCGACACACCAAGCGAAGACGATGACGAACCCCAAAAGCAGAGCACCAGGAAACAAAAGAATTTTCCACAAGAAGTAAAAACAGTAAACTTACTTCACATTACAAAATATGCGGCACCCATAAAGGTACGCGCCATACGGCCTATCCCAAAGGAGTCTCACCACTGGTTGTCAAAACCAATCGTCTTCGATCATCTGGACTATTCTAGAAGTATCAGGAACGCAGGCTGGACTGCCTTGGTACTCGATTCAATAATTGACGGACTCCAGTTTACAAATGTCTTGATGGACGACGGCAGTGGTCTAAAACTGATATATTAGGACACACTCCGCCACATGGGGATAGACCCAACCAGAATTCACCACAGCAAAACCTCCTTTCAAGGGGTAACGCCAGGGCCGGACACCCATTGAATGGGTTTTCTCTGGCTCGAAGTTATATTCAGCTCTACCGATAACTTCCGCCGTGAAAAGCTGCCTTTCCACATTGTCCCATTCTCAAGTCGCTATCAAGCACTGCTAGGACGCGAAGCTTTCGCCCGCTTTAACGCAATACCGCATTATGCATCTCTTACGCTTAAGATGCCCGGTCCACGAGGCCCCATCTCTTTAAAGGGAAAGCATTGAGTGCGCCTCCCCCGAGTGGAGGATTGTGCGGCCGCTTTAACAGCCCCACAATAAAATGGCTTCACCAGCCATAACATCCGAACAGGTCATTAAGACCACGGACGCGGATAGACAAGTCCGGCACCCAAGTATCATTGATAAAGGCTTAGTGGCCATATACCCCTGCCCTAGGGGCTCCGCACACATAAAATAAGAGACAATAAAGCTCAATTTTACATATTTTTACTTTATACTTTGTTTAATGTAACTTTTGTTCAGCACGACCTTTTTTCAACTTAGTTCCTCTCTTTTACAGATGAATATCGTGCTGCGCCCGTCCAGGATACGGCACAACGGAGACACAGGCGCAAACGTGCAGCAGGGACCCGTTACAAGGATTCTTTTCAGATTAAGACCCTGCGTAAACCTTTTTTACTGTCTCTTGTTGATACACATCCCCTGGTTCTCTATAGTATAACCAAGGAGGAGGCTGGCGTCTTGGCATGTGGCCACGTCAGAATTTCTGCGCGTACCTGGACACTAGGGGCTTATACCTAAGAGCGTTGCCTCGCCCGCTCTCATAAAGACCGAATACCTTAGGGAGTGTTCGGTGTCGCGAGTTTGGCCTTATATGCATCAGCTCCGAATCATGTCTTTGGTCAAATGATGGGTTTCCCGGCTCCTGTGTTCGGCCGCCTTACGTTTCGCTCTATCGGCTAAGGCGGCACCAGGAGAACTACTGCGATTGTGCCCCGGTTTGGCCGGGCGAGCACCTCAGTAGAGAAAGCCGAAAACTGACTGTCATGATATAGCACGAGACTGGTCAACCACTCGATGACTCACCAGAATCTATAGGATTCCTCCGCATTAACGAAGGGCCGTTTCCCGGCCAGGCACATATGCGCCCCGACTTCGGGCGAGCGCAGGTGCCACCAGGGGCTATTTAAGTAGCCTCACCGTCAAGCTCCTATGGCTAAGTGAAAGTGTTAAAGCATTATAGTCCGGTTGCCTAGCTCGCTGCTCTATCACCTCCTTTGTAGGACCAAGACGTTGGATTAAGTGTGAAAATGCGTCTTCTACAAGCACCCCCGCACTATGTGCGTGGGGGCTGAAGCCAACGACTGCCATCTTTCAGATTATATATATATTTTTTAAACGGCCGCACAGGAGGTGTTACAATACTTGTAGGCACAAGTATAAAAAGTTTCTACAATTCATCAAACTACCGCCTTACAATGGCACATGCTATTCGAACATAGCATCCTTCAAGCACTGCGTCTCTATTACACGAGCGCCTTCAAGGACTTCCTGAAAATAGTGCTTGTAGGGTACTCGGCTTTTGTCCGAATCTTAGGATGCAACAACGGTGGTCTCCATCCCCGCCCAGTATGTCTTGACACGGGCAGGAGCCATCTGTGCGCCCTCTATGCATGCTGGCCTCTTCATTGCATCGATACATGGCACCGCACCAAGGAGTTGCTGCACCAAGCTGAAATAACTCTTCGGCTCCGATCTCCCCGGCCACAAATAACTCATGACGCACTTCATGGCGAGTCCGGACAACCTATTCAGCTCGGCCCATTCGGCCAGACGATCGGCCACTGACAGTGGACGCTCTGGATTGTGGAACTGCGACCAAAAGAGTTTCTCCACTTCGCGATCTCTTTGATCTCGAAAGTGTTCGGTCGCATCAGCAGCACTTGCCGCCAAATCCAGATAGGTGTCCGTCGTACTCCATAGCCGGTCCAACGGAGCATGCTTAGGATCACAAAACTTCCTCCGCAGCATAAAGGGATTTCCAGCCGCGATCTCTCCGGCTTCACAAAGCTCCTTCCTCGCAGCTCTCATCATAGAGCGAGCATCCTTGGCATCGGCAACGGCTTTCTTCAAGTCCGTCTGTTCCGCTCGATCTTGTTTTTCCAGAAGCTTGCAACGGTCAGCAGCGCTCTTTAGCTTCACGACCATCTCGGCCATCTCTTTCTTGCTTCGGCAGTGAGCAGCCTGTTCGGCTCTCAGCTCTTCAAGGGCCTTCTCGGCAGCCGCATCACTTTTTTTGGCTTGTTCCTTAGCGCAGGAAAGTTCCGCCCGAAGACTCTCCACGGCGGCCGCACCATCTGCATCAAGCATATACATTGTAAGATACTGACATAAAGCTCCTCTTACCAGGTGTCGCCCGAGGAATTACATACCTTGAGCCTCATCAAGCCGCTTGTTGACAAGCGCAATGTTGGCATCTGCCACGTCAAGTTGCCGCTTTAGCTCGGCAAAATCATCAGTCCGGCTGGATTCCGGACACTTCGCCACCTACATTCAAAGGCGGCATTTTAGACCTAGGATTACGATCCTCTGCGCGCCGTCACTTCTGACAACGCACAGAGTCTCAGGGGGTACTATCTACACAGGGCGCATCTTATTTATGCGCAACTGTCAGAAAATGTACATCATTTCGCGTACCTCAAAACCTGCCAGTAAACTTCTGACAGCCTCGTGCAATCCGCTTTCCGCGGACGAAATCCTCTCAATCACTGTGCCCATCAATGCACGGTGCTCCTCTGAGATAGAAGCTCGCCCCAGCAGATTCATCAGCTCCTCCGGCCGAGCACCAGACGCCGCCGGACTTGTCCTATGGCCTCTTCCGCAGGCCAGACGCGGAGAACCTTGGGGGGGCACATAGCTATCTTCCGCCCCTGCCGGATTCGGAGAAACCCTCCGCGATGACACCTCAGGGTCGCCCACCTCGCTAGGTGGCGCGGCAGGCGGAGGCGTTCCGCTCTCCATCATCTCTGGAAGAAGGTCGCCCGAAGACAAACTCTGCTGAGAAGGGCTGAGGTCCGAACTACAAGGTAAAATTTCGGTTAATCTTCTCAGATATAAAACAAGGATTTCTCTCTCAAAAATACAATCTTCCTCTACTTACGGCTCGCTGGAGGGCTGGTCCCCTTGAGGGCATAATTCGGCCGAGGTACCCCCCGGCGTAGGACCCTCTGACGAGGATTTTTCCCCCCGCTTTGAGGCCATGGTCTCCGGGTCTTCAGAGGCGGTCCTTTTCTTCCCCGGAGGAGATGAATTTTCGGTTCCTTCCCTCCGAATAGCCTCCTTCGAGGAGGCCGCAGTTTCCTTGTCCCCTCCTTCACTTTCCTTCAAAGGCACGATCTTCAACATCCTGACTAGGACGGGATCCGGCCTGGTCTCAGGGAGGGGAGCCGGACACCTGATCAACTTTGCTTTCGCTATCCACTCCTATTTAAAAGGATAGCTCTTTTAGGGGCAAGATTATGACAAATATACGGATAACGATTCCGAGCACAAGGCTACTTACTTGAGTATCCGGGCGGTTGCAGCTCAGACCTGCGTCCTCGGTCAAATCCGGACACATTGCTTGTGATCCGAAGAACAGTTTATACATCTCTGCGGGAGTTGCGCCCATAAAATGCTGGAGAGCTCGCTGTCCCTCCGGATTAAACTCCCATAGACGAAGGGAGCGGCGTTTGCGGGCAGTGTTCGGCGGATCAGCATGACTTGCGTCACTTTGACCAAGCTGAGACCTCCTTCTAAGAGATCCCTGATGCGGCCCCGCAACAAAGACACGTCCCGGGGTGGCCCCCCAATCTAGGCCTTTATTGACCCACAACTCTAGCTGCTTTGGGGGACCCGAGCGAAAGGCAGGCGGCGCCACCCACTTGGTGCCCCTGGGAGCGGTAATGTAGAACCACTCTCGTTGCCACAAGCAGAGCTCCTCTTGAAGAGGGCCCTCGGGACATGAAGCATCGGCCTTCTTACGTCTGACAGCGCCTCCGCACTCTGCGTGCCGTCCCTCAATCATCTTCGGCTCTACCTTAAAGGTCTTGAGCCATAATCCGAAGTGAGGAGTAACAAGGAGGAACGCTTCACACACTACGATGAATGAGGAAATATGGAGGATGGACTCCGGAGCTAAGTCATGGAATTCCAGCCCATAGTAGAACATCAACCCCCTCACGAAGGGATCCATTGGGAAGCCTAACCCCCGAAGGAAGTGAGACACGAACACCACACTCTCACCAGGCTGGGGACTGGGAATGGCCTGCCCATGAGCAGGCAACCGGTGCAAAATTTCGCCGGTCAAGAACTTGGCCTCTCTCAACTTTAGCACGTCCTCCTCCGTGACGGAGGAGGGCATCCATCGGCCTCGAAGGTCGGAACCGGACATTGTCGAAGGTCCGAAGCGCCTGGAATCTGGAGCCTAGAGTGTTGGAACTCGAGACGACGGGCGAACTCATTTGAGATTGAAAAGGAGCAACGCCTTGGTCTCTTTATAAGAGGTTGAATACCAAGGGCCCTCCCCGTAACCGTTTGGGACTCGCCTTTAATCGAGCAAACATACTAACGGGCACGATTGGGTTACCCACGTCCGTATTGATGAGAATCCCGTAAATAAAGGGGACACGATCTCTGCTTTGACAAGACGTGTCAAGGAAACTGCCTCGCAAAATACGCTGAGGTGGGGGCAAAAACGATTCGAATAAAGGCTTGGTCGTAGTGTGATGTCATGCTACGGAATACATCAGCATATTAGATTTGTGTTAATATTATTCACTCTATGGCAATATGTGGAAACTTATTTTGCAGAGCCGGACACTACCCTTAGTGTTTACAAACTTTTATGAAGAACTTGGAGGAGGAACCCGCCTTGCAATGCCGAAGACAATCTGCGCGCCGGACTCGTCGTCATTGAAGCCTGGTTCAGGGGCTACTGAGGGAGTCCTGGATTAGGGGGTGTTCGGATAGCCGGACTATACCTTCAGCCGGACTCCTGGACTATGAAGATGCAAGATTGAAGACTTCGTCCCGTGTCCGGAGGGGACTTTCCTTGGCGTGGAAGGCAAGCTTGGCGATGCGGATATTCAGATCTCTACCATTGTAACCGACTTTGTGTAACCCTAACCCTATCCGGTGTCTATATAAACCGGAGGGTTTTAGTCCGTAGGGGGCAACTCCAACATACAACAATCATACCATAGGCTAGCTTCTAGGGTTTAGCCTCCTTGATCTCGTGGTAGATCTACGCTTGTACTACCCATATCATCAATATTAATCAAGCAGGACATAGGGTTTTACCTCCATCAAGAGGGCCCGAACCTGAGTAAAACATTGTGTCCCTTGTCTCCTGTTACCATCCGACTAGACGCACAGTTCAGGACCCCCTACCCGAGATCCGCCGGTTTTGACACCGACAGTGAGGTCACGCCCATAATTAAAACTCATTTTCGGGTCGTGGTCTTCCTTATCTTTTGTTAGCAGATGACTGCTGCAAAAACTGCAGATAAACTCTCCAGGGATTATCCGATTGTAGCTTATCTAAACGTCTCCGGCAGTTACCCTTCCCTGATACAATACTTAGTAGCCACGCATATGATTGTTCCATCAAAACTGCCAATGCATATGTCCTGACAATATAGTTGACCTTTTGACTTGTTCCTTCCTGTAAATACTTTGTTGTATTGCCAGATGCACCAAGTATACGTTTGGTTTGGTTGCCTATCTCCGACTCATCCATGGCGAGCAGCGCCCTAGCATCTTGGCACACTCATAGAAACTAGCGGCTCAGCAGCTCATATTCTCCTTTTGGCCCTTTACACGAGCAATACCACACCGCTTTACTAGAAGAAGAACCAATACTATCCATCAACAGTAGCAGTGGCTTTTTGAAGCATGGCGGCTCATGGCGCGGTGACTCGCCGCAGAAGCGGGTCGAGGCTGGGCAGCTCAAGGTTCCCCTGGCGAGGTAGGGCCAAGCTTAGAAGTGGCGTCTCGGGACCGCGACACTAAATACTCGGACTCGATGGGTTACCACGACATGTGTTGAGGATGTTTGACCACGCAACCCTAACTCTGTTGATCTTAAATATCATACTCTGTTGTTTTGACTGTTCGTCAATGATGTGATCTTCTGCGCTGGGTCTGTTCATCCGGCACATCGCGAGTTTATCAATCCCTGAAGAGATCCCTTCAAGATCTCAACACCACCGTGCGCGGGCCCCATGATGGGCGCCAACTGTCGTGGAATTGTCACGGCAGATGTCCTAGTGTGAGGACTTAGTCGTGCGACCAATGCATCTATGTGGTAGCTTGAGAGGGGTTGAGCGGAATCGAGAGACGCAACACAAGACAAGGATTTAGACAGCTTCGGGCCCCGGGAAACATCATCCGGTAACAACCCTACATGATTTTGTGGCTAGGTCTCATTATCATCATGAGGGAGTCGCCATAAACCGACTCTCCTAGTTATGTCTAGCCCTAAGATTCTTTTTTCTCTCCCTCTTGGGGTGCCCTGCCCCTCCTTATATAAGTTGAAGGGGCGGGTTACATGTAGAGTCCATCTCGGACTAAGACTTAAACTATTTTAATTTCTCATCACGGACTTCTCTCCATGGGCTTCTTAACGTCTTGGGCTTCTTAACGTTTTGGGCTTATTAACCCCAGGCTACTCTATCACAATCTGACTTAAACATCTAGCTTAAACATCTACCGGCTTAAACATCTGTTGGCTTAAACATCTGGCATAACATGTGTCGGCTTAAACATCGGGCTTAACATCTTCCGGCTTAGACATCTAACTTAACATCTGGCTTAACATTTTCTGGCTTACCAATGAAACACCAAGCCCCAGCCGGGTCATATCTCCGGTCGGGTCATACCGCGGGGTATATCCCCGACAGCTGGCGAGGGAGTCCTGGATTAGGGGGTGTTCGAATAGCCGAACTATACCTTAAGCGGGACTCTAGGACTATGAAGATACAAAGTTGAAGACTTCGTCCCATGTCCGGAAGGATCATTTCTTGGCGTGGAAGGCAAGCTAGGTGTGCGGATATTCGAGATCTCCTACCATTGTAACCGACTCTGTGTAACCCTAACCCTATTCGGTGTCTATAAACCGGAGGGTTGTAGTCCGTAGGACAACCATCATCATACACAATCATACCATAGGCTAGCTTCTAGGGTTTAGCCTCCTTGATCTCGTGGTAGATCCACTCTTGTACTACCCATATCATCAATATTAATCTAGCAGGAGTAGGGTTTTACCTCCATCGAGAGGGCCTGAACCTGGGTAAAATAAAGTGTCCCTTGTCTCCTGTTACCATCCGACCTTGACGCACAGTTCGGGACCCCCTACCCGAGATCCGCCGGTTTTGACACCGACATTGGTGCTTTCATTGAGAGTTCCTCTGTGTCGTCGCTTTTAGGCCCGATGGCTCCTTTGATCATCAACAACGACGAGGTCCAGGGTGAGACTTTCCTCCCCGGACAAGATCTTCGTCTTCGGCGGCTTCGCTCTGCGGGCCAATTCGCTTGGTCATCTGGAGCAGATCGAAAGCTACGCCCTGGCCATCAAGTCAGGTTTAGAAGCTTAAACTACACAGCTGATATCTGCGGAGACTTGATCTTCGACGGATTCGAGCCACAGCCAAGCGCGCCGCGCTATCTCGAGGAGCATGATATAGCTCTGCCTCCGAATAGCACCCTGGAGGCCGCACACGCTCCGGCCCCGATCTTTGACTCGGAGCCCGCTGCATTCTCTGAGGATGAACGGTCGGACGTCACCCTGGGGGCTGCGATCTCAAAGGCGATCGAGCTGAACGCCAGCCCTGTACTCCACACGGCCCAGGACTCCAAGGAGCCGGACTCTTCTCCGAACTCCGAGCCTTCTGCGCCCCCGCCGATCGAATCTGATTGGGCGTCTGTAATGGAGTTCACCGCCGCGGACATCTTTCAGTGCTCACCTTTCGGTGATATCCCGAATTCTCTCAAGTCTCTCTCTTTATTAGGAGAGCCTAGGCCGGACTATGGTCTGCGAGGTTGGGATTCAGACAACGAAGAAATTCAAAGCCCACCCACCACCCACTTAATAGCCACTGTCGACGATTTAACCGACATGCTTGACTTCGGCTCCGAAGACTTCGACGGTATGGACGACGAAGGAGGAGACGAAGAAGAACCAGCACCTGTAGGGCGCTGGACCACCACCTCGTCATATGACATATATATGGTGGATGCTCCAAAGGATGCGGATGGCGATGGAGCAGCGGAAGACGACACATCGAAAAAACCGCAAAAACATCGGCGCCAACGGTGCCGTTCTAAATCCCGCCACAGCAGAAACGGTGATTCCGGCATGGGAGATAATACTACCCCGGACAGCGCCGAAGAACACCAGAACCAGCAAGATTCGGCGCAGGAAGATGGAAAAGCCAGCCCTCAGGAGAGAGCGGCAGAACAAGAGGTTGAGGATGATAACTACATGCCTCCCTCCGAAGACGAGGCAAGCCTCGACGACGACGAATTCGTCGTACCATCAGACCCTGCCGAACAAGAGCGTTTTCAATGCAGGCTTCTAGCCACGGCCAACAGCCTAAAGAAAAAGCAGCAACAGCTTAGAGCTGATCAAGATTTGCTAGCTGATAGATGGACTGAAGTCCTTGCGGCCAAAGAGTATGAACTCGGGCGCCCCTCCAAAATTTATCCTAAGCACAGGCCGCTACCCCAATCAGAGGGGGAAGCATATGACATGGCAGACCGGCCACCCCATGGCCACGACAGAGAGGCCTGTCGAGCCCCTCAGCAAGCCATGCCCCGATGCCGCTCGAATAAGGCACGGGAAAATGAGCCAGACCTGCGAGACGTACTGGAAGATAAAGCAAAGCAAATAAGGTTGATCTATGGATCGCGCGGACGCCCGACGACACGTGATGATCGTCACTCCGGACACAATAAATCCGGTCGGGCCGAACACAGCAGGCACAGCTCTTCCGAGCTGCGTCGTGACATAGCCCAGTACAGGGGCGCCGCACACCCACTGTGCTTCACAGACGAAGTAATGGATCATAAAATCCCAGAGGGTTTTAAACCCGTCAATATCGAGTCGTACGATGGTACGACAGATCCGGCAGTATGGATTGAGGATTATCTCCTTCACATCCACATGGCACGTGGCGATGATCTGCACGCCATCAAATACCTACCCCTCAAGCTTAAAGGGCCAGCCCGGCACTGGCTTAACAGCCTACCAGCGGACTCAATCGGTTCTTGGGAGGACCTGGAAGCCGCATTCCTCAACAACTTTCAGGGGACCTATGTGCGGCCACCGGATGCCGACGACCTAAGCCACATAATTCAGCAGCCAGAAGAATCAGCCAGGCAATTCTGGACACGGTTCCTAACAAAGAAAAATCAGATAGTCGATTGTTCGGACACAGAGGCCCTAGCAGCCTTCAAACATAACATCCGTGACAAGTGGCTTGCCTGGCACCTGGGACAGGAAAAGCCGAAAACCATGGCAGCCCTCACGACACTCATGACCCTCTTTTGCGCGGGCTAAGATAGCTGGCTGGCTCGCAGCAACAACTTATCAAAGAAGCCCGGTAATTCGGATACCAAGGACAAAAGTGGCAGGTCACGTCAAAATAATCAAAAGCGCCGCGTTAGCAGCGACAACAATGAGGATACGGCAGTCAATGCCAGATTCAGAGGCTATAAATCCTGTCAGCGGAAAAAGCCATTTAAAAAGAATACCCAGGGCCCGTCCAGTTTGGACCGGATACTCGATCGCTCGTGCTAAATTCATGGCAACCCCGAAAGGCCAGCCAATCACACCAACAGTGATTGTTGGTTGTTCAAGCAGGCAGGCAAGTTAAGAGCCAAACACAAGGACAAGGGGTTGACTAGCGACGACGAGGAGGAGCCCAGGCTGCCGTACAACAATGGACAGAAAGGGTTTCCCCCACAAGTGCGGACGGTGAACATGATATACGCAACCCACATTCCCAAGCGGGAGAGGAAGCGTGCGCTACGGGACGTATACGCGATGGAGCCAGTCGCCCTAAAGTTCAACCCATGGTCCTCCTGCCCGATCACTTTCGATCGAAGGGACCACCCCACTAGCATCCGTCACGGCGGTTTTGCCGCACTGGTCCTCGACCCAATCGTGGACGGATTTCATCTCACAAGAGTCCTCATGGACGGCAGCAGTAGCCTGAACCTGCTTTATCAGGATATAGTACGGAAAATGGGCTTAGATCCATCAAGGATCAAGCCCAAAAGGACGACCTTTAAAGGCGTCATACCAGGTGTAGAGGCCAATTGCACAGGCTCGATAACACTTGATGTGGTCTTCGGATCTCCGGATAACTTCCGAAGCGAAGAGTTAATCTTCGATATAGTGATGTTCCGCAGTGGCTATCATGCCCTGCTTGGACGAACCGCATTCGCTAAATTCAATGCGGTGCCGCACTACGCATATCTCAAACTCAAGATGCCAGGCCCTCGAGGAGTAATTACGGTCAGCAGAAACACAGAACGCTCCATCCGTACGGAATAGCACACGGCGGCCCTCGCAGCGGAAGTACAAAGCAGCCTTTCAAGGCAACTCCCCAGTCCGGCCGTTAAAAAACCGGACAATGCAAAGCGTGCCCGGAGTAACCTGCAACAAGACCATGTGGCACGATCAGAGCAAGCGTAGCAATACGGCCCCGACCCCAGCCATCGCAACACAGTGGAGCAAGTACCTCGAGTACACAATTACGCCCTTAAAATTCCATGGGCACAGGGGGAGGGGCACATTAACGGCATGCCTACAACACGGCGTCAAACGTACTAGGGGCTGCTGGATTTTTTCTTTTTTAATTTCAGGACTCCATACTCTGGACAACCTGTTCGGCAGCGTTGCCGCACAGACGATGCAAGAACCAGGAAAGTAGACAAATCTACGCCGCACTCCGGAACTCTCAGGTGGTCTCTATTTCAAGCGATATATCTGTTTCTAAATTCCGCGGCCTGTGCCTGGTCAGGACATGTTAAATAGTCTAATATCTTCTTTGCTTATCGCACTACTTGTATCGTTCGTCTTTGATAAATAGCCTCTTTATAAAACAATGCATAGCTTTTTATCTATTTTTAGCATTGTCCCCTTTGAATATATGTGTTTATGATATAACATGATCGCACCCGTACACCATGGTACAGCAAACCACGCCAGGGGCTTCATTACCCTTTTATCTGGTGTGAGAAGTCCGTACACTTCCACAAGTGCAGCACCCCGAACTTATAGCACTATATGCATCGGCTCCGAGTCATGATTTTGGTCACATGTTGGGTTTGCTCGGCTCCTATGTTTTGGTACCTTACGTTCCACTCTATCGGCTAAGGTAGCACTAGGAGAACCACTGCGATTGTGCCCCAGATCAGGTGGGTTGAGCACCTCAGTGGAGAAAGCTAAAACAGACTGTCATGATAAGGCGCGAGACCGGTCGCAGTTCGAGAGGTTTTTCGAGTCCTTAAAGGCTTATGTCGCTTTGAGCGAGGAGCTGGCTATGTCCGGCCAAAGGCGTGGATAGCGCCCCGAATTCGGCCTTTCGAACTAGGGGCTTCGCCGAAATTTAAAATTATAACGTTCTATGGCTAAGTGAGAGTGTTCAAGCATTATAGTCCGATTGCCTGGTTCACTGTGCTGAGCGCCTCCCTCGAAGGACCCAACTATGGGAACAAGAGCCCTCAGGTTTATCCCGAACACCCCAGCACTAGTGGCATGGGGGCAGAAGCCGACGACTCGCCATCTCTCAATTTTTAATAAACGGCCGCACAGAAAATAATATTTTAAATTAAAGAAGCATTGCTTAGCGCATATGAACAAGTTTTCAGCGCACAGGATACAAACGAGCGAGTTCATTCAAATACTACATCTTTAGTACATTCATCCGCGACAAGGCGGGCTCCGGCAAGAACGTCCTTGTAGTAGTTCTCGGCCTTGCGATGCTCCTTCCCCTGCGGCGGCCCGTCCTTCACCAGCTTCTCTCCGTCCAGCTTACCCCAGTGTACCCTTACACGGGCAAGGGCCCTCCGGGCACCTTCAATGCAGATGGAGCGCTTGATGACTTCAAGCCGTGGACAAGCCTCCACCAGCCGCCGCACCAGCCCGAAATAGCTCCCAGGCAGGGCCTCTCCAGGCCACAGCCGAACTAGTAAGCCCTTCATGGCCTGTTCGGCCGCCTTGTGGAGCTCGACCAGCTGTTTCAGCTGATCGCCTAAGGGCACGGTGTGTCCGGCCTCAGAATACTAAGACCAGAACACACTCTCCGTCGAGCTGCCCTCTTCAGCTCGGTAGAACGCGGCGGCATCGGATACGCTGTGGGGAAGATCGGCAAACGCCCGTGGAGAACTCCGGATTCGGGTAAGTAATAGGTAGTTTACTTTTATATTCCGACTCTGCATTGAGAATGCCTTACCCGTTGCTATATTTTTCACATCCTCCAACTCTTGGAGGGCCTTTTGGGCTTCGGCCTTGGCACTCTTGGCGGTCTCGATGGCCGACGCGAGCTCGGATGCTTGCGCTTTCTCCTCAAGCTCCAAACCCTCATGTTTTTTCATGAGAGTTTGCAGCTCTTGCTGCACCTCGCCGACCTGAACCCCAAGCCTCTCTTGCACGGCGCGCTCCTCGGCCGTTTTCTTCTCGGCCTCAGCCAACGCCTGCTTCAGGGCTGTCACCTCGGTTGTGGCCCCTACAATAAGCAGTAGAATCCTGTTATTTCTTTCTGCAATCAAGCCTCTCTATAGGCACCTTTTTTTTAGATATTTCTTACCTTCCTTCTCCTCGAGCTGCCGTTTGGCAAGGCCGAGCTCTTGCTCGGTCCGCCCGAGGTCCTGTTTCAGGACATCCACCTGCGCAGTCAGTGCGGCGGTGGACAGCAGTGAAGCCTGCATACGCATATTTGACCTTTTTTGTTAGACTCCTGCGAAAATCATTAGATCCTCTATCCGGCTTTTCTTTCCGAACACCGAACAGAGCATCAGGGGCTACTGTCTATGCGGTAAATAAATTGGCACATTTTTTACTTACCTCCAAGCCTGTTAGAAGGCTAGCGCAAGCTTCATTCAGTCCGCTCTTGGCGGACTGAATCCTTTGGATCACCATACTCATAACAGTACGGTGCTCCTCATCCATGGCGGCGCCCTCAAGCACCTCCAGCAAATTGTCCGGCGCCTCAGGTTGGACGGAGGCCGCCGACTCAGATGGCTTACTCCTCTTGGAAGGAGTTCGCCCGCCGCGGACCGGGACTGTCGAGTCCGGCGCGGTGTCCGGCACGAAGCTGGACTTGGAGCCCTGGGGGGTTTCATCCCCTTCACTCCTGGGGTCCGAAGGATTGCCTTGTGGCTCCTCCAGGACCATCTCCTCCTGCCCCGAAGCTTGGCGGGGCGCCACTTCGGCGTCGTCCGCCCCGCGGGGGGAGACCGCGGGCGGAACAGAGTTCACGTCCGACGAATCCAGGGAGCCGCTCGACGAGTCGTCGAGTTCGGCCCGGGGCGGGCTGCATAAAATGCGTGCGATATCAGGGAAAGCCGCACACTAAAAAGAGTAGCACGAGTTACTCTGGTATATAAATACTTACGATTTCGCCGGACGCTTGGTTCTGTCCGGCCACTCCTCTCCGCCCTCTTCGGCGTCGTGGGAGTAGTCCGGTGGAGGGGTCTTCCTTTTTCTTGACCCCTCGGCCTCCCCCGTTGGGGTGGCCTTCTTCTTCTTTGCTCCCCTCGCTGGAGGGGGAGAGCTTCCTTGTTCCTCCTCCTCGTTTTCACGAGAGGAGGGCATTGCGGACTCGTCGGACGACGAGTCCGACACTACCATGTTGCGGGAACTTTTTCGAGTCCCGGTGGTTTTCTTCTTCTTGGCCTTCCTCTCCGGCACCACGTAAGGTGCCGGAGCCATTAGCTTCACCAAGAGAGCTAGGGCCGGGTCTTCGGGCAGAGGAGCCGGACAGTTAATTGGTCCGGATATCTCCAGCCAAGCCTGTCAAAGGTAAAAGGGAGTTTAGATCCCGCATAGAGATAATCTATGAAGAAGAGCTTAACGAACCTATCAAAGGTATAGATAGCTTACCTCGCCAGCGATACGCTGCGAGCTGTATCCGCGATCCTCGGAGGCGGACGCAGGGGACTCGGCGCCTTTGGTCAGCACCTTCCAGACGTCTTCATACGTCGTGTCGAAGAGCCTACTAAGGGTCTGGTGCTGCGCCGAGTCAAATTCCCACAAAGTAAAATCCCGTTCTTGGCACGGGAGGATCAGGCGAACGAGCATGACCTGGACTATGTTGGCAAGCCGGATTGGCTTGTTCACCAGGGACTGGATGTAGGTTTGCAACCCAGTCACTTCTTCCTCGTTGCCCCACGACAGGCCTGTCTCTTTCCAGGACATGAGCCGCGTAGGGGGTCCGGATCTGAACTCAGGGGCCGCGACCCATTTCGGATCGCTGGGCTCGGTGATGTAAAACCACCCAGCCTGCCACCCCTTTAGGGACTCCACGAGGGAGCCATCGAACCAGAGGACGTTGGCTATCTTGCCAACCATAGCGCCTCCGCACTCTGCCTGGGTGCCGGACACCACCTTGGGCTTGACGTTGAAGGTCTTGAGCCAGAGGCCGAAGTGGGGGCGGACGCGGAGAAAGGCCTCACACACGACGATAAACACCGAGATGTTGAGAACGAAGTTCGGGGCCAGATCGTGGAAATCCAGGCCGTAGTAGAACATGAGCCCCCAGACAAATGGGTGAAGTGGAAAGCCCAGTCCGCGGAGGAAGCGGGGGAGAAAAACTACCCTCTCATGGGGCCTTGGGGTAGGAAGAAGCTGCCCCTTATCAGGAAGCCGATGCGGGATATCCTTGGACAAGTATTCGGCTTTCCTTAGCCTTTTTACTTGAGCCTCCGTAACGGAGGAGACCATCCACTTGCCTCCCGCTCCTGACATTGTTGGAGAAGGTTGAGGAAGAAGAGCAGACTTGGGCGCTAGAGCTTGAGTGCGCGAGAGATGGATTGGCAAGGGAGGAAGAAGGCGTAGGTTAAAAAGGTGAATCCTTATCCCTTTATATAAGCAGGTACGGTTAGGCGCCCTCACCTACCTAATAAAACTCACTTGCCTCCCAAACGCCGCGGTAAATGGCGTGGTCGGGTTACCCACGTCCGTATTAATGAGAATCTCGTTAGAGGGGGGCACACGATCTCTGCTTCGACAAGACGTGCCAAGGAAACCGCCTCGCTATACGTGTTGAGGTGGAACAATGAAAACAATTTATATAGAAGGCTTGGCCGCAGTGTTATGACGCACTGTGGGATACGTCAGCAGATTTGATTTGTGTTAATATTATTCTGTGTATGGCAATATGTGGAAACTTATTTTGTAGAACTGGACACTATTCTGTGGTGTTTATAATCTTCTTGAAGAACTTGGAGGAGGAACCCGCCTTGCAATGCCGAAGACAATCTGCGCGCCGGACTCGTCATCATTGAAGCCTGGTTCAGGGGCTACTGAGGGAGTCCTGGATTAGGGGGTGTTCGGATAGCCGAACTATACCTTCAGCCGGACTCCAGGACTATGAAGATACAAAGTTGAAGACTTCGTCCCGTGTCCGGAAGGATCTTTTCTTGGCATGGAAGGCAAGCTAGGTGTGTGGATATTCGAGATCTCCTACCATTGTAACCGACTCTGTGTAACCCTAACCCTATCCAGTGTCTATATAAACCGGAGGGTTGTAGTCCGTAGGACAACCATCATCATACACAATCATACCATAGGCTAGCTTCTAGGGTTTAGCCTCCTTGATCTCGTGGTAGATCCACTCTTGTACTACCCATATCATCAATATTAATCTAGCAGGAGTAGGGTTTTTCCTCCATCGAGAGGGCCCGAACCTGGGTAAAATAAAGTGTCCCTTGTCTCCTGTTACCATCCGATCTTGACGCACAGTTTGGGACCCCCTACCCGAGATCCGCCGGTTTTGACACCGACAGCTGGCGTGCAAGAAATCTTCTCGGTCAGTGCATCGTGGCAGACGCATCGGCGCATGCAGGCTCGGTCAGCGCATCGTTGGATCGTGGCATCGGCGCATGCAGGCTCGATCGACGCATGCAGACAGGGTTTGCTGGGTGCATGCATAGCAGGCTTCTGTCCTGGCGGCGCGCGCAGACATTTAATGCAAGGCACGGCCCAACGATGGAACAGCGACACCACCCAACGCGGCCCCACTTGTCAGCTCGAACGGACGACACAGTCCATCATGGCCCCACTAGTCAGAGTTAAAGGTCAAGCCTTTGACCCGACGGCAACGTCCGTTGTGCCCAGTTATGAGGGTTTCTGGCAAGGGAGTGGGGAAAATTGAGCAAAAGTTAAGAGCGCGGGGATGAATGAGTAGAGCTAAGGAACCAGGGGCACATATATAAAAATCCCATTTTTTATTGTTCCATGCTATTATATTATCTGTTTTGGATGTTTTATATGCATTAGTATGTTATTTTATATTATTTTTGGGACTAACCAATTAAACTAGAGCCCAGTGCCAGTTTATGTTGTTTCCCTGTTTTTGAGTTTTACAGAAAAGGAATATCAAACGGAGTCCAAATGAGCTAAAAATTTATGGTGATTTTTTATGGACCAGAAGAAGCCCACGGAGCACCAGAGCTGGGCCAGAAGAGTCCCGAGGCGACCACAAGGGTAGGGGGTGCCCCCTAGGGTGCGCGCCCTGGCTTGTGGGCTCCTCGGGAACCCCCCTGATGTGAAACCGATGCCAAAAATTCCTACAAATAGAGAAACCTCCAGAAAGAAACCCAGATCAGGAGTTCCACTGCCGTAAGCCTCTGTAGCCACGGAAAACCAATTGGGAGCCTGTTCTGGCACCCTGCCGGAGGGGGAAACCATCACCAGTGGCCATCTTCATCACAGTCTCCATGACAAGGAGGGAGTAGTTCACCCTCGGGGCTGAGGGTATGTACTAGTAGCTATATGTTTGATCTCTCTCTCTCTCTCTCTCTCTTGTGTTCTTGATATGGCACAATCTTGATGTACCACGAGCTTTGTTATTATAGTTGAATCATATGGTGTTTCTCACCCTCTACCTTCTTGTTATGAATTGAGTTTTACCTTTGAGGTTTCACTATTATCAGATTGAATACTATTATGGATTTGAGAACACTTGATGTATGTCTTGTGTGGGATACCCGTGGTGACAATGGGGTGTTCTATTGATTCACTTGATGTATGTTTTGGCACTCAACTCGCGGATTCTTGAGGTGAAATTGGAGTAATCTATGCATAGGGGTTGATGCACATTTTCATTCTTGTTTCTCCGATGGGAATCTTGGGGCACTCTTTGTGGTTCTCTATGTTGGATTGAATATTATAAATCTGAAGTTGTTTGATGCATACCGTATAATTGACCCACGGATACTTGTGGTGACTGATAACCCACAATAGGGGATCGCAAGAGTTTTCAAGGGTAGAGTATTCAACCTAAATTTATAGATTCGACACAAGGGGAGCCAAAGAGTATTTGTAAGTATTAGCAGTTGAGTTGTTAATTCAACCATACCTAGAGATTAATTATCTATAGCAAAGTGATCAGTAGCAAAGTAGTATGCTAGTTTTGATAATAGTAGCAGCAGCAACGGTAATGGTAATAGTGATAGCAGTAGTTTTGTAGCAAGTGCAATAGTAACGATAGCAGTAGTAACTTAGCAAGAACAATCTAGGATAAATTCATAGGCATTGGATCAGTAATTTCTTGGATGCTATTCATCATGTGACAGTCATAACCTAGGGCGATACGACACTAGCTCCGGTTCATAAATATAATGTAGGCATGTATTCCGTAAAGAGTCATACATGCTTATGGAAAGAACTTGCATGACATCATTTGTCCTACCCTCTTGTGGCAGCGGGGTCCAATTGGAAACTAAGGGATATTAAGGCCTCCTTCTAATAGAGAACCAGAACAAAGCGTTAACACATGGTGAATACATGTACTCCTCAAACTACGGTCGTCACCAGGAGTGGTCCCGACTATTGTCACTCCAGGGTTGCCGGATCATAAGACGTAGTAGGTGACTATAACTTGCAAGATCAGATCTAGAACATGGATCTAATGGTGATAACATAAATGGTTCAGATCTGAATTCATGGCACCCGGGCCCAAAGTGACAAGCATTAAGCATGGCAAAGTCATATCAACATCAATCTCAGAACATAGTGGATACTAGGGATCAGGCCCTAACAAAACTAACTCGATTACATGATGAATCTCATCCAACTCTCACCGACCAGCGAGCCTACGAAGGAATTACTCACTCCCGGTGGGGGGCATCATGGAATTGACGATGGAGAAGGGTTGGTGATGACGAAGAACGAAGATCCCCCTCACCGGAGCCCCAAACGGACTCTAGATCTGGCCTCCCGATAAAGAACAGGAGGTGACAGCAGCTTCGTCTCGTGGAACGCGATAGTTCTTTCTCCCTGGTATTTTTTCTAGAAAAATACGATTTTATAGCGTCGGTTTCAGGGTCTGCAGGGCCACCAGGTGAGGACAACCCACCTGGGGGCGCCTGGGAGGGCAGGCGTGCCTTGGTGGGTTGTGCCCACCCAGGTGCCCCCTCCAGTGGCTCTTGGCTCCAGAAATTCTTTTTTTGTTGTATAAAAAAATCCTCGCAAAGTTTCGTTCCATTCTGAGAACTTTTATTTCTGCACAAAAACAACACCATGGTAGTTCTGCTGAAAACAACTTTAGTCCGGGGTTAGTTTCATTCAAATCATGCAAATTAGAGTCCAAAACAGAGGAAAAGCGTTAGGAAAGTAGATAAGTTGGAGACGTATCAACTCCCCCAAGCTTAAACCTTTGCTTGTCCTCAAGCAATTCAGTTGATAAACTAAAAGTGAAAAAGAAAAACTATTACGAACTCTTTTGCTCTTGTTTGCATAAATAAGCTTAAACAATACCCAAGTTTTCAGCCAACATTAAAACTAACCATGCCAACAATAACTCTTAAAAATTATATTAATTCATATCAATGACATAATCAGCTAGCAAGCAATAATAATATATCTCAAATAGCAACACGTTATCAAAACAACCAAGATATAATATAACAATAGTGGTATCTCGCTAGCCCTTCTGAGACCGCAAAACATAAATGCAGAGCACCTCCAAAGTTCAAGAAGCGACTAAACATTGTAATTCATGGTAGAAAAGATCCAGTCATGATGCACCCAACATTAGCTACACACAATGCATCAGCATGACAGCAGTGCTCTCAGGTTCTGGCGCTTAGTTTAAAAGGTGCTGACACAACATAAAAGTAAATAGATAGTCCTTTCGCAGAGGGAAGCAGTGATTTGAAGAGGTGCCAGATCTCAATTTTTTAAACAGAGGTAAAGGATTTTGAGACATGCACCCTTCTAATTTACTTCAAGACCATCAGTTATCAATATCTTCCATGCTAAGCATGCTAGTGGCGGTTCCCAAGCGATAAAAGTAAAGGTTTTGACTCCATTGGGAGTTTGTGTTTGATTATTTGTAAGCCTTTTCTATTTGCAGTTTGGGACTGGGCATCCCTATTACCGCTGAGGGAGTCCTGGATTAGGGGGTGTCTGGATGGTCGGTCTATAACCTTTGGCCGAACTCTTGGACTATGAAGATACAAGATTGAAGACTTCATCCCGTCTCCGGATGGGACTTTCCTTGGCGTGGAAGGAAAGCTTGGCAATACGGATATGTAGATCTCCTTCCATTGTAACCAACTCTATGTAACCCTAGCCCTCTCCGGTGTCTATATAAATCGGAGGGCTTTAGTCTATAGGACGAACAACAATCATACCATAGGCTAGCTTTTAGGGTTTAGCCTCTCTGATCTCGTGGTAGATCTACTCTTGTACTACCCATATCATCAATATTAATCAAGCAGGAGTAGGGTTTTACCTCCATCGAGAGGGCCCGAACCTGGGTAAAAACATCGTGTCCCTTGTCTCCTGTTACCATCCGCCTAGACGCACAGTTCGGGACCCCCTACCCGAGATCCGCCAGTTTTGACACCGACATTGGTGCTTTCATTGGGAGTTCCTCTGTGTCGTCATCTCTAGGCCCGATGGCTCCTCCGATCATCAACAACGATGCGGTCCACGGTGAAACTTTTCTCCCCGGACAAATCTTCGTATTCGGCGGCTTTGCACTACGGGCTAATTCGCTTGGTCATCTGGAGCAGATTGAAAGCTATGCCCCTGGCCATCAGGTCAGATTTGGAAGTTTGAACTACACGACAGACATTCGCGGGAACTTGATCTTCGACGGATTCGAGCCACAGTCGAGCGCGCCGCACTGTCACGATGGGCATGATCTAGCTCTGCCGCCGAACAGTGCCCTGGAGGCCGCACCCGCATCAGCTCCGACCCTTAGCTCGGAGCCAACTGCGCCGATTGCGGACGGGTGGCTAGACCCCGCCGCAGGGGCTGCAGTCTCGATGGTGATCGAGCCAAACACCAGCCTTATCCTCTGCGAAGCCCGTGACTCCAAGGTGCCGGACTCGTCTCCGGACTCCGAACCCCCCGCGCCCCTGCCAATCGAATCCGATTGGGCGCCGATCATGGAATTCACCGCCGCAGATATCTTTCAGCACTCGCCCTTCGGCGACATCCTGAATTCACTAAGGTCTCTCTCTTTGTCAGGAGAGTCTTGGTCGGATTATGACCGACAGGATTGGGATGCGGTCGACGAAGAAATTTAACACCCACCCACCACCCATTTCATAGCCACCATCGATGACTTAACCGACGTGCTCGACTTCGACTCCGAAGACATCGACGGTATGGATGACAATGCAGGAGACGAACAGGAACCAGCACCTACAAGGCACTGGACAGCCACCTCATCCCACGATGTATACATGGTGGATACACCTAAAGTAAGCAATAACGAGGAACAGGAGGACGCAACGAAGGATTGTTCCTTCGAGAAGCAGTCAAAGCGGCGGCGTAAGCGCCGCTCCAAACCCCGCCTCGAAAGAGGGAGCAGTCATACAGACCCAGCCATAGAGCAGGGCGAGCCAGCGGACGACGAACATGGCAGTAAGCAACCGTCCAAACAAGGCAACTTAGATAACCAAACCGCACAACCCGTCCCCGGCGAAGATAACAGTCCGGACAACCTCACGCTGGACAAGTTCCTGGAGCAGAAGAACCTCCACAAAAGGCTCGTCGCCACCGTGCGCAGCCTGAAGAAGCAGAAGCGGAAGCTCAAAACTGCGGAAGATGCACTCAAAATCAGATGGAGCAAAGTAGTCAACTCCACAGATAGATATGGCGACAGTCGCCATACAAAGAGCTACCCTAAGCGAAAGCTACTGCCTGAATTTGATGAGGAGGCCTTAGAGCCCCCACAATCAAAAAACAAAGCAACCACCCGGTCGGATAGACGACCTCATGGCCAAAACAGAGCGGCAAACAATGCCGCACACAAGCCAGCACGTGATCCACGCGATGATTCGCATCAAAAAGGTGGCCCAACCAGATCTATCTATGGGCCAAGAAAGCAAGCTCTAGCAAGCAATTCAGCACGGCATATATCCGAAGAAAACGGCACACGCAAATACAGGGGTGCTGCACACCCCCTATGTTTCACCGATGAGGTGCTGGACCATGAATTCCCAGCGGGATTCAAACCCGTAAACATAGAGGCATATGACGGAACAACAGACCCTGGAGTCTGGATTGAGGACTATATCCTCCATATACACATGGCCAGAGGAGACGACCTCCACGCCATAAAATACCTACCCCTCAAGCTCAAAGGGCCAGCCCGACATTGGCTTAAAGGCCTTCCTGAAAACACCATTGGAAGCTGGGAAGAGCTCGAGGACACTTTTCAAGGGACTTATGTCCGACCACCGGATGCAGATGATTTAAGTCATATAACTCAACAACCCGGAGAGTCGGGCCGGAAGCTCTGGAACAGATTTCTTACTAAAAAGAACCAGATAGTCGACTGTCCGGACACCAAAGTCTTAGCAGCTCTCAAGCATAGCGTCCGAGACGAATGGCTCACCAGACACCTTGGCCAAGAAAAGCCAAGAACAATGGCCGCATTAACAAGCCTCATGACTCACTTTTGCGCGGGAGAGGATAGCTGGTTGGAAAGACGCAGCACCAGCGACCCAAGCACGTCCGAAGTCAGGGATGGAAACGGGAAGCCACGTCACAGCAAAGACCAACGCCGGAATAAGAGAAACAGTTCGAAGAGCACGACAGTCAACGCCGGATTCAAAAGCTCTCGGCAGGGTAAGCAGAAGCTGCCCCTCAAAGATAACAGGGACGAACTGTCCAACTTAAATAAAATCCTGGACAAGATAAGTGAAATCCACAGCACCCCTGGGAAGCCAGCAAACCATACCCACAGAGAATGTTGGGTCTTCAAGCGATCCGGCAAACTCAATGCCGAACACAAGGGGTTGGATACACCAAGTGAGGACGATGATGAATCCCACAAACAGAGCACTGGGAAACAAAAGAATTTCCCACAAGAAGTTAAAACAGTAAATTTACTCCACGTGACAAAAGGGAAAGACGAGGTGGCACCTATAGAGATACGTGCCATACGGCCTATCACAAAGGAGCGTCGCCACTGGTTGTTAAAACCGATCACCTTCGACCATCAGGATTACTCCGGAAGTATCCGGCATGCGGGCTGGGCTGCCTTGGTATTAGATCCGATAATTGACGGATTCCACTTTACACGAGTCTTGATGGACGGCGGCAGTGGTTTAAACCTGCTATATCAGGACACAGTCCGCCAAATGGGGATAGACCCAACAAAAATTCGCCATAGCAACACTTCCTTTAAAGGAGTAGCGCCAGGCCCAAATGCCCATTGCACGGGTTCCCTCTTACTAGAAGTTATGTTCGGTTCTCCCGATAACTTCCGTAGCGAAATGCTAACCTTCCACATCGCCCCATTTTCAAGTGGCTATCAAGCACTACTGGGACGCGAAGCGTTCAACCGCTTTAACATAATACCACATTGTGCATCTCTCACGCTTAAGATGCCCGGTCCACGGGGCATCATGTCACTAAAGGGAAATATTAAGTGTTTCTCCCGCGCGGAGGACTGTGCGGCTGCTTTGACAGCCACACATTAAAATAGCTTTACCAATCAAAGCACCTAAACAGGTCGTTAAGACCGCGGACGTGGCTAGACGAGTCCGGCGCAAACATACCATTGATAAAGGCTTAATGGCCGCATACCCCTGTACAAGGGGCTCCGCGCATGTACAACAAGAGACAATAAGCCTCATTTTTACCCATTTTGAATTATACTTTGTTTATTTAGTATAACGTACATTCCGCACGACCTTTTTCAGCTAAGTTCCTCTCTTTTTCAGATGAACACCATGCTTTGCCCGTCCAGGACATGGCACAACGGAGACACATGCGCAGACGTGCAGCAGGGACCCGCTCCAAGGATTCTTTTTAGATTAAGACCCTGCATAAACCTTTTTTACTGTCTTTTGTTGATACACATCCCCCGGATTCTCAGTATAGCCGAGGAGGAGGCTGGCGTCTTGGCATGTGGCCACGTCAGAATTTTGCGCGTACCTGGACACCAGGGGCTTATTACCAACGGCACTGTTCAGCCCGTTTTCATAAAGACCGAATACCTTAGGGAGTGTTCGGCGTCGCGAGTTCGGCCTTATATGCATCAGCTCCGAATCATGTCTTTGGTCAAATGTTGGGTTTGCCCGGCCTGTGTTTTGCTGCCTTACGTTTCGCTCTATCGGCTAAGGCGGCACCAGGAGAACTACTGCGATTGTGCCCCGGTTCAGCCGGGCGAGCACCTCAGTAGAGAAAGCCGAAAACTGACTGTCATCATATAGCGGAGACTGTTCAACCACTCGATGACCCATCCGAATCTTCGGGATTCCTCCGCATTAACGAAGGGTTGTTTCCCGGCCAGGCACACACGCGCCCCGAGTTCGAGCGAGCGCGGTGCCACCAGGGGCTATATAGTAGCTCCACGGTCAAACTCCCATGGCTAAGTGAAAGTGATAAAGCGTTATAGTCTGGTTGCCTAGTTCGCTGCGCTACCGCCTCCTTAATGGACCAAGACGATGGATCAAGTGTGATGATGCACCTTTTGCAAACACCCCCGCATTATATGCATGGGGGCTGAAGCCAGTGACTGCAATCTTTCAGGTTATATATACATATACGTAAACAACCGCACATGAGGCATTATAATTCTTGCAAGCACAAGTATAAAAAGCTTCTACATTTCAGCAAAATATTGTTTTGAATGAAAATACATGTTATTCGAACATAATATCCTTCGAGCACTGCGTCTCAATTAAACGAGCGCCCTTTAGGACTTCTTGAAAGTAGTGCTCGGCGGGTACTCGGCTTTCGCCCGAATCTTGGGCTGCAATAGCGGTGGCCTCCATCTCTGCCCAGTATGTCTTGACACGGGCAAGGGCCATCCGCGCACCCTCCACACACGCTGACCTCTTCGTCGTGTTGATATACGGCACCGCACCAAGGAACTGCTGCACCAAGCTAAAATAACTGTACGGCTTTGGCCTTTTCGGCCATAGATGATCCACGACATACTTCATGGCGATTCCGGATAACCTATTCAGCTCGGCCCATTCGGCCAAACGATCGGTTAATGGAAGCGGACGCTCTGGATTGTGGAACCGCGACCAGAAAAGCTTTTCCACTTCGCGACCTTCCTGATCTTGGAAGTGTTTGACCGCATCAGCGGCACTCGCCGCTAAATCCAGATACGCGTCCGCCGAACTCCACATTTGGTCCAACGGAGCATATTTAGGATCCCCGAACTTCATCCGCAGCATAAAGGGCTTTCCAGCCGCGATATCTCCGGCTTGGCGTAGCTCCTCCTTCATCGCCCTCAACACAGAGCGAGCATCCTTGGCCGCTGTAGTGGCCTTCTCCAAGTCCGTCCATTCCGCCTGATCTTCTTTTTCAAGAAGCTTGCAACAGTCAGCAGCGCTCTTCAACTTCACAGCCATCTCGGCCATTTCCTTCTTGCTTCGACAGTGAGCAGCCTGTTCGGCTTTCAGCTCTTCAACCGCCTTTACGGCAGCCGCATCACTTTTTCTAGCTTGCTCCTTGGCTCGGGCAAGCTCTGCCCGAAGTTTCTCCACGGCGGCATCCCCATCTGCATCAAGCACACGCGTTATAAGATACTGGCATTAAGCTCCTCTTACCAGGTGTCTCCGGAGAACTTACATACCTTGTGCCTCGTCAAGCTGCTTGTTGACAAGCGTGATGTCGGCATCTGCCACGTCAAGTTGCCGCTCTAGCTCGGCAAATTCATCAGTCCCGCTGGCCACCGGACACTTCGCCACCTGCATATGAAGGCGGCAAAATTATACCTTGGACTATGATCCTCCATGTGTTGTCGTCTTCGACACCACCTAGAGTCTCAGGGGCTACTACCTATATGGGGCGCATCTTAAAATATGCGGCACTTTCCAAAAAAAGGTGCATCATTTCACGTACCTCAAAGCCCGTCAGCAGACTCACGACAGCTTCATGCAACCCGCTTTCCGCGGATGAAATCTTTTCAATCACCGTACCCATCAACGTACGGTGCTCCTCTGAGATAGGCGCTCACCCTAGCAGATCCTTCAGTGCCTCTGACCATGCACCAGACGGTGCCGGACTCGTCCGATCGCCTTTTTCGAAAGCCGGACTCGGAGGGCTTCGGGTGGCCGTATTACTACCTTCCGGCCTTACCGGATCAGGAGAAACCCTCTGCGACGACACCTCAGGGTTGCCCGCCTCATGAGGCGGTATGGCAGGGGGAGGCGTTCCGCTCTCCATCATCTCCGGAAGAAGATCCCCCGAAGACGAGCTATGCTGAGACGGGCTAAGGTCCGAACTACAAGGTAAATTTTCGGTTATTCTTCTCAGAATTAAAAGAAAAGATTTCTGTCATTATTAAAAAGTCCTCTCTACTTATGGCTCGGTGGAGGGCTGATCCCCTTGAGGGCACAGTACGGCCGAGGTATCCCCCGGCATAGGACCCTCTGGCAAAGATTTCGTCCCCCGCTTTGTGACCATGGTCTCCGGGTCTTCAGAGGCGGTCCTTTTCTTCCCCGGAGTAAAGGAACTTTCGATTCCTCCTTTCCGAACGGCCTCCTTTGGGGAGGAAGTAGCTTCCTTGTCCCCCCCCCTTCGCTTTCTTCCGAAGGCGCGATCTCCAGCATCCTGGTTAACACGGAATCCGGCGAGGTCTCAGGAAGGGGGGCCGGACACCTGATTAACTTCGCCTTCGCTACCCACTCCTGTTTCAAGGACGACTCTTTTTAGGGTAATGTTGTGATAAATGAACGGATGGTGTGTCTGGGCACAGGGCTACTTACTTGAGTATTCGGACGATTGCAGCTCAGACTTGCGTCCTCCGTAGAATCCGGACACACTACGTGTGGTCCGAAGAACAACTGGTACATCTCCACATGTGTCATGCTAAGAAAATGTTGGAGAGCTTGCGGTCCCTCCGGATTGAACTCCCACAGGCGGAGGGGGCGACGTTTGCAGGGCAGAACTCGGCGAATTAACATAACCTGCGTCACCGCGACCAAACTGATGTCTCTTTCTAGGAGATCTCGGATGCGGCCCTGCAACAGGGGCACACCCTTTGCCGGCCCCCAGTCCAACCCCTTATTGACCCATGACACTAGTCGTGGTGGGGGACCCGTCCGGAAAGCAGGCGGCGCCACCCACTTGTTACCCCTGGGAGCTGTGATATAAAATCACTCTTGTTGCCATAAGCTAAACTCCTCTTGAAAAGAGCCCTCGGGCCAGGGAGCGTCAGCATTCTTGCTTATAACCGCGCCTCCGCACTCCGCGTACTGCCCCTCGATCATCTTCGTTTCTACTCTAAAGGTCTTAAGCCATAGTCCGAAGTGAGGAGTAATGCAGAGGAAGGCTTCACACACAATGATAAACGACAAGATATGGAGGATGGACTCCGAAGCTAAGTAGTGAAATTCCAGCCCATAATAAAACATGAGCCCCCTCACGAAGGGATCCATCGCGAAGCCTAGCCCTCGGAGGAAGTGAGACACGAACACCATGCTCTCACCAGGCTTGGGAGTGGTAATAACCTGCCCTTGAGCAGGCAGCCTATGCGAGATTTCTCCTGTCAAAAACCTGGCCTCTCTCAGCTTCAGCACGTCTTCCTCCGTAACGGAGGAAGGCATCCATCGGCCTCAAAGGTCGGAACCGGACATCGTCGAAGGTCCGAAGCGCCTAAAATCTGGGGCCTTGGGTGTTGGAACTCGAGGCGAGAGGCAGATTCGATTGAGATCGAAAGAAAGGAGTGAGGCATTGGTCTCTTTATAAGAGGTTGAATACCAAGAGCCCTCCCTGTGACCGTTTGGGACTTACCTTTGATCTAGGGGATATACCAACGGGCACGATTGGGTTACCCACGTCCGTAATTGTCGTGGAATTGTCACCACAGATGTCCTCATGAAAGGACTTAGTCGTGGAGCCATCGCGACGGGTTAGCTTGAAGGGGTTAAGCAGACACAGAGACGCAAGAGAGTTTATACTAGTTCGGCCCCTTCAATGAAGGTAAAAGCCTACGTCTAGTTGTGATGGAATTGATGGGGTTTCGATGACTAGGGAGCAAACAAGCTTCGCCTAAGTCTCGAGTTGTTGTCTGTTATCTTGAACCACCGCCGGATCGTCCCCTTATATACATGGGTGACACCCGCCGGTTTACAGAGTCCCAACACCGGCTCATAGACATGTCCAGTTTGGTCTCTACTTATTCCTAACTTACAATACAAGTTTACATACCAATGCCGGTTTACGGCTACAGGCTTTAAACCAACTGTGTGCCTTGAGCCCTGTTCTTCTTTTATGGGCTTCTACATACTTAACTGTTGATGAAGTTAACCCGGCCTGTCCTGGCCGGTTTACGCCTAGTAGTAATATCCCCAACATTAGGCCCCAGATTGATTTGAACGGGTTCATGTAATTCCTTAGCAAAAACTTCATCTCCAACATCTTCTCATAATTTGGTGAATCGCCATGATGTCATCTTCTCTGATTGTTGTAAACCGGAGTGACGTCATCTGTCATAATGAAGCTATCCATGATGCTTCCTTGTTTAATAGATCTGCGATAATCGAGGCGACAGCTCCGTTTCGTGGCCCCTTGATTCTCGCGCCTGACACATATCCCTTTCATTATAAATAGGACCGAAGGGTCATTTCCTTTTTTCCCTTCGTGCCCTTCTGCTTCGTCTTCCTTGAGCCATCCAGCTTCAGAGCTCCGCCGCTGCCGTCGACCTCTGCATCAACCTAGGCCGCTGCATAACCCTGAATGCACCAGAGCACCGCGGCGATCTCTCGCATTTCCACAACTCCAGTAAGTCCTCTGTTATTTTCAATACAGATATGTTCTTAGGGTTTCCATGTTCCTCTAGTGTTCATCGTCTGCTTCGTGCTCATACAAGATCGGTCTTTTAGATGAATCTGTGAACCTTTGCTTCTGTATAGCGGTAGTTTTTAGTATCCGCCTTCACTTTGATATGCTTGGACCGTAGATCTGATCCATAGCTTTACTTCACTGATTCCACACTGCTCCTTCTAGGTCTTGAATATTTATCCTTTTTTCGAACACGCTCCAGATCCAATGCTAAAAGCGAATCTCGTGAAATCTGTTTCCGCATACTTACTCATCCGCAATCTCAACTGTTTCAATGTTTAGACCAGGCGGTTTAACCTTGTAGAAAAGAATTACCAAACCGATACATACCATTAGTCCCCTCGTTGAACCGCCAGGATTCTTTAGCCAGGCACTGCCGCTTCGCAAACTCCGGGTTATAAGAAACTGCCTCCGGTTTAGCAATGTGTGCACCAGTGTATATTCGCCCAACATATTCTTGAACCTGAATTGCTGCCTTTGTAGATCGCGTCATGGCTAAACAAGTGTACGAGTGCAACTGGGTTCCCTCTCGCGTGACCGAGACTTAGTTGAACAAGTTAGTCAAAACTGGCGCTTTGAGCAGTAAAGAGGTTATTCATTGGAGGGTCCCTGGTACAGAATGTCCTCCCACGCCTCAAGAGGGAGAGGTTGTTGTTTTCGCGGATCATCTAGCCCGGGGCTTCAATCCTCCCGGTTCAAAATTTTACCGGGATGTCTTAGCCAATTTCCAACTCCGTCTGCAAGATACTGGCCCAAACACTGTAACCAATATATGCCACTTCCAAGTGCTCCGTGAGGTATTCTTTCAAGAGGAACCCACGGTTGAATTATTCAGAGACTGCTTCCATCTAAACCGCCGCACAGAGTTTACCGATGGTTCCAATACGGAATTAGGTGGTATGGCTATTCAGAAAAGGAAAGAGGTCACCTATCCTCACGCCAAATTGCACAGTCATCCCAAAGAGTGGAACCAAACATGGTTTTACTGCAAAGACACCTCTCCTTCTAAAGAAAATCCCTTTCCTGGTTATCGTCCGGAGCGGCTAAGCAACACGCACCCCTTTCCACAGAGGTTGACCGCCAAGGAAAGAAGCAATTATGCTCCTCAACTAGCGAAGCTCGGGGCCTTCATGGCTAACGGTTTAACAGGGGTTGATCTTGCTCGCTGTTGGATATCTTGGAGCATATTGCCCCTAAGCCAGCGCTCTGGTTTAATGTGCGAATACACTGGCAGCGTCAATGACTCGCTGCGGCATATTGACATCCAGCTCACAGATGACGAAGTTACAGAGGCCGTGAAGAAGATACTGAACGAATCGGAAGCCGTCTGTGCTCGAACCGGCTTGCTTCCCTTCTATGCAACCAACAAACCGCCAGCCGTAAGATTCACACTTTACTTTCTTATTGAATCTGTCCTTGCTCAATTTACCAATTTTTTTTAATATCAACATTTTTCAAATAGGGTGATGACCCGTTTTGGAGCAAGAAGCTTCCACAGGAGAAACCGGAGAAGCCAGAGAAACCGGAGAGACCAACCCGGCCCAAGACCAGAGTTGTTAAGAGGGCAGCTAACAGGAAGAAAACCACTGCGTCTTCTGATCCGGCAGCTGACGGTGATGTGGGTAATCCGGACCTTGAGGTAGAGCTTGATTCACTTGGCTTATTTTTCACACGCCTTATTGATAATGATTATTGCTAGGATGACACCGAAGTCAGTCGCGCTGATGCTGCAGAGGTAATTGTTCTCTCCTATGATTCAGACCCTTTGCCTTCACTAAAAATTCGTCGGGCAAACCGGAAAGTTAAATTTTCTCATCCGCTTGCTTATTTGGACCCAAACTTTCTTATGAAGACACAACAGCACGAAGCTCGCCGCACAACTCGACACAGCGGCCAGGTAGTTACCTCCGCCGGTTTACCGAACAGTCCGGTTCGGAAACGCCATTCAGAGGTCTCTAACTCTCTTGTCAATTCTTGTCCTAAAGCGGGCTGTTTTTGTCAACCTCTTAATCCGTCTGACTCCGATTATCAGGGCACTTCCCATTCATCGTCTGGCGAGTCATCAGCCAACCAGCTGCCACCACTCAAAACGGTGCTTGGGTGAGTCATATTTCTTATGATATTTCTGATGTATTACATTATAACATATGTTGTATTGATCCTTTTTATTTCTTCCAGGGCTAAGCCTAGGCCAAGCAAGAAGGCTCGCTTGGACAAAGCGGCTAAAGAGGATACTATTCCTGAACCGGACAGAACACCAGGTCCTGAAGCGGCTATCCGTGAGGATGTGCCAAACGACCCCCCACCACAAGATGATGATTTTGTTGCTGAAGAACCACATGTTGATGTTGGGGAACGTTGCAGAAAATTAAAATTTTTCCTACGGTTTCACCAAGATCCATCTATGAGTTCATCTAGCAACGAGTATTCAGATTAGATAGCATCTACATACCACTTTGTAGATCGCAACGGAAGCGTTCGAGTGAACGTGGATGAGGTAGTCGTACTTGCCGTGATCCAATTCACCGATGATCTAGTGCCGAACGGACGGCACCTCCGCGTTCAACACACGTACGGAAAGCGTGACGTCTGCTCCTTCTTGATCCAGCAAGGCAAAGGAGAGGTTGGGGATGAAGGCTCCAGCAACAGCACGACGGCGTGGTGATGGTGGAACTGCAGTACTCCGGCAGGGCTTCGCCGTGCTCAATGGAGGAGGAGGAGGTGTTGGAGAGGGAGAGGGAGGCGCCAGGGCAATCGTTGGTCAGCCCCCTCTCTCCCCCCCTTTATATAACCCCCAAGGGGGGGGCGCCTGCCCTAGGAGATGAGATCTCCTAGGGGGGGCGGGGGCCAGGGAAGGGGGGCTTGCCCCCCAAGCAAGGGGGGCGCCCCCTTTAGGGTTTCCCTCCCCCCAAACCCTAGGCGCATGGGCCCATGGGGGGGGAGGCGCACCAGCCCACTATGGGCTGGTTCCCTCCCTCATACAGCCCATGGGGCCCTCCGGGATAGGTGGCCCCACCCGGTGGACCCCCCCGGGACCTTCCGGTGGTCCCGGTACAACACCGATAACCCCGAAACTTGTCCCGATGTCCGTATGATGACTTTCCATATATAAATCTTTACCTCCGGACCATTCCGAAACTCCTCGTGACGTCCGGGATCTCATCTGGGACTCCGAACAACATTCGGGTTACTGCACATACATATCCCTATAACCCTAGCGTCACCGAACCTTAAGTGTGTAGACCCTACGGGTTCGGGAGACATGCAGACATGGCCGAGATGGCTCTCGGGCAATAACCAACAGCGGGATCTGGATACCCATGTTGGCTCCCACATGCTCCACGATGATCTCATCGGATGAACCACGATGTCAAGGATTCAATTAATCCCGTATACGATTCCCTTTGTCAATCGGTATTTTACTTGCCCGAGATTCGATCGTCGGTATACCAATACCTCGTTCAATCTCGTTACCGGCAAGTCACTTTTCTCGTTATCGTAATGCATGATCCCGTGATCAAACACTTTGATCACATTGAGCTCATTGTGATGATGCATTACCGAGAGGGCCCGGTGATACCTCTCCGTCAAGCGGAGTGACAAATCCCAGTCTCGATCCATGTCAACCCAACAGACACTTTCAGAGATACGCGTAGCATACCTTTATAGTCACCCAGTTACGTTGTGACGTTTGGCACACCCAAAGCACTCCTACGGTATCCGGGAGTTACACGATCTCATGGTCTAAGGAAAGGATACTTGACATTGGAAAACTCTAGCAAACGAACTATGCGATCTTATGCTATGTTTAGGATTGGGTCTTGTCCATCACATCATTCTCCTAATGATGTGATCCCGTTATCGATGACATCCAATGTCCATAGTCAGGAAACCATGACTATCTGTCGATCAACGAGCTAGTCAACTAGAGGCTCACTAGGGACATGTTGTTGTCTGTTATTCACACATGTATTACGATTTCCGGTTAACACAATTATAGCACGAATAAAGACAATTATCATGAATAAGGAAATATAATAATAATGCTTTTATTATTGCCTCTAGGGCATATTTCCAACAGTCTCCCACTTGCACTAGAGTCAATAATCTAGTTACATTGTAATGAATCGAACACCCATAGAGTTCTGGTGCTGATCATGTTTTGCCTTAGGGAGAGGTTTAGTCAACGGATCTGCGACATTCAGATCCGTGTGCACTTTACAAATTTCTATGTCTCCATCTTGAACATTTTCACGAATGGAGTTGAAGCGACGCTTGATGTGCCTAGTCTTCTTGTGAAACCTGGGCTCCTTTGCAAGTGCAATAGCTCCAGTGTTGTCACAGAAGAGCTTGATTGGCCCCGACGCATTGGGTATGACTCCGAGGTCGGTGATGAACTCCTTCACCCAAATTGCTTCATGTGCTGCCTCCGAGGCTGCCATGTACTCCGCTTCACATGTAGATCCCGCCACGACGCTCTGCTTGCAACTGCACCAGCTTACTGCCCCACCATTCAAAATATACACGTATCCGGTTTGTGACTTAGAGTCATCCAGATCTGTGTCGAAGCTAGCGTCGACGTAACCTTTTACGACGAGCTCTTCGTCACCTCCATAAACGAGAAACATTTCCTTAGTCCTTTTCAGGTACTTCAGGATATTCTTGACCGCTGTCCAGTGTTCCTTGCCGGGATTACTTTGGTACCTACCTACCAAACTTACGGCAAGGTTTACATCAGGTCTGGTACACAGCATGGCATACATAATAGAACCTATGGCTGAGGCATAGGGGATGACGCTCATCTCTTCTATATCTTCTGCCGTGGTCGGACATTGAGCTGAGCTCAATTTCACACCTTGTAATACAGGTAAGAACCCTTTCTTAGATTGATCCATATTGAATTTCTTCAATATCTTATCAAGGTATGTGCTTTGTGAAAGACCTATGAGGCGTCTCGATCTATCTCTATAGATCTTGATGCCTAATATATAAGCAGCTTCTCCAAGGTCCCTCATTGAAAAACTTTTATTCAAATAGGCCTTAATGCTGTCCAAGAGTTCTATATCATTTCCCATCAAAAGTATGTCGTCTACATATAATATGAGAAATGCTACAGAGCTCCCACTCACTTTCTTGTAAACACAGGCTTCTCCATAAGTCTATGTAAACCCAAACGCTTTGATCATCTCATCAAAGCGAATGTTCCAACTCCGAGATGCTTGCACCAGCCCATATATCGAGCGTTGGAGCTTGCACACCTTGTCAGCGTTCTCAGGATCGACAAAACCTTCCGGTTGCATCATATACAATTCTTCCTTAAGGAAACCATTAAGGAATGCCGTTTTGACGTCCATTTGCCATATCTCATAATCATAGTATGCGGCAATTGCTAACATGATTCGGACGGACTTCAGCTTCGCTACCGGTGAGAAAGTCTCATCGTAGTCAACCCCTTGAACTTGTCGATAACCCTTAGCGACAAGCCGAGCTTTATAGATGGTCACATTACCATCCGCGTCTGTCTTCTTCTTAAAGATCCATTTATTTTCTATGGCTCGCCGTTCAACGGGCAAGTTAGTCAAAGTCCACACTTCGTTTTCATACATGGATCCTATCTCGGATTTCATGGCTTCCAGCCATTTGTCGGAATCCGGGCCCGCCATTGCTTCCTCATAGTTCGAAGGTTCACCGTTGTCTAACAACATGATTTCCAAGACAGGGTTGCCGTACCACTCTGGTGCGGAACGTGTCCTTGTGGACCTTCGAATTTCAGTAGGAGCTTGATCAGAAGTATCTTGATCATAATCATTAATTTCCTCTCTAGTCGGTGCAGGCACCTCAGGAACGATTTCTTGAGTTTCGCCATTTTCCGGTTCAAGAGGTAATACTTCATCAAGTTCTACTTTCCTCCCACTTACTTCTTTCGAGAGAAACTCTTTCTCTAGAAAGGATCCATTCTTGGCAACAAAGATCTTGCCTTCGGATCTGAGGTAGAAGGTATACCCAACAGTTTCTTTCGGGTATCCTATGAAGACGCATTTTTCCGACTTGGGTTCGAGCTTCTCAGGTTGAAGTTTCTTCACATAAGCATCGCATCCCCAAACTTTTAGAAACGACAGCTTAGGTTTCTTCCCAAACCATAATTCATACGGTGTCGTCTCAACGGATTTCGACGGAGCCCTATTTAAAGTGAATGCGGCAGTCTCTAAAGCATAGCCCCAAAAAGATAGCGGTAAATCGGTAAGAGACATCATAGATCGCACCATATCTAATAGAGTGCGATTACGACGTTCGGACACATCATTACGCTGAGGTGTTCCAGGCGGCGTGAGTTGTGAAACTATTCCACATTTTCTTAAGTGTGTGCCAAATTCGTGACTCAAGTATTCTCCTCCACGATCTGATCATAGAAACTTGATCTTTCTATCACGTTGATTTTCAACCTCACTCTGAAATTCCTTGAACTTTTCAAAGGTTTCAGACTTGTGTTTCATTAAGTAGATATACCCATATCTACTCAAGTCATCAGTGAGGGTGAGAACATAACGATAGCCACCGCGAGCCTCAACACTCATTGGACCACACACATCGGTATGTATGATTTCCAATAAGTTGGTTGCTCGCTCCATTGTTCCTGAGAACGGGGTCTTGGTCATTTTACCCATGAGGCATGGTTCACACGTGTCAAATGATTCATAATCAAGAGACTCTAAAAGTCCATCTGCATGGAGCTTCTTCATGCGTTTGACACCTATGTGACCAAGGCGGCAGTGCCACAAATATGTGGGACTATTGTTATCAACTTTAACTCTTTTGGTACTCACACTATGAATATGTGTATCATCACGTACGAGATTCATCAAGAATAAACCGTTAACCATCGGAGCATGACCATAAAACATATTTCTCATATAAATAGAACAACCATTATTCTCGGATTTAAATGAGTAGCCATCTCGAATTAAGCGAGATCCGGATACAATGTTCATGCTCAAACTTGGTACTAAATAACAATTATTGAGGTTTAAAACTAATCCCGTAGGTAAATGTAGAGGCAGCGTGCCGACGGCGATCACATCGACCTTGGAACCATTCCCGACGCGCATCGTCACCTCGTCCTTCGCCAGTCTCCGTTTATTCCGTAGCTCCTGCTTTGAGTTACAAATGTGAGCAACTGCACCGGTATCAAATACCCAAGAGCTACTACGAGTGCTGGTAAGGAACACATCAATTACATGTATATCACATATACCTTTGGTTTTGCCGGCCTTCTTGTCCGCTAAGTATTTGGGGCAGTTCCGCTTCCAGTGACCACTTCCCTTGCAATAAAAGCACTCAGTTTCGGGCTTGGGTCCATTCTTTGGCTTCTTCCCGGCAACTTGCTTACCGGGCGCGGCAACTTCCTTGCCGTCCTTCTTGAAGTTCTTTTTACCCTTGCTCCTTTTGAACTTAGTGGTTTTATTCACCATCAGCACTTGATGCTCTTTCTTGATTTCTACCTCTGCTGATTTCAGCATAGCATACACCTCAGGAATGGTCTTTACCATCCCCTGCATATTGTAGTTCATCACAAAGCTCTTGTAGCTAGGTGGAAGCGACTGGAGGATTCTGTCAATGACCACTTCTTCCGGAAGATTAACTTCCAGTTGAGTCAAGCGGTTGTGCAATCCAGACATTCTGAGTATGTGCTCACTGACAGAGCTATTTTCCTCCATCTTACAGCTAAAGAATTTGTTGGAGATCTCATATCTCTCAACCCGGGCATGAGCTTGAAAAACCATTTTCAGCTCTTCGAACATCTCATATGCTCCATGTCTCTCAAAACGCTTTTGGAGCCCCGGCTCTAAGCTGTAAAGCATGCCGCACTGAACGAGGGAGTAATCATCGCATCGCGACTGCCAAGCGTTCCTAACATTTTGTTGTGCAGGGAGAATAGGTGCGTCACCCAGCGGTGCTCTTAGGACATAATCTTTCTTGGCAGCTATGAGGATGATCCTCAGGTTCCGGACCCAGTCCGTATAGTTGCTACCATCGTCTTTCAGCTTGGTTTTCTCTAGGAACGCGTTGAAGTTGAGGACTACGTTGGCCATTTGATCTACAAGACATATTGTAAATATTTAGACTAAGTTCACGATAATAAAGTTCATTTAATCAAATTTAATGAACTCCCACTTAGATAGACATCCCTCTACTAGTCATCTAAGTATTACATGATCCGAGTCAACTAGGCCGTGTCCGATCATCACGTGAGACGGACTAGCCAACATCGGTGAACATCTTCATGTTGATCGTATCTTCTATACGACTCATGCTCGACCTTTCGGTCTTCTGTGTTCCGAGGCCATGTCTGTACATGCTAGGCTCGTCAAGTCAACCTAAGTGTTTTGCGTGTGTAAATCTGTCTTACACCCGTTGTATGCGAACGTAAGGACCTATCACACCCGATCATCACGTGGTGCTTCGGAACGACGAACCTTAGCAACGGTGCACAGTTAGGGAGAACACTTTCTTGAAATTATTATGAGGGATCATATTATTTACTACCGTCGTTCTAAGTAAACAAGATGCAAAACATGATAAACATCACATGCAATCAAATAATAAACGTGACATGATATGGCCAATATCACATAGCTCCTTCGATCTCCATCTTGGGGCTCCATGATCATCTTGTCACCGGCTTGACACCATGATCTTCATCATCATGATCTTCATCATCGTGTCTCCATGAAGTTGCTCGCCAACTATTACTTCTACTACTATGGCTACCTCGTTTAGCAATAAAGTAAAGTAATTTACATGGCGATTCTCAATGACACGCAGGTCATACAAAAATAAAGACAACTCCTATGGCTCCTGCCGGTTGTCATACTCATCGACATGCAAGTCGTGATTCCTATTACAATAGCATGAACATCTCATACATCACATATAGATCATTCATCATACATCACAACTTTGGCCATATCATATCACAAAGCACTTGCTGCAAAAACAAGTTAGACGTCCTCTAATTGTTGTTGCAAGTTTTACGTGGCTGAATTAGGGTTCTAGCAAGAACGTTTTCTTACCTACGTTAAAACCACCACAACGTGATTTGTCAACTTCTATTTACCCTTCATAAGGACCCTTTTCATCGAATCCGCTCCAACTAAAGTAGGAGAGACAGACACCCGCCAGCCACCTTATGCAACTAGTGCATGTTCGTCGGTGGAACCGGTCTCACGTAAGCGTACGTGTAAGGTTGGTCCGGGCCGCTTCATCCCACAATACCGTTGAAGCAAGATAAGACTAGTAGCGGCAAGAAGAGTTGACAACATCTACGCCCACAACAAATTGTGTTCTACTCGTGCAAGAAGAACTACGCATAGACCTAGCTCATGATGCCACTGTTGGGGAACGTTGCAGAAAATTAAAATTTTTCCTACGGTTTCACCAAGATCCATCTATGAGTTCATCTAGCAACGAGTATTCAGATTAGATAGCATCTACATACCACTTTGTAGATCGCAACGGAAGCGTTCGAGTGAACGTGGATGAGGTAGTCGTACTTGCCGTGATCCAATTCACCGATGATCTAGTGCCGAACGGACGGCACCTCCGCGTTCAACACACGTACGGAAAGCGTGACGTCTCCTCCTTCTTGATCCAGCAAGGCAAAGGAGAGGTTGGGGCAGAAGGCTCCAGCAACAGCACGACGGCGTGGTGATGGTGGAACTGCAGTACTCCCGCAGGGCTTCGCCGTGCTCAATGGAGGAGGAGGAGGTGTTGGAGAGGGAGAGGGAGGCGCCAGGGCAATCGTTGGTCAGCCCCCTCTCTCCCCCCCTTTATATAACCCCCAAGGGGGGGCGCCTGCCCTAGGAGATGAGATCTCCTAGGGGGGGCGGCGGCCAGGGAAGGGGGGCTTGCCCCCCAAGCAAGGGGGGCGCCCCCTTTAGGGTTTCCCTCCCCCCAAACCCTAGGCGCATGGGCCCATGGGGGGAGGCGCACCAGCCCACTATGGGCTGGTTCCCTCCCTCATACAGCCCATGGGGCCCTCCGGGATAGGTGGCCCCACCCGGTGGACCCCCCCGGGACCTTCCGGTGGTCCCGGTACAACACCGATAACCCCGAAACTTGTCCCGATGTCCGTATGATGACTTTCCATATATAAATCTTTACCTCCGGACCATTCCGAAACTCCTCGTGACGTCCGGGATCTCATCCGGGACTCCGAACAACATTCGGGTTACTGCACATACATATCCCTATAACCCTAGCGTCACCGAACCTTAAGTGTGTAGACCCTACGGGTTCGGGAGACATGCAGACATGACCGAGATGGCTCTCGGGCAATAACCAACAGCGGGATCTGGATACCCATGTTGGCTCCCACATGCTCCACGATGATCTCATCGGATGAACCACGATGTCAAGGATTCAATTAATCCCGTATACGATTCCCTTTGTCAATCGGTATTTTACTTGCCCGAGATTCGATCGTCGGTATACCAATACCTCGTTCAATCTCGTTACCGGCAAGTCACTTTTCTCGTTACCGTAATGCATGATCCCGTGATCAAACACTTTGATCACATTGAGCTCATTGTGATGATGCATTACCGAGAGGGCCCGATGATACCTCTCCGTCAAGCGGAGTGACAAATCCCAGTCTCGATCCATGTCAACCCAACAGACACTTTCAGAGATACCCGTAGCATACCTTTATAGTCACCCAGTTACGTTGTGACGTTTGGCACACCCAAAGCACTCCTACGGTATCCGGGAGTTACACGATCTCATGGTCTAAGGAAAGGATACTTGACATTGGAAAACTCTAGCAAACGAACTATGCGATCTTATGCTATGTTTAGGATTGGGTCTTGTCCATCACATCATTCTCCTAATGATGTGATCCCGTTATCGATGACATCCAATGTCCATAGTCAGGAAACCATGACTATCTGTCGATCAACGAGCTAGTCAACTAGAGGCTCACTAGGGACATGTTGTTGTCTGTTATTCACACATGTATTACGATTTCCGGTTAACACAATTATAGCACGAATAAAGACAATTATCATGAATAAGGAAATATAATAATAATGCTTTTATTATTGCCTCTAGGGCATATTTCCAACAGTTGACACCTCAGGTCCTATTGATCAGCCCACAAGTCCGGTCCGGATTGATAGAACAACCAGCCCGTCGAAACAAGCTGATAAACCGACGACTCCAATGCAAACCGGTGAAGCCAAAGATGATGATGTTATTATTAGTGGCATTGGTCGTACCGAGCCCAGCAATCCTGTCGCTTTATCCCAACACACTGCCAAAGAAGAATTTGCTGCAATTGGTAAGGGCAAATGGAATGTCGACTTGTCAACCTATACCACTATGTCTCCCCAGGATCTCCATTTCGGCTATCTGAACCGGTTATACACCAGCCGTGACTATGAAGCCGGTCTGGTTAATATGATGAAGGACAAATATGAGGTAATTTCCGTATACTCCTCTGCTTGTAATCTGTCAACTCCAATAGCCCCCAAGTGACGGTTTAAGATATCAACTTAAAGCGGGACTTTTCAATGTGAACTTCAATGTATCTGAATTTTGCTGATGTAGCCCCCAAGGGCCGGATCAACTTAATATAGTTAAACCAGGACTTTAGGTAAAAAGTATCAATAATTATTGAGCAAATAGTCATTAGCCCCCAAGTGCCAAGTTGAATACTTGTATTGAGCTTGTAACTTCATAAAAATTGTAAGATGAAGATCAAATAGGCATTAGCCCCCAAGTACCGAGGGCATAACTTGTTATGTGGTTGGTACTTCACTTCTGTACCCTCATCTGAATCATATTATTGTCTGTATGTAGGCTGAGACGAGCAAAAGAGAAAACCAAATTGCCGATCTGCAAGAAAATCTGAAGTCCCAGCAAGCTGAAACCTCCAAAGCCAAAGAGGAATTAACTAGCGCTTTAAGCGCCATGGAACAGCTTAAGGAGGGCTTCAAGAAGGAGCGGGCGGATTGGGCCACTGAAAAATCTGCTTTAACCAAGCGAGCAGAAAACGCTGAGGCTGCACTGAAACCGGTAGTGGACGAACTAACCAGCATAAAGCGGCAAGTGCATGCCATGACAGCTGCTATCTTCGGTAAGCCGGCTTGATTTCTGGAGTGACTCGGCTTTCTTATGGAGCTGCCGGTTTGTTAATCCTCTATAATATTGCAGGGACACGCATTGGTCACTTGGGGTCGGACGTGCGGAAGAAATTGAAAGCCGCCTACACATTGATAGAGCAATTGTATACTGGTGCGCAGCGGATCATCTCTACTGCATCCCATAACAACCCGGCGCCCACCTTGATCCAAGATACCCTTAAAAGGTTGTCTATGCCTCCTGCCCGGGTTGAAGAGCCGAAAAAATCTTTTGCTCGAACCGGTGCGATAAATGCCTTGATCCGGGCAAAAGCGTGGGTGCCGGATTTCGATCCTGTTGAAGCGGCTCAGGGCTATCCCAGCTTGAAGGAAGACGGGTCACAATTTAGTGAAGCAGATCTGCGAGCAATAAACCGGGAGGTGCCTCCTCTAGCTTGTCAATTGGTTGAAGAAGCAGACTTGTCTCATTATCAAGCCCAATATGATGACCAAAACAAGCGAGTAGTTGCACCAATTCCTGAAGCAGAGAATCTTATCCCTCCAATCCATAAGCATACTTACGCTCCTGATATTGAACCGTCGCTGCTGATCCATGATGAAGCTGTCTTTCAAGCATTAATGGGAATCGACTGGACAACTGTTGATTTCCATCCGCTGGGTAGAGAAGCAGAAGTTGAAGCGGCGCGAGATGATCCGCAACCATCAGGCCAGGCTGGTGACCAAACTTGAACCGGAATCCGGTTTAAATTGTTGCTCCTTTATGTTATGCGGAAAAAACAATGATCTTATTTGGGCCCGTGTTGCCTTGTAATAGGCTAGCCAATACTCTTGATTTTGATATACCTTCATGCATAATTACTGCAACTTGTGCTTCCTTTGGGTGATGAAATTTCCAAAGTATTTTCTGCAATCAAAAAATCTTAAAGCGCCGCCACGGTTGTACCGCCAGGCGGATTATGACTTCTGTATATATGAAATCAAATATCTTAAATTTAAACACATGATCAAATCTTGTGATACATAATACCTACCAACGTCGGGCTTAAAGTTGGCTTGGCCAATCTTAAAGCGGAGGTTTATGAACCCATACTGTCAGAGGAGAAAATCGCTCCTGTATATATAATGCCGGTTTACCATGTAAACCGTGCTGGGTTATGATAAACACCGTGTTCCCCCATAATAGGATGTTAACAAAAAATCAAACCGGGCAAATAGTCTCCGGATTAAGAATGGACCGTGTTCCGTCAATTGACAGTTGAACCGGTTTAAGAATCGTCGGTTTAAAAACGCAACAAAAAGAAATAGTTATCAAAGAAAATTTCAAGAAAAGGAAATGATAAAACCATTTGCAAAAAAGAGGCTATTGAGTCGATCAAGTGGCATTACCATGGTCGGACACGACCAAGCCCCCGATAGGCGTAGCTATGGTTCAAGTCAGCCAGGTCCCCAAATGATGCAGTGGCATTATGCCGATCAAGAGGTGTAGCGATGGTTCGGGTTCGACCAAGCCCTCAAGTGATTCTGTGGCCTTAGGCCGATCAAGAGGTGTGACTGGTTCAGATGTGACCAAGTCCCCAAGTGATCTCATGGCTTTCGCCTATCAAAAGGTGTTGCATTGGTTCGGATACGACCAAGCCCCCAAGTGATATAACATGAAGCTTTTAAAAAGCTAACTAAAGGGGTAAACCGGAGGCCGCTTTGGGACAGATAAAACTCCGTGTAACCACACATGATGTAAAAAGAACAGAGACCCCGCTTTAGCTGAGGCTCCGGTTTATTATATTGATCATAATATATACATTGTCATAGTATGTACATAAGTAGAGCCAATGGCTCAGGTATAGTAAGGCCTAAGATGAGCTATGTTCCACGGCCTGTTGGTTTCCTCCTCTGATGTACGTGAGTCTTTATGCTCTTGAATATCGATCAGATAGTATGACCCGTTGTGCAGATTCTTGCTAAACATGAAAAGTCCCTCCCAAGGTGGGGATAACTTGTGCATATCAGTCTGGTCTTGGATGAGCCGAAGTACCAAATCTCCTTCTTGAAAGGTTCTGGTTCTGACTCGGCGACTGTGATAACGACGAAGACCCTGTTGGTAAATCGCCGAGCGGGTAGCTGTTATGTCACGCTCTTCATCCAACAGGTCCAAAGCATCTTGTCGTGTTGCCTCATTGTCCGCTTCAACATAAGCCGCTACACGAGGTGAATCATGACGAATATCACTGGGGAGAACCGCCTCTGCTCCGTAGACCATGAAGAACGGCGTGTATCCTGTTGATCTGTTGGGTGTGGTGTTAATGCTCCATAATACAGATGGTAATTCTTCAACCCAACAACCCGGCGTTCGTTGCAAAGGAACCATAAGTCGGGGCTTGATGCCTCACAAGATCTCTTGATTAGCCCTCTCTGCTTGACCATTGGACTGGGGGGTGAGCCACTGATGAAACGTCAAGCCGGAAGTGCTCACGTTGACAGAACTCCTTCATAGCACCCTTGGACAAATTGGTACCATTATTAGTGATGATGCTGTGTGGAAAGCCAAACCGGAAAATCACCTTTTTGATGAATTGAACCGCCGTGGCCGCATCACACTTGCTAACGGGTTTTGCCTCCACCCACTTTGTAAACTTGTCAACCGCCACCAAAAGGTGGGTTTTCTTGTCCTTGGACCTTTTGAAAGGCCCAACCATATCCAGCCCCCAAGTTGCGAACGACCAAGTGATTGGAATCATCCTCAATTCTTGAGCCGGCACATGAGCACGTCTTGAGAACTTTTGGCAGCCGTCGCATCGTCTGACCAGATCTTCCGCATCAGCATGAGCAGTCAACCAATAGAAGCCGTGACGAAACGCTTTCGCCACCAAAGATTTTGAACCAGCGTGGTGACCACAATCTCCTTCGTGGATCTCACGTAAGATTTCACAGCCTTCCTCAGGGGACACACAGCGTTGAAATGCCCCTGACACACTGCAATGATGCAACTCGCCATTGACAATAGTCATGGACTTGGATCGCCGGATTATCTGCCGGGCCAGAATCTCATCCTCTGGTAACTCGCCCCGGTTCAAGTACGCAAGATAAGGAATCATCCAATCCGGAATAACATGAAGAGCTGCCACCAATTGAGCCTCCGGATCAGGAATAGCCAAATCCTCTTCACCAGGGAGCTTGACCGACGGGGCACATCCAGGAAAACGTTAGGCGGGACCAGTTTGCGTTGAGAGCCCAACCGGCTTAAAGCTTCCGTCGCTTCATTCTTTCGGTGGTCCACATGGTCCACCTGATAACCTTTGAAGTGACCTGCAACAACATCCACCTCACGACGATATGCTGCCATGAGTGGGTCCTTGGAGTCCCAAGTGCCAGACACCTGCTGAGCCACCAGGTCCGAGTCACCGAAGCACTTAACTCGACTTAGATTCATCTCCTTAGCCATCCGGAGACCATGGAGTAAGGCTTCATACTCAGCTGCATTGTTAGTACAAGGGAACATTAAACGAAGAACGTAACAAAACTTATCACCTCGTGGGGAAGTTAATACGACTCCAGCCCCCGAGCCCTCCAATTGCCTGGACCCATCAAAATGGATAGTCCATTATGTGTGATCCGGCTTCTCTTCATGTGCTTGCAGTTCTGTCCAATCATTGATGAAATCGACAAGTGCTTGCGACTTGACCGCCGTCCGAGGCACGTATTTCAATCCGTGTGGCCCAAGCTCTAAGCCCACTTGGCAATCCGGCCAGTCGCTTCCGGTTCTGGATTATATCTCCCAAGGGAGCAGAACTGACCACTGTGATGGGATGTCCTAGGAAGTATTGCTTAAGCTTCCGGCTTGCCATAAAAACTCCATACACCAGCTTCTGCCAATGCGGATACCTTTGCTTGGACTCAGTAAGCACCTCACTGATATAGTAAACCGGATGCTGAACCGGATGCTCCTTGCCTGCCTCCTTTCGCTCCACCACAATAGCCACACTGACTGCACGAGCATTAGCGGCGACATATAGCAGCAATGGCTCCTTGTCAATCGGAGCGACGAGCACAGGCGGATTGGCCAACTGCCGCTTTAAATCCTCAAACGCTTTATCCGCAGTAGAACTCCAGACGAATTGATCCGTCTTCTTCTACATCTGATACAAAGGGATTGCCTTCACACCAAGGCGGCTGATAAACCGGCTTAACACGGCAATCCGGCCTGCCAAACGTTGAACATCATTGATACACTTCGGTTTAGCCAGGGAGGTGATTGTTGTGATCTTCTCCGGATTAGCCTCAATTCCCCTATTGGACACCAGAAAACCCAATAACTTCCCTGCCGGTACACCAAAGACACACTTGGCCGGGTTGAGCATCATCTTGTGCGTCCTTAGGTTATCAAAGGTTTCCTTCAAATCGTCAACCAGAGTGTCCTTCTCTCTTGACTTAACCACAATATCGTCCACATAGGCATGTACATTACGGCCAATCTGTTTATGAAGGCAATTCTGTACACACCGTTGATAAGTTGCCTGGGCACTCTTGAGCCCAAAGGGCATAGATACATAGCAGAAGGCTCCAAAGGGAGTTATGAATGATGTCTTCTCCTGGTCCTTAACTGCCATCTTGATCTGATGATAACCAGAATATGCATCCAGAAAACTTAAATGCTCACAACCCGCCGTAGCATCAATAATTTGATCAATACGGGGGAGGGCAAAAGGATCTGCTGGACAAGCTTTGTTAAGATCTGTGTAATCCACACACATGCGCCAGGTGCCATTTTTCTTAAGGACCAGCACCGGATTAGCCAGCCATTCAGGATGGAAGACTTCAACAATAAAGCCAGCCGCTAAGAGCCTGGCCACCCCTTCCCCAATAGCTTTGCGTCTTTCTTCATTGAACCGGCGTAGGAACTGTTTCACTGGTTTGTACTTAGGATCCACATTAAGAGTGTGCTCGGCGAGTTGCCTCGGTACACCTGGCATGTCAGAAGGTTTCCATGCAAAAATGTCCCGATTCTCACGGATGAACTCGATGAGCGCGCTTTCCTATTTCGGATCCAAGTTGGCACTGATACTGAATTGCTTGGACGAATCGCCAGGTACAAAGTCAACAAGCTTAGTCTCAACTGCCGATTTGAACTTTAGGGCCGGATCATGCTCCGTAGTCGGCTTCTTTAATGGAGTCATGTCTGCCGGATCAACATTGTCCTTGTAATATTTCATCTCCTCCGTGGCACAAACCGACTCGGCATAAGCCGCATCACCTTCTTCACACTCCAAAGCGATTTTGCGGCTTCTGTGAACCGTTATCGTTCCCTTGTGACCCGGCATCTTAAGCTGTAAATACACATAACAGGGCCGTGCCATAAACTTGGCGTAAGCCGGCCGCCCAAACAGGGCGTGATATGGACTCTAGATTTTTACCACCTCAAAAGTCAGTGTCTCCGACCTGGAATCATGATCATCTCCAAAGGCTACTTCCAAAGCTATCTTGCCGACAGGATATGCTGACTTACCAGGCACCACTCCATGGAACACCGTATTGGACAGTTTAAGATTTTTATCTGTTAATCCCATACGATGGAAGGTCTCATAGTATAAGATATTAATGCTGCTTCCTCCATCCATGAGCACCTTGGTGAACTTATAACCTCCCACCTAAGGTGCCACCACCAACGCTAGCTGACCCGGATTATCAACCCGGGGAGGGTGATCCTCTCTGCTCCATATGATTGGCTCTTCAGACCAGCGTAGATAACGGGGCACGACCGGTTCAACAGAGTTTACTGCTCGCTTATGAAGCTTCTGATCTCACTTGTCCAAGCTAGTGGTGAAGACATGATATTGCCCTCTATTCAACTGCTTCGGGTGACTCTGGTAACCCGACTGCTGCTGCTGCTGCTGATTGTAACCACCTTGACTATTCTGATTACCTTCATTGTTATGTCCGCGCTGGCTACCATTAAACCCTGAACCGGAATTTCCTCCGCTGTAACCCGGCCCGGATCCTGAGCCACCACCAGATCCGTGGTCATACCAGAAAGCGTTAGAGTTCTTGAACTCCTGCATAATGTAACAATCCTTCCAAAGGTGATTGGCTGGCACCTCCTTCGTCCCATGTTTTGAACAGGGCTGGTTTAAAAGATAAGACAGGCGGTCCAGGTTAGGATTAGGCGCTCCACTGCGATTTGGCGTTTTTAACTTTACGCCGCTGGCCCTTGTCCTGCGCATTGGTATTAGCCACAAAGTCCATGCTGCCATCCGCTTTACGCTTGCCTCTGTTTCCATGACCTGTCGGGTTATGTTGCTGTCCTTTGGAGTTGTTGTTCTTCTTTCCCTTCCCTGCCTTGTCGTCATCAGACTCGGCATCCTTGGTACTATCAGAATCAGCATACTTCACCAACGCAGCCATGAGGGTCCCTATATCATTGCAATGGTGCTTCATTCGTCCCAATTTCAACTTTAGAGGCCCAAACCGGCAGTTGCCTTCCAAGGTTATAACCGCGGTGTCAGCATTGATACGGTCTGACGAATGCAAAATTTGTGAGACCCGGTGCACCCAACGAGTCGTTGATTCTCCTTCTTCCTGAACACAGGCGGCTAAGTCCACTATTGACATGGGTTGTTTACATGTATCCTTGAAGTTCTAGATAAATCGGGCTCGCAATTGGGACCATGAACTGATAGAGTTGGCCGATAAACTTTTTAACCAAGTACGGGCCGTTCCTTCGAGCATCATGGTGAAGTACTTTGCACATGCCGCATCATCCACATCCAGCATCTCCATGGCCATCTCATAGCTCTCTACCCATGTCTCTGGAGGCTGATCGGCAGTGTAATTCGGCACCTTGCGCGGGCCCTTGAAATCCTTTGGCAGGCGCATGTTGCGTAAAGCGGGGACAAGACAAGGCACCCCCAAAGAGCTAGAAGAAACGCCGGGCTCTACCGAGGTAGTTGGACGAACCGGCGTAAGCTGGCGACCCTCGTACTGTGCTACTAACTCGGCCTCCCTGCGCGCTCGGGCCCGGTCCACCACTTCCTGAGCATCACCAACACCACCCGCCGGGTTGTTACCACGGGGTACTTCACGGTTTCGTGCATTACTTGACACAGCCGGTTCATCCATATGCCTGCTATAGCTCCGGCTTGGATGAGGGGTGGAATGAATTCGGTCACGACTGTATGAGTATGCTTCCTGCTGGATCAAAGCTGTCCGAAGAAGCTCCTTAACCCGGCGTGTTTCTACCGCCTGCGGCGAATCACCTTCAATTGGGATGGCCTCCAGCCGTGCAGCAGCAGCAACAAGGTTATCCATCAGGTTGGAATAATGACCTGGAGGTGTCGGGACCGCCTGAGGTACAACAGCGTTTTGACGAGGCGGGTCCATCAAGCGAGCGTGAACCGGCGCGCCCGTCCCTAGTGCTTCTGCCCGGTTTACCACCAGCGGATAGCTGGTTCCTGCTCCTGGGGTGTTGAAGAGATCTCTGGCTTCGAAAACCGGGGGTAAGCGAGACCGGTGCTTCCGCTTTAGGACCTCATGCGATGCATTCTGTTCTAGCATAAGTCGGTAAGCTTGCGCATCCAAAGCGGCCCATTCTGCAGCCATCCTGGCATTCTCAGCTGCTAGGTCGGCCTTGGCTTGAGTGATCTGATCCCTTACTTTTGCAATTTCCGCATCGTGGGCGTTCTGATCCGCCGGATTAGCCTCTGCCATGAGCGTAGCCAACGCATCAAACAGATCAGATAAGACTTGAGCCGGCGGGTGCACAGGGCCTCCTGCCCCGGCTGCCGTCACCGTTCCTGATCCGGAGATCATTGCTACATCGGTCAAAGAGTGGATCGCTGCTTGTGTCCCGGCCATGAATATTCCGACCCGGTTTGGCAGATCAGAGGGGTCTGAAATACTATCGCCATCGGAACAGCCCCCAATCCGGCCATCTTGTAGCTGATACAAAGATTCGGTTTCTCCGGTTGATGACTCGTCGCCGGAATAAACGACGGTCTCGCCACCAGATTCCGATGCATCCTCATAGCTTCCTCCATGGATGACTCCCACAAAGGCACGCTTCACGGCCGGTTTAACCTGGGCAGATCACGCACGCTGAGCCGTCTCGACGAGGTCGGTGCAGATGTCCGGCTCAGGGCCCGGTTCACCGATCTTGCCAATGAAGACATGTATGCCACCAAAGGGGACCCGGTACCCGTACTCGATTGAGCCGGCCTCGGGGCCCCATCCTGCATCGTCGATGTAGAGCTTGCCGCGACGACTCTTGGTCATCTGGCCCACAGCGTAGCCCTTGAGTCCTTCGAAGTTGCCCTCCAAGAACTTGAAACCATCATGCGATAGCCCCACGGTGGGCGCCAACTGTCGTGCAATTGTCACGGCAGATGTCCTCATGAAAGGACTTAGTCGTGGAGCCATCGCGACGGGTTAGCTTGAAGGGGTTAAGCGGACACAGGGACGCAAGAGAGTTTATACTAGTTCGGCCCCTTCAATGAAGGTAAAAGCCTACGTCTAGTTGTGATGGAATTGATGGGGTTTCGATGACTAGGGAGCAAACAAGCTTCGCCTAAGTCTCGAGTTGTTGTCTGTTATCTTGAACCGCCGCCGAATCGTCCCCTTATATACATGGGTGACGCCCGCCGGTTTATAGAGTCCCAACACCGGCTCATAGACGTGTCTGGTTTGGTCTCTACTTATTCCTAACTTACAATACAAGTTTACATACCAATGCCGGTTTACGGCTACATGCTTTAAACCGACTATGGGCCTTGAGCCCTGTTCTTCTTTTATGGGCTTCTACATACTTAACTACTGATGAATTTAACCCGGCATGTCCTGGCCGGTTTACGCCCAGTAGTAATATCCCCAACAGTAATGATGAGCATCTCGTAAATAAAGGGGACACGATCTCTGCTTCGACAAAGACGTGCCAAGGAAACTGCCTCGCACAACGCGCTGAGGTGGGACAGTAAAAACAATTCGAATAAAGGCTTGGCTGTGGTGTGATGTCATGCTACAGAATACGTCAGCATATTAGATTTGTGTAAATATTATTCTCTCTATGGTGGTACGTGGAACTTATTTTGCAGAGCCATACACTATCCTCGTGTTCAAAATCTTCTTTGAAGTATTCGGAGGAGGAACCCGCCTTGCAATGCCGAAGACAATCTGCGCACCGAACTCGTCGTCATTGAAGCCTAGTTCAGGGGCTACTGAGGGAGTCCTGGATTAGGGGGTGTCCGGGTGGCCGGACTATAACCTTTGGCCAGACTCTTAGACTATGAAGATACAAGATTGAAGACTTCGTCCCGTGTCCGGATGGGACTTTCCTTGGTGTGGAAGGCAAGCTTGGCAATACGGATATGTAGATCTCCTTCCATTGTAACCGACTCTGTGTAACCCGGCCTAGCCCTCTCTGGTGTCTATATAAACCGGAGGGCTTTAGTCTATAGGACGAACAACAATCCTACCATAGGCTAGCTTCTAGGGTTTAGCCACTCTAATGTCGTGGTAGATCTACTCTTGTACTACCCATATCATCAATATTAACAAAGCAGGAGTAGGGTTTTACCTCCATCGAGAGGGCCCAAACCTGGGTTAAAACATCGTGTCCCTTGTCTCCTGTTACCATCCGCCTAGACGCACAGTTCGGGACCCCCTACTCGAGATCCGCCGGTTTTGACACCGACAACTGCCCTTTTCTCGTGTGATGGCGAGTGAATAAACACTCAACCTGAGAATAACCCACAAGTATAGGGGATCGCAACAGTTTTTGAGGGTAGAGTATTCAACCCAAATTTATTGATTCGACACAAGGGGAGCCAAAGACTATTCTCAAGTATTAGTAGTTGAGTTGTCAATTCAACCACACCTGGATAACTTAATATCTGCAGCAAAGTATTTAGTAGCAAAGTAATATGGAAGTAACGGTAACGGTGCCAAAAGTAACAGTGATAGTTTTGTAGTGATTGTAACAGTGGCAACGGAAAAGTAAATAAGCGAAGAACAATATGTGAAAAGCTCGTAGGCATTGGATCGGTGATGGAGAATTATACTGGATGCGATTATTCATGCAACAGTTATAACATAGGGTGACACAGGACTAGCTCCAATTCATCAATTTAATGTAGGCATGTATTCCGAATATAGTCATACATGCTTATGGAAAAGAACTTGCATGCCATCTTTTGTCCTACCCTCCCGTGGCAGCGGGGTCCTAATGGAAACTAAGGGATATTAAGGCCTCCTTTTAATAGAGTACCGGACCAAAGCATTAACACATAGTGAATACATGAACTCCTCAAACTACGGTCATCACCGTGAGTGGTCCCGATTATTGTCACTTCGGGGTTGCCGGATCATAACACATAGTAGGTGACTATAGACTTGCAAGATAGGATCAAGAACTCACATATACTCATGAAAACATAATAGGTTCAGATCTGAAATCATGGCACTCGGGCCCTAGTTACAAGCATTAAGCATAGCAAAGTCATAGCAACATCAATCTCAGAACATAGTGGATACTAGGGATCAAACCCTAACAAAACTAACTCGATTACAAGATAAATCTCATCCAACCCATCATCATCTAGCAAGCCTATGATGGAATTACTCACGCACGGCAGTGAGCATCATGAAATTGGTGATGGAGGATGGTTGATGATGACGATGGCGACGGATTCCCCTCTATCCGGAGCCCCGAACAGACTCCAGATCAGCCCTCCCAAGAGAGATTAGGGCTTGGCGGTGGCTCCGTATCATAAAATGCGATGAATCCTTCTCTCTTATTTTTTCTCCTCGAACACGAATATATAGAGTTGGAGTTGAGGTCGGTGGAGCTCCAAGGGGCCCATGAGGCAGGGGGTGCGCCCAGGGGGTAGGCGCGCCCCCAACCTCGTGGATAGGGTGTGGGCCCCCTGGCCTTGATTCTTTCGCAAGTATTTTTTATTAATTCCAAAAATAATCTTCGTTGATTTTCAGGTCATTCCGAGAACTTTTATTTCTGCACAAAAATAACACCATGGCAATTCTGTTGAAAACGTCGTTAGTCCGGGTTAGTTCCATTCAAATCATGCAAGTTAGAGTCCAAAATAGGGGCAGAAGTGTTTGGAAAAGTAGATACGACGGAGACGTATCTACTCCCCCAAGCTTAAATCTTTGTTTGTCCTTAAGCAATTTAGTTGATAAACTAAAAGTGATAAATAAAAACTTTTACAAACTCTGTTTGCTCTTGTTGTTGTAAATATGTAAAGCCAGCATTCAAGTTTTTAGCAAAGATTATGAACTAACCATATTCACAATAACATTTAGGTCTCATGTTTACTCATATCAATGGGATAATCAACTAGCGAGCAATAATAATAAATCTTGGATGACAACACTTTCTCAAAACAATCATAATATGATATAACGAGATGGTATCTCGCTAGCCCTTTCTGAGACCGCAAAACATAAATGTAGAGCACCTTTAAAGATCAAGGACTGACTAAACATTGTAACTCATTGTAAAAGAGATCCAGTCGTAGTCATACTCAATATAAATTAATAGTAATGGATGCAAATGACAGCGGTGCTCTCCAGCTAGTGCTTTTTAATAAGAGGGTGATGACTCAACATAAAAGTAAATAGATAGGCCCTTCGTAGAGGGAAGTAGGGATTTGTAGAGGTGCCAGAGCTCGATTTTTTAAATAGAGATAAATAATATTTTGAGCGGCATACTTTCATTATCAACATAACAACCGAGAGATCTCGATATCTTCCATGCTACTCACATTATAGGCGGTTCCCAAACAGAATGGTAAAGTTTATACTCCCCCTCCACCAACAAGCATCAACCCATGGCTTGCTCGAAACAACGAGTGCCTCCAACTAACAAGAGTCTCGGGGGAGTTTTGTTTGCAATTATTTCGATTTGATTTGCATAAAGCATGGGATTGGGCATCCCAGTGACCAGCCATTTTCTCATGAGTGAGGAGCGGAGTCCACTCCTCTTGACAATAACCCGCCTAGCATGGAAGATACAGACAGACCTAGTTGATACATGAGCTATTCGAGCATGCAAAACAGAATTTCATTTGAAGGTTTAGAGTTTGGCACATACAAATTTACTTGGAACGACAGGTAGATACCGCATATAGGAAGGTATAGTGGACTCATATGGAATAACTTTGGGGTTTATGGAAGTGGATGCACAAGCAGTATTCCCACTTAGTACAAGTGAAGGCTAGAAAAAGACTGGGAAGCGACCAACTAGAGAGCGACAATAGTCATGAACATGCATTAAAATTAATAAACATTGAGTGCAAGCATGAGTAGGATATAATCCACCATGAAGATAAATACCGTGAAGGCTATGTTGATTTTGTTTCAACTACATGCATGAACATGTGCCAAGTCAAGTCACTCGAAACATTCAAAGGAGGATACCACCCTATCATACCACATCACAACCATTTTAATAGCATGTTGGCACGCAAGGTAAACCATTATAAATTCCTAGCTAATTAAGCATGGCATAAGTAACTATAATCTCTAATTGTGATTGCAAACATGTTTATTCATAATAGGCTGAATCAGGAACGATGAACTAATCATATTTACAAAAACAACAGAGGTCGAGTTCGTACCAGCTTCTCTCATCTCAATCAGTCCATCATGTATCGTCATAACTGCCTTTCACTTGCACGACTGAATTATGTGAATAATAATAGTAGTGCACGTGCATTGGACTAAGCTGGAATCTGCGAGCATTCAATAAACAGGGGAAGACAAGGAAATACGAGCTCTTGGTTAAATCAAAAATAATGCATAAAAGAGCCACTTTAACATTTTCATTATGGTCTTCTCCTTTCGACACCCAAAGAAAAGAAAAGAAATAAAACAATTTACACAGGAAAGCTCCCAAGAGGCAAAGAAGAACGAGAAATCTTTTTGGGCTTTCTTTTAATTATTACTACAAGCATGGAAGGTAAACTAGCTAAAAGCTACAACTAAATTTTTTGTTTTACTACAAGCTGGTTCTGTTTTGTTGTCTTAGCGTCTTTCAAGTTCTTCATAGTGACCAGCAGATATAAATCCCAAGTGACTCAAAGAATAGAGCTATGCTCCCCGGCAACGGTGCCATAAATTAGTCTTGATAACCCACAAGTGTAGGGGATTGCAATAGCTTTCCAGGGCAGAGTATTCAACCCAAATTTATTGATTCGACACAAGGGGAGCCAAAGAATATTCTCAAGTATTAGCAGCTAAGTTGTCAATTCAACCACACTTGGATAACTTAATATCTCCAGCAAAGTATTTAGTAGCAAAGTAATATGATAGTAGTGGTAACGGTAACAAAAGAGTATTGAAAGCAAAAGTAATGTTTTTGGTGTTTTGTAGTGATTATAACAATAGCAACGGGAAAGTAAATAAGCGTAAACCAGTAGATGGAAAGCTCGTAGGCATTGGATCGGTGATGGATAATTATGCTGGATGTGATTCATCATGTAACAATCATAACATAGGGTGACACAGAACTAGCTCCAATTCATCAATGTAATGTAGGCATGTATTCCGAATATAGTCATACGTGCTTATGGAAAAGAACTTGCATGACAGCTTTCATCCTACCCTCCCGTGGCAGCGGGGTCCTAATGGAAACTAAGGGATATTAAGGCCTCCTTTTAATAGAGAACCGGAACAAAGCATTAGCACTTAGTGAATACATGAACTCCTCAAACTATGGTCATCACCGGGAGTGGTCCCAACTATTGTCACTTCGGGGTTGTCGGATCATAACACATAGTAGGTGACTATAGACTTGCAAGATAGGATCAAGAACTCACATATATTCATGAAAACATAATAGGTTCAGATCTGAAATCATGGCACTCGGGCCCTAGTGACAAGCATTAAGCATAGCAAAGCCATAGCAACATCAATCTCAGAACATAATGGATACTAGGGATCAAACCCTAACAAAACTAACTCGATTACATGATAGATCTCATCCAACCCATCACCGTCCAGCAAGCCTACGATGGAATTACTCACGCACGGCGGTGAGCATCATGAAATTGGTGATGGAGGATGCTTGATGATGACGACGGCGATGAATCCCCCTCTCCGGAGCCCCGAACGGACTCCAGATCATCCCTCCCGAGAGGTTTTAGGGCTTGGCGGCGGCTCCGTTATCGTCAAACGCGATTATTTCTTCTCCTTGATTTTTCTCTCCCCGAAAGCAAATATATAGAGTTGGAGTTGGCGTCGGAGGAGCTCCAGGGGGCCCACGAGGTAGGGGGCGCCCCCAGTCCGGGTTAGTTTCATTCAAATCATACAAGTTAGAGTCCAAAACAAGGGCAAAAGTGTTTGGAAAAGTAGATACGACGGAGACGTATCACTCACCGACATGCGTGAGTAATCTCATCGTAGGCTTGCTGGACGGTGATGGGTTGGATGAGATTTACCATGTAATTGAGTTACTTTTGTTAGGGTTTGATTCCTAGTATCCATTATGTTCTAAGATTGATGTTGCTATGACTTTGCTATGCTTAATTCTTGTCACTAGGACCCGAGTGCCATGATTTTAGATCTGAACCTATTATGTTTTCATGAATATATGTGAGTTCTTGATCCTATCTTTGTAGGATCGGAAGTATGTCTAGAGGGGGGTGATTAGACTACTTGACCAAATAAAAACTTAACCTTTTCCCAATTTTAGTTCTTGGCAGATTTTAGCAACTTTAGGACAAGTCAAGCAATCATCACACAATTCAAGAAAGCATGCAAAGAGTATATAGGCAGCGGAAAGTAAAGCATGCAACTTGCAAGAATGTAAAGGGAAGGGTTTGGAGAATTCAAACGCTATTGGAGACACGGATGTTTTTCCCGTGGTGCGGATAGGTGGTGCTATCCTACATCCACGTTGATGGAGACTTCAACCCACGAAGGGTAACGGTTGCGCGAGTCCACGGAGGGCTCCACCCACGAAGGGTCCACGAAGAAGCAACCTTGTCTATCCCACCATGGCCATCGCCCACGAAGGACTTGCCTCACTAGAGGTAGATCTTCACGAAGTAGGCGATCTCCTTGCCCTTACAAACTCCTTGGTTCAACTCCACAATCTTGTCGGAGGCTCCCAAGTGACACCTAGCCAATCTAGGAGACACCACTCTCCAAGAAGTAACAAATGGTGTGTTGATGATGAACTCCTTGCTCTTGTGCTTCAAATGATAGTCTCCCCAACACTCAACTCTCTCTCACAGGATTTGGATTTGGTGGAAAGAAGATTTGAGTGGAAAGCAACTTGGGGAAGGCTAGAGATCAAGATTCATATGGTAGGAATGGAATATATTGGCCTCAACACAAGGGTAGGTGGTTCTCTCTCAGAACATATGAGTTGTTAGTGTAGATGTGTTCTGATGGCTCTCTCTACGAATGAAGAGGAGGTGGAGGGGTATATATAGCCTCCACACAAAATCCAACCGTTACACACAATTTACCAATCTCGGTGGGACCGAATCAACAAACTCGGTCGGACCGAAATAGTAAACCTAGTGACCGTTAGAGATTTTTGGTGGGACTGACATGCAACTCGGTAGGACCGATATGGTTAGGGTTAGGGCATAATGTAATCTCGGTGAGACCGATTACACAAACTCAGTGAGACCGATTTGGTAATAGGCAAACCAGAGAGTTGGTCAGGTAAACTCGGTGGAACCGATTTGCTCTTTCGGTGAGACCGAAAAGTTAGAAAAGGGAAACAGAGAGTATACATTGCAATCTCGATGGGACCGATCCGCTCTTTCGGTGAGACCGAAAAGTTACGAAAAGGAAACAGAGAGATTGCAACCCCATCTTGGTGAGACCGAGATCCCTATCGGTAGAACCGATTTGCTAGGGTTTGGCAGTGGCTTATGACATGTGAAAACTCGGTGGCGCCGGATAGAAAGTATCGGTAGGACCGAGTTTGGCTTTGGGTTTAGGTCATTTGTGGATATGGGAAAGTAGCTGAGGATTTTGGAGCATATCATTAAGCACATGAAGCAAAAGGCTCATTAAGCAACACCTCATCCCTCCTTGAGAGAATTGGATTTTCCTATGGACTCAATGTGATCTTGGATCACTAAAATGTAAAATGAAGAGTCTTGAGATTTTGAGCTTGAGCCAATCCTTTGTCCTTAGCATTTTGAGGGTTCCACTTTCACCATCCATGCCATGCCAATCATTGAGCTTTCCTGAAATAATTGTCTTGGAATAGCATTAGCTCAATGAGCTATATGTTGTTATGAATTACCAAAACCACCTAGGGATAGTTGCACTTTCAATCTCCCCCTTTTTGGTAATTGAGGATAACATATAGATCAAAGCTTCGACAAATGATAATAAGAATGAATTATATCGTCTCTTTGAGAAGTATGTGATAAGTAAGAGCTCCCCCTAAATTTGTGCATATTTAAAATTTGCTTTGGACTGCAAATGCACAAAGAGTTAGAATTATGGGTTACTCTTCCATGTCACATACATCTTGGTGGAGCGCTCAAAATGATAATAATGAAATACATGCACTCATCACCAAGGAAAAAGTGAATGATCACATAAGATAGATAAGATATATCAAGCATGCATAAGTGTAGCTTATTGAGGGAGTCCTGGATTAGGGGGTGTTCGGATAGCCGGACTATACCTTCAGCCGGACTCCAGGACTATGAATATACAATGTTGAAGACTTCGTCCCGTGTCCGGAAGGATATTTTCTTGGCGTGGAAGGCAAGCTAGGCGTGCGGATATTCGAGATCTCCTACCATTGTAACCGACGTGTAACCCTAACCCTATCCGGTGTCTATATAAACCGGAGGGTTGTAGTCCGTAGGACAACCATCATCATACACAATCATACCATAGGCTAGCTTCTAGGGTTTAGCCTCCTTGATCTCGCGGTAGATCCACTCTTGTACTACCCATATCATCAATATTAATCTAGCAGGAGTAGGGTTTTACCTCCATCGAGAGGGCCCGAACCTGGGTAAAATAAAGTGTCCCTTGTCTCCTGTTACCATCCGACCTTGACGCACAGTTCGGGACCCCCTACCCGAGATCCGCCGGTTTTGACACCGACATTGGTGCTTTCATTGAGAGTTCCTCTGTGCCGTCGCGGTCAGGAAGGATGCCTCTTCCCGTCTTTAAACACGGCGCCATTACGAAAGGAGCCTTGGCTGTCGGCCAAACTCTCCGGCTAGGTGGTTTTCTCGCAACCGCCTGTTCGGCTATTGCGCCGACGGTGACCTCCCGGGTCATCGAAAGCAACCTCCACGTCGGCTCAGAACTCGCCGAGCAATTGGATCCGATGGAGCTCTCTTCTGTAAACGAGCTCCTGGATCGTATCGCCGCACTGGGCGTCGCCACAAATTACGACCAGGTTGGGCTTAAACCCGATCTGAGAGAAATTAACTCTCCCCAGGTCACCCACCACGTTGCTGTGGTGGAGACACAATGCGGCGACCCTTCATCTATCTTAAGGACTAGCTACGTCCGAATCCCCAAACCCTCCATGCTGGATATCCGCGGAGGGGAGGATACAATCCAAGACCTGAGCTTAAAATCAGGCAAATCGGATAACATCCAAGACTCCGGATCTCAGAATCTGGAAGTTCTTCGGCCTCCGAACAACAAACTGGGCGAGGTCTCGGATTCAATGACACCCGCCCACCCGATCTTAAGCGATCTTTCCCAAATCAGGCAAATGCCCGAAGAAACAGTACATCATTACTGGGCCAGATTCCTCCTGGTTATGAACAGGATAAAGGACTGCCGCGAGGGAGACGCAATTTCAATCTTTTGCAGTAACTGCACGGACAAGGGAATACTCAACGCCATAAGCCGTCGTAATATTACACGCTTTGCTGACCTGGCGTCCATAGTACAAAAATACTGTGCCATGGAAAGTGCTCGGAAAACCAAAATTGAATTTTGGGATAATCCGGCCCTGAATAGCAATCCCGTCCGAATCAAGAGGGCGCACCGCAGTAAGGCGCCCGGACTAAACGCTAAAAAATCAAAACCCTCTAGGGGGCATGGAACCGTACTAGAAAAGTGGCTAGATGGACCCTGCAAGATTCACAGTGCAGAGGACGCCACCCCAACTCACAGCCTCAGGGCATGTTGGATACTCCGGCAGGTGGCCAAAATTGGCGAGGACCTCCTAATTCCAGAGGTCGAAGGAAACCAACCCGAGAATTTCTGTTCAATTCTCACGGTCTTTGAGACTTTCGCATCAAATAACATGCGAAAAAGAACACTCCGCAGCCTCACTGAAGTCTATCAAGTAGCGACAATAAACCCATGGAGTAATACTGCTATCACCTTCGACGCGAGTGATGAGCCTAAAATTCAAGCAGCCAGAGCACCAGCCGCATTGGTCCTCAGTCCCATAGTGGACGGCTGTCGCCTCGCAAAGGTACTCATGGACGGAGGCAGTGGACTGAATCTCATTTACGAGGAAACCCTCCAAAAGATGGAAATAGACTGGAACCGCATTGAGCGAAGCAGCACAACCTTTAGAGGAATAATCCCCAGTCAGGAAGCACGCTGCACCGGAAAGATCACACTAGATGTGGTATTCGGCACGACGGATAATTATAGGTCCGAACAGATCACGTTCCAGGTGGCCCCGTTCAAAAGCGGATATCACGCTATACTAGGACGGGAGGCTTTCACAATTTTTCAAGCTATACCCCATTACGGGTACATGAAGCTTAAGATGCCTGGGCCGAACGAAATTATCACCCTCGCTAGTGATCCGGACATAGCACTCTGCGCCGAGAACAAGACAGCCGCATTGGCCCTCGAGGCATTATCCGAAACCTTAGCGGCCGAAGAACTGACTGCGCTGCGATCCACGGTCAATAGGGATGACGTGATACTCGATAAGAGATCCAAATCCACATCCTTCAAACCAGCGGATGAAATAGTCAAATTCCAGGTCCACCCAACGGACCCCAATAAAACAGCCTCCATCGGGGCACGACTGAACCCTGATGTAGACACTGCACTGCGAGAGTTCCTACGAGAGAACTGGGACATTTTCGCTTGGCACCCCTCAGACATGCCAGGAATCCCACGCAGTTTGGCCGAACACAGCCTAAACATCCAGAAAGGATTCAAACCTGTCAAACAGGCTCTTCGGCGTTTCTCCGAACCAAAGAGACAGGCTATGGGAGAGGAGCTAGCTAAGTTATTGGAAGCCGGATTCATTAGAGACATAAAACACCCGGACTGGCTAGCAAACCTGGTGATGGTACCAAAGAAGGACAAATCCTGGCGCCTGTGTGTCGATTTCAAAGACCTTAATAAGGCTTGCCCAAAGGATCCCTTCCCCCTCCCTCGAATAGATCAAATCATCGATGCCACTGCAGGACACGATTCGCTGTGCTTCCTCGACGCATACTCCGGTTACCATCAAATCAAGATGGCAGAATCAGACCAAGCCGCAACAACATTCATCACACCATACGGCCCATTCTGCTTCAACACAATGCCTTTTGGGCTAAAAAACGCCGGCGCAACATATCAGTGCATGATTCAAACATGCTTGGCAAACCAGATCGGCAAAACAGTGGAGGCGTATGTAGATGATGTGGTCGTTAAATCAAGACATGTCAAATCTCTAGTAGAAGACTTGAGGCTTACATTCGACAACCTCCGAAAATACGACATTAAGCTTAATCCGGAAAAATGCGTTTTCGGCATTCCAGCCGGAAAGCTCCTGGGCTTCATCGTATCCGGTAGAGGAATTGAAGCAAATCCAGCTAAAATCCGAGCTTTGTCACAATTGGATGTCCCAAAAGACCTCAAACAAATACAGAAACTCACCGGATGTGTGGCGGCTTTAAGCCGCTTTATCTCCCGCCTGGGAGAAAAGGCATTGCCCCTTTACCACCTCCTTAGGCGCACCGAACACTTCAAGTGGACAGACGCTGCCACAGCCGGACTCGAGGAAATAAAGGCCATCTTGGCAACAAACCCAGTCCTGGCCGCGCCGAACACTAGCGAACCCATGCTATTATACATTGCCGCAACCCATCAAGTTGTTAGGGCAGTACTCGTCGTCGAGCGGGCAACGGACGGACACAAACTCCCCCTTCAAAGGTCGATTTACTACGTGTCCACTGTCCTCACACCATGCAAATCACGGTACCCGCATTACCAAAAGATCGCGTACGCGGTGTTTATGGCATCCCGGAAGCTACGACACTACTTTCAAGAGTGTTCTATAACAGTAGCCTCGGAAGTAACACTCAACGATATTATCAACAACTGTCACATCCCTAGCTAGGCCATGCATTAGAGTGTGCATCATGTTTAAATTCTATTAATTCTGAAATGGGAAATGCCAGAACCCCCAACACACACTTCCCCCCCCCTGGAAATAACTAGGGTTACTAAAATCTTTTTCAATGAACCTGAAATGCCCTTCTAAAATGTTCACCCTCTTTGTCTTGGATTAAACCCCCTGGCAAAAATAGTGCACATTTTCCTAGGTCAACAGAAGGTTATTGAATTAACACATAAGTATTTGAATTTGGGCATTTAAAATTTAAAAAAATATTTAAATGTTCAAATATTCTCAAACAGAAATGTTTCTTGTTGTCTATACTTTAAATAGTATGCATGAGCAGTTTGGGGATTTTTGGAGTTGTTTAAGTATTTTAAATAAGTCCACAAAGTTGCAGAAATAATAGAAAAGGAAAACAGTTAAACAGAAGAATACTAACCTGGCCAAACCCACCAGCCGGCCCACCTGGCGGCCCAGCGCTGTGCTGGCCCGAGCCAGCCAGCTGCTTCGTCCCCGCCAGGCAGGCAGGGTGGTGACGCCGGCGAGCGCGAGCTCGCCACGGCGTCACCTGCTCGCCGCTTCGCCGCCCGACGCGCTGGACGTCCTCCACGTCGCGCCCTCGACCCCGTGGACACCTCACTTCTCCCCCTGGCTCTCTCTCTCGCTCTCCAGCGCCATGGCCGCAGCACCCGTCGCCGTCTCGCCGCCATAGCCGCGCCCACCGTTGCCCCCTCGCCCCGCTGACCTGCCCAGAGGCTCCGCCACTTCGCCCTCGCCCTCCCCACCGAGCCACGCCTCGCCGGAGGCCCTGCATCGCCGCCATCAGCTCGTCTCCGACCCCGGTGCCCGCCGGCCGCCGTTCTTCGATTCGCGCCGCTCCGTTCGCCCCCGAGCCCGCTGAGCTGCTCGTCGACCTCCCTGTGAGCTCCCGCACCTTCTCCCCCTCCTCCCATGCCTTCTAGCTCGCCGTAGCGCCCGTCCCCGACGAGCCCGAGAGCTTGGCTCCGCCGGCCATGGCGCCACCGCGGCCATAGCCCCTGCCACCCGGGCCAGAGCGCGTCAACGTGCTCCTGGAGCCTCCAGGAGGCCAAAACAGCCACCAGCCGGCCCACTAACGCACCGTAGCGCCAAAGCCACCTCCACCCGAGCCCCGGCGCCGCCAAACCCGTCGCTGGCGATGTTTCCGGCCACCCCGAGCCCAGCTGTTGCCACCGAACGCCGCGGGAGGATCTCAGCTACCCGTAGATGGCCTCCGCGCCTTGTTTGGTGGCCAAAACGAGCAAAATCACTTGCTCCGCCGCGTCTGACCTCGCCGGCGGCTAGACGCCGGCGAGTTGACCCTAACCGTTGACTTGTGGACCCAGTTTGACTCCTCTGAGTCTATGACATGTGGGCCCCGACTGCTAATTAATCCAGGATTAAAAAAAATAATCTAATCTGTTTAAGGTAATGACCCTGACACGCGGGACCCACGCGTCAGGTTTGACTTGGACCGGTCTGTTGACCTGCTGAGGTCAGCATGACTTCATGCTGACGCAGTAATCTATTTTGCTGGATTTATTTTTATACAGGAAAATCCAGAAAATAGTTCAAACTTCAAAAATTCATAGAAAATTATCTGTAACTCCAAATGCAAAGTTTTATATATGAAAATCTATCAGAAAAATCCAATCTATCCAATGGAACTGGTTTCATGCATGTTAAAACAAGTTAAACCCACTGTTTAGGCATTATAAGATTTTGCACTAATATGATCTTATAAATGCACTACCATTTGAATTCTTGATTCAAATGGGGTCATTTCCTTCTAGTTTAACTTGCACAAGACCAGGACACATTCATATTGCCATGTCATTGCATGCATCATATTGTTGCATATCGTCGTGTATTGATTGTGTTGCAATGTGTCATTCGTGGTAGGTTCTGCCTCCGAGGATATCTCCGAGTATCCAGTTGAAGGGCAGTATCCCACCACCACTCCATCAGGCAAGCAACTCGTTGATCATTTCGATACAAACCCATATTCTCGCTTCTGCCCTTGTTTACTGCATTAAGACAACGCGTTTCAAACTGCTGTGTGTTGCGGTAGTTGAACCCACTTCCTTTGCATGACCTGTCATTGCCACAGTAACTAGATGAAACCCACTAGCATGTGTAGGAGTTGATTGAGCCAATACATGTGTATGTGTGTTCCTACCATGCTATGCTTGCTATGCTTAGAGTTGTGTCAGGTCTGGCTCATCGGGATGATGATCCGGAGTGAAAGGTTGTATCGTTGTCAATGGTGTGGAAGTGTTGAACACGATTTGGTAAAGGAATTGATGAAAGGCCATGTAGGAGTACATGGTGGGTTGTTTCATTGAGGCCGTTCTTAAGAACTGAGATCTGTGTGTGATTTAAGACTCAGCTACTACCACTCATTGGGCCCGAAACCAATGGACCCTCTCGGCTTCTTGATCACGCTTGTCCTCTGTCCAGGAGTTGCAAAGTAGTTTCTGGTGTTTGTAGCATGCTGGGGGCCGCACGCGGCGCTGACCATCGGGGTGGGCTGTGTTGCGGTAGGCACGTGGCACGGTGTACCGACTCGCCCGTTTGGTGTCTCGGGAACCCTGTTCACATCGTTCGGGGCCGTTAGTGGAAACCTCGGCCGGACTCCCTGCGGATGGAACCCGAATAGGCGATAAACCTGGACTAGAGACTTGAGTGTTTAGGTAGGCCGTGGCTGACACCCTCGCTGGGCTTCCGCTTGAAGGTTGCCGAGTACATGTCGTGTAAACGGCGATAAGTGGTGAGAGCGTGTGTGAAGAAGTACACCCCTGCAGGGTATAAATCTATTCGAATAGCCGCGTCCGCGGTAAAGGACTACTTGGTCACCTATACAGTTCATAGACAAGTTAAATGGATACTACTAAAACTCTCAAGATAAGTGTGAGTACCGCGGATGGCCCTCTCGCAGGATGGCGAGAGAGGATCCACGGTGGAGTATTGTGATGGTGTTAGTGGACTCGTGTGCGACAAATGATTTACAAGTGGTGTCTATCGTAGGATAGCTTAGCCAAGAGTCAAAGCTGGCTTGCTGCAATAACCCCACTACCTTCTTGAGAATGTGCATGTATAGTAGGTTCCTGTTGTAAGACTTGCTGAGTACCTCCGTACTCATGTTGCTTTAATCATGTTTTTCAGACGACTGCACCAACCCCTCTGATGGGTTCTTTATAGACCTCGACGTTGACGAGTGACTTATCACCCAGGTGGTGATCCAAGACATGTGAAGAGTCGTTGTAGATAGACAGGCTTCGTTAAGCCTTCTTTCTTTCTAGTGTCTGTACTCAGACTACTTTGCTTCCGCATGTGCTTGTATGTTTGTATGACTTGAGTGTTGGGTCATGTGACCCCTATCTGTATGGATGATATGTATGGCTCCTCGGAGCCTTCTAAATAAAGTACTTGAGTCGTAGAGTACTGTTGTGATGCCATGTTGTATTTACTCATATCGGGCATATTGTGTGTATGATTGAAATGCTTGGTATGAGTGGGATCCGACTATCTAGTTGTTTATCCTTGGCAGCCTTTCATATGGGGAAATGTAAGTCTTGTGCTTCTGAGCGATAGTAGTCCGCTACAGCCCGGATCACCGGAGTCCTGCTAGCCCAGCACTACTGCTTGGACACTTGACTGGCCGGCATGTGTCTCACGTCGTTCCTATGTCTGTCCCTTCGGGGAAATGTCACGCGATGTTATTCGGAGTCCTGCCTAGCCTGCTACAGCCCGGGTTACCGGAGTCCTGTTAGCCCAGTGCTACAGCCCGAATAGACACGTTGATGACCGACATGTTCGAAGTGATTCATGTATGCCTGTCCTCATAGGCTAGCGCCGCTTTGGGTTCACGACTAGCCATGTCGGCCCGGGTTCTCTGTCATATGGATGCTAGCGACACTATCATATACGTGAGCCAAAAGGCGCAAACGGTCCCGGGCCAGGTAAGGTGGCACCCGTGGGAGTACCGTGCGTGAGGCCGCAAAGTGATATGATGTGTTACACGCTGGATCGATGTGGTTTAGAATCGGGGTCCTGACAGCGTTGGCATCAGAGCCGGACTGCCTGTAGGTTCGCTAAGCCAAACTGGTCGATGTCGAGTCTAGAAGTGCTTTAGTTATATGTAGGGGAATTGATTGTGGGAGGGAACGTAAGGCTCATTTACTCCTTTACCTTATGCCCTCTATTCTGAGTCATTCTCTTCTCATTCTACGTGGGTTAAGGACTAGGCTCTCTTCTCTCTATCAGGTTCACGTGTTACTAAATCCGTAGTAACTTATAGGATTGTTGGATACAACCCAGTTCAGTTCTACTAAAGTTTAGTATGTTGCCATTTGAACCAGAACCTTGATATGGTGTTGTTGAGTGGTTTCGCAAACTGTTGTGGATGTCTCAAGTCTTTTTCTGAGCATTTACAGCCGTTATGCTGTCCAATTTCATCCAGAAATTCTAATGCCTTTGCACTATTTTGTGCTTTCAGATGGCTACCCGTCCCCAAAACCAAGTGGTTCGTCTGACCCGTTGCATCGGTGTATGTGGTCATACCGCCATGTTGGTTCGAGTGATGGTGGAGGCAGGATACCGATGGTACCCTGAATACACCGTCGAAGAGCAGTTTAGAGATTTCAACCAGAGCCAATATTTGTGCACGGTTAGGATATATCCATCTTATCCCGGAGCCACGGAACCACTCCACCGTTCTTATGGACTCGGGATCACTATTGGGATGTCCGTTCAAGATGCAGCCTACTCGATGATGACCATTATGCGAGCTAGAACTGCCTTGTTGAGCAACACTGAATTTCGCTACATGCCAGCATCCCTCCCTGGGGCGCATGGTTACCTTCAGGGCATGTACAGTGATGCATCCCATGAGGACTCACTCCTTTGCACCACTACTGAGATGTTGGAAGATAAGGACCGTGAAAACCGGGCCTTGCGTATGGAGCTCTTTAATGCTCGTGCTGATCATTGGGCCACCTTGACGAGGTTTGCACCTGCTGTGCAAGCCGGATACATGGACACGAGAGACTTGTACCCTGTGCGGGCTAGTCTGCCAGACTTCATGGAATGGCGTGAGGTGGGAGGCATCACCCCTCCTCGTGGGCCTCTTCTACCGCCATTTGTTGGACCGAGGCCGCATCCAAGTCCCTATGGTCCACAAGCACCGCAGCACCGTCTGTTCCCAGATGACCATGTTCCGCTTCCAGGTCTGGGTGGTGACTTCTATGAGGACTTCTACGGATCCGTCTGAGCTAGTAGTAGTCTCGCTAGTATTGTAATAGTTGTATGTCCACCGTCCTGCGTGATTGTGGAATATAACTTAGTGTGTATCAATTCCGGAGGTGTAGATAAATAATGTATAGGAGCTTGGAATGCCTCCGATGAGATGTAACGTCTTTCATCATAGTGGTACTTCAGCCGGGCTTGTACTAAACTATGTATGGGTGTATGACTGTTGGTGTATATATGGCAGTTTCTATATTACCATGTCATACGGATGATCATCTCTGCATTCCTTGTTATCCATTACATTCCGCACTTCCTTGGCCAGATGTTGCCATCCTGGTTTAAATCGTTGTTTTGTTTCCCAGGATGGTCAACACCCGCAGCAACCCTGCTGCTTCGGAGCAGGGAGAAGCTAGTGCACCTAGAGAGGAAAGTCTGCCTCAACCACCTTCTCTGGCCGAAGTGATGCTGGAGGCAGAGCGCAACAGGCGCGACACCAATCGCTTGTTAGAGCAGATTGAGCAGAACACCGCACGCCAGCAGAGGATCAATTCGGTGTCCATCAATGACTTTGTCAAGCTGTACCCGCCAAAGTTCAATCATTCCATCGAACCTCTCGATGCGGATGACTGGCTCCGTAGCATCGCCCACAAGCTACGTTCTGCCAACGTGGCTGAAGATGATAAAGTCACCTTTGCTGCCTATCACCTCGAAGGCCCTGCCAGCCTTTGGTGGGAGAATTATGAAGCTATGCGTCCGGTCGGCCAACTCACTACTTGGGCTGATTTCAGTGCCGCTTTTCGTGAGCATCATATTCCGGAAGGTCTCATGGATCGCAAGAGGGAGGAGTTCTGTAACTTCACCCAGGGGAAGCTGACTGTGGATGCATACAGTCGCGAGTTTGGGAAGCTTGCACGCTATGCTCCCGAAGAGGTATCCACCGATGCCAAGAAGCAGGCAAGGTTCCGCAAGGGACTTAGCCCTGAGATCCAACGTGACCTTCGTCTGCATGAATGCATTTCTTTTCCGAAGCTAGTCAATAAGGCCATCAGTGCCGAGACAGGGCAGAATGATTTTGAAGCTTCACGCAAGCACTCCCGTGACTATGGATCTTCATCCGGTTCTGGATCACAGAAGCGCCGGGTCTGGATTCCAAATTCTGCTATGCCACCCAGGTATACTCCGAGGCCATCCTTTGAGGCGCCTCGCCCCAATCAGCAGTATGTGCCGCCCAAGACTTTTGGTGGCCCCACTGCCAACACTGCTCCACGCCCCAATATGACAACTTGCTTCAAGTGTGGTGAGCCAGGCCACTACATCCGTGAGTGTCCCCAGAACAACCCCAGCCAGTTCGGAAAGTCTGTTGGCCGTGGTAAGCCAACAGCAAAAGTGCTTGTCGCCAAGCCAGCCACCACTGCTCGTGGCCATGTTAACTACGTCTCAGCTGAAGAGACTCAAGAGGACCCCAACGTCGTTCTCGGTACGCTCCTTGTTAATTGCCATCCGGCAACTGTTCTATTTGATACTGGAGCATCTCATTCATTTATTTCTGAGATCTATGCTCGTTTGCACAACACCACTTTTTGTGACATGCCTACCTCCATGGTAATTCAAACCCCTGGTTCTAAGTGGCAAACCTCTAGGATCAGCCATGGAAATGAAATTCTTGTTGACAGATTGGTCTTCCTTGCGTCACTAATAGCTCTCAAGTCCTCAGACATAAACATCATCTTGGGTATGGACTGGATGTCAGCTCATTACGCCAAGATTGACTGCTCAACTAGAACTGTTCAACTTACCCATCCATCGGGCAAGACAGTCAACGTTTTGACCCGAGTATCGGAGCGTCAGCTCTACTCTCTAAATGCCAATCCCCTTCCAGACCTCGAAGATATTCCGGTAGTCCGTGACTTTCCGGATGTCTTTCCAGAGGAACTGCCAGGTGTTCCACCTGACAGAGATGTCGAGTTCGTGATAGACCTTGTTCCAGGAACCGTTCCAATCTCTAGGAGACCTTATAAGATGGCACCCCTAGAACTAGCTGAGCTTAAGAAACAACTCGATGAGTCCTTGCAAAAAGGTTTCATCCGTCCTAGTTCATCTCCATGGGCTTGCCCCGTCCTCTTCGTCAAGAAGAAGGATGGAACGGATCGGATGGTTGTGGATTATCGACCTGTCAATTTGGTCACTATCAAGAACAAGTATCCGCTCCCCAGGATCAACGACCTGTATGACCAGCTCGCTGGATCCTCAGTCTTTTCCAAGATGGATTTGAGGTTGGGCTACCATCAAATCAAAATCAAGAACGGGGACATTCCCAAAACGGCCTTTGTCACTCGCTACGGCCAATACGAGTACACTGTCATGTCCTTCGGTTTAACCAATGCTCCAGCCACCTTCTCTCGGTTAATGAACTCGATCTTCATGGAGTACTTGGATAAATTCGTCGTGGTATACCTCGATGATATACTCATCTACTCCAAGAATGAGGAAGAACATGCCGAACATCTAAGGCTAGTATTGATGAAACTTCGAGAGCATCGCCTTTATGCCAAATTCTCCAAGTGCGAATTCTGGTTGCCAGAAGTGACCTATCTGGGCCATGTAATCTCTGGCAAGGGCATTGCTGTCAACCCCGAACGAGTTCAAGCTGTCCTTGACTGGACTCCACCTGAAACGGTCAAGCAAGTTCGGAGTTTTCTTGGTTTAGCGAGCTATTGCCGCCGCTTCGTCGAGAATTTTTCCAAGGTTGCTAAGCCTCTAACTGAACTCCTCAAAAAAGATAAAAAGTTCGAGTGGACCCCACAGTGCGAGTTCAGCTTTCAGGAACTGAAAAGACGCCTGACATCTGCTCCCGTACTGGTACCACCAGATTTCTCTAAGGACTTTGTTATCTATTGCGACGCCTCGCGACAAGGACTAGGTTGCATACTCATGCAAGATCGTCATGTGATTGCCTACGCATCTCGACAGTTGCGTCCACATGAGGATAATTATCCTACTCATGATCTAGAGCTTGCAGCAGTAGTCCATGCACTCAAAACCTGGCGACATTACCTTCTGGGTAATCGTTGCGAAATTTACACTGATCACCAAAGTTTGAAATATATCTTCACCCAACCGGATTTGAATCTCAGGCAAAGACGTTGGGTCGAGTTGATCTCAGATTACGACTTAGGAATAACTTACACCCCAGGCAAAGCCAATGTCATGGCTGATGCACTAAGTCGTAAATCTTATTGTAACAACCTGATGTTACAACAAGGTCAACCACTTCTCCACGAGGAATTTCATAAGCTTAACCTTCACATTGTTCCTCGAGGACTCCTTTCCACCCTAGTGGCGAAACCTAACCTTACGGATCAGATCATCAAGGCACAAAAGGTGGATCCGGGAATTTCCCGTATCAAGAGAAACATCAAGAAGGGAGTTGCAGATTGTTTCTCCATTGATGATCAAGGTGTTGTGTTCTTCGGAAACCGTCTAGTGGTTCCCAAGGTACGCAACTTGAGGCGATTGATCCTTAAGGAAGCTCATGAATCCCCTCTCACCATTCATCCCGGTAGTACTAAGATGTATCAAGACCTACGCCAAAGGTTTTGGTGGACCAGGATGAAGAGAGAAATCGCTCAATACATTGCAACTTGCGACGTCTGTCGTCGTGTTAAAGCAGAGCATCAACGGCCTGCTGGCACCCTTCAACCATTGGAGATTCCTGAATGGAAATGGGATAAAATCGGTATGGATTTCATTACCGGGTTTCCCAGAACCAAAAGAGGGAATAATGCTATCTTCGTTGTTGTCGATCGTCTTTCCAAAGTAGCCCACTTCTTACCTGTTCGCGAGAGTATAACCGCTAGCCAGCTAGCGGATTTGTACATCTCTCGAATAGTATCTCTCCATGGTGTTCCATTGGAAATTAATTCAGACCGTGGAATCCTTTTCACCTCTCGATTTTGGGAAAGTTTCCAAAATGCTATGGGGACTCGTCTCTCCTTTAGCACCGCCTTCCATCCTCAGTCAAGTGGTCAAGTAGAACGAGTCAATCAAATTCTGGAGGATATGCTCCGAGCTTCTGTCATCTCTTTCGGTATGAATTGGGAGAAGTGCCTTCCATTTGCCGAGTTCGCTTATAACAATAGTTATCAAGCTAGCTTGGGCAAAGCTCCTTTCGAAATTCTTTATGGACGAAAATGTCGAACACCTCTTAACTGGTCAGAAACCGGCGAGAGACAACTCTTTGGCCCGGACATGATCCAGGATGCAGAAGAGCAGGTTCGCATTATTCGTGAGAAGTTGAAAACCGCTCAATCCCGTCAAAAGAGTCAGTATGACCGCAAGCATAAGCCCATGGCTTATGAAGTCGGTGATATGGCTTACCTTCGGGTTACACCTTTAAAGGGAACCCATCGATTCGGTATCAAAGGCAAATTGGCTCCTCGTTACATTGGACCTTTTCGCATTCTTGCCAAACGAGGGGAAGTTGCCTACCAACTGGAACTACCTTCGCATCTCTCCAGAGTTCATGATGTCTTCCACGTTTCTCAACTCAGGCGTTGCTTCTCGGACCCTATCCGCGGAGTGGACCACGAAACACTTGATCTCCAAGATAACCTCACTTATCGGGAATACCCCGTTCGTATCCTTGATCAAGCCGAGCGTACCACTCGACGCCACAATATCAAGTTTCTCAAGGTTCAATGGTCACACCATTCCGAGCAAGAAGCTACTTGGGAAAGGGAGGATCGTCTTCGACTTGAGTACCCCGCCTTCTTTCCGGAGGAACCTAAATCTCGGGACGAGATTCTTTTGAGTGGGGGTGAGTTGTCACATTCCTAGCTAGGCCATGCATTAGAGTGTGCATCATGTTTAAATTCTATTAATTCTGAAATGGGAAATGCCAGAACCCCCAACACACACTTCCCCCCCCCCTGGAAATAACTAGGGTTACTAAAATCTTTTTCAATGAACCTGAAATGCCCTTCTAAAATGTTCACCCTCTTTGTCTTGGATTAAACCCCCTGGCAAAAATAGTGCACATTTTCCTAGGTCAACAGAAGGTTATTGAATTAACACATAAGTATTTGAATTTGGGCATTTAAAATTTAAAAAAATATTTAAATGTTCAAATATTCTCAAACAGAAATGTTTCTTGTTGTCTATACTTTAAATAGTATGCATGAGCAGTTTGGGGATTTTTGGAGTTGTTTAAGTATTTTAAATAAGTCCACAAAGTTGCAGAAATAATAGAAAAGGAAAACAGTTAAACAGAAGAATACTAACCTGGCCAAACCCACCAGCCGGCCCACCTGGCGGCCCAGCGCTGTGCTGGCCCGAGCCAGCCAGCTGCTTCGTCCCCGCCAGGCAGGCAGGGTGGTGACGCCGGCGAGCGCGAGCTCGCCACGGCGTCACCTGCTCGCCGCTTCGCCGCCCGACGCGCTGGACGTCCTCCACGTCGCGCCCTCGACCCCGTGGACACCTCACTTCTCCCCCTGGCTCTCTCTCTCGCTCTCCAGCGCCATGGCCGCAGCACCCGTCGCCGTCTCGCCGCCATAGCCGCGCCCACCGTTGCCCCCTCGCCCCGCTGACCTGCCCAGAGGCTCCGCCACTTCGCCCTCGCCCTCCCCACCGAGCCACGCCTCGCCGGAGGCCCTGCATCGCCGCCATCAGCTCGTCTCCGACCCCGGTGCCCGCCGGCCGCCGTTCTTCGATTCGCGCCGCTCCGTTCGCCCCCGAGCCCGCTGAGCTGCTCGTCGACCTCCCTGTGAGCTCCCGCACCTTCTCCCCCTCCTCCCATGCCTGCTAGCTCGCCGTAGCGCCCGTCCCCGACGAGCCCGAGAGCTTGGCTCCGCCGGCCATGGCGCCACCGCGGCCATAGCCCCTGCCACCCGGGCCAGAGCGCGTCAACGTGCTCCTGGAGCCTCCAGGAGGCCAAAACAGCCACCAGCCGGCCCCCTAACGCACCGTAGCGCCAAAGCCACCTCCACCCGAGCCCCGGCGCCGCCAAACCCGTCGCCGGCGATGTTTCCGGCCACCCCGAGCCCAGCTGTTGCCACCGAACGCCGCGGGAGGATCTCAGCTACCCGTAGATGGCCTCCGCGCCTTGTTTGGTGGCCAAAACGAGCAAAATCACTTGCTCCGCCGCGTCTGACCTCGCCGGCGGCTAGACGCCGGCGAGTTGACCCTAACCGTTGACTTGTGGACCCAGTTTGACTCCTCTGAGTCTATGACATGTGGGCCCCGACTGCTAATTAATCCAGGATTAAAAAAAATAATCTAATCTGTTTAAGGTAATGACCCTGACACGCGGGACCCACGCGTCAGGTTTGACTTGGACCGGTCTGTTGACCTGCTGAGGTCAGCATGACTTCATGCTGACGCAGTAATCTATTTTGCTGGATTTATTTTTATACAGGAAAATCCAGAAAATAGTTCAAACTTCAAAAATTCATAGAAAATTATCTGTAACTCCAAATGCAAAGTTTTATATATGAAAATCTATCAGAAAAATCCAATCTATCCAATGGAACTGGTTTCATGCATGTTAAAACAAGTTAAACCCACTGTTTAGGCATTATAAGATTTTGCACTAATATGATCTTATAAATGCACTACCATTTGAATTCTTGATTCAAATGGGGTCATTTCCTTCTAGTTTAACTTGCACAAGACCAGGACACATTCATATTGCCATGTCATTGCATGCATCATATTGTTGCATATCGTCGTGTATTGATTGTGTTGCAATGTGTCATTCGTGGTAGGTTCTGCCTCCGAGGATATCTCCGAGTATCCAGTTGAAGGGCAGTATCCCACCACCACTCCATCAGGCAAGCAACTCGTTGATCATTCCGATACAAACCCATGTTCTCGCTTCTGCCCTTGTTTACTGCATTAAGACAACGCGTTTCAAACTGCTGTGTGTTGCGGTAGTTGAACCCACTTCCTTTGCATGACCTGTCATTGCCACAGTAACTAGATGAAACCCACTAGCATGTGTAGGAGTTGATTGAGCCAATACATGTGTATGTGTGTTCCTACCATGCTATGCTTGCTATGCTTAGAGTTGTGTCAGGTCTGGCTCATCGGGATGATGATCCGGAGTGAAAGGTTGTATCGTTGTCAATGGTGTGGAAGTGTTGAACACGATTTGGTAAAGGAATTGATGAAAGGCCATGTAGGAGTACATGGTGGGTTGTTTCATTGAGGCCGTTCTTAAGAACTGAGATCTGTGTGTGTGATTTAAGACTCAGCTACTACCACTCATTGGGCCCGAAACCAATGGACCCTCTCGGCTTCTTGATCACGCTTGTCCTCTGTCCAGGAGTTGCAAAGTAGTTTCTGGTGTTTGTAGCATGCTGGGGGCCGCACGCGGCGCTGACCATCGGGGTGGGCTGTGTTGCGGTAGGCACGTGGCACGGTGTACCGACTCGCCCGTTTGGTGTCTCGGGAACCCTGTTCACATCGTTCGGGGCCGTTAGTGGAAACCTCGGCCGGACTCCCTGCGGATGGAACCCGAATAGGCGATAAACCTGGACTAGAGACTTGAGTGTTTAGGTAGGCCGTGGCTGACACCCTCGCTGGGCTTCCGCTTGAAGGTTGCCGAGTACATGTCGTGTAAACGGCGATAAGTGGTGAGAGCGTGTGTGAAGAAGTACACCCCTGCAGGGTATAAATCTATTCGAATAGCCGCGTCCGCGGTAAAGGACTACTTGGTCACCTATACAGTTCATAGACAAGTTAAATGGATACTACTAAAACTCTCAAGATAAGTGTGAGTACCGCGGATGGCCCTCTCGCAGGATGGCGAGAGAGGATCCACGGTGGAGTATTGTGATGGTGTTAGTGGACTCGTGTGCGACAAATGATTTACAAGTGGTGTCTATCGTAGGATAGCTTAGCCAAGAGTCAAAGCTGGCTTGCTGCAATAACCCCACTACCTTCTTGAGAATGTGCATGTATAGTAGGTTCCTGTTGTAAGACTTGCTGAGTACCTCCGTACTCATGTTGCTTTAATCATGTTTTTCAGACGACTGCACCAACCCCTCTGATGGGTTCTTTATAGACCTCGACGTTGACGAGTGACTTATCACCCAGGTGGTGATCCAAGACTTCTGAAGAGTCGTTGTAGATAGACAGGCTTCGTTAAGCCTTCTTTCTTTCTAGTGTCTGTACTCAGACTACTTTGCTTCCGCATGTGCTTGTATGTTTGTATGACTTGAGTGTTGGGTCATGTGACCCCTATCTGTATGGATGATATGTATGGCTCCTCGGAGCCTTCTAAATAAAGTACTTGAGTCGTAGAGTACTGTTGTGATGCCATGTTGTATTTACTCATATCGGGCATATTGTGTGTATGATTGAAATGCTTGGTATGAGTGGGATCCGACTATCTAGTTGTTTATCCTTGGCAGCCTTTCATATGGGGAAATGTAAGTCTTGTGCTTCTGAGCGATAGTAGTCCGCTACAGCCCGGATCACCGGAGTCCTGCTAGCCCAGCACTACTGCTTGGACACTTGACTGGCCGGCATGTGTCTCACGTCGTTCCTATGTCTGTCCCTTCGGGGAAATGTCACGCGATGTTATTCGGAGTCCTGCCTAGCCTGCTACAGCCCGGGTTACCGGAGTCCTGTTAGCCCAGTGCTATAGCCCGAATAGACACGTTGATGACCGACATGTTCGAAGTGATTCATGTATGCCTGTCCTCATAGGCTAGCGCCGCTTTGGGTTCACGACTAGCCATGTCGGCCCGGGTTCTCTGTCATATGGATGCTAGCGACACTATCATATACGTGAGCCAAAAGGCGCAAACGGTCCCGGGCCAGGTAAGGTGGCACCCGTGGGAGTACCGTGCGTGAGGCCGCAAAGTGATATGATGTGTTACACGCTGGATCGATGTGGTTTAGAATCGGGGTCCTGACAACAACCGCGATGCAACGGGCCGGATAGCAAAATGGGCCATAGAGCTCCTCCCGTTCGACATAACCTACAAACCACGGCGAGCCATTAAATCGCAAGTCCTAGCCGACTTCGTCGCCGAATGGACAGAGGCCGAACTCCCTAAAGAGTACGGCACATATTCAAACTGGATCATGCATTTTGACGGCTCCAAAATGTTGGCCAGACTGGGGGCTGGCGTCGTGTTGACGTCCCCTACAGGAGACACAGTCCAATATGTACTCCAAATTATGTACACGGACTCCAACAATGCAGCCGAATACGAGGCCCTTCTACATGGTCTCCGGATGGCAGTATCCATGGGCATTCAACGCTTGGAAGTACGCGGGGACTCAAACCTCGTGATATCCCAAATAAATGGCGACTTCGACGCCAAAGACCCAAATATGGCAGCTTATCGCAATGCCGTCCTAAAAATGTTAGTTCGGTTCGAGGGACTGGAGTTTCACCATATAGCCCGAGAAAACAATCAGGCAGCAGACGTCCTGGCACGCATCGGAGCAAAACGAGATGCAGTCCCCCCCAACGTCTTCTTAGAAAGATTATTCAAGCCATCTATAGCATGGGAGGGGGAACCCTCGGATAACAGTCCGGACATAACCGCACAACCCGACGCCGAACAATCCGACATAATCGGAGGCCCTGCCACCGAAATCACACCTTCAGCCCACGTAATAATGGCGGTCATCGCCCCGTGGACAGAACCATTCCTAGCCTACCTTACTAGGCAGGAACTCCCAGAGGACCAAAACGAGGCACGCTGCATAGTGCGGCGATCTAAATCCTATAAAGTCCACGAGGGAGAGCTATATAAGAAAAGCACTACAGGAGTCCTTCAAAGATGTATCTCCGAAGAGGAAGGGCGGAGTCTGTTGGCTGAAATTCATGCCGGACTCGGTGGCCACCACGCTGCAGCTCTGTCCCTTGTAAGCAAGGCTTTCCGTACGGGCTTTTATTGGCCGACGGTCCGAGAAGACGCTCATGACTTAGTCAAATGATGCGTCGGTTGCCAGCTCTTTGCAAACCAAAGCCATATGCCGCCCAACGCCCTCCGAACTATCCCCATCACTTGGCCTTTTGCGGTCTGGGGGCTTGATATGGTGGGACCCCTTAAGGGTGGAACCCACAAGAAAAAATACTTATTGGTCATGGTGGATAAATTCACCAAATGGATAGAAGCCAAGCCTGTTAAGACGGCCGAATCCGGACCTGTGATAGACTTCATATCCGAGGTCGTACACCGTTACAGTGTCCCCCACAACATTATCACCGATAACGGCACAAACTTCACCTCCGACGAAGTAAAGCCGTGGTGCAAAAACATGGGCATTAAGCTCGATTTTGCTTCTGTCTATCACCCACAAACTAACGGTCAGGTCGAACATGCAAATGGTCTCATCATGAGCGGTATCAAACCCAGACTAATGCGGTCCCTAAAGGAATCTAATACGCACTGGGTAGAGGAGCTCGACTCCGTACTCTGGGGGCTGCGAACCACGCCGAATCGTACCACCGGATTCACACCATTCTTTATGGTGTACGGCGCAGAGGCAGTTCTGCCCTGCGATATAATTCATGACTCACCTCGAGTGCGCATGTACGAAGAAAGAGAAGTCGAGCTTGATCCACAGGATAACCTGGACGCCTTAGAGGAGGAGCGCGACGTGGCTAAATCCCGTTCCGCATTTTATCAACAGCAGGCTCGAAGATATCAAAGCAGAGAAGTACGAGCCAAAAATTACAACGTTGGCGAACTAGTTCTACGCCTGCCGGATAAGAAAAAGTACAAACTCAAGCCCAAATGGGAAGGTCCCTTCATAATTTACCAAGTACTGATTGGTGGAGCGTACCGCCTGCGAGATGCATCGGATAACCGACTCGAGCCGAACCCATGGAACGCCGCACGTCTCCGAAGATTCTATGCCTAGCGCCGGACTCGGGGTTTGTCTCCTTCCTCTGTCCACTTTTATATATTTTTCTGTTTTTGTCTCCCCCCACTCTTTCCTTTTATAGCCCTTAAAAGCTCATCATGGGATGCGCTACTCGCGCTCCTTAAACCTGGGGGCTTCTCTAACAGAAGCTTGTTTATATGGGTTTCACGCCCAACGCATGCGTCAGACTTCCGCATGCACCTTTTCTTCACCATTATATGCATCGATATGACTTAAGTTTTGGCCAAGCTGGGTTGCCTGGCTCCTGTGCTTACCCCTACGTTCCCGATTGTTCGGCTAGGCGGTAAAGGGAGCACCTCTGTGATTGTTACTGCCGGATAAGCCGGATGTGTACCTCAGACTGGGTGAAGCCGAAAGCTAGCGTTCTTAAGGGAATATTCGGTCGGTGAACTAAAGATGAACCTTTTTTACTTATACATGCCCCCAGATGTTTTCCTGCATTTGCAGTCCGGACGTGCACTTCAGGGCACGCCACCCCAGCGAAAGGAACCCTTAACGGAATTATTCTCTCTGGAAGATGTTTCTTACTAACCATGTAATATAACATAATTAGTTGGGCACTTGTCTGATAAAGCACTAATGACCCCTACGCCTGGTCTCCACGCATACCTCGGTTCTTATATAACCGTTATGGTATTCGGACACACTCCGGACCGTCAGGTCCCGAGGTCGAAGCGAAAAGGTCGGCAACGACAAACGATCTACAATCCGGCTAGAAGGCATTACACATGTCAATTATAAATTACATAGTCATCCTGACTGATTGTATTCCTCTTCTATACCATCTAACAGGCTGTCTAATTTACAGTCCTGCTGGGAATACTTTGCGGCCAATTCTACCTAGCCATACACTAAACTCACAGGGATCTCCTTCCCGTCAGGCCCCACCGGTCCGACCTCGGCCATGTGATTGGGGTCAGACTTCGTAAAGCGGGTCTTCACCATGGCCCAGGCCTCCCTAGCGCCCTGCCGGCAGGCCGATATCTTCCACAACCGGAAGCGCCGCCGAGCTCCCTTCAACTTCTCCGCAAGTTCTCCAAGGCCCTCGGGTATGGGGTGGGCAGGCCACAAGGCTTGGGCAATACCTCGCATTGCCTGCCGAACTCGTTCGTGCAGTTGCGAGAGTTCGGGAAGAAGATCGCCCGTTGAACCGGGCATCTCCTCTGCAGGACGACCTGTTAGCATACCTACAGACATAACTCTGTTAGTCGTCTTCCTCGCCGAACTCCTTTTTCAAGAGTTCGCTTAAGCACTTACTAAAAATGCCGCGTCGAAGTCGTTGATTCTCCTTATTGGAGTCCGACAGCTGGCCACGAACATCTTTTAGTTCAACATCCAGCCTGGTGTTGGCATCCTGGAGATCATTCTTCTCCCGCCTCACGATTGTTAGCACGCTTTCACCAGCCTTTAACCGGCGTAGAAGTTGTTGCCTGTCTGGATCGAGTCCGGCGCCATCTGCAATACAATTTGTCAGAGTGGCACTTAAATCCGTACAATACTAAATATTCTGATGTATTGTTTACCTGCAGGGGTCTCTTTAAACCCCCCTACTGCCGTTAGTGCGGCCTCTAGTTGGGTCCTGCACCTTTCCAGCTCCTGGGACAGCGCGGTGTTCTTCTCAGTAAGAAACTGCATGTTTTTTTATTCTCGAATCAGTTGTTTCGCTTCAAGTCTCGGGGGCTACTGGCATATCTATATTTACCAAAATTTTCTTACCCGTATGTCTTTTACATACTGCTCCGTGGCTCTGGCTAAACCATTTTGAGTGGCACGGAGGTACGCATCTCCTGAATTGAAGGCATTTAAAGCCTCCTGGGAGAAACAAGCGTCGTGAAGAACTGTCCAGTGACGCGTGTGGTTCATGGCACTCTCCACCTCGGAATGGGTGGCAGACAGCCTGTCCGCATCCTCTGATGGAGGAGCGTTTGGTGCGTGCCTTGCGCTGGCCTCCGCCTCCGGGCCGGGCGTTGGGGTCTGGCTGGTGGAGGCGCGGTTGGCAACCTCTCCGGATATAGTCCGGCGAGGTCTCTTCGTCCTGAAGATAGCACGAATGTTAATATACCCTGGAGGAGTAAAACACCAGGGAAAAAGAGTACGCCATACCTTTGCTCTGGCACCTCAGACCGGACTACGTTCCTTTTTGCCCCACGGGGCCCTGCGGCCCCCCACCGGCTAGCTGTGGCGGGGTCGGCTTCCCCCCTCGGGAATCTCCCCTACAAAGCACGGTTGTTGTCAGAACAACCAAGCCCATGAAAACGGAACCCCTCTTAAGGGGGTAAAGCTCCGGTATTTGTCACCTGGGAGGCCGGGATTAACCCTGGGTAATCAGCTATAATAGCTACCAAGGTATCATCCTTGCTTAGCTGATGAAACACTCCGTCAATGAAATCCACCGCTAAGTCCGGATCCTCTTCGGAGTCCGGATCGAGGGACCGTTCTGGGTCCTCTGGCTGTGGAGGACGGCTGTTTATGTTTTTTACCTCCTAACGCAGGTCCTGCATTGAAGTCGTTAGACTGCCTATTTAATCATGGGAATGTAAAATGAACAGGGAAGTACGACTGTCCGCTTACCCAATTCGGAGGATTATACATGGAAAATCCGCCCTGCGGATCAACGCGGAGGAATTCCTCTTCTTCTCCCTTGTACAAAGAGGATAAAATCTTCATTAGAGCGGCAGGCGAGTTTGGCCCCTTACGGCCATAACGGGTGGCGTCATCCTCCCCGTTGAAATCCCACATGGGGTGGCTTCTGTATTGGAGCGGCTGCACCCCTCGCATAATGCATATGGACATGACTTTAATCATGGTTAGTCCGGAATGAGCCAGTAGCTTAATCCGGCCAATTAAGTAAAGGACGTCTCTGTCATTCTCTCTCTGAGAGCTCTGAGGGCGCCAGCTCAGGCGTTTCTTCAGGGGAGCATTGTTGAACTCAGGGAGACCGACCCGGATAGGGTCCGGCAGGGGGACGTCGTCTATGTAGAACCATTCTGAAGGCGAGTCCTCGAACGCCTTCTTCGGGGTTCCGGACGGGTATCCGGTCCCGGCGATGCGCCATACTTCGGCTCCGCCCACTTGATATATGGACCCCTCTTGGGAACGGGGCACCAGGCAGAATATCTTCTTCCACAGCGCAAAATGAGCCTTGACGTCTAAAAAGAGCTCGCAAAGAGCAACGAAGCCCGCGATGTGTAACACGGAACCGGGCGTAAGGTGGTGCAGGTGGAGGCCATAGAACTCCAAAAGCCCGCGGAGAAAGGGATGAAATGGAAATCCCAGTCCCCTTATTAGATAAGGGACCAGGCACACCCGCTCCCCTTTAGAGGGACTAGGTGAGTTCTCTGCTTGTTTTTCGCCTTGATAAGTGGTGAGTCCGGCTTGGACCGAGACCATATAGGCTTGAGGGAGAAATCCCTTGGCTTAGAGCAACACTAACTCGCTGTGTGGGATGGTGCATCTCTCCCAGTCTCCGGGTTTAGGACTGGAGGGGCGAGGGGAGGAGCTGCGACGGCTAGCCATGTTGGAATGGACCTTTGCTGGAGACGCTCTGATGATAACTCGCGGAGAGGAGAAGATGTGGTTTGGATCTAAATCCCCATCCCGTTAAATAGGCGGCTCGTTTGTATGACTAAGGGTGTGGATGTAAAAACACCCCAAGCTCTTCGCATTCGTTCAGCACGTGGAAGACGGCCATTATTGGGCACTGAAGCCGAGGAGTGCTACATTACAAAAAGCGGACGTTATTCGTACAGGTACACAGGATTCGGAGGAGGAACCCGCCTTGCAATGCCGAAGACGATTTGCGCGCCGGAGTCATCGTCATTGAAGCCTGGTTCGGGGGCTACTGAGGGAGTCCTGGATTAGGGGGTGTTCGGATAGCCGGACTATACCTTCAGCCGGACTCCAGGACTATGAAGATACAAAGTTGAAGACTTCGTCCCGTGTCCGAAAGGATCTTTTCTTGGCGTGGAAGGCAAGCTAGGCGTGCGGATATTTGAGATCTCCTACCATTGTAACCGACTCTGTGTAACCCTAACCCTATCCGATGTCTATATAAACCGGAGGGTTGTAGTCCGTAGGACAACTATCATCATACACAATCATACCATAGGCTAGCTTCTAGGGTTTAGCCTCCTTGATCTCGCGGTAGATCCACTCTTGTACTACCCATATCATCAATATTAATCTAGCAGGAGTAGGGTTTTACCTCCATCGAGAGGGCCCGAACCTGAGTAAAATAAAATGTCCCTTGTCTCCTGTTACCATCCGACCTTGACGCACAGTTCTGGACCCCCTACCCGATATCCGCCGGTTTTGACACCGGCACTTATGATCAAACACATGATCATCAATGTCTCACAAGCATATCAAAGTATCTCGATCAAAAGCAAACAATGTTTGAAAAACCACCAAATAAAGCAAGAGAGAAAAACAACACACACTCTCTCTCAAAGCCTATGATCTATACATTTTTCTCCCCCTTTGGCGACAAGTTACCAAAAAGTTCCTAGAAAATGCATAGTGCTAAATCGACACTCAGGCTTGATCTTCTGGTGGTGGTGGAGTCTGGATCACTCCAAGGACGAAGGCTTCTGTAGACGTGGTTGGAGCTGGAGCTGAAGTGGATGCTGGAGCTGGTTGGGCTGGTGTTGTGGCTGGAGCTGAGGCGGTGGCTCTTGTGTCAGGAACTGGCACTGCACTGGACCTCTGAGCTCGTGGCACTCTAGCAAATGCATCAGTGGTAGTCTTCCCTTTCCTCTCCTGCATATCATCTTGAAGTTGCTGCACTGCAGACTGAATTCCTGTCACTTTGACATCCAAGTCATAGAACTTTTGTTCTACAATCCTCTCTAAGCTCTCCTGATTCTGATTGAGGGTGGCCAGTCCTTTCTCTATCCTCGGGGTGGATGTAATCAAGTAACTGAGCTGCTCTTGCTTGGTTTTCAAGAAATATTCAGATGCCTCCTCTTGAGTTGGCATCTTTGCAGCTTTCTCCTTCCTTGCCTTCTCCTTCTGTGCTTGTGCATGGGCTGAAGATGGTTCATCCTTGTTCACCACAACTTCATTATCTTCAAAATTTGGATGAATAGGCAAATGTTCCTTATCTAGGAGGTATGTGCCTGTGCCCATCTTGGAGTTAATCAGCTCCTGGATCTGAGGGGCATATCCACAGCTCCTCTTCTGGTCTGCTGCAGTCCTCTTGATTGTTTCTACCATGAGGCTCATGACTTTGAATTTTTGTGGCACATCAAAGATATGAAGCAAGTTGATTGCATGGCCTCTGATCATTTTGTGATCACCTGACTTGGGCAATAAGGTGTGCCTCAGTATCCAATTGATAGTTGGCAATCCTGACAGAAGATAATGTACTGATCCAAACTTGAAAGTGTCAAGTGCCTTGTTTGGGATCTCTTTGTACATATTTGACATGGAGTTGTGATCCATCTTCTTCTTGGCATAAATATCTAGGTCATCCTCATGCTCCTCTGGGGCATTGATGAGTTGTGCCCACTCAGCAACTGTTGATTGGTACCTCGTACCTTCAGACATCCATACAATTCTGCCATCTGGATAAAAGTGTGATGTGGAGTAGAACTGCATGATCAACTCTTCATTCCACTTTGTGAGCTTCTGCCCAACAAAGTCAGCTACTCCACATGCCTTGAAGTTGTCTTGCACTCCAGGGTAGTGCTCTTCATTGTCCTTGATGTATTCCCAGTCGACCCATCTCATATCACACACAATGGGCTTCTTGTCCAACAAGACTGTCTCATAGAAGTCCTGCTATTCCTTAGTGTGGAACCTGTAGTCAACAGTAGTCCTCCTCCTGGTAGCATATGGATCCTCGACTCTCCACTTTCTCAGTCCTGAGTCTCTTCTGATCTTCATATCCTCAGCCACAGGATGAGCATCATTGTGTTCTGGAATCTTGGGCTTCAACTTTCTGAGAACTTGGCCTTCCTCTTCTTCTGCAGTGTCAGGCACTGGGGCCTTGTTCTTCTCAGCTGCTGGGATGCTCCTTGTATTTCACTTTGGAGCTGTCTTGGCCTTTGATGCAGCCTTGGGTGCTTCCTTGGGCTTAGATGCAGTAGCCCCTGATCTTATAGCATCACCCATTAGCTTGGGTGCCTTAGGTGCTGGTGCAGCAACCTCTTCTTCTTCTTCCTCGTCAGAAGAATGTTGTTCAAATTCAGCCATGGGATCAACTTTCTTGCACCATCTGCCTCTTTTCCTTTCCTTCTTCCCTTCAGCAGCAACTGACTCTTTGGGTGCAGGCTTCTCAGGAATCTTTGTTGAGGCTCCGGCCTTTGGCATGGGCTGCCTGCCTGCTGGCCTTTTGACCTTTAAGCCTGGCTTGGTGCTCTGTCTTGAGCCATGCTCTTTCTTGAGCTCAACTTTCTTGGAAGTTGCTTCCTCTTCTGCCACATAGTCCTCATCCTCTGATTCTGAGGTTCTCTTCTTCCTTTGTCTTGTGGCAGCTTTTGGCAGGTTGCTAGGGGTGCTCCTGCTGCCTTCATCTGAAGAACTGGAGGGACTATTGCCCTCACTCATCTGCATTGGCTGTTCTGACATGTTCTGGCTATCACTCTGGTCTGACATGATGAACAAGCTGACTGCTGACCCTGTCAATAGTTTATAGATGAGGTAGAGTGGATAAGCATCACAAAATGCAGAGATTTTTGCAAAAGAATGATTCAAAAACTTTGTTTTAGTTTCCCACAGAAATCATTTCGGATCTACCGATTTTTAAACTCGGTGATACCGAAGTAGTTTTTGGAACCTAAACTGGTGAACTCGGTCAGACCGAGTCACAGTTCGGTGGCACCGACATTGCTAGGGTTTCACAAAGTTCCAAAATCGGTCACACTGATTAGCAATACTCGGTCAGACCGAGTCTCACTTGTGCAATGGCATAAGCCAAATCGGTGGGACCGAGTTTTTCAACTCGGTGGGTCCGAGATGGTTTCGGCGGAAACCTAACCCTAAAATTTGAGAATCAAACCTATTTTACGAATTCATTGATTGGATAGGAGTTTATCAAACGTGGCTAGAATCAATATGATCACAATGTGCTAGGAATCGGATTGGGGAATAGCACAAAGATCGAGTCCATACCCTAGTTCGGCGAAGACTCGCTACGGTGGCAACGGCGGGGTTGAATCCCGTTGACGGCGACGGAGACCAGCGACTGGAGGCGGCTGGCGGCGAGGAGACGATTCGGAGACCATGTTAGCAGAGCAAGCTATCGCGCGGACGAAAGGGTTCGGAGAAATTTCCAAATTTTTACCTGTGTCTATATATAGCCCGACCTTGTCGGTGTGACCAAGTGGAACAACTCGGTGGCACCGAGATGCAAAACTGTATACAGTTAGTGCAACTCGGTGTGACCGAATGGTTCAAATCGGTTGCACCAAGATCGAAAACATAGATCAACTTAATGATCTCGGTAAGACCGAAAGTGGGGTATCGGTCAGACCGAGAATCACAAAGAGGTTTTGGAAGTTTAAGTCTATGACGAATCAGGGACTCCGAGTGCTCCTCACACAGAGTGGTTCAAATCTGACTTGATCAATTTTGTGATGTAGCATGAATAGAGTTTGAGACGAGAAAAGCATAGATAGCTAGAGAAGGTTCTTAGGCATTCTTGTCCATCCACTTGGCAAAATAAAGCCAAACAATCAAAACAACAAGTGGATATCCTCGAATGAATAAAATATGCAACCAACATGCTCACACAATAAAATGGCAATTGAAATATGTGACAAAGCATGCACAACCAATTCTTGCATCTATCAAGCAATTGGGCGATGACTAGGTCATCTATATATGAGTATATTGACTTAGGAGTCAAATGAGAACACTTGATCATAGGTCATACTCATCATTTAAGCTCAAGTGGGGTTACCACTTTTACATAAAGCATTGCTGTGTTCACATCATTAGAGTTGCTTTAACTCAAGTCTTAGAGTAAAGCTCCCCCTAGATGTGATATCCCCCCTAAGAGGGATGAACTAACCTTGGGTTTTGTCGATGATGACTTCATGTAGATGTTGAAGATGTGGATGCTCAATGTTGATGTAGATCACTTGGAGCTATCCTTTTGAGTGAATTGCACTTTCAATACCTACATGGGTTAGTCCCACAAGGAACAAACAAGGATATCCATAGACATAGAGTGATGCACACACAAGATGATGTCTATGAAAGCTTTTAGGTTACCTTGTCCCTTGTCTTACCAACAAGAGGGTTTGTGACTCCTTGAACTAGTGCAAGATGTGCAAGTTGATTGCACTTCTTCTTGCCAAAATGATAAGAGTGAAGTATGTTGGCGGAGTCACCCTCAAGAACTCTCTAGTTCTTCTTCTTTTGGATCCACACCATCTTGATGGGAATCCTTGGAGTTGTAGTCGTACTTGATGAAGTGGAACTTGAAGTAGTCTTGGGAATCCACTTGACTAAGGTCTTAGGAGCTTCTTCAAATGCATCAATTTCCTCTTGAAGCTTGTCCTTGCCTTTTTGCTTGTAGTCTTGTGGTGGAAGATCATCTTGAGTTTGTGTCCCCTTGAAAGAAGTAGGATCATACTTCTCTTGTTGTGGAACAAACTTTGTCTTGGGGTATTGATCTTCTTCCCACTCAACTCCATTGGCATTGAACTTTCATTCAAAACCAACACCTTGATTCTTCCGATGCCTTCCTTGCTTGCGTACAATTTCCTCGAATTGCTTACTTCCGGCAAGGCTTTTGTACACTCCTTTCTCTATGATTCCCTTCAATAAGATATTTTCTTGCTCAAGTGTAACTTGGCTAAGAGAATCATTAGTGGAATCAAGAGAACTACTAGAAGCAACAATATTGGATTTAACATGATCATTGTTACTACTAGAGGAAGAATCTTTCTTGTTCTTGTTACTAGACTTGACTTGAGGCATGTAAGTGGATAAGAGTAAATGCTTGGCAACGTAAGAAGAACTTTTCTTGCGGAGATCATCATTGATTGCCTTTAAAAACTCATGCTCTTGCTCAAGATTGAGCTTTTCAAAGCGTAACTTCTCATGAGCTCTTAAAAGTTCTCGATGATCTTTGAAGATAGTTTCATGAGCAACTTAAGAGTGTTTAGTTCTTTAGTTAGAGCCTCAATTTTCTCCTTATCATTGTCATTCGTTTTATCTTGATTAGCATGATTAATTGACGTTTCATCATAGTATTCATCACTAGAGTTGTCAACAAGTAAATCATCATCACCTAACATGTCATCTTCATCACTATTAAAATCAACATACTCAGGGTGAGTTACCTTAGGACCTTTGGCCATGAAGCATCTTCCAATTCCTTCATTTGGTGAGTCAAATATGTCGTAGGAGTTGGTTGACACAAGTGCTAGACCGGCAACACCTTCATCTTGAGTATATTCGGAATCGGAGTGATAACTTCTCTCGGAGTGGTTGTCGGAGTTGGAGTCGGATACCCATTCACCAATATGAGCTTGATGTCTTCGTTTTGTGTAGCTCCTTGATGATTTATCCTTTCTTTATGAATCCTTGCTTCTCCGTGAGTATCTTCGTTCATGACGATCATCTCTACTCCTTCTCTCTCTTGATGGTGATTCTTCTCTTTTGCTTCTTCTTTTTGGAGAATCTTCTCTTCTTTTGTAGGGAGCCGTACACTCATTGGAATAGTGTCCGGGTCTTCCACAATTGTAGCAGTTTCGCTCTCGACTAGAAGATCTTTTGTCATTGTAGGACCTTGACTTGGAGCTTCTATCTTTGCTTCTACTCTTGTAGAACTTGTTGAAGTTCTTCACCATTAAGCTCAATTCTTCATTGAAGTTTTGTTTCTCACTTGATGATGTGGGGGCTTCACATGAGGCTTTGTAGGCACCACTTGATTTGTTGTGAAGTTCCTCTTTATCCTTGAGCGACATATCATGAGCAACAATTCTTCCAATGACTTCCGTTGGCTGGAGATCTTTGTAATTGGGCATCATTTGGATCAATGTGCACACGGTATCATATTTTCAATCCAAGGCTCTTAGGATCTTCTTGATGATGAATCTATCGGTCATCTCTTCACTCCCTAAGCCGGCAATCTCATTTGTGATGAGAGCAAGCCTAGAGTACATTTCAGCGACACCTTCACCATCCTTCATTTTGAACTTGTCAAGTTGACTTTGAAGCACATCCAATTTGGATTCCTTGACGGAGTCGGTACCTTCGTGCATATCAATCAAAGTATCCCAAATTTCCTTTGCATTCTCAAGACGGCTGATTTTGTTGAATTCTTCGGGGCACAATCCGTTGAAGAGAATATCACAAGCTTGAGCGTTGTATTGTAGCATCTTCAACTCATCCACGGTAGCTTCACGGTTTGGTTCTTTCCCATCGAAGAAGTCACCTTGCAAACCAACACACACAATAGCCCAAACGGCGGGCTTATGTCCAAGAATATGCATTTTCATTTTATGCTTCCAACTAGCAAAATTAGTACCATCAAAGTAAGGACCTCTACGGTGATAATTTCCCTCGCTAGACGCCATACTCTCCTAGGTTGTGAAACCAAGGCTATGACCACCAAAAGCTATGGAAATCAAAGCAAATGGAAACCAAAGCTCTGATACCACTTGTAGGATTGGAAGTATGTCTAGAGGGGGGGTGATTAGACTACTTGACCAAATAAAAACTTAACCTTTTCCCAATTTTAGTTCTTGGCAGATTTTAGCAACTTTAGGACAAGTCAAGCAATCATCACACAATTCAAGCAAGCATGCAAAGAGTATATAGGCAGCAGAAAGTAAAGCATGCAACTTGCAAGAATGTAAAGGGAAGGGTTTGGGGAATTCAAACGCTATTGGAGACATAGATGTTTTTCCCGTGGTTCGGATAGGTGGTGCTATCCTACATCCACGTTGATGGAGACTTCAACCCACGAAGGGTAACGGTTGCGCGAGTCCACGGAGGGCTCCACCCACGAAGGGTCCACGAAGAAGCAACCTTGTCTATCCCACCATGGCCATCGCCCACGAAGGACTTGCCTCACTAGTGGTAGATCTTCACGAAGTAGGCGATCTCCTTGCCCTTACAAACTCCTTGGTTCAACTCCACAATCTTGTCGGAGGCTCCCAAGTGACACCTAGCCAATCTAGGAGACACCACTCTCCAAGAAGTAACACATGGTGTGTTGATGATGAACTCCTTGCTCTTGTGCTTCAAATGATAGTCTCCCCAACACTCAACTCTCTCTCACAGGATTTAGATTTGGTGGAAAGAAGATTTGAGTGGAAAGCAACTTGGGGAAGGCTAGAGATCAAGATTCATATGGTAGGAATGGAATATCTTGGCCTCAACACAAGGGTAGGTGGCTCTCTCTCAGAACATATGAGTTGTTAGTGTAGATGTGTTCTGATGGCTCTCTCTACGAATGAAGAGGAGGTGGAGGGGTATATATAGCCTCCACACAAAATCCAACCGTTACACACAATTTACCAATCTCGGTGGGACCGAATCAACAAACTCGGTCAGACCGAAATAGTAAACCTAGTGACCGTTAGAGATTTTCGGTGGGACTGACATGCAACTCGGTAGGACCGATATGGTTAGGGTTAGGGCATAATGTAATCTCGGTGAGACCGATTACACAAACTCAGTGAGACCGATTTGGTAATAGGCTAACCAGAGAGTTGGTCAGGTAAACTCGGTGGAACCGATTTGCTCTTTCGGTGAGACCAAAAAGTTAGAAAAGGGAAACAGAGAGTTTACATTGCAATCTCGGTAGGACCGATCCGCTCTTTCGGTGAGACCGAAAAGTTACGAAAAGAAAACAGAGAGATTGCAACCCCATCTCGGTGAGACCGAGATCCCTATCGGTAGAACCGATTTGCTAGGGTTTGGCAGTGGCTTATGACATGTGAAACTCGGTGGCGCCGGATAGAAAGTATCGGTAGGACCGAGTTTGGCTTTGGGTTTAGGTCATTTGTGGATATGGGAAAGTAGCTGAGGATTTTGGAGCATATCATTAAGCACATGAAGCAAAAGGCTCATTAAGCAACACCTCATCCCTCCTTGATAGTATTGGCTTTTCCTATGGACTCAATGTGATCTTGGATCACTAAAATGTAAAATGAAGAGTCTTGAGCTTTTGAGCTTGAGCCAATCCTTTGTCCTTAGCATTTTGAGGGTTCCACTTTCACCATCCATGCCATGCCAATCATTGAGCTTTCTTGAAATAATTGTCTTGGAATAGCATTAGCTCAATGAGTTATATGTTGTTATGAATTACCAAAACCACCTAGGGATAGTTGCACTTTCAATCTTGCAAGTCAATAGTCACCTACTATGTGTTATGATCCGGCAACCCTGGAGTGACAATAATCGGGACCACTCCCGGTGATGACCGTAGTTTGAGGAGTTCATGTATTCACTAAGTGTTAATGCTTTGGTCCGGTACTCTATTAAAAGGAGGCCTTAATATCCCTTAGTTTCCAATAGGACCTCGCTGCCACGGGAGGGTAGGACAAAGGATGTCATGCAAGTTCTTTTCCATAAGCACGTATGACTATATTCAAAATACATGCTTACATTACATTGATGAACTGGAGCTAGTTCTGTGTCACCCTATGTTATAACTGTTGCATGAGGAATCGCATCCGGCATAATTATCCATCATTGATCCATTGCCTACGAGCTTTTCACATATTGATCTTTGTTTAGTTACTTTTCCATTGCCACTGTTACAATTGCTATAAAAACTGCTACTGTTACTTTTGCCACAGTTACCATTTCTTCCATACTACTTTGCTACTAAATATTTTGCTGCAGATATTAAGTCTTTCAGGTGTGGTTGAATTGACAACTCAACTCAACTGCTAATACTTGAGAATATTCTTTGGCTCCCTTTGTGTCGAATCAATAAATTTGGGTTGAATACTCTACCCTCGAAAACTATTGCGATCCCCTATACTTGTGGGTTATCAGGAACGTGTCACCTCCGTGTGCGAAACAAGATACGTACACTACCTTCTCCCGCCTTAATTTTTTTACCCAGGCAGATTAGACCAAATAGAAGTATCGTGCTAAATTTTGGAATTATTCTAGGTTTATTTGGCCTTTTTTATACATTAATTGAGTGTCTGGGCATTTAATGTGCATAATTCAAATTTGAACTACAAGCACATGCTCCAGTGCACCAAAGTTGGTTGAAAAATCACATGTGTGTCCTTGGGTGAATTTATAGGTCCCATGCAAGAAACGGGAATGAAATTCAAACATCTGGGTGTCGTGGCTCGGCCGGAAAGATTGAGAAACTTGGTTTTTAATTCCTTTAAATCAAAACACGCCTGAAAATCATTAAACTTGGCATGGTGTCATGACATGGCACCAACATGCTGCGGTAATTTTTTTGGCCGAATTGGGACAAGCTTTGGTGTAAGCTTCTTGAAAACCGGAGCTTCCCTCAAGAAGGCTCGTGGTTCCGATAGGGAACGTGTCACCTCCGTGTGCGAAACGAGATACGTACACTGCCTTCTCCCGCATTAATTTTTTTACGCAGGTAGAATAGACCAAATAGAAGTATCGTGCTAAAATTTGGAATTATTTCGGGTTCGTCTGGCCTTTTTTATACATTAATTGAGTTTTTGTATGTGCATAATTCAAATTTGAACTACAAGCACATGCTCCAGTGCAGCAAAGTTAGTTGAAAAATCACATGTGTGTCCTTGGGTGAATTTATAGGTCCCATGCAAGAAATGGGAATGAAATTCAAACATCTGGGCGTCGCAGCTCGGCCTGAAAGATTGAGAAACTTGGTTTTTTAATTCTTGTAAATCCGAAACACGCATGAAAATCATGAAACTTGGCATGGTGTCATGACATGGCACCAACATGTTGCGGTAAATTTTTTTGGCCGAATTGGGACAAGCTGTGGTGTAAGCTTCTTGCAAACCGGAGCTTCCCTCAAGAAGGTTCGTGTTCCCGAGAGGGAACACGTCACCTCCGTGTGTGAAACGAGATACGTACACTGCCTTCTCCCACCTTAATTTTTTTTACACAGGCAGATTAGATCAAATAGAAGTATCGTGCTAAATTTTGTAATTATTCTTGGTTTGTTTGGCCTTTTTATACATTAATTGAGTTTCTGCACATTTAGTGTGCATAATTCAAATTTGAACTACAAGCACAGGCTCCAGTGCACCAAAGTTGTTTGAAAAATCACATGTGTGTCCATGGGTGAATTTGTAGGTCCCATGCAAGAAATGGGAATGAAATTCAAACATCTGGTTGTCATGGCTCGGCCAGAAAGATTGATAAACTTGGTTTTTTAATTCCTGTAAATCCAAAACATGCCTGAAAATCATGAAACTTGCATGGTGTCATGACATGGCACCAACATGCTGTGGTAATTTTTCTGTTCGATTTGCAAAGGCGCACACATTAACAATCAACAAAGTTATTTTGGAACAAGTGTTGTCACGTTACAAATCGGAAACACAAGTATTATTGAAACCGTGGGAGTTCTACTTACCAATTACTTGCCGCCACGCGTCCCCTTTTTTATTGGCTAGGAGGTGTCGTGCGGGGTAGCTATTTGAGTATGGGAGGCGTGCGATCAGACCCCTGCACGTGCTCATAGGGAGGAGAGCCCTTCGACCGCTACCCGCCGCGCACCTCCCTCCCAACGTCTCCATTAATGGTGCCCGAGCCCCTATTCTACGGTGTGGCTATATGTCTCACTGGACTGAGATTTAAGAGAGAAAAATGGAAATCTGAAAAGAAAGTTTTGCACGGATCTTGATGTAAGATCTAACGGACCTATATAGCATCGATTGCGACTTATAGCAAGCATGATGAATATAAGGACGATGACACTGGATAATAATTGTCTTACATATTTAGGAAAATAATTTAAAAAAAGCCACATGCGGCAACGCCCGAAATACACAAGGGAAAAGTAGAAGGAAGACAATGATCTGGCTCGCTGATCTCTACGTTCCCGCGAGCTGCGGGAACTAGTCTCCGCGGCGAGCGGCGATGAGCTCTTTCTTGTCCTCAAGATGCTACTTGAGAGCATCCACGGATTCCTCCACCAGCCTTTTGCGCTCGATGCGCAGCATGGCATTCTCGTCCATAAGTTTCTCGGAGATGACGCCGGTCCTCTTCAACAAGGCAGTGGTATCCTCCTGCTGCTCTGCACTTCCAACGATCTTCGCCCTCAGCAGGTCGTGCTCGGCCTGGAGCTTCGCATTGCTCTCATTTAGTTACCGGATGACGCCGGTAGCCTCTTCAAAAGAGGCTTTCATGTCGTCTTGCAACCTCGCCCAGCCGGAGATCTGGTCCATCTGGCTATGGATGATCACATGCATGCGCCTGTAAGAGTCCTCGCCTGCCCGCGAGACATTTTTCCAGGATGCCGCGGCGCGGGAGGATATCTCTGCTGCATTTGCGGTGCGATGGGACATCTCTTCTGCTTCCGTGGCGCGGCCAGACCAGTCTGCCGCATCGACGGCGGGACGGGACCTGCGTGCTGCTTTGGTGGCGCGGCGGGACCTCTGTGCTGCTACGGCCGCGCGACGGGACATGCCGGCTGCGTTCGGGGCGAGGCGGGACATCTCTCGTGCTTCCGCTTCCATGCTCGCATATCCCTGGTGGCAATAGACCCAGAACTCACGCTGGCCATGGCAGATGCAAAGGGAACGATGATGAACGACTTGTTTGTTTTTGTGGGTGAGGAGTTGAGGAGGAATGTGAGTCATCTTGGAGTAGTAGTATTTATAACCGAGTAGTAATACACTCCTAAGTGGAAAACCGTTTAGGTTTTGACCGGTATGAACAGATTTGCAATTTGGAATGTGATGGGACGCATGCTCAAAATTTACTGACGGTTTTAAGTGCGGCACTATTCCCGGAAGGCGTAATGTGGGCACGTACGCCTTCTCGGGCGCATACGTGGCGTTTGCACCATAGGGTGCACCGTAATAGGCAATGTCAGCACACGTCTTGTTCCAACAAATGTGCGCGCTCGTTTAATTAGAATGTGTGTGCCCGTCTAGCACACACACGTTGATCTATCTAAATGTTTTAGTTTGTTGTGGCTAATCGCAAATAGTTCATCCATGTGAAGTGTATGCCATCAATCGCAGACGCTTTGATCTGTCTGACTCGTTTCTGTTCTGTTGCCTAATCGCAAACAGTTAATCCTTTTGAAGCGTATGCCCTCAATCACACACACCTTGATCTGGCTGACCGTTTCTTTTGTGTTGCCTAATCACAAATAGTTCATCCGAGTGAACCGTATGCTGTATATCGCACATGCCTTCATCAGGCTGCCCGTTTCTTTTGTTCCGCCTCACCGTAAATAGTTCATTGGACTGAACCATATGTCCCGCATCGAACACGCAACTAAAATATGAACCGTTTTTATGGCCCCGCCATCGCAAATGTTTTGCACCCTTTTGACGGTTCTTTTACAACACCGTTTGCGATTATTGCATCGCACATGGTTTCGTTGAAGGGTCTCTGATCGTAGTGTCGCGTTAGCAGCATCCTGCAGTAGTGTAAGTTCATAAAGAATGGAGTAACACCTTAAGCAAGATGACATGATGTAGAAAAAGTAAACTCACGCATGAATAAACCCCATCTTTTTATCCTTAATGGTAACGATGCAAATATGTGTCATGTCCCTTTCTGTCACTGGGATTGAGCACCGAACCCATCACAAATCACCTTTCCCATTGCAAGAAAAAGCAATCTATTTGTCCAAACCAAATCAATAGATTGGAGAGAAATACAAAGCTATAACGATCATGCATAATAGAGTTTAGAGAAAACTCAAATAATATTCATGGATAATCTTATCATAAACTCACAATTCACCCGATCCCAACAAACACACCGCAACAAGTGATTACATCGAATATAACTCCAAGAACATCGAGGAGAACATTGTATTGAAGATCCAAGAGGGAGAAGAAGCCATCTAGCAACTAACTATGGACCCGTAGGTCTGCGGTAAACTACTCACACATCATCAAAAGGGCAACTAGGTTGATGTAGAGCCCCTCCGTGATTGATTCCGCCTCCAGCAAAGTGCCCGAAAAGTCCTCCAGATGGGATCTCGTGGTATAGAAACTTGTGGCGGCGGAAAAAGTATTTTGGGCGGCTCTCTGTTGGTTTCCTGATTTTTGAGAATTTATAGAGGCGGAATTAGGTCAAACAGAGTGAAGATGGGCCCACGAGGCACCAGGGTGTGCCCACCCCCTGGGCGCGCCCTGGTGGCTCGTGGCCACCTCCTTCATCTTCTGGCCTTCTCCCAAAGCTTCTAGTGTCTCTTTTTTCTAGAACAAATCTCCAAAAAGTTTCGTGGCATTTGGACTTCGTTTGGTACTGATATTTTAAAAAACCAAAAACAGGCAAAAAAACAGCAACTGGCACTGGGCACTAAGTTAATAGGTTAGTCCCAAAAAATGATAAAAACAATTGATTGTCTTCCAGCTGTTTTTTCACACGGCCGAGCTCTTCCTCGGTCCGCTCCAGACTCTGCTTCAGTCCGGAGACTTCAGCAGCATGAGAGGTCGCAGCCAGCAAAGACGCCTGCTTTTTCACATAGACACGTATGGTTAGTCTCCTGCGAAAATTATTTGATCCTCTGTCCGGCTTTTCTTTTCGAACACCGGACAATGTCTCAGGGGCTACTCTCTATACTATGACATTCCTTTTGCATAAATTACGTCGCATACCTCAAAGCCTGTTAGAAGGCTAGTGCAGGCTTCGGTCAGTCCGCTCTTAACGGACTGAACCCTCTCAACCACCGTACCCATAAGGATACGGTGTTCCTCAACAATGGAAGCGCTTCGCAATGCTTCCAATAGACTATCTGGCGCCTCTGGATGGACAGAGGTCACCGATGGAATCGGTGCACCTCCTTCTTTTGAAGGAGGCTGATTGCCTGATTCCGGAGCCGTATAGGTCTCCGGAATTGTATTTGGCTGGGGCCCGAATTGGATATGGCCCCCATCGCCAGTTTCCAGGGGGATCTGCCCCCCCCCCCCCCCGCCATGTGTCCAGCGGCCGAGGCATCGCCCTCTAGCGCCATCCTGATGGCCTCCTGCGTCTCTCCCTGGCCTGGGGAGATCCATTGGGACAACACCTCGGTGTCATCCATGGCCTTGGGAGAAGAGGCCGCCGAAAGGGACCCGCTGTCCATCACCTTGGGATCAAGTGAATTCCCCGAAGATGAGGATCATTGGAGGTGGGAACGAGCCGGACTGCAGTATATGATTCAACATGTTAAAACTGCAAAATAAAAAGGAGTTGGATATATGAATGCGTCACTGCCTTTGAGTACTTACGATTCGGCCAGGGGCTTATCCCTGGGGTGCCACTCCGCGCTACTATCAACGTCCCACGCGGAGTTATCCGCGAGGAAGACCTTCCCCTTCTTGGACGCCTCTGCCTCTAGATGCGTGGAGGCCGCCCTTCTCTTCCTTCCCCCCTCAGTGGGAGAGTTGCTCTCTTCCTCCTCCTCCTTGTCCTTGGCGGCAGAGGAGTGGGTCTCGGTGTCTTTGTACGTCACGTCCGAAGTGCCCTTATGGCGGTGGCCACTTCTGGTCTCCTTGGCCTTCTTCTCTGGCGCTTGGTAGGGCGCCGGAACCAGCATCTTCGTCAGAAGTGGGATTGCTAGGTTTTCAAGTAGCGGAGCCGGACACCGAATCCGCTCCGCCTTCTTTGTTCAGCCCTGAAAAAACAAATAGGGAGGCTTAGGTGTCTTCCTGAGTTTGCAAGTAAAGGATATACCCCTGTCGGTGTACAAAAAGAGGGGTACACTTTTTGTACCCCTATGACTCTGCACGGGCAGTCTGAGCCACGGGCGCCGCCGCACCGAGCCCGGCAAGGGAGGTAGAACCAAGGTAAGGCCGAAGCCAAAGAGGAGCAGAACGACGCCAAGACCAAGACCACAAAGAGCAAAGGGGGCGAAGCGCCCCCCCCCCCCGGCAAGATCCTTGTCGGGAGGCGGTTTTTGCAAACCCGGCAAGACCCCACTGCCCCCATGGGGCAAGGATTCGGGAGGCATCCCCGTGGTGGTATGCAGATCTTTGTGAAGACATTCAAGATCAGATGCACACTTTAGAAGATGATGGTCCTTGGCGGGATCCCAGCCAAGGAAAACCACAAGGCCCCCGGCAAGAACCTTGCCGGGGATGGCAGCAGGTGCCATGGCAAGACCCTTGTCGGGACCCCGACAAGACCCTTGCCGGGACCGCGGCAAGGCCCTTGCCAAGGACACCCGCGGGGCCACCATCGGACCCGCACCAGTCATGCCTCCACCACCGTTCGCATGCAGCTGCCGACCCAACCAGCTGGGCAGGCACCTGCGTGGCTTGCATGCAGATCCTCGTGGAGACCCACCGCTGCGCCGCCTCAGCTGCCTGCCCGCCTACATGGCATCGCAGGCACCGCTGGCCAGGGCACGTGTCGACACGGAAGAGAGCGGCGACGGACGAGACAGGGCTCTCCCCCGCCCCCGATAAAGCAAGGACACCTAAGCAAGGCGCGTTAAATGCACCTTGCCATGTAACGCGAGGGATAACCTCGCATCACTATACCCTTTCCACCTCCTGTGTGCCACTGTGGCAGCCCCTTTCCCTATAAAAGGAGGCCCCAGGCGACCAGGAAGAGGATTCAGCTTTTTTGAGCTCCTCATGCCCCATAGCTAGCTCAAGAACACAAACATATAATCCACCAAAGCAGGAGTAGGGTTTTACGCATCCTCGCGGCCCGAACCTGGGTAAAGGAATCGTGTACTGCCTGCTTGATCCGCTCTTCTCACGTTCCCCGCACCCCGCAACCGCAGAAAGGGATTCTCGTGATCCCATGGGTGTCGTTTCCCACCGACATCTTTGGCGCGCCAGGTAGGGGCTGCGCAGTTGTGAGAATCGGCTTTAGCAGTTAGTTCGACGCTTCTTCATCGTCATGGCACCCAAGAAGAAGACGACGGTGGCGGTTGGCCCGTCGGACGCCGGGCATCCCGTACCGACGCGGGCGAGCAGCGGACCGGTCGCCGAAAGGACCCGGGGCACTGTTCGCGAACACCAACACCGTCCCAGCAGCCGGAGTTTGGGAGGCGGCGATGTTCGTGCGCCCGGTAACGGGCCGCACGCCGCCAAATCCAAAGACGGAGCCGGGCCCTCCGCAGGTGGCGCGGGACCTTCCGAGGTCACTGCTGCCCCGCCCGCTGGCGGCGCGAGGGCCTCCTCGACTCCTACTCCGGCGCCAACGGCGCGTTCCTCTCAAGCGGCGCGTGACGAGCGGCGTGATCGCCCCGAAGACCCCGGGCGTCGCCGCGGGAAAAGCCCCGAGCGCCACTCCCGGGATGTAGAAGACCTGCCCGCTCGCTGAGGCGCTGGTGAAGACGGCGTGCGACCGCGCGGTCGTGATAGAGCTCCTTCTGACATGGTCAGAAGTCGAAGCGCGTCGCGATCCGTGCAGGTTTCGCTGCCACCGACGCCAGCAGAAGCCCTGGCGCGCGCGCAGTTGCTCCTCGACTTTCCTCCCACTACGGGGAAACTCGACAAATGGAGAGCCACCATCCGAAGCCTTGTTGCGGTGGCCAACAAAGATGAGCCGACCCCGGCGGAGCCCCCAGGTCAACGTTCCGACGGAGTCCCGCGTACCAGTGGCAGGAAGGCTGGCGGCGCCGCGACCACGGTGCACTCGCCTCCTCCTCGCCTAGTGCCACGGACACCGGCCCATCGCAACATTGCGGGCGACGAAATCTCCATAGCGTCGTTCGACCCGCGGACCCACCAGGACCAACGCCAGGTCCTTCGGGATCGGGAACATCAAGACGCTCGGACCACCATCGAGCGCCGATGCGGAGCGCGCCACCAGTCAGATAGGCGAGCGGGGCCTGCTGTGGACCACCTGGCACCGGGGAGCCATGGGGGCCTGCCTTATGAGGTAGGCTGCCCGGCTTTTACCCGTGAGCTGCGGCAGTTCCAGTGGCCCACTCACCGCACTTTCAAACCTGACGTGGGCGAGAAGTACGGCGGCAAGACCCACCCATCCGAGTTCCTCAGCATCTACACCATCGCGATGCAGGCTGCCGGAGCTCGTGACGATAAGGTGCTTGCAAATTACTTCCCGTTGGCTCTTAAACCCAACGCCATGTCATGGTTGATGCACTTGCCGGTAGACTCCATTTCCTCCTGGTCGGATTTGTGCCATGAGTTCGTGGGCGCCTTCACTAGCGGTCACCAAGCTCATGGCCAAGCGAGTGATCTCCACGTCATTCCCCAGAAGGGAGGCGAGAGTCTCTGCAAGTACATACAGAGGTTCAGCCGGGTACAGTACAATATCCCAGATGTCCACCCCGCCGCCATCATCAGCGCGTTCCATCAGAACATTCGGAACCGCAAGATGCGCGAAGAGCTGGCGATGAACAAGGTGAAAGATGTCACGGAGCTCTATGTTCTCGCGGACAAGTGTGCCCGGGATGAAGAGGGGAGGAAGTACCCCGGCGAAGATGCCGGCGTGGAAACCGACTCCTCTGAAGAGGACACCGCCGCCCCGGCGAAGAAAGGTCGGCACCGCAACAGGAAGCGCAAAGGGAAAGCTGTGCTTGCCGTCGAGGGGCCTGACGACACCGGATCCACCAAGAAGACCAAGGCAGGTGACCCCAGCAAGGAAATTGCCGGATGTGTCGCCTGCCAGGCCTTGGCGGTTGCCGAGAAGCCAGGCAACTCCGACAAGCGATACTGCAAGATCCATCACACCAAAGGCCATGCTCTCCAAGACTGCCGGCAGGTTGAGCTCCTCGCTGAGAAGCAGAGGGCTGAATACGAGAGGCGGGACAAGGAGAAGGGCCAAGACGGTGCTGAGGGATCCGGCAAGAAACGCGACGGCCAGGTGGGCCGTCGCAGCAAGGATAAGCAACAAGAGAGGCCCGCTCGGGGTCGTGACAGAAAGCCAGAAGATGACGATCACGAAGAGGACGACGAGTTCGGCGACCAAGAGTTTCACAAAGCTACAGAGGCCATGTGCGTTGATGGCGGCGCTTCGTTGCATGCCTCTCGACGCCGGCTTAAATAGTGGGCGTGAGAAATTACAGCAGCAGAGCCGTCGTTTGATGCCCAGAGGCCGCTGAAGTGGTCCAGCACACCTATCATTTTTGACTCTGAGGACCACCCTGATCGCACTACTGCGGTCGGGTGCTTGCCGTTGTTGGTTTCACCAACAATACGCAACCTCAAGGTGACAAAAATGTTAGTAGATGGCGGGGCCGGTCTGAACTTGATCTCGCCTGCCGTGATCGAGAAGCTGCAGATCCCTGATGGAGACCTCGAAGAAACGGGCACGTTTCAAGGGGTCAGCCCGGGGAGAAACCAACCCAAGTGAAAGGTCACGTTGCCCGTAACTTTCGGGAGCGACCTGAACTTCAGGATGGAAAGGATTGTGTTTGATGTTGCCAAGATCCCCTTGCCCTACAACGGGATCCTTGGCCGCCCAGCACTGGCCAAGTTCATGGCGGCGTCGCACTACGCCTACAATACCCTGAAGATGCCAGGGCCCGTGACAATCATCACCATCCCCTCCGACAAGAAGGATGCGCTGATTTGCACTGATCAAGTGTACCAGCAGGCATTCGCAGCAGCTGCCGCCGCTGGGGCACTCGCTCCTGCTGCCGGGACCCCGAGGGGGAGAAAGAAGAAGAAGGCCGGTGAGACCTCGGACACCCACTCCGGCAAGTGCACCTCTTTGGAGTGTAGCACTGCCGTCGAGGACGTGCCAGAGAGCTCCGTCGGCGGAACCAAGAAGTCCAGGGCCACACCGCCGGGAACCAAGAAGGTTTCCGTCAACAAGGACGGCACGAGAGGAGCTTTCACCATAAGCTCCACCCTTGACGACAAATAGGAAGACGCGCTCGTCACCTTCCTGCGGGCGAATGTCGATGTGTTTGCATGGTAAGCTTCCGACATCCCCGACGTTCCCAGGGAGGTGATTGAGCACCACCTTGCTGTCTGTCCTCATGCGCGGCCCGTCAAGCAGAAGGTCAGAAAGCAAGCTTTGGAACGACAAGAGTTTATCACAGAAGAAATCCGGAAACTGGAGGCAGCGGGTTTGGTAAGAGGAGTGCTCCATCCGACGTGGTTGGCCAATCCGGTCATAGTGCGCAAGGCAAATGGGAAGTGGAGGTTGTGTATTGATTACACAGATATCAATAAGGCTTGTCCTACAGACCCCTTCCCGTTGTCGCGCATCGACCAGATTGTTGACTCCACGGCTGGGTGTGATCTGTTGTCATTCCTCGATGCCTACTCCGGCTACCACCAGATCTTCATGACGAAAGAAGACGAAGAGAAAACAGCATTCATCACCCCATGTGGTACGTATTGTTTCATACGGATGCCTTTCGGGTTGAAGAGTGCTGGATCGACGTTTGCGAGGGCGGTCCAGATTGGTTTTGAGCCCCAGCTCCATAGAAATATGGAGGCTTATATGGATGACATAGTGGTCAAAACCAAGGACAGGGCCACCCTCATATCAGATTTGCGGGAGACATTTGCAAATCTGCACAAGATCAACCTCAAGCTGAACCCTGAGAAGTGCGTCTTTGGCGTCCCGTCCGGCAAGCTTCTCGGGTTCTTTGTGTCGCAACGGGGGATAGAGGCCAACCCAGACAAGATCAAAGCTATAGAGCAGATTGAAGCACCCAAGCGAATCAAGGATGTGCGACGGCTCGCTGGTTGCATCGCTGCCCTGGGCAGGTTGATATCCAAGTCCGCCGAGCGTGCCCTTCCCTTTTTCAAGATACTGAAAAAGGTGGGCCCGGTGGAGTGGACACCAGAAGCCGAAGCGGCATTGCAAGATTTGAAGAAGTACCTCTCCTCCGCACCAACACTAGTTGCGCCCAGGCCCCAGGAGCCGTTGCTGCTATACTTAGCGGCAACGAACCAGGTGGTCAGCGCCGCACTAGTGGCGCAGAGGGAGGTCGACGACGAGGTAATGGCAGCAACAGAGCCCGACGCCACCAGTGCGGAGGCGACACAGTTGGTCGAGGTGCCGCCAAAGAAGAAAGTGATGCAGCGCCCGGTCTACTTCGTTAGCTCCCTCTTGCAGGGGGCTAGGTCGAGGTACTCCGGTGTGCAGAAACTGCTCTTCGGCCTCCTCATGGCCTCAAGGAAGCTGCGTCACTACTTCCAGGCACACGAGATCACTGTCGTCACTCGCCTCCCTCTGCAGCGGATATTGCACAACCCAGATGCGACGGGGAGGATTGTGGAATGGGCACTGGAGCTGTCCAGCTTTGGCCTCAAGTTTGAAAGTACTTCGACGATCCAGAGCCGAGTCCTGGCGGAGTTCATTACAGAATGGACCGCCACACCTGACGAAGAAGCCCAAGAGACTGCTCTCCCCAGCAAGGAGGCAAGTTGCGATTGGATTATGTACTTTGATGGGGCTTTCTCCCTCCAGGGTGCCGGGGTTGGCGTACTGCTCGTCGCCCCCACCGGAGAGCACCTCAAGTACGTGATCCAGATGCACTTCCCCAGGGAGGCGTCAACAAACAACACGGCAGAATACGAAGGGCTGCTTGCCGGTCTTAGGATCGCGGCGGACCTTGGAATCAAAAAGCTCATCGTCAGGGGCGACTCGCGGCTTGTCGTCAAGCAAGTCAATAAGGATTACCAGAGCCCGTTGATGAAGGCCTACGTTGATGAAGTGAGAAAGCTGGAAGAACGTTTCAACGGTATCTAGGCTGAATACATTCCCCGAATGGAGAACGATATCGCCGATTACCTATCGAAGCGCGCTGCCCTCAAGCTACCTGTGGAACCAGGTACCTTTGTGCTTCAGCTAACTCAGCCATCCGTTGATCCATCAATAGAGCAGAACAAGAGAAGGAAATCAGGACCTGGCAAGTACTTTCCCGCCGAGCTCCCCGGAGCCGCCGGCAAGGATGTTGCCGAGGACACTGAACCCGCCACGGGACGGCTAGCTCCGGCAGGACGCCAAGCTCCTGCCGTCGAGACAGCCGCCCCTATAGCGGAGGAAATGCCTTTAGTCCTCGCCGTCGAGCCTTAGGCTCCAGCGTGGGCACAACATACCGTCTGATTCCTCCAGATAGGGGAGCTTCCTGAGGAGCAGGAAGAAGCGGAAAAAGTAGCCCGTCGCTCTGCCATGTACCAGTTCGTCGATGACGTCCTGTACAGGAAGAGACCGAACGGTGTGAAATTGAAGTGCATCCCTCGAGAGGAAGGACTGGAGCTGTTGGCAGAGATACATGGAGGCATATGTGGATCCCACATTGGGTCGAGAGCCCTTGCCGGCAAGGCGTTCCGGTAGGGTTTCTTCTGGCCCACCGCCCTCCAAGATGCAACGACACTCGTCACCAGGTGTGAGGCGTGTCAGTTCCATTCAAGAAAGCTTCATCAACCAGCTCAAGCCCTTCAAACCATTCCTCTCTCCTGGCCCTTCTCGGTCTGGGGGCTCGACATACTGGGCCCTTTCCCCCGCGCTGTCGGGGGCTTTGAGTACTTGTACGTAGCCATCGACAAGTTCACAAAGTGGCCAGAAGTGGAGGCAGTGAGGAAGGTCACAGCTCAGTCAGCCGTCAAGTTCTTCAAGGGGCTAGTGTGCCATTACGGTGTACCCAACCGGATCATCACCGACAACGGTACATAGTTCACAAGCCGCACCTTCATGCAATATACTCAGGACCTCGGCAGCAAAGTTTGTTTCGCTTCCATCGCTCATCCGCGGAGCAATGGGCAAGCTGAGAGGGCAAATGCTGAAGTGTTGCGAGGCTTAAGGACCAAGACCTTTGACAGACTGCACAAGAGCGGAAGGCGCTGGATTGATGAGTTGCCGACGGTTCTTTGGTCAATCAGGACGACACCAAATCGAGCCACCGGCCAGACACCCTTTGCCCTGGTATACGGGGCAGAAGCAGTTATCCCCACTGAACTCATATACGGGTCACCTCGAGTGCTCGCTTATGATGAGATTGAGCAAGAGCAACTGCGGCAAGACGACGCACTGCTCCTTGAGGAAGATCGTCTTCGGGCGGCTGTGAGAGCAGCACGCTACCAGCAAGCCTTGCGCCGCTACCATAGCCGCAAGGTTCATGCCCGGAGCCTTGAGGAAGGCGACCTTGTTCTTCGGCGCGTTCAATCGGCCAAGAATTCCAACAAGTTGACGCCGAAGTGGGAAGGCCCTTATCGGGTAATACGAGTCACCAGGCCCGGCGCAGTCCGCCTAGATACCGAAGATGTCGTTCCGGTGAGCAACTCCTGGAACATCGAGCATCTTCGCAAGTTTTACCCATAAGGCGCGGCTTGTCGGGCCTCCCGGCAAGCCACCTTTTGTACAAGCATTGCCGATGATGCATGTAACCCTTTGTACAAAGCCAGGCGCAGACCCTGAGCATAAATGAAGCGCTGGCGCCCTAAGTTATAGCATGCATGCTAGATCGAGTCTCGTCCTTGGTTAGGGTTGATAGTGCTTAGCGGCGGCTAACCCCTAGCTTAGAGGTCGAGTGTGCGTCCCTTTGCCGTTCTTTTGTCTCCTTTGGTTCGCAGGGCTCGGATATCCTTGCCGGATCACTTGAGGGTGAAAAAAAAAGGAGAAGAGGGACGGACCAGCATCTGGACCCCGGCAAGACAGTGTTGCCGGGGGCTGCAAGTACAAAGATTCACCCACGGCGAACCAGAGTTTCCAGGGGCTGCAGTTTCAGATAAGTTCTTCATCCCTTATCATGCATTCTCTTATGGACTGAGGTATGCGAAACCTCGTTTCTTCCTAAAGCTACCGTGCTCCCCTAACTCTAGGCCCTAGGGCTCGTTCCTGGGGCCAGGTTTGGTCGTAGTCGCGGCAGCGAAGGGACGAAACGAGGAGCCTGAACCCGCCTCATCCCTGCCTCCGCCGAAAGCGTGAGAAAGGTCGAGCAACGTGGGAAGACGGCAGGGCCTGCTGCCGGGCAAGGAAGTGTCTATCTTAAAGATATCAAGGATTTGCCCCTTGACGTGGGTTCCACCCGCAAGACAAGTGGCCCGGCAAGCATCCCTTTTTCATTAAAAACATTCCACTCAGGTACAGTTCATGGAGAATGAAAAACATGAATGATGGGATTACAAGCTTTAAATTCAGCTAAGGCCCGAAGGCTTACAAACTAAAAAGAGATAAGGTGCCCGTAATCCCTTTCTTGTCCCTCTCTTCAGGAGGCAGGTCAAGGAGGCGAAAAGGGCAAAGGGGGCGCCTAGACGAGCTACAGGTGGCAGAAGACACCAAGAGAACATCTCGGTGGTCGTCCAAAGGCTGGATGGTGATGGCAGCGCCGGAGGCAAAGCTCGAAGATGAGGCGGCAGGACGTCAGCACACGTCAAAGGCGTCGTGCCCACGTACTCCGAGTTGACGGCCTTGCCGCCCGCCCTTTTCCTCTTTCGCAGCCTCCCAACGCCAGCCGCCCAAGGAGACGACCCCGAGAAGTTCAAGGAGCCGGCGACACGGATGATGGGGTCGCCGGTGCCGCACGGAGCGGCGCCCGACACCTAGTCGGACCCGTCATCCTGCCGCCCGCTACCCTCGTCGTCGTTGCCGCTGTCCTCCTCGTCACTCCCGCTCGAGGAGGAGTCTTCGCTATCGGAGGAGCTCTCCACGCAGCACCTTGCCCGAGTCCCGAAGCACCCGAAGACCTTGACGGAGAGGAGACCGCCCTCCATCAGCTTAAAATGGAGGGTGAGCCCCTCCGTCAGGCGGTGGATATGGGTGAACGCCTTCCACCCTCGACCAAGATACATCACATTAGGGGCTGGGAAGTCAACGCGGACTCGCGTACCGCTGATTCCACAGCCCCTCATGTGCAGCCTCAGTGTCTCAGGCGGTTCCAGCTCCATCTCGCTCGTGAATGGAGTCGGGAGATGAAGACGACGGCGAGGCAGCCGCCGCAGCCTAACGAAGAACTCACAAGGGTCGTTCCCAATGTGGCCCTCCATGGGGAGAGGAACTGCTGGCGGAGGCGAAGCCGGCGCGCCGCCCCGTCCTCCTCTTCCCCGAGCGCCTCGGCCTTGCCCACGGCCTCGCCCTCTCCCCCTTCCCCTCGTGGCTGGCTCTGCCACCGCAGGTGCAGGAGAAGGAGGGACGCGTTGTCGAGCGGCGACCCTCGTCGCCACCATCGAAGGACCAGGGTTCCCTTTCTCCATGGCGAATGAGAGGGAGGGGAGCAGAAGCTGAAGAAGTGAGATGGAGGAATGCAGGGCACCGACCCCCCCTCCCCCCCGCTCTTTATAAAGGAGCAGGGTGGGGGCTCGGCCGCCCCATTCCGCCAATGAGGACGTGAATGGCGCAGGAGACCAGGGCCGATCCGCCGCCCCAGCCCGCAACGGCCCGGCTTCCCGCCTCCACCAAACTGCCACCCCAGGCGCATGAGCGCCGCGTGGCGAACGTGCAGAACCGAAGCGACGGGTGAGGTGACTTCTCCCCGCCCCGTGACTAAAGGGAGTGGGCGTCTTGAAAGACCACGCCTCGGCCCCGTCTAGTAAATGGGCCGCACCTCCACGCCTCCCTCCGTTTATGGGGAAGACGCGAGCCGCCCCCTTTTTTCTATGACGTGACGCATGCGTGCAGAGGCCAGCCTCACGCATGCCGCCCGCGTCACGCACGCCTCCCCACGACGCGCCACGCGCGAGAAGCATGGGAGGCGCAGCGCGCGAAGAAACTTACCGCGGTAAAAACCGCCCTGCCTGCCCGCGCACCGTTCTTGGGCCTGGCCAACAACGCGTAGCGCTTATGTGTGGCCCAGGCCCGGGGGCTCCTGTCGGTGTACAAAAAGAGGGGTACACTTTTTGTACCCCTATGACTGTGCACGGGCAGTCTGAGCCACGGGCGCCGCCGCATCGAGCCCGGCAAGGGAGGTAGAACCAAGGTAAGGCCGAAGCCAAAGAGGAGCAGAACGACGCCAAGACCAAGACCACAAAGAGCAAAGGGGGCGAAGCGCCCCCCCCCCCCCGGCAAGATCCTTTCCGGGAGGCGGTTTTTGCAAACCCGGCAAGACCCTTGCCGTGGCAGCTCGCCCCACACCTACGGAGCGGGTCACCCTTGAGTCCACTGCCCCCATGGGGCAAGGATTCGGGAGGCATCCCCGTGGTGGTATGCAGATCTTTGTGAAGACATTCAAGATCAGATGCACACTTTAGAAGATGATGGTCCTTGGCGGGATCCCAGCCAAGGAAAACCACAAGGCCCCCGGCAAGAACCTTGCCGAGGATGGCAGCAGGTGCCATGGCAAGACCCTTGTCGGGACCCCGACAAGACCCTTGCCGGGGCCACGGCAAGGCCCTTGCCAAGAACACCCGCGGGGCCACCATCGGACCCGCACCAGTCACGCCTCCACCACCGTTCGCATGCAGCTGCCGACCCAACCAGCTGGGCAGGCACCTACGTGGCGGCATGCAGATCCTCGTGGAGACCCACCGCTCGCCACCTCAGCTGCCTGCCCGCCTACATGGCATCGCAGGCACCGCTGGCCAGGGCGCGTGTCGACACAGAAGAGAGCGGCGACGGACGAGACAGGGCTCTCCCCCGCCCCCGATAAAGCAAGGACACCTAAGCAAGGCGCAATAAATGCACCTTGTCATGTAATGCGAGGGATAACCTCACATCACTGTACCCTTTCCACCTCCTGTGTGCCATTGTGGCAGCCCCTTTCCCTATAAAAGGAGGCCCCAGGCGACCAGGAAGAGGATTCGGCTTTTTGGAGCTCCTCACGCCCCATAGCTAGCTCAAGAACACAAACATATAATCCACAAAAGCAGGAGTAGGGTTTTACGCATCCTCGCGGCCCGAACCTGGGTAAACGAATCGTGTACTGCCTGCTCGATCCGCTCTTCTCACGGCCCCCGCACCCCGCAACCGCAGAAAGGGATTCTCGGTATCCCATAGGTGTCGTTTCCCACCGACAACCTTGAAATACGAAAAACTTACCGGACTGGCGGGATGGGCCAGGTCGTGCCCACGGTCCTCGGTCATCTTCGGCCACGTCTCATTGGACATGAAAAGCACCTTCCAGATGTCTTCGTGTGTAGTGCTGAAGAACTGCAGCAACGTCTGCTGCTCGGTCGGATCAAACTCCCAGAAATGGCAAGTCCGGCTTTGGCACGAAAGGATCCGGCGAACAAGCATCACCTGGATCACATTGACAAGCTTGATGTTCTTGTCTACCATGCTCCTGATGTGCGTTTGGAGCACTGTCAGCTCGTCCGACGAAGACTAGTCCAGGCCCTTCTCTAGCCAGGAGGTGACCCGCATCAGGGCTCCGGACTGGAATTCGGGAGCCGCGGCCGAGGTGGTGTCACACGGTTCTGTGACGTAGAACCACTATTGTTGCCACCCTTTGATGGTATCCACGAAGGTACCTTTTGGCCATGTGACATTGGGTATCTTGCTCACCATGGCACCTCTACACTCTGCGTCTTGACCGCCCACCACCTTCGACTTCACATTGAAGATCTTTAACCACAATCCGAAGTGGGGTGGGATGCGGAGGAAGGCCTCGCACACGACAATGAATGCCGAGATGTTGAGGAAGGAGTTGGGGGCCATATCGTGGAAATCCAGCCCGTAATAGAACATGAGTCCGCGGACGAATGGGTGGAGAGGGAATCCCAATCCGCGGACAAAGTGGGGGATGAATACCACTCTCTCATGGGGCTCCGGGGTGGGGATGGTCTGCCCCTATGCGGGAAGCCGGTGGGCGATCTCCCGTGCTAAGTACCCAGCCTCCCGGAGCTTGGTGATGTCTTTCTCCTTGATGGAGAAAACCATCCACTTGCCCACCGCTCCAGATCCGGACATGGCTGGAGTGCTTTTTTGAGGTGGAAAAGATGGAAGCTTGGGTGCTGGAGCTCGAGAATGGATGGGCAGAGAGGAAGAAGGCGTGGGTGACAAGGTGAAATCCTTATCCATTTATAAAGGCTGCGAATATCAAGTGCCTTCCCCCTCGCCTTAAAACTCGCCTATTCCCCAAGGGCTGTGCAGATGGCGCGATTGGATTACCCACGCCCGTAATGATGAGAATCCCGCAATAAGGGGACACGATCTCTGCTTTGACAAGACGTGCCAATAAAACCACATATTGAAACATAGAGCGGGAAGCTAAAAACGGTTCGAAATAATAACCGGGCAGTGATGTGTTGTCACGCTACAAAAGTTGTCGGTAGATTGGACTTGTGAAATATTGTACTCTCTGCATGTGTGTGTGGTACTTGTTTTGCAGAGCCAGACACGTTTTTTGTAAGGCTGTTTTGGAGTATTCGGAGGAGGAATCCGCCTTGAAATGTCGAAGACAATCTGTGCGCCGGACACATCGTCATTGAAGCCTGCTTCAGGGGCTACTAAGGGAGTCCTGGATTAAGGGGTCCTCGGGCGTCCGGACTATGTAACATGGGCCGGACTAATGGGCCACAAAGATACAATACAGAAGACTTCTTCTCGTGTCCAGATGGGACTCTCCTTTGCGTGGATGGCAAGCTTGGCGTTCGGATATGTAGATTCCTTCCTTTGTAAACCGACTCTGTACAATCGTAGGCCCCTCCGGTGTCTATATACACCGGAGGGTTTAGTCCGTAGAGGGCAATCACAATAATACAGGCTAGACAACTAGGGTTTAGCCATTATGATCTCGTGGTAAAACTCTTGTAATCCTCATATTCATCAAGATCAATCAAGCAGGAAGTATAGTATTACCTCCATCAAGAGGGCCCGAACCTGGGTAAACATCCTGTCCCCCGTCTCCTGTTACCATCGAACCTAGACGCACAGTTCGGGATCCCCTACCCGAGATCCACCGGTTTTAACACCAAGAGTGGTGCACCACCTCGGTCTTGGGCTGATTTTTTTGGAGTTTTTCGATTCGGGCAATTTATTCTCTACCTGGATATATAGCCAGTAGCCCCCGAGACTCAGGTTGGGTGCGGCCGACCAACCTGAGGATCGAATCCCCTCGGGAACTATTTCATCTATTGAATGTGTTTTGACAACACTGAGGTGTAGCCCGACAGGGGAGATGTCAAACTACGGGTCGGAAAATATTTCCTGAGGAAAACCATCACGCAGAACACCTCGGTCAAAAGGATGTCCCGCCTCCTCAAAGGAAAACATAAAATAGGTTAAAAGTGTTATAAACTCTAAAAAACAAAAAACTTGTGAGGAAACTTTACGTTCGAAGTAACTCAACTTTTTTTGGTGCCAATCCAAACATTGGTCTTAAAATTAGTTTGTGCTTCTGTCGCGCTTTAACATGACACACCTGATCTCAAGACTTCAAGCGGGTCAGCCTTCGTCTTAGACCTCCTATCTTGAAGATGGAGTGCTTCTCAGGCCAGTTTAGCAAACTAAACTCGAGCGGCTTTTAGAGAGAAACCACGCTATCCGGATATTGACCACACACTCGAGTCGAGAAAGGAGTGGTGAAAAAGACTTTGCAATGACTTAGAATAAACAATTATTATAAAATGACCCATACATATTTAAGAGCCCCCAATTAACTTGGGTAAAAGAAGTGTTTTGACTAACAACATTTTTGACAAACTAAGTTTTTAACAAACAACTTTTTGTTGAACACAAATATAATGTTTGGTCGAACTGAACAAGAATTAAAAATTAAAAAAACCAAGCATGGAAGCGACTTATCTGGTTAATGTGCTCGGTGTTGTTGACGAGGTTTGGGCTTGTGGCAGGACGAAGACGTAGTCCTCGGCCTGGATGAGGTCCCAGCCCCCAAGTCTGAGGTGACTGAGCGAGGAGCTCGGCTTGATGAAGTGGCAATGCAGCACAGTCGATGCAGCGAGGCGAAGCCCCTGGTCCAGCTAACGTGACGAAGTTGGTCAGCTGGTGACGTAGAAGTCCCCAGAGTAGGTTCATGAAGAGATGGCGAAGCCCCCGGTCCAGCCAAGGTGATAGAGCAATTCGGTAAATTGACGTCGCAGCCGCCATGCCAGCCGAGGTGTGAAAGCAGGTCGGCGTGGTGGACATCGACTTTAAGAAGCAATGGCACGGCATGCCGACGCAGGTCAGATCTTGTGACATAGTCGATGCCAGCTTGATGAAGTGACCGTGCGGCGATGTAGGTGTACACGCTCCGTGTAATCCATGGGGCGACGATGTTGGTGACGATTTAGCCATTGCGATGCCAAACTCTTGGTCGACTCGCCGGGGTGATGATCCGATGAGGTTGACCTCGGCTCGAGGTAGGGACAATCTATCTAGCGCAGGTCGGCAGCCGTGGAGCAACATTGTCAGGCTGGTTTGACACCGGTGCGACAGTGAAGATTGCCTTGGAAAAGGCTCAAAATTCGTGGGCACGTGTTTGAGAGAAACACACAATACCCTAGAAAGAAATTCCTCCAAAAATATTGTCCAATATCTTGTTCATGAAGAAAGATGAACTTGGGTCGGATTCGTATTCGCACAGAAAACAGATTCAAAATTGATCCACTCGTCGCAAGTTTCCCGGAGTTTTAACGGTCAGATCAAGCTGAAATTTTGAGGGGTGGTCGATATAATAATTCCGCAGTCGATGCATGGTTGGATCTTCCAAACTGTGTCCAAGCTGGACGCTGGACTCCTTGCCCTAAACTCGTCCAGATTCCCGGCCAGATTCGACAAGGCTCTGTATATCGGAGATCGTCGGAGATTCCTCCATCGGAATGCGACGAAATTTTATAGGTTTGTGGTAGAATGAATTCCGCACAATTGCACCGAAGCAATCATCAAAGCGATGCTCGAGGAGGTGGTTCCGCACAATTGCATCGAAGCAATCATCAAAGCGATGCTCGAGGAGGTGGTGGCGACGGATACAAGTTCGCTGTCCAGAAAAACAACACGGTCGCTCAAGGGAGATGTTGACGTTGAGCCCTCGAGCTCCATGGATGATTCCTCCATGATCTTGATAGAGATCGGAGATGATGTTGATGCATGCCCTCGTTCAAACTTGACGATCTGAGGCGGAGCACTGTCCTCGGTCGAGCCAAGGCGACTAGTCGAGCCAGCAACTAAGATGTTGACATCGTAGTTGATCTGCAGGCGAGCCATTGATCCTTCATCGATCTCATAGCAAAAATCTCAATGGAAGCAGCAATGTCATGTCCAAACCGGCGGATCTCGGGTAGGGGTTCAATCTTGAATCAATGGGGAACAATAAACGCAGGGATAGTATGTACCCACGTCGGGCCCTTTGAAAGAGGTAAAACCCTACGTCATGCTTGATTATGTTGATGTGTGTATATGATGGTTACTGATGTCTGCTAGACTACATCAGTATTTCGCCAAAGAGGAAGGGATGATGCAGCACAGAGACGGTAGGTATTTCCCTCAGTGATGAGACCAAGCGGTTATCGAAACAGTAGGAGAACCAAGCAACACTACGTAAACAGCACCTGCACACAAATAACAAATACTTGCAACCCGATGTATTAAAGGGGTTGTCAATCCCTTTCGGGTAACGGCGCTAGAAATTGGCAAACGGACGTGAGAAAGTTGTAATAATTTGATTGATAGATCTCGCGGGAACGCGAGATAAAATAAATTGCAGCAAGGTATTTTTGTATTTTTGGTTTAATAGATCTGAAAATAAAAGCAAATAAAATAGATCGCAAAGGCAAATATAATTAAGAAGAGACCCGGGGGCCGTAGGTTTCACTAGTGGCTTCTCTCGAGAAAAATAGCAAACAGTGGGTAAACGAATTACTGTTGGGCAATTGATAAAACTTCAAATAATCATGATGATATCCAGGCAATGATCATAATATAGGCATCACGTCCAAGATTAGTAGACCGGCTCCTGCCTGCAGCTACTACTATTACCCCACACATCGACCGCTATCCAGCATGCATCTAGTGTATTAAGTTCATGGATAAACGGAGTAATGCAATAAGAATGATGACATGATGTAGACAATATATATTTATGTAGAAATGGACCTCATCTTGTTATCCTTAATAGAAACGATACATACGTGTCGATTCCCCTTCTGTCACTTGGATCAAGCACCGTAAGATCGAACCCATTACAAAGCACCTCTTCCCATTGCAAGATAAATAGATCAAGTTGGCCAAACAAAACCCAAATATCGCAGAAGAAATACGAGGCTATAAGCAGTCATGCATATAATAGATCAAAGAAGACTCAAATAAATTTCATGGATAAAAAGATAGATCTGATCATAAACTCAAAGTTCATCGGATCCCAACAAACACATCGCAAAAAGATTTTCATCATATGGATCTCCAAGGGACCATTGTATTGAGAATCAAAAGAGAGAGTGGAAGTCATCTAGCTACTAACTACGGACCCGTAGGTCTACAAAGAACTACTCACGCATCATCAGAGAGGCACCAATGGACATGATGAACCCCTCCGTGATGGTGTCTAGATTGGATCTGATGGTTCTAGAACTTGCGGTGGCTGGAATTGATTTTCGTCGACTCCCCTAGGGTTTCTGGAATAACAGGGTATTTATAGAGTAAAGAGGTGGTCCGGGAGGCAACCGAGGTGGGCACAACCCACCAGGGCGTGCCTGGGCCTCCAGGCGCGCCCTGGTGGGTTGTGCTCCCCTCAGAGCACCCCCCCCCCCCCAAGTACTTCTTCGGCCCACTAGATGTCTTCTGGTACAAAAAATCCACAAAAAGTTTCACTGTGTTTGGACTCCGTTTGGTATTGATTTCCTGCGATGTAAAAAACATGACAAAAACAGCAAATGTGACTTGGCACTATGTCAATAGGTTAGTACCAAAAATGATATAAAATGACTATAAAATGATTATAAAACATCCAGGAATGATAATCAACATGGAACGATAAAAAATTATAGATATGTTGGAGATGTATCAGCATCCCCAAGCTTAATCCCTGCTCGTCCTCGAGTACGTAAATGATAAAAATAGAATTTTGATGTGGAATGCTGCCTAACATGTCATCTCATATTCTTTTCTTTGTAGCATGGACATTTGGACTTTTATATGGTTCAAAGCAATAGTCTAGTTTTGACATGAGGACTTTAATACTCAAGCATACCAACAAGCAACCATGTCTTTCAAAATATCAATGCTAAAATAAGTTATCCCTAGCCCATCATGCTCAATCATTGATCCATTAATAAAACACACTCGTATATTAGCTACACCCAATGCTCAAGTACGATCATAGTGCCCCCTAGTTGGTGCTTTATAAGAGAAGATGGAGACTCAAATTAAAAAAAGCATAAATTAAAAGAAAGGCCCTTCACGGAGGGAAGTAGGGATTTGTAGAGGTGCCAGAGCTCAAAGCCAAAACATAGAGATAAAAACATTTTGGGAGGCATGCTTTTCCTGTCAACGAGAACTATCGAGTAGTTCCCAATACTTTCCATGCTAGATATATCATAGGTGGTTCCCAAACGGAAATTAAAGTTTATTTCTTTTTCAACCATACTTTCACTGTCGGCGTTCTGGGAACGGGGGTCCCCAGACTTGCCTGCCTGCGGCCTGCGGCGTGGCTCAAATGGGGGCACAGCATGGCCCATCTTCATCAGCACAAGGCTCAAGACACTCGCGAGGGGCCAAGCCTCGCGAGGCGGACGACACGGCGCTTCCTCAAGCACGGCCTCCTTAGGCTGGCTCGCGAGGAGGCGGAGAGATCAAGGCGGGTACCTCACGAGGTGCTCATGACGCAAGCCATGACGACCAAGGGTGCCAGGCGGGCGCCGGCCAGCCCGCGCAGCGTCTCCCTTTCCTCTTTGGTGCAAAGGGGGCAAGCGCAGGCGAGAGGATCAAGCAAAGGCACCCATTTCGGTGCAACGAGACCAAGACCAGTCCAACGGTGGGAAGGAGGTCACCATGGAGCCTAGGACGGCGTCACCACAGGGCCTTTGGCAGGCGAAGACCAACTTTAGTCAGGATAAGTGTACCAGATGTTCCCCTTCAAATTAGCCAATTGTTGGCGCCCTTCCCGCTCAATATTTGGGAAGAGGCCCAGGGCCTTTGCCTATAAATAGGACTAGCCACCCCCAGGGTAGAGAGAGGTTGGATCAAGTACCGAGAAACCAGCTAGAACGTAGCAACACACTCAGAGAGTAAGAAGGGCGATCGAACTCCTCCTAGCAGTTCATCCCCTAGCCAAGGACAGACCCTTGCGAGGTTGTTCTTCCTTGTACTGTTCTTCAACATCAGCCCAAGAGGCAATCCACCCACCACACTAGAGTAGGGTATTACACCGCATCGGTGGCCCGAACCAGTATAAACCATGTGTCTCTTGTGTTGTTCTTGCAGTAGTTAGATCCTTACGAGACGAAGAGGTAGAGGGCACGATCTCCGCGCGCACCCCAGAGTTCGAACCTTAAGGGTCTGCCGGAACCCGTGATCTGACATTTGGCGTGCCAGGTAGGGGTGCGCCGGAATCTGTCTTCCGCCGCTCCGCTCTCCTCCGACCGTCGCATCCATGTCTGACGCTCGTCGGGCCCGCGCCGAGCGCCGGGCCGCCATCGCTTCCCGCGCCGTCCAGACGGCCCCCGTCGGTGGGCGTCCTCGTCGTTCCCTGTCGCCCGCCGTCAACGCCGCCACCGGTCCGGCGGGGAACGAGCAGCAAGCATCCTCTCAGCACCCATCCGTGCGGCGGGATGGCCGCACCGCCACTCCGTCGCTCACCCCGGCCGGTTCTTCGTCGCACGCGCTTCGCGTGCCCTTGGAGGCTCGAGCTGCGCTCATCGCGGCGAACGAGCTCCTGCGCTACCGCCCCGTCGACGACGTCTACGAGGAGTGGCTCGACCGCGTCGCCGAGCTCGACCGCGTCGCCGATCTCGTCCGCGCCGCAGGGGCTCTCCCGCGCCTTCCGCATCGCTGCGCCGCACTCCGCCCCGCGTGGGCAATGAAGCCCCGGGGGCATTCCAGCCGCCTCCTTTCCAAGAAGATGCCATGGCCCCAAGGCGCGCAGCTCCTGGGCGGAACCCACTCTGTCGTGCGCCGGCCCAGCAAGAACGGAGCTGCCAAGAAGTCCCGCGACCGCAAGAGGCCGCCGGGCGCTCCCAGCTCCGGCACGCCAAGACCCCGTGCTGCTCCCAGCTGCAGCGCAAGGGGACCCGCAAGGCCAAGCTCTCCCTCAACCAAAACCTCCCGCGGCCACCGCTGGCTGCCGCGCCTACACCGCCGAGCTGCGCGGAGTCGCATGGCCCGGCAAGTTCAAGCCGGACCTGCCCCCTCGCTACGATGGCACGACTGATCCCACAGAGTTCCTCCAGCTTTACGAGCTGGGAATCGAAGCTGCCAGCGGGGACGAAAAGGTCATGGAGAACTGGTTCCCCATGGTGCTGAAGGAAGGTGCTCGCACTTGGCTCCTGAACCTGGCCCCAGGCACGATCTCCTCCTGGGACCAGATGCGTACTCGCTTCATCGCCAACTTCCAAGGTACCCGTGACCGGCCTCCCGCCATGAGCGACATGCGCCGCATCAAGCAGCAACCTGGAGAGACCCTGCAAAAGTACATCCAGCGCTTCAACAGTACGCGCCTCAAGATCCCCAGGGTGTCCGAAGAAGCCATCATTTCGGCCTTCTCCGATGGCATGCGCGACGTCAAGATGAAGGAGGAGTTGGCGATGCATGAAGACCTCTGCACCTCCCTGGAGCTGTTCAACCTGGCGACCAAGTGCGCCAGAGCTGAGGAGGGACGCCTCTCCCTCCTCGAGCTGCCTGCCGCAAACCCAGAAGAGAAGAAGCCCAAGGCCAAGGACGTGAAGCGCAAGGGGGCTGCCGTGCTCGCGGCAGAGCCGGACACCAAGCGGGGCAAGGATCTGCCCGAATCCTCCAGGGGCAGCCGGTACTGTGTGTACCACGACCTCCACACCCACAACCGCGACATGCGAGAAGGAAGAGTCGGCCGACGCCCCGACCGTGCTGACCGGGGCTACGGCCGAGGAGGAGGAAGGAACCCGGGACGCTAGGAAGATCGTGGCCCACGTCAAGGCTGGCGTGACCAACCTCGCGAGGACCGCTGGCGTGACCCGCCTCACGAGGGGGACTGGAGGGACCAGCCTCGTGAGGATCGCCCTCACGGCAACCCAGGCCTGCCGCCATTGCCGCCTCAGCCAAGAAGGAACGAAGACCGCCACCAAGACGAGGGGGCTGGGGGCTTTCAAGAGCCTCGCGCAATTGCCTGCATCCTGGGCGGAGCTCAGGCCCCAGCCTCACAACGTATCTTCAAGCAGTTTGCTCGCGAAGTGAACGCAGTTCTCCCCAAGCTCGAAGCAACGCGTCCCCTCAGGTGGTCGGCCTGCGCCATCACGTTCAGCTCCGCAGACCAGCTCAAGTGCGCGGCCACAGCCGGAGTCTTCCCAATGCTTTGTTCCCCAGTCATCAGCAACGTTCTGGTCACCAGGACCCTCATCGACGGAGGGGGAGGGCTCAATGTCTTGTCCGTGGAAACATTCAACAGCCTCCAAGTGCACTATGACCAGCTTCAGCCAACCAAGCCCTTCTCCGGAGTCACTGATGGTTCCACAGTCCCGATCGGGCAGGTCTGCCTCCCAGCCACCTTCGGGGCCCGCAACAACTACCACACCGAGCTCATCGACTTTGACGTCGCCCACATCCACCAGCCATACAACGCCATCCTCGGGTACCCGGCGCTGGCCAAGTTCATGGCCGTGACTCACCACGACTACAACGTCCTCAAGATGCCAGGAAGCGGCGGCGTCATCACGGTGCCATGTCAAGAGAAGGATGCAGTGTGTACCCTGGAACGAGCCTTTCAGGCCGCGTCACTAGAAGACCCAGATCACGGAAGCAGGAGGCTTCCTGAGACCACCCCCAAGAAGAAGAAGACAACGTCAGGCTCAGCCCCTCAGGAGGCAGGCCCTTCAAGGCCCGCGTCTGCCCAGGGGCATAGGGAAGCGCGCCCGACGCCCTCCTCAGGCAGGGCTCAGGGGATCTCACCTGGAGGGTCACCGACCTAGCCAAGGTCATGAGGGAGGCGCTGGGGCACCATGTGGAGGCGTGTTTCGAAGCACGTTTCCCTCGAAAGGAAGCCAGGGAAAGAAGGTCAGACCAGCAGGAGTTTGTTAGCAAGGCCATTCAAGGACTACAGGAGTCAAAGATCATGAGAGGTTGCCGTCGCCCACCAGCTGTGGCTCCCCATCCAGGCGAGGATGGTGGGCTGCGCGTCTGCGTTGACGTACCAGGGCTCAATCAGATCGCCACGGCGGAGCACCTCTGGCCCTCACAAGTGGGGCGTTGCGGAGGACCACCCCACAGCTATGTTCGCATGCCTTATGGCCTGCCGAGCGTGGCTGCGGCGTACCAGCGCCTCATGAGGAGCGTCTTGGAGGCGCAAGAAGACAGGCGTTCCGCGGCCCTGGCGGAGATGGAGGCTGCTCACGAGGAGCCACCAGTGCCTCCGGAGCCTCCCGAGGCCCCTGGGCCTGGGGGCTCATGAGGATCGGCTTCTGCAGCCCACCGAGTCTGCTGCACCAACGCCACTGCACCGACGACATCTTCAGGTGACATCTTTCAAGTTTCATTCCCAGCTCGGAGCGCCCTCCCAGGGTTGCGTCATTCCCAGGCCGCGTGGGTCCGTCCCTGTGGCATGTATCCCTTTTTATCTTTTCAGTCGCTAGCTTGCTTTGCTGGGGGCGCCCCTCGGGCTGCATCATCCCCAGGCCACTCGGGCTAGGCCCAGCAGCATGTATCCCTTCCGCGTTTATTTCCAATTATGCATCATGCTTGATTACTTGATGCCGTCCACGGCACCTTTTCTTCTTCATGTCGACCACTTGCACGTTAAAGGGGGGTGCCTGAGCATCGCGACTCAGGGCTCTTACTGGCTCTCCAGCCCTCACCCTCTGGCCTTGTCCACGGCATCGCGACCTGGCATACCAGCGATGGCTGAGACAAGCTCGAAGGCCGGGACCCAAGGACGTAGAGTGCCGGCATCTAACCAGATTTTGCAGGAGCACATCTCAAGATACGGCCCAGCGCCAGGCGCAACCCGCCTAGAGGTAGGGCCTCGTGAGTCCCGCGCTGGCTCACGGGTGCCCAGACACACCTCACCCGCTCCAACCAGCAAGCTCCTGAGCGACTAACAATCAACTAATGGCTGCTATGGCAACCCCGTCTTCTTTTTGTGATGAATCTGTAGAGCCCATAGAGGGAACCGCGCTAGCCAAGGCCCTCACGGTGTTTCCTTCACCCTCGCCCGTGCAAACCGCTTGCACGTTAAAGGGGGGGCGCCTGAGCATCGCGACTCAGGGCTCTTACTGGCTCTCCAGCCCTCACCCTCTGGCCTTGTCCAAGGCATCGCGACCTGGCATACCAGCGATGGCTGAGACCAGCTCGAGGGCCGAGACCCGAGGACGTAGAGCAGAAAGGGGAGCAGAGGCGAGGGAGAAGGGGCACGCGAGGACCTCGTCAAGCGACTCCTTTCAAATTACCCCCCGGACCCGACGACGCGCTGGGGGCAATCTCCAATTCTCAAGATAAGTCACCATCCAAAGCGTTGGCTACCGTGGCACTACCCCCGCACCTAAAAGTGACTCCGTACTAGCGACATTACTTCTCTTTCTCACCAAGCGACGGTTGCTTGGGCGCCAAAGGGGACCTCCTGAGCATCGCGACTCAGGGGCTCTTACCGGACCCCGGGTCGCTCACCTCCTGGCCTTGACCACGGCATCGCGACCTGGCATACCAGCGACGGCTGACGCCGCCTTGGGACTGGGACCTGTCGACGCAGAGCACCAAGCCCTCACGAGGTGCGAAAGGGGGGACCGAACTATGACGGAATTTGCGATTTGCACAGATCCATAGCAAGGGTTACATATTAACAACAAGGATCACAGCCGCCTTACAAGCCCCTATGGGGCACAATGTGATTCCTCGCAGGGAACGGATCCTAAAGGGTGCTAACTACACGCGCCCTTTCAAAATATGCCATCATCAACAGTGGGCCGTCAAGCACCGGCGCCAACCCCATACAGATCAGGACCGGCGGCGACCAAGCGAGCCTGCCCTGCTCCGGGAGCGGCGCTGGCTCGCGGGCTCGTAGCTGTTGTCGCTCGTCTCCGGTGTCGCGAAGACCTCACTGGGATCGCTGGATCCTCCGGCACTCCCGTCGCTTGTGGAGCTGTCCAGGGGGTGGTCGGCAGGCCCAGCCGTCGCCATAGCGAGGTCCTGGCCGCCTCCCCCGGGGCAGCACTCTAGCCGGCGACCGTTCGCGTCGAAGACCTTGAAGAACATCACCGAAGCGCCGTCGTACTCCAGGTGGATCGTGAGGGCGCCCCTCGTCCTGCAGCACCGAGCGATTTCTCCCCAGCCGCGAGTCATGAAGACCTCGCCCGGGGTAGTGATCGCGACCTCTGCCTCGGTCGCAGGAGTGCTGCAGTCGGCGTGCTGCAGCCACAGCTCCAGGAGTCTTCCCCGCAGGAAGACGGAGGCGAAGAAGGGAGGAAAGCGAATCCAAGTCCGCGGAGGCATGGCGGCGTGGAGCACGAGCTCGCGGGAGGAGCCCTCGGCGTGGACTCCAGGAGGAACGACCCACACCTTCGTGACCCTCCGGCGCCGGCGACGGCGCTGGCCGAGGGGATCAGCATCTCCTCTTCCAAGGCCCTCGGCGTGGGCATACAAGGGAAGCGGGAATCCCGGCGGAGGCCGCTCGTACCAAGGCCTCAGCACCACCAGGCGGTTCTCCTCGTCTCGGCCGCGCAAGGCAGGCCGTTTCTTCGGCGGGAGCGGGTCAGGTTCCTCTTGAGGAGCCTTTCCCTTCTCCACTGCAGAGAACCGGCGAATTGGAGCCATCACACCAAGACGGAGCAAGAACTGAGGCGGAGGAGGAAGCAAGGGGAGATGGACTAGAAGGGCACGCCTAGTGCCGTACTTATAGCCGGCGGAGGCCAACCGTCGGCCTCCACGATCACAGGTAATCATGACACGATTTGCATGCAGGGACTTGTCCAATCCGCGCGATCGTCGAGGCGTCGTGGGGAAGCGGAGACGCCCACGTCCAATCAACCGCCACGCGGCGCCCAAGGCCGCAGGCTGTTAGGGCCCGCGGCGCTTCGCCCTTGCCCTTTTGCCTCTCGGCACAGCCAAGTCCGTGCGCGCCTTGGGCCTGGGGGCTACTGTCGGCGTTCTGGGAATGAGGGTCCCCAGACTTGCCTGCCTGCGGCGTGGCTCAAATGGGGGCCCAGCGTGGCCCATCTTCATCAGCACAAGGCTCAAGACCCTCGCGAGGGGCCAAGCCTCGCGAGGCGGACGACACGACGCTTCCTCAAGCACGGCTCCTTAGGCTGGCTCGCGAGGAGGCGGAGAGATCAAGGCGGGTACCTCACAAGGTGCTCATGACGCAAGCCATGATGACCAAGGGTGCCAGGCGGGCGCCAGCCCGCGCAGCGTCTCCCTTTCCTCTTTGGTGCAAAGGGGGCAAGCGCAGGCGAGAGGATCAAGCAAAGGCACCCATTTCGGTGCAACGAGACCAAGACCAGTCCAACGGTGGGAAGAAGGTCACCATGGAGCCCAGGACGGCGTCACCACAGGGCCTTTGGCAGGCGAAGACCAACTTTAGTCAGGATAAGTGTACCAGATGTTCCCCTTCAAATTGGCCAATTGTTGGCGCCCTTCCCGCTCAATATTTGGGAAGAGGCCCAGGGCCTTTGCCTATAAATAGGACTAGCCACCCCCAGGGTAGAGAGAGGTCGGATCAAGTACCGATAAACCAGCTAGAACGTAGCAACACACTCAGAGAGTAAGAAGGGCGATCAAACTCCTCCTAGCAGTTCATCCCCTAGCCAAGGACAGACCCTCGCGAGGCTGTTCTTCCTTGTACTGTTCTTCATCATCAGCCCAAGAGGCAATCCACCCACCACACTGGAGTAGGGTATTACACCGCATCGGTGGCCCGAACCAGTATAAACCCTATGTCTCTTGTGTTGTTCTTGCAGTAGTTAGATCCTTACGAGACGGAGAGGTAGAGGGCACGATCTTCGCGCGCACCCCAGAGTTCGAACCTTAAGGGTTTGCCGGAACCCGTGATCCGACATTCACTTTCCATGGCTAGTCGTATCCACGGGTGCCTTCCATACCAACACTTCCCAAAGAATTTATTATTTGACAACACAAAGTAAATTCATTTTTCATTTCGGGACTAGGCATCCCTAATACCTTTGCCTTACTCTCATGCAATGACAAGTGAATAAACACTCATTGTGAGAATAACATATCTAGCATGGAAATATATTAGCCACCCCCTACTGGTTCATGAGCGGTATGAGCACACAAAAGAGAAGTTTATTTTGAAAATTAGAGATGGCACTTACGAATTTGCTTAGAACGGCAAAAGAATACCGCATATAGGTAGGTATGGTGGACTCATGTGGCAAAACTGGTTTAAAGGATTTTGGATGCACAAGTAGTGATCATACTTAGTGCAAAATGAAGGCTAGCAAAAGATTGAGAAGCGACCAACCAAGAAGCGAATAATCTCATAAGCGAGCATTGAGCATAATTAACATCGAATAATGCACCACAAGTAAGATGTAATTTCATTGCATAACTATTAACTTTCGTGCTTGCATAGGGAATCACAAAACTTAACACCAATATTCTTACTAAAGCACAATTACTCATCAACATGACTCACATATCACATCATCATATCTTAAAACTATTACAAGGAATCAAGTTTATTTTGTCCAATGATCTTCATGAAAGTTTTTATTATATCCTTCTTGGATATCTATCACTTTGGAACTAATTTTCATGTGTTGCTTTTGATAAGCTCAAACAAATATAAGTGAAGATCATGAGCATAATATTTATTTCTCTCAAATTAATTTAAGTGAAGCAAGAGAGAATTTCTTAAAAAATACTAAAGCACGTCGTGCTCAAAATTATATAAGTGAAGCACTAGAGCAATTCCATAGCTCATAAAGATTTAGGTGAAGCATAGAGAGCAATTCTAGCAAGTCATGGCATAATTTTGGCTCTCTCAAACAAGTGTGTCCGGCAAGGATTCAAGACTTAAAACAAAAAGCAAAACAAGCAAAGACTCATATCATACAAGACGCTCCAAGCAAAACTCATAGTATGTGACGAAATAAAAATATAGGTTCAATTAAAATACCGATGGTCGTTAGAAGAAAGAGGGGATGCCACTCGGGGCATCCCCAAGCTTAGTTGCTTGCTTCTCTTTGGATAATAGCTTGGGATGCCATGGGCATACCCAAACATAGGCTCTTCTTACTCCTTATTCCTTCATCCATCGTAACATCACCCAAAACTTGAAACTTCAATCACTCAAAACTCAACAAAACCTTCGTGAGATCCGTTAGTATAAGAAAGCAAACCACTAATATAAGTATTGTTGCAAACCCATTCATATTTTATTCTTGCATTATATCTACTGTATTCCAACTTTTATATGGCAAAAACTCTTCAAATAAAACCATAGAATCATCAAAACAAGCACACAACGCAAAGAAAATGGAGTCTGTCAAAAACAGAATAGTCTATAGAAATTTGGATATTTCGAATACTTCTGTAACTCCAAAACCTTTGAAAAATTATGACAACCTGAGCAATTTGTATATCAATCTACTGTAAAAAATGCAGATTTTTTTGTCGCTTCTGTGATTTTTAAAAATTGTAACTCTGGATGCAAAAGTTTCTGTTTTTCAGCAAGATCAAAGCAATTATCACCCAAGAAGATCCTAAAGGCTTTGCTTGGCACAAACACTAATGAAAACACAAAAAGCACAATCATAACAGTAGCATAATTGTGCAAACACTCAAGAACATAAAGCAAAAGACAAAAATAAACTTTATTCATTGGGTTGCCTCCCAACAAGCGCTATCGTTTCACGCCCCTAGCTAGGCATAAAGCAAGGTTCTAAGTGTTGTCATCCTTCTCCAACTCTTCAATAAAACACTTAGAATTGTTCGAAGATTTAGCATAAAGATTTTCAATGACGATAAATTTAAAGAATTCATTCTTGCCCAAGGGATCTTTATAACTTCAACAAAATCTGGGTGAATACTAATCATCTTAAGGTCCTCCTTACCGTTATTACTAGAAGTTGCACCCTTGTTCTTAGTAACTTGAGTAATCTTGCCAATCTTTACGGGAGTTTTTTCAATAGTTTTAGCGGAGGCAAAAGCCGTACTTAGATTACTAAAGATTTCTTCCAGTTTATCAATCCGAGACGGACTTTCTTCAATTGTTTCATGAATTACGGTCCCCTTTTCTTTTAACAACTTACAAACTTCTCCCGCTTTTGACCCAATTTTAGTAGCAAAATTATGCATATTTTTATTCAAGTTTTCAATATGCTCTTCAGTAAGCATTTTCTTTTCAATAGCATCTAATCTTTCCATGACATGCTCAAGATTCAAAGTTGTTTCATTAATCATAAGAGGTGGTGAGCCTACTAATTTTCCCGTAGCATTAAAAGCATCAAGAGAGGGACACATCAAGAAATTTCCACCGGTAATCGTATCAAGGACAAATCTATACCAAGTGGTGATGCCCACATAAAAACAATGAAGAAGAACAATGGTAGATTGCTTACGGATAGATCTATTATGAGCATTGCAAATTCTATACCAAGCATCTTTTAAATTCTCTCCTCCCCTTTGTTTAAAGTTGAGAACCTCGTTCTCGGGAGTGCACACAATAGAGGAAGAACTATCTATGACGACAATAATGGCAAACAAGATTGCACACAAAAACAGATCCGGCACAAAACGACGAAGGAAAAAGAGTGCGAATAAAATGACAAATTTTTGTGAAGTGGGGGAGACGAAACTGAGAGGCAAATGGCAAATAATGTAAATTGCAAGGAGATGATATTTGTGATGATCCGATGAGGTTGACCTCGGCTCGAGGTAGGGACAACCTATCTAGCGCAGGTCAACAGCTGTGGAGCAACATTGTCAGGCTGGTTTGAGACCGGTACGACGGTGAAGATTGCCTTGGAAAAGGCTCAAAATTCATGGGCACGTGTTTGACAGAAACACACAATACCCTAGAAAGAAATTCCTCCAAAAGGTTGTTCAATATCTCATTCATGAACAAAGATGAACTCGGGTCAGATTCGTATTCGCGCAGAAAACAGATTCAAAATTGATCCACTCGTCGCAAGTTTCGCGGAGTTTTAATGGTCGGATCGAGCTGAAATTTCGGGGGGTGGTCGATATAGTAATTCCATAACCGATGCACGGTTGGATCTTCCAAAATGTGTCCTAGCTAGATGCTAGACTCCTCGCCCTAAACTCGTCCAGATTCCCAGCCATATTTGACAGGGCTCCGTATATCAGAGATTGTCGGAGATTCCTCCATCGGAACGCGACAAAATTTTATAGGGTTGTGGTAGACTGAATTCCACACAATTGCATCGAAGCAATCGTCAAAGCGATGCTCGAGGAGGTGGTGGAAGCGTATACAAGTTCGCTATCCAGAAAAATAGCACGGTCACTCGAGGGCAATGTTGACGTTGAGCCCTCAAGCTCCATGGATGATTCCTCGATGATCTTGATAGAGATCAGAGTTAACATTGATGAAGGCCCTCATCCGAACTTGACAAGCTGAGGTGGAGTGCAGTCCTCGTTCGAGCCAAGGTAACTAGTCGAGCCAGTGACGAAGATGCTGATGTCGTAGTTGATTTGCAGGCGAGCCATTGATCCTTCGTCGATCTCACAGCGGAAATATCAATGAGAGCAGCAATGTCGTGTCCAAACCGGCGGATCTCGGGAAGGGGTTCAATCTTGAATCAATGGGAAACAATGAACACAGGGATAGTATTTACCCAGGTTCAGGCCCTCTCGAACAGGTAAAATCCTACGTCATGATTGATTATATTGATGTGTGTATATGATGGTTACTGATGTCTGCTAGACTGCGTCGGTATTTCCCCAAAGAGGAAGGGATAATGTAGCACAACGACAGTAGGTATTTCTCTCAGTAATGAGACCAAGGTTATTGAACCAGTAGGAGAACCAAGCAACACTACGTAAACAACACCTGCACACAAATAATAAATACTCGCAACCCGACGTATTAAAGGGGTTGTCAATCCCTTTCGGGTAACGGCGCCAGAAATTGGCAAACGAATGTGAGAAAGTTGTAATAATTTGATAGATAGATTCGCGGGGACGCGAGATAAAATAAATTGTAGCAAGGTATTTGTGTATTTTTGGTTTAATAGATCTGAAAATAAAAGCAAATAAAATAGATTGCAAGGCAAATATAATTAAGAAGAGACTAGGGGGGCGTAGATTTCACTAGTAGCTTCTCTCGAGAAAAATAGCAAACGATGGGTAAACGAATTACTGTTGGGTAATTGATAAAACTTCAGATAATCATGACGATATCCGGGCAATGATCATTATATAGGCATTTCGTCCAAGATTAGTAGACCGACTCCTGCCTGCATCTACTACTATTACTCCACACATCGACTGTTATCCAGCATGCATCTAGTGTATTAAGTTCATGGAGAAATGGAGTAATGCAATAAGAACGATGACATGATGTAGACAAGATCTATTTATGTAGAAATAGACCCCATCTTGTTATCCCTAATAGAAACGATACATACGTGTTGGTTCCCCTTCTGTCACTGGGATCAAGCACCGTAAGATCGAACCCATTGCAAAGCACCTCTTCCCATTGCAAGATAAATAGATCAAGTTGGCCAAACAAAACCCAAATATTGGAGAAGAAATACGAGGCTATAAGCAGTCATGCATATAAGAGATCAGGGAAGACTCAAATAACTTTCAAGGATAAAAAGATAGATCTGATCATAAACTCAAAGTTCATTGGATCCCAACAAACACACCGCAAAAAGAGTTACATCATATGGATTTCCAAGAGACCATTGTATTGAGAATCGAGAGAGAGAGAGAGAGAGAGAGAGAGAGAGAGAGAGAGAGAGAGAGGAAGCCATCTAGCTACTAACTACGGACCCGTAGGTCTACAAAGAACTACTCACGCATCATCGAAGAGGCACCAATGGACATGATGAACCCCTCCGTGATGGTGTCTAGATTGAATCTGGTGGTTCTGGAACTTACGGCAGCTGGAATTGATTTTCGTCGACTCCCCTGGGGTTTCTGGAATATTGGGGCATTTATAGAGTAAAGAGATGGTCCGGGAGGCAACCGAGGTGGGCACGACCCACTAGGGTCCGCCTGGGCCTCCAAGCTTGCCCTGTTGGGTTGTGCTCCCCTCAGAGCACCCCCAGGTACTTCTTCGGCCCACTGGGTGTCTTCTGGTCCAAAAAATCTACAAAAAGTTTCGTTGAGTTTGGACTCCGTTTGGTATTGATTTCTTGCGATGTAAAAAACATGCAAAAAAACAGCAACTGGCACTTGGCACTATGTCAATAGGTCAATACCAAAAAATGATGTAAAATGACTATAAAATGATTATAAAACATCCAAGAATGATAATATAACAGCATGAAAGAATCAAAATTATAGATACGTTGGAGACGTATCAATTACAGAGTTGATCTACCGGAGATCGGATGAACTAAACCCTAGATGAGTAGGATGATGGTTCTTCTGAATATGAGATTGTCTATTGACCGGGCAGACTCGGTTTATATAATGCACCAGAGGCCTAGGATTTAGAGGAGTCCTTGTCTTGTGTGCCAAGTCTTGTGGAATCCTCCTTGTATGCGTCATGTGCTGCCCGAAGTGGCCCATGAGTGAACCTCCATGGGGGTTCTCGACCCGACCCACCTGGCCCGGAGACGACGTGGTGAGTACCCCCTAGTCCAGGACACCGTCAGTGACGCTAAACTTTAATTTTGAAGGTCAGCAATGAGTTATCTCCTCCAATCCAGGATGGAACGTTCAATATGGTCAAAACATGGTTTGTTCCTTTGCTTCCAAATATTCCAAGCCGCAAGTATGACGATCTCCTTGAAAATGGGTTTGTTCCATGCCACTGCAGCTTCACCAAATATGTTTTGGTAGGGCAGATCAGAGCTCCAATTGATAGACAATGAGTACCAACAACTATTACTGAATTCACACTTGAAAAAAACAGATGTTCGGTAGTTTCCAGAGGCTGGTCGGCACAAAGGAGGTAAGAGATATCATCACCAATATTGAATTTATCCTACATAGGATGCCCCTTGAGTTTAATTTGTTCATAAACATGAGCCAAGTGAATACCTTGTGTTGCATAATGCACTTGGTTTTCTAGATCTGCGTGATGTATTTTGGTGGCCAGAGATCTTTGCAACATAATTTGTAGAATTTCCTCAATTTGTATTTCACATCACCCCAACATAGTATCCATTTGTCCCCTGTGTGATCATCAAGGGCCATGGCTGTCATTGCTTGTGACAAATAGTTTAACTCATCTCTTGCTTCTAACGACGGTGGTAGATGAAAGTTGTCTGCTGGCATGTCATTATGGGCATATTGAGCTATAGAGATGTCTTCCGAGGTGGTGAATTCCCAATTATTTTTCTATCCATTATGCCATAATCCAATATTTATCAAAAATAAATATGGGTACTATCTTTATCAACTAGGAAATTAGTTTGGCCTCTCATCTACCGAGTGATATTGATTTGTAGTGGTTGAAGTAATTACTCTCTTTTTACTCTAGGTTGGTTGGCTAGCAGGTTATTCACTTCATGTGTAGAAAGGTGTTAGTGTAAGAATATATTATCATTTGTGCTAGGTAGAAATGGCAATTTGGCAGTTGGTACATTTTCCTTTGGTTTAGCTAATGCAGGTGTGCTTTGGTAGGGCTGTTGTGGCAAGCGCACCCACACCTCTCCGTGTGTTGTGGCTGTCGACGCATGCCATCCTTGTGTTCATGCTCGGCAGGCCATTTCCTTTTTATAACATCCTTGTAATCTTTGCAACTATCTACCTATCAATGCAATGATACGCAAGCCTTTTGCGTATTCGCGCGAAAAAAGATATGTCCTTCATGGAGACGGTTCTTTTCTTGCTTTTTTTCCGACTTGATTCTTTGGCTACCAGATTTTCTCACCAAACAAGATAGGATATAATGGTGGCATTATGACCTACTTGCCTTTTAGCGCACAACCGGTTTGATACTCTTATATTTGAGGGACTAAGCTTCTTGGAGGGAGGGTATTTAAGGGTACACAATGACTAAGAGGAGGTTGGTCAATTAGTGTGTCATTATGTACTCCCTCCGTTTTTATTTAGTCCGCATATTAGCTTTGGTCAAAGTCAAGCTTTGTAAACTTTGACTAAGTTTATAAAGAAAAATATTAACATATACAATAAAAATCAACACCACTAGATTCATTATTAAATGTACTTTCACATCAAAGAGATTTGTTATAGTAAATATTTATATATTTTTTTATAAACTTGGTCAAACTTTACAAAGTTTGACTTCGGTCAAATCTAATATGCAGACTAAATAAAAACGGAGGGAGTAGTTGTTTATTATCCCGTGGCAACGCGCAGACATTTAGCTAGTAATAGAAAGAAAAGTTCACTTTGTATTATAAAATATTCATCGTATATGGATGGCCGCCCACTGGTGTCCAAGGAGGGGTTGTTTCTCACCGGCAGTGAGACACAAGCTTGTCTCGCCTCAGTGTCGCACCTATTGGGCCAGCCCAAGAAGCTTAATGCGGGTATTTTTCTTTTGTTCATATCTTCCAAAATATTCTAAATAGACATATTAAAAAAACTAAATTTACAAAAAAGTTTAAAAACCATGAGTTTAAAAATAGTTAATGTGGTTTTTTAAATAGCATCATTTCAGAAAATGTTTGTGATATTTAAAAAAATGTTCATTCCAAAATGTATGTGCTATTTTATTAGTAAATTATAAAATTTAAAACAATGTTCCCATAATTCATAAAAATGTTTCATATCATTAAAAGAATGAACATGACATTTCAAACAAAACGTTTGCATGTTTCGAAAAGATATACGTGACATTTCGAGAAAATATTTATACAGTGTAAAAAAATATCTTCATAAAGTTAAGTACCATTCAAAACAATGTACTCCCTCCGTCCCAAAATATAAGAGTGTTTTGTACACTAGTATAGTGTCAAAAACGTTCTTATATTATGGGACAGAGGGAGTATGTGTCACTTTAGAGAAATATTTACGTATTTCTAAAAAATATTCTTGACATATTCAAAAATATTTGTACATGTAAAAAACGGATTCAGTAGTTTAGAAAAATTAACATGTATTTTAAAAATGATTAAATTTATTCGAAAAAATGTTCAAACCAAGCATTTGAATAAAATGACATCGCTTATTTGAAAAATGTTTAATTTCTATAAAAAGGTCAACATGTGTTGTAAAAATAAAATAAAATAAAATAAAATAAAATAAAAAGGAATCAGACTGAAGGAAATCGGTGAAAAACGCAAAGAAACAGAAGAAAATCGAAGAAAAAATCGATAAGAAAAAGGCTGATAAAAAAACTCGAGCCAAAGACGTTATAGTACTGGGAGGGCCCACTCCCTCGCACCAGAGGCAAGACTGACTTACCTCTTACAGCGGGCGAGAAATAACCTTGGCGGACGTCCAGTAGAGCATGGGATGCATGAACCAAGGTATTAATGGGAGTTACGTGGGTTTTGCTGTGCTTTTTTCTCTTTGGTTCTCTAGTCGGTTTAAAAACGACATTTGGACTTTTTAAATGGAGCTAAATAACATAAATATTTTAGGGAATGCACACAAAAAGTTTTTTAAAAGATCAGTGTCTATTATAAGAAGTTCGCCATTTATTGAAAAAAAAGTTCAGTATATATATAAATATTTCTTTCATGTTTTAAAAATATTTGATATGTTTTAAAATAATGTTCACCGTATATAAAAAATGTTTAATGTGTGTTAAAAATGTTCATCGTATACTAGCGAATTGTTCACTGAGTACTAATAATAAATAAGGAAAGGTAAACCAATAAAACAGGAAAAAGCTTGAAAGTATTGGCTTAAGGTCGTTATCAGTGCCTTATGGACAGGAGACAATTGACTATGGGCCACCACAGTTGTGTCGTTGGTGAAATCGCCATTGTGAATTTCATGGAGTGTGAAGAAACGAGGGAGGTGATACCATAGCTGCGCGGAATGTCGGGTAACTTTTCACCATTTTTGTTGTGATTTTTGGCCATTATGTTTTTTATTTGTTCCATCCAGTTTGAAATGTTTTGTCTGTTCATTTGAACGAGGTGGGACTGGCATTTTTTCTTTTGAAAGGATTTGGTGACCTCACCATTTTTCAGTGAAATGTTTAGAGATTTTTGAGTAATAACTTTGGCAGACACTATCTTGTTGTCTCTCCTAGGGACACACTGATGCTCATCGATACGAGTATAAACTTGAAGCCACTTGTTCTTTGTTGTTTGTTATGCATAGATCATCTAAGGACAACTTGAATTGTGCAATCAGCTCTAACCATTGCTTCCTCATCCTTTGTAAATGCCAAAGGAACACACCCTTTAATTCCACAATTTATTATGAACTTCTTCATTCACTCCTTGCCTTTGAATACCATTCCCATCAGAATCTTTCATTTTTCAGCTATATTGTCATATCTAGGCCACTGCCTTTTTCTGCTAACATCACTCCTTCACCATTACTTTCCTCGTCATCATATGGCCAGTCATAAACGCAGTGTTTCATTTCCTTCTTTAGGCTATTTTACCAGTATCTACAACTTTATTGTCTTGTATAGTTGGACCTACATACTACATCTCCTATACTGTCTGAGAGCTCTTACCATATTTCCCCACTCCTCTACTTATGAATTCTCACTTGAACTACATTCAGAAAGGGGAGATAATTACAGTCTAAATCTTTTGAGCCATCGTATTCTTCCCATTTCTCTCTTTTCATGTTAACTTTAGCTGGTGTTTGCAAAGGTGCTTCAACACCAGTTGTTGCTCTTGGAGTACGAGAAGGTGATCTTGTTGCGTTGGCAAATCCAGAACCGGGAGGTGTGCTTGCTGCACAGTATCATATCTTGTTACTGCCTTGGCAAAGCCACAACGAGGACCAGAGCTTGATGTTGCATTACCAGATCTTGGGAGAGGAGTTGCATGAGCTTCTTCTCCAACTTGGGCAACTGGATCATCACATTTTTCATAAGTGCTTCAACATAGCTTGTATCAACAACTTCAACACTGATAAGCGACACTTTTGTTCCTTTGTATATGGTGTATATTTCACCACTTCAATCTCCTCACCAATTTTCTACCGCCCTTTGACTGACATCTAAAATACCGTATGCTTCCACCTTATCTACATATTATATCTACAAGCCTTCGATCTTCAATGGATCTATCCATTTTTTCCATTGACTCATCATCATCATACATTTTAGGTCATCAACAAATGATTACCCTGGCAAGGGCCAATGCGACTTCATTAGTCTATCTTAACTAGATAATCCTCTTCCACATCATATAAATCTTTTGCAACCTCCAAAATATATTGACAACTTAGTTGATCCCACTCAATTCATATATCTGCTTCTAACTCACCACCGTAATCTAAAATTCCACCTTAACAAAGTGCCCATTATAGTGATACCTGATACCAACATAATCGAGAGGTTCCAAGATATCATGCATGACATGAAGAAAAAATTCAGCAAGTTGCAACTCTAGTAGAACAAACTCATCTAACTCAATTTGTTTTTTAGCAAAGTACCAGAGTAGTTGTAGCAGAGATAGTAGCATAGTTTTTGGCCTAGATAATAGGTGGTAGTATAGGTTGCAAAGTATGCAGCTCAAACAATAGAATTTGTTTCTTTTAAAAGAACATAAACTTAACATAACTGTTGGAAACTACTCAAAAATAGAGTTTGAATAGTATGCAACTCACAAACCAGTGTTTGATCGCCTTAAAATAACTATAGTAGCGGATATAGTTTGCTTGTTGGAGACTACTTTCAACATAAACTCTCAACATAAACATTAAGGGTTGTCATCGTTTTCATGAATAAATACCTTTAACATTTGCTTGTTCATGGCATCACTTGAATAGAAAAACAAACTTGATTTAAAATTGCTGCTAGGCATTACTTTCTGTAGAAAACACTTATCATGCCGTTGCTCACGAGCGTCTCCTCCAAAAATGAACAGATCATGGCATAAAACAAAGGCTACACGAAAATTACCTCAATGAAAACCGTACATCGCGTTCCCTAATACCCTATGAAACCGAGGCAGGACAAAAACCACGGGGCATGGGGTCAGTATCATGTACCTCTGTCCATGGCTTCAATCGGTCATGAATCCGCCTCCTCAATCGCGAGTTGCATTGGTTGCGACCCACATCAGCGACGATGAAGGCGACTGGATAGAAGAGGCACGGGCAGGGGAGGCGAAACAACTACGAGGGAATCGACTAGGAGACTAGGGTGAAGTGATCCAACCCAACTAAGTCATGTCAGTGCCCTTTACTCTCCCTACCTACACGCCACGTCACAGGCTCAAATAAAAAACCATCTAATATCGAAGCAAAACAGAGAAGGGAGAGATTACCTGTTTTTCAAGATTTTAGGTTCAAATTGTACCAAATTTGACTTTAGGGGGGTATCCGTCCTCTGGTCGCATTGGGGGTGAAAAATGTACTTCTTTCAAGGTTATATCTCGTTTGTTCTCTAAAAAAGAAAAGGCTATATCTCACCTAAAATGAATGAATATTTCTGAAAAATACATGAACATTTACTGAAAATATGTCAACATTTTTTAAGTACCCTGATGAGCATATTTTTACAAAATAAACATTTATTAGAATTACACTATAATCATTTACGAAATAAATGATGAACTTTTTCTTAAAGCAAATGAGCGTTTTTACTATGTGACCCATATTTTTTTGATACATCACAAACATTTGTTTTTGTTTTATTTCTTGACATTTTTATTTTTTATTTTAATGTTTCCTTTTTATATGATTTTTCTTTATTTTTACAGTTCTTCTTTTATTATAAAAAATAAATCATTTTTAAACATATGCAAACACTTTTCCAAAATACATGATTGTTTAGTAAAAGTATGTGAACACTTTCTAAAAAGACATAAATATTTTTAAATCACATGAATCTTGTTTCAAGTGCTTGAACACATTTTTTTATTTACATGGACATTTCTGAAACACTCGATAAAAAATAGTTATACTTTGAAATTTTTAATACGTGACACACATTTTTAATGCATGATTACTACTATCTTTAATATGCAACGAACATTTTGTTCTTTGTCTGTTTTTTGTTTGTACTAGGTGATTTTCCCACGCCTTACGGCGGGAATTTAAAGATTAGTTTCAAATAAATTATGTATGAAGAAAATGTTCTAAATTAAAAGCTACTATTTTTTTAACGTAGAATGTTTCATACTTGCATTGTGTGTGAACAAAAAGTAGGCACATAGTTTGCATGGGCCTGCAAAATAATGTTAGTGGATGCTGACATGGCATGCTTGGTGAGGTGGAAGGCCGTACGTTGAGAGAATTACATTTTGTGGGGATCACCTATTTACAAATAGTAAATTCATGTTTTCTTTATTTTATCTTTAGGAAATCAAGAAAGTTGCATGGGTGAATACATAACCTACTGAAAAGTGAGATAAGCCAACTAATTTTGCTTGCATAATGGAAAGAGCCACTCACTTATCTCTCTAGCGAATTATATTGGCTAAAGGTGTGCATTCATCAACCCATGCTAAAGTAAATGCATTAGCATCTATATCAGTGATCTTATCATTGGCAACCTTAACTAGTAGAAAAAAGAAAGTGACCACAGTTAGTCATATCTGCCTTGCAGCGGGTCAACACCTCCGAAAAAAGGTAGGGAGGACTTCATTCAATGACTCCATGATCGTCTTCTAAACGGTCAAAATAAGGTAAAGCTTGAAGATAAGTTTGGTACTTGATTAATTTATCAGCCCCCCCCCCCCCCCAAGTCAGGTGGGCGCTGATCGACCGGATCCCCATGAAAATATGGATGAACCACATCAAGACAACTCCTTAACAACCTTTTGAACACAAAGCTTCTCATATGATTTCCGCTATTGTTTTAGTTTACTAACGGATATCTTAGACAGTCAATGCACCTTGTGGAGGGCGATGGTCATTTCTGCATCGTAGGTTCGCTCGGCTCACAGCAGTCGCTATAGGTCCGGTTTAGCCTGGGATTTTTACTTCCGTTTCCTTTCCTTTTTTCGCTTTATAAGATTTTTCATCGGTTTTTCCTTTTTTATTGCTTTCATTTTCTTTGTATTCTCATGTTTTGTTGGTTTTTCTTTCTTTGTTAGTTATACTATGTTTTTCTTTTGTTTCTTTCTTGTTTTCTTCGTTTCTTCATTTTTTTTTGCTTTTCTTTTGTTTCTTTCATGTTTTTATTTGTTTTTTTCGGGTTATTTTTGCTTTTCTGTTGTTTCTTTCCCTTTTTATGTTTTTTATTGGCGGTTTTTATTTTATTTTTCCAACACACGTCTATAATTTTTATACAGTTGTACATTCTTTTCTTATACATTAGGAACATTTTCTTATAAATGGTTAACATTTGTGAATATATTTTTTAATGTCTAATTTTCATACATTTTGTACATTTTTCATATACATATAAATACATTTTATAAATGTTTCACATTTTTACAAAAAATGATTTGAACATTTATTAATGCAACAAACATATTTTACAATGGATATTTTTTTCATAAACAAGATTAAGCTTTTTCAATGTTTTTTAGTGACATTGTTCATTTTCTTATACATAAAAAACTTATATTGTACACATTTAAGCTTTTCAATGTTATATAGAATATTTCTGAATAGAAAAATAAATAAATAAATCAAAAACAAAAAGGTGAATAAAAATGGAAGAAAAGCAAAACAAAAAAGTAGCATGACATTAGCAGGCGAGCCGCGGCTACTCAGCCAACCCAATAAATGTTGTCCTGCAGGCGAGCCATGGTAGGTGTCGCTGCGGGTGGCACGGAAGGAGAGCAACTAAATAAGGAGTACTCCTTAGGGAGCTACATCAAGGGTCACTTGGAGTGGCTGCCACATCACGCTCTGGCTTCATTCGGATTTTGTTTTTTTATTTTCTATATGCATTTCGGCTTTTACATGAATTTTTTTCTTCGTTTTATTCGGCTTTTTGGTTTTCCCCGACTTTTCGAAGGATTTGGACCCCAAAATGTTTTTGATTTTCTAGGCGAAAAAATGTGTTATCTTTTTTCCTTACACGAGAGGCACATATTTACTTCTCGTGGAGGCATGCATATGTTTCCGCGAGAGGCATGGTCGTATTTCTCGAACAGGGAAAACACGTATTTTTCGTTCCGCGATGTGCCTCTCGAAAAAGAAAAAAACAAGTTTTTTTGTTCGCCGAGAGCACGGATTTACTTCTCATGGAGGCACGGATTTGCTTCCGGAAGAGGCACGGTCGTGCCTGTCTAAAAAGGAAAAAAACATGTTTTCTTTTTTTTGTTACGCGAGAGGTACGGATTTACTTCTCGAGGAGGCATGGAATTGCTTGCGCGAGAGGCATGGTCGTGCCTCTCGGAAAGGGGAAAAACGCGTGCCTAATGTGCTCCCAGTTCGGGTTTTTCTGTCCTTTTTTTCGTGAACAAAAGTTCGTTGACACCTATCAACATGGGGTCTAGTTTTGAAGATCTCTATGCGAGAAATCCGAAGATGAAAACGGTTCAAGATTTGGACTCATGGATTAAGGGATAAAACATTTCGAAATAAATGAATCTAAAAAAAAGAAACTCACATGTTACGACAAGTGGCGCATATGCTGTGCCACTTGTTGCAACCTAGCAAGATGGGAGTGATCTTTAAAAAGAGTACTCCTTAAGAAATGGCGCCCACCCGCCTGTATTGTGGGCCGGCCAGTATGGTGGCTTTGTTAAATAAATGAGGGTCACTAGTAACATTGTCATAGACTCAAAAAAGAAAAAAAAACTAGTAACATTGTCAAACAAGGATAAGGATCGCTGATTTCCATCCCACGATCACGGTAGACTAGTTGACCGATTAATTATTGACTTTGAAAAAATCATAATTTTTTACATTGAAAAAATAATGAATTTAAAGTTCATGAAATTTGAAAGAAAGTTCATAAACTAGAAAAAAGTTCACAAATTTGAAAACAAATCATTGATTTTAAAAAAGATCATCCTTTTTTAAATATAGTTGAGAAATTATAAAAATCTAAATTTCGTAAAACATCACATTTTTTTAAATCATTGATTTAAAAAAATATCATGAATTTTGATAAAAATCAATATTGATTTTGAAAAAAATCGTGAATGCGAAAAAAGTTCATCTATTTTGAAGAAAAAATTCACCAAATTCGAAAAAGTTCATAAATTTTGAAAAAACTTCATCAATATAAAAAATACTCCCTCTGTCCCAAAATATAAGAACGTTCTTATATTTTGGGACGGAGGGAATAGTTCATAAATTTGTAAAAAGTTCATAGGTTTTGAAAAAGTTTACAAATTTGAAAAAAAAATCATCAACTTTGAATAAAAAATTATGAATTTGAAAAAAACATGGATTTTCGAATAAATTCATGGGTTTTGAAGGAAAAAGTTCATCTATTTTGAAAAAAGTTACGTATTTAAGTTTCATTCATTTTGAGGAAAAATTTCAAAAATTGTAAAATTGTTCACGCATTTAAGAAAACGTCAAAGAAAAAGAAATAACCACTTGAAAAAAAGAAAAAGATAGAAAAAGGAACAAGGAAAAAAGAAAATGAAATGAGATCTCTCGATTCACCTCGAACTCAAGAAAGAATAAAATGAAAAAAGAGTAAGCACAAGCCTCAAGATGTGTAGTGGTTGCTACCATTCTCAGTAAATCGAGAGTGCTGTTCAACACATTCGCCCGCACTTCTTTTGAAGCCTACCAGGAAAAAATGGTTAATGGTCCGGCCCAACTCGGATGGTGGGTGTGCACCGGATGGCGAAAACGCCTTAACCGGCACTAAAGGCGTGAAATAGGGTTTGACGGGCGGCACGTAGCTGTGCCCTTCCCTATTCGATGTTTAAGGCGTCAAGCTATTCTATTAACTAGCGGCCCACACTATTCCCTATTTTGAGAAGCTTCCTAGCTTGGATTTTTTTCTTTTAAATTTTATTTTCGATTTTCTTTTTAAAAAATTGCGATTTTTCAAATTTATGAACCTTTTCCATATCCGTGAACGTTTTTTAATTCGTCGACTATTTTTGAATTCATCATTTTTTCAAATGCTTGGACTTTTATAAAATTAGCAATCGTTTTTCAAATACGCAAACTTTTGTTCAAATGCGTGAACTTTTTTGGAATTTAAGAACTTGTTTTGAATTCATGAGCTTTTTTTGAATTCATAATTTTTTTAATTTTCGAACTTTTTACATGTTTGTGATTTTTTTGAATCTATGAACATTACAAATTCGTTGCCTTGTTTCGAACGGTCAACGTTCAATGCGTCGACAACGGTCAACGGGTAGTTAGTTGTTAGCAGGTTCAAGTCAACAGATCAAACCGAAGTCCCTGAAAAGAGAAAAAAAAAGATCAAACCCACCAGGGGCGACCTAAGCAAGCCGCCAGCTCATGTTCATGGGCTGGCTCACGCGATGCAGCATGGCGCGAGTTGTCTTGGGCGGCATACAAATTACTAGTGTCAATTAGAAATAGTAGAGTGCAGAGTTAGATGGTCGCCCAGCTACATCAAATACTAGATTTGAAGAGAAGGTATGGACGTCACTACGGAACACGCGGGTGCTAGCTAAGATAAAAATATTCCTATGGCGCCTTGCGAGGCATTCTCTTCCTACAGAAGATGTGCAACAACATTGAAACATGTGTACTGAGGATAGATGCCAGCTTTGCGGTGCGGTGGATCTGTGAAAACATTCTTTGGTTGAGTGCACATTGGCAAGGTGCGTTTGGGTGCTTGTAGATGCAGAGTTGGGGGAAAATTGGTTGACTCAAGCGATCCTAGTGCCAAGTGTTGGTTGTTTGATCTTCAGGAGTCATTATCGTATGCCCAATTTATCAAGTTGGCTATAGCTTTGTGGGCCATATAGACTTCTCGCAGAAAAGCTATAGCCAATCCCCCTAAATCAGAGTCCCATGGCAATACATCTATTCGTTGGGCAGTTTATCAACGAGCTAAATACTATCAAGGCTATTCCTATTCCTTCAGTTACCCGATGCAATGTACATGCATCTGTCGTTTCTTCATCCTGGAAACCACCAGCTGAGGGTTACTGTAAAATTCATGTGGATGGAGGGCTCACCCGTAATAGGGAAGTAGGTGTGTCGGCCGCAGTGTGCAGAGGGAGAGATGGAGGATACTTAGAGTCTTCGTCTATCATTCTGTTGGGATACGTTGCATGGAAAACAAAAAAAATTCTACACACACGCAAGATCTATCCATAGAGATGCATAGCAATGAGAGGGGAGAGTGTGTCTACGTACCCTCGTAGACTGTAAGTGGAAGTGTTAAAGTTTAACAACGCGGTTGGTGTAGTCGAACTTCTTCGCGCTCCAACCGATCTAGTACCGAACATACGACACCTCCGCGTTCAGCACACGTTCAGCTCGGTGACGTCCGCCGCCTTCTTGATCCAGCAAGACAGCGAGGTAGTAGATGAGTTTCGGCAGCACGACGGCGTGGTGACGGTAATGGTGAAGCTATCTCCACAGGGCTTCGCCTAGGCACTACAAAAATATGGTTGGGGTGTAAACGATGGAGGGGGGCGCCGCACACGGCTAAGATAATGTTCTGGTGTGCTAGGCGTCCCCCTCCCACATATATATAGGTGTGGGGGGAGGAGGGAGTAGCCAGGAGGGCGCCCCAAGTAGGCCGAATCCTACTTGGGGTCTCCTCCCAAGTGGCGCCCCCCTTCCTTATTTGGAGTGTGGGAGGAAGGAAGGAGGAGGTGGCGCCCCCCTTCCTTTCTCTCCCGAGGAGGGAAAGGCAGGAGGGGCCACCCCTCCCCTTTCCTTCCTCATAGGGCCGGCCAGCCAAGGGAGGGGGGCCGCCATCCCCCTTGTGGGCTGGTTTGTCCCCTCCTTTGGCCCATAAGGCCCATATCTTCCTGGGGGGGTGTTCCCGGGACCCCTTCCGGTGACCCGATTTCTTCCCGGTACGTCCCAAAATACTTTAGATGTCCAAATACCATCCTCCTATATATCAATCTTTACCTCTCGACCATTTCGAGACTCTTCGTCATGTTCTTGATCTCATCCGGGACTCCGAATAACATTCGGTCTCCAAATCATATAACTCATATAACACTATATCATCAACGAACGTTAAGCGTGCGGACCCTATGGCTTCGAGAACTATGTAGACATGACCGAGACACCTCTCCCGTCAATAACCAATAGCGAAATCTGGATGCCCATATTGGCTCCTACATATTCTACGAAGATCTTTATTGGTCGAACCGTTATGCCAACATACGTAATTCCCTTTGTCCATCGGTATGTTACTTGCCCTAGATTCAATCGTCGGTATCTTCATACCTAGTTCAATCTCGTTACTGGCAAGTCTCTTTACTCGTTCCGTAGTAAATCACCTCGTGACTAACTCCTTAGTCATTTGCTTGCAAGCTTATGATGTGTATTACCGAGAGGGCCCAGAGATACCTCTTTGATACTCGGAGTGACAAATCCTAATCTCGATCTATGCCAACTTAACGAACACCTTCGGCGATACCTGTAGAGCATCGTTATGATCACCCAGTTACGTTGTGAAGTTTGATAGCACACAAGGTATTCCTATCCGGGAGTTGCATAATCTCATAGTCGAAGGAATATGTATTTGACATGAAGAAAGCAATAGCAAAAAACTGAACGATCAATATGCTAAGCTAACGGATGGGTCTTGTCCATCACATAGAATGATGTGATCCTGTTATCAAATGACAACACATGTCCATGGTTAGGAACACGGTATTTGTTTATGTATTCACACATGTAGAGGCTTACTAGGGACACGGTATTTGTTTATGTATTCACACATGTATTTAAGTTTCCGATCAATACAATTCTAGCATGAAAAATAAACCTTTATCATGAATAAGGAAATATAAAATAACAACTTTATTATTGCCTCTAGGGCATATTTCCTTCAGTCTCTCACTTGCACTAGAGTCAGTAATCTAGATTACATTATGATAAATCTAACACCCATGGAGTCTTGGTGCTCACCATGTTTTGCTCGTGGAAGAGGCTTAGTCAATGAGTCTGCCACATTCAGATCCGTGTGTACTTTGCAAATTTCTATGTCTCCATCTTTGACCTTTTCACGAATGGAGTTGAAGCGTCTCTTGATGTGTTTGGTTCTCTTGTGAAACCTGGATTCCTTCGTCAAGGCAATTGCTCCAGTGTTGTCACAAAAGATTTTCATTGGACCCGATGCACTAGGCATTACACCTAGATTGGATATGAACTCCTTCATCCAGACTCCTTCATGTGCTGCTTCCGAAGTAGCTATGTACTACACTTCACACGTATATCCCGCCACGACGCTCTGCTTGGAACTGCACCAACTGACAGCTCCACCATTCAATATAAATACATGTCCGGTTTGTGACTTAGAATCATCCGGATTAGTGCCGAAGCTAGGATCGACATAACCATTTACGACGAGCATACATGATAGAACCTATGGCTGAGGCATAGGGAATGACTTTCATTTTCTCTCCATCTTCCGTAGTGGTCGGGCTTTGAGTCTGACTCAACTTCACACCTTGTAACACAGGCAAGAACCCTTTCTTTGAATGATCCATTTTGAACTTCTTCAAAACTTTATCAAGGTATGTGCTTTGTGAAAGTCTTATTAAGCGTCTCAATCTATCCCTATAGATCTTGATGCCCAATATATAAGCATCTTCACTGAGGTGTTTCATTGAAAAATTCTTATTCAAGTATCCTTTTATTCTATCCAGAAATTCTATATCATTTCCAATCAATAATATGTCATCCACATATAATAGCAGAAATGCTACAGAGCTCCGACTCACTTTCTTGTAAATACATGCATCACCATAAGTTTGTATAAAACCATATGCTCTGATCACCTCATCAAAGCGTATATTCCAACTCCGAGATGCTTGCACGAGTCCATAGATGGATCGCTGGAGCTTGCACACTTTGTTAGCACCTTTAGGATCGACAAAACCTTCTGGTTGCATCATATACAACTCTTCTTTAATAAATCCATTAAGGAATGCAGTTTTGACGTCCATTTGCCAGATTTCATAATTATAAAATGCGGCAATTGCTAACATGATTCGGACTGACTTAGGCATCGCTACGGGTGAGAAGGTCTCATCGTAGTCAACCCCTTGAACTTGTCAAAAATCTTCTGCGACAAGTCGAGCTTTGTAGATGGTGACATTACCATCAACGTCTGTTTGTCTTCTTGAAGATCCATTTATTCTCAATGGCTTGCCGATCATCGGGGAAGTCCACCAAAGTCCACACTTTGTTCTCATACATGGATGCTATCTTAGATTTCATGGCCTTAAGTCATTTATTGGAATCTGGGCTCATCATATCTTCTTCATAGTTCGTAGGTTTGCCATGGTCTAGTAACATGACTTCCAGGACAGATTACCTTTCCACTCTGGTGTGGAACGTGCTTTGTTCGACCTACGAGGTCTAGTAGTAACTTGATCTAAAGTTTCATGATCATCATCATTAGCTTCCTCTCTAGTTGGTGTAGGCATCACGGGAACGGATTTCTCTGATGTGCTACTTTCCAAATTGAGAGAAGGTGCAATTACCTCATCAAGTTCTACTTTCCTCCCACTCACTTCTTTCGAGAGAAACTCCTTCTCTAGAAATGTTCCATTCTTGGCAACAAAGATCTTGCCTTCAGATCCGTGGTAGAAGGTGTACCCAATTGTTTCCTTAGGGTATCCTATGAAGACGCACTTCTCCGATTTGGGTTCGAGCTTATCAGGCTAAAGCCTTTTGACATAAGTGTCGCAACCCTAAATTTTAAGAAACGACAACTTAGGTTTCTTGGCAAACCACAGTTCATACAACATCGTCTCAACGGATTTAGATGGTGCCCTATTTAACGTGAATGCAGTTGTCTCTAATGCATAACCCCAAAATGATAGTGGTAAATCGGTAAGAGACATCATAGAACGCACCATATCCAATGAAGTACGGTTACGACATTCGGACAAACCATTACGTTGTGGTTTTCCAGGTGGCGTGAGTTGTGAAACTATTCCACATTGTTTTAAATGAAGGTCAAACTCGTAACTCAAATATTCGCCTCCGCGATCAGATCATAGAAACTTTATTTTCTTGTTATGATGATTCTCCACTTCACTCTGAAATTCTTTGAACTTTCAAATGTCTCAGACTTGTGTTTCATCAAGTAGACATACCCATATCTACTCAAATCATATGTGAAGGTCAAAAAATAACGATACCCACCGCATGCTTCAATACTCATCGGACCGCGTACATCGGTATGTATTATTTCCAATAAGTCATTAGCTCGCTCCATTGTTCCGGAGAATGGACTTTTAGTCATCTTGCCCATGAGGCATGGTTCGCAAGTATCAAATGATTCATAATCAAGTGATTCTAAAAGTCCATCTGTATGGAGTTTCTCTTTACACCAATATGACCTAAACGGCAGTGCCACAAGTATGTTGCACTATCATTATCAACTTTGCATCTTTTGGCATAAATATTATGAATATATGTATTATTACTATCGAGATTCAACAAGAATAGACCACTCTTCAAGGGTGCATGACCATAAAAGATATTATTCATAGAATAGAGCAACCATTATTCTCTGACTTAAATGAATATCCGTCTCGCATTAAACAAGATCCAGATATAATGTTCATGCTCAACGCGGACACCAAATAACAATTATTGAGGTCTAAAACTAATCCAAAGGTAGATGTAGAGGTAGCGTGCTGATGGCGATCACATCGACCTTGGAACCATTTCCGACACGCATCATCACCTCGTCCTTAGCCAATCTTCGTTTATTCCGCAGCTCATGTTTGGAGTTATAAATATGAGCAACAGAACCAGTATCAAATACCGAGGCGCTGCTACGAGCATTAGTAAGGTGCAAATCAATAAGATGTATATCAAATATACCTTTGTTCACTTTGCCTTCCTTCTTATCCGCCAAGTATTTGGGGCAATTCCGCTTCCAGTGACCAGTCCCTTTGCAGTAGAAGCACTCAGTTTCAGGCTTGGGTCCAGCTTTGGGCTTCTTCCCGGGAGTGGCAACTTGCTTGCCATTCTTCTTGAAGTTCCTTTCTTTCCCTTGCCCTTTTTATTGAAACTAGTGTTTTTGTTAACCATCAACACTTGATTCTCCTTCTTGATTTCTACCTCCGCAGCCTTGAGCATTGCGAAGAGCTCGGGAATTGTTTTGTTCATCCCTTGCATATTATAGTTCATCATGAAGCCTTTGTAGCCTGGTGGCAGTGATTGAAAACTATGTCAATAACACAATCAACTAGAAGATCAACTCCCAGCTGAGTCAAATGATTATAATACCCAGACATTTTGAGTATGTGTTCAATGACAGAACTGTTCTCCTCAATCTTATAGATATAGAACTTGTTGGAGACTTCATATCTCTCAACCCGGGCATTTGCTTGAAATATTAACTTCAACTCTTGGAACATCTTATATGCTCCATGACATTCAAAACATCTTTGAAGTCCCGGTTCTAAGCCCTAAATCATGGCACACTGTGTCGGCGTCCTGGGAACGGGGGTCCCTAGACTTGCCTGCTTGCGGCCCACGGTGTGGCTCCACCAGCGGCCCTGTACGACCCATCTTCACCAGCAAACACTCAAGACCCTAGGGAGGGGCCAAGCCTTGTGAGGCGGACGACGCAAGACCTCCTCGGGGGCGGCCTCACCAGGCTGGCTCGCGAGGGGCAGAGAGATCAAGGCGAGGGGCACCTCGCGAGGTTCCTATGACACAAGCCATGACGACCGGGGCCAGGCGGGCGCCAGGCGGGTGTCGGTGTCAAAACCGGCAGATCTCGTGTAGGGGGTCCTGAACTGTGCGTCTAGCGTCGATGGTAACAGGAGACGGGGGACACAATGTTTTATCCAGGTTCGGGCCCTCTCCATGGAGGTAATACCCTACTTCCTGCTTGATTGATCTTGACGAATATGAGTGTTACAAGAGTTGATCTACCACGAGATCGTAATGGCTAAAACCCTAGAAGTCTAGCCTGTATGACTATGGCTATGAGTATTCGCCTCTACAGACATAGCCCTCCAGTTTATATAGACACCGGAGGGATCTAGGGTTACATAAGATCAGTTTACAGAGAAAGGAATCTTCATATTCGATCGCTGAGCTTGCCTTCCACGCCAAGGAGAGTCCCATCCGGACACGGGTTGAGTCTTTGGTCTTTTTATCTTCACAGCCCATCAGTCCGGCCCATGGCTAACAGGCCGGACGCCCGAGGACCCCGTAGTCCAGGACTCCCTCAGTAGCCCCCAAACCAGACTTCAATGACGAGGTGTCTGGTGCGCAGATTATGTTCGGCATTGCAAGGCGGGTTCCTCCTCTGATGAATTCAAAGTTATGTATCCGGCCTTCCATTTAATGTCGTACCCCTCGGCTTCTGTGCATCAACAACTTCAACTTCCACGTGTCAAGCGAATGCGAGAGGGCAGGGTATTTTTGCACATAACACCCCGGCCATGCGAGAAAGAGTGTGTATTTAAAGAGATTGGATCTCAGATCCATTCGGCACCATGCGGAAAAATCCTCAGAGATTGCTAGGAAAGACCATTCCAACATGGCTAGCGCTCCCAGCTCCTCCTCCCATCCCTGCGGCCTAGAAAAAGGAGAGTGGGAGAGGTGCTCCGTATCCCATGGTCAGCTGGAGAAGCTGCAAACACAGGGATTTCTTCCTCCTGCGGATCTGGTCCTTGTTCGAGCGGGGTTGACCTCCTTCAATGGTGAGACCCAGGCGGAGAATTTCCCCAATCCATCTGAGGGGGAACGAGTGTGCTTCGTCCCCTACCTGCTAAGAGGCGTCGGGTTTCCAATTCATCCGTTCCTCAGAGGGCTTCTGGAGTACTATGGCTGTAACGCCCTCGATGCGGCTATAGCTCCCACGTGTCGAGGCACGACTTAGAGGCATAACCGCATTGAAAGCAATGTCGCAAGTGAGGTAATCTTCACACAACCCATGTAATACATAAGGGAAAGAGATACATAGTTGGCTTACAATCGCCACTTCACACAATACATGAGTAAAGCATTACATCATACAGATACAATCAAGGTCCGACTATGGAACCAAAATAAAAGAAGACTACCCCAAAAGCGACAAAGGTCCTCGATCGACCCGACTGGGCTCCACTACTGATCAACTGAAATGAAACAACACAATGAACAAGATCTTCATCGAACTCCTCCTTGAGCTCGGGTGCGTCACCTGCACGGGTTCATCGGCACCTGCAAACTGGTTTTGGAAGTATCTGTGAGTCACGGGGACTCAACAATCTCACACCCGCGAGATCAAGACTATTTAAGCTTATAGGTAGGGTAAAAGGTATGAGGTGGAGCTGCAGCAAGCGACTAGCATATATGGTGGCTAACATACGTAAATGGGAGCGAGAAGAGAAGGCAAAGCACGGTCGAACAACTATGATCAAGAAGTGATCCTAGAACAACCTACGTCAAGCATAACTCCAACACCGTGTTCACTTCCCGGACTCCGCCGAGAAGAGACTATCACGGTTACACACGCGGTTGATGTATTTTAGTTAATATCAACTTCGGGTTTTCTACAACCGGACATTAACAAATTCCCATCTGCCACATAACCGCGGGCACGGCTTTCGAAAGTTCAAACCATGCAGGGGTGTCCCAACTTAGCCCATGATAAGCTCTCGCGATCAACGAAGGATATTCCTTCTCCCCGGGAAGACCCGATCAGTCTCGGAATCCCGGCTACAAGACATTTCGACAGTAATAAAACAAGTCCAGCAAAGCCGCCCGGATGTGCCGACAAATCCTGATAGGAGCTGCACATATCTTGGTCTCAGGGCACACCGGATGAGCAAGACGTCGGGTTGGCATAGACCCTGATTGCGCAGGGGGCGCCAGACATCGCTCGGTTTGGACCAGCACTTAGAGAAGCACTGGCCCGGGGGGCTAAAATAAAGATGACCCTCGGGCTGGCCGACCCAAGGGAAAGAGATAGGTGGTGGTGAGGTAAATGGTAAAAACCAATGTTGGGCCTTGCTGGAAAAATCTTATTCAAAGCGAAATGTCAAGGGGGTCCCATAAATCACCCGACCGCGTTAGGGACGCAAAATCCGGGAACATAACACCGATATGACGGAAACTAGGGCGGCAAGAGTGGAACAAAACACCAGGCATAAGGCCGAGCCTTCCACCCTTTACCAAGTATATAGATGCATTAATTAAATAAGATATATTGTGATATCCCAACAAGTAAACATGTTCCAAGCAGGGAACAACATCTCCATGTTCCAACAAGGAACAAACTTCATCTTCACCTGCAACTAACAACGCTATAAGAGGGGCTGAGCAAAGCGGTAACATAGCCAAACAACGGTTTGCTGGGACAAGGTGGGTTAGAGGCTTGGTTTAACAATATGGGAGGCATAATAAGCAAGTGGTAGGTATCGCAGCATAGGCATAACAAAAGAGCGAGCAACTAGCAAGTAAAGATAGTAGTGATTTCGAGGGTATGGTCATCTTGCCTGAAATCCCGCAAGGAAGAAGAACGAGTCCATGAAGAAGACAAACAGACGTAGACGAACGGATCCTCACAATCGCAACGTTATCGGAACTAACCCGAAGAAGCAACACCGGAAAGAAGCAAACAACAAAGTAAACAACCACCACATAAACATGGCATGATATGCGAGATGTGGTATGCAATGCATATGCATGCTTCGGAAGGAAAAAGATGAACCAGGCATAATCTTGGCAAACCAAGTATGCCACTGGAAAGGTGAGGTGATTTCGGATGAAATCGATATAAAGATCACCGGAATCGGATGCACGGTTTGCAAATGACAAGCAAAACAAGAATGGCATATTTCTGCGATTAACAGCAGGTTGCCACTTAACATGCAACAAGAAACTAAGCTACTGCACTCAAACATATCAAAAAAGCATATGGAAGTGATCTACTCAAGATGATTGACAAAAGATGAACACTGAGCTATGTCTAAATCACACCATAACAGGTTCAAACAAGCATGGCAAAAGTGCAAAACATATCAGCTTCACAGACTTAGTGAAAATAACAACATGCCAGAAATTAACATCAGGATGACAGGTTTAGAGCAAGGAAACAACATGCTACAGCAACACAATATAGCAAAGCAAGGCATGGCATGAATCTACTCAAAGCACTTAACAAAAGTCCCTTACTGACCATAAGCCAAAAGGGATCATAAAATATAATAACACCCATGTCAATTAAGCAAGTTTCGTTACAGATTTCAGACTTAGCAGAAAACTGGACATGTCAAAAACAGATAACAAGTAGGCATGTTCGTGAGCTCGATGCACTCACTACAGAGCATTGCATGATAAACTAAGCATACATCCTTCAAGAAGACATGGCATATAAGCTAGACATGGCAAAAATAACATCATAGCATGCAAGGATCAACTACAACAAGCTTGGCAAAATCGAATAACATGTAAACAATCTGCCAGTAACATTTTATAGCAAAAGTAGAGCTCGATTGACTCAAGCTATGGCACTCCATAATTACAAACAAAGGCATTTATTGATATAGCAAATCCATATGTTCAAAACACTCTTACTTATCGTGCTCAAAAGAGGCATAGATCTCTCTGAAACAACATGAACACATGGCATAAAAATAACAGCAGGGCATGACTTAGCGAAAATACTAAGTCTCTGAAATCAGCAACAATAAGTACCCTAGTTTGCATGCTTGAGCTAGTCACCACATAAATCACAAAAATACATGGCATAAACCTCTGGAAATATGGCATGGCATATTACAAAACACATGTAGGACTCAACTTCATAGGGTGCACACATCAATCATGGCAAAAATGACAAAAGTGCATGTGCTGAAACAGATCTAAAACTAACATCACATAGCATTTCGGGCATCAATATGAGCTCAAATGAAAATGATGCAATGAGATGAAATGATCTACTCATCGAGACGAACAATTTGACATATAACACGCATGAAACGGAGCAGTATGCAGCAAGTTATGATGCAAAGAACATGGCATGATTATGCATCTAAACAGGGACTTAGTGAAAACGGGGCAACCTCCAGATTTGCACGAACTTTGAAGATCGCCGGAGATCTCGCCGGAGTAAACGGGGAAGACGCCGGGGAGGGCCGGAGAAGAAGGGGAACGGTGGCCGGAGGTCGGAGAGGGGTGGAGGAGGCCGGGCGGAGCAAGATCCGGCCGGATCCCACCGGATCCGGACCGGAGGGGACCGGCGCGGGGCGGAGGAGGCGCTGCTCCGGCGAGCGGCGCGCCATGGCGGGGCGGCGGCAGAGGAGCGGGGCGGCGCGGGCACGCGCGGAGGAGGCGGGCGGCGCGCACCCTGGCCAAGCCGCGGAGCCGCCGGAGAGGAGCAGCGGGCGGCGGGGCGGAGGAGCGCCCGCGACGGCGGCGGCGGACGCCGGCGGGCGGGACGCGGGGCGCGGGCCGAACGGCGGCGGCGGCGCGGGCTCGCGCGGGCCCGATCTGGGTTCCGCGGGCCTCGCGGTGGAGGAGAGAGAGAGGCGGTGAGGTGGCGCGCCGTGGTTGGTGGAGATCGGCGGCGGGGCTGATGTGGCGCCTTCTGGTTGGTCGGAGTGAGGTGGTCGGCGGACACGTCCGGCGCGGGTGGACATGTCCGGCTGCGGGAGGAGGAAGAAGGCTAGGGTTGGACCCGAAATTTCGGAGGGAGACACATATTTATAGCTAGAAGGAGGTAGGAGGCTCCAATTGGGGTGCGGTTTTCGCCCACACGATCACGATCGAACGACTGAGAAGATGGGGATGACTTAGGTGGGTTTTGGGCCACTTTGAAGGGGTGTTGGGCTGCACCAAAAGAGGCATTTACGGTTACCCGGTTAACCGTTGGAGTATCAAACGACCTCCGAATGACCCGAAACTTGACAGGCGGTCTACCGGTGCTATACCAAGGCCGCTTGACAAACCTCGGTCCATTCCGAGAAGGTTTAATACACGCTCACGGAAAAAGTTAAAAGGGGACGCCGGGGAACATAGGAGCACCGGATTGCAAAACGGACAACGGGAAAAATGCTCGGATGCGTAAGACGAACACGTATGCGAATGCGACGCACATGATGACATGATATGAAATGAAGATGATGACATGGCAAAGTGCAACACGCAAGCACATGACATGGCAACTAAGGCGAATAACTGACGGACACCTGGCGCATCAGATCCGGGGCGTTACAATGGCCTCCAACTGCACAACTTCACTCCGGCCTCCATTTTGCACATCGCGGGTTACGTCACTCTTTGTGAGCTATTCCTGGGTTGTGAGGCCCATTTTGAATTGTGGAGAAGGCTATTCTGCCTCGTCCCACGTAACCATGAGGGATCAATATTGAAGTGGGCGGAGTCGAAATATGGCGCAAAGCCGAGACCAGATACCTATCCGGCACACCAAAGAAGGCATCCGAAGAGTGGCCTTCCGAATGGTTCTATATTGAGGATGTTGCACTTCCAGACCCAGTTCGGAGGGGTCTTCCCAAGTTCACAAGCGTTCCTTTGAAGAAACGCCACAGCTGGCGCCCTCAGAGCCTCAAGGAGGAAGATAGTGCGGAAGTTCGTCAACTCATGAGCAAGATAAGGACGCTCGCTCAGTCCGAATTATTGATAGTCGAAGTAATGGCGACCTCCATAGTAGGGGGGGTTCAGCCACTCCAATACAGAGGGCTTCCCATGTGGCACTACAATGGGGAGGACGACGCCTCCCGCTGCGGCAGAAAGGGTCCGGACACCCCCACCGCTCTGGCCAAAATATTGGCCGAACTGTTCAAAGGGGAGGAAGAGGAATTCCTGCGTATCAAGCGCAGAGATGAATTTTCCATGTACAGTCCTCCTAGCTGGGTAAGCCCCAACTCCTCTATTCTACTCATTCCGCTCCCTGAGCTACTTTCAATGAATTAACCCATCCATTTATAACAGCACTGGCGAAAGATTTCCGAAGGGCTTTACAACCTCGCCCCGCAGCCCGAGGGCCACAATCGGGACCTTGACCCTGGATTCGAAGAGGATCCGGATATATTCGTGGTGCTCGAGGATGGGGTGTTTTACCAGGCAAGCTATGACGACACAGAAGTGGCCATCATTGCCGATTATCCCGGTCTTCTCCCCGCTTCACACGTAAGTAATCAGGAGACACCTCATTCAAAAGAGTTCTCTCATTCTGCCTCACCCACCGCACCGTCCTGTGCTCAAAAGGGGAGGCGTTCGGCGCGCCATGTTGCCCTAGGGGTATCTCCAAAGAGAATGGTCCCACGCCGGGCAAGCCTTCGAAGAGGAAGGCACACAAAGATACGGCTGAGCCTTCATCGAAGAGGTATGGATTCGCAAATACGTTCTTTAGCAGTCACACTCAACTGTGACTTTTGATGTTCATCTTGTATCAAGAAAAGAGTTCGCCGGACTATGTCCGGGGATCCGGCTAGTCGTACTCCCAATAGCCGGGATTCGGTCCCAGCCGAGGAGACGGGGGCCGATGTGGGAGTGACGCCGGACTGTCCTTCGGCTGAGGGCTCGAAAGATATGTCTGTTACCAACTCGGAAGTGGAGAGCACCATGAATCATCGATGCTGGAGGGCCGTTTTACGAGATCCCCGCTTCTCAAAAGAGGCGCTTAGTGCCTTCAGCTCGGCTGATGCATACATCCGGGCTGCTCGAGATGGGCTTAACAGAGCCACATAGCAGCATTTAAAAGATGTGCAGGTAAGTTTACTTTGTCTGAATATGATAACCATATGCTAGTAGCCCCTGAGACTTGAAGCAGTTGGTACAAATGATTTAAGGATCATTGTATAACCAGGTTCTTACGGAGAAGAACGACCTGCTAGCCCAAGAGCTGGAAAAGTGTCGGACACAGCTAACTGTTGTTACCGCCAAACTGGAAAAAAATCCAAGAAGGCGTCCTCTGGTAATATTTCCCTCCATCGAGAAACAATAATTATATACCAGCTTGTGCTAATATTGTTGCTTATCTCATAACAGGATCATCAGACCAACTGGAGGAGAAACTGAAAGCCGCTCTAACGGGCGAGAAAGAGGCGAAAAGACTACATGCTGCAGGCAAGCGCGTTCTGACCCGAGTCAGAGAGGAGAAAACAAACTCCAGGATTCAAATACCCAGCTGGGCGAGGAACTGAAAGATGTGCGGGCCCAGCTTGCCGACTCCGTGAAGGAGAATAAAAGGCTGCGAGGCGGCATATTCAGTATGTGGCGAACTTACCTTATGACAGTTCGTAGATGAAAGGAACTGATAGAGTTATGATTGCAGGTATGCTGACGGGCCGCCCCGAAGAGGAGATGTCCGGATTGTCGGACGATCTGTTGCAAGGGCTGTCGCAAATCCACGAGCAAGCCTGGCAGGCAATGCGGAGTGTTGCCAAGGCCATATGGCCATCCGCCTCCCCTCCAGGAAGTATGGAGGAGCTTGTAGAGCTATTCAAGGGAGCGCGGCGGCGTATCCGATTATGGAAAATATCGGCCTGCCGGGAGGGTGCGCGAGAGGCCTGGGCCATGGTGAAAACATGGTATACCAAGCTTGATCCGAATCGCATGGCCCGGGTCGGACCTCTAGGGTCAGACGGAAAAGAAGTCCCCGTTAATTTGGTATATGATCAAGTAGCAGTAGCTGCCAAATATTCCCAATAGGATTGTAAGTTAGACAGCCTGTTGGACGGTATAGAGGAGGAAATTTTTGAGTCCAAGTGACTATGTAATTTCCTTGACATATGTAACTCTAGCTGAATTGTAAAACGATTGTCATGGCAGACCTTTTCGCTTCAACCTCTGGACCCGAAGGTGCGGAGTGTTTCCGAATACCAGAGCGGCCGAATGGACCGGGGTATGCATGGAAACCAGGCGTAGGGGTCATAGTTGCTTGAACAGACAAGTTGTATCCGGATAGTTATGTTATATTACATTAAGATTGTAAGAAACATCTTCCAGAGAGAATAGTTCCATTAAGGGTTTCTTTCCCTGGGTGTGCATGTCCGAACTGTGATTAAAAAAATCGCAGTATATGTAACTTCTGGGGGTTCACAATGGAGTGAATGCGAACCACATCTTTAATCCACCGACTGAATATTCCCTTAAGAACGCTAGCTTTCGGCTTCACCCAGTCCGAGGTACACATCCGGATGACCCGATAGTAACAATCGCAGAGGTGCTCCCTTTATGCCCTAGCCGAACTAACGGGAACGTAAAGCATAAGCACAGGAGCCAGACAACCCAGCTTGGCCAAAACTTAAGTCATATCGATGCATATAATGGCGAAGAAAAGGTACATATGGGAAAAACGCATATGTGATGAGCTTGATGCTCGAAAAATAATAGCAAGCTTCTGTCCAAGTAGCCCCCAGGTATAATGGACGTACATATTTGAAGATGTATGCGTCAGGGGTGCACGGTCTAACCGCATCAAAGCTGTAAGGCTAAATAGAAAAACGAAAAGAGAGAAAAAATGATGGAAACAACAGGGGGGAAGGAGACGAACAAAGAGTTCGGCGCTAGGCATAGAACCTTCAAAGTCTGGTCGCGTTCCAGGGGTTTGACTCTAGGCGATTGTCTGATGCATCACGCAGGCGGTACGCTCCTCCGGTGAGAACTTCGTCAATGATGAAGGGACCCTCCCACTTGGGCTTGAGTTCGTCCTTTTTCTTCTCCGGCAGGCGTAGAACGAGTTCGCCAATGTTATAAGTCTTGGCCCGCACTTCTCTGCTTTGATACCTGCGAGCCTGCTCTATATAAAATGCGGAACGGGCTTTTGCGACGTCACGCTCCTCTAAGCTGTCCTGCCAATCAAGCTCGGCCTCTCTCTCTTTGTACATGCGCACTTGAGGTGAGTCATGAATAATGTCGCAGGGTAACATTGCCTCTGCACCGTACACCATGAAGAAGGTGTGTATCCGATAGTGCGATTGGGCATGGTCCGCAGCCCCCAGAGTATGGAGTCGAGCTCCTCAACCCAGTGCTTCTCTGATTCTTTCAAAGACCGCACTAGTCTAGGCTTGATGCCGCTCATAATAAGACCATTGGCTCGTTCAACTTGACCGTTTGTTTGCAGATGATAGACAGAGCCGTAATCGAGCTTGATGCCCAGATTAGCGTACCAGGTTTTCACTTCATCGGCTGTGAAATTGGAGCCGTTATCAGTGATGATGCTGTGTGGAACACCATAACAGTGTACAACGCCGGATATGAATTCTATCACCAGCCCGGACTCGACTGTTTTAACTGGTTTGGCCTCTATCCACTTTGTGAATTTATCCACCATGACCAGCAGATATTTTTTCTTATGGCTTCCTCCTTTAAGGGGTCCGACCATATCCAGTCCCCAGACCGAAAAAGTCCAAGTGATGGGGATTGTTTGTAGGGCAGTGGGGGGCATATGGCTTTGGTTGGTGAAGAGTTGGCATTCGACACAACATTGGAAAAGGTCCTGATAAAACCCTGTACAGAAGGCCTTGCTAACAAGGGCCCGAGCTGCGGCGTGGTGCCCGCCGAGACCGGCATGAATCTCAGCCAGGAGCTACCGCCCCTCCTCCTCGGAGATACATCTTTGAAGGACTCCGGCAACGCTTTTCTTGTAGAGCTCTCCATCGTGAACCTTGTAGGCCTTCGAACGCCAGACAATGCAGCGGACCTCATTCTGATCCTCGGGGAGTTCCTTCCTATTAAGGTAGGCCAAGAAGGGTTCAGTCCATGGGGCAATGACTACCATAATGAGATGGGCCGACGGTGTTATTTCGGTGGCTGAGCCCCCGATGATATCGGTGTGTTCGGAATCTAGGGTTGTCTCCGGATCCGGACTAGTGTTGCCGCTCTCCCCTTGCCACACCACGGATGGCTTAAAAAGACTTTCCATAAAGATGTTAGGTGGGATGGGGTCGTGCTTGGCACCGATGCGAGCAAGTACATCCGCCGCTTGATTACTTTCTCGGGCCACGTGATGAAACTCGAGCCCCTCGAACCGAGCCGACATTTTTAGGACGGCATTATGATAAGCCACCATCTTCGGATCTTTGGCATCGAAGTCTCCATTTATTTTAGATATTGCGAGGTTTGAGTCCCCCCGCACTTCCAGGCATTGTATGCCCATGGAGACAGCCATCCGAAGGCCATGCAATAAGGCCTCGTATTCGGCTGCGTTATTAGAGTCTGTGTATAATATTTGGAGTATGTACTGGACGACCTCTCTAGTGGGGGACGTTAAAATGATGCCCGCTCCTAGTCCTGCCAGCATTTTGGAACCATCAAAATACATAACCCAATTTGAATATGTGTCGTATTCTTTAGGGAGTTCGGCCTCGGTCCATTCGGCGATGAAGTCAGCCAGTACTTGGGATTTAATGGCTCGACGCGGTTTGTATGTTATGTCAAATGGAAGGAGCTCAATGGCCCATTTGGCAATCCGTCCCGTAGCATCGCGGTTGTTTATTATGTCACCGAGTGGTACTTCGGAAGCCATCGTGATCGAACACTCCTGGAAGTAGTGTCGTAGCTTCCGGGATGCCATGAAGACCGCGTATGCTATCTTTTGATAATTAGGGTACCGTGATTTGCATGGTGTGAGGATGATGGATACGTAATATACTGGCTTCTGAAGCGGGAATTTGTGTCCATCCTATTCTCGTTCAACGACGAGCACGGCGCTCACCACCTGGTGTGTTGCCGATATGTATAATAACATGGGTTCGCCGACGTTCGGCACGGCCAGGATTGGGTTGCTCGCCAGAAGGGTTTTTATTTCTTCTAGTTTGGCCGTTGCCGCATCCGTCCACTCGAAGTGATCGGTGCACCGTAGAAGGTGATAGAGTGGCAATGCCTTTTCTCCCAATCTGGAGATAAAGCGGCTTAAAGCTGCCACGCAACCGGCGAGTTTTTGGACCTGTTTAAGGTGCGTTGGCGTAGCCAATTGTGACAAAGCCTGGATTTTGGCTGGATTTGCTTCAATTCCTCTATTGGAAATGATGAAGCCCACCAGTTTTCCATCGGGGACGCTGAAAATAAACTTTTCTGGATTGAGCTTAATGTCATATGCACGGAGGTTGTCGAATGTGAGATGTAAATCGTCTATGATTGTTTCGACATGTCTAGTTTTGATGACGACGTCGTCCACATATGCTTCAACTGTCTTGCTGATCTGTTTCTCCAGGCATGTTTGGATCATGCGTTGGTAGGTGGCGCCGGCGTTTTTTAGCCCGAAGGGCATGGTGTTGAAGCAGAATGGCCCATATGGGGTAATGAATGCTGTTGTAGCTTGGTCGGACTCCTTCATTTTAATTTGATGGTAGCCGGAATATGCGTCGAGGAAGCACAGTGAGTCATGTCCTGCGGTAGCATCAATGATCTGGTAGATGCGGGGGAGGGGGAAGGGATCCTTGGGGCAAGCCTTATTGAGGTCTTTGAAATCGACGCACAGGCGCCAGGATTTGTCCTTCTTTGGCACCATCGCTAGGTTTGCCAGCCAGTCCGGGTTTTTTATTTCTCTAATGAATCTGGCCACGGTTAGCTTGGCTAGCTCCTCCCCCATAGCTTGACGTTTGGGTTGGGAAAAATCCCACAGTGTTTGTTTGACCGGTTTATATCCCTTCAATATATTGAGGCTGTGTTCAGCCAACTTGCGTGGGATTCCTGGCATATCAGAAGGGTGCCAGGCGAATATGTCTCAGTTCTCGCGCGGGAACTCTCGTAGCGCGGCGTCAACCGTTGGTTCTAGTTGTGCTCCAATAGATGTTGTCTTCTTGGGGTCCGTTGGATGGACTTGGAATTTGACTATTTCTTCTGCCGGTTTGAATGAGGTGGATTTGGGTCGTTTGTCTAGGATCACATCGTCCCTGTCCACCGTGGAGCGCAGTGCGGTTAATTCTTCGGTTGCGAGGGCTTCGGATAGTGCCTCAAGGGCCAGGGATGCGGTTTTGTTTTCGGCATGGAGTGCGATGTCCGGATCACTGGCGAGAGTGATTATGCTGTTAGGCCCGGGCATCTTAAGCTTCATGTACCCATAATGAGGTATATCTTGGAAGCATGTAAATGCCTCTCGCCCCAAGAGGGCGTGATATCCACTGTTGAAAGGGACCACTTGGAAGGTTATCTCTTCGGACCGATAATTCTCCGGCGTGCCGAATACCACGTCAAGTGTCATTTTTCCCGCACACCGCGCCTCCCGACTGGGAATGATTCCTCAGAAGGTTGTGCTGCTTTGCTCGATGCGGCTCCTGTCTATTTCCATTTTGTGGAGTGTATCCTGATAGATGAGGTTTAGTCCACTGGCGCCGTCCATGAGAACCTTGCGAGCCGAAAGCCGTCCACGATTGGACTAAGGACCAAGGCGGCTGGTGCTCAGACTGTCCTGTATTTGGGTTCGTCACCGGAATTAAAAGTTATAGCCGTGTTGTTCCAAGGGTTTATTGCTGCAATTTGGCAGACTTCGGCGAGTTCGCGGAGTGCCCTTTTGTGCCTATTATTTGAAGCAAATGTCTCGAAGACCGTCAATACTTTGAGGTTGTCGTCCTATGGGGGGTGTTGTTCTAGGGTATTCTTGGTGAGGATATCCTCGCCGCTCTTGGACACTTGCCGGAGTATCCAACATGCTCTAAGGCTGTGGGTCGGTATGTTATCCGGTGTTGTGTGTATTTTGCATGGCCCATCGAGCCATCCTTCCAAAACGGTTCCGCGCCCCGTAATGGGCTTATATTTCTTTACTATTGGACCGGGAATGCCACGAGGGTGCGCCCTTTTCGCCTGAACGAGGGGTTGAGTGGGGACCGATGATTCCCATCGGGCCGCCTGAGTTTTCCAGGCGCTTTCCATTGCGCTGTACTTCTGTATGATAGTTGCCAAGTCAGTGAAGTGTAATATGCGACGGCAGTTGATGCCGTTGAGGATTCCTTCGTCCTTGCAATTGTTGTGGAACGCTAAGATCGCGTCTTCGTCGCGGCAATCTTTAATCTTGTCTTTGACAAGGAGGAATCTGGCCTAGAAGTGGTGGACCGTTTCCTGAGACTGTTGTTGTATGCTCATTAGAGCACTTATATCTGGGTGGGTGGGTGGATTTAAATCCGAACCCTAACCTAATTTTGGATCTAGAGTCTGAAGATCCTCCGAACTTAACAGTTCAGGCTCCGGGATATCAACTGATTTCTTAGGCCTGTCGTCCGATTTTATGTTCGGAGGGCAGGATGTATCTCTTCGCAGGTGAGTGTCCGGCTCTTCGAGGTTGGAGACCCGAATATAGTCCGTCCTCAGTATAGATGAAGAGTTGTTGTCTCGCTCTTCGACTACCGCTATCTGGTGGGGATCGGTGGAGATTTGATTTCTCTCTGATCGGGTTTAAGCCCAATCCAATCATAGTCTGTAGCGACCCCCAGGGTGGCGATGCGATCTAGGAGGCCGTTTAAAGACGAAAGCTCCACCGGATCCATCTGCTTGGAGTGCTATGAATCAATACGAAGGGAATTTTTGATGACCTGAGAGGTCAGCGTCGGCTTAACGGCCGAACGAGCGGTCATGGTAAAGCCGCCCAGCCGGAGGGTTTGGCCTGGGGCCAGTGCTCCTCCAGAGGTGATGTTGTCCTTGAGAACGAGGCGAGCCATCGGTCCTATCTTCGATGTCACAGCGGAACTCTCAATGAAAGCACCAATGTCGGTGTCAAAACCGGCGGACCTCGGGTAGGGGGTCCCGAACTGTGCGTCTAGGGTCGATGGTAATAGGAGATGGGGGACACAATGTTTTACCCAGGTTCGGGCCCTCTCTATGGAGGTAATACCCTACTTCCTGCTTGATTGATCTTGACGAATAGGAGTATTACAAGAGTTGATCTACCACGAGATCGTAATGGATAAAACCCTAGAAGTCTAGCCTGTATGACTATGGCTTTGATATTCTCCTCTACAGACCAAGCCCTCCGGTTTATATAGACACCAGAGGGATCTAGGGTTACATAAGGTCGGTATACAGAGAAAGGAATCTTCATATTCGATCTCCGAGCTTGCCTTCCACGCCAAGGAGAGTCGCATCCGGACACGGGTGGAGTCTTCGGTCTTTGTATCTTCACATCCATCAGTCCGGCCCATGGCTAATAGGCTGGACGCCCGAGGACCCCTTAGTCTAGGACTCCCTCAGCGGGCGCTAGCGTGCAGTGTCCTCGTTTCCTCTTTGGTGCTAAAGAGGCAAGCGCATGCGAGGAGTCCCGAGGCATCAGGAAAAGGTTTCCATATCAGCGCAAGGAGACCAAGCACTACAAAAAAAATACACTTCCATGATGATACGTGTTTGTCATAGTAGGTCGCTTTTTTGTCATGCATGTACATCCATGACAAATTTATGACAGAATCAAGATAGTCATACCTGTGCCGTCGTAGAAGTGTTCCATGACATTACCAAAATTATCATCACGGAAGTGTCCACTTCCATGACGATAAATCGCGCGTCACAGAAGTGCTTTCGTCAAGGGTGACCGACACGTGGCATCCACCGTAACGGAACGCCGTTAAGCTATCGGGTCGGGTTTTGGATCCGATAACCCGTTAACAGCCCCGACCAATGGGAAATTTCCACGTGTAAAATTCTTATTGGCTTGACGAAACACGTGTCAGCTCGTCAGTGGGTCAGATAGGTGCCTATGACACTTCGACACGTGGCACGGCCCAACAGAGGCCCATTCCTGTGTAAAGGCCGACCCATTTGACTTGGTCAAAAGCTGGCGGGCCGGCCCATGGAAAGCCTGTTAACGGCCTGTTCAAATATAGCCCATTTACAGCCCGCTAACCCAAGGCCCATTACACCCTATCCGAATTAGGCCCAGTAGCGTCATCTAGGCCATCCAATATGATTCCAGCCCGTTTTCACTTCTGGCCCATGTATGGCCCATGACGTCTTTCGGCCCATATGAGGCCCTATGTAACTCTTGGCCTACTAACGACCCGTGGTGAAACTGGCCCGTAATGAACAGTGTATCACTTTACACCCATTAACGGCCCGTGGTGAAACTGGCCCGTGATGAACAGTGTGTCACTTTATACCCATTAACGGCCCGTTATTCTGTTGGGCCGTTTCCAGCCCATGTTATCTTTCGGCCTTCTCAGAGCCCATTTATACTTGGGCTCATTTCCAGCATTCGTTTACTTACGGCCCGTTACTGTCATTTTTTGCTTGTGGGCCAAATTCAACCCGTGGTTACAGTCGGCCCGTTTCTGGTCTGTTAATACGTTGGGCCGTTTTCAATGCGTCATCAAATACGGCCTATTAACGATGGCCCATTATGGTCGGCCCATGAACGGACGATTCCAACTCTAGCCCATTTACGCCCATAATGTGGCCTGTTATTGGCCCATGTTTGGCCATCGATCATACTGCCCGTATAAGGCCCATTGATGATATGGCCCGTAGAAGGCGTTTCTACGGCCCGTAGAAGGCCCATTGTTTCTACGGCCCATAGAAGGCCCACTGTTTCTACGGCCCGTAGGAGGCCCAGTGTCACTACAATAAATATTAGCCCATGGTTATTGTGGCCTAGTTTTAAAAAATAGGTTAATGCAGCCACTAGCAAACCGCGGAAAAAGAACTGTAATGACTAGAAGCAAACAAATAAACAAGACAACAAGGAAATAAATAAGCAAGGAACTTACGCTAGGCTATCATGGCTATCACACATATTACATCCACTGGGCATCAAAGTTCGCCACCAGTGCAAATAAACGCGCCGACAAAAGAATATAAAAAACTGAGAGCACTTCAGAAGGCACTAGGCCTGGCCAGGTCGCCCCCCCGAAAGAGCTGAAGAAGCTGAGTAGACCTCAGTTGTGTCAACGACAGATGCATCAACACTAGATTTAAGGCATCATGGTGCGCACGGCAGTCCTCTGACATCTTCATTGCATCTTTGACTTCAAGTCGGAGCTGAGCTGAAGCAAGCCTTTCCGCTTTAAGTTGAGACTGAAGAAGTCGAACTGATTGAGGCAGCGACTGCACAGAGGTTGTCTCACACCTGCTGGTGAGTAGCTTCAACTCACTGTCTTCATCAAGACAAGACCTTGGGGTCATCTCGCTGTCCTCAAATTGGTTTGGCTTACTATCTTCCCTAAAGTTCTGCCTGACGTAAGAGATACGAGTCTGAAAGAGAAACAAGGAGACACGTAACAGGTTTCACAATTATATAAGCAAATAAATGGATTTGTTCTGCATAAGGAACATGTTTTTACAACTACAATTTGAAACTGGTAGTTGTTGCAAACATCCAATCAGATGTAAACAGCAAAGCAAACAGCAGTGGAGGAAATGATGCCTATCCTAATCTATACTAGAACAAAGTATGAAGGCTTGAGAAGGATGAACTTACATTACATGTTAACACGGGCTGGACAAAGCCCTTCTCCATGTTGATGGAAGGATAATTCAATAAATTCCCCCCAAAAAATTCTTTATAAGCGTTGCCATTATTCTACATTTTGCAAAGAGTAAATATAGATCAAATAATATTGGAAGAAACAGAGGATAATGAAGCTCAGGTGCAGACTGATGATACATAATCAAATAGCAATTAATTAAGTACAACGTTACATGGCAAAAGGGAGAGAGGTACTGACAAGAGCAATGCAGAGCCCATTATTGTTTTGAGATCGTATGATCCTTTGAGCAAGGAGATTCATCTGAAATTAGTTTTCATACCAGAGAGAAGGTAAGGCACAAGAACAAATTTAGGAGTTCAAATTTTGAATTGATATCATAGACAGTACCTGACGCTGGGCTCCGAGCAGTTCTAATAGGGGTTTGGCCACTGGAGTAGGGGTAAAGTGTGGTACAATTGGGCCTGTGTTTTCTGTGGCTGCTGATCTATCTGATTTAACATGTATCACTACCTTTTCCAAATACCTAGTTTGTACTCCTTGACGACCTGCACTCACCCTCTTCCTTTTGGACACCTATTACGAAAGGACAACATCTGACTGGAAAAACATAGTGTGACGACACATGGAATAGGTACAGAAAATGGATAGGTATGGCATATACTCATATATGATGCTTAAACTAAGCAGATGGTGTAACAAAGTAGAAGTAATGCAAGAGGTCGGATGCAAAATATGTGCGACCAATACAACTTTGCAAAGTTAGAGCAAGCACCTTGATGGGTTAATAAGATAGGCCATCCTCCACCATGCCAAGTTTGATAGCCAGTGGATCGTTCCGCAATATTCCTCTCGTGCGCCCATTCTCATATTCATTTTGATAATGTTCAATATCTGACATGCATGAAAACATAAAAACAAGTGAGATTTTCTTTGTAATGCAGAAGTGATTCTAATCCAATACTGCCTCCCTGTAAACCCCTTTGTGCTATCTCTGCAATTCTTTTAAAAGATGCCATGCATGCTGTAATTTGTTGTGTGCATTAATATAATGTGGCCTACTACTCAAAATATGAGAGCTCCAGAAGTGATGACACTTCGCAGATGATAGCTTCAACATATAGTAAAGAAGAACAAGTCGACCTGACCTGATAGATTCAAAATATACTAAGGGAGAACAACTCGACCTGACCAGTCGACCGCAAGAGAAGAGTATCATCTTAAAGAAGAGCAGAAGAGCAAGCAAATTGAAGATATTACAAGTCTTTTAATACAATGTCGGTTGGCTACTCATGATGAACTAGAGCGCACAGAGAAATGCTATTCTTTCCGGTCTCTCCATATGTGGCTCACATGCATTTCGAAACTAAAGTAGGAACATTTAGCTAACCAATTAAACATCTCTCGGTTTTACTAATATCAGCAATAATATCAGATATGAATTTGTACAACTAAGCTTGTTTAGCTCGATGGGTCAAGCAGTGCTATTACGACACGAACCACGTAGGCTGATTGTGGTCATCATAAAATGGGGAAAACATAAGCATGATGAGTACAATGTTGACCGTGGCAGTGGGATGGCAGATCTGAAGCTGCAAACCGCGCAAAGGGTAGTTAGCAACCGATGTTTGCTTTGAAATAACAACTAAGATTTGGTATGGACAAGAAAGTACGGTCAACAAGTGACAAAGAAATGCAATTATGTTGTCTCTCTATATGTTGCGACATGCATTTGGAAACTCAAGTGGGACCTTTAGCTAACCAATTAAATGTGTCGGTTAACTAATATTAGTATCATATCACAATCATATTTGAACAACTAAGCTTTTGAATTCTAAGTGTTGTGTTGTTTAGCTTGAAGGGTGGAGTAATGCTAGTACGACAGAAAGCACCTACGCAGATCATAATAGAGTAGATAAAAGGGGAAAACCCTAAGCATCAAGAGAAAAATCAGGAATGTGGAACTAGCTGGACCAGTGGGTAGTGCACATGCTTTTCGAAACGAATATAGGAACATTAGGTGACCAATTAAACATTCTCTGTTTTAGTGATATGAGCATCATATCAGATTCGTATTCCAACACGTAAGCTTTGGGTTGAGGTCTTGAGGAGAAGTGCTAGCACGACAGGAAGCACCTACGATGATGGTAGTGAATATAAAGGGGGAAACCATAAGCTTTACGAGTATAATGCCCGTGCCATGGTGGATCTGAAGGTGCAAACCGGACAAAGCTACTTCACAACCAATGTTTGCTTTCAACTAGCCACTACGATTTGGTACGGGCAAGAAAAGTACAGTAAACAAATTACGATCTATTTTCCGGGTGAGATCAATAACTTAAGCACATATGGAAGAGTACCAGCTCTCTTGCGACGCCGTGTAGGCCTATGCTAATACGTTGAGGGTGCTGCTGGTGCGATGGCTGTCGGCGGCGGGGAAGAAGACTTTAGACGGCAAACGGCCGGGTCGGGGGATATATCCTGTTGCCGTGGACGAGGCGGTTGTAGGAGCGGCAATGGCAAGGTGGACGACGACGCCGATGAAGCGAGAGGAGGTGATGAAAGGATCCTGGTCCAGTGCCGTGGATGAGAGACGTCCATCTCTTGCAGTGGACGACGGGGTAGGGGTAGCGGCTCCGGCAAGGTGGAGGATGGGGTGGCGGACGGAGGAGGCTGGCCGTAGTGCGGAGGTTGTTGTGCCGCCGACGGTGTATGAATGGGGAAATGGAGGGGAGGGGGGATCTCAAACTTTGGGACGCGCTTCTCTGAAATGGGGGAAAGTTACGAACTTATCCCCCGTTTAAAATTTCGAACATTGCGTCGGTTGGGGATAGGACGGTAATCTCGCATCTCCCAAATATTTGCCGTTAACTATTTCGGGCGAGGAGAGGGTGTTTTGCCGCCCACGGTTGGCGCCCATGGCGTATGAACGGGGCTGACTGGTAGGGCGGTTGTGTCACGTCTGATGGAAGTTACACATCTGCCCCTATTTAAAATATAAGCCTACATCGATTTCAGACGAGGAGAGTTTGTTTTGCCGCCCACCGTGTATGAATGGGGAAATGGAGGAAGAGACACATGTCTTTCGGACGAGCTTGAATAAAATGTGTTTTGCCGCCCACGTTTGGCGCCCACCATGTCTGAATGGGCTCAGAGGCCGTCGTGTCACGTCTGATTGAAGTTACTAGTCTACCCCTATCGACAGCAGTGTAAATCCTGTCGATAAGGATGTCAAGTGTCAGGGGTAGACAGTAATTTCCATCTCGCAAACACTTGCTTCGGGCAGCCCACAAATTATAGTGGGTGTTTAGCCGCTTCATTCAAAACTTGGGAGAATTAGCATCCACGTTTGCCCTGGGACCTGCTAAACTAAATTCAAATCCAATTTGTATTCGATTACGAATATCCACAGATAATTATATGTTTTGTTATTTATTTCTTCAAAACCACAACAAAGATTTATTCCACCTTTATATATGATTATGATTTAGAAATGCCGTGATCTTCAAATTCAGTAGGTTGGATACACTCTGAGTCAAACAGTTATTTCATCCAATACAATATGCTCACACGAAAAATAGTTCACCTTATGTCAATCATACAAGTACTGAGGATTACCTCGCCTAAAAAATTCGGATCATTACAACACATGGACAACATAGGGGGTCTTGCAACATAATCCATTCAGAGACATGACACAACATGCAAGTACAATAATCTAATGAAAATTTCAACTGGTATCTAAGAAGAACCGGGATTATCTTGGGCTTGAGATAGCAGAAACAGCAGGACCTCCTCCATCTTCAAATGCAACATTCTTACTTCCTCCAATTCTTGGGTTGCTTGCATAATGCGTGCCGCTAATTCCGTAATTTCCAGCCTCAAGATAAAGATTACCTCATTCATGGCAGCCACACCATCTCTTTCTACCTCTAGTAGAGCCTCAAGCACTATAATATCTGTGCTCAGACTACTCTCCGGCGGTGTTGCCTCTGAACTGCTACCATCTGGTAACATGGATGGCGCACTGCTTCCACAAATAGATTCTGGGGTTGTACATTATGTCCTAGTGTGAACGGCATCCTGAAAGGTCTCCGCTGGACATCAGTAAGAGATAGTTATTGTATGATCCAGGCAGTAAGCTTACATGGTAAACGACGAACGAATTATTGCCGAGCATGGCAAACTATATTTAAATGGTTCGAAGCAGCATCAGTCGAAAAGAAATTAAAATGGTAAGATGAAACTAGGGATGTAAGTGGCAAATAAACGAAATCCGCCAGTCCCATCTAGTTAGTTTTTGCTACCTCCCTAGTTCATTTTCCTCAAAAAAATACTCTTTTGAACTATCATACCACTAGTGGACTTTAATCGGGATTAAACCGAACCCAGTTGACATCCCTAGTTGAAAGGGAGTGTACAACCGCTATATTTAAGTTGCCAAGGCATCTAAGCAGGTGAAATAATCTGAGAAAGCACTTAATAGTGTGGCCTCATATAAACTACGAAGACAGTCTTGTGATGAAGTTGAGAGGAAAAGTTAAGGACTCAAATGAAATAGGCATGCATTTCTTTACGATAGTACAACAGGCACTGCTGACATATTGTCCAACTCAGGTATAGCGTAACAAGAAATAAGCATTCGAATCAAGTAATACAACAAAGCAGACAACTGAACTATTTGTAATTCGGTAGGATTACACGTTGAGGGCACAAGCCAAGAAAGCAGCCCACTCGCATTACATTTCACATGTACTAAAACACACTGGCTTACCATATGTTGCTGTGAAGCCTAGCTGCTGTTGCAATGTTCTTTGAAGATATCATCAGCATCCCGTGGTTGCAAATCTAGTTGTTGTAGTTTATTCTGCACCATCTATTTAGGTAAAATTAATTTTAATCGCATGCACAGGTCCGAATTGATCATCAATGGTTCATCTAAACTAATGAAAGAAGGGTGTGTGCATACACGACAATACTCCCTCCGATTCTTTTTACTTTGCGTATAACTTTTTCTCAGTTTTCTTGTATTAGTCTGCGCGTTGCCGATTCCTAGCGCTGGTTTCCTTTTGTGCCTCGCCCCATCCGCCTCTGCCCTAATTAATTGGCAAATTAGTCCAGAAAAATTAAACCAATGCCCTCCTTGGTATGCGGGTCAAGAGTTATGCGGAGAGTAAATAGAATCGAAGGGAGTATATATGCTTCCCTCTATTTTTATGCTTGTTCGAGGTGCCAGCCCCAAAAGAACAAATATTTTGCTTGATGGGGTTGGCAGCTCCATAATTAATAGAAGCATCAAATTAGTCATGCAACTTGGGAAGATCAAGAACACACAAACAAGTAATGAACAAAGGCTCGGAGCAGTGATGTAATAGCTAGCATCAGAAAATGTAGGGTAAAACGAACAAAAAGCAGCAGAACCACATGCTAGTTTGCTGATGTGTAATTAAGCATAGAGAACATTAAGCAGTCTGATGGAACCAACAGGTGGCATCAGAACAAAACTAAAGCATATTAACTATATGTGCACTGGTATGTAATTTAGCACATGTAACGTGTTCACTGCCAGAAGTATGGCCCTACAAGTGCAAGCAGAATAACGCGTCTCATGAAAAACTGAATGATGCCATGAAGAAATTCAAAGGTGCGCTGCTTATGCTAGAAAAGTGAACGTAGGCGCCGGCCGTTGGATAATAGTACCTGATTCTCGGCGGCGTATGGGTATCATTGTCATACTTGATAACTAAGGATCGTCGATGGTGCTCGTGTTGCGGTTGAGTTTGGGCCGGCTGTCGCCGTCGCTGAAGCGGCTCCGGTGCTACGGTTGCGGCGCCTGTTGACATACAAGAAAGCTCATCTGTGGTAAGTGAACAGTTGCACGATAAAGAGAAAAACCGAAGGAGTACAAATCGAAATAACCTGATGAGGCTGTGGCGTCAGTAAAGCAGGGCCGGTGGAGTTGAATATGGCGTCCGTGGAGCGGGTCCGGTGTAGTGGACGAAGGCTTCGGCGGGCGCGTTGTACAGTGCTTTCGGTGAGGCGGATATGTTGCGGCGGACGAGGGCTTGTATGAAGGGCCAGCGAAGGGGCGGACGAGGGAGTCAGTGAAGGGCCTACACTGTGGTGGACGAGGGCTCCGGTTAAGCAGATCCGGTGCGGTGGACCATGATGGCGGTCAAGGAGATCTGGAGCGGTGGACAAGCCAGTCGCTGAAGCGGCTCCAGTGAAGTGGTGAGTTGGCAGTTGGGGGTTCCAAGGTGCGGAAGGTAGATCCGGCGGGGTGTGAGGTCCACCGCTGTGGCGGAGGACTAGATTCGGCGGCTTTCCATGGTTGGGGGGAGGGAGGGTCGGGGGGGGGGGGGGAAGAGGAGGGGTTCTGGGGAAGAATGTTGGGGGCAAAGAGGCGAAAACAATGGAGTTACCAAAGCAGCCCTTTTCCGTTCATGTGGCAGGGGTAAAACAAGAATATCGCAGGGCTAAACTTTTGGGCGCGTGATATTTCGATGTGAGCGGGAAGTTTGAATGCTTTTGGCGCCTAAAATTATAAGTATTCTGCTCTCGTACGGCCGACTATGATATCATGGCCGTCAATTTGTTTGTTTTGGACACAAAAAATGTGCAAGTTTTGAAAATCAATGTCTCCAACTCGAAACTTAGATTGTCCATGCAATTCAAATATGGATCATTGAGCTACTACAAGCAAATACCATCATACGGTCCAATTCAAATGAAATTCCAAATGTGTTTATCCTAAATATGATGACAAAAGCAAAAATGTGTATGTGTATGAATAAAGTGGATGATTATAAAGTTTGAACATGCCCGTATGTGTATATCTCTAGGTTTGATATATGAATTTGAAATCACGAAATCCCGGCTTAAAAAATGTACCTCAGTTTAAATGAATTAGAAAAGCTAATGATGGAGTCGAATTCCAAAATTCCAATCTTAGGTTTGTAATTCTGGTACATCAAGGTATATCACGCATGTTCAAAAGTATCGTTATCTCATAGTACAAACTGTGAAACAAATTGATCAACCATGAGTGCGCAATATCTCAATTACGCTAAAGTCCCTCAAATATAGACACCTCACTCTTTATCTGAAGTCAACCCCCCCACCACACACACACACACACAGAGAGAGAGAGAGAGAGAGAGAGAGAAGTTGTTCTCTCCCCCAAACACCAACACACGAGCACATTAACACCCCTCTCTCTTGTAAAGTTCAGACCCCAACATAGGTCTCTATCACTTTGTCTCTCGGGCATGCACACATCTCTTCCCTCACTCTCTAGGTCTCCCTCTAGCTCTCTTACCCAAGCACACGCACTATGTAGAGTGTATATTTCCCATACACACAAAACGTAACGTCTATCTCCCTAGTTATGTGGTTCTCGCGCACTCACCTCACACACCACCCCCACTGCAAACAAGCACACTTTGTCTTCTTGTGCACCACTCTCCTCTTTCTATCTCTCCCACATGCGGACCCGCCCCAGCTCTTTCCCTGTATAGATATATGTCGTGACTCTTTGCATAGCTCCCTAATGTATAATCGTTCTCGATTTCGCACATTGTTCTCTACACCATCTATTCTAGATCTCTCATGAAGTCCCTATCACACACACACGATGACTTGCTTCCCTTGCGTCTCCGTTCATAGGCCAATTTCGGACAACATCAACATTGTCTCCCTATCTATAGGCCATTTATGGACACAAACGACCCCTCTTGCCCCCTCTCTTCCTCTCTCTCTCTCTCTCTCCGTCACTAGCTCTCTCTTTCTCTCGCTCTCACACCCCTCTCCCACACACATACACTCAATGTCTCTTCCAAATAGTCTGCTCCCCCCGCCCGCACCCGTGCTATCTCGCTACTACACATGTCCCACCATCCCCCTTCCCTTATACTAGGTTTACATCATCAGTGGTCTCTCTACTCCACATACACTCCCTGCCTCTCACACACAAACGCGTGCACAAACACACACAGACACGCACAAACACCCATTTACCTGGATCCTCATCTCTCCTCATGTCCGCATGTGTATCTCACACACTCACTCTCTAATTATGTATATGTGTCTCCACGTTAGACAACACAAAGCCCCATGTACATGTCTCTCTCTATCCTCCACACACATAGACACAAAGAATCTGTTATCATTGCCTCAGTCTCTAACATATCACACATGCACTCTCTCTCTCTCTCTCTCTCTCTCTCTCTCTCTCTCTCTTTCTCTCTCTCATAAACACGCTCAACAAGGGTTTCCCCGTGAATAACTTACGTCTATTCATGAACAGTCGTGGCAGTACGGCGAACACGAGACATGAAAAAGAATAAATCTACACGTGCTTAGACCACCTAGTATGACTACTAGGACTAGAGCAAGCCAAAAAGCGCGCCGCCGTCACCTCATCCTTGTCGGCGACGGGAAGATCTTCGTTTTACACAGTCGAGAAGTCATTGTTCTAAGGCCCCACATGCCGAGGCGTTGAATAGAATGTAGATGCTAGTTTACGGAAGCAAGTATCGATAATACGTTTGTATCTCCATACTTATTTTTCTTCTCTTATAAAAAACCAAGTTGATGATGATGGTACGTGTGCCATCTTGCAATATAGACTGTCCGATCTATATCTGACGGATGGAAATTAAACTAAAAGATACCCGCACCCCTCTCCACATTTGCAGACAAGGCCTTCCCTCGTTCATCCCTATCTCCAACAAACCTCATTGTTGAGCAATTAATAAAGGAAGCCTCTGGAACAAACTGGCGTGGTGACCACTGCCGGCGTCGTCAATCCGCATGCCTTCGCTCAGTCCGACCACCAACCACCACCGCACCCCACTCCTCTTCACCTTATCTCATATTTCTCGAGATATCATTAGTTTTTACACATGGGATTACTCCCGCAAGGGTCAATCACAACAAGTGTTTTATAAAAAAAATGCATCTTGATGTTCCATGCAATGCATGGATCTTGCTAGTACTCCTACACAAGACTAAGTTGGTGATGCTGGTGTGTCTGCCATCTGTCGTTTCTGACCATTAGATCTACATCTAACGATTGTTAGGTAAGTTGTTGCCTTTTCTCACCAACATCCCACTTGTCTACCAATTTGCAGAAAAACCCATAATTAGTATCTTAAAACCAACCACATCCCTCCCTGACCTCACCAAAACAGCCCAAGGAATATATTCTAACTGAAACATAATATATCTCTAGTGACATATGTATATCAAAATTAGAGTGTTTTGTACCAAGTTCGTGAATAAGTATTATTCTAATTATGATTCGTTGCAACGGACATGAACATTGCTAGTATTTCCAACCATGCATTTCTTTTCCTAGTATTCCATAGTTTCGAGTTTTCCATCAAGATATTAGTCACTCATGGTTGATATTTACTTTCAATCATGTACACATATGCACTATGTAACTAGCCTTGCTTATTGGCTTCCAAAGCTTAACTTTCACTCCTACTTACAATATGTAGAGTATTTAACAAAAAACTACCACTTTCAACCAGCCCTAGGAGGAATCTGTTGTACAAAAAATAGCAAAAACATACCCAAAATTTCTTAATCCATGCCAAAAACTACCTAGTACTCCTACCGATTAGGTTCGTTTTAACCCATTTATGACAGGGTTGGCCCACGTGTCCGTGCTGACGAGGCAGCTTAAACCAACACATTTTGTTTGACCGTTGACACGAGGGACCCACATCTAACCTTCTATCCTGTTATTCCCCCTCAAATCATTATTTTTCCTTGAACATTACTTCAAACAGTACTGATGCGTGTTCGTTGGTGGCGCCGGTGATGAGTGAGTTGGCCGCCGCTCCGCCGGACGGGCCGGACACCGTGCTGGCCTTCGCACGGGTTGGCAGGCTGGCCCGAGCGTGACTCACGAGCGAGCAAGCTGCCGCGCTGGCCTTCGCTCGAGCCAGATGGCTGGCCTTAGCGCGGCGCACGCGAGCAAGCCGCCGCGCTGCCGTGCCAATCTAGCTAGCAAACCTTGCAGACAAGCAGCTGGACAGAGCTATCTTGGCTAGCAAGCGGCCGCGAGCGCTGGACGGAGCTGGCATCCGGGCTGCCGCAACATGGGCTCCGCACGGCCGACAGTTTTGACCTCGCCTTCTGCCGGCGGCGGTAGCTGCGTCCCATGGCCGAGGATGACTAGGTGGACGGGCCGGAGGTAGGAGGTCACTCGAGGATTTTTGTTGGTAAGAGCATGTACAATGGTTGATAAGGTAGTCTTATCTTAAGTCTGCCACGTATGCAAGTGGTAGTAGTTTCTTGGCATTTTAGTGGTTTCTTGCATTATTAGAGCAAGTACAATAGAGTTGAGTCAGCGGGCTATAAGAAATAAACTACTACTACATGTTGGCTATAAGATAGGCTGTAGATGACATGGCACTGGCTTATAGCCAGCAGCTGGCTATACTATTAACCATGCTCTTAGGGGTTTATTGTAAGGAACAATGTGCGTACTACTAGCGACAAAAGGTGATTCTAGGTTCCGTTGTACTCCAACGAGTACTACTAGTGGTCGCGGGAGTGTATACCTCATTTTGTGGGTTCGATCCCGACCGAACGCACGGCGGCCTTTTTAAAAAAATAGTATACTACTACACTTCGCTGCGAGCCAATATTTTAAACGGGTAGTTTGAGTTTTGAAGTCAAACGGACGTGCGGCCCCATAATCTGGGTGCACTGGATAGCCTAGCCACGCGAACGGGTTTTCCTTCCCAGCATCCCGTGGCTCGCGTGCTCGCCCTAGCCGCACCTCGCTTCCAGCTTCCAGCTAGTAGCATATTTAAACTAGTGCCTCCCAATTAAGCCTGAGGAGCCGGAAAAGCCTGGCAGGGCATTGGGAACTGTGCAATATGGATCTGTACGTAAAGTGCTCTACTACTACTCTGTAGCTTGTGGCGTTGCATGCATGGACTTCACTCCATTATCGGCTCTACTATAAAAGAAATTCCTCTTGACGTGTTTTTTTTGAAACAGAGGCAAAAGCTTTGCTTCATCTCATTCATAAAGAAGGAACTACTAACAAAGTTCGACGAGATCCATTACACCTCCACAAATGGAAGCGAAAAGCCTAGTCTCGCTGTATCAAATAACTCAAATGTTCTGCCCCCGCAGTAACCGTCGCTGATAAACAGGCTGCTAGTGTGTGCGTGAGAGGAGCGGCTGAGTAGGCCAGCTACGTGAGAGGAGCGGCTGAATAGAGCATCGAGAGTACCCACTAGGCCACTACGCAGGTGTACTTCCCCTGCATTGATAGTACAGCGATGGTTCTAGAGAACAGTAGTACCCTGCACTTCCAACTGTAGCTCCTTGGCCCTGAGATTCAAGAGTTCAAAAATGGTGCACTATACAAGACTAGACTAGAAGTATAGTACTCCCTCCTTTCCGGTTTATAGGGCTCATCTCAAAATTTTAGTTTTCCCATTTTATAAGGCTCAATTTGGTTGTTTCCCATCACATGTTCAGATTCCAAGGTGCAATAAATCATTGCATGCAAGTATTAAGAGAAAATTGACCAATGAATGTAATTTATGCATGCATGCATTGCAATTAATGCATTGGTAAACATACTTTTTTGAGGAAAACAAGAGCATTAATTGGGTGCTTTTTTGAGGAGTAGTTGAGAAAAGTAGTACTAGTACCGCTACAGTACGAGTACGTACTCCTCCGTCACATAATGTACGACGTTTTTTGACACTTGTTGGCGTGTACAAAAAATGGCAAAAACATACCCAAAATTTCTTAATCCACGCCAAAAACTACTACCTAGTGCCAAAAATTTCTTACTAGTGCTATTATTTACAGTATAATGCAATCCCATAACGTTCCATAATCCTAGTACTAGTACTCCATGGTACCAAAAACTACTACCTAGTGCCAAAAATTTCTTACTAGTGCTATTATTTACTAGTGCTATTATTTAGAGTAGTAAATAATAGCCTCACCCCTTCGCTGAGGAATGATCTACAGTTGGAAGGGACGAGGCCCTGCGGTTTCTACGCTCTTATCTCCTCCTCGCCAGTTCCCCTCCCCCGAAGAGAAGGCAGTTCGTCGCTGCTCCCATGGATTCACCAGGCGGTTCTCCTCCTCGTCGGGGCTGGGAGACCTTGGACAACGATTCTCTGGGAGAAATCGCACGCCACTCCGACGTCCTCACCGACGCAAGACTCGGTGCTTCCTGCACCAACTTTTTCAAGATGCTGCTTAAACAGGCTTGGGAAAAGGCCATGCTTGTTGGTCTTCCATGCGTCCTCGAGGAGAAGGTTCTTCTATGGGACAATTCTTCGAACAGTCCACCGCTCCCTGGCCATGGTTGCACGTTGACTCCACTAGAGTTGACGACGTTGAGAGGTAGTCGGATTTTGTCCGATGAGCAGGCCAGTAATGGAGTTTGATCATGTAGTACTTAGTTATTCCATTTCCATCCCGTAATTTCTCCGCTGCCCACCGTCTTATATATAGGTCTAGGTCGGTGCCAAGGAAGATTGGCTTGCATACCTCCGGCCGGATACCACCATGATTTTGCACAACATCCACAACAGTGCGGCCGTTCCGATAGACCCCTTCTCCACCATTGGGATCGGCCTTCCGGACTGGCTGGGCAAGAATACGTATGATGATGCCTACATGAGATTGAAGAAGATAGCAATTGCGGACCAGCCGACAAAGCGATGCGGCTATGATGATTACTATCTCATCGCGGTGTTCGACATAAGGATTGCCATCAATGCAGGAAGCAGTAACGGCAGAGGCTGGCGCATGTTGGCGGCGGCAGATTTGTACCCCTACACGTTCGAAGACGCCGTGCGCCATCTAGGCTGCATCTTCGCGGTGACAAGCCAGGGGACTTGTTTCATCTGGTTGACATCCTACGGTACGGGAGATTACAAACGGAATGCACAAACCATCATTTGCATCCCTAACGGTACTCCATTATTTTGCAGGGACCAGTCATCCCCCGATCAAAATAAGATCGCCGATCCTGGATGTGCATTTGCATCCGTGATTCGGTCTAACCTGGAACCTTGTAGCTGACTTTGGCATATTGGGATCAACTATCTTAGCAGTCGTTACCCATGGTACCACTGATGTGCAACATGGTCACATAATCTACCACGATCGGACCGTCACCATCTACCCAGGTATTCCATTTTTAACCCTCTCGCCTTCTCTTTCTTTGTTGTACTAGTAGTATACTTTGTAGTACTAGTAGGAGTACTTTTTACCTTGGAGGACGCGTATAGCTAGCTAGGCCCTTGAAGACTTTAACCCACTAGCTGCCACCATTTTTGTTTTTCCATGTCTTACTATCTCATCCATGTAGCCAAGAGTGGCTATATATAATAAGCCGGTTATTTTACTTCCTCTATACCGGAGTACTACTATTTGCTACACAGTATTACTGACCGCCACATTTGAGCACAACATTATTATGCATGGACCTTGACTATGTACGTCACCATGTGTCCAGATCTGGGATGCCGCGTGTACCAGATGAACAGCGCCGAGTTTGACCCCCGTGATGCTACGTGGGTGCCGAGGAACACTCTTGGAGAGTACTCACTTTTCATCGGGGACAACTACCCCATTGTGAAGCGGATGCCACCTTCCGTGCACGATACGGAAGGCCTGCCGTTCATGAAGCATGGTTGTGTCTTCAGTGCGCACCGCCGGATGAACGACATGCTGGGACACGCTATCCCTGATTTATGCCGCTTCAGCTTGGATGAGTCTCCATCGTGTGGAACCGGACTAGAAAGCTGCGACAATGATTCCCGTTGCCCACCGCTATGGATCGTGCCATCCATGAAGAACACCTGGGACTGGAACCTGGAGGAGGACATGTAGCCCATCTATAACGTGTAAGTGGAGTACGTAATTGTGAACGGTAGTGCTGTGAATATATGTAGACTAGTCGTGCACAAATTTATCACATGAGTTGGAGATGAACTTGTGTGGCATACTTGCATTTGTCCTTTAGAATTTATTACTAGTAAATTGTTGGGGAACGTTGCAGAAAACAAAAAATTTCCTACGGTTTCACCAAGATCCATCTATGAGTTCATCTAGCAACGAGTGATCGGATGCATCTACATACCTTTGCAGATCGCGAGCGGAAGCATTCAAAAGAACGGGGATGAGGTAGTCGTACACGACGTGATCCAAATCACCGGAGATCCTAGCACCGAACGGACGGCAGCTCCTCGTTCAACACACGTACGGTCAGCGTGACGTCTCCTCCTTGATCCAGCAAGGGGGAAGGAGAGGTTGATGAAGATCCAGCAGCACGACGACGTGGTGGTGGATGCAGGGCGTCACAGCAGCAGGGCTTCGCCGAGTACTGCGAGAGGAAGAGGTGTAGCAGGGAGAGGGGGAGGCGCCAGGGGCAAGGGTGCTGCTGCCCCTCCATCCCCCCTTTTATATAGGCCCCCTGGGGGGGCGCCGGCCCCTGGAGATCCCATCTCCAGAGGGGGCGGCGGCAAAGGGGGGTGGAGTGCCCCCCAAGGCAAGTGGGCGCCCCCACCCTAGGGTTCCAACCCTAGGTGCAGGGGGTGGGCCTTGGGGGGCGCACCAGCCCACTAAGGGCTGGTACCCCTTCCCACTTCAGCCCATGGGGCCCTCCGGGATGGGTGGCCCCACCCGGTGGACCCCCAGGACCCATCTGGTGGTCCCGGTACAATACCGGTGACCCCCAAATCACTCCCGATGGCCAAAACTATACTTCCTATATATAATTCTTTACCTCTGGACCAATCCGGAACTCCTCGTGACGTCCTGGATCTCATCCGGGACTCCGAACAACATTCGGGTTACTGCATATACATATGTTCACAACCCTAGCGTCACCGAACCTTAAGTGTGTAGACCCTACGAGTTCGGGAGACAGACAGACATGACCGAGACGGCTCTCGGGCAATAACCAACAGCGGGATCTGGATACCCATGTTGGCTCCCACATGCTCCATGATGATCTCATCGGATGAACCACGATGTCGAGGATTCAATTAATCCCGTATACGGTTCCCTTTGTCAGTCGGTATTTTACTTGCCGGAGATTCGATCGTCGGTATCCCAATACCTTGTTCAATCTTGTTACCGGCAAGTCACTTTACTCGTACCGTAATGCATGATCCCGTGATCAAAACACTTTGATCACATTGAGCTCATTATGATGATGCATTACTGAGTGGGCCCGGTGATACCTCTCCGTCAAGCGGAGTGACAAATCCCTGTCTCGATCCGTGTCAACCCAACAGACACTTTTGGAGATACCCGTAGTATACCTTTATAGTCACCCAGTTATGTTGTGACGTTTGGCACACCCAAAGCACTCCTACGGTATCCGGGAGTTACACGATCTCATGGTCTAAGGAAAGGATACTTGACATTGGAAAACTCTAGCAAACGAACTATGCGATCTTATGCTATGTTTAGGATTGGGTCTCGTCCATCACATCATTCTCCTAATGATGTGATCTCGTCATCATTGACATCCAATGCCCATAGTCAGGAAACCATGACTATATATTGATCAACGAGCTAGTCAACTAGAGGCTTACTAGGGACATGTTGTTGTCTGTTATTCACACATGTATTACGATTTCCGGATAACACAATTATAGCACGAATAAAGACAATTATCATGAACAAGGAAATATAATAATAATGCTTTTATTATTGCCTCTAGGGCATATTTCCAACAGTCTCCCACTTGCACTAGAGTCAATAATCTAGTTACGTTGTGATGAATCGAACACCCATAGAGTTCTGGTGCTGATCGTGTTTTGCCTTAGGGAGAGGTTTAGTCAACGGATCTGCGACATTTAGATCCGTGTGCCCTTTACAAATTTCTATGTCTCCATCTTGAACATTTTCATGAATGGAGTTGAAGCGACGCTTGATGTGCCTGGTCTTCTTGCGAAACCTGGCCTCCTTGGCAAGTGCAATAGCTCCAGTGTTGTCACAGAAGAGTTTGATTGGCCCCGACGCATTGGGTACGACTCCGAGGTCGGTGATGAACTCCTTCACCCAAATTGCTTCATGTGCTGCCTCTGAGGCTGCCATGTACTCCGCTTCACATGTAGATCCCGCCACGACGCTCTGCTTGCAACTGCACCAGCTTACTGCCCCACCATTCAAAATATACACGTATCCGGTTTGTGACTTAGAGTCATCCAGATCTGTGTCGAAGATAGCGTCGACGTAACCCTTTACGACAAGCTCTTAGTCACCTCCATAAACGAGAAACATTTCCTTAGTCCTTTTCAGGTACTTCAGGACATTCTTGACCGCTGTCCAGTGTTCCTTGCCGGGATTACTTTGGTACCTTCCTACCAAACTTACGGCAAGGTTTACATCAGGTCTGTAGACAGCATGGCATACATAATAGAACCTATGGCTGAGGCATAGGGGATGACACTCATCTCTTCTATATCTTCTGCCGTGGTCGGACATTGAGCTGAGCTCAATTTCACACCTTGTAACACAGGTAAGAACCCCTTCTTAGATTGATCCATATTGAACTTCTTCAATATCTTATCAAGGTATGTGCTTTGTGAAAGACCTATGAGGCGTCTTGATCTATATCTATAGATCTTGATGCTTAATATATAAGCAGCTTCTCCAAGGTCCTTCAGTGAAAAACTCTTATTCAAGTAGGCCTTAATGCTGTCCAAGAGTTCTATATCATTTCCCATCAAAAGTATGTCATCTACATATAGTATGAGAAATGCTACAGAGCTCCCACTCACTTTCTTGTAAACGCAGGCTTCTCCATAAGTCTGCGTAAATCCAAACGCTTTGATCATCTCATCAAAGCGAATGTTCCAACTCCGAGATGCTTGCACCAGCCCATAAATCGAGCGTTGGAGCTTGCACACCTTGTCAGCATTCTTAGGATCGACAAAACCTTCCGGCTGCATCATATACAATTCTTCCTTAAGGAAACCATTAAGGAATGTCGTTTTGACGTCCATTTGCCATATTTCATAATCGTAGAATGCGGCAATTGCTAACATGATTCGGACGGACTTTAGCTTCGCTACCGGTGAGAAAGTCTCATCGTACTCAACCCCTTGAACTTGTCGATAACCCTTAGCGACAAGCCGAGCTTTATAGATGGTCACATTACCATCCGCGTCTGTCTTCTTCTTAAAGATCCATTTATTTTCTATGGCTCGCCGCTCTACGGGCAAGTCAGTCAAAGTCCATACTTCGTTTTCATACATGGATCCTATCTCGGATTTCATGGCTTCTAGCCATTTGTCGGAATCCGGGCCCGCCATTGCTTCCTCATAGTTCGAAGGCTCACCGTTGTCTAACAACATGATTTCCAAGACAGGGTTGCCGTACCACTCTGGTGCGGAACGTGTCCTTGTGGACCTTCAAATTTCAGTAGGAGCTTGATTAGAAGTATCTTGATCATCATCATTAATTTCCTCTCTAGTCGGTGCAGGCACCTCAGGAACGTTTTCTTGAGTTTCGCCATTTTCGGTTCAAGAGGTAACACTTCATCAAGTTCTACTTTCCTCCCACTTACTTCTTTCGAGAGAAACTCTTTCTCTAGAAAGGATCCATTCTTGGCAACAAAGATCTTGCCTTCGGATCTGAGGTAGAAGGTATACCCAATAGTTTCTTTAGGGTATCCTATGAAGACGCATTTTTCCGACTTGGGTTCGAGCTTTTCAGGTTGAAGTTTCTTGACATAAGCATCTCATCCCCAAACTTTTAGAAATGACAGCTTAGGTTTCTTCCCAAACCATAATTCATACGGTGTCATCTCAACGGATTTCGACGGAGCCCTATTTAAAGTGAATGCGGCAGTCTCTAAAGCATAGCCCCAAAAAGATAGCGGTAAATCGGTAAGAGGCATCATAGATCGCACCATATCTAATAGAGTGCGATTACGACGTTCGGACACACCATTACGCTGAGGTGTTCCAGGCGGCGTGAGCTGTGAAACTATTCCACATTTTCTTAAGTGTGTGCCAAATTCGTGACTCAAGTATTCTCCTCCATGATCTGATCGTAGAAACATGATTTTTCTGTCACGTTGATTTTCAACCTCACTTTGAAATTCCTTGAACTTTTCAAAGGTCTCAGACTTGTGTTTCTTGAAGTAGATATACCCATATCTACTCAGGTCATCAGTGAGGGTGAGAACATAACGATAGCCACCGCGAGCCTCAACACTCATTGGACCGCACACATCGGTATGTATGATTTCCAATAAGTTGGTTGCTCGCTCCATTGTTCCTGAGAACGGAGTCTTGGTCATTTTACCCATGAGGCATGGTTCGCACGTGTCAAATGATTCATAATCAAGAGACTCTAAAAGTCCATCTACATGGAGCTTCTTCATGCGTTTGACACCTATGTGACCAAGGCGGCAGTGCCACAAATATGTGGGACTATTGTTATCAACTTTAACTCTTTTGGTATTCACACTATGAATATGTGTATCATCACGCACGAGATTCATTAAGAATAAACCATTAACCATCGGAGCATGACCATAAAACATATCTCTCATATAAATAGAACAACCATTATTCTCGGATTTAAATGAGTAGCCATCTCGAATTAAACGAGATCCAGACACAATGTTCATGCTCAAACTTGGCACTAAATAACAATTATTGAGGTTTAAAACTAATCCCGTAGGTAAATGTAGAGGTAGCGTGCCGACGACGATCACATCGACCTTGGAACCATTCCCGACGCGCATCGTCACCTCGTCCTTCGCCAGTCTCCGTTTATTTCGCAGCTCCTGCTTTGAGTTACAAATGTGAGCAACTTCACCGGTATCAAATACCCAAGAGCTACTACGAGTACTGGTAAGGTACACATCAATTACATGTATATCACATATACCTTTTGTTTTGCCGGCCTTCTTGTCCGCTAAGTATTTGGGGCAGTTCCGCTTCCAGTGACCACTTCCCTTGCAATAAAAACACTCAGTCTCGGGCTTGGGTCCATTCTTTGGCTTCTTCCCGGCAACTTGCTTACCGGGCGCGGCAACTTCCATGCCGTCCTTCTTGAAGTTCTTTTTACCCTTGCCCTTCTTGAACTTAGTGGTTTTATTCACCATCAACACTTGATGTTCCTTCTTGATTTCTACCTCTGCTGATTTCAGCATAGCATATACCTCAGGAATGGTCTTTACCATCCCCTGCATGTTGTAGTTCATCACAAAGCTCTTGTAGCTAGGTGGAAGCGACTGGAGGATTCTATCAATGACCGCTTCATCCGGGAGATTAACTTCCAGTTGAGTCAAGCGGTTGTGCAACCCAGACATCTTGAGTATGTGTTCACTGACAGAGCTATTTTCCTCCATCTTACAGCTAAAGAATTTGTCGGAGACTTCATATCTCTCGACCCGGGCATGAGCTTGGAAAACCATTTTCAGCTCTTCGAACATCTCATATGCTCCATGTCTCTCAAAACGCTTTTGGAGCCCCGGCTCTAAGCTGTAAAGCATGCCGCACTGAACGAGGGAGTAATCATCGGAACGTGACTGCCAAGCGTTCATAACGTCTTGTTCTGCAGGGAGAACAGGTGCGTCACCCAGCGGTGCTCGTAGGACATAATCTTTCTTGGCAGCTATGAGGATGATCCTCAGGTTCCGGACCCAGTCCGTATAGTTGCTGCCATCGTCTTTCAGCTTGGTTTTCTCTAGGAACGCATTGAAGTTGAGGACTATGTTGGCCATTTGATCTACAAGACATATTGTAAATATTTTAGACTAAGTTCATGATAATAAAGTTCATCTAATCAAATTATTTAATGAACTCCCACTTAGATAGACATCCCTCTTCTAGTCATCTAAGTATAACATGATCCGAGTCAACTAGGCCGTGTCCGATCATCACGTGAGACGGACTAGTCAACATTGGTGAACATCTTCGTGTTGATCGTATCTTCTATACGACTCATGCTCGACCTTTCGGTCTTCTGTGTTCCGAGGCCATGTCTGTACATGCTAGGCACGTCAAGTCAACCTAAGTGTTTGCATGTGTAAATCTATCTTACACCCATTGTATGTGAATGTTAGAATCTATCACACCCGATCATCACGTGGTGCTTCGAAACAACGAACTGTCGCAACGGTGCACAGTTAGGGGGAACACTTCTTGAAATTATTATGAGGGATCATCTTATTTACTACCGTTGTTCTAAGTAAACAATATGCAAAACATGATAAACATCACATGCAATCAAATAATAAACGTGACATGATATGGCCAATATCACATAGCTCCTTTTGATCTCCATCTTGGGGCTCCATGATCATCTTGTCACCGGCTTGACACCATGATCTCCATCATCATGATCTCCATCATCGTGTCTCCATGAAGTTGCTCGCCAACTATTACTTCTACTACTATGGCTAACGCGTTTAGCAATAAAGTAAAGTAATTTACATGGCGTTTCTCAATGACACTGAGGTCATACAAAAATAAAGACAACTCCTATGGCTCCTGCCGGTTGTCATACTCATCGACATGCAAGTCGTGATTCCTATTACAATAGCATGAACATCTCATACATCACATATAGATCATTCATCATTCATCACAACTTTGGCCATATCATATCACAAAGCACTTGCTGCAAAAACAAGTTAGACGTCCTCTAGTTGTTGTTGCAAGTTTTACGTGGCTGAATTAGGGTTCTAGCAAGAACGTTTTCTTACCTACGTAAAAGCCACAACGTGATCTGTCAACTTCTATTTACCCTTCATAAGGACCCTTTTCATCGAATCCGCTCCAACTAAAGTGGGAGAGACAGACACCCGCCAGCCACCTTATGCAACTAGTGCATGTTAGTCGGTGGAACCGGTCTCACGTAAGCGTACGTGTAAGGTTGGTCCGGGCCGCTTCATCCCACAATACCGCTGAAGCAAGATAAGACTAGTAGCGGCAAGAAAGTTGACAACATCTACGCCCACAACAAATTGTGTTCTACTCGTGCAATAGAGAACTACGCATAGACCTAGCTCATGGTGCCACTGTTGGGGAACGTTGCAGAAAACAAAAATTTTCCTACGGTTTCACCAAGATCCATCTATGAGTTCATCTAGCAACGAGTGATCGGATGCATCTACATACCTTTGCAGATCGCGAGCGGAAGCGTTCAAAAGAACGGGGATGAGGTAGTCGTACACGACGTGATCCAAATCACCGGAGATCCTAGCACCGAACGGACGGCACCTCCGCGTTCAACACACGTACGGTCAGCGTGACGTCTCCTCCTTCTTGATCCAGCAAGGGGGAAGGAGAGGTTGATGAAGATCCAGCAGCACGACGGCGTGGTGGTAGATGCAGGGCGTCACAGCAGCAGGGCTTCGCCGAGTACTGCGAGAGGAAGAGGTGTAGCAGGGAGAGAGGGAGGCGCCAGGGGCAAGGGTGCTGCTGCCCCTCCCTACCCCCTTTATATAGGCCCCCTAGGGGGGCGCCGGCCCCTGGAGATCCCATCTCCAGAGGGGGCGGCGGCCAAGGGGGGTGGAGTGCCCCCCAAGGCAAGTGGGCGCCCCCCCACCCTAGGGTTCCAACCCTAGGCGCAGGGGGTGGGCCTTGGGGGGCGCACCAGCCCACTAAGGGCTGGTCCCCCTTCCCACTTAAGCCCATAGGGACCTCCGGGATGGGTGGCCCCACCCGGTGGACCCCCGGGACCCATCTGGTGGTCCCGGTACAATACCGGTGACCCCCAGATCACTCCCGATGGCCGAAACTGTACTTCCTATATATAATTCTTTACCTCCGGACCAATCCGGAACTCCTCGTGACGCCCGGGATCTCATCCGGGACTCCGAACAACATTCGGGTTACTGCATATACATATCTTCACAACCCTAGCGTCACCGAACCTTAAGTGTGTAGACCCTACGGGTTCGGGAGACAGTCAGACATGACCAAGACGGCTCTCGGGCAATAACCAACAGCGGGATCTAGATACCCATGTTGGCTCCCACATGCTCCACGATGATCTCATCGGATGAACCACGATGTCGAGGATTAAATTAATCCCGTATACGATTCCCTTTGTCAATCGGTATTTTACTTGCCCGAGATTCGATCGTCGGTATCCCAATACCTTGTTCAATCTCGTTACCGGCAAGTCACTTTACTCGTACCGTAATGCATGATCCCGTGATCAAAACACTTTGATCACATTGAGCTCATTATGATGATGCATTACTGAGTGGGCCCGGTGATACCTCTCCGTCAAGCGGAGTGACAAATCCCAGTCTCGATCCGTGTCAACCCAACAGACACTTTCGGAGATACCCGTAGTATACCTTTATAGTCACCCAGTTACGTTGTGACGTTTGGCACACCCAAAGCACTCCTACGGTATCCGGGAGTTACACGATCTCATGGTCTAAGGAAAGGATACTTGACATTGGAAAACTCTAGCAAACAAACTATGCGATCTTATGCTATGTTTAGGATTGGGTCTCGTCCATCACATCATTCTCCTAATGATGTGATCTCGTTATCATTCACATCCAATGCCCATAGTCAGGAAACCATGACTATCTATTGATCAACGAGCTAGTCAACTAGAGGCTTACTAGGGACATGTTGTTGTCTGTTATTCACACATGTATTACGATTTCCGGATAACACAATTATAGCACGAATAAAGACAATTATCATGAACAAGGAAATATAATAATAATGCTTTTATTATTTCCTCTAGGGCATATTTCCAACATAAATGTGTTATGTCTACGTGCAACTTGTGTGGTTGTTGCACGGGCTCCAACACGCTCTTTGAGAAAAAAAGGTGGCACAGCTTTGGATATACGTGACGTGGCGGCATCATACAGTAGCATCGTTCGCTATAGTTGTACTAGTACACTCCTACTAGGAAGAAAACTCCTATAAAACCTTGTGCTTGGCTCTTTGCCTCTTCGGGAGGTTCTACAGTTTGTACTCGTGTGAACCTTGCACTTGGCTCTTCGCCTCTTCGAAAGGTCCAACAATGATGATACTACAGTACAATATGCTTCTGGCAATCTGACACCGATTGAACTGCTGCACGTCCACCGCGAGGGCGAGGGCGAGGGAGAGGGAGAGGGAGCTGTAGTCAAAACCCTCCCCTCGTCCTGCGAACCACCGCGCGCGTGGGCGAGGGAGAGGCGTAGTAAGCAAGCTTCTCCTCGTTTAGCGAGTTGACGGGACACATCAAAGCAGTACTAGTACTAGTAGTAGTAGTCCATACTGCGTCCTTTCCGATTAATATGGCTTAATTTGAAACGAGAAAAATACACTGGTGGTCAACGTATGTAACAATACGCTCTTTACGGTCACTATATATAGTTTTGCGACGATTAGGGCATGTACAATGGTTGATAAGATAGTCTTATCTTAAGTCTTGCATGTAGTTTGGAGATGACAAAAAACATGTCTATAATGGGTCATCTCTTAGCCTTATCTCCAATAACTAGCTATTCCTAAAAACGTGGTGATACAGATTGTGCTAAGAGATTATCTCTTGTCTTCTCTTAAATAAGAGAAGACAAGCCTTTTCGTATCATTTCTCTCTCCTCCACCTCATCATTTATCCTACGTGGTAGTCCTAAGATAGAACCATTGCACATGCCCTTATGCGATCACTAGCTCATCATAGAGCATCGTATTGCACCCTACTGACCGGCCACATAGTCGACGTGGCACTTTGTTAACTGGTTAAATTGTCATCTGGTTTCTAGGTCCCACCTGTCAGTTGGCAGAGCAAATAAATCAGTTAAACAAAACTTTACGCAGGCGCGACATGAGTCCAACCCTTGCGTGCGAACCGCCCTAGCTGTGTATGTGAGTGCATGCATGTGTCCTCCCTCGGTCTTCCAACAAAGAGCGTACTACATGATATACATCTACACTTCCAATGCATTTAGCCTTTAATCTACTAAATCGATATTGATTGACTAATGCACCAACTTGTGCTTTAGGTATAGGCTACATGTCTATCCTTAATTACATCATGCAACGGCCTTCATTTAATCTTCTTATCTCAATGGTCGCATGCACACATAAGTCTGCTACTTTTGGGCGTTAATTATGCCCTGGTCAATGTGTAAATCTCTAAATGTACAGTCTTTCGCGGACGTAGGGAGTAGGTTGAGCACTTGAGCGTGAGCGTGTGTGTTGCGTCGTGTGCTGTGTGCCGCATGGGTGCGTGAGTGTTGCGTGCGTCCATGTGTACGTGTGAGTGTTGCATGTTGCATGCATGGGGCTTACTCCCTCCCATTGACATGTTCATATTTCAAGCTTCCTCTGTTCCCTCCATATGGTGATACTCCCTCTGTTCCCAAATATAGTACAAAGTTGAGTCATCTATTTTGGAACGGAGTAGTACGGAGTAAAAGCCTCCCTCTGTTCTCAAATACGGAGTATTTGTCTTTCTACAGATTTCAACAAGTCACTAGGTACGGAGCAAAATGAGTGAAGTGAGCGTAGAGGCATAGGGATACTGTATAAAGGAAGTCCTCGTGATCCATTTATTCCCCATCTTGGTCAGAGAGAACTATTCAACTAGTCTTCATAGTGAAGTGACAATACACGCTGTAGCAGATGGGACACGTAATTAATAAGCTGAACCAGCGTGTTGGTGTTACTAAATCAACCCTTTTTTTTGAGGGAAGAATCAGCCTTACCCAGTACTGCCATCATGTTTGCCAGTAGAGCACGCTTCCGCAAATACGCCTACGCACCTCTGTCCTCCATTAACTGACATATGGGCCCTGTTGTGGTGGACCCACATGTCATCGGTGTAACTATTTACACTCCGAAGGACGGTATATCCTGGTAGTAGTACTAGTAAAATTGAGACTGAATGCAATTTCTTCCCCGTCTTCCACTCTTCTTCCTCCTCTCTTCTTCTTCCTCCTCTCTTCCCCATCATCGGCCGCACACCATTTACCCCCGCTCATTGCTCGCCCGCCCGCGCCATCTTCCTTGGTAGCTCGCGCTTACCATATCCCCCTGCTCACTGCTCGGCCACATGAGGAGAAGCTTCTTCGCTCGCCCGCCCGAATCCACTTCCCCGCTGGCTCGCAGGCCCCGAAAACCCCAATGGCAGAACCGACTGACACGCAGAGCCGCGATTGGAATTCCCTCCCCGGTGTTCTCTTGGAGCAGATCTGTAATCGTATGGACCTACTCAGCACCGTCCGTCTGGCCGCATGCTTGGTGTCTTTGTACCGTCTACTCGTCTGCAACCGGCCGGCTCTTTTCAAGACACCCTGCTTGCTGATGCCCGATCCTTGCAGGTGGCCCAGACACCGACTTGACGATCCTACGGAGGTTTTCGTGGTGCCCCTCGACATGCTACCACTACCTGTCCACCTGCCCTTCATGTGCGGCCACTACTGGGTGGGCATGAAGGCCAACTGGGTTGTCCTCATCCACCAATCTGGTAGTCCATGGCATCTCATGGATATCTATACCCAGCGAGAGATCACCCTTCCATCTTTGGATACCGCCGCCATCAAGCCTCGCGGCCCGCCGGACACTCCTGCCTACTACGCACGAGTCGCGTCAAGCTTTTGGCTTGACCTCTGTTTGCATAAAGTTGTAATCTGCGAAGTGCCCACACCATCAGAAGACTACATGGATTACAAGCTCATTGCCTTGTTCAACAAGGGATTAGTCTATCTGGAATCCGGTCGCCATACATGGTTATGGCTCATCATCAATCCTGTTGAGGAAACATTTCTGTCTGATGCTAGTGCATGATGGCATCGTTTACGCGGTCGACGTACAGATTGGCTACCTATATTGGTGGAATCTATCGTCGTGTAATTGTTCTATCTCATATCATCTTTACCTTATGAATACGACTGCCTATTCATTTGTTACAAATTTAGAATGCATAGCATGTCTATAACCACATCATTGCTATATGTTCCTCTCATTTCCTAGATTTTTATGACCACACATGTTATTGTTAGAGTTGATATGAGAACAATTGGCATCTAATGATTGTTAGAATACATATTATGAGCATAACATCATGATTGCTATATGTTACTCTCGTTTACAAGATTTTTATAACAACACATGTTATTGCTTAGAGTTGATATGAGAACAGTAGTAGTAAGTGCTATGGTAGAATATGAGTAGGCGCTGTCATAGCTGTTTTCCTCTCATTGTTACATGATGTTTGAACCATGACATATTTCTAGAATATGAAAGCCATTGGCTTATTTTTTTAACTTGGGGTATGATTATGACCACGACATTGCAATTCTCTATCTATGTGTCACTGTTATAATAATCTTAATTCCACACATACTCTGAACATGATTGTTTATTTTTGTCCTTTTGGTCTCCAATTTGAATTGTTGTAGCAGACACAAATGCGCTGGCCTTCATGATTCCAAGACCTGGAATCATACCAGCCGATGGGTGGTGGTTTATCGCTCGTTTAGCTGACGGCGGTCATTTGATGCTCATTCGCACGTACCAAATTGACCAAACCATTACATCAAACCACATGCAGTACAATGGGTGGGGCGTTCGTGACATTGATGGCTATGGCTGCTTCGTGTTCGAGAAAGATCCCAGCTCCATTGGGCCAGGCGTATTCAACTGGAGGCGGGTTTACAGCCTCGGCAACCACTCCTTGTTCCTCGGGCTCAATTATCCGATCATCCAACCAATCATCGATCATATCACCGGCGATGATTACTGTGCTATGCAACTTCCATTCGCGAGGGGGGGGGGTGTGTTTACACATCATACCATGGGTTTCATGAATCACCATATCCAGAGATTCGTCGACACAGCTTGTTGCTAGATAATCTTCAGTGTGTGAAAGGAATCAAGCTTCCATGCGATGGATGGCTTTTGCAAACCCGACATGCGGTGATGTGGTTCATGCCAACAGCAAATACGCACAACTTGATTCGTGCTGATATCTAGACTAAGCCATGTATTCTGCTGCTGTAGCACGACCCTCTTTTGTTGGATATTATGTACTGTTGTTAGTTTGAAGCACTCCTGTGGTTTGAAGGATATATACCTTCCTCGGATCAAGTGCATCCTAACTCACCTACGTAGGATGTACTGATAATGATGATGGAGATGCTGTGCAGAAGCCATATATATATCTATATATCTATATATCTATATATATATATATATATATATATATATATATATATATATATCAGGTAGGCTTCAAGTGCGTACTTGTTAGTTAAACCTATTGTCGGTGTCAAAACCGGCGGATCTCGGGTAGGGGGTCCCGAACTGTGCGTCAAGGTCGGATGGTAACAGGAGACAAGGGACACTTTATTTTACCTAGGTTCGGGCCCTCTCGATGGAGGTAAAACCCTACTCCTGCTGGATTAATATTGATGATATGGGTAGTACAAGAGTGGATCTACCACGAGATCAAGGAGGCTAAACCCTAGAAGCTAGCCTATGGTATGATTGTGTATGATGATGGTTGTCCTACGAACTACAACCCTCCGTTTTATATAGACACCGGATAGGGTTAGGATTACACAGAGTCGGTTACAATGGTAGGAGATCTCGAATATCCGCACACCTAGCTTGCCTTCCACGCCAAGAAAAGATCCTTCCGGACACGGGACGAAGTCTTCAACTTTGTATCTTCATAGTCCTGGAGTCTGGCTGAAGGTATAGTTCGGCTATCCGAACACCCCCTAATCCAGGACTCCCTCAGTAGCCCCTGAACCAGGCTTCAATGACGATGAGTCCGGCGCGCAGATTGTCTTCGGCATTGCAAGGCGGGTTCCTCCTCCAAGTTCTTCAAGAAGATCATAAACACCACAGAATAGTGTCCGACTCTGCAAAATAAGTTGCCACATATTGCCATACAGAGAATAATATTAACACAAATCAAATCTGCTGACGTATCCCGCAGTGCGTCATAACACTGCGGCCAAGCCTTCTATATAAATTGTTTTCATTGTTCCACCTCAGCTCGTTTAGCGAGGCGGTTTCCTTGGCACGTCTTGTCGAAGCAGAGATCATGTGCCCCCCTTTAACGGGATTCTCATTAATACAGACGTGGGTAACCCAACCACGCCATTTACCGCGGCGTTTGCGAGGCAAGTGAGTTTTATTAGGTAGGTGGGGACGCCTAACTGCACCTGCTTATATAAAGGGATAAGGATTCACCTTTTTAACCTACGCCTTCTTCCTCCTTTGCCAATCCATCCCTCGCGCACTCAAGCTCCAGCGCCCAAGTCCGCTCTTCCTTCCTCAACCTTCTCCAACAATGTCCGGAGCGGGAGGCAAGTGGATGGTCTCCTTTGTTACGGAGGCTCAAGTAAAAAGGCTAAGGAAAGCCGGATACTTGTCCAGGGACATCCCGCATCAGCTTCCTGATAAGGGGCAGCTTCTTCCTACCCCAAGGCCCCATGAGAGGGTAGTTTTTCTTCCCCACTTCCTCCGCGGACTGGGCTTTCCACTTCACCCATTTGTCCGGGGGCTCATGTTCTACTACGGCCTGGATTTCCACGATCTGGCCCCAAACTTCATTCTCAACATCTCGGCGTTTATCGTCGTGTGTGAGGCCTTTCTCCACGTCCGCCCCCACTTCGGCCTCTGGCTCAAGACCTTCAACGTCAACCCAAGGTGGTGTCCGGCACCCAGGCGGAGTGCGGAGGCGCTATGGTTGGCAAGATAGCCAACGTCCTCTGGTTCGATGGCTCCCTCGTGGAGTCCCTAAAGGGGTGGCAGGCTGGGTGGTTTTACATCACCGAGCCCCGCGATCCGAAATGGGTCGTGGCCCCTGAGTTCAGATCCGGACCCCCCACGCGGCTCATGTCCTGGAAAGAGACATGCCTGTCTTGGGGCAACGAGGAAGAAGTGACTGGGTTGCAAACATGCATCCAGTCCCTGGTGAACAAGCCAATCCGGCTTGCCAACATAGTCCAGGTCATGCTCGTTCGCCTGATCCTCCCGTGCCAAGAAAGGGACTTTACTTTGTGGGAATTCGACCCGACACAGCACCAAACCCTCAGTAGGCTCTTCGACACGACGTATGAAGACGTCTGGAAGGTGCTGACCAAAGGCGCCGAGTCCCCCACATCCGCCTCCGAGGATCGCAGATACAGCTCGCAGTGTAACGCTGGCGAGGTAAGCTATCTATACCTTTGATAGGTTCGTTAAGCTTTTCTTCATAGATTAACTCTATGCGGGATCTAAACTCCCTTTTACCTTTGACAGGCTTGGTAGGAGATATCCGGACCAATTAACTGTCCGGCTCCTCTGCCCGAAGACCCGGCCCCAGCTCTCTTGGTGAAGCTAATGGCTCCGACACCTTACGTGGTGCCGGAGAGGAAGGCCAAGAATAAGAAAACCACCGGGACTCGAAAAAGTTCCCGCAACATGGTGGTGTCGGACTCGTCATCCGACGAGTCCGCAACGCCCTCCTCTCGTGAAAACAAGGAGGAGGAACAAGGAAGCTCTCCCCCTCCAGCGAGGGGAGCAAAGAAGAAGAAGGCCACCCCAACGGGGGAGGCCGAGGGGTCAAGGAAAAGGAAGACCCCTCCGCCGGACTACTCCCACGACGCCGAAGAGGGCGGAGAGGAGTGGCCGGACAGAACCAAGCGTCCGGCGAAATCGTAAGTATTTATATACCAGGGTGATTCATGATATTCTTTTAGTGTGCCCTTTCCCTGATATCGCACGTATTTTATGCAGCCCGCCCCGGGCCGAACTCGACGACTCGTCGAGCGGCTCCCTGGATTCGTCGGACGTGAACTCTGTTCTGCCCGCGGTCTCCCCCCGCGGGGCGGACGACGCCGAAGTGGCGCCCCGCCAAGCTTCGGGGCAGGAGGAGATGGTCCTGGAGGAGCCACAAGGCAATCCTCCGGACCCCAAGAGTAAAGGGGATGAAACCCCCCACGGCTCCAAGTCTGGCTTTGTGCCGGACACCGCGCCGGACTCGACAGTCCCGGTCCGTGGTGGGCGAACTCCCTCCAAGAGGAGTAAGCCATCTAAGCCGGTGGCCTCCGTCCAACAGGAGGCGCCGGACAATCTGCTGGAGGTGCTTAATGGCGCCGCCATCGATGAGGAGCACCGTACTGTTATGAGTACGGTGATCCAAAGGATTCAGTCCGCCAAGAGCGGGCTGAATGAAGCTTGCGCTAGCCTTCTAACAGGCTTCGAGGTAAGTAAAAATATGTTAATTTATTTACCGCATAGACAGTAGCCCCTGATGATCTGTTCGGTGTTCGGAAAGAAAAGCCGGATAGAGGATCTAGTAGTTTTCGCAGGAGTCTAACAAAAAAGGTCAAATATGCGTATGCAGGCTTCACTGTTGTCCATCGCCGCACTGACTGCGCAGGTGGATGTCCTGAAACAGGACCTCAGGCGGACCGAGCAAGAGCTCGGCCTTGCCAAACGACAGCTCGAGGAGAAGAAAGGTAAGAAATACCTAAAAAAAGAAAAAAGGTGCCTATAGAGAGGCTTGATTGCAGAAGGAAATAACAGGATTGTATTGCTTATTGTAGGGGCCACAACCGAGGTGACAACCCTGAAGCAGGCGCTGGCTGAGGCTGAAAAGAAAACGGCCGAGGAGCGCGCCGAGCGAGAAAGGCTTGGGGTTCAGGTCGGCGAGGTGCAGCAAGAGCTGCAAACTCTCATGAAAAAACATGAGGGTTTGGAGCGTGAGGTGAAGGCGCAAGCATCCGAGCTCGCGTCGGCCATCGAGACCGCCAAGAGTGCCAAGGCCGAAGCCCAGAAGGCCCTCCAAGAGTTGGAGGAGGTGAAAAAGATAGCAACGGGTAAGGCATTCTCAATGCAGAGTAGGAATACAAAAGTAAACTACCTATTACTTACCCGAATCCGGAGTTCTCCAGGGGCGTTTGCCGATCTTCCCCGCAGCGTATCCGCCGCCGCCGCGTTCTACCGAGTTGAAGAGGGCAGCTCGACGGAGAGTGTGTTTTGGTCTCAGTATTCTGAGGCCGGACACCCTGTGCCCTTAAGCGATCAGCTGAAACAGCTGGTTGAGCTCCACAAGGCGGCCGAACAGGCCATGAAGGGCTTACTAGTTCGGCTGTGGCCTGGAGAGGCCCTGCCTGGGAGCTATTTCGGGTTGGTGCGGCGGCTGGTGGAGGCCTGTCCACGGCTTGAGGTCATCAAGCGCTCCGTCTGCATTGAAGGTGCCCGGAGGGCCCTTGCCCGTGTAAGGGTACACTGGGGTAAGCTGGACGGAGAGAAGCTGGTGAAGGACGGGCCGCCGCAGGGGAAGGAGCATCGCAAGCCCGAGAACTACTACAAGGACGTTCTTGCCGGAGCCCGCCTTGTCGCCGATGAATGTGCTAAAGATGTAATATTTGAGTGAACTCGCTCGTTTGTATCCTGTGCGCTGAAAACTTGTTCATATGCGCAAAGCAATGCTTGTTTAATTTAAAATATTATTTTTTGTGCAGCCGTTTATCAAAAATTGAGAGATGGCGAGTCGTCGGCTTCTGGCCCCATGCCACTAGTGCTGGGGTGTTCGGGATAAACCTGAGGGTTCTTGTTCCCATAGTTGGGTCCTTCGAGGGAGGCGCTCAGCACAGCGAACCAGGCAATCGGACTATAATGCTTGAACACTCTCACTTAGCCATAGAACGTTATAATTTTAAGTTTCGGCGAAGCCCCTAGTTTGGAAGGCCGAATTCGGGGCGCTATCCACGCCTTTGGCCGGACATAGCCAGCTCCTCGCTCAAAGCGGCATAAGCCTTTAAGGACTCGAAAAACCTCTCGAACAGCGATCGGTCTCACGCCTTATCATGACAGTCTGTTTTAGCTTTCTCCACTGAGGTGCTCAACCCACCTGATCTGGGGCACAATCGCAGTGGTTCTCCTAGTGCTACCTTAGCTGATAGAGCGGAACGTAAGGTACCAAAACATAGGAGCCGGGCAAACCCAACATGTGACCAAAATCATGACTCGGAGCCGATGCATATAGTGCTATAAGTTCGGGGTGCCGCACTTGTGAAAGTGTACGGACTTCTCACACCAGATAAAAGGGTAATGAAGCCCCTGGCGTGGTTTGCCGTACCATGGTGTACGGGTGCGATCATGTTATGTAATTGAAGGAAATATGCCCTAGAGGCAATAATAAAGTTATTATTTATTTCCTTATATCATGATAAATGTTTATTATTCATGCTAGAATTGTATTAACTGGAAACATAATACATGTGTGAATACATAGACAAACAGAGTGTCACTAGTATGCCTCTACTTGACTAGCTCATTAATCAAAGATGGTCATGTTTCCTAACCATAAACAAAGAGTTGTTATTTGATTAACGAGGTCACATCATTAGTTGAATGATCTGATTGACATGACCCATTCCATTAGCATAGCACATGATCGTATAGTTTGTTGCTAAGTGTTTTTCTTCATGACTTATACATGTTCCTATGACTATGAGATTATGCAACTCCCGTTTGCCTGAGGAACACTTTGGGTGCTACCAAACGTCACAACGTAACTGGGTGATTATAAAGGTACATTACAGGTGTCTCCGAAGGTACATGTTGGGTTGGCGTATTTCGAGATTAGGATTTGTCACTCCGATTGTCGGAGAGGTATCTCTGGGCCCTCTCGGTAATGCACATCACATAAGCCTTGCAAGCACTGCAACTAATGTGTTAGTTGTGAGATGATGTATTACGGAACGAGTAAAGAGACTTGCCGGTAACGAGATTGAACTAGGTATTGGATACCGACGATCGAATCTCGGGCAAGTAACATACCGATGACAAAGGGAACAACGTATGTTGTTATGCGGTCTGACCGATAAAGATCTTCGTAGAATATGTAGGAGCCAATATGGGCATCCAGGTCCCGCTATTGGTTATTGACCGGAGAGGTGTCTTGGTCATGTCTACATAGTTCTCGAACCCGTAGGGTCCGCACGCTTAACGTTTCGATGACAGTTACTATGAGTTTTATGATGTTGATGTACCGAAGGTTGTTCGGAGTCCCGGATGAGATCACGGACGTGACGAGGAGTCTCGAAATGGTCGAGACATAAAGATTGATATATTGGAAGCCTATGTTTGGACTCCGGAATCACTCCTGGTGAAATTGGGAATTTTACCGGAGTACCGGGGGGTTACCGGAACCCCCCGGGGGGTCAATGGGCCTTGATGGGCCTTAGTGGAAAGGAGAGAAAGGGGCCCAAGTGCTGGCCGCACCTTCCCCCCTTCCCTAGTCCTATTAGGATTAGGAGAAGGGGGCGCCCCCCCTCTCTCTCCCTTCCCCCTTGGTCAAACCCTAGTTGGACTAGGATTGGGGGGGAGGAATCCTACTCCTAGTAGGAGTAGGACCCCCTGGCGCGCCCCTTGTTGGCCGGCCAGCCCCTCCCCTTCCCTCCTTTATATACAGGGGCAGGGGGCACCCCATGACACACAAGTTGATCCTTGAGATCTTTCCTTAGCCGTGTGCGGTGCCCCCTTCCACCAAATTCCACCTCGATCATATCGTTGCAGTGCTTAGGCGAAGCCCTGCGCCGGTAACACATCAAGATCGTCACCACGCCGTCGTGCTGACGAAACTCTCCCTCAACACTCGGCTGGATCGGAGTTCGAGGGACGTCATCGAGCTGAACGTGTGCAGAACTCGGAGGTGCCGTACGTTCGGTGCTTAGATCGGTTGGATCGTGAAGAAGTACGACTACATCAACCGCGTTGATATAACGCTTCCGCTTTCGGTCTACGAGGGTACGTAGACAAACACTCTCCCCTCTCGTTGCTATGCATCACCATGATCTTGCGTGTGCGTAGGAAAATTTTTGAATTTACTACGTTACCCAACAGTGGTATCAGAGCCTAGGTTTTATGGTTTTGATGTTATATGCACGAGTAGAACACAAGTGAGTTGTGGGCGATACAAGTCATACTTCCTACCAGCATGTCATACTTTGGTTCGGCGGTATTGTTGGATGAGATGACCCGGACCAACCTTACGCGTACGCTTACGCGAGACCGGTTCCCTCGACGTGCTTTGCACATAGATGGCTTGCGGGAGACATCTCACCAACTTTAGTTGAACCAAGTGTGGCTACGCCCGGTCCTTGAGAAGGTTAAAACGGAGTCTATTTGACGAACTATCGTTGTGGTTTTGATGCGTAGGTAAAATGAGTTCTTGCTTAAAGCCCGTAGCAGCCACGTAAAACTTGCAACAAACAAAGTAGAGGACGTCTAACTTGTTTTTGCAGGGCATGTTGTGATGTGATATGGTCAAGACGTGATGCTAAATTTTATTGTATGAGATGATCATGTTTTGTAACCAAGTTATCGGCAACTGGCAGGAGCCATATGGTTGTCGCTTTATTGTATGCAATGCAATCGCCCTGTAATGCTTTACTTTATCACTAAGCGGTAGCGATAGTCGTAGAAGCATAAGTTTGGCGAGACGACAACGATGCTACGATGGAGATCAAGGTGTCACGCCGGTGACGATGGTGATCATGACGGTGCTTCGGAGATGGAGATCACAAGCACAAGATGATGATGGCCATATCATATCACTTATATTGATTGCATGTGATGTTAATCCTTTATGCATCTTATCTTGCTTTGATTGACGGTAGCATTATAAGATGATCCCTTACTAAATTATCAAGAAGTGTTCTCCCTGAGTATGCACCGTTGCGAAAGTTCTTCGTGCTGAGACACCACGTGTTGATCGGGTGTGATAGGCTCTACGTTCAAATACAACGGGTGCAAAACAGTTGCACACGCAGAATACTCAGGTTATACTTGACGAGCTATGCATATAAGATATGACCTCGGAACACAGAGACCGAAAGGTCGAGCGTGAATCATATAGTAGATATGATCAACATAATGATGTTCACCATTGAAACTACTCCATCTCACGTGATGATCGGACATGGTTTAGTTGATTTGGATCACGTGATCACTTAGAGGATTAGAGGGATGTCTATCTAAGTGGGAGTTCTTAAGTAATATGATTAATTGAACTTTAATTTATCATGAACTTAGTCCTGGTAGTATTAGCATATCTATGTTATAGATCAATAGCTCGCATTGTTGTTTCCCTGTGTTTATTTTGATATGTTCCTAGAGAAAATTGTGTTGAAAAATGTTAGTAGCAATGATGCGGATTTGATCCGTGATCTGAGGTTTATCCTCATTGCTGCACAGAAGAATTATGTCCTTGATGCACCGCTAGGTGACGGACCTATTGCAGGAGCAGATGCAGACGTTATGAACGTTATGCTAGCTCAATATGATGACTACTTAATAGTTTAGTGCACCATGCTTAAACGGCTTAGAATCGGGACTTCAAAGACGTTTTGAACGTCATGGAGCATATGAGATGTTCCAGGAGTTGAAGTTAATATTTCAAGCAAATACCCGAGTTGAGAGATATGAAGTCTCCAACAAGTTCTATAGCTAAAAGATGGAGGAGAATCGCTCAACTAGTGAGCATGTGCTCAAATTGTCTGGGTACTACAATCACTTGAATCAAGTGGGAGTTAATCTTCCAGATAAGATAGTGATTGACAGAATTCTCTAGTCACCATCACCAAGTTAGTAGAACTTCGTGATGAACTATAATATGCAAGGTATAACGGAAAATATTCCCAAGCTCTTCGCGATGCTAAAATCGACGAAGGTAGAAATCAAAGAAAAACATCAAGTGTTGATGGTTGACAAGATCACTAGTTTCAAGAAAAAGGGCAAAAGGAAAGAAGGGGAACTTCAAGAAGAACGGCAAGCAAGTTGCTGCTCAAGTGAAAAAGCCCAAGTCTAGTCCTAAGCCTAAGACTAAGTGCTTCTACTGCAAAGGGACTGGTCACTGGAAGCGGAACTACCCCAAGTGATTGGCGGATAAGAAGGATGGCAAAGTGAACATAAGTATATTTGATATACATGTAATTGATGTGTACTTTACTAGTGTTCATAGCAACCCCTCAGTATTTGGTACTAGTTCAAGTTGCTAAGATTAGTAACTCGAAACGGGAGTTGCAGAATGAACAAAGACTAGTTAAAGGGCAAGGTGACGATGTGTGTTGGAAGTGGTTCCAAGATTGATATGATCATCATCACACACTCCCTATACTTTCGGGATTAGTGTTGAAACTAAATAAGTGTTATTTGGTGTTTGCGTTGAGCATGAATATGATTTGATCATGTTAATTGCAAAACGGTTATTCATGTAAATTAGAGAATAATTGTTGTTCCGTTTACATGAATAAAACCTTCTATGGTAATACACACCAATGAAAATAGTTCATTGGATCTCGATCGTAGTGATACACATATTCATAATATTAAAACCAAAAGATGCGAAGTTAATAATGATAGTGCAACCTATTTGTGGCACTGCCGTTTAGGTCATATTGGTGTAAAGCGCATGAAGAAACTCCATGCTAATGGGATTTTGGAATCACTTGATTGTGAATCACTTGATGCTTGCGAACCATGCCTCTTGGGCAAGATGACTAAAACGCCGTTCTCCGGAACAATGGAGCAAGCAACAGTTTTGTTGGAAATCATACATACTGATGTATGTAGTCCGATGAATGTTAAGGCTCGCGACAAGTATCATTATTTTCAGAACTTCACAGATGAGTTAAGCAGATATGGGTATATCGACTTAATGAAACATAAGTCTGAAACGTTTGAAAAGTTCAAAGAATTTCAGAGTGAAGTGGATAATCATCGTAACAAGAAAATAAAAAGTTTCTACGATATGATCGCAGAGGTAAAATATTTGAGTTACGAGTTTTGGCCTTCAATTAAAACAATGTGGAATAGTTTCACAAATTCATGCCACCTGGAACACCACAGCATAATGGTGTGTCCGAACGTCATAACCGTACTTTATTGGATATAGTACAATCTATGATGTTTCTTACCGATTTACCAATATCGTTTTGGGATCATGCATTAGAGACAGCTGCATTCACGTTAAAAGAGGCACCATCTAAATCCGTTATGACGACACCGTATGAACTATGGTTTAGCAATAAACCTAAGCTGTCGTTTCTTAAAGTTTGGAGCTGCGATGCTTATGTGAAAAAGCTTCAACCTGATAAGCTCGAACCCAAATCGGAGAAATGTGTCTTCATAGGACATCCAAAGGAAACTGTTGGATACACCTTCTATCACAGATCCGAAGGCAAGACTTTTGTTGCTAAGTTCGGAAACTTTCTAGAGAAAGAGTTTCTTTCGAAAGAAGTGAGTGGGAGGAAAGTAGAACTTGATAAGGTAATTGTACCTTCTCCCTTATTGGAAAGTAGTTCATCACAGAAAACTGTTCCTGTGACTACTACACCAATTAGTGAGGAAGCTAATGATGATGATCATGTAACTTCAAGATCAAGTTACTACCGAATCTCGTAAGTAAACCAGAGTGAGATCCACACCAGAGTGGTACGGTAATCCTGTTCTGGAAGTCATGTTACTAGACCATGACGAACTTGCGAACTATGAGGAAGCGATGATGAGCCCAGATTCCGCAAAATGGTTAGAAGCCATGAAATCTGAGATATGATCCATGTATGGACTTTGATGAATTTGCCCAATGATCGGCAAGCCAAAGAAAATAAATGGATCTTGAAGAGGAAGACGGACACTGATAGTAGTGTTACTATCTACAAAGCTAGAATTGTCGAAAAAGGTTTTTTTCAACAAGTTCAAAGTATTGACTACGATGAGAGTTTCTCACTCGTATCTATGCTTAAGTCTGTCCGAATCATGTTAGCAATTGCCGCATTTTATGAAATCCGGCAAATGGATAAACAAAACTACATTCCTTAATGGATTTATTAAATAAGAGTTGTATACGATGCAACTAGAAGGTTTTGTCGATCCTAAAGGTGTTAACAAAATATGCAAGCTCCAGCGATCCATCTATGGACTGGTGCAAGCATCTCGGAGTTGGAATATACACTTTGATAAGTTGATCAAAGCATGTAGTTTTATACAGACTTGCGGTGAAGCCTGTATTTACAAGAAAGTGAGTGGGAGCACTACAGTATTTCTGATAAGTATATGTAAATGACATATTATTGATCGGAGATAATGTAGAATTATTCTGTAAAGCATAAAGGAGTATTTGAAAGGAGTTTTTCGAAGAAGGACCTCGGTGAAGCTGCTTACATATTGAGCATCAAGATCTATAGAGATAGATCAAGACGCTTGATAAGTTTTTCAATAAGTACATACCTTGAAATTTTTTTGAAGTAGTTCAAAATGGAACAGTCAAAGAAAGAGTTCTTGCCTGTATTACAAGGTGTGAAATTGAGTAAGACTCAAAGCCCGACCACGGCAGAAGATAGAAAGAGAATGAAAGTCATTCCCTATGCTTTGGCCATAGGTTCTATAAAGTATGCCATGCTGTGTACCAGATCTATTGCATACCCTACCACTGAGTTTGGCAAGGGAGTACAATAGTGATCTAGGAGTAGATCACTGGACAAGCAATCAAAATTATCCTTAGTGGAATAAGGATATGTTTCTCGATTATGGATGTGACAAAAAGGTTCGTCGTAAAAGGTTACGTCGATGCAAGTTTTGACACTAATCTAGATGACTCTAAGTCTCAATCTAGATACATATTGAAAGTGGGAGCAATTAGCTAAAGTAGCTCCGTGCAGAGCATTATAGACATAGAAAATTGCAAAATACATAACGGATCTGAATGTAGCAGACCCGTTGACTAAGATTCTCTCACAAGCAAAACATGATCACACCTTAGTACTCTTTGGGTGTTAATTACATAGCGATGTAAACTAGATTATTGAATCTAGTAAACCCTTTGGGTGTTGGTCACATATCGATGTGAACTATTGCTGATAAATCACATGGCGATGTGAACTAGATTATTGACTCTAGTGCAAGTGGGAGACTGAAGGAAATATGCCCTAGAGGCAATAATAAAGTTATTATTTATTTCCTTATATCATGATAAATGTTTATTATTCATGCTAGAATTGTATTAACTGGAAACATAATACATGTGTGAATACATAGACAAACAGAGTGTCACTAGTATGCCTCTACTTGACTAGCTCATTAATCAAAGATGGTCATGTTTCCTAACCATAAACAAAGAGTTGTTATTTGATTAACGAGGTCACATCATTAGTTGAATGATCTGATTGACATGACCCATTCCATTAGCATAGCACATGATCGTATAGTTTGTTGCTAAGTGTTTTTCTTCATGACTTATACATGTTCCTATGACTATGAGATTATGCAACTCCCGTTTGCCTGAGGAACACTTTGGGTGCTACCAAACGTCACAACGTAACTGGGTGATTATAAAGGTACATTACAGGTGTCTCCGAAGGTACATGTTGGGTTGGCGTATTTCGAGATTAGGATTTGTCACTCCGATTGTCGGAGAGGTATCTCTGGGCCCTCTCGGTAATGCACATCACATAAGCCTTGCAAGCACTGCAACTAATGTGTTAGTTGTGAGATGATGTATTACGGAACGAGTAAAGAGACTTGCCGGTAACGAGATTGAACTAGGTATTGGATACCGACGATCGAATCTCGGGCAAGTAACATACCGATGACAAAGGGAACAACGTATGTTGTTATGCGGTCTGACCGATAAAGATCTTCGTAGAATATGTAGGAGCCAATATGGGCATCCAGGTCCCGCTATTGGTTATTGACCGGAGAGGTGTCTTGGTCATGTCTACATAGTTCTCGAACCCGTAGGGTCCGCACGCTTAACGTTTCGATGACAGTTACTATGAGTTTTATGATGTTGATGTACCGAAGGTTGTTCGGAGTCCCGGATGAGATCACGGACGTGACGAGGAGTCTCGAAATGGTCGAGACATAAAGATTGATATATTGGAAGCCTATGTTTGGACTCCGGAATCACTCCTGGTGAAATTGGGAATTTTACCGGAGTACCGGGGGGTTACCGGAACCCCCCGGGGGGTCAATGGGCCTTGATGGGCCTTAGTGGAAAGGAGAGAAAGGGGCCCAAGTGCTGGCCGCACCTTCCCCCCTTCCCTAGTCCTATTAGGATTAGGAGAAGGGGGCGCCCCCCCTCTCTCTCCCTTCCCCCTTGGTCAAACCCTAGTTGGACTAGGATTGGGGGGGAGGAATCCTACTCCTAGTAGGAGTAGGACCCCCTGGCGCGCCCCTTGTTGGCCGGCCAGCCCCTCCCCTTCCCTCCTTTATATACAGGGGCAGGGGGCACCCCATGACACACAAGTTGATCCTTGAGATCTTTCCTTAGCCGTGTGCGGTGCCCCCTTCCACCAAATTCCACCTCGATCATATCGTTGCAGTGCTTAGGCGAAGCCCTGCGCCGGTAACACATCAAGATCGTCACCACGCCGTCGTGCTGACGAAACTCTCCCTCAACACTCGGCTGGATCGGAGTTCGAGGGACGTCATCGAGCTGAACGTGTGCAGAACTCGGAGGTGCCGTACGTTCGGTGCTTAGATCGGTTGGATCGTGAAGAAGTACGACTACATCAACCGCGTTGATATAACGCTTCCGCTTTCGGTCTACGAGGGTACGTAGACAAACACTCTCCCCTCTCGTTGCTATGCATCACCATGATCTTGCGTGTGCGTAGGAAAATTTTTGAATTTACTACGTTACCCAACAGTAATAAACACATATATTCAGAGGGGATAATGCAAAAAATAGACAAAAAGCTATGCATTGTTTATAAAGAGGCTATTTATCAAAGCCGAACGATACAAGTAGTGCGATAAGCAAAAAAGATATTAGACTATTTAACATGTCCTGACTAGGCACAGGCCGCGGAATTTAGAAACAGATATATCGCTCGAAATAGAGACCACCTGAGAGTTCCGGAATGCGGCGTAGATTTGTCTGCTTTCCTGGATCTTGCATCGTCTGTGCGGCAACGCTGCCGAACAGGTTGTCCAGAGTATGGAGGCCTGAAAGTAAAAAAGAAAAATCGGGCAGCCCCTAGTACGTTTGACGCCGTGTTGTAGGCATGCCGTTAATGTGCCCCTCCCCCTGTGCCCATGGAATTTTAAGGGCGTAATTGTGTACTCGAGGTACTTGCTCCGCTATGTTGCGATAGCTGGGGTCGGGGCCGTATTGCTACTCTTGCTCTGATCGTGCCAGGTGGTCTTGTTGCAGGTTACTCCGGGCGCGCTTTGCATTGTCCGGTTTTTTAACGGCCGGACTTGAGAGTTGCCTTGAAAGGCTGCTTTGTACTTCCGCTGCGAGGGCCGTCGTGTGCTCTTCCGTACGGATGGAGCGTTCTGTGTTTCCGCTGACCGTAATTACTCCTCAAGGGCCTGGCATCTTGAGCTTGAGATTCGCGTAGTGCGGCACCGCATTGAATTTAGCGAATGCGGTTCGTCCGAGCAGGGCGTGATAGCCACTGCGGAACGACACTATATCGAAGATTAACTCTTCGCTTCGGAAGTTATCAGGAGATCCGAAGAACACATCAAGTGTTATCGAGCCTGTGCAATTGGCCTCTACACCTGGTATGACGCCTTTAAAGGTCGTCCTTGTGGGCTTGATCCTTGATGGATCTATGCCCATTTTTCGCACTGTATCCTGATAAAGCAGGTTCAGGCTACTGCCGGCGTCCATGAGGACTCTTGTGAGATGAAATCCATCCACGATTGGGTCGAGGACTAGTGTGGCAAAACTGCCGTGACGGATGCTAGTGGGGTGGTCCCTTCGATCGAAAGTGATCGGGCAGGAGGACCATGGGTTGAACTTTGGGGCGACTGGCTCCATCGCGTATACGTCCCGTAGCGCACGCTTCCTCTCCCGCTTGGGAATGTGGGTCGCGTATATCATGTTCAACGTCCGCACTTGTGGGGGAAACCCTTTCTCTCCATTGTTGTTCGGCGGCCTGGTCTCCTCCTCGTCGTTGTTGTTCAGCCCCCTGTCCTTGTGTTCAGCTCTTAACTTGCCTGCCTGCTTGAACACCCAACAATCCCTGTTGGTGTGATTGGCTGGCCTTTCGGGGGTGCCGTGAATCTGGCACGAGCGATCGAGTATCCGGTCCAAACTGGACGGGCGCTGGGTATTCTTCTTAAATGGCTTTTTCCGCTGACCGGATTTATAGCCTCTGAATCCGGCATTGATGGTCGTATCCTCATTGCTGTTGCTGCTAACGCGGCGCTTTTGATTATTTCGACGTGACCTGCCACTTTTGTCCTTGGTATCCGAATTACCGGGCTTCTTCGATAAGTTGTTGCTGCGAGCCAGCCAGCTATCTTCGCCCGCGCAAAAGCGGGTCATGAGTGTCATGAGGGCTGCCATGGTTTTCGGCTTTTCCTGTCCCAGGTGCCGGGCAAGCCACTCATCACGGATGTTATGTTTGAAGGCTGCTAGGGCCTCTGCGTCCGGACAATCGACTATCTGATTTTTCTTTGTTAGGAACCGTGTCCAGAATTGCCTGGCCGATTCTTCTGGCTGCTGAATTATGTGGCATAGGTCGTCGGCATCCGGTGGCCGCACATAGGTCCCCTGAAAGTTGTCGAGGAATGCGGCTTCCAGGTCCTCCCAAGAACCAATTGAGTCCGCTGGCTGTTAAGCCAGTGCCGGGCTGGTCCTTTAAGCTTGAGGGGTAGGTATTTGATGGCGTGCAGATCATCGCCACGTGCCATGTGGATGTGAAGGAGATAATCCTCAATCCATACTGCCGGATCTGTCGTACCATCGTACGACTCGATATTGACGGGTTTAAAACCCTCTGGGATTTTATGATCCATTACTTCGTCTGTGAAGCATAGTGGGTGTGCGACGCCCCTGTACTGGGCTATGTCACGACGCATCTCGGAAGAGCTGTGCCTACTGTGTTCGGCCCGGCCAGATTTATTGTGTCCGGAGTGAAGATCATCACGTGTCTTCGGGCGTCCGCGCGATCCATAGATCGATCATGTTTGCTTTGCTTTATCTTCCAGTACGTCTTGCAGGTCTGGCTCGTTTTCGCGTGCCTTATTCGAGCGGCATCGGGGCATGGCTTGCTTAAGGGCTCGACAGGCCTCTCTGTCGCGGCCACGGGGTGGCCGGTCTGCCATGTCACATGCTTCCCCCTCTGATTGGGGTAGCGGCCTGCGCTTAGGATAATTTTTGGAGGGGCGCACGAGTTCATACTCTTCAGCCGCAAGGACTTCAGTCCATCTATCAGCTAGCAGATCTTGATCAGCTCTAAGCTGTTGCTACTTTTTCTTTAGGCTGTTGGCCGTGGCTAGAAGCCTGCATTGAAAACGCTCTTGTTCGGCGGGGTCTGATGGTATGACGAATTCGTCGTCGTCGAGGCTTGCCTCGTCTTCGGAGGGAGGCATGTAGTTATCATCCTCGACCTCTTGCTCTGCCGCTCTCTCCTGAGGGCTGGCTTTTCCATCTTCCTGCGCCGAATCTTGCTGGTTCTGGTGTTCTTCGGCGCTGTCCGGGGTAGCATTATCTCCCGTGCCGGAATCACCGTTTCTGCTGTGGTGGGATTTAGAGCGGCGCCATTGGCGCCTGCGTTTTTGCGGTTTTTTCGAGGTGTCGTCTTCCGCTGCTCCATCGCCATCCGCATCCTTTGGAGCATCCACCATGTATATGTCATATGACGAGGTGGCGGTCCAGCGCCCTACAGGTGCTGGTTCTTGTTCGTCTCCTCCTTCGTCGTCCATACCGTCGAAGTCTTCGGAGCCGAAGTCAAGCATGTCGGTTAAATCGTCGACAGTGGCTATTAAGTGGGTGGTGGGTGGGCTTTGAATTTCTTCGTAGTCCGAATCCCAACCTCGCAGACCATGGTCCGGCCTGGGCTCTCCTGATAAAGAGAGAGACTTGAGAGAATTCAGGATATCACCGAAAGGTGAGCACTGAAAGATGTCCGCGGCGGTGAACTCCATTACAGGCCCCCAATCAGATTCGATCAGCGGGGGCGCGGAAGGCTCGGAGTTCGGAGAAGAGTCCGACTCCTTGGAGTCCTGGGCCGTGCGGAGTACGGGGCTGGCGTTCGGCTCGATCGCCTTTGAGATCGCAGCCCCCGAGGTGACGTCCAACCGTTCATCCTCAGAGAACGCAGCGGGCTCCGAGTCAAAGATCGGGGCCGGAGCGTGTGCGGCCTCCAGGGTGCTATTTGGAGGCAGAGCTATATCATGCCCCTGGAAATAGCGCGGCGCGCTTGGCTGTGGCTCGAACCCGCCGAAGATCAACTCTCCGCGGATATCAGCCTTGTAGTTTAAGCTTCCAAACCTGACTTGATGGCCATGGGCGTAGCTTTCGATCTGCTCCAGATGACCAAGCGAATTGGCCGGCAGAGCGAAGCCGCCGAAGACAAAGATTTGTCTGGGGAGGAAAGTCTCACCCTGGACCTCATCATTGTTGATGATCAAAGGAGCCATCGGGCCTAAAAGCGACGACACAGAGGAACTCTCAATGAAAGCACCAATGTCGGTGTCAAAACCGGCGGATCTCGGGTAGGGGGTCCCGAACTGTGCGTCAAGGTCGAATGGTAACAGGAGACAAGGGACTCTTTATTTTACCCAGGTTCGGGCCCTCTCGATGGAGGTAAAACCCTACTCCTGCTGGATTAATATTGATGATATGGGTAGTACAAGAGTGGATCTACCACGAGATCAAGGAGGCTAAACCCTAGAAGCTAGCCTATGGTATGATTGTGTATGATGATGCTTGTCCTACGGACTACAACCCTCCGGTTTATATAGACACCGGATAGGGTTAGGGTTACACAGAGTCGGTTACAATGGTAGGAGATCTCGAATGTCCGCACACCTAGCTTGCCTTCCACGCCAAGAAAAGATCCTTCCGGACACGGGACGAAGTCTTCAACTTTGTACTTCATAGTCCTGGAGTCCGGCTGAAGGTATAGTTCGGCTATCCGAACACCCCCTAATCTAGGACTCCCTCACCTATGTATAAATTGTGACACTAAATACGACTAGTAAGTAGTACAGTAGCAATACTAGTATACGTCGGTCAAATTATTCATCATGTCCACACATTGAATTGACGTGACAACACGCTGCGCGTGAGGTGACACAAGAATCCCGGCGGCGTGTTCGGGTATTCTGGACTTCAGATTTTGAGTAGCACTTATCTGTCGAAATCTTTCATCATTCACTTAAAACAGTCGATTGATCATACATTGAGTACCATATAACTGGAATTACCGATGCAAGTCGAAGAAGGATTGGCCCGTGCTGCCGGCTGGCGTCAAGTTTGATCCCACGGATCTGGAGGTGATCGAGCACCTTGAGGCCAAAGTGAGTGCTGACAGCGCGAGATTTTAGTCTCTCATTGATTTGTTCATACCAACCATCGACAGAGAGCACGGCATATGTTACACCCAACCTGAGAAACTTCCAGGTAAGACATCGATCGGCCGTCTACTTGCACAAACATATTTCTTTGTTTATAGCTCTATTTTTCTTTTTACACGCAGACCTGGTGAAGCAATTACAATTTGACAGTTAATAAAAAGTGAAACAAGTGACTGCAACATGCCAAAGATGTTATGAAAATGCCAACTAGGTACACTAAAACCTGTATTCCACAATACTACAGGTATCACACTGAGTGGCCGGAAGCATTTCTTACAACGCAATTCCAGGGCGTTCAAAAGGGGCGCGTGGACGCGTCGCAAGATACAGTCAGAGTGCGGCATGCACGCGATGTGGCACAAGACCGGCAATACCTTGCCGGTGATGGTCAACGACCGGCAGACGGGCAGCAAAAAAGGTTCTGGTGCTGCACACCTACAAGAACTTCGACCAGCAGAGGACCAACTGGGTGATGCACCAGTACCACCTCGGGGACCTGGAGCAAGAGAAGGAGCGGGAGCTGGTCCTCTGCAAGATTTTCTACCAGACGAACACTAGGGTCAGGAGTAAAAAGATTATAAGTTAGTTTGGTATTGGTAGTTGTACTACCTTGTTGTCCGCGAGTAGGTATTGTTGTTAACGATCTTTTGGTATGAACTTGCATTTGCTTCCAACCATCATGCCGAGGGTCGACGTGGATATAAAGCTGAATCATTTTTTTCGAAACGAATTTTCAGGCACCTGATTTTTATTTGTTGGGTAGCATAAGCACCCGCCGTTCGAATTCCCAGTTCTCCAATTTTTTCGAAACAAGTGCATGCACTTATTATCATGATAAAAAAACAATATCCGTGCTGCATCCCAGTTATTAGTGTGTACTTGCAAAATTCTCTCATTTATTGAGCACGTATATTGTATTTTCAGGTTGAGCAAGTTTCAACTGGGCTGTAGATTGCCCAGGGATGTTTTGTTTTTAATAGGCCCAGCCCATGACGACAATGGGGCAAAAAGATCCAGCAGGTATCTACTGGCCTCTGGCCCGCCAGCGTTAGTTATATTTTGTCTTACAACATCCACAGGCAGTTTTTTTACAGAATCAAACACACAGCCCAGTTCTATTTTCCTCTTGAAACGCATGTCCTACATCCGTTTTCTAAGCTCTACCTATAGTTTTACTAGTTCATATACACGTATCATTATATTGAAAACACATAAAATTCCCTTTTCATATTTACATCCTTATTTTTGTTGTTTTTTCCCACCCAACGCTGATTTTTTTACCACTGGTTTTCCCTTAAACCAACTAAATTTGTCCCACGTCTTATTTGCTTACAAAAACAAAATGATTTTTTGGCAAATCAATAAGTTCTTAAAAAATGTTTATCATTTCGGGATTAAAACAGTTCGGACTCCACCGAAATATGCAAAATAAGGTTGGACTTTTTGACCGTGGTCCTAGGCAGAAAATGGGTTGTAATAAATTACTTAAGAATTAGCAAATGGGCTGCAAATTATAAAAAATAGCAAATGGGCTTTATGTTGTCTCCCACAAATTTGGAGGCTAACTTGTGGGCCTACTAAGTTCATGCGTACACAAGGTTTCTCAAAAAAGAAACTTAGTAAACAATCGACTCTACCAGCGTCAGACCGTTAGATGTCAATCTAACGGCAATCGTGCTTCTTCAGTCTCTGATCCTCCTGCCCCAGCCGCCCAAACCAGCTCCGTCGGAACCGCCTGCTCCCGCCTCCCGTGGCCGGCAGTGCTGCCGGGAAGGCCTCACAGCCCCATCATACTCACATCCCTGGCCTGTCTATCCCTCTAATCACCCACACCTCCTGTTATTTTCCGGCGACGACAGCCGAACCAGTCAACCCTTGTACTCTCCACCGCGTGGGCAGCCACTGCCTTGTCTTCCCCGGCTCCGTGTCGTTCCCTTCGTAGGCCTCGCCGTCGTCCACCGCCCTGGTGCTCTCGGCGCGGCATGGTCAACGATGTCCATCCAACGGCCGTAGTGCTTCTTCAACCTCTCGTCTTCTTGCCCCAGCCGCCCAAAGCAGCGCCGGTCGTGCCGCATGCTCCTGCCTCCCGTGGCCGGCTGTGCTGCCGCGGAGGACTCACCGCCCCCATACTACTCCCACCGCTGGCCAGGCCATCCCTCCACTCCACTCACCCACACCCCCTGTTATTCTGCGGTGATGACAGGGTAGCCGAACCAGTGAACCCTCGTACTCCTCTCCGCGTGGGCATCCACTGCCGCGTCTTCCTCGGCTCCGTGTCGTCCCCTTCCTAGGCCTCGCCGTCGTCTACCGCCGTGGTGCTATCGGCGCGGCGTGGTCAATGTGGTCAATGACCGAATTCCATCGGAAGAATACTGTACGTGGAGAGGCTGACAGCTGGGTCCACGGCAGCCGCAAGGAAGTGCCTCCTTATTACGCGGAAAATAATTATTCCTCCACCTGACAGCAGGGACCCACCGGACACCCAACAGTATATCGCGAAAAAACGTTTGCCCTTGACTGCTGGGACCCACCCGACGGGCCACCGTATTTCGCGAAAAAACGCTCCCCCTGCTGTCAGCTCGGACCCACCAGAAGTGCCTCCTTATTACGCACAAAAAAAATGAATACCCCCTGCTAGCTAGGACCCACCTTGGTGGGAGGCTGACTTGTGGGCCTACTAAGTTGACGGGGACGGAGGGCTTTGTCAACTTAGTCAATATGCACGATTCTAGCTCCATTGACCGTACGATGTCCATCCAATGGCCGTAGTGCTTCTTCAACCTCTGGTCTTCTTGCTCCAGCCGCCCAAAGCAGCGTCGGTCGTGCCGCATGCTCCTGCCTCCCGTGGCCGGCTGTGCTACCGCGGAGGCCTCACTGCCCCCTACTATTCCCACCGCTGGCCAGGCCATGCGGCAACAGCAGCCTCACACCGCAGCCGAACCAGTGAACCCTGGTACGCCTCTCCGCGCACGCGCGAGCTTCCACTGCCACGTCTTCCCCAGCTCCCCGTCGTCCCCTTCCTAGGCCTCACCCTCGTCCAACGCCCTGGTGCTCTCGGCGCGGCGTGGTCAACATGGTCAAGGAACGACTTCCATCGGACATGGACTGTACGTGGAGAGGCTGACAGCTGGGTCCACGGCGGCAGCAAGGAAGTGCCTCCTTATTACGCGGAAAATAATGATTCCTCCACCTGACAGCAGGGACCCACCAGATAGGCCACCGTATTTCGCCCCCTGACTGCTGGGACCCACCAGCTAGATCTTCGCACGCAAGGAAGTGCTTGATAGTCGGGACCCACCTGGTCGAAGCGTACGTAGCGTTGTCATTCTGGTCGCGAACGTGTGCATACATACATACTGGTGGATGTAGAGGCGCGCATGTGTCGTAGTAGAGGCGGCCAGGGTGCAAGAAAGAAAATACGGCCATGTATGTGTACATAGGGGCGGGGTCTCGAACGCCTACTCGCGCATACGTACGGCGAGGGCTCGTGTACATGGCTGGGTCGGAATGGAGAAACAGCGTCGTCGTCGTGTTCATGGGTCGGAACGGAATGCGTGGTTGTGTTCATCGGGAGGGCTTGGATGGAAGAGGCGATGGAAACGAGGCCTGGCGTACCGCACAAAGGAGGAGACGGACCTCCTACGGTCGAAACGGGGGTCCTGTTGATCGGGAGGGGTGTGGCGTACTACACAACGGAGGAAACGGACCTCCTACGATTGAAACGTGGTCCTGTTGATCGGGAGGGTTGTGACGTACCGCAAAACGGAGGAAACGGACCTCGTATGGTCGAAACGGGGGTCCTGTTGATCGGGAGGGATGTGACGTACCGCAAAACGGAGGAAACGGACTTGTGTTGGAGCGCTACGGTCAAAACGGGGGTCCTGTTGATCGGGAGGGGTGTGGCGTACCGCCAAATGGAGGAAACAGACTTGTGTTGGAGCGCTACGGTCGAAACAGGGGTCCTGTTCATCGGGAGGGGTGTGGCGTACCGCAAAACGGGACTCCACGGGATACTGTTCATCTCCACCGTCGACCCCCTCCAGCCTCCACGAGCTACTGTTCATCCACCTTCGACCTCCTCCAACCTCCACGGGCTCCTTTTCATCCAGCCTCCACCGCGCGCTACTCCACCAGCTACTGTTCAACTACCCCTCCAGCGTCTACTGTTCATCCAGCCCTCCACACCATGGGGTCCTGTTCAACCACCCCTCCACGGGCACCCCTCCACCGTCTACCTTTCATCCTGCCCTCCACACCACGGGGTCCTGTTCATCCACCCCTCCACAGGCACCCCTCCATCGTCTACTGTTCATCCAGCCCTCCACCACACCACGGGGTCCTGTTCATCCAGAGGCAACACCACCGCTCACTGTTCATCCAACCCCCCCGCAACGCTCACTGTTCATCCCATCGATCGGCTTCAGTTAGCAGCAGTAGCCAAGGAGTCACTCGATCGGGTTCAGTTAACAGCCATCGATCGATCGCTCGGGTTCAATAACGCGTAGCCTGCAGTGCAATCGCTCTGGTTCAGTTAGAGCCCAACGCCTCGCTCGGGTTCAGTTAGAGCCAACACCTCGCACACACGCGCATACGTGTACGAGAGAAATGCGCATCGCTCGGCCCCCGACCTCCCACCATAACCGGGAACTCCCCGAATTTTCCTCCCCCTCGCTTATACCACGGTTTTTTCTGTCATGGACGGCCCAAAGAATGTCATGCAGCTGCGTCTCCGGCCCGCCCAAGATGAAAAGCCCATTTTCTGTCATGATTTTTCGTCATAGAAGTAGGAGCCCACCACATCTATGATGATACCGGGTTTTGTCACAATTATCGTCATAGAAATGTCATATGTATGATAGAAAAAAAATTCGTTCGGCCCAAAATGTCACGGATGTGTCTTTTTTTTGTAGTGAAGACTAGCAGGACGACAGGACGAAGGTCACCGTGGAGCCCAAGACGGTGTCACCACCAGAGCCTTTGGCAGGCGAAGACCACCTTTAGTCAGGATAACTTGTACTAGTTGTCTCCCTTCAAATTTGGCCGCTGTGGCATCCCTTCCCGCTAGCATTTGGGAAGAGGGTCCTCTATAAATAGGGCTAGCCACCACAGTGGGAAAAAACGGATTCGAGGCCATTCAGATCATCCTCGTCCACATAAACTCACCAAGCACAAGAACACCTCTCCTTAGGAGGTTGTTCTTCCCTTGTAACTATTCTTCCACAGTCCGAGAGGCAATCCACCACACCACACTAGAGTAGGGAATTACACCACATTGGTGGCCCGAACCAGTATAAACCATGTGTCCCTTTGTTCTACGAGTTCGACGTGCTGAGCCTTGAGATCGCTGTGAGGGAGAGTGCTAGCGGGATGATAGATCTTCGTGCGCACCCCAGTGTTCGAACCTCAAGGGTTTTGCCAGAATCCGAATTGCGACATTTGGCACGCCAGGTAGGGGTGCGCTGAAGCCTTCCTCCCGCCGATCCGCGTCCCATCGCTCCACCGCATCCATGCGACGCGCGTCGAGCCTGCGTTGAGTGCCGGGCCGCCTGTGTCACTCAGTCAACCCCTGTCGGCGGGCCTCCTCATCGTTCTCGGTTACCTGCTGTGAACGCCGCCATCGGCCCGGCGGGGAATGAGCAGCAAGCGTCCTTGCTGCAGCCCTCGGTGCGGCGGGAAGGCCGCACCGCCACTCCATCGCTGACCCTGGCCGGCTCGTCGTTTCATGCTCGTCGCGATCCCACGGACGCACAGGCCGCTTTGTGTGTGGCATGCGAGCTCCTGTGCTACCGCCCTGCTGACGACCTCTACGAGGACTGGCTGGACCGCATCGCCGAGCTCGTCAGCGCCACAGGGGGCTCCCGCGCACCATCCGTCTCGCTACCTCGCCCCCCGCCAGCTGCGTGCAACGTAGCTCATGGAGCAATTCCACCACCTCTGCACCAAGATGACGCTCTGGCGCCAAGGCGCGCCCCCCCGGCGTGACCTACCGTGCCGGGCGCCCGTGCGAGAAGAAGGAAGCTGCCAAGAGATTCCTCGGCCGAAGGAAAATGCTCCCGCGCTCCTAGCGCCACCGCCACAAGACCGGGTGCCGCCTGTGGTGGTGGTGGGCATCCAGGCCGGGCCCATCATCAGCAAAGGGCCCCGGTAGCCACGGCAGACCGCCGCGCCTTCACTCCTGAGCTGCGTAGCATCGTTTGGCCGGGCAACTTCAAGCCGGATCTGCCTCCTCGCTACGACGGCACCCCCGACCCTGCGGAGTTTGTGCAGCTCTACAAGCTGAGCATCGAAGCAGCCAATGGCGAACTGGTTTCCTATGGCTCTGAAGGATGGTGCTCTCTCATGTCTTCTGAACCTGCCTCCAGGCTCGATCTCCTCCTGGGATGAGATGCGCGACCGCTTCGTCGACAACTTCCAGGGCACTCGCGACCGCCCTCCGGCCGTGGGTGACCTGCGCCGCATGAAGCAACTATCGGCGTTCTGGGAATGGGGGTCCCCAGACTTGCCTGCCTGCAGCCCACGGTGTGGCTGTGCTAGCAGGCCTGAGCGGCCCATCTTCATCAACAAGGCATTCAAGACCCTCGCGAGGAGCCAAGCCTCGCGAGGCGGACGACCCAAGACCTCCTCAAGAGCGGCCTCGCCGGGTAGGCTCACGAGGGGCAGAGAGATCAAGGCAAGGCAAACCTCGCGAGGACTTCGTGACGTGAGCCATGACGAACAAGACCAGGCGGGCGCTAGGCGGGCACCAGTGCATGCAGCGTCCTTGTTTCCTCTTTGGTGCCAAGGGGGCAAGCACAGGCGCAGAGTACCAAGGCATCAAGCAAAGGTTTCCATATCGGTGCAACGATACCAAAGACCAGCAGGACGGCAAGATGGAGGTCGCCATGGAGCCCAAGGCGGCGTCACCACCAGAGCATTTTATAGGCGAAGACCACTTTTGTCAGGATAAGCTGTACTAGCTGTCCCCTTTCAAATTGGCCGTTGTTGGCTCCCTTCCTCGCTCAATATTTGGGGAGAGGACCAGGGCCTATATAAGTAGGACTAGCCACCACCGTAGGGGCCATCTCATCCTAATCGAATCCTCACCCACACAAGTTTGCCAAGCACAAGGACACCTCAACCTCAGGAGGCTGTTCTTCCCCTTGTACTCGTCATCACCAGCCCAAGAGGCAATCCACCACCACCACCACACTGGAGTAGGGTATTACACCACAACGGTGGCCCGAATCAGTATAAACCTTGTGTCTTTGTGTTGCGAGTTCGGCGAGTTCGTCCGCGAGATCTAGAGAGCTAGGGTGTAGATCGGTAGGGAAAGAACTTTGCGCGCACCCCAGAGTTCGAACCTTAAGTGTTTTGCCGGAACCAGTGATCCGACATTTTGTGCGCCAGGTAGGGGTGCGCCGTAGCTTCCCTCCCATTGGTCTGCGCTCCGTCGCCCTGCCGTCTCCATGGTGGACGCTCGCCGTGCTCGTGCTGAGCGTCGGGCCGCACTCGCCACCCGCGTCGCTCAGATGGCTCTCGTCGGCGAGCCACCTCATCATTCTCCGTCGCCTGCCACCAACGCCACCACTGGCCCGGCGGGGAACAAGCAACAAGCATCCTCGCTGCACCCATCGGTGCGGCGGGACGGCCGCACCGCCACTCCATCACTGACCCCGGCCGGTTCGTCATCCCACACTCGTCGCGCTCCTGTGGTCCCCCAGGTCGCGCTGGGCCTGGTGCATGAGCTCCTCCGCTACCGCCCTGTCGACGCCCTCTACGAGGACTGGCTTGACCGCATTGCTGAGCTCATTAGCGCCGCAGGGGGCTCCCCTGCGCCGTCCCTGTCACTGCCACACCCACCGTCAGCCACCCACAGCACGAGCTCGCATGAGGAGTCCGCATCATGGACTCCAGGAGCGACGACGCTCGTCGCTGCTGCACGTTGACCTTGGCCGCGGTGCGCACGCCGATGCCCGTTGCTCCTTCTCCCCGAGCCCCCGGCTTGGGCATACAAGGGTAGCGGGTACCCAGGAGGAGGCCGCTCGTACCAAGGCCTCGTCACCACCTGCAACGCCGCGGCATCACGGCGGTGAACCGGCCTCTTCTTCGGTGGAAGCAGCGCCGACGCGTCGAGGGGAATCTTTCCCTTCTCGTCAGTTGAGAATCTCCGGATCGGCGCCATTGAAGTTGCTACTAGCAGTGGAGCAGAGGAGGAAGAAGCAGGCGGAATGGGAAGAAATGGGCGACAGGGGCTCCGCCCCTCCCCCCTCATTTATAGCAGGAGAAGGCCAACCAGCGGCCCCCACGACCACAGGTAATGATGGTTTTCCTTGCATGTCGCAGGGACTTGTCAGGTCGGGCAGTGTCGGATGTGGGGCTCCGGCAAAACCCTTAAGGTTCGAACACTGGGGTGCGCGCGAAGTCTCTCCCTCCTACCGATCTACGATCTAGCTCGCTAAGATCTTGCGGACGAACTCGACGAACTCACAACACAGAAAGAGACGCGGGGTTTATACTGGTTCGGGCCACCATTGTGGTGTAATACCCTACTCCAGTGTGGTGGTGGTGAATTGCCTCTGGGGATGATGATGAACAGTAAAAGGGAAGAACAACCTCCCGAGGTTGAGGTGTTCTTGTGTTTGTGTAGCTAAGGAAGATCTGAACCAGTTCCGGATCAATTTTTTTTCTCCTACTATGGTGGCTAGTCCTATTTATAGAGGCCCTGGTCCTCTTCCCAAATATCGAGCGGGAAGGGAGCCAACAACGGCAGGCAAATTTGAAGGGGGACAACAAGTACAAGCTATCCTGACAAAAGCGGTCTTCGCCTGTGAAAAGCCCTGGGATGACACCGTCTTGGGCTCCACGATGACCTCCACCCTGCTGTCCTCCTGGTCTTGGTCTTGTTGCACCAATATGGCAACCTTTGCCTGATGCCTCGATACTCTTCGTATGCGCTTGCCTCCTTAGCACCAAAGAGGAAACAAGGACGCTGCACGCACCGACGCCCGCCTGGCACCCGCCTGGCGCCGTTCATCATGGCTCACGTCACGAGTGCCTCGTGAGCTTTGCCCCGCCTTGATATCTCCGCTCCTCGTGAGCCTGCCTGGCTAGGCCATTCCAGAGGAGGCCTTGCGTCGTCCGCCTCACGAGGCTTGGCTCCTCGCGAGGGTTTTGGATGTCTTGTTGATGAAGATGAGCCGTACGGCTTGCTGCTCAGCCACACTATGGGCCGCAGGCAGGCAAGTATGGGGACTCCCGTTCCCAGAACGCCGACAGTAGCCCCCGGGCCCAAGGTGCGCTCGGGTTGGCTTCGCAGCGAAGCCAAGGGTCAAGTTCGGAGCGCCGCGGGCCCTAAAAGCCTGTGGCCTAGGTCGACGCATGGCGGTTGATTGGGCGTGGGCGTCTCCGCTACCCCACGCCGCCTCGGCAACTGCACGATTTGACGAGTCCCTGCGTTATGCAAGGAAAACCATCATTACCTACGATCGTGGGAGACGCCGGTTGGCCTTCTCTTATTATAAATGGGGAGGGGGGCGGAGCCCCCGTTGCCCATCTCTTCCTCGCTCGCATGCTTTGTCCTCCTTGCTCCTCTACTGACAACAGTGGCGCCCATTAGAAGGTTTTCCGCCGAAGAGAAAGGAAAAGCTCCCCGCGACGATCCGGGGCCACTTCTGCCGAAGAAGCGGTCAATCCATCACCGTGACGAAGTGGCGATGCAGGTGGTGGGGAGGCCTTGGTGCGAGCGGCCTCCACTAGGGTACCCACTAATGTTGTATGCCCAAGCCGAGGGCTCAGGAGGACGGGGTGACGAGCGGCACTGACCGCACTGCGTCCAGGGTCGCCACGCTACAGCGCTGCGTGCCGCTGCCCTTGGGGTCCATGCCGCTGACTCCTCGCGCAAGTTGGTGCTGTGGGCGTCGATGCCACCAAGCTCCTGTATCCACTTCCCGCGGTTCTTCTCCGACGTGATGCCACCGAGGGGACCGCTCGAGCTCTGGCTGCAGTATGCTGACTACGGTGCTCCGGCGACCGGAGTGGAGATCGAAGCAGTCCCCACCGGCAAGATCTTCATGACTCGTGGCTGGGGCGAGATCGCGCGGTTTTGCTGTGCGAGGGGGGCCCTCGCGATCCACTTTGAGTACGACGGCGCCTCCACGCTCTTATTCAAGGTCTTCGACGCCGAGGGCCGCCGCTTGCAGTGCTGCCCTGGAGAGGAGCGCCAGGTCGTCGTGCACTCCGATCGCAGCCGCTCCAACAGCAGCAGCAGTTCGTGGGAGTCCGGCAGCTCTCCCGAGCTTTATGAGACTCCGGAGACGAGCGACGACAGCTACGTCCCTCCGAGCTCTCGCCACGCTCGGAGCAAGGCCACGGCGTCTGATCGCCGCCGCCGCTGATCTGGATGGGGTTGGCGCCGGCCTCCCGTGGACCACTGTTGATGATGGCGTCTGCCACGGGAGGGTGTAGATAGGATTCCCCTTAGTAACGGCTTTTGTTTCCTGCGAAGGATCACGAATCACCCCGTGGGGGCATGTAAGGGTTTGTAATGTCTTTCATGCTTATCTTCCTTGTTATAAAAACTTGGTGAACGCACATCCCGTTAAGTCTCGGTCCCCCCTTTCTTTCCTCGCGATAGCTTGTTGCTCTACGCTGATGGGTCCCGGTCCCAAGGCGGCTACAACCGTCCCTGGTATGCCAGGTCACGTGCCGTGGTCAAGGCCAGGAGGTGCGCGGCCCGAGGTCTAGTAAGAGCCCCTGAGGCGCGATGCTCAGGAGGTCCCCCTTAGCGTCCAAGAAGCCATGCTAAGGCGAGAGAGGGAGTTGACGTGGCCACAGCGGGGTTGCAGCAGGGCGTGAGCGACCATTAGGCCCAAACATTTAGCCGATCGGGGTGCAGGACTTATCTCGTTGATTTTGTGGCGACTCCTGACGCGGCGCCAGAGCTGCGCGCCTACTTGAGCGGCATAGCTAGTCCGGTCCACACGGGTTTCCCTTCCCCCATGCTCTCCGTAGTGCTCTACGTCCTCAGGTCCCGTCCCTCGAGCAAGCTCAGCCGCCGCTGGTATGGCAGGTCGCGATGCCGTGGTCAAGGCCAGGGGGTGAGGGCTGGGCTGGAGAGCCAGTAAGAGCTCCTGAGTCGCGATGCTCGGGATCCCCCCTTTTAACGCGCAAGCGAATCGCATGAGTAAAAGGAGACTCGTGGTGCCATCTGCTATCCTTCCCTCGGGACTCCTGTGAACAGGCACAAGATAGAACACGGTTGATCGTTACAGTTGTTCGCCTGTCGCTGGTTGCTCTGAGTGAGGCGAAGGCACCGAGGGCCTGGTGAGGTGACGTACACGGCGCGTGCCACGAGCCAGAGCTCGGCCACTCTGATTTGTCGGTCGTGGCAGAGACGGACCCATGCACCAGCGCCGTGCCTGTGTGAAGGCCCCGGGGGGGCGATGATTGAACAGGCGATGGCCGTTCGCAGGTTAGTTATAAAGAGCAGATCGACTTGGATAAATGCAGGAAGATACATGCCACTGGGTTTGGCCCGAGGGGCTTGGGGATGATGCAGCCCGAGGAGCGCCCCCAGCTAGGTAAGCTAAAGACTTAACTAAAGGGATACATGCCACAGGGACGGACCCGTGTGGCCTGGGAATAATGCAGCCCGAGGGGCGCTCCCAGTTTAAACGAACTTGGAAGATGTCACCTGGTTCTGTAGATGAAGTAGAGTTGATGTAGCTGAAGCCACGCGTTGAAGGAACAACTCCTCACGAGCCACCGGGACCCTGAGCCTCGGGAGGCTCTCGGGGATCAGGAGGTTCCCTGAAGAGCGTCTCCATCTCCTCCTGAACGGCACGGATCTTGGCCTCCTGAGACGCCAGGACCTGCCGCAAGTTGCGCTGATAGGCCTACGCCACGCTCGGCAAACCGAAAGGCATGCAAACGCAGCTGTGTGGTGGGCCCTCACAGCAGCCCACACGTGATGGCCAGAAGCACTCCTGAGATGCGGCCCTGTTGAGCCCTGGGACATCGACGCAGAGACGCGGCCCGGCATCCTCGCCTGGATGGGGAGCTGCGCCTTGTGAGCGGATGTGGCCGCGCATGGCTCTTGCTTCTTGTAGTTCCTGAGTGGTCTTGGTGATGAACTCCTGGGTGGTGGGCATTCCTTGCCCTGTGTTCTCCGGAGGGAAACATGTCGCGAAACATGCCTCCAAGTGGTGCCCAAGCGCCTCCTTCGTGAGGTTGGCAAGGTCTGAGGCCCTCCATGAGAGAGCCCCCGAGCCTTGCCTGAGGAGGGCGCCGGGCGCGCCTTCCTATGTGATGGAGGGAGGCGCCCCTGGAACGGGCGCTGATCCTGACGAGGCTCCTAACGCGGCACCGTCTCCTTGGGGTCCTAAACGGCGCGACAACTTCTTCTTGGGGATGGTGTCTAGAGGGCCTTCACTTCTACTGTTGGGGTCGTCGATTGCTGCGGCTTGAAAGGCACGCTCAAGAGAGCACACCGCATCCCTCTCGTCACACGGGACCGTGATGATTCCTCCGCTTCCTGGCACGTTGAGAACGTTGTAGCCGTGGTGAATGACCGCCATGAACTTGGCCAGGGCTGGGTACCCGAGGATGGCGTTGTACAGCAGGCGGATGAGCGCGACGTCGAAGTCGATGAGCTCGGTGCGGTAGTTGTCGCGCCTGCCAAAGGTGACGGGCATGCAGACTTGCCCTATCGGAGTGGTGGAACCATCAGTTACTCCTGAGAAAGGCTTGGTCGGCTGGAGCTGCTCATAGGGCACTTGAAGGTTGTCGAACGTGTCGACGGACAGGACGTTGAGCCCTACGCCGCCATCGACGAGAGTCTTGGTAACTTGCACATTGCTGATGACTGGGAGCACATCATAGGGAGTTCGCCGGCGGTGGCTGCGCACTTTAGCTGGTCTGCCGGGTTGAAGGTGATGGCACATTGGGACCACCTAAGTGGGTGCGTGGCCTCGAGCTTGGGGAGTGCGGCGTTCACCTCACGAGCGAATTGTTTAAAGATGCGCTGAGAGGCTGGGGCTTGTGCACCGCCTAAGATGCAAGTGGTCGCACACGGCTCCTGGAAGCCCCCAGCCCCCTCGTCCTGGTGGTGGTCGTCGTTCCTCCTTGGCGGCGGCAGCGGGGGAAGACCGGTGTTGCCCTGAGGCGATCCTCATGAGGCGCATCTCTCCAGGCGCCCTCGCGAGGTTGGTCTTGCCAGCGGTCCTCACGAGGCCGGTCTCGCCACTCTTGGCGCGGGCCACGGTCTTCCCAGCGCCCGCCTCCGCGTCCTCCTCCACGGCCGTAGCCCCGGTCGTTGCGCTCGGGGCGTTGACCGTAGCGTCCTTCTCGTATGGCTCTGAGCTCTTGGCAGTCGCTGGTGTTGTGGGTGTTCAGGTTGTGGAAGGCGCAAAAAGGCCGATTGTTCTTGGACGACTCTGGCTGATCTCTTCCTCTCTTGGTGTCGGGCTCCGCTGCGAGCACTACTGCCTCTTTGCGCTTCACGTCTTTGGCCTTGGCCTTCTTCTCCTCCGCTCCTGCCGCCGGTAGCTCAAGCAGAGAGAGACGCCCCTCCTCATCTCTTGCGCACTTGGTCTCCAGGTTGAACAACTCTTGAGAGGTGCAGAGCTCCTCGTGGATAGCCAACTCTTCCTTCATCTTGACGTCACGGACGCCGTCAGAAAACGCGAAGATGATAGCTTCATCCGTGACCTTGGGGATCTTGAGGCGGGTGCTGTTGAAATGCTGAATGTACTTTTGAAGGGTCTCTCCTGGCTGTTTCTTGTGACACCCCAAAATTTTGACTTTGTTTTATTAATTAAAATTTTGCCAGGAAATTAAAACTTTTATTTTCTGGGCTCCCCTTTTTACTTTTGAACCATTTTTCTCCCTTGTCATTATGGAATTTTTCCCCAAAGTGAAAACTTTTCAAATATGTTTTTGGACTTGTTTAAACCTCTCAAGAAAAACTTTTCTTTCATTAGTAGAACTAATTACATAATTAATTTGCCTGATCTTCATTTTCTTGAAAAATGGTTTTTTTACAGGTTTTATGGCCATATTTGAACTGCAACCTCCTTAAAAATTTATTCAAAAATCCCAACAAAATTTGGAGATGTCATGTGATGTTTTTAAATCACTTTTGTGCAAAAATATCTTTTATTCATTAAATATTTTGAGATCTACACCAAATTTTCTTCTCTGGTCCAGTGGGTAATTTTTGCACTACAACTCATTTAAATGTTTCTTTCTAGCCTCCACCAAAATTATGGGATGTTAGTACTAGCATATGATTCAACTTTATGCAAAAACCCAGTGATGTTATTTGAAAAATATGAGTGTATCAACCTCATTTTCATTCTGGTCCAACTTGATGGTTTGTACAACAACCATATTTTTGATTGCTCTTTGGCTCTTGATTCCTTTTCCTACTTGTAGTCCTCCCTACTAAACTCCTAAGTCCAAGAGGATGCACCCATTGGATCACTTTTGGTTCATGGAATAATGCCATTCATCTCCTGTCCAGAAGTGAGATTCTGCAAAACTTGCAATAACAAGTATCTGCTTTTGGCAAACTAACTTCACCACCTTCTTATGCATCTAAAGAGACCACCATCTGGAGTTTTTGACCACTCCAAGACCTGCCTAGATGCCTCTGGCATTTTGTCAAACACCCTGTGGGCATGGACATAATTGGCATGGATTTTAGTTAGCAGTGTGAACCTGATCCACTGACCCATCAAGCTTGTCCACTGATCTCCTTGCAAGCCCAAGCCTAGACCTGCTAACCCCCTGCTCCAACCGAGCCACCTAGCATGCCATGGCATTTCGCCGAGCAGCTGGTGGGCGTGCACTGGACGCGCCCAGAGCACGCCAACTGCAGCCGCGCACACGAGCCGCCGCGTCGCGCCCCTGGCTTGGCCCACACTGCAGAACCGCGCCACGGGCTCCCCTCCTCGCCAGAAACCTCCAAGCCGCTCTGGCCCCCTATAGCGCCGCCGTCAAGGCACTCTTGGCGGCATGCCGGCGTCGGCAGTGCGCCTCTGCCACGGGCAGCGCCGCCCGGGCCTCCTCCGTTCGCCAGCTGCCCTCGTGTACAGGCCGTCCTCATCCGCTCGCCCTCCCGACCCCGCTAGCCTCCACCACGTCACCCTGCCGCAAACAGAGAGGCGGTTCGCCGGCAAGCTTATCAGCGACCACGGGAACCGACCTCGCCGGGCTATATAAAGCCCTCTCGATCCTGCCTAGGCTCATTAGCGGCCTCACGCGAGCCGTAGGAAGCTTTCCCCCTCCCCAGTTGGCCAGGGGGCACTCCCTTCTCCAACTCCGGCAGGATCGGCTGCCACCTTGCTCCGGCAAAGTACGGCCAAGGCCAAAGCCCCAGACCCCTCTCGTGCTTCCATCCTCCTCCCCATGACCCTACGAAGCCGCCCAACACCTCAGACCCACTCGAGAACCACCATAGCCAGAAGCCCCAAAAAGCTGCCGAGGCCACCTCCACCGAGGAGCTCGCCGCCAGCGGCTCCCTCCGTCCCCACCTGCCTGGCGACCACCGGGAGGACCACCCTGGAGTGGCGGATCCATCCCCGCCCTCGGGGCCCCGCGAGGAGCCGCCAATCGCCGGAGTTCAGCCTCCGCTCGGGACAGAGGAAGAGGAGGGAGAGGACAAGTCAAACCTGACCAGTGGGCCCCCTGGACCCACTGTCAGTGACCCACCCCTCCGCCACGCGTGTTAAGTGAAAGCGTAAAACCCCCAAGTACGTAACCCTACTTAGAAAGTGTATTCGTGGCTGAAACGTTTTCTTTTGTTTTATTTTTAAAAACAGATTTTGACCAGAACTTGGACTTGTTATATCTTTTTAAGTATAACTCCAAATGAGTTGATTCCTTTTTCTACATCTCTCAAATTCTGTCTAGTTTATTTTAAGGTTTATTTGGAAATTTTTCAAACAACTTTTTTGTGCTGTTTGAAAATTGTGTGTTAATTCAAATTTATTGAAAATAGGATTTTTGGAGAGAGGAAGGAAACTTTCAAAAGTTTTGGAGAGCACCCCCACCTCTCCACACCTTGAAGGCAAGCATTTTGAACCCCAGAAATAATAATTTTGGTGTGTTAGATGACACGTTTATAACACCACCTTATTACGGAGAACTCGTTATTTCATGTGATACGATCATTTTGCATGAATGCATATTAAGTGATTTCCTTGTTGTTGGAAAGGAATATACTTGTGATGGTAATCATCCTCATGTGCCTTGCATGCATGCCGGAAAGTAATCCGGGAAAGCCTCGGCCTTGGGTAGGCGTGAGCTTGTCGCCGATCTCCGTCGGGACGGTTATGATCGGTATGACATAGTAAGGTATAATGAGTGTTGATTTTGTTGGCTGAAATATATTTGTTATACATGTCATACAAGGAATTTATAAGCCTCCTGAGTCGGCCGTAGATCGAGTCTTGTTCCGGTAACCCCCATACTTGTTTTGTGCTGCCACTGGTCCCTACCGTAGGTGGGGTATGGTTCAGTAAGTTGTTAACCCTTGTCTTGGCACACACCGTACAGAGAGGCCATGGTGGAAGATATCGGCTGCATCCGGTAGGCATGCCACCTGGTCCGCGGGCATGGGTGTATCCGGTTGGGACCGAGAGGGGGATACCCCTTAGAGCGCGCGATAGAAATTTGATCCCATGCTACGCGAGGTTGTAGCCTCCCCACTTAGAGTTTGCTTGACAGGTGTCGTGGGTGATTCCAGACACTGGTGAGTTAAGCTGGTGTGTGCAAGTCAGGTGTGTTTTCAATTAAAAGACCGTAGACAGAATTAGTCCCGATGGACTAAAGGAATCCGTTACTCGTGGGTAAAGAGTACACCCTCTACAGAGATTAAACCTATTCGAATAGCCGTGTCCATGGTTAAGGACTATAGTCTGGGATGGGTCAAGTGTCGGTCTTAGTGTCGGTCTTCGGAGGAGAAACCAATAAACCTGAATATTGATTATAACTTGTGATATATTATGGTTATGATTGTTATCATTATGGACTAACCGTTTGCATTGTTTGAAATAAGGAATATCCCTGGGACGGTACCACCTCCTGGATATTCACCATGATTATAAGCCCTTTATGTGGCGTCGCTCAGACGCCCGACTGTGGCATGTTTGTTATTTCTTTTTCAGATAAGCCCTTTATGTGGCATCGCTCAGACGCCCGAGTGTGGCATGTTTGTTATTTCTTTTTCATATAAGCCCTTTATGTGGCGTCGCTCAGACGCCCGACTGTGGCATGCCTATTATTTTATTTACTTTATAAGCCCTTTATGTGGTGTCGCTTAGACGCCCGACTGAGGCATGCTCACTTTTACTATCCTTTCGAGACGTCGCTTCATACATCCGATCGGTGCATTTTATTACTATTCTGTCATCACATATTCCGGTTGTATATAAATAACCTGCTTGCATGCATCAAGATTTTATTTATGACTGAAGATGTAATCATAGAATATTTCAGTGCATGTTTTTATTAATTATATTATTCCCGTGTTCATAATGTTTGCGAGTACATTCAAAGTACTCACTGGCTTGTCTCAGGAGCGTTGTGATGACAACCCCGGAAGCTAGGCAACTGTATTAGCAGCCTCGCGAAGATAGGAGTTAACCTGGTCAGCTGTTCCTGTGGGAAATGGAGTCCCATAGACCATGGTGAACCACAAACCGCTTCCGCCATCAACCACTAGAAACCTATTGTTATACTCACAGACCCGAATGGTCTTGTACCACATATTTTGTAGTTTTCCTTGGAATTTCTATATCAAGTTGGTGCCTCATCAGCTAACAGTAATCCTGGGGCTGGTGAGCACAATGACCACTTTCTGGAAACTAATACCCGGAAAACCGGTCGCGACATTGCTTGATGCGGCGTAGGTCACCCGCGACCGGCTGGCGGTCGCGAGTGCCCTGGAAGTTGGCGATGAAGCGGTCGCGCATCTCGTCCCAGGAGGAGATGGAGCCGTGCTACAGGTTCAGGAGCCAGGAATGGGCCCCATCCTTGAGAGCCATGGGAAACCAGTTCGCCATGACTTTTTCATCACCGTTGGCTGCTTCGATGCTCAGCTCGTAGAGCTGCAGGAACTCCGCGGGGTCGGTGGTGCCGTCGTAGCGAGGAGGCAGATCCGGCTTGAACTTGCCTGGCTAGGCGACGCTACGCAGCTCGAGGGTGAAGGCGCAGCTACCGGCTGTGGTTGCCGGGGCCCGCCTCAGGGGTGGAGCTTGGTCTTGACGGGGTTTGCGCTGCGCCACTGCAGGCGGTGCGCGGTCCTGACGCGGTGGCGCGGGGAGCGCCGGGGCAGCTTCTCGTGGCCACGGGATTTCTTGGCAGCTTCTTTCTTCACGCGCGCGCGCCGGGCATGGTGGGTCACGCCGCGGAGGTGCGCGCCTTGGTGCCAAGGCACCGTCTTGGGGTCGAGGTGGCGGAGAGTTGGAAGGCGCTGGAGAGCCCCCTGTAGCACGAACGAGCTCGGTGACGCGGTCGAGCCACTCCTCGTAGGCGTCGTCGACAGGGCGGTAGCGCAGGAGCTTGTTCGCTGCGATGAGCGCGGCTCGTGCCTCCATGGGAGCACGGTGCGCGCGAGACGAAGAACCAGCGGGGGTGAGCGATGGAGTAGCGGTGCGGCCGTCCTGCCGCACCGAGGGATGTAGCGAGGACGCCTGCTGCTCCTTTCCCGCCGAGCCGGTGGCAGCGTTGGCGACAGGAGACGGAGAACAATGAGGTGGCCTGCCTACGGGGGCCGTTTGAGCAACACGGGCGGAGAGGGCAGCCCGGCGCTCGGCTCAAGCACAGAGTGTGTCCTCCATGGAGACAACGGAGCGATGGAACAGCGAATCGACGGAAGGGAAGCTACGGCGCACCCCTACCTGGCGCGCCAAATGTCGGATGTGGGGCTCCGGCAAAACCCTTAAGGTTCGAATACTGGGGTGCGCGCGAAGTCTCTCCCTCCTACCGATCTACGCTCTAGCTCGCTAAGATCTTGCGGACAAACTCGACGAACTCACAACACAGAAAGAGACGCAGGGTTTATACTTGTTCGGGCCACCATTGTGGTGTAATACCCTACTCCAGTGTGGTGGTGGTGAATTGCCTCTGGGGCTGATGATGAACAGTACAAGGGAAGAACAACCTCCTGAGGTTGAGGTGTTCTTGTGTTTGTGTAGCTAAGGAAGATCTGAACCAGTTCCGGATTGATTTTTTTCTCCTACTGTGGTGGCTAGTCCTATTTATAGAGGCCCTGGTCCTCTTCCCAAATATCGAGCGGGAAGGGAGCCAACAACAGCGCTCAAATTTGAAGGGGGACAACCAGTACAAGCTATCCCGACAAAAGCGGTCTTCGCCTGTGAAAAGCCCTGGGATGACACCATCTTGGGCTCCACGATGACCTCCGCCTTGCTGTCCTCCTGGTCTTGGTCTTGTTGCACCAATATGGCAACCTTTGCCTGATGCCTCGGTACCCTTCGTCTGCGCTTGCCTCCTTAGCACCAAAGAGGAAACAAGGACGCTGCGCGCACCGGCACCCGCCTGGCGTCGTTCGTCATGGCTCACGTCACGAGTGCCTCATGAGGTTTGCCCCGCCTTGATATCTTCGCTCCTTGTGAGCCTGCCTGGCTAGGCCATTCCAGAGGAGGCCTTGCGTCGTCCTCCTCGCGAGGCTTGGCTCCTCACGAGGGTCTTGGATGTTTTGTTGATGAAGATGGGCCGTACGGCCTGCTGCTCAGCCACGCTGTGGGCCGCAGGCAGGCAAGTCTGGGGACCCCTGTTCCCAGAATGCTGACAAGCAGTTCCCGAGGCAGCATGGGGAAGCGGAGACGCCCACGTGCAATCAACCGCCACGCGTCAACCGAGGCCGCAGGTTTTTGGGGCCCGCGTTGCTCCGCGCTTGACCTTTGGCTTTGCCTTGAAGCCAAGCCCGAGCGCGCCTTGGGCCCGAGGGCTACTGTCAGCGTTCTGGGAAGGGGGATCCCCAGACTTGCCTGCCTGCGACCCACGGCGTGGCTGTGCTAGTAGGCCTGAGCGGCCCATCTTCATCAACAAGGCATTCAAGACCCTCGCGAGGGGCCAAGCCTCGCGAGGCGTACGACCCAACACCTCCTCAAGAGCGGCCTCGCCGGGCAGGCTCACGAGGGGCGGAGAGATCAAGGCAAGGCAAACCTCGTGAGGACTTCGTGACGTGAGCAGCCATGACGAACGAGACCAGGCGGTCGCCAGGCGGGCACCAGCGCGTGCAATGTCCTTGTTTCCTCTTTGGTGCCAAGGGGGCAAGCGCAGGCGCAGAGTACCGAGGCATCAAGCAAATGTTTCCATATAGGTGCAACGAGACCAAAGACCAGCAGGACGGCAAGACGGAGGTCATCATAGAGCCCAAGGCGGCGCCACCACCAGAGCCTTTTGCAGGCGAAGACCACTTTTGTCAGGATAAGCTGTACTAGCTGTCCCCTTTCAAATTGGCCATTGTTGGCTCCCTTCCCGCTCAATATTAGGGGAGAGGACCAGGGCCTATATAAGTAGGACTAGCCACCACCGTAGGGGGCATCTCATCCTGATCGAATCCTCACCCACACAAGTTTGCCAAGCATAAGGACACCTCAACCCCAGGAAGCATAAGGATCTAAACTACTGCGAGAACAACACAAGAGACACAGGGTTTATACTGGTTCGGGCCACCATTGTGGTGTAATACCCTACTCCAGTGTGGTGTGGTGGATTGCCTCTTGGGCTGATGAGGAAGAACAATACAAGGAAGAACGACCTCGCGGGGGTCTGTTCTTGGCTGGGGATGAACTACTAGGGGGAGTTCAATCGCCCTTCTCTCTCTCTACTTGCTCTGGATACTGAATCAGGTTGGATCCCTCCCTCTACCCTGGGGGTGGCTAGTCCTATTTATAGGCAAAGGCCCTGTGCCTCTTCCCAAATATTTGAGCGGGAAGGGCGCCAACAATTGGCCGATTTGAAGGGGAACATCGGGTACACTTATCCTGACTAAAGTTGCCCTTCCCCTGCCAAAGGTTCTGGTGATGACGCCGGCTTGGGATCCACAGTGACTTCCTCCTTGTCGTGGAGTTGGTCTTGGTCTCGTTGCACCGAAATGGGTGCCTTTGCTTGATCCTCTCGCCTGCGCTTGCCCCCTTTGCACCAAAGAGGAAAGGGAGGACACTGCGCGGGCTGGCGCCCGCCTGGCACCTCTGGTCGTCATGGCTTGCGTCATGGGCACCTCGTGAGGTACCCCACCTTGATATCTCCGCCTCCTCGCGAGCCAGCCTAAGGAGGCCGTGCTGGAGGAAGCTCCATGTCGTCCGCCTCGCGAGGCTTGGCCCCTCGCGAGGGTCTTGAGCCTTGTGTTGATGAAGATGGGCCACGTTGGGCCCCCACTCCAGCCGCACTGCAGGCTGCAGGCAGGCAAGTCTGGGGACCCCCGTTCCCAGAACGCCGATAGTAGCCCCCGGGCCCAAGGTGCGCATGGACTTGGCCGTGCCGTGAGGCGAAAGGGCAAGGGCGAAGCGCCGCGGGCCCTAACAGCCTGCGGCCTCGGGCGCCGCGTGGCGGTTGATTGGACGTGGGCGTCTCCACTTCCCCATGACGCCTCGACGATCGCGCGGATGGGACAAGTCCCTGCATGCAAACCATGCCATGATTACCTGTGATCGTGGAGGTCGGCGGTTGGCCTCCGCCGACTATAAGTACGGCACCACGCGTGCCCTTCCAGTCTATCTCTTCTTGCTTCCTCCCCCGCCTCAGTTCTTGCTCCGCCTTGGTGTGATGGCTCCGATTCGCCGGTTCTCTGCGGCGGAGAAGGGAAAGGCTCCTCAAGAGGTACCTGACCCGCTCCCGCCGAAGAAACGGCCCGCCTTGCGCGGCCAAGACGAGGAGAATCGCCTGGTGGTGCGGAGCCCTTAGTACGAGCGGCCTCCGCCGGGGTTACCGCTTCCCTTGTATGCCCACGCCGAGGGCTCTGGAAGGGGAGATGCCGATCCCCTCGGCCAGCGCCGTCGCCGGCGCCGCAGGATCACGAAGGTGCTGGTTGTTCCCCCTGGAGTCCACACCGAGGGCTCCTCCCACGAGCTCGTGCTCCACGCCGCCATGCCTCCGCGGACTTGGATCCGCCTTCCTCCCTTCTTCGCCTCCGCCTTCCAGCAGGTGAGACTCCTGGAGCTGTGGCTGCAGCATGCCGACTGCTGCACTCCTGCAACCGGGGCAAAGGTTGCGAGCACTGCCCCGGGCGAGGTCTTCATGACTCGCGGCTGGGGTGAAATCGCTCGGTGCTGCAGAACGAAGGGCGCCCTCGCGATCCACCTGGAGTATGACGGCGCTTCGGTGATGTTCTTCAAGGTCTTCGACGCGAACGGTCGCCGGCTGGAGTGCTGCCCCGGGGGAGGCGGCCAGGACCCTGCCACGGCGACGGCGGGGCCCGCCAATCGCCCCCTGGACAGCTCCGCAAGCGACGGGAGCGCCGAAGGATCTAGCGATCCCAGTGAGGTCTTCGCGACGCCGGAGACGAGCGACGACAGCTACGAGCCCGCGAGACGGCGCCGCTCCCGGAGCGGGGCAGGCTCGCTTGGTCGCCGCCGATCCTGATCTGGCTGGGGTTGGCGCCGGCGCCTGCCGGCCCATCGTTGATAATGGCATCTTCTGCAGGGGCGCGTGTAGTTAGCACCCTTTAGGATTCGTTCCCTGCGAGGAATGACATTACGCCCCATAGGGGCTTGTAAGGTGGTTGTGATCCTTGTTGTTAATATGTAACCCTTGCTATGAATTTGTGCGAATCACGAATTCCGTCGTAGTTTGGTTCCCCCTTTCGCACCTCGCGAGGGCTTGGTGCTCTGCGTCGACAGGTCTCAGTCCCAAGGCGGCGTCAGCCGTCGCTGGTATGCCAGATCGCGATGCCGTGGTCAAGGCCAGGAGGTGAGCGACCCGGGTCCGGTAAGAGCCCCTGAGTCGCGATGCTCAGGAGGTCCCCTTTGGCGCCCAAGCAGCCGTCGCTAGGTGAGAAAGGGAAGCAACATCGCTAGTACGGAGTCGCTCTAGGTGCGGGGGTAGTGCTGCGGTAGCCAATGCATTGGATGGTGACTTATCTTGAGGATTGGAGATTGCCCTCAGGGTGCCGTCGGATCTGGGGGGTAGCTCGAGCGGAGCTGCTTGACGAGGTCCTCGCGTGCCCCTTCTCCCTCGCCGCTGCTCCCCTTTCTGCTCTACGTCCTCGGGTCCCCGCCCTCGAGCTGGTCTCAGCCGTCGCTGGTATGCCAGGTCGCGATGCCATGGACAAGGCCAGAGGGTGAGGGCTGGAGAGCCAGTAGGAGCCCTGAGTCGCGATGCTCAGGCACCCCCCCTTTAACGTGCAAGTGGCTCGCGCGGGCAAGGGCGAAGGGAACACCGTGAGGGCCTCGTCTAGCGTGATTCCCCCTATGGGCCCTGCGGATTCACCTCAAAAAGAGAAGACGGGATTGCCATAGAAGCGATTAGTTGACTGTTAGTCGCTCAGGAGCTCGCCGGTTGGAGCGGGCGAGGTGTGTCGGGGCACCCGTGAGCCAGCGCGGGGCTCACGAGGCCCTACCTCTAGGCGGGCTGCGCCTGGCGCTGGGCCGCATCTTGAGATGTGTTCCTGCAAAGTCTGGTTAGATGCCGGCACTCTACGTCCTCGGGTCCCGGCCCTCGAGCTTGTCTCAGCCATCGCTGGTATGCCAGGTCGCGTTGCCGTGGACAAGGCCAGAGGGTGAGGGCTGGAGAGCCAGTAAGAGCCCTGAGTCGCGATGCTCAGGCACCCCCCCTTTAACGTGCAAGTGGTCGACATGAAGAAGAAGGGCGCCGCAGACGGCTTCGAGTAATGATGCATAACTGGAAACAAACACGGAAGGGATACACGCCGCTGGGCCTAACCCGAGCGGCCTGGGGGTGATGCAGCCCGAGGGGCGCCCCCAGCAAACCAAGCTAGCGACTGAAAATATAAAAAGGGATACATGCCACAGGGACGGACCCACACGGCCTAGGAATGACGCAACCCTGGGAGGGCGCCCCCAGCTGAGAATGAAACTTGAAAGATTTCACCTGAAGTTGTCGTTGATGCAGTGGCGTTGGCGCAGCAGACTCGGTGGGCTGTGGGAACTGATCCTCACGAGCCCCCAGGCCCGGGGGCCTCGGGAGGCTCCGGAGGCACTGGTGGCTCCTCGTGAGCAGCCTCCATCTCCGCCAAGGCTGCGGAACGCCTGCCTTCTTGCGCCTCCAAGATGCTCCTCATGATGCGCTGGTACGCCACAGCCACGCTCGGCAGGCCATAAGGCATGCGAACACAGCTGTGGGGTGGTCCTCCGCAGCGCCCCGCATGTGAGGGCCAGAGGCGCTCCGCCGTGGCGACCTGGTTGAGCCCTGGTACGTCGACGCAGACGCGCAGCCCACCATCCTCGCCTGGATGGGGAGCCACAGCTGGTGGGCGACGGCAACCCCTCATGATCCTTGACTCCTGTAGCTCTTGTATCGCCTTGCTAACAAACTCCTATTGGTCTGGCCTTCCTTCCCTGGCTTCCTCCCGAGGGAAGCGTGTTTCAAAACACGCCTCCACATGGTGCCCCAGCGCCTCCCTCGTGACCTTGGCGAGGTCGGTGGCCCTCCAGGTGAGAGCCCCCGAGCCCTGCCTGAGGAGGGCGTTGGGCGCGCTTTCCTATGCGATTGAAGGAGGGTCCCCCTAGGCAGACGCGGGCCTTGAAGGGCCTACCTCCTGAGGGTATGAGCCTGACGTTGTCTTCTTCTTCTTGGGGGTGGTCTCAGGAAGCCTCCTGCTTCCGCGATTTGGGTCTTCTGGTGACGCGGCCTGAAAGGCTCGCTCCAGTGCACACACTGCATCCTTCTCTTGACATGGTACCGTGATGACGCCGCCGCTTCCTGGCATCTTGAGGATGTTGTAGCCATGGTGAGTCGCGGCCATGAACTTGGCCTGCGCCGGGTACCCGAGGATGGCGTTGTACGGTAGGCGGATGTGGGCAACGTCAAAGTCGATGAGCTCGGTGCGGTAGTTGTTGTAGGTGCCGAAGGTGACTGGGAGGCGGACCTGCCCGATCGGGACCGTGGAACCGTCGGTGACTCCGGAGAAGGGCTTGGTCGGCTGAAGCTGGTCATAGGGCACTTGGAGGTTGTTGAACGTTTCCACGGACAAGACATTGAGCCCTGCCCCTCCGTCGATGAGGGTCCTGGTGACCAGAACGTTGTTGATGACTGGGGAACAAAGCATTGGGAGGACTCCGGCTGTAGCTGCGCACTTGAGCTGGTCTGCTGAGCTAAACGTGATGGTGCAGGCCGACCACCTGAGGGGACGCGTTGCTTCGAGCTTGGGGAGGACTGCATTCACTTCACGAGCAAATTGCTTGGAGATACGTTGGGAGGCTGGGGCTTGAGCTCCGCCCAGGATGCAGGCGATGGCGCGAGGCTCCTGGAAGCCCCCATCCCCCTCGTCCTGGTGGCGGTCTTCATTCCTTCTTGGCTGAGGCGGCAACGGCGGCAGGCCTGGGTTGCCATGAGGGCGATCCTCACGAGGCTGATCCCTCCAGTCCCCCTCGTGAGGCGGGTCGCGCCAGCGGTCCTCGCGAGGTTGGTCACACCAGCCTGGACGTGGGCCGCGGTCTTCCCAGCGTCCCGGGTTCCTTCCTCCTCCTCGGCCGTATCCCCGGTCAGCACGGTCAGGGCGTCGGCCGGCTCTTCCTTCTCGCACGGTGCGGAGTTCTTGGCATTCATTAGTGTTGTGGGTGTGGAGGTCGTGGTACACACAGTACCGGCTGCCCTTGGAGGATTCAGGCAAATCCTTACCCCGCTTGGTGTCTGGTTCTGCCGCGAGCACGGCAGCCCCCTTGCGCTTCACGTCCTTGGCCTTGGGCTTCTTCTCTTCTGGGTCTGCAGCAGGCAGCTCGAGGAGGGAGAGGCGTCCCTCCTCATCTCTGGCGCACTTGGTCGCCAGGTTGAACAGCTCCAGGGAGGTGCAGAGGTCTTCATGCATCGCCAGCTCCTCCTTCATCTTGATGTCGCGCACGCCATCGGAGAAGGCCGAAATGATGGCTTCTTCGGACACCCTGGGGATCTTGAGGCGCGCGCTGTTGAAGCACTGGATGTACTTCTGTAGGGTCTCCCCAGGTTGCTTCTTGATGCGGCGCATGTCGCTCACGGCGGGAGGTCGGTCGCGGGTACCTTGGAAGTTGGCGACGAAGCGGGTACGCATCTGGTCCCAGGAGGAGATCCTGCCTGGGGCCAGGTTCAGGCGCCAAGTGCGAGCACCTTCCTTCAGCGCCATGGGGAACCAGTTCGCCATGACCTTCTCGTCCCCGCTGGCAGCTTCGATTCCCAGCTCGTAGATCTGGAGGAACTCCGTGGGGTCAGTGGTGCCGTCGTAGCGAGGAGGCAGGTCTGGCTTGAACTTGCCGGGCCACGCGACGCTACGCAACTCAGGGGTGTAGGCGCGGCAGCCAGCGGTGGCCGCGGGAGGTTTTGGTTGAGAGAGAGCATGGCCTTGTGGGTCCCCTTTCGCCGCAGCTGGGAGCAGCGCGGGGTCTTGACGCGCCGGAGCTGGAGCAGGGTCTCGGCGAGCCGGAGCCGGGAGCGCCTGAGCGGCCTCTTGCGGTCGTGGGACTTCTTGGCATCTCCGTTCCTGCTGGGACGACGCATGACGGAGCGGATTCCGCCCAGGAGCTGCGCGCCTTGGGGCCATGGCATCTTCTTGGAAAGGTGCCGGCTGGAACGCCCCCGGAGCTTCATTGCCCATGCGGGGCGGAGTGCGGCGCAGTGGTGCGGAAGGCGCGGGAGAGCCCCCTGCGGCGCGGACGAGCTCGGCGACGCGGTCGAGCCACTCCTCGTAGACGTCGTCGACGGGGCGGTAGCGCAGGAGCTCGTTCGCCGCGATGAGCGCAACTCGAGCCTCCAAGGGTGCGTGCAGCGCGTGCGACGAAGAACCGGCTGGGGTGAGCGACGGAGTGGCCGTGCGGCCATCCCGCCGCACGGACGGGTGTTGAGAGGACGCTTGCTGCTCGTTCCCTGCCGGGCCAGTGGTGGCGTTGACGGCGGGCGACGGGGAACGACGAGGACGCCCGCCGACGGGGGCCGTCTGGACGGCGCGGGAAGCGATGGCGGCCCGGCGCTCGGCGCGGGCCCGACGAGCGTCAGACATGGATGCGGTGGTCGGAGGAGAGCGGAGCGGTGGAAGATGGATCCCGGCGCACCCCTACCTGGCGCACCAAAATGTTGGATCACGGGTTCCGGCAGACCCTTAAGGTTCGAACTCTGGGGTGCGCGCGGAGATCATGCCCTCTACCTCTCCGTCTCATAAGGATCTAAACTACTGCAAGAACAACACAAGAGACACAGGGTTTATACTGGTTCGGGCCACCATTGTGGTGTAATACCCTACTCCAGTGTGGTGTGGTGGATTGCCTCTTGGGCTAATGAGGAAGAACAATACAAGGAAGAACGACCTCGCGGGGGTCTGTTCTTGGCTGGGGATGCACTGCTAGGGGGAGTTCAATCGCCCTTCTCTCTCTCTCTACTTGCTCTGGATACTGAATCAGGTTGGATCCCTCCCTCTACCCTGGGGGTGGCTAGTCCTATTTATAGGCAAAGGCCCTGGGCCTCTTCCCAAATATTTGAGCGGGAAGGGCGCCAACAATTGGCCGATTTGAAGGGGAACATCGGGTACACTTATCCTGACTAAAGTTGGTCTTCCCCTGCCAAAGGTTCTGGTGATGACGCCGGCTTGGGCTCCATAGTGAGTTCCTCCTTGTCGTGGAGTTGGTCTTGGTCTCGTTGCACTGAAATGGGTGCCTTTGCTTGATCCTCTCGCCTACACTTGCCCCCTTTGCACCAAAGAGGAAAGGAAGGACACTGCGCGGGCTGGCGCCCGCCTGGAACCTCTGGTCGTCATGGCTTGCGTCATGGGCACCTCGTGAGGTACCCCACCTTGATCTCTCCGCCTCCTCGCGAGCCAGCCTAAGGAGGCCGTGCTGGAGGAAGCTCCATGTCGTCCGCCTCGCGAGGCTTGGCCCCTCGCGAGGGTCTTGAGCCTTGTGTTGATGAAGATGGGCCACGTTGGGCCCCCACTCAAGCCACGCTGCAGGCCGCAGGCAGGCAAGTCTGGGGACCCCCGCTCCCAGAACGCCGACAGTGTTATCGCCTGCATCTTGGGCGGAGCTCAGGCCCCAGCATCTCAGCGTATCTTCAAGCATTTTGCTCGCGAGGTGAACGCAGCTCTTCTCAGGCTTGAGGCCACGGCCCCGCTCAGGTAGTCCAAGTGTGCCATCACTTTCAGCTCGGCGGACCAGCTCAAGTGCGCGGCCATTGCTGGCGCCCTCCCGATGCTCTGATCACCCGTCATCAGCAATGTACAAGTCACCAAGACCCTCATCGACAGAGACGCAGGGCTTAACGTCCTGTCTGTCGATCAGCTTCAGCCCACCAAGCCTTTCTCACGAGTGACTGACGGCTTCACCACCCCGATAGTGCAGGTCCGCCTTCCTGTCACCTTCGGACAACGCGAAAACTACCGCAGCGAGCTCATCGACTTTGACGTTGCTCACATCCGTCTGCCGTACAATGCCATCCTCGGGTATCCAGCCCTGGCCAAGTTCATGGCAGTGACCCACTATCGGCGTTCTAGGAACGGGGGTCCCAGACTTGCGTGCCTGCGGCCCGCGGCGTGGCTCCACTCGCGGCCCTGTAAGGCCCGTCTTCACCAACAAACACTCAAGACCCTTGCAAGGGTCCATGACTCGTGAGGCGGACAACAGAAGACCTCCTCGGGAGCGGCCTCACCAGGCTAGCTCGTGAGGGGCGGAGAGATCAAGGCAAGGCGAACCTCGCGAGGTTCCTACGACGTCAGCCATGACGACCAAGACCACGCGGGCGCCAGCGCGCACAGTGTACTTGTTTCCTCTTTGGTGCTAAGGAGGCAAGCGCAGGCAGGAGTACCGAGGCATCAGGCAAAGGTTTCCATATCAGTGGAATGAGACCAAGACCAGCAGGACGGCGGGACAGAGGTCACCATGGAGCCCAAGACGGCGTCACCACCAGAGCCTTTGGCAGGCGAAGACCACCTTTAGTCAGGATAGCTTGTACTAGCAGTCCCCCTTCAAATTGGTCGTTGTTGGCTTCCTTCCCGCTCAATATTTGGGGAGAGGACCACGGCCTCTATAAATAGGACTAGCCACCATAGTAGGAGGCAACGAATCTCGAACAAATGGATTCAGATCATACTCACACTCGCCAAGCACAAGAACACCTCACCTCAGGAGCCTATTCTTCCCCTTGTACTGTTCATCGTCAGCCCGAGAGGCAATCCACCACACCACACTGGAGTAGGGTATTACACCACAACGGTGGCCCGAACCAGTATAAATCTCGTGTCTCTTGTGTTGCGAGTTCGTCGAGCTAGGCTTTGAGTTTGCGGCGAGGTTGAGGGCGTGATTAGGTAGGGGGAAATCTTCGTGCGCACCCCAGTGTTCGAACCTCAAGGGTTTTGCTGGAACCTGAAATCCAACATTTGGCGCGCCAGGTAGGGGTGCGCTGAAGCTTTCCTTTCATCGATCTGCGTCCCGTCGCTTCGTCGCATCCATGGAGGACGCTTGCCGTGCTCGCACTGAGCGCCGGGCCGCCCTCGCCGCCCGTGTTGCTCAGGCGGCTCCCGTCGGCAGGCCTCCCCATTGTTCTCCGTCACTTGCCGCCACCGGCCCGGTGGGGCACGAGCAGCAAGCGTCCTTGCTGCACCCCTCGGTGCGGCGGGACGGCCGCACCGCCACTCCGTCGCTGACCCCGGCTGGCTCGTCATCTCACGCTCGTCGCGATCCCACGGACGCGCAGGCCACGTTGTGCATGGCATGCGAACTCCTGTGCTACCTCCCCGCTGACGACCTCTACGAGGACTGGCTGGACCGCATCGCCAAGCTCGTCAGCGCCGCAGGGGGCTCCCTTGCGCCCTCCCTCTTGCCGCCTCGCCCTCCACCAGCTGCGTGCGATGTGGCTCATGGAGCGCCACCTCCACACCAAGATGGCGTCTTGGAGCCAAGGCATGCCCCCCCCGGCGCGACTCGCCACGTCGGGCGCCTGTGCGTGAAGAAGGAAGCTGCCAAAAAGTTCCTCATCCGCAAGAAAACGCTCCCGCGCTCCCAGCACCACTATGACAAGATCGTGCGCCGCCTGCGGTGGTGGTGCGCGGACATCAAGGGCAGGCTCCGCGTCAGCAAAGGGTCCCGGTGGCCACCGCGGGCTGCTGCGCCTTCACCTGAGCTGCGTAGCATTGCATGGCCGGGTAAGTTCAAGCCAGACCTACCTCCATGCTACGACAGCACCCCCGACCTCGCGGAGTTCCTGTAGCTCTACAAACTGAGCATCGAGGCGGCCAACGGCGATGAAAAAGTCATGGGGAACTAGTTTCCCATGGCTCTCAAGGATGGTGCGCGCTCATGGCTCCTGAACCTACCCCGAGGCTCCATCTCCTCCTAGAAAGAGATGCGCGACCGCTTTGTCGCCAACTTCCAGGGCACTCGCGACCGCCCTCCGGCCGCGGGTGACTTGCGCCGTGTTAAGCAGCAGCCAGGAGAGACCCTCCAGAAGTACATACAACACTTCAACAACGTTCGCCTCAAGATCCCCAAGGTGATGGACGAGGCCATCATCTCCGCGTTTTCTGATGGCGTCCGCGACGTCAGGATGAAGGAGGAGCTTGCCATCCACGAGGAGTTGTGCACATCCTTGGAGTTGTTCAACCTGGCGACCAAGTGCGCAAGGGCTGAGGAAGGGCGCCTTTCCCTTCTCGAGCTCCCAGCTGCCGAGCTGGAGGAGAATAAAGCCAAGGCCAAGGACGTGAAGCGCAAGGGAGTGGTTGTACTCGCAGCGGAGCTGGACACGAGGCGCGGCCGGGGCCAGCCCGAGTCATCCAAGAGCAGTCGTCCGTTCTACGCCTTCCACAATGTTCACAGCCACAACACCAACGATTGTCAAGAGCTCAGGGCCATTCGAGATGGACACCTCGGTCGACGCCCCGAGCGCAATGACCGGGGCTACAGCCGAGGAGGAGGACGTGGCGGAGGACGATGGGATGACCGTGGCCCTCGCCAGGAGTGGAGTGACCAGCCTCGTGAGGACCGCTGGCAAGATCAGCCTCGCGAGGGCGCTTGGAGGGATCAACCTCGCGAGGACCGCCCCTAGGGCAACGCTGGTCTTCCTCCACTGCCGCCACCACCAAGAAGGAATGACGACCACCATCAGGACGAGGGGGCTGGGGGCTTCTAGGAGCCGCGAGCTATCGCCTACATCCTGGGCGGAGCTCAAGCCCCGGCCTCTCAGTGAATCTTGAAGCAATTTGCTCGCGAGGTGAACGCATTCCTTCCTAGGCTCGAGGCCACACGACCGCCTAGGTGGTCCAAGTGCGCCATCACCTTCAGTTCTGCAGATCAGCTCAAGTGCGCGGCCATCGCTGGCGCCTCCCAATGCTTTGCTCGCCCATCATCAGCAACGTACAAGTCACCAAGACCCTCATAGACGGCGGTGCAAGGCTTAACGTCCTGTCCGTTGAGACGTTCGGTAGCCTTCAAGTGCCCTAGGGTCAGCTTCAGCCTACCAAGCCCTTCTCAGGAGTGACCGACGGTTCCACCATGCCGATAGGGCAGGTCAGCCTCCCTGTCACATTCGGACAGCACAACAACTACCGCACCGAGCTCATCGACTTCGACACCGCCCACATCCGTCTGCCATACAACGCCATCCTCGGGTACCCGGCCCTGGCCAAGTTCATGGCACTTACACACCACGGCTACAACGTCCTCAAGATGACAGGAAGCGACGGGATCATCACAGTCCCCTGCGAAGAAAGAGATGCAGTGTGCTCCCTCGAGCGCGCCTTCCAAGCACCGTCAATCGAAGACCCCGACAGCAATGCAACACAGTACTCTCCTGAGGTCGTCCCCAAGAAGAAGAAGCAGCTACTCCGCTCAGGGCCTGAGGAGAGCGGCACCGCAAGTGGAGCCACGTCAGGATCAGCGCCCGTGCCTGGGGCGCCTCCCTCCCTCGCATAGGAAGGCGTGCCCGACGCCCTCCTCGGGCAGGGCTCGAGGGCTCTCTTCTGGAGGGCCTCAGACCTTACCAACATCACGAGGGAGGCGCTCGGGCACCACGTGGAGGCATGCTTCACAACATGTTTCCCTCAGGAAGACACCGGGCGAGGAGCGCCCAACGCTCAGGAGTTCATTGCCAAGACCACTCAGGAACTGCAGGATGCAAGAGCCATGCGTGGGGTCCGCCGCTCACCTGGTGCGGCTCCCCATCAAGGCGAGGATGGTGGGTTGCGTGTCGGTTCAATATCCGGCGTATCTCATAGTAGGGGTCCTAAGCTAGGCTCTTGGAGCGATGGTAACATGGACACGGGGTTTTACCCAGCTTCGGGCTTTCTTTATGAGATAAAACCCTACATGCTGCTTTTGATTGTATTCATATGGGTGTAGTACAGAGTACACGTATCTACCACGAAATTGTAGTAATGAATATGGGATTGTCTATTGACTAGCCTGGCCTCGGTTTATATAAGACACAGGAGGCCTAGGGTTTAGGAGAGTCCTTGTCTTGGGCGCCAAGTCTTGTGGAGTCTTCCTTGTATGCGGCAGGGGTTGTCCGAACTGGCCCATGACTATGCGGCCATGGGGTCCTCGACCCAATCTAACTGATCAGGAGACGACGTGGTGAATACCCCCTAGTCCAGGACACCGTCATTAGCTCCCTGAACTGGTCTTCAAGTTGGGGATGATCCTCGATTCTTCCGAAATGTTCTTCATCTTCGGTCGCCGGTCTTGAAAACTGGTTGAACAAATCTTCCCATCTTCGATCTTGAGGATCGCCAAAGTGCATCCGAAGAGTTTACACGTCGGTTATCCGAGGAGCCCCTTTAAGTTTCCGGCCTTTATCACTGCTTTGCTATTTTCATGCCCACCTCGGGTTTGAAGTTGTCCCCATGTGGTGGTGTCCTCTTGCATCCGAGCTCCAACGCCGGACTGCATTCGAGGTACCTTTTGCAGCCGGGCACCAACGCCGGACTATATCCGAGCTCCAACGCTGGAATGTATCCGAGCTCCAATGCCGGACTGCATCCGAGCTCCAGCGCCGGACTGTATCCGAGCTCCAACGCCGGACTATGTCCAAGATCCAACGCCGGACTATGTCTGAGGTGTCATAGATCACCTTGGTTCCAAAAAGTGTTTAGCCGAGCTTAATGCCGGAAATGCCCTCTAAGGAGCCAGCCACTTGCATCCGAGCTATATGCCGAACTACTTCCGAGGTGGCTCAGCACCTCGGTCATGGGCTGATTGTTTTGCGGATTTAATTTCAAATTGTGCAATGCAATCTCTGCTGAGATGTATAGCCAGTAATCCTGAAGGTGCGTGTTAGCCTAATATCCTGGATGCACCTGAAGGAAAAAATCAAACCGCTGACCCTAGTAGCCCCTGAGACTCAGGTCGATTCATAAAATCAACCTGAGGATCAATTCCCAGCTCGGCAACATACTTAGGAATAGAAACATGGTGTGCAAAGTCCTCGAGACTTAGGTTGGATGCGGCCGACCAACCTGAGGATAATAATCTCCTCGAAAACTATATTGTACTTTAAATTTTCTGAATTGGATTGTCAATGCAGTAGCCCCCGAGACACTGGTCGGGTGGCAACACCAGATCAAGGATCGATGTACCCCTTTAATATTTGTAAATAATAAGCATGAAGCCCAGTAGCCCCCGAGCCTTAATGTGGGCACGGGTGGCCGAATTAAGGATCGATATCCAAAGTAAAATCACGGGTGGACGTATATTAAATACGAACGCCGATGATATGTTTATTTTGACTCCGTTGCAACCATTTATCAGTTGAAAGTGGCCCATCGTCGGCTTCTACCCTTTTGTAGATACTAAGCAGGGTGTTTCCGCACTAACAAGATAACCCTTAGCCGATGTCTCGGTGCCCGAAGGCGGTTGTGTTAGCAGAAACGAGGCAATCATATATACGGGCTTTATAACTTTCACTTAGTCATAGGAGCTTAAAATAGGGAGGCCAGTTACTAGCCCCCGGTTAGTGTTCAGCGACAGCCGAGGTCAAGCCGTAAACACTTCGGCTAATGTTATGAACGGCCCATCATTTAACATAGTCATCGGATCGCTGACCAGTTTTTGCTTACTGTGACAGTCAGTTTTCGACTTTTTCCTCTGAGGTGCTTAACCATGCAAGCTGGAAGCACAATCGTAGTGGTTCTCCTTTTGCACACCTAGCCGAACAACGTGGAACATAGGCAGCAAGCACAGGAGCTGGGCAACCCAACTATTGACCGAAGATACAATTCGAAACCAATGCATATATAGCAATATCTGAGAATGTTTTTGCCGAATCTCTAAAGGTATTCGACATTGCACTGGGAGACTTACGCGGGAAACACACAAATAGTTTAAAAGTGCCATAGGCTTGGAAAACCAAAAAACCTCAGGAAAAACTTGACGTCCGAACTGGATCAAGTGTTCGGTGCCAATCCAAAAAATTGGTCTTAGAGAAAGAAAAAAAGTGCTTTTGTCATGCTTTAACATGACGCATCCTATCACAAGACTTCAAGCGGGCCAGCCTTCGGCTTCAACCTCCCTATCCCGAAGGTGGGGTGTTTCTCGTTAGGCCAGTTTAGCAAACTAAAACTCGAGCGGCTTGAGAGAGAAATCAGGCTACCCGGCTATTGACCGCACACTTGCGTCGAAAAAGGAGTGATAGAAAAAGACTTTGCAGCGACTAACAAGAAAAATTATTGTAAAACGGCTCATGCAAATTTGAGAGCCCCCAAGTGACTTGGATAAAAGAATTTTATGTATAATGATTGTATGTACCAAAGTACTTATATCATATCTGTGTTCACCCGAACTTTATACGTGTCTTAACCGACCGTCGGCTTGTCCCTCTTCGGTCAAGGGCCGAAAAGTGTTATGTACTCCACCAGTCGAGAATATCAATGGTGTTTCCGATAACCAGGCAATCTGGCCATAAGGCTGTAACAGACAAAGCGCGCTCAGGGAACTTATGCTATATTATTGACAAAGTGTAAGAAGCATCTTCGAAGAAAATAGTACCCCCACCGATACCTTTCTTCGGTGCTCATTGTTACTATGAGACTTGTGCCACAGATTTTTTGTACTCATGGGTTCCGTTGTGTGTCGACCACAATTGAAAACAATAAGAGCGCTAGCTATCGGCTTCACCCAGTCTGAGGTCCGGCTCGAATGACCCGATCATGACTGAGGGAGTCCTGGATTAGGGGGTATCCGGACATCCGGACTATAACCTTTGGCCGTACTGTTGGACTATGAAGATACAAAATTGAAGACTCCGTCCCGTGTCTGGATGGGACTTTCCTTGGCGTGGAAGGCAAGCTTGGAAATACGGATATGTAGATCTCCTTCCTTGTAACCAACTCTATGTAACCCTAGCCTCTCCCGGTGTCTATATAAACCGGAAGGCTTAGTCCATAGGACAACAACAATCATACCATAGGCTAGCTTCTAGGGTTTAGCCTCTCTGATCTCGTGGTAGATCTACTCTTGTACTACCCATATCATCAATATCAATCAAGCAGGAGTAGGGTTTTACCTCCATCGAGAGGGCCTGAACCGGGGTAAAAACATCGTGTCCCTTGTCTCCTGTTACCGTCCGCCTAGACGCACAATTCGGGACCCCCTACCCGAGATCCGTCGGTTTTGACACCGACATTGGTGCTTTCATTGAGAGTTCCACTGTGCCGTCGCCAGAAGCAAGGATGTCTCGTCTCGTCTTTAAAGACGGTACTACTATTGGGGGAGCTTTGGCTGTCGGCCAAACTCTCCGGCTAGGCGGTTTCATCATGACCGCCTGTTCGGCCGCCGCGCCGCCGCCGACCTCTCGGGTCATCGAAAACAGCCTCCATGTCAAATTGGCACTCGCCGAACTGATGGATCCAATGGAGCTCGCCTCCCTAAACAAGCTCTTAGACCGCATCGCCGCCCTGGGAGTCGCTAGGACTATGATCGGATTGGGCTTAAACCGGATCAAAGGGAGATTAACTCTCCGCCGGTCACCCATCATATTGCAGTGGTGGAGGAACAATGCGGCGACCTATCCTCCATATTGAGGACCAACAATGTCCGGATTCCTGAGCTCTCCGAGCCGGATACCCGTTCGCGGGAGGACAACATCCAATCCCTGAACTTAGAGTCAGGCAGCGGGCCAAGATTACCAGGCAACACCCAGGAACCAAAATTCCCAAAATTGGAAACTCCTCGGCCCCTGGATCCCAGATCGGGTAAGGGTTTGGATTCAATTCCACCCACCCACCCAAACATAAGCGATCTTTCCCACATCAGGCAAGAGCCCCAGGAAACAGTACATCAGTATTGGGCCAGATTCCTCCTTGCGATGAACAAGGTTAAGGACTGTCGCGAGGAAGACGTGATCTTATTTTTCTGCAATAATTGCACTGACAAGGGAATCCTTAACGCCATAAATCTCCGTGAGATATCACGCTTCGCCGACTTGGCGTCCATAGTACGAAAGTACTGTGCGATGGAAAGTGCCTGGAAAACCGAAACAAACTTTTGGGATAATCCGGCCCTAAATACGAACCCAGTCCAAAATAAAAGGGTGCACTATCAAAAGACACCCGGGTCAACTACCAAAAAGCAAAAACTCTCTACAGGGCATGGAACTGTACTGGAGGGATGGCTCAATGGACCCTGTAAAATTCACAGTACAGAGGGCGCCATACCAACTCATAGCCTTAGAGCATGTTGGATACTCCGGCAGGTAGCCAAAAGTGGCGAAGATCTTCTAATTCCAGAAGCCACAGAGCGCCATCCCAGGGATACCAGTACGGTATTAATAGTCTTCAAGACCGTCGCATCAAATAATATGCGAAAGCGAACACTCCGCAGCCTTGCCGAAATCCACCACGTGGCAACAATAAACCATGGAGTGACACAGCTATTACTTTCAATGCCAGTGACGAACCTAAATTCTGAACAGCCTGAGCACCAGCCGCATTGGTCCTCAGTCCTATAGTGGACGGATTTCGACTCACCAAGGTACTCTTGGACAGCGGCAGCGGATTAAACCTCATCTATGAGGAAACCCTTCAAAAAATGGAAATAGACTGGAACCGCATTGAGCGAAGCAGCACAACCTTTAGAGGAATAATCCCCAGTCGGGAAGCGTGCTGTACATGAAAAATCACACTAGATGTGGTGTTCGGCACGCCGGAGAATTACAGGTCCGAAGAGGTTAAGTTCCAAGTGGCCCCGTTCAGTAGCGGATACCACGCCCTGTTAGGGCGGGAGGCGTTCACAATCTTCCAAGCCATACCCCATTACGGGTACATGAAGCTCAAACTGCCCGGGCCCAATGGAATCATCACTCTTGCTAGTGATCCGGAAATAGCACTCCGCGCCGAAAACAAGACAGCCGCACTGGCCCTTGAGGCACTATCTGAAGCCCTAGCGGCTGAGGAACTGACTGTGCTGCGCTCCACGGTAAACAGGGACGATGTGATACTCGATAAGAGATCCAAGTCCACCACCTTTAAGCCAGCAGACTAAATAGTCAAATTCCAAGTCCATCCAACGGACCCTACAAAAACAGCTTCCATCGGGGCACAACTAAACCCCACCGTAGACGCCGCACTACGAGAATTCTTACGCGAGAACTGGGACATTTTCGCCTGGCACCCTTCAGACATGCCAGGAATCCCACGCAAGCTGGCCGAACACAGCCTTAATATCCTAAAGGGATTCAAACCGGTCAAGCAGGCTCTTCGGCGTTTCTCTGAACGTAAGAGACAAGCTATGGTAGAGGAACTAGCCAAGTTATTGGAAGCCGGATTCATTAGAGAGACAAAACATCCGGACTGGCTAGCAAACCTGGTGATGGTACCAAAGAAGGACAAATCCTGGCGCCTGTGCGTCGATTTTAAGGACCTCAACAAGGCTTGCCCAAAGGATCCCTTCCCCCTCCCCCGCATCGATCAAATTATCGATGCGACAACAGGACACGATTCATTGTGTTTCCTCGACGCATACTCTGGCTACCACCAAAGTAAGATGGCGGAGTCCGACCAAGCCGCAACGGCATTCATCACACCATACGACCCCTTCTGCTTCAACACAATTCCCTTTGGTCTCAAAAACGCCGGCGCAGCATATCAACGCATGATTCAAACATGTCTGGCAAACCAGATCGGCAAAACAGTGGAGGCATACGTAGATGATGTGGTCGTCAAAACCAAGCATGTCGACTCTCTAGTAGATGACTTAAGACTCACATTCGATAACCTCAGAACATATGACATCAAGCTCAACCCGGAAAAATGTGTCTTCGGTGTGCCAGCCGGAAAGCTCTTGGGCTTCATTGTATCTGGTGGAGGAATTGAAGCAAATCCGGCCAAGATCCGAGCCCTGTCATAGTTGGATATGCCAACGGACCTCAAACAAATCCAGAAATTAACCGGATGTGTGGCGGCTCTAAGCCGCTTTATCTCCTGCCTGGGAGAAAAGGCATTACCCCTTTACTGCCTCCTACGGCGCACCGAACACTTCGAGTGGACGGATGCCGCCACAGCCGGATTGGAAGAAATAAAGGCCATACTAGCAACCAACCCAATCCTGGCTGTTATACATTGCGGCAACCCATCAAGTTGTGAGCGCAGTGCTCGTCGTTGAACACGAAACGGACGGACATAAATTTCCCCTTCAAAAGTCGGTCTACTATGTCTCCACTGTCCTTATTCCATGCAAGTCATGGTACCCGCATTATCAAAAGATAGCATATGCGGTATTCATGGCATCCCGGAAGCTGCGGCACTACTTTCAAGAGTGTTCGATAACAGTAGCCTCGGAAGTGCCACTCAATGATATGATAAACAATCGCGACGCCACGGGCCGGATTGCCAAATGGGACATTGAGGTCCTCCCGTTCGACATAACCTACAAACCATGGCGAGCCATTAAGTCGCAAGTGTTGGCCGACTTTGTCGCCGAATGGACGGAAGCCGAACTCCCTAAAGAGTACGACGCATATTCCAACTGGATCATGCACTTCGACGGCTCCAAAATGCTGGCTGGTCTGGGGGCTGGCGTCGTTCTGACGTCGCCAACCGGAGATACAGTTCAATACGTACTCCAGATAATGTATACGGACTCCAACAACGCAGCCGAATATGAGGCCCTTTTGCATGGTCTCCGGATGGCAGTATCCATGGGCATTCAATGCCTAGAGGTGCGGGGGGACTCAAACCTCGCAATATCCCAAATAAACGGAGACTTTGATACCAAGGATCCGAAAATGGCGGCCTATCGCAATGCCGTCCTAAAAATGTCAGCTCGGTTCGAGGGGCTCGAATTTCACCATGTAGCCCGGGAAAACAATCAGGCGGCAGATGTCCTTGCACGCATCGGTGCAAAACGCGATGCAGTCCCCCCTAACATCATTTTGGAGAGGCTGTTCAAGCCATCCGTGATACGGGAAGGGGACACTGGTAACAACAGACCGGACCCAACCGCAATGCCCGATTCCGAACACTCTGACATAATCGGAGGCTCTGCCACCGAAATAACACCTTCAGCCCACGTTATAATGGTCGTCATCGCCCCGTGGACAGAACCATTCCTGACCTACTTTACTAGGCAGGAACTCCCCGAGGACCAAAACGAGGCATGCTACATAGTACAGCGATCTAAAGCCTACAGGGTCCATGAGGGCAAGCTTTATAAGAAAAGCACCACCGGAGTCCTTCAAAGGTGCATCTCCGAGGAGGAGGGGCGGAAGCTTCTGGCGGAAATTCATGCCGGACTCGGCGACCACCACGCAGCAGCCCGGGCCCTTGTAAGCAAGGCCTTCCGTACAGGTTTTTACTGGCCTACGGCCCGGGCAGATGCACTGGACCTAGTCCAACGACGCGTAGGTTGCCAACTTTTTGCAAACCAAAGCCATATGCCGCCCACCGCCGTCCACACAATCCCCATTACCTGGCCCTTCGCGGTCTGAGGGCTCGACATGGTAGGACCCCTTAAAGGTGGAACCCACAAGAAAAAATACTTGCTGGTCATGGTGGATAAATTCACCAAATGGATAAAAGCCAAGCCTGTTAAGACGGCCGAATCCAGACCGGTGATAGACTCTATATCTGGGGTGGTACACCGTTATGGCATCCCCCACAGCATCGTCACTGATAATGGCACGAACTTCACGGCCGGCGAGGTAAAACTCTGGTGCAAAAACATGGGCATCAAGCTCTATTATGCTTCCGTCTATCACCCACTGTAATGCCCCGGATCTGATGCGCCAGGTGTCCGCCAGATATTCATCAGCGTTGCCATGTCATTTTCTTGCGTGTTTGCATCTTTGCCATGTCATCATCTGCATTTCATATCATGTAATCATGTGCATCTCATTGTGCATACGTGTTCGTCTCATGCATCCGAGCATTTTCCCCGTTGTCCGTTTTCCAATCCGGCACTCCTATGTCCTCCGCGCCCCCTTTTCCTGTTTTCGTGTGCGGGTGTTAAACAGTCTCAGAATGGACCGAAGTTTGCCAAGCGGCCTTGGTATATAGCACCGGTAGACCGCCTGTCAAGTTTCGGTTCATTTGGAGGTCGTTTGATACTCCAACGGTTAACCGGGTAACCATAAAGGATTCTTTTGTGTGCAGCCCAACACCCCCTTCAAAGTGGCTCAAAACCCATCTAAGTCATCTCCATCCTCTCGGTCGTCGAATCACGATCGTGTGGGCGAAAACCGCACCTCATTTGGAGCTTCCTAGCTCCTCCTACCTATAAATATGCCTCTCCTCCCGAAATTTCGGATCAATTCCACCCCTAACCCTAGCCCCGCTCCTCTCCCCGCCGCCGGACGCGTTCGATTCGGGCCGGACACGTCCGGGTCGCCCCGCTGCCGCCACGTGGCGCTCTCCCATTGGTCCGGCCGCCTCCGCCGTTGCCGGCCCGCCTGGCCCACGGGGAGCCCGCGCCGGGCCCGGATCTCGCCCGCGCATCCCCGCCGCCCGGCGCCACCTCGCCTCCCTCGCCGCCGTTCGCGCCGGCGCGTCCCCCGGCCGCGCGACCGCCACCGCAGCCCGCCATGGCGCCGCCATCATTGCCGCCTTGCCCCGCCGCCGCGAAGCCCCCCAGCAGCCGTCGTCGCCGCCCCGCGGGCGCCCGAGCACCGCGGCTCCGCCGTCGGCCACCGCAGCTCTCCGCGCCGCCCTTCCCTGCGCCGCCCTCCGGCGACCTTCGACCGCGCCGCCCGCGCGCACCTCTGCCGCCCCTCGCCAAGCGCCGCCGCCTCCTCCTCCGGCCGTCGGCGCCCCAGACCCGGCCTCCCCGGCACCGGATCTGGCCGGCCCCACCTCGCCGGCGACCTCCCTGACCTCCGGCTTCCTCATCCACGCACATCTCCGGTGGAGCTCCGGCGAACATCGTTTTCCGTGCGACCCTAGGTTGACCCCGAAACTGCCAAGTCCTGTAATTTGTTGCATTATATTGCTCTGATCATCATGCCATATCTCCTTGCCCGTAGGTCCGTTTTGCATGTATAATATATCTAAATGTTCATCTGGTTATGCTCTTCATTTTGTTCCATTGTTCCATGTCAATTTGAGTTCATCTAGATGCCCTAATCATCGTTGCAAAACTGCTATGTGATGTTGTCTGCTACCTGTTAACAGAATATGCTCATTTGTCATTTTTGTATCTTTTTGTGTGATTTTCTTTTGAGCATGAAGTCTACATGTGTTATGAGCTATGCCATGCCATATTTGATGTGGTGCAACCTAATATTCATGATATGCCATGTATTGTTTGTTTCAAGCTTGCAAAGTAGCCTCCGTGATGTAGCTGATTTCAGGGACTTAGAATTTCACCGTCTTTGTCTGCTGTTATTTTTATGCCATGTATTCATGTTGCTACAGTGAGATCCATGCCTCTTTTTAGGATGATCATTAAGGATGTTTTGTATATATGGTTATGCTCTATCGATCCATGTCTCTGTTTGCATTTATAGAGTGCTCTAGAATGTCTTAATCTTGCTCTACTTTTGCTATAAAATGTTCCTGGCAGATTGTTTACATGTTATTCAATATTGCCAAGGTTGTTGTAATTGATCCTTGCATGCTATGTTATTGTTCTTGCCATGTATACCTTCTATGCCATGTCTAGTTTTTGGATGTATGCTTAGTTTGTCATGCAATGCCTCGTAGTGAGTGCATCGATCTCGTAAACATGCCTACCTGTTATCTGTTTATGTCATGCTCCAGTTTTTCACTAAGTCTGAATCTGTTTATGTTTTTGCTATGCTCACATGCTTGCAATTGTGTCTACTGATCTCTTTTGGCTTATGGTCAGTAAGGGACTCTTGTTAGATGATTTGAGTAGATTCATGCCATGCTCTAGGTTTACATGATAGCTTGCTGTAACATGTTGCTTTACAGCTCTAAACATTGCAACCTGATGTTATTTCTGCCATGCCCTGTGAATTCTGCCAAGTCTGTGAACCTGTTATTATTTGCAATCTTGCCATCTCCTTTTGAGCATGTTCTAATGGTTTCTGGAGATAGCTCAGTGTTAATGTTTTGTCATGCTTTACCTGTACATCATGTCCATGCCTTTTGTTATAATGTTTTGGTCCTGTAGCATGTTGTTTTGATGCTTGTAAGATGCCTAGTTGCTGTTTTGGACAGCGTGTCCTTTGAACTTGTTTCATGTGTATGTGTTGAACCGTTGCTCCGTTTTGAGCGTGCTCTATATGAAACTTGCTTAGTTTTGCATGTAGTTTCATGTTACCTTGTTGGATCCATGTTTTGAGGTGTGTGCTTGATGTTTGAATGCATTTTGCATCAATGCCATGCGTATCTCGTTTTGCTCATATCTTCTAGGCCGTAGCTCCGAATCTAATGAACTTTATATGTAACTTGACTAGAATTTCGTGTAGATCATTATGCTGCATCTTAACTTGCTGTTTAATAACTTGAACTTAAGGTTTATTCAGATCTGGACCAATTTCGAAATTTGCATATGAGGACTTACCAGAATTGTTCTATGTTATTTCCAGCCTCATTTAAACTTGCCTTGTTGTGTTGCTCTTGTATGCATCATCTCTTGCCATGAGTAGCTTCATGTAGCCTTGTCATGCATCATACTTGGTTGAGCATCATGCCTTGTTCATGTGTGGTGTGTTTACCTTGTTGTGTGCTTCTTCTCGCTAGTTCCCGTTTCGTTGCGATCGTGAGGATTCGTTCGTTTACGCTTGGTTCATCTTCGTGGCTTCATCTTCTTCATTGACTCGTTCTTCTTCCTTGCGGGATTTCAGGCAAGATGACCGTCACCATGGATCTCATTACTATCATTGTTATGCTAGTTGCTTCGTTCTATCGCTATGCTGCGTTACCTACCACTTGCTTATCAAGCCTCCCAAATTGCCATGAACCTCTAACCTTTGTTACCCTTCCTAGCAAACCGTTGTTTGGCTATGTTACCGCTTTTGCTCAGCCCCTGTTATAGCGTTGCTAGTTGCAGGTGAAGATGAAGATTGCTCCATGTTGGTTTATGTTTATGTTGGGATATCACAGTATCTCTTATATTATTAATGCATCTATATACTTGGTAAAGGGTGGAAGGCTCGGCCTTATGCCTGGTGTTTTGTTCCACTCTTGCCGCCCTAGTTTCCATCATATAGGTATTATGTTCCCGGATTTTGCGTCCCTAACGCGGTTGGGTGATTTATGGGACCCCCTTGACAGTTCGCTTTGAATAAGACTCCTCCAGCAAGGCCCAACCTTGGTTTTACCATTTTCCTATCACCTATCCCTTTCCCTTGGGTCGGCCAGCCCGAGGGTCATCTTTATTCAGCCCCCCCGGGCCAATGCTTGTCTAAGTGTTGGCCCAAACTAGAGTCCTTTGCAGCGCCACCTCGGGGAAACTTGAGGTCTGGTTTTAGTTGTACGGTGTGCTCATCCGGTGTTGCCCTGAGAACGAGATATGTGCAGCTCCTATCAGGATGTCGGCGCATCGGGAGGTCTTGCTGGTCTTGTTTTATTACTGTCGAAATGTCTTGTAGCCGGGATTCCGAGACTGATCGGGTCTTCCCGGGGAGAAGGAATATCCTTCGTTGATCGCGAGAGCTTATCATGGGACTCCCTTGCAGGGTTTGAACTTTCGAAAGCCGTGCCCGCGGTTATGTGGCAGATGGGAATTTGTTGATATCCGGTTGTAGTAAACTTGAAGCAAACTCTTCTAAAAATACACCAACCATGTGCGTAACCGTGATGGTCTCTTTTCGGGGTGGATCGAGAGGAGAACACGGTTTCGGGGTTATGTCTGACGTAAGTAGGAGTTTAGGATCACTTCTTGATCATTACTAGTTTACGACCGCTTGCTTTGCTTCTCTTCTCGCTCTCATTTGCGTAAGGTAGCCACCATACATGCTTAGCCGCTGCTGCAACCTCACCACTTTACCCCTTCCTTACCCCTTTAAGCTTTGCTAGTCTTGATACCCATGGTAATGGGATTGCTGAGTCCTCGTGGCTCACAGATTACTACACCACCAGTTGCAGGTACAGGTTATGCGATGATCATGACGCGAGAGCGATGTTTATTTGTGTTGGAGTTCTTCTTCTGCTTCTTCTTCAATTGAGGGATAGGTTCCAGGTCGGCAGCCTGGGCTAGCAGGGTGGATGTCGTTTGAGTTTCTATTTATGTTCCATCCGTAGTCGGATGTTGATCTTGTATGTTGTATTGTTGTATTCATGTGACATTGTATGTATTGGATGTATCCCCTCTATTTATGTAATGTTGATGTAATGATATCCACCTTGCAAAAGCGTTTCAATATGCGGTTCTATCCTTGGTGGGACCTTCGAGTCTCTTTAGGATAGTATCGCATCTTGGGCGTGACACCCACAAACTAACGGTCAAGTCAAACAAGCAAATGGTCTTATCATGAGCGGCATCAAACCCAGATTAGTGCGGTCCCTAAAGGAATCTAAGACGCACTGGGTAGAGGAGCTCGACTCCATACTCTGGGGGCTGCGGACCACACCAAATCGCACCACCGGATACACACTATTCTTTATGGTATACGGCGAAGAGGCTGTTCTGCCCTGCGACATAATTAATGATTCACCTCGAGTGCGCATGTACAAAGAAAGAGAAGCCTAGCTCGATCGGTAGGACAGTTTGGATGCCTTGGAGGAGGAGCGTGATGTGGCAAAAGACCGTTCCGCATTCTATCAACAGTAGGCTCGAAGATACCAAAGCAGAGAAGTATGGGCCAAAACTTATAATGTTGGCGAATTAGTTCTATGCCTGCCGGAGAAGAAAAAGGACAAACTCAAACCCAAATGGGAGGGTCCCTTCATTATTGACCAAGTTCTGACTGGTGGAGCGTACCGTCTGCGGGTTGCATCGGATAATCGACTCGAGCCGAACCCATGGAACGCAGCCAGACTCCAAAGATTCTACGCCTAGCATTGGACTCTGTGTTCGTCTCCTTCCTCTGTCCATTTTTTATACACTATCTGTCTTTTATTTCTCTCCTTCTCCCCTTCTTTTCTCTCACAACCTTTAAGGGCCAATTTGTGCCTTGTTTGCACACAACTGACGCGCTATCCGCGCTCATTATACCTGGGGGATTCTTTCACAGAAGCTTATTTATTTATACGGGCTTCATGCCCAACACATGTGTTATCCTTCCGCATGTACCTTTTATTCACCATTATATGCATCGATATGACTTATGTTTTGGCCAAGCTGGGTTGCCTGGCTCTTGTATTTATGCCCTACGTTACCGTAAATTCGGCTAGGGCATAAGGGGAGCACCTCTGTGATTGTTACTGCCGGGTCAGCCGGATGTGTACCTCGGACTGGGTGAAGCCGAAAGCTAGCGTTCTTAAGGGAATATTCGGTCGGTGAACAAAAGACGATTTTTTACCTATTTTTTATATATGCCCCCAGATGTTTTTTCCTGCGATTCTTTTCGCAGTCCGGACATGCACTTTAGGGCATGCATACCCAGGGAAAGGAACCCTTAACGGAACTATTCTCCCTGGAAGATGTTTCTTACTAACCATGTAATATAACATACCTAGTTAAGCACTTGTCTGTTCAAGCACTAATGACCCCTACGCCTGGTTTCCACGCATGCCCCGGTTTTTAATAATCGAGAGGGTATTCGGATTCACTCCGGACTATCGGGTCCAGAGGTCAAAGCGAAAAGGTCCGCCATGACAAATGATCTACAATCCGGCTAGAAGGCATTACAAATGTCACTTCAATTACATAGTCACTTTGACTGACTAAATTCTTCCTCTATACCATCCAACAGGATGTCTAACTTACAATCATGTTGGGAATACTTTGCGGCCAATTCTACGTATCCGTACATTAGACTAACAGGGATCTCTTTCCCATCGGCCCCCCACAGGTCCGACCTCGGCCATGTGGTTTGGATCAGCCTTGGTATACCGCTCTTCACCATGGCCCAGGCTTCCGTGGCACCTTGACGGCATGCCGATATCTTCCATAATCAGAAGCGCCGCCGCGCTTCCTTCAGCTTCCCCGCAAGCTCTACAAGGCCTTCGGGCATGGAGATGGATGGCCACAAGGTCTGGGCGACGCCTTGCATCACCTGCCGAACTCGTTCGTGCAGTTGTGAGAGCTCGGACAGAAGGTCACCCGTAGAACCGGGCATTTCCTCCGTGGGACGTCCTGTTAGCATACCTACAGACATAACTCTGTTAGTCGACTTCTTCGCCGAACTCTTCTTCAAAGTTCGTTCAAGCAATTACTGAAAATGCCGCGTCGAAGCCGCTGATTCTCCTTCACGGAGTCCGACAGTTGGGCACGAGCATCCTTTAGTTCCATGCCCAGCTGGGTGTTGGCATCTAGGAGATCATTCTTCTCCTGCCTAACCCTCGTAAGCACGCTCTCGCTGGCCTTTAGCCGGCGTAGGAGGTGTTGCTCATCCGGATTTACTCCAGCATCATCTGCAATTTTATTGTCAGATTTGCATATACGCCACACTCTACATGATACCTATCATTTGAAACATATACTACCAGAGGGGTTCCTCTTGGGCTCCTCTGCTGCGGCTAGTGCGGCCTGAAGTTGGGCTTTGCACTCTTCAAGCTCATGGGACAATTGGGTATTCTTTTCTGTAATAACCTACATAACAAATGATCCTTAAATCAATTATTCTAACTGCTTCAAGTCTCAGGGGCTACTACTATATATAATCATCAAATTCTCTCACCCGTATATCCTTCACATATTGCTCCCTGGCTCTGGCTAGACCATTTTGAGCAGCACAGAGGTATGCGTCTCCCGAGTTGAAGGCGTCAAATGCCTCTTGGGAGAAGCAAGCGTCACGGAGAACGGCTCGGCGACGCCTGTGGTTCATGGCGCTCTCCACCTCGGAATTTGTGGCGGACATTCTGTCCGCATCCTCTGTCAGAGGAACATCCGGCATACGCCTCGTACTCGCTTCCGCTTCCGTGTCCGGCCTTGGAGCCCGACTGGAGGAGGCGTGATTGACGACCTCTCCGGATATAGTCCAGCGAGCGTTTTTCTTCCTAGAAAGCACGAGCGTTAATATGTCTTTAAAAAGACGATACCAAGGAGTGAGGTGGCACGCCATACCTCTGCGCTGGTGTCTCAGTCCGGACTGCGTTCCTTTTTAGCCTGCTCGGCCTCGGAGCCCCTTGTTGGCTAGTCGCCGCAGGCTCGGCATGGCGTCCCAAGGGCCTTCCCTGTAAAACACCATTGGTATAGGGTGAGCAAAGTACACGAGGACTAATCCTTTTTACAAAATGTTGGAACTTCGGTCTCAGTTACCTGCGAAGCTGGGAGCAGCCCAGGGTAATCGGCCGTAATGGCCACCAAGGCATCGTTGCCGCTTAATTGATAAAATACCCTATCAATCAGCTCCACGGATATGTCCGGATCCTCTTTGAAGGCCGGGTCGAGGGACCGCTCAGGATCCTCTAGTTGTGGAGGTGGGCTGTTGATCTCCCTTACTGCCTTACATAGCTCCTGTGTTGAATTTGCAAGGTAAAATATTTAACTGTGGGAATACGGAACGGATGAGCGCAAAAAGTGTTGACTCACCCAGCTCGGAGGATTGTACATAGAAAATCCGCCTTGTGGATTGACGCGGAGGAATTCCTCCTCTTCTCCCTTGTACAAATCAGACAAGATTTTTTGCCAGAGCGGTGGATGAGTCCGGCCCTTTGCAGCCACAGCGGGTGGCGTCATCCTCCCCGTTGAAATCCCACATGGGGTGGCCTCGATATTGAAGCGGCTGCACCCCCCGCATGATGCATGTTGCCATGACTTCGATCATGGTCAGTCCTGATTGAGCCAACAACTTCATCCGGCTCATCAGGTAAGGTACGTCTCTGTCATCTTCCTCCTGGGGCATCCGCGGACGCCAGCTCGGGCGCTTCTTCAAAGGAGCATTATCGAACTCGGGAAGGCCGATCCGAATAGGATCTGGCAGAGGGACGTCTTCTATATAAAACCATTCTGAAGGTCAGTCTTCGGACGCCTCCTTCGGGGTTCCGGATGTATATCCGGTCCCAGCGATGCGCCATATTTCGGCTTCGCCCACTTGATATATTGACCCCCTCTGAGAACGGGGCACAAGGCAGAACAGCTTCTTCCACAGTGCGAAGTGAGCCTCGTGGCCAAAAAACAGTGTCGGATCACGGGTTCCGGCAGACCCTTAAGGTTCGAACTCTGGGGTGCGCACGGACATCGTGCCTTCTACCTCTCCGTCTCGTAGGATCTAACTACTACAAGAACAGCACAAGAGACGCATAGTTTATACTAGTTCGCGCCATCGTTGTGGTGTAATACCCTACTCTAGTTTGTGGTGGGTGGATTGCCTCTTGGGCTGATGAGGAAGAACAGTACAAGGAAGAACAGCCTTGCGAGGGTCTGTTCTTGGCTAGGGGATGAACTGCTATGGGGAGTTCGATCTCCCTTCTCTCTCTCTCTATGTATGCCTCTAGATACCGAATCCGGTCCTTCTACCCTGGGGGTGGCTAGTCCTATTTATAGGCAAAGGCCTTTGTCCTCTTCCCAAATATTTAGCGGGAAGGGCGCCAACAATTGGCCAATTTGAAGGGGAACATCTGGTACACTTATCCTGACTAAAGTTGGTCTTCGCCTGCCAAAGGCCCTGTGGTGACGCTGTCCTGGGCTCCATGGTGACCTCCTTCCCACCGTTGGACTGGTCTTGGTCTCGTTGCACCCAAATGGGTGACTTTGCTTGATCCTCTCGCCTGCGCTTGCCCCCTTTGCACCAAAGAGGAAAGGGAGACGCTGCGCGGGCTGGCGCCCGCCTGGCACCCTTGGTCGTCATGGCTTGCATCATGGGCGACTCGTGAGGTACCCGCCTTGATCTCTCCGCCTCCTCGCGAGCCACCCTGAGGAGGCCGCGCTTGAGGAAGCGCCATGTCGTCCGCCTCGCGAGGCTTGGCCCCTCAAGAGGGTCTTGAGCCTTGTGCTGATGAAGATGGGCCACGCTGGGCCCCCGTTTGAGCCACGCCGCAGGCCGCAGGCAGGCAAGTCTGGGGACCCCCATTCCCAGAACGCCGACAGTAGCCCCCGGGCCCAAGGCGCGCACGGACATGGCCGTGCCGAGAGGCGAAAGGGCAAGGGCGAAGCGCCGCGGGCCCTAACAGCCTGCGGCCTTGGGCGCCGCATGGCGGTTTGACAGGACGTGGGCGTCTCCGCTTCCCCACGACGCCTTGGCAACTGCGTGACTTGACTAGTCCCTGCATGCGTAGATACGGGTCATTATTACCTGCGATCGTGGTGCTCGACGGTTGGCCTCTTCCGGCTATAAGTGCGAGGCCGCACAAGCTCCGTCAGTCCACCCCTTCCCGCTTCTCTTCTTCTTCCTCTCCTTCGCCGCCGCCGCTCGCATGGCTCCGAAGAGGTTCTCAGCCGCAGAGAAGGGGAAGGTTAGTCGGGCAGGGCCCGACTCCCCTCCGGCCAAGCGCGGCCGGGGTCGTCCCCGCAAGCATCCCGCAGTCCCCGCTCTGGCTCCCCGCGGGCACAGGAGTGGTTCTCCGCGTGGTGGTGAGCGCTTGGCTGCCATGGGGAGGCAGGCTGTGGTTGCGCGCCTCCCAGGCCGAGATTTCGCTCGGCGGAGGTGCTGCCGGAGTTCGTCGTGTGGTCGGCGGACCCGACCAGCACCTGGCTCCAGCTCCCTCGCTTCTTCATCAGCGAGCTGCTGGCCAGCGCCCGGTGCGGCTTCTGGCTCTAAGCTGACGGCTGCTGAAGTAGGGCCTCTTGGGTTTCGCTCGAGGTCTCCCCTTCTGGGAATGGGGCCCTGACCCGCGGCTAGCAAACGTTTGCCCGCGCGCGCGGCCTGGGCCAGCGGTGCACCCTGCACTTCAAGTTCGACGGCGACGGCACCTTCTACGTGAGGGTGTTTGGGGAAGATGGTCGCCGCGCAGGATGCTGCCCTGAGGACGACGATGGAGGAGACAGCGCCCACTCTGCTGGCGGCGTCCGAGGCTCCCCAAGCTCTGCCAACTCTTCTTCAGGCGGCTCCTCCAGCGGTGGCCGCAGCCAGCCCCCTCGCCGCCGCGCTTGCTTGGGGGGTGGCTGTTCATCCGCCCGTCGCCGCGCCCCGGTGAAGCGCGAGAGGGAGTCCGCCTGAGCTCCGGAGGCATCCGGTGTCGCCTCAGCAGGCCGATGTGAGGCGAGCCGCGCCGGGCTCGCCCTTTCCTTTTCCTTTTGCTCCCTGTGTAAGACAAGACAGCTACATGGAGCCCCGTGGGGGCGTGTTGAGGATCATTGCCGTTGTAGCCATTACCTTGATTTTGTTGTTGCGCTTCTCAACTATTTGCCCTCGTGTAGGTAGTTTGCGGCCCCAGCCAGGGGCCGACCGACCCAGGCCCTGTGTGCATGTCGCGGTGCCCGGGGGGCACGGACCAGAGGGGTGCTCCTGTAGAGAGCCCGGGCCGTGAAACCTTTAAGCGGCTAGAGCAGAAACGCTCGCGAGGGCGTTCGAGTCCCAATTCTCGCGAGGCCTTTCATGAGAGAAAATCAAAACGAGGAGCGAAAATCAACAAACCACAAATCAACAACGGTGATAGTTTCGATAAGACTTCAAATGCAAGTAAAACACGTCAAATGCGGAAAGCAAATAAAAAAGCCACGTCCGGCACCTAGTCTAGTCTTCGACGTCTTCTCACCAGCGTGGAGCTAAGTGCTGCCACTGGGCGTGGGAGGGAGCCCCAGGGCCTAAGGTCGGCGCTCCTGAGACTCCGTGGCGTGTACAGCCCCACTCATTATTACGTGAGAGTGTCACGGGGCGGCGAGCTTCACAGGCATTGGCCTTCTTCACAGGCTTCGGGCCTTTCTCCTTAGAGGTAATAAGCTTCACAGGCATTCGCCTTCTTCACAGGCTCTGGGCCTTTTCCCTTAGAGGTAATAAGCTTCACAGGCATTCGCCTTCTTCACAGGCTCTGGGCCTTTTCCAAAAAGAGACGATCTTCACAGGCGTTCGCCTTCTTCACAGGCTCAGGGCCTTTTCCAAAAAGAGACGATCTTCACAGGCGTTCGCCTTCTTCACAGGCTCAGGGCCTTTTCCAAAAAGAGACGATCTTCATAGGCGTTCGCCTTCTTCACAGGCTCAGGGCCTTTTCCAAAAAGAGACGATCTTCACACGCGTTCGCCTTCTTTACAGGCTCTGGGCCTTTTAGGGGTAGAACCTCCGGAGGTGCTGGATGTTCCACGCGTTCTGGATCGGCTCCCCCTCTGAAGTCTCCAAGCGCACGGAGCCAGGCCTGGAAACATGAACAACCTTGAATGGGCCCTCCCACATGGGAGAGAGCTTGTGCAGCCCTTCCCTCGAGAGGACCCGCCTGAGTACGAGGTCTCCTACCTCGAGGGTCCTGGGGCGGATGTTGCGGCAGTGATATCGTCGTAGCGCCTGTTGGTACCTTGCCGCTCGCAGCGCGGCTTCCCGGCAGCGTTCCTCCCCCAGCACGAGGTCCATCCCCCGCATGGCGTCCTGCTGCGCCTCGTCGAACGCCAGGACCCACGCGGAGCGACGCCTGACCTCGTGAGGAAGGACTGCTTCGGCTCCATAGACCAGGAAGAACGGGGTATCCCCGGTTGGTTTGGTCGCGGTTGTGCGGATGGACAACAACACGGATTGGAGCTCGTCGTACCAACCCCTGCCGCAGGCCTCCAACTTCTTCTTGAACGTCCTGGTCTTGAGGCCTCTCAGGACCTCCGCGTTGGCTCGTTCGGCTTGCCCATTGCTTTGCGGGTGTGCCACCGAAGCGTAGCATATCTGCGTTCCAAGGTTAGCACGGTATGTTTTGAAGAGATTACTGGTGAACTGCGAACCGTTGTCGGTGATGATGCGGTTCGGCACCCCGAACCGGCTCACGATACCCCTGATGAACTTGACCGCGGAGCCTGCGGGGATGGTACGGACAGCCTCCACCTCTGCCCACTTGGTGAACTTGTCAATGGCGACGTAGAGGTAACGGTAGCCCCCTGGCGCCCGAGGGAACGGGCCCAGAATATCCAACCCCCAAACGGCGAATGGCCACGAGAGGGGTATAGTCTGCAGGCTCCCCGCTAGTTGATGGATCTGCTTGGAATGGAACTGGCAGGCCTCACAAGCCTTTACTAATTCGATTGCGTCGTTGAGCGCGGTGGGCCAATAGAACCCACTACGGAATGCTTTGCCGACGAGGGTCCGTGATGATGAGTGGTGTCCGCAGTCTCCGCCGTGTATGTCCCTCAGTAGTTCCCTTCCTTGCTCCCTGGAGATGCAGCGCAGAGATACGTCGTTGGGTCGCTTCCGGTAGAGTTCTCCGTCTCTGATGCAGTACGCTGTGGCCTGCCGCGCCACACGTTCTGCTTCCTCCTCCTTCTCTGGCAGAGCCCCACGTGTCAGGTAATTCCGGAGCTCTGTGATCCAGCATTCCTCCTGAGGTTCCATCGTCAGGAGCAAGCGTGCTCCTGAGGGCGGTCCGCGGGCCGGGGCTCCCGAGGCTGGCGGCTGAGGGAGACTGAGCCGTGCTTGATAGCGTTTGCTGCGCTGAAGGCTTGAAGAGCCGCTCTTCGAAGACGCCGGGCTCCTGCGGCAGACTCCTGGACGCCCGTCCGGCTATGTCGTCAGCTTCCTGGTTGGCGCCACGGGGCACGTGCTTCAGCTCCAGCCCCCAGAACTGCTTTTCAATCCTGCGGACCTCCGCCAGGTAGGCCTCCATATGCTCGTCCTTCGGCTCATACACCTTATTGGAGAAGTTGACTAGGAGCTGCGAGTCGCCTTTGACGGTGAGGCGCTTCACTCCCAGGGCTGCTGCGGCCTTCAACCCGGCTATCAGACCCTCATATTCTGCTATGTTGTTGGAGACCTTTTCTCCTCGCTGGAAACAGAGCTGTACTGCATAGTAAAGCTTATCCTGAGTGGTGATATCAGCACCGCACCAGCCCCCGCGCCATGCCTGGAGAATGCCCCGTCGAAGTACATGACCTAGCCTTCTGGCGCCTCGCTCCCTGGGGAGAGGGAACGATACTCGTTGTCCTTGAGGCCTGGCGCCTCTGTCCATTCCGCCACGAAATCCGCCAATGCGGCTCCTTTGATGACCCTAGTTGTGCTGAACTCGAGCTGAAACGCCTGCAACTCTATGTTCCATTCAGCGACCCTTCCGGCAGAGTTAGGGCTCCTGAGCACCCACTCCAGGGGGTACGATGAGACTACCTTGATCGGGTGAGCTTGGAAGTAGTGACGCAGCTTGCGCGAGGCCACTAGCAGCGCGAGGAGGAGCTTCTGAGGCATCGGGTATCGTGCCCTCGCGTCCCGTAGCACCGTGCTAACGAAGTAGACCGGGTGCTCAACAAGGCTGACAGCATCTTGGGCCGCGGCGCCCTCAGGAGGTGAGGGCACCTCACAGGACGACGTGACCTCGGGAGGTGGACCGTCTGGGCGTGCGTTCTTCGGCGGTTGATCCTCCTCATCTGCGGTTTTGGCTTCCTTGGGCTTTCCTTGTTCCCTTTTTGCCTTGCCTCGGGCTGCCGCTGCGGTCTTGACCTGGCGCTCCTCCCTAACCGCCACCAAGGCCGCACTGGCGGAGTAGGGGGTGGCAGCGAGGTAGAGCAGCAGGGGCTCTTGAGGACGCGGAGCCACCATGACTGGGGGACTGGTTAGGTACCTCTTGAGATCCCGAAACGCCTTATCTGCCTCTTCAGTCCATTCAAAGGGCCCCTTTTTCTTCATCAGCTGAAAGAAAGGCAGCGCTCGTTCCCCCAATTTGGAGATGAAGCGCCCTAGTGCCGTCACGCGCCCAGTGAGCTTCTGCATTTCCCTGAGGGTCTTCGGCGGGCTCATGTCCTCGACCGCCTTGACCTTCTCGGGGTTGGCCTTGATGCCACGGTGAGATATGAGGAATCCCAAAAGCTTGCCCGAGGGAACGCCAAACACACATTTCTCCGGGTTAAGCCGCAGGTTCAATGCGTCGAGGCTCGCGAAGGTCTCCTCCAGGTATTGTATCAGGGTCCTGGCCTCTCGAGATTTCACCACAATGGCATCGACGTATGCTTCAACATTCTTCCCGAGCTGCGGGCCCAAGGTGATGTGCATCAGCCGCTGAAAGGTTGCCCCTGCGTTGCGCATTCCAAATGGCATGCATGTATAGCAGTATACCCCGCACGGGGTCAGGAAGGCGGTCTTCTCAACGTCTTCTATCGCCATCTTGATCTGGTGATATCCGGAGAAGGCATCCAAAAAGCACAGCAGGTCGCACTCGGCGGTGGAATCGACGATCTGGTCCATGCGAGGGAGCGGGAACGGATCTTGCGGGCATGCCTTGTTGAGGTTGGTGAAGTCGACACACATGCGTTCCTTCCCCCCTTTCTTGGGCACAACGACAGGGTTGGCCAACCAATCTGGGTACCGGACCTCGCGAATGACTCCAGCGGCTTCTAACTTGCGGGTCTCTTGGACGATGAAGGCATGCTTCTCTGCGGACTGCCGCCTGGCCTTCTGCTTCACGGGGCGCACATTTGGGCACACGTTGAGGTGGTGCTCGATGACGTCCCTGGGGATCCCTGCCAACTGATCGGGCTCCCAAGCAAACACTTTCTTGTTTGCACGCAGGAACTTGACCAGGGCCTCCTCCTGCTCAGGCCCCAGGTTGGCGCCAATGGTGAAAGTGGCGCTGGAGGACCCGTCCTCGTCGACGGGTATCTGCTTGGTTTCTGCCTTGTCCTGGGTGAACAACTGCTTCTTCTTGGTGGGCGCAGCCCCCTTGGGCTCAGGGGTCCCCGCGTCGGCGGGCTGTGCCGATGCCGCCGTCTTGAAGGCGAGCTTGAGTACTCGCAGGGCGTCCCCGGTGTCTTCGTGCACGGTGAGGGTACCGTTGCTCCCGGGCATCTTCATGAGGTTGTACGCCGGGTACGTGGCGGCCATGAACTAGCCAATGCCGGGTAGCCGAGGATGGCGTTGTAAGGGAGGCTGATGGGGGCGATGTCAAAGTCGACCATCTCCGTGCGGAAGTTGTCGTAGGTGCCGAAGGTTACCGGGAGCCGGATTTGTCCCAAGGAGTCGGACGACCCGCCCCCGACGCCCGAGAAGGATCGTCTGGGTTGCAGCCGCTCTCGGGGTATGCAGAGGAGGTTGAAGGTCTCGACCGAGAGCATGCTGAGGCCCGCACCGCCATCGACGAGGGTTCTGGTGACGGCCACCTAGCAGATGGTGGGGGTGCACAACAGGGGGAGCGCGCCCGAGCCGGCCAAGTTAGCGGGGTGGTCCTCCGAGCTGAAGGTCAGACCAACCTCGCGCGCCGCCCGGTCCGGGGGAGCCCCCCGCCGCGCGGAAACGGCGCCGATCTGGCGGGCAAATGGCTTGACGTGGCGGCTCGTGGGTGGCGCCCGCGAGCCGCCCAGGAGGGCCGCAACGATCGGACTTGTCGATGTCGCGGTGCGGTCACCCTGTCGCATAGGCAGGTGATGGGGTGGTGCTTGTTGCTCGCCTCCCGCTGGGCCGGTGGTGGTGTTGCCGGTGTGCGACGGGGGACGGCGAGGACTCCCATCAGCGAGAGCCGCTGGCGTGACGCGAGCTCGATGGGCGCCGTACATGGATGCGGCAGCCGGAGGAGGACGGAGCGGCGGAAGGCAGACTCCGGCGCACCCCCTACCTGGCGCACCAAATGTCGGATCACGGGTTCCGACAGACCCTTAAGGTTCGAACTCTGGGGTGCGCGCGGAGATCGTTCCTTCTACCTCTCTGTCTCGTAGGATCTAACTACTACAAGAACAGCACAAGATTTGCAGAGTTTATACTAGTTCGGGCCACCGTTGTGGTGTAATACCCTACTCTAGTTTGTGGTGGGTGGATTGCCTCTTGGGCTGATGAGGAAGAACAGTACAAGGAAGAACAGCCTCGCGAGGGTCTGTTCTTGGCTAGGGGATGAACTGCTATGGGGAGTTCGATCGCCCTTCTCTCTCTCTCTCTATGTATGCCTCTAGATACCGAATCCGGTCCTTCTACCCTCGGGGTGGCTAGTCCTATTTATAGGCAAAGGCCCTGGGCCTCTTCCCAAATATTTAGCGGGAAGGGCGCCAACAATTGGCCAATTTGAAGGGGAACATCTGGTACACTTATCCTGACTAAAGTTCGTCTTCGCCTGCCAAAGGCCCAGTGGTGATGCCGTCCTGGGCTCCATGGTGACCTCCTTCCGACCGTTGGACTGGTCTTGGTCTCGTTGCACCGAAATGGGTGCCTTTGCTTGATCCTCTTGCCTGCGCTTGCCCCCTTTGCACCAAAGAGGAAAGGGAGACGCTGCGCGGGCTGGCGCCCGCCTGGCACCCTTGGTCGTCATGGCTTGCGTCATGGGCGCCTCGTGAGGTACCCGCCTTGATTTCTCCACCTCCTCGCGAGCCAGCCTGAGGAGGCCGCGCTTGAGGAAGCGCCATGTCGTCTGCCTCGCGAGGCTTGGCCCCTCGCGAGGGTCTTGAGCCTTGTGCTGATGAAGATGGGCCACACTGGGCCCCCGTTTGAGCCACGCCGCAGGCCGCAGGCTGGCAAGTCTGGGGACCCCCGTTCCCAGAACGCCGACAAATAGCTCGCAAAAGGCTATGTTGCCGGCGATACGTAGTATGGAGGCAGGAGTAAGGCTGTGCAACTGGGGGCCGTAGAATTCCAGAAGCCCCCGGAGAAACGGATGAATTGGAAATCCGAGTCCTCTTATCAAATAAGAAACGAGGCATACCCGCTCTCCCTTGGAAGGACTGGGAAAGATCTCCGCCTGCTCTCCGCCATTGTAGGTGGCTAGCCCGGCTCGAACTGGGACCATATACGCTGGGGCGAGAAATCCCTGGGTCTGAAACTTCACCAGTTGGCTTTGCGGGACAGAACACCTCTCCTAATCTCCGGGCTTGGGGCTGGGAGAACGAGAAGAGGAGCTGCGTCGATCAGCCATGATGGAATGGATTTCTTTTGGGCGCGCTCCGATGCATGCTCGCTGAGGGAGGATGGTGTGGTTTGGATCTGAATCCTCGTCGCTTTAATAGACAACTCATTTGGACAACTAGGGGGGTAGATGTAAAAATACCCTGGCTCTTCACATTCGTTCGACACGTGGAAAGTGGCCATTATTGGGTGTAGAAGCCAAGGAGCGCAACATTTACAAGAAGCCGGACAGTATTTAACAGGTATTCGGAATTTGGAGAAGAACCCGCCTTGCAATGCCGAAGACAATCTACGCGCCGGACTCATCGTCATTGAAGCCTGGTTCGGGGGCTACTGAGGGAGTCCTGGATTAGGGGGTATCCGGACATCCGGACTATAACCTTTGGCCGGACTGTTGGACTATGAAGATACAAAATTGAAGTCTTGTCCCGTGTCCGGATGGGACTTTCCTTGGCGTGGAATGCAAGCTTGGCAATACGGATATGTAGATCTCCTTCCTTGTAACCAGCTCTATGTAACCCTAGCCTCTCCCGGTGTCTATATAAACCGGAAGGCTTAGTCCATAGGACAACAACAATCATACCATAGGCTAGCTTCTAGGGTTTAGCCTCTTCGATCCCGTGGTAGATCTACTCTTGTACTACCCATATCATCAATATCAATCAAGCAGGAGTAGGGTTTTATCTCCATCGAGAGGGCCCGAACCTGGGTAAAAACATCGTGTCCCTTGTCTCCTGTTACCATCCGCCTAGATGCACAGTTCGGGACCCCCTACCCGAGATCCGCCGGTTTTGACACCAACAGTGACAATCGCAGAGGTGCTCCCTTTACTCCCTAGCCGAACAATCGGGAACGTAGGGGTAAACACAGGAGCGAGGCAACCCAACTTATTGCCAGGCATTGAATGCCCACACACCTCCAGGCGTTGAATGCCCATGGAAACTGCCATCCGAAGACCATGTAACAGGGCCTCGTATTCGGCTGCGTTGTTGGAGTCTGTATACAATATCTGGAGTACATATTGAACTGTATCTCCGGTTGGGGTCGTCAGGACGACGCCAGCCCCCAGACCAGCCAGCATTTTGGAGCCGTCGAAGTGCACGATCCAATTGGAGTATGCGCCGTACTCTTCAGGGAGTTTGGCTTCTGTCCATTCGGCGACAAAGTCGGCCAATACCTGCGACTTAATGGCTCGCCGGGGTTTGCATGTTATGTCGAACGGGAGAATCTCAATGGCCCATTTGGCAATCCGGCCCGTGGCGTCGCGGTTGTTTATAATATCTTGAAAGTAGTGTTGTCGCTTCCGGGATGCCATGAATACCGCATAGGCTATCTTTTGATAATGTGGGTACCGTGATTTGCATGGAGTGAGGACAGTGGATACATAATATACCAGCTTTTAAAGGGGGAATTTATGTCCGTCCGTTTCTCGTTCGACGACGAGCACTGCGCTTACAACCTGATGAGTTGCCGCGATGTACAACAGCATTGGTTCACCGATGTTTGGCGCGACCAGGATTGGGTTGGATGCCAGTATGGCTTTTATTTCTTCCAATCCGGCTGTGGAAGCATCCGTCCACTCGAAGTGTTCGGTGCGCCGAAGGAGGGGATAAAGGGGTAATGTCTTTTCTCCTAAGCGGGAGATAAAGCGGCTTCGAGCCGCCACACATCCGGTTAATTTCTGGATTTGTTTGATGTCCGTTGGGATAGCGAACTGTGACAGAGCTCGGATTTTGGCTGGATTTGCTTCAATTCCTCTACCGGAGACAATGAAGCATAGGGAGCTTTCCGGCTGGTACCCCAAAAACACATTTTTACGGATTGAGCTTGATGTCGTATGTTCGGAGGTTGTCGAATGTGAGCCTCAAGTCGTCTATTAGAGAGTCGACGTGTTTGGTTTTGACGACCACATCATCTACGTATGCCTCTACTATTTTGCCGATCTGTTTCTCCACACATGTTTGAATCACGCGCTGATATGTTGCACCGGCGTTTTTTAGCCCAAAGGGCATTGTGTTGAAACAGAAGGGGCCGTATGGTGTGATGAATGCCGTTGCGGCTTGGTCGGACTCCGCCATCTTGATTTGGTGGTAGCCGGAGTATGCGTCGAGGAAACACAATGAATCGTGTCCTGCGGTAGCATCGATAATTTGTTCGATGCGGGGGAGGGGGAAGGGATCCTTTGGGCAAGCCTTGTTGAGCTCCTTGAAATCGACACATAGGACTTCTTTGGTACCATCTTTGGTACCATCACCAGGTTTGCTAGCCAGTCCGGGTGTTTTATTTCTTTAATGAACCCGACCTCCAATAACTTGGATATCTCCTCTCCAATAGCTTGTCTCTTAGGTTCAGAGAAACGCCGAAGAGTCTGCTTGACCAGCTTGAATCCCTTTAGAATATTAAGGTTGTGCTCGGCCAGCCTGCGTGGGATTCCTAGCATATCTGAGGGATGCCAGGCGAATATGTCCCAATTCTCGCGGAGGAACTCTCGTAGTGTGGCGTCCACGGCGGGGTTTAGCTGTAACCCGATGGAGGTTGTTTTTGTAGGGTCCGTTGGGTGGACTTGGAATTTGAATTTCATCCGCTGGTTTAAAAGAGGTGGACTTGGATCTCTTGTCAAGTATCACGTCGTCCCTGTCCACTGTGGAGTGCAGCACAGTTAATTCCTCGGCCGCGAGGGCTTCGGATAATGCCTCGAGGGCCAATGCGGCTGTTTTGTTTTCGGCGCGGAGTGTTGTTTTCGGATCACTAGCGAGAGTGATGGTTCTGTTGGGCCCGGGCATTTTGAGCTTCATGTACCCGTAATGGGGTATGGCTTGGAAGATCGTGAACGCCTCCCGCCCTAAAAGGGCGTGGTATCCGCTACTGAACGGGGCCACGTGGAATGTAATTTCTTCGGACCTATAGTTCTCCAACGTGCCGAATACCACATCTAGTGTGATTTTCCTAGCACAGCGTGCTTCCCGACTTGGGATGATTCCCATGAAGGTTGTGCTGCTTTGCTCAATGCAGTTCCAGTCTATTTCCATTTTTGAAGAGTTTCCTCGTAGATGAGGTTTAATCCACTGCCGCCGTCCATGAGTACTTTGGTGAGTCGAAAGCCGTCCACAATTGGACTAAGGACCAGTGCAGCTAGTGCTCGGGTTGTTCGGAATTTAGGTTCGTCACTGGCATTGAAGGTAATAGCCATGTCACTCCATGGATTTATTGCTGCCACATGGCAGATTTTGGCAAGGCTGCGGAGTGTTCGCTTGCGCCTATTATTTGATGTGAAGGTCTCAAAGACTGTTAATACCGTATTCTTATCCCCGGGATGGTGCTCTGTGGCATCTGAGATGAGAAGATCCTCACCACTTTTGGCCACCTCACGGAGTACCCAACATGCTCTAAGGTTGCGTGTTGGTATGGTATCCGTTGTACTATGAATTTTGCAGGGTCCGTTGAGCCATCCCTCCAATACGGTTCCACGCCCTGTAGAGGGTTTTTGCTTCTTTGTAATTAACTCGGGTGTCTTATGATAGTGCACCCTTTTACTTCGGACTGGGTGTATATTGGGAGCCAGATTATCCCAAAATTTCGTTTCGGTTTTTCCAAGCGCTTTCCATCGCACAGTACTTACATACTATGGACGCCAAGTCAGTGAAGCGTGATATGCCACGGTGACTTATGGCGTTAAGGATTCCCTTGTCCGTGCAATTATTGCAGAAAAATGAGTCTGCGTCTTCCTCGCGACAGTCCTTAACCTTGCTCATCACAAGGAGGAATCTGGCCCAATAATGATGTACTGTTTCCTGGGGCTCTTGCCTGATGTGGCAAAGATCGTTTATGTTAGGGTGGGTGGGTGGATTTGAGTCCGAACCCTTACCCGATCTGAGAACCAGTGGTCGAGGAGTTTCCAATCTTGAAAGTTCGGGTTCCGGGATGTTGCCCGATAAGTCTGGCCCACTGCCTGACTCTAGGTTCAGGGCTTGGGTGATGTCCTCCCGTAAACGGGTATCCAACTTGGAGAGCTCAGGAATCCGAACATAGTTAGTCCTCAGGATAGAGGAAGAATCGCCACATTGTTCTTCCACCACCGCAATAGGATGGGTGACCGGTGGAGAGTTAATCTCCCTTTGATCGGGTTTAAGCCAATTCCGATCATAGTCCGTAGCGACTCCCAAGGCGGCGATGCGATCCAAGAGCATGTTTAGGGAAGAGAGATCCATCGGATCCATCTGCTCGGCAAATTCCGAGCCGACGTGGAGGTTTTTTTTTGATGACCCGAGAAGTCATCTTCGGTGCAGCAGCCGAACGGGCGGTCATGATGAAACTGCCTAGCCGGAGAGTTTGGCCGACAGCCAGGGCTCCCCCGGCAGTAATGTTGTTTTTAACAACGAGACGAGGCATCCTTTCCTTACGGTGACGGCACAGTGGAACTCTCAATGAAAGCACCAATGTCGGTGTCAAAACCGGTGGATCTCGGGTAGGGGGTCCCGAACTATGCGTCTAGGTGGATGGTAACATGAGACGGGGGACACGATGTTTTTACCCAGGTTCGGGCCCTCTCGATGGAGGTAAAACCCTACTCCTGCTTGATTGATCTTGATGATATGGGTATTACAAGAGTTGATCTACCACGAGATCGAAGAGGCTAAACCCTAGAAGCTAGCCTATGGTATGATTGTTGTTCTTGGTCCTACGGACTAAACCCTCCGGTTTATATAGACACCGGAGGGGGCTAGGGTTACACAGAGTCGGTTACAAGGAAGGAGATCTACATATCCGTATTGCCAAGCTTGCCTTCCACGCCAAGGAGAGTCCCATCCGGACACGGGACGAAGTCTTCAATCTTGTGTCTTCATAGTCCAACAATCCGGCCAAAGGATATAGTCCGGCTGTCTGGATAACCCCTAATCCAGGACTCCCTCAACGACCAAGACCAGGCGGGTGCTAGTGCGCACAGTGTCGTTGTTTCCTCTTTGGTGCTAAGGAGGCAAGCGCAGCCGAGGAGTACCGAGGCATCAGGCAAAGGTTTCCATATCGGCGCAATGAGACCAAGACCAGCAGGACGGCAGGACGGAGGTCACCGTGGAGCCCAAGACGGCATCACCACCAAAGCCTTTGGCAGGCGAAGACCACCTTTAGTCAGGATAGCTTGTACTACCTGTCCCCCTTTAAACTGTCTGTTGTTGGCTCCCTTCCCGCTCAATATTTGGGGAGAGGACCAGGGCCTCTATAAATAAGACTAGCCACCACAGTAGGAGGCAATGGATCTCGAACAAACGAATTCAGATCATCCTCACACTCCCCAAGCACAAGAACACCTCACCTTAGGAGGCTGTTCTTCCCCTTGTACTATTCATCCTCAGCCTGAGAGGCAATCCACCACACCACACTAGAGTAGGGTCTTACACCACATGGCCCAAACCAGTATAAACCTCGTGTCTCTTGTGTTGCGAGTTCGTCGAGCTAGGCTTTGAGTTTGCGGCAAGGTTGAGGGAGTGATTAGGTAGGGGGAAATCTTCGTGCGCACCCCAGTGTTCGAACCTCAAGGGTTTTGCCGGAACCCACCACGGCTACAACGTCCTCAAGATGACAGGAAGCAGAGGGATCATCACAGTCCCCTGCGAAGAAAGAGATGCGGCGTGCTCCCTCGAGGATCATCATAGTCCACGGCTACAACGCCTTCCAAGCCGCGGCAATCGAAGACCCTGACAGCAACGACGTGTACCCTCCTGAGGCCACCCCCAAGAAGAAGAAGCAACTACTCCGTACAGGGCCTCAGGGGAGCGGCGCCTCTAGCGGTGCCACATCAGGATCAACGCCCGCACCTGGGGCGCCTCCCTCCCTCGCATAGGAAGGCGCACCCGGTGCCCTCCTCGGGGAGGGCTCGGGGGCTCTCTTCTGGAAGGCCTTGGACCTAGCCAACATCACGAGGGAGGCGCTCGGGCACCACGTGGAGGCGTGCTTTGCAGCACGTCTTCCTCACGGGGACCACGGGCATGGAGCTCCCAGCGCTCAGGTGTTCATCGCCAGGACCACTTAGGAGCTGCAGGATGCAAGAGCCATGCACGGCGATCGCTGGCCACCTGGCGCAGCTCCCCATCCTGGCGAGGATGGCGGGTTGCGCGTGTGCATCGACATCCCAGGGCTCTACAGGGCGGCATCTCAGGAGTGCTTCTGGCCTTCGCGCGTGGGACGTTGTGAGGGCCCACCTCACAGCTATGTTCGCATGCCATTCGGCCTGCCGAGCATGGTGGCGGCCTTACAGCGCAACCCGCGGAGCGTCCTGGCAGAGATGGAGATGGTCCTCAAGGAACCGCCTGGTCCCCTAGAGCCTCCCGAGGCTCAGGGCCCCGGTGGCTCATGAGAATCAACCCCTTCGCCACGCATCGTTAGCTACCTCAACATCCCTTCGGCAACAGAACCAGATGACATTTTCCAAGTTTATTTAGCTGGGAGCGCCCCCGGGCTGCATCATTCCCAGGCCGCGTGGGACTGTCTCTGCGGCATGTATCCTTTTTACATCTTTAGCTTACTCTGCTGGGCACGCCCCTCGCGCTGCATCATCCCCTGGCCGCTCGGGTCTGACCCAGTGGCATGTATCATTCTTGCATTTAGCTAAGCCAGTTTGTCCCTTGCATAAGCTATCTATGGTTATTACCTTCTTGATTATCACCCACCACGGGAGCCGTGCGCCGATCGTCTTTCTTCAGGATCCCTCGCATGAGGAGGCAAGGCACGATGCCTGTGCTCAGGTCTGTCCCTGCGGCGTCGATAAACCCAATGGCTAAGCTCTGTCTGGCGGGCCAGCCTTGTTCAAGTCACCTCCTAAGGTCGTTGGTTCTTGGCCTTCTCATGCGATAACCTCAAGAGATTCATTCGGCGCAGGTTGCCTGACCATCTCGCAGGACTACCGCAATCCACAAGAACCAAGACCAGGCGCAACCCGCTGTAACGCCTCGGATTCGATGCTCCAGGTGTCCGCCAGTTATTCGCCGTCGTTGCCATGTAATGTGCTTGTGTGTTGCTCTTTGCCATGTCATCATCTGCATTTCATATCATGTCATCATGTGCATCGCATTCGCATACGTGTTCGTCTTATGCATCCGAGCATTTTCCCCGTTGTCCGTTTTTGCAATCCGGCGCTCCTACGTCCTCCGGCGTCCCCTTTTACCTATTTTCGTGTGCGGGTGTTAAACTTTCTTGGAATGGACTGAGGTTTGTCAAGCGGCCTTGGTATAGCACCGGTAGACCGCCTGTCAAGTTTCGGGTCATTCGGAGGTCGTTTGATACTCCAACGGTTAACCGCTTAACCGCGAAGGCCTCTTTTGTGTGCAGCCCAACACCCCTTTCAAAGTGGCCCAAAACCCATCCAAACCCCTTCCATCCTCTCGGTCGTTCGATCACGATCGCGTGACCGAAAACCGCACTCCATTTGGAGCCTCCTAGCTCCTCCTACCTATAAATATGTGATCCCCTCCCGATTTTCGCGCAGATGAAACCCTAGCCTCTTCCCTCCGCGCCGCGCCGGACGCGTCCACCTCCGCGCCACGTCGCAAGGACCAATCGGGGCGCGACACGTCACCTCCGCCGCCGCCCTCAGCCACTCACAGCGCGCCACATCAGCGCCGCGCCGCCCCACTTCGCCGCGCCGCCCGGGGCCCAGATCCGGCCCGCCCCGGGGCCGAACCGGGCCGCGCCGGGCCCGCAGCCGCCGCCGCCTCTGCCCGCCGGCAACGCCGCCGCCCGTGCATGCCGCCACCTTCGCCGGAGATCCCCGCCGCCGCGCCGCCCGCCTTCGTCGCCGGCTTCCACCGCCGCGCCCGCGCCGTCCGAGTGCCCCGCCACCGCGTGCGCCGCCGCCTTCCCCCGCCGTCCGGCCCGCTCGCCACCGTGCCGCCCGCGCCCCCGAGCGCCACCGTCCGCCGCCCATCTCCTCCCGCCGGCGTGCCACCGGCGCCGAGCTCCGCTGCCGCCGCCATGATGCCCGCCGCCCCGCGCGCCGCGGATCCGATCGGGCCGGACCGGATCCGGCCACCTCGACCTCGCCGGCCGCCTTCCCCGCCTCCCCGAAGTCGTCCCTCGCCATCTCCGGCGAGATTCCGGCGAGATCCGCCGCCACCTCGCCCGTTGACTTTTTCCCCTGAGGTGGTTTTTGGCTAAGTCCTCGGATCTGTTACTTTTTCATGCTATGTTTGACATGCCATAACTCGCCACATACTGCTCCGTTTTCTGCGTGTAATATGTAAAATTGTTCATCTCGATGATTACATCATTTCATCTCATTGCATCATTTTCATTTGAGCTCATCTTGATGCCCGAAATGCTGTTAAAAGAGGGCTATGTGCTGTTAGTCTCAGATCTGTTTCAGTACATGCACTTTTGTTATTTTTGCCATGATTGATGTGTGCACCTTATGAAGTTGAGTCCTACATGTGTTTTGTAAAAAGCCATGCCATCTTTCCAGAGATTTATGCCATGTATTTTTGTGATCTTTTTGGTGACTAGCACAAGCATGCAAACTAGGGTACTTAATGTTGCTGATTTCAGAGACTTAGTATTTCACTAAGTTATTCCTGCCGTTATTTTTATGCCATGTGTTCATGTTGTTTTAGAGAGATCTATGCCTCTTTTGCGCATGATCACTAAGAGTGTTTTGAGCATATGGATTTGCTCTATCCATCCATACTTTTGTTAGAAATTATGGAGTGCCATAGATTGAGTCAATCGAGCTCTACTTTTGCTATAAAATGTTCCTGGCAGATTGTTTACATGTTATTCGATTTTGCCAAGCTTGTTGTAGTTGATCCTTGCTTGCTATGATGTTGTTCTTTCCATGTCTAGTTTCTATGACATGTCTTCTTGATTTATGTATGCTTAGTTTATCATGCAATGCTCTGTAGTGAGTGCATCGAGCTCGTAAACATGCCTACTTGTTATCCGTTTTTGACATGTCCAGTTTTCTGCTAAGTCTGAAACCTGTAACGAAACTTGCTTAATTGACATGGTTGCTATTATATTTTCTGGTTCTTTTTGGCTCATGGTCAGTAAGGGACTTTTGTTACGTGCTTTGAGTAGATTCATGCCATGCCTTACTTTGCTTTGTCCTGTTCATGTAGCATGTTGTTTGCTTGCTCTAAACATGTCATCCTGATGTTAATTTCTGGCATGTTGTTATTTTCACTAAGTCTGTGAACCTGTTATCTTTTGCACTTTTGCCATGCTTGTTTGAACCTGTTATGGTGTGATTTAGCCGTAGCTCACTGTTCTTCTTTTGTCAAGCATCTTGAGTAGATTAATGTCATATGCTTTGTTGATATGTTTGGGTGCAGTAGCTTAATTTCTTGTTGCTTGCTATGTAGCATCATGCTGTTAATGGCAGAATCTTGTCATTCTTGCTTTGCTTGTCATTTGCAAACCGTGCATCCGATCCCGGTGATCTTTATATCGATTTCAATCGAAATCACCTCATCTTTCCAGTGGCATACTTGGTTTGCCAATATTATGCCTTGTTCATCTTTTCCTTCCGGAGCATGCATATGCATTGCATACCACATCTCGCATATCATGCCATGTTTATGTGGTGGTTGTTTACTTTGTTGTTTGCTTCTTTCCGGTGTTGCTTCTTCGGGTTAGTTCCGATAACATTGCGATTGTGAGGATTCGTTCGTCTATGTCCATTTGTCTTCTTCATGGACTCGTTCTTCTTCCTTGCGGGATCTCAGGCAAGATGACCATACCCTCGAAATCACTACTATCTTTGCTTGCTAGTTGCTCGCTCTTTTGCTATGCCTATGCTGCGATACCTACCACTTGCTTATCATGCCTCCCATATTGTTAAACCAAGCCTCTAACCCACCTTGTCCTAGCAATCTACCGCTTTGCTCAGCCCCTCTTATAGCATTGTTAGTTGCAGGTGAAGATGAAGTTTGTTCCTTGTTGGAACATGGAGATGTTGTTCCTTGTTGGGACATGTTTACTTGTTGGGATATCACAATATATCTTATTTAATTAATGCATCTATATACTTGGTAAAGGGTGGAAGGCTCGGCCTTATGCCTGGTGTTTTGTTCCACTCTTGTCGCCCAAGTTTCCGTCATATCGGTGTTATGTTCCCGGAATTTTGCGTCCCTAACACGGTCGGGTGATTTATGGGACCCCCTTGACAGTTCGCGTTGAATAAGACTTTTCCAGCAAGGCCCAACATTTGTTTTACCATTTGCCTACCACATATACCTTTCCCTTGGGAGTAGCTAACCCGAGGGTCATCTTTATTCAGCCCCCCCGGGCCAATGCTTGTCTAAGTGTTGGTCCGAACTAGAGCGCTTTGTAGCGCCACCTCAAGGAAACTTGAGGTCTGGTTTTAGTTGTACGGACAGCTCATCCGGTGTTGCCCTGAGAACGAGATATGTGCAGCTCCTATCAGGATGTCGGCGCATCGGGCGGCTTTGCTGGACTTGTTTTTATTACTGTCGAAATGTCTTGTAGCCGGGATTCCGAGACTGATCGGGTCTTCCCGGGGAGAAGGAATATCCTTCGTTGATCGCGAGAGGTTATCATGGGCTAAGTTGGGACACCCCTGCAGGGTTTGAACTTTCGAAAGCCGTGCCCGCGGTTATGTGGCAGATGGGAATTTGTTAATGTCCGGTTGTAGAAAACCCGAAGTTGATCTTAATTAAAATATACCAACCACGTGTGTAACCGTGATGGTCTCTTCTCGGCGGGGTCCGGGAGGTGAACACGGTTGTTGGAGTTATGCTTGACGTAAGTAGTTTCAGGATCACTTCTTGATCATAGTTGTTCGACCGTGCTTTTGCCTTCTCTTCTCGCTCTCATTTGCGTATGTTAGCCACCAGATTTGGTAGTCGCTTGCTGCAGCTCCACCTCATTACCCTGTCCTACCTTTAAGCTTAAATAGTCTTGATCTCGCGGGTGTGAGATTGCTGAGTCCCCGTGACTCACAGATACTTCCAAAACCAGTTTGCAGGTGCCGATGTAACCGTGCAGGTGACGCACCCGAGCTCAAGGAGGAGCTAGGTGAAGATCTTGTTCGTTGTGTTGTTTCATTTTAGTTGATCAGTAGTGGAGCCCAGTCGGGACGATCGGGGATCTGTGTAGCATTTGGGGTAGTCCTCTTTTATTTTGGTTCCGTAGCCGGACCTTGATTGTATCTGTATGATGTAATGATTTACTCATGTATTGTGTGAAGTGGCGATTGTAAGCCAACTATGTATCTCTTTCCCTTATGTATTACGCGGGTTGTGTGAAGATTACCTCACTTGCGACATTGCTTTCAATGCGGTTATGCCTCTAAGTCGTGCTTCGACACGTGGGAGATATAGCCGCATCGAGGGCGTTACACCCGCCTTGAGGTAGGGCCTCGTGAGTCCCGCGCTGGCTCACGAGTGCCAAGACACACCTCGTCTAGCCCTGCCTTGCAAGCCACATGTCAGGGCGGGGTTGTACACACCCCGGGGGCTCCACTCAGAGGGAGCCCTCACCCACGCACTAGTGGAAGCACCATGCTCCGTGCTGGCAGTCAACACGGACGAGCAGCGGTTATGCCCGTGTAAGTGCCGAAGCGCTATGCTCCGCGCTGGTGATAAACAACTGAGGGCGGCCCCATGGCTGTGTCAACCTCGGGGAGCCTCAGAGCTCAGTGTCTGGCCCCATCGCAACACCTCCCCTCAAGAGAGTCGTGCGAGGGGGGTGGGCACGGGGGCTGCGCTCAGGTCACGCCCAAGCGTACGCCACCCTGCCAGGTCCCCCGGACCTAGTCATCGCGCGCCCCTCCCGAGCCGAGCCTCGCGAGGGAAAAGTTATGAAGGTCATTTGAGCATCAAGGGGGACTCCTGATGTAACGCCCCGGATTCGATGCTCCAGGTGTCCGCCAGTTATTCGTCGTCATTTCCATGTCATGTTCTTGCGTGTTGCTCTTTGCCATGTCATCATCTGCATTTCATATCATGTCATCATGTGCATCGCATTCGCATACGTGTTCGTCTTATGCATCCGAGCATTTTCCCCGTTGTCCGTTTTTGCAATCCGGCGCTCCTACGTCCTCCGGCGTCCCCTTTTACCTATTTTCGTGTGCGGGTGTTAAACTTTCTCGGAATAGACCGAGGTTTGTCAAGCGGCCTTGGTATAGCACCGGTAGACCGCCTGTCAAGTTTCGGGTCATTCGGAGGTCGTTTGATACTCCAACGGTTAACCGGGTAACCGCGAAGGCCTCTTTTGTGTGCAGCCCAACACCCCTTTCAAAGTGGCCCAAAACCCATCCAAACCCCTTCCATCCTCTCGGTCGTTCGATCACGATCGCGTGGCCGAAAACCGCACTCCATTTGGAGCCTCCTAGCTCCTCCTACCTATAAATATGTGATCCCCTCCCGATTTTCGCGCAGATGAAACCCTAGCCTCTTCCCTCCGCGCCGCGCCGGACGAGTCCACCTCCGCGCCACGTCGCCCGGACCAATCGGGGCGCGACACGTCACCTCCGCCGCCGCCGTCAGCCACTCACAGCGCGCCACATCAGCGTCGCGCCGCCCCACTTCGCCGCGCCGCCCGGGGCCCAGATCCGGCCCGCCCCGGGGCCGAACCGGGCCGCGCCGGGCCCGCAGCCGCCGCCGCCTCTGCCCGCCGGCGACGCCGCCGCCCGTGCATGCCGCCGCCTTCGCCGGAGATCCCCGCCGCCGCGCCGCCCGCCTTCGTCGCCGGCTTCCACCGCCGCGGCCGCGCCGTCCGAGCGCCCCGCCACCGCTTGCGCCGCCGCCTTCCCCCGCCGCCCGGCCCGCTCGCCGCTGAGCCGCCCGCGCCCCCAAGCGCCACCGTCCGCTGCCCATCTCCTCCTGCCGGCGTGCCACCGCCGCCGAGCTCCGCTGCCGCCGCCATGATGCCCGCCGCCCCGCGCGCCGCGGATCCGGTCGGGCCGGACCGGATTCGGCCACCTGCGCGCCACGTCACCCAGGCCAATCGGGGCGCGACACGTCACCTCCGCCGCCGCCCTCAGCCACTCACAGCGCGCCACATCAGCGCCGCGCCGCCCCACTTCGCCGCGCCGCCCGGGGCCCAGATCCGGCCCGCCCCGGGGCCGTGCCGGGCCCGCAGCCGCCGCCGCCTCTGCCCGCCTCTGATACCAACTTGTAACGCCCTCAATGCGGTTATGCCTCTAAGTCGTGCTTCGACACGTGGGAGATATAGCCGCATCGAGGGTGTTACACCTGAGCATCGCGATTCAGGAGCCTAACTGGCCACGTAGCCCCTCACCCCTTGGTCTCGTCCTGGTGATCCGGACGAGCCAACGGCGGCTTAGGTATGCGCAGGGTCGGGCCCTGCCGACGTAGAACACTAGACCTACTCCTGTGTCTCCTTACTGTAAGTTGTTTGCGCGTCAAGGGGGACTCCTGAGCATCGCGACTTAGGAGCCTTACTGTCCACATAGCCCCTCACCCCTTGGTCTCGTCCTGGTGATCCGGACGACCCGACGGCGGCTGAGGTATGCGCGGGGTCGGGCTCTGCCGACATAGAACGTAAAGCAGATAGGAAGGAAATCGCGGAACTCAAATAAATATTACAAGACATATTGTTCCCCAAATATGAAGCATAGGTTTAAACGCCCCCACGAGGCATGGTACGTGTTGAGAATGCAAAGTAGGAAAGAAGTTGCTGGCAAGTCATCCATGGTCGCCGCCGTCGCGTGCAAGAGATGCCCCTTCGACGGCAATGTTGCCCTCACCTACGCCGCCTGCCGGAGTTGTACACTACAAAAAAAAGACACATCCGTGACATTTTGGGCCGAACAAATTTTTTTCTGTCATACATATGACACTTCTATGACGATAATTGTGACAAAACCCGGTATCATCATAGATGTGGTGGGCTCCTACTTCTATGACAAAAACTCATGACAAAAAATGGGCTTTTCGTCCTGGGCGGGCCGGAGACGCAGCTGCATGACATTCTTTGGGCCGTCCATGACGGAAAAAACCGTGGTAGAAGCGAGGGGGAGGAAAATTTCGGGGAGTTCCCGGTTACAGTGGGAGGTTGGGGGCCGAGTGATGCGCGTTTCTCTCGTACACGTACGCGCATGTGTGCGAGGCGTTGCCTCTAACTGAACCCGAGCGAGGCGTTGGGCTCTAACTGAACCCGAGCGATTGCACTGCAGGCTACACGTTACTGAACCCGAGCGATCGATCGATGACTGTTAACTGAACCCGATCGAGCGATTCCTTGGCTACTGCTGCTAACTGAAGCCGATCAATGGGATGAAAAGTGAGCGTTGCGGGCGGGCGGGGGGGGGGGGGTTGGATGAACAGTGAGCGGTGGCGTTGCCTCTGGATGAACAGTACCCCCGTGGTGTGGTGGAGGGCTGGATGAACAGTAGACGGTGGAGGGGTGCCCGTGGAGGGGTGGATGAACATGACCCCGTGGTGTGGAGGGCAGGATGAACAATAGACGGTGGAGGGGTGCCCGTGGAGGGGTGGTTGAACAGGACCCCATGGTGTGGAGGGCTGGATGAACAGTAGACGGTGGAGGGGTGGTTGAACAGTAGCCGGTGGAGTAGCTCGTGGTGGAGGCTGGATGAACAGGAGCCCGTGGAGGCTGGAGGAGGTCGACGGTGGATGAACAATAGCTCATGGAGGCTGGAGGGGGTCGACGGTGGAGATGAACAATATCCCGTGGAGTCCCGTTTTGCGGTACGCCACACCCCTCCCGACGAACAGGACACCCGTTTCGACCGTAGGGCTCCAACACAAGTCCGTTTCCTCCGTTTTGCGGTACGCCACACCCCTCCCGATCAACAGGACCCCCGTTTCGACCGTAGGAGGTCCGTTTCCTCCATTGTGCGGTACGCCAGGTCTCGTTTCCATCACCTCTTCCGTCCAAGCCCTCCCGATGAACACGACCACGCATTCCGTTCCGACCTAGCCGCGTTGCCTCCCGATGAACACGACGCATTCCGTTGCCTCCCCATGAACACGACGACGATGCTGTTTCTCCGTTCCGACCCAGCCATGTCAACGAGCCCTCGCCGTACGTATGCGCGAGTAGGCGTTCGAGACCCCGCCCGTATGTACATATACGTGGCTGTATTTTCTTTCTTGCACCCTTGCCGTTGTACATATGTGTAAATGCTACGTGCGCGCCTCTTCTACGACACGTGCGCGCCTCTACTACGACACGTGCGTGCCTCTACATTACCAGTATATATGTACGTACACGTTCGCGACCAGAATGCCAACTCTACGTGCGCTTCGACCAGGTGGGTCCCGACTGTCAGGCACTTCCTTGCTTGCGAAGATGTAGCTGGTGGGTCCCAGCAGTCAGGGGGGCGAATCGTTTTGTTTTTGCCCAGACGCACTTCCTTGCGTGTGAAGGTGTAGCTGGTGGGTCCCAACACTCAGGGGGAAACATTTTTTTCGCGAAATACGGTGGCCCGTCCGGTGGGTCCCTGCTGTCAGGTGGAGGAATCATTATTTTCCGCATAATAAGGAGGCACTTCCTTGCTGCTACCGTGGACCCAGCTGTTAGCCTCTCCACGTAGAGTCTACGTCCGATGGAAGTCATTCCTTGACCATGTTGACCACGCCGCGTCGAGAGCACCAGGGCGATGGACGCCGGCGAGGCCTCGGAAGAGGACGACGCGGAGCCGGGGAAGACGCGGCAGTGGATGCCCACGCGGAGAGGAGTATGAGGGTTCACTCGTTCGGCTGCGGTGTGAGGCTGCCGTCGCCGCAGGGCCTGGCCAGCGGTGGGAATAGTAGGGGGCGTTGAGGCCTCCGCGGCAGCACAGCCGGCCACGGGAGGCAGGAGCAGGCGGCACGACTGGCGCTGCTTTGGGCGTCTGGAGCAAGAAGACCAGAGGTTGAAGAATCACTACGGCCGTTGGATGGACATCGTACGGTCAATGGAGCTAGAATCGTGCATATTGACTAAGTTGACAAAGCCCTCCGTCCCCGTCAACTTAGTAGGCCCACAAGTCAGCCTCCCACCAAGGTGGGTCCTAGCTAGCAGGGGGTATTCATTTTTTGTGCGTAATAAGGAGGCACTTCCGGTGGGTCCGAGCTGACAGCAGGGGGAACGTTTTTTTCGTGAAATACGATGGCCCGTCGGGTGGGTCCCAGCAGTCAGGGGCAAATGTTTTTTTCACGATATACTGGTGGGCATCCGGTGGGTCCCTGCTGTTAGGTGGAGGAATAATTATTTTCCGCATAATAAGGAGGCACTTCCTTGTGGCTGCCGTGGACCCAGCTGTCAGCCTCTCCACGTACTGTATTCTTCCGATGGAATTCGATCGTTGACCACATTAACCACGGCGCGCCGACAGCACCACGGCGGTGGACGACGGCGAGGCCTAGGAAGGGGACGACGCAGAGCCGGGGAAGACGCGGCAGTGGATGCCCACGCGGAGAGGAGTATGAGGGTTCACTCGTTCGGCTGCGGTGTGAGGCTGCCGTCGCCGCAGGGCCTGGCCAGCGGTGGGAATAGTAGGGGGCGTTGAGGCCTCCGCGGCAGCACAGCCGGCCACGGGAGGCAGGAGCAGGCGGCACGACTGGCGCTGCTTTGGGCGTCTGGAGCAAGAAGACCAGAGGTTGAAGAATCACTATGGTCGTTGGATGGACATCGTACGGTCAATGGAGCTAGAATCGTGCATATTGACTAAGTTGACAAAGCCCTCCATCCCCGTCAACTTAGTAGGCCCACAAGTCAGCCTCCCACCAAGGTGGGTCCTAGCTAGCAGGGGGTATTCATTTTTTGTGCGTAATAAGGAGGCACTTCCGGTGGGTCCGAGCTGACAGCAGGGGGAACGTTTTTTTCGTGAAATACGATGGCCCGTCGGGTGGGTCCCAGCAGTCAGGGGAAAATGTTTTTTTCACGATATACTGGTGGGCATCCGGTGGGTCCCTGCTGTTAGGTGGAGGAATAATTATTTTCCGCATAATAAGGAGGCACTTCCTTGTGGCTGCCGTGGACCCAGCTGTCAGCCTCTCCACGTACTGTATTCTTCCGATGGAATTCGGTCGTTGACCACATTAACCACGGCGCGCCGACAGAACCACGGCGGTGGACGACGGCGAGGCCTAGGAAGGGGACGACGCAGAGCCGGGGAAGACGCGGTAGTGGATGCCCACGCGGAGAGGAGTATGAGGGTTCACTCGTTCGGCTGCGGTGTGAGGCTGCCGTCGCCGCAGGGCCTGGCCAGCGATGGGAATAGTAGGGGGCGTTGAGGCCTCCGCGGCAGCACAGCCGGCCACGGGAGGCAGGAGCAGGCGGCACGACTGGCGCTGCTTTGGGCGTCTGGAGCAAGAAGACCAGAGGTTGAAGAATCACTATGGCCGTTGGATGGACATCGTACGGTCAATGGAGCTAGAATCGTGCATATTGACTAAGTTGACAAAGCCCTCCGTCCCCGTCAACTTAGTAGGCCCACAAGTCAGCCTCCCACCAAGGTGGGTCCTAGCTAGCAGGGGGTATTCATTTTTTGTGCGTAATAAGGAGGCACTTCCGGTGGGTCCGAGCTGACAGCAGGGGGAACGTTTTTTTCGTGAAATACGATGGCCCGTCGGGTGGGTCCCAGCAGTCAGGGGAAAATGTTTTTTTCACGATATACTGGTGGGCATCCGGTGGGTCCCTGCTGTTAGGTGGAGGAATAATTATTTTCCGCATAATAAGGAGGCACTTCCTTGTGGCTGCCGTGGACCCAGCTGTCAGCCTCTCCACGTACTGTATTCTTCCGATGGAATTCGGTCGTTGACCACATTAACCACGGCGCGCCGACAACACCACGGCGGTGGACGACGGCGAGGCCTAGGAAGGGGACGACGCAGAGCCGGGGAAGACGCGGCAGTGGATGCCCACGCGGAGAGGAGTATGAGGGTTCACTCGTTCAGCTGCGGTGTGAGGCTGCCGTCGCCGCAGGGCCTGGCCAGCGGTGGGAATAGTAGGGGGCGTTGAGGCCTCCGCGGCAGCACAGCCGGCCACGGGAGGCAGGAGCAGGCGGCACGACTGGCGCTGCTTTGGGCGTCTGGAGCAAGAAGACCAGAGGTTGAAGAATCACTATGGCCGTTGGATGGACATCGTACGGTCAATGGAGCTAGAATCGTGCATATTGACTAAGTTGACAAAGCCCTCCGTCCCCGTCAACTTAGTAGGCCCACAAGTCAGCCTCCCACCAAGGTGGGTCCTAGCTAGCAGGGGGTATTCATTTTTTGTGCGTAATAAGGAGGCACTTCCGGTGGGTCCGAGCTGACAGCAGGGGGAACGTTTTTTTCGTGAAATACGATGGCCCGTCGGGTGGGTCCCAGCAGTCAGGGGCAAATGTTTTTTTCACGATATACTGGTGGGCATCCGGTGGGTCCCTGCTGTTAGGTGGAGGAATAATTATTTTCCGCATAATAAGGAGGCACTTCCTTGTGGCTGCCGTGGACCCAGCTGTCAGCCTCTCCACGTACTGTATTCTTCCGATGGAATTCGGTCGTTGACCACATTAACCACGGCGCGTCGACAGCACCACGGCGGTGGACGACGGCGAGGCCTAGGAAGGGGACGACGCAGAGCCGGGGAAGACGCGGCAGTGGATGCCCACGCGGAGAGGAGTACGAGGGTTCACTGGTTCGGCTGCGCTGCCGTCGCCGCAGAATAACAGGTGGTGTGGGTGTGTGGAGTGGAGGGATGGCCTGGCCAACGGTGGGAGTAGTATGGGGGTGGTGAGGCCTCCGCGGTAGCACAGCCGGCCACGAGAGGCAGGAGCAGGTGGCATGACCGGCGCTGGTTTGGGCAGCTGGAGCAAGAAGACCAGAGGTTGAAGAAGCACTACGGCCGTTGGATGGACATCGTACGGTCAGTCGAGCTAGAATCGTGCATATTGATTAGTTTACAAAGCCCTTCGTCCCCGTCAACTTAGTAGGCCCACTATACTGGGTCCCGGCTAGCAGGGGGTATTCATTTTTTGTGCGTAATAAGGAGGCACTTCCTTGCGTGCGAAGATATAGCTGGTGGGTCCGAGCTGTCAGCGGCGGTAACGTTTTTTTCGCGAAATACACAGGCCGTTTCGGTGGGTCCCAGATGTCAGGTGGAGGAAATCATTATTTTGTGCCTAATAAGGAGGCATTTCCTTGCGTGCTGTCGTGGACCCAGCTGTCAGCCTCTCCGCGTACAGTCCACTTCAGATGCATGTCGGTCGTTGACCACGCCACGCCGAGAGCACCAGGGCCGTGGACGACGGCGAGGCCTAGGAAGGGAATGACACGGAGGCAGGGAAGACTCGGCCGTTGTTTTTGTTTCCCATGCGGTGGGGAGTACGACTATACGAGGGTTTACTGGTTCGTCTGCCGTCGCCGGAGAATAACAGGAGGTGTGGGTGAGTAGAGGGATGGCTAGCCCAGCGATGGGAGTACGGTGGGGCAGTGAGGCCTGCGCGGCAGCATAGCCGGCCGCGGGGAGGAGGGAGCAGGCAGTCCCGCCGGCGCTTGTTTGAGTGGCTGGAGAAGGAAGAGCAGAGATTGGAGAAGCATGACGGCCGTTGGATGGACATCCAACAGTATACAGGCCATCTGTGGAAAGCCTCAAATCTGTGGAAAACAGCATACAGCCCATCTGCCATTATTTGAAATAATTTACAGCCCATTTGCTAATTCTTACGGGTTTTTTGGAGCCCATATTTTTTATGTTAGCATTACAGCCCATATTGTGGCCATGGTTAAAAAATTAAATGAAATTTTGCATATGTCGGTCCGGTCTGAACTGTTTTTAATCCCGAAATTTCGAGTCACATTCAGACTAATTTTAAAAATAAATGTATATCAATATAAAATCCAATAAATTGTCCACGCATAAAAATCAATGCAATTTAAAATCTCGAAATGAAAAAAAGATATTTGAAAATAATTGCCGGTTTGATGTGTTTTAAAAATGTACAGCCCATTTCTCATTACTGATAGGCCATTTTCTCGGCCAGCCGAATGAAGCTCTCCTCGTCTTGAAATATTGGCAGCCCAACAGGCCTGATAAAGCGACTTACTTGACAAATCACAAAAAAACTGGGCTAGCCATTTTCAGAAAGAAAAAAAACTACTGGGCTGGTCTGTGGTAAACATAAAAGAAAACGCTGTTTAGACAGGTGAGAGTGTCCCGCACAGCCCAGTTGACACCCTGCTTCCGTCTCAAAAACAAATTAGATAAATGCCACTCCAATTATGGCAATTCATAAAAATGCCACTGCAATTTCCAAATTTTGAAAAATGCCACTGCAATTTTTGCAAACTTTGAAAAACGCCACTGCAGTTTGCAAACTTTGAAAACCGCCACTCCAGACTTCGAAAAATGCCACTAGAAATGGCATGAAATGGCATTTTTCAAAGTTTGGAAATTGCAGTGGAATTTCACGGATACACCAGATTTGGAGTGGCATTTATCAAATTAACCCAAAACAAAAATAACTGGGCGAGCTGCTGGGTCCCTGGTGTGAGCCGCTCGTTGTGCAATTCTCTCGTTTATTGACTACGTTGACAATGGCATGGGACCCAAATGTCAGAAATCCACTAGGAGGAGCCATTTTTTCTATTGGCTTGAAATAAGGAGCCACTTGCTTGCGTACAAGCTTGTCAGTTTCTTCAGAGGTAGGCATTTTTATTCAAAAAACTGCCACTTGTAACCCTTAAACACTGAGCGAACAGAAATAAGTAATTGTTAATGCATCTCAATGATTCACAAATCATATACAAATATGTAGCTCCAAAAGCAAAGATCAGCCACTTCCGATCTTGCGTCGCAACTAAAACTAACTAGTACGATTCCCATACATAAGATCAACATGTTAATGCATCTCAATGACTCACAGATCATATACAAATATGTAGCTCCAAAAGCAAAGATCTAGAAAATCCTACTAACATGGATGCTTCTATTGGCCAACATTCAGTACAGACTGAAAGACAAATTTGTTTGTGAAGTCTACAATTCCTCTTGCAAACATAAGTGGTTTCACCAACAGCTGGAACCATGAGAGTGAAACAGACATGATGGAGGAACATGCACTGCAATATGATTTGGTCTTCCCTCGATCACACTGCGAGACTATTTTCGGAATACAAACTTTAACTTAGGCAAAATGATGTCCATTGTATAATCAGACCAAAGAAATGAAGCACCTAGTGTTGGCCAATAAATAGTATAGTACTACTTTTCTGCAGTCCATGAAGTGACTATCCAATCTTTCTGTGTCTATTTTCAAATGGCACTGCATGCAGTGACTATACTATTCTCTTGTGCAGTTCAACCAAAATTGCGGGCACTTTGTTGGTTTGCCAAATAGCAACGGGAAGACATCTCTGTCTGCACAAATATCAAGCAACTAGTAAACATATACCACACCTTGTATTTTCAGTTTAAACATGTCTCTTCCGCTTAGCATCTGTCATGTTCTGCACTAGACAATCTGATACAGTTATGTTTTGCCCTGGACAATTTCATATTGAATTGATTTGCTGGTTCAGAGCAGAAATATAGCGCCTATTCTTCATCAGACCAAGGATATCCATGTTCGTAGTGATGGAAGAGGTGAAATCGATACAACCGAAATTGAGCATCCAATCATTGAATCCTGTCCTGCACCTCCAATGTAGGTCCACCCTGCCAATAAATTCACATGCAAACCACTAGTATTACTATCTAATGACAGTACAAAAAGAGTAGCAAGATAGTAGCAAACCATGTACCTTCATTATGAACAGCTCATAGTGCCACCAATTGGATATAAAGGTTGGTAAAAAAATGCTCCTAATGTTGAACCAGTTGGACTTTTTGTGCAGTTCCACTAAAATCGAGCATCCCTGTTTGCATAGATATTGAAAGTGTGATTACTCTAGAAGTGGCACTAGTTGAAGCATAGACTCACAAATATAAGCATTCCAATTTCTTAATGGGAAAAGGTAGCAAGACTGTTTCTAACCACCTGTTTGAAGGAATAAATAAAGCAACAGCGGCTGATGTGAGGAAGGCATACATAGTTTTTTCTGGAAAAGTGAGCCATTCCCGACCTTTCCTCTTCTTTTAAGCAAATTTTGTGCATTTCTACTAAAATAAAATGCCATCACCGCCTTGACAATTCAGTGACACTGTACAAAAGGAAATGACTAAACATTACCTCATGATGTCAGGTATGTAGTCGACAGACATTAGAGACAAACATACAGACCTCCTCAAGAGAACAGCCGGAGGAGGAGGTGCCCACTCTTGACCTTTCCTCTTGTCTTCGTAATTGTCTGTGTAGTTTAAACAAAATAAAATGACATCAACGCCTTGGCATTTTGATGACACTGTACAAAAAAATTAACTTATCTCATGAAAGTGAGGTATGTAATCTATAAGCATTAACAGTGCAAAAATCTGACGGGAGTAACAAGTTTCATCGTTGGTATACTGGCTGTGCAACAGCATTAGAATGCCTTATAGCTGAAAAATCTTTAATACATCCACAATCAACAGCTAACCCTGAAATAATACAATGACATTAAATGGCATTGCTTAAATTTATGGGTGGCATTAGACTGAGAGCGGCATTAGTTAAATGTGGCATCACTTTAGCAGTAGCATTGCTTGACTTGACTGCTGGCGTTATACTAACAGCAAAAAAGTGGCAACAAGAGCATGGGAGGCACCAGTACGATGTACCTCCACGGACGCAGAGTGGTGAGGGAGGTATGGTTGCCCAGAGCAACAAATATCCAGGCAGCATATGTGGATTACGGTCCCATTTTTGTTCTCTTTAGCCACCTTTTTCCTATGCGAGGACAACAAACCGATCGACCTGGTCATTCTCTATTGCATTGTCATGCCTTTCTACCCTTCTTCAACTAAGAGACACGAGACTCGTTCCTTAGCTACTGATTTTCCCCTTTTCAACCTAGATGCGGGTTCGATGCCTAATCTCTTGGACAGTACAGTCTCCCTTCCTTTCCTTATTCAACCAAGACATGGATTAGTCTGCATGAAGTAGAGTTTCCTTTAATAGTGCAAATTTTGGTTTTCGTCTGCGTGGCCAGCAGAGTAGAGGATAGCAAATTGGGAAGATGGTGGAGTGGAAAAAGATCCACATGCAACGACGTAGCAGATGGGGCAATAGAACAAGGTTATGGCTCGAAAAGAGGTAGCATACCTGAGGGTTGGCGGGAAGTGGCTTCGCTCGTGGTCGTCGTCCTCCGCACACACTACAGCAGCGAGCTTGGGGACGGAGGCCATCCCGTGCGGGCGCTAGGTCTGAGAGGACGGCCTTGTCGTCAGTGCGTGACCTCGCTTGCCGACGACGAGTGCGTCAACGCTGCACGTCCTTTTCTTCCCCGGCGGATCTGTGACCACCGGTGAGGAGGGAGAGAGGGACCGTCTTTTTTAGATCTAGAGAGAGGGTGGTAGTGTGAGAAGCAAGTGGGCAGCCCTTAGCAAGAAAGCGCTGAAGCTCCAGCCTATATATATCTTTTTTATACTACTAGCACTGGAGGTGGGGTAGTGGTAGAGTAGTTTATATTTTCTCTATGTACAGTACCAGTTAGTCGTGCTTCAAAACTGATCGGCACGCCATTAAAAAAAGGCCGATAACTAATGCGGCACCTCGGGCCAATGCGGCCAGATCGCATTTTGCATGAGAAATTAGACACCATGTTCCGTTTACATGTGGTCCCGTTCCAACATATCAGTGAGACGACGGCGAGTAGTAGGAGTATTTCCGAACGGACGTGTAGGTCGGGGCGCCTCTTCGTGAACCGTGGCAAACTCGCAACCGTCCACTAACTCTTCGCCTTTCCCTCTCGATTTGGAACTGATGTCGCACGCTCTTCCTCTCCCTCCTCCATTTTCCTTCAGCCCTTCACCCTTTCTTCTGCCGTTGTTCGATCGTCTTCTCCATGGAGGGAACAGGCCGGAAACGACCTCGTTATTCTTGCACTGATCTAAAAGATGAGGTGGTGGAGGAACTTATTGATCGGTGCGACGTCATAACCTCAGCTAGCATGGCAGGTTCATTCCAGCCCATTATCGACTCAAATAATAACATCATTGCAAGGAACCCAAGGGTCAAGGAGCGGTTTGATCTCCCGCATCTTCTTCGTCATGGCCCTGATGACTGGCGCCGGCACGACGGAGGCCTCGCCCTGTGCAAGTTGATGCCGCTTGCTAATGATACGTGCGATGTTAAGATGCCATCTCTTGAGGGCAAGGCTTGGGGGGCGCAAATGGATATTGGGTTGTTTACATTGGGTCCAACTGCGAGTGGGAACTTGTGAATGTGTACACTCGTCACCGGGTTCCACTTCCAAAAATCTCAGCACACTGCCCAGAGGTTGAGCACACCGGTAATGTACGCACATTCAAATATGATCACGATGACTGTCGTCTACGGAAGATAGGAATTTGTCGAGTTCCCAACCGCTCTTGGAATTACAAAAACTATGATGTTGTTGCTATCTTCGACAAGCTTGTTGCCGTCCTTGATGGTTTCACTCGATGGATATTGCTCAAAAATCAGTTTCTGTACACGGATGAGTACTGTGATGCAATTGAATACGAGGGCCTTGTGTTTGCTGCCACCACTCGTGGCACTGTTTTTGCATGCCATCCTCGTTGTTTTGGTACATTTGTCTTCCACCATAATTATAATTGTTTCATCCACATGTATGTGGTTAGCAAGTTTCCCTTTACTAATTAACCTTCTTCTTGTGTTTCCAAGGTCCTATGAACATCCCACCACCTATACTTGAAGATTTTTATAACCAAGGGGGAGATGATGATGGTGATGATCACGAGCATGAGGACGAGCAGCGCTGATATACTCTGTGGCGCCTGGCAACTAATTCCAATGGATCACCTCTTCTTGTGTGTATACAACCCACTGATGATGTTACTGCTAAGGAAGCAGGTGTAGTCTCCCATGGTCGCACTCTCCGGACCTATTCCAACACCCGTTGCATGGTATTCGGGATGGATACTAGGGTGCTAGCGCCAACTCCTTCTCCCTGGCACAGAATTGATAGTCTTGGAGAAAACTCGCTCTTCCTTGGACAAAACTATCCGATGATGGTGAAAGGCGATCCAACTGATGTTGACACATTTATGAGAAGCAACTGTGTCTATACCTCGGACATTTGGGTGGTTCCCTACCCTGGTACTGATATAGTAGGCCGCTTCAGCCTGGATGATCAGTCCTGCATTGGTCTCCAGATCGACAACGGATGGCCCGTCCCAGAGAATCACTTGTGGTTCAAAGCAAGCATTTCCAACGCCGCGGAATGGTTGAGTTGAAGTTCATTTCATGGCTTGTTATTTGTTGTGTGGTGAAAACTTTAGTATTTATAATGTATCCTCGTTGTCGATGTGGGTTGATGACCTGTTGTACTATGTAATAAAATGATATGCCTGTGATAAGCTTACTAAATTTATGAATGGCTTTCGAGTCGCTTCTCTGAGTGAGTGGTGCGACGAGGCAAAAAAATATTTTTCGAATACATAATTGTACGAGCATTGCAACAGGTTATCGGATGAGGCCAATCAACAATAGTAGTACACTATTTGTACTAGCTTCACATGCTTCGCGCGTCGGGCGGGTGTTTTTACTGTAGCCATATGTTAATGTGTTCGTTGTACGTAACCAGCACCTCGAATCCTTGATACTAGTATACTATATAGTAGGAGTAAGTAGTAGGAGTAGTAGGGTGGCATGGGCCAGAACAAGCATTCACGTCCAGGAGTACGGCACACGCCACCACCACGACATCCATCTGACACCATATTATTTCTTGGAGTCCGTGCGAGAGCAATCTCTTCAACCTCGTCGTTTCTCTAACTTCAGCCATCGCGCGGCGGGCGAGGTGGGGGTTTGCCGATAGTCGGTTTCCTTAACTGCGGTCCCACTTGTAAGGCCAACTCCAACGCACGACCCCAAACGGACCTCCGTTTTGCATGAACTCCAACGATAATTTTGACTACTCCTGTAGTAAGTTGGATTAGTGCCTTCTCGATGCATTCATTGTTGATCTGCGGAGGCTCGATCTTGCGTGCTTCTTTCTTCTTCGAGTGTAAAGAAGTAGACGTTGCTTCCTCGCATCTAGTCTCATGTCTAGCCTCTATTCTATACTAGCTAAAAGTGATAGAACATCTACTAAATTGCGCTCTATCAATATATGGATGTACTCTTCTTCCCAATACAAAAACTTGCATCCATTCTACTCCCTCCATTGCACAATACTACATGCCTTCTATTTGTCAAAATATATATATATATGTATCTAGACATGTTTTAGTATATAGGTACATCCATTTTTGGACAAATGGAAGTCAAGTATTTTGGAACGGAGGGAGTACACAATAAAAATTTTAAGTTACCACAACTAGTCTAATCCGAGAGCAGAACCGAAGATTTGGTCGGGTTCTTCCTCCTTTTGCCGACATGTGGGACATCCAGCATCCAGGTCGTGTCATGAAAGAAAATACAGTGGTTGTTGAAGCCACGAGATGTGCATCTTGGGTTAAACTGTAAATAGAATCTTACTACTCTTGAGGAACTCCAAAAGCGGCCACCGAAGATCTTTATTGGATTTGTTTTTCATCACCATCACGTCGAGGTGAAAGATGTGCAGGTTCAGTGGGTCCTCTTGCTTTTTCACTGACATGTGGGGCCGCATGTGAGCAAACAGACGATGGGCCCCGCGCGTCCGCTGGCTGGCTGAGAAGAGAGATAGAGGACGGCTGAGCATGGACTGCAGGAATTTTGTTCTACGTACCTCGATATAGGCTCGATATAGTGGGGTGGCATGGGCCATAACTAGGATTCACGTCTAGCAATACGGCACACGCCACCCACACGAGTCCCATCTGACACCAATTTTCTTGGAGTCCATGCTACAGCCATCTCTTCTCCCTTCTGTCCTCTTTTCTCAGCCATCGCGTGGTGGGCGGGGTGGGGGTTTGCCGATAGTCGGTTTGATCAACTGCGGTCCCACTTGTAAGTGAAAATGCAACACCGCACGCATTCCCGCTTGAGCGGCGTGCCGGACCAACCATGTGGGGGTGCGACGCGAACACGGCAGGCTTTTTCTTTTGAACTCGTAACTTGTAAAATTTGGTTCTGCTCCATGGCGCGACCGATAGATAGAAAATAACGATTTTGCCTAGAGTAATGAAAAGTTTGCTTCTGGCGCCGTTCATTCATGGAGTACGTAAGGAAATTATGAAGTTGATGCAAAAGGTAAGATAATTACTGTAGTATCATATACTACTACATGGATTTGACGAAAGGATAAAAATACATACGGATCCATCAACGTTCAACGACATCCTCACGCCCTAGTGCGCCGGGTCACCAACCGACGTGTGAGGAGCAGCGGCGTTGGCGGCGAGCTCAACGTGCTTCTGAACAGTGCCGTCCAAGGTTGCCCTGCGCTCCAAGAAGGCCAGCGTCCTATCGTCCTCCTCTTGCATGTACTAGTCCTTGTGGACGATTTGCGCGTAGACGTGGGTGATTATGTCGATGGTGCCTTACTGCGCCAGGCGCTGCGCGGCGAGCGCGACCTCGAGGTGGACATTCTCCGGCGCGACGGCGGGCAGTCGCAGGGCCACCAGTGCGTTGAAGAGGTTGTTACCATAGTGGCCGTTGAGGGTGGCGGGCATCGCAGAGCCTGGGCGCGTCGGCTAGAGGCTTATGTCAAAGTCGTTTGCAAGCTTCTTGACGACGGTGAACTTGTTTAGGAAACCGACGAGGACCTCGTGGAACAAGGATGTGAAGTTGTCGTCCAAGCGGCCCCTCGCCCTGGCGGCCTCAAGCAATACTACCTGCCGGGCCGCAGGCCGGCGTCATGGACCATCTGGCACAGCTGGCTGATGCTCGCGCTCATCGCCTCCATGGGTATAACGTAGCTTCTAGTCAAATGATCTTGCGATTCGAGTGATCACTCAGCCCTTGGTTAGCGTGCGTAGGTGCGTAGGATTTCGTACTACCCCTTGGCCCTCTACTGCACCTGCCTTTGGCTGTATGATAGGTGGGCCAGCCACCCCCTGGGGCCACGTGTCATTCACCTCCTGACCCGTCTCTCACATGCACCCTACTAGTGTATATAAGTATAGTGGTTTTCTTTTTCTCTCCATATCAACCATTTTATATTGCGTACGTGTCATTCAAGAGTGAAATGATGGTTGCTTCTTCCGACTAACTTACTGTGTGATTTGACTGCTCCTTAGTGGCCCCTACACGTACTCCCCCTGCGTGTATGCAACAGTCACACGTACACATGGATGCAAAAACGCGCGCGACGCCCTAATGCATGCATGTCCGAGCACACGACGGAACATACACGGTGACGCTCAAGTGCTCAACCTACACGTGCATGCACACACATACTCAGTCAGGGTGAGCTAGTGACCGTATGAACACCGGAAAATATATATAATGAGCACAATGAGCATATTATGAAGTCCACTGACCGTATTTTTACAAATATACAGTGACAGACAGTGTATTTATCTCGTTTGAAATTAAGCCATGTTAACCGGAGAGGAGGCAGCATGGACTAGCATTACTTTGTTGTGTCCCATCAACTTGCCAAACGAGGAGAAGGTTGCAGGACGGGAGAAGCTTGCGCTCGGTGGCTCGCAGGACAAGGAGAAACTTTTGACTAATGCAAGCTCTCCCTCGCTCAGGCGGTGGACGTGCAACAGTTAATTCGGTGTCAGATTGCGAGAAGCATACTACACTATACTTCCTTGCTAATGCATGTCAATTATTAGCAGATCAGAGCTAATAAATACATCACAATTGAAGACAAAGTCGTGAGAAGGTGTTAAATTAAAATTGATCCATGCTTTCATTGGCAGCAACGTCCCCCCAGCTCTGTCTAAATCAACAAGGCATGTTGGGGAAAAAGTAGCTGTCTGGAGCATGCAACATTCCGATCATTTTGTGCAGTTCCACTAAAATAGAGCTGAGCGTCCCTATTCCAAAGATATCAAGTGTGATTACGATAATAGAGGACTGCTGATGAAACAATAAACACACAAATAGAAGCCGGTCACCTTTGCGGTCTCTCTTAAGACTAACTAGTTGGAGAAGATTAGGCTCGGAGTTGGATGAGGAGGATAGAGCAAAACCAATCTCCCTTTGTGCAGTCGCACTGAAATGTAGAGACGTTGCCCGTGTGACATTTTAGTACAACTACACAAAACACTCTTAAGAAAAAAGTGATTTGTGCAGTTCAACAAAAGGTCACAATAGCAACGAGGTGAAATGGATAGCCCTGTTTGCGAAAAAGAGGTAGAAAGGAAACAATTACTGGCCAATAACAGTTGATGACACATGCGACGACAAAAAAGAAGCATATTCCTAGTCCTAAGGGAAGATAACAACACGGTTGTGTTTTTCTAAAATAGTGTGAGGACGAGAATGCAATATGGAAAGTACGCCGGACGAGCTACATTTTGGGCAAAGAACTATGGAAGATCCACATGCAGCGACGTGGGAAAACGGGCAGTGGAGCAAGGCCGGAGGGGATACCTGGAGGTCGTCGGGGTGTAACTAGGTGAGCGGCGGCGGGCGGAATCTGCAAGCAGGTGGCGTAGGCCCTGCCGCGCCGGAGCTTGGTCAGAGAGAACGGCATGTACCGCAGATCGGGACGTGCTGCCTCGGCGCCGTCGAATGGAGAAACGATGCACTTCCTTCCTTTCCCCCGGCGGACGGGATGCGGCCAAATCAGTGACCAACCGTGAGAGAGAGAGAGGCCATCGCACTCCCTTTCCCCCGGCGGACGGGATGCGGCCGGATCAATGACCAACGGTGAGAGAGAGAGGCCACCGCACTCCCTTTCCCTCGGCGGACGGGATGCGGCTGGATCAGTGACCAATGGTGAGAGAGAGAGAGGCCACCGGAGCCTTGTCTGAGATACTCTGAAGAGCGGACTACCTTTTCCTCCATAAAAATCATTTTATATTCTGTGTACATGCCATTGAGCACTATAACTTTATCTAAAATGCGGCAACGCGTCAAGTCGAACTTTGTTTCGTGCACGCGTGGTACACGACCTCCCTGGGTAAACAACCACTACAGGCGTTCAAATTAGCACGTGGGCTGCCATTTCGTAAAGAAATGAGCTCCACCATGTACCCGCGCGGGTGTGGCTGGGCACGAAGCGTGAGTACGTGCACGGTGCACCTATTCTCTTCTTGTATACGTACACCACCTACGTTGGGTTGTGTGAGAGAGATACAAACCTAGAGAGATAAAGTGTGTGGGTTCTTGAGAGTTTTTTTTTTGGGGGGGGGGGGTCAATCAAAAAATTTAACATATGCAATGTGTGTGAAATAGAGTCCTGGATATAACATATATCTAGAGGGGGCGATCCACGAGAAGAGAGTGGAGGTATCATCGGCTTGAGGTGTCTATAGAATCGAAGAGAGGGATGATGTGTGTGTGTGTGTGTGCGCGCGCGCGATTGATAAAGAGTGCCATCGAATTTGTGTGTGCCCACGTCAAATATATAGAGTGGCTGGCCTACTGGAATGTGAGATGGGAAAAGACATGTGCAGTTTGTCTCTATGGCATGGATACCTACCTGCAGCACTCGACTATCGGTGTGTGGTGGGGGAAGAGGGAGGCCCAATTAACTATAGAGGTACAATGGCTTGTATATGTGTGGAGGAGGAGAGAGGCATACCTCATGTATTAAAGAGATCGATCTGCCTCATGTATTAAGGGAGATCGATCGGCATCCACGCATATGTGCAGGAGATGAATAAGGTTGGGAGAGAGACAGAGCTAGAGTGTTGGAGGGGGTGGTAGTGTAGTTGCTTCTAACAAATGGTGGGATAGGCTTGCTAGACAAACGGAGGGCATGCCCGCAACATCAATAAGAAAGGAGATGGCTGCTTGTTGTCTGTGCACGTGCGTGTGAGAGATGGGTCAGGAGGCATGCATGAATGATGAGGGGGACGATGTGGCTGTGGTAAGCAGACGTAACTACATAGGAAGATCAATCGCCCTTTGTAAGAGAAAGGAGAGACATAACTTGTGAGGTATGTCGATCGATGGGGGGGTAGTTAAAGTCGATCTAGGTATATGTTGGGAGATTGATTGGTATACATGCATGTGTGTGTTAGAAGAAAATGAGGCACGAGGAGAAGGATAGAGAGAGAGGGATGCATGTAGGAGGTGGTACGAGAGGCATGCTATATCGAGGTGGAGGAGTGTGCAAGTACGAGAACGATGAAAAGAGTGGTGGGAGTGAGGCATGGACGGTGACAAGAGAAGAGGGGAAGCTTGTGTTTGTGCTAGGCACACCTGGCTAGAGAGGCATATCAATCGATGTGTGCCGTAAATAAGGAGATGGGGGGCCTACACACACCATGGGTGAACGACCTAAAGTGAAAAGACGAATTTGCGTGATGGAGCTAGAGAATGCTGAGGGAGGGTGAGAAGGATGCGGGCGTGTGCATGCACAAGAGAAAGTTAGCGCTAGCTACAAAGGTAAGAGGGTTGTGTGGGTGTAAAAGATGAATAGAGATCATATATACTTCATTATTAAAAGTTAATTCGGATATTTGACGAATTTATCATAGTGTTTCAAACCAAGGGATGTGTGAATATATATAACGGTGATACACATGGTGTGGTTATGAACATGGTATACTACATTTAATATATTTTATCTCTACTCTTATAAAAAACGGAGTTGTTGATGATGGTGTGCCTTCCATCCTGCATTATAGGCCGTCTGATTTATATCTGCCGGATAGCAAGGAAACTATGATGGTTGAAGTTGGCAACAATCATGATTGTAGATTCTTATTGAAATAGAGAAACGAATTCAAATTTAGTTCGAATTGCAGCGGTAGTATAGACATTTGGAATGCACTAAAATGTTGGTATGAGTAGGTTACATGCATTATACAGCAAGCGAAAAAATTTAATCGGACATAACATGGATTCATACTCCCTCCTTCCATCTACATAGGGCGTAATGAGATGTTTAAGACCACCTTTGACTATTGACAAGATTAATAGTACATGACATGCACAATGTGAAAATTATATCATTGAAAGAACCTTTCATAGACGAATTTAACGGTGTGCTTTGTGTAAGTTGCATGTCATATATCATTGCTCTAATATTTGGTCAAAGTTAGCATCGAAAAACGCATTTGGCCCTATATAGATGGAAGGAGGGAGTAGCTTTGAATAGCATTTGTATAGTAAAACGGGGCAAGACTCTCTCTTTGTGTGGTGTGAATAGTTTTTTTTTTGTTTTCTTTTTGGTTGAGGGAAGTGCGAATTGATTTGGTACGTACAAGTACAATATTACGACAAGTTAGGCTTGTCCATGAAATTCAACACGCGTCTTGTTATATCCCGAAAATTCAGATGTCGTGCTCCCAAAACTAGCGCCTTCACAACCCGCGCCTTGCTATCCCGAAATTACAACGCGCGCGAAAACTCCCTCCAGCTGCCAAATCCCGACACCTAAAATCCCCCTTCTAAACCTGAGTCGAAAGCGCCGCTAGTTCAACTCGGTGGGGGTACTTTTGTAACACACCCTACATTTTGGACAAGCGCATTCCTAAGTCATGCTTCACCCCCTCCCATCACCCCCTTTCGCCATTCGAAATCCCAGGCCGCCATAACCTCTCCGCTCCAGCCGCGAAACCCCACCCTCCTCCGTCCGCCACGTCACCGCTGCCCAGCCGGAGCCTCTTCCCCGACGACGTCGTCCATCGCAACAACTCGACGTCCCTCGTCTACCTCCCCAGATGAGGATCCGTCGTCCATCTCGCCATCCCGCCGGTTCAGCCGCCCCGTCCTCCACCTCCAAGGAGATGCTCCGGCGATCGCCTCATCTATCGCGGCTGCTCCATCCCCACAGCGCCGCCTTAACCTGCTCCACCGGAACCGCAGCATCCTCACCGACTCCTCGAACGAAGCCGAGGCCTACTCGGCGCCACCAAAGAGGTTGTACACTCATCGCATCGCAACTTCTCCTTAACTCGACCTCCCGGCGCCGACGGTGCTCCATCCCGCACCCCCATGGAGCGGCTACCTTGGAGCCGGCGCCGCGGGCGACATCTCCATGGCGGCTCTCCCCCAGTGCGAGGCCCCTTCGGCGGCAGCGTCCATACCAGCCGGATCTGCTGCTCCGACTCTCGCTCGATCGCTCGCTCGCCCAGCTGCTGCTGCTGCTCTCCCCCTCGCTCGTGCTTCTGCTCTGCTCCGATTAAGCCACACTTCAGTTGACTGAATCGACTTTTGGGTCAGTCGATTTTCAGGGGTTGCCGGGCTCGCCGGAGTTAAGGAAGAACCACCCCAGCGGGGACGGGGGCTCGCCGGAGGGGTACCCCACTATCTATCTTAGGGTTCAGGATGGGGGGCAGGGGGCCTAGAGGGCTGGCCGGGGCGGCGGTGGCGAGTTGTTTCGGGGTGGCGAGGTGGCGCTGGGGCCGGCGGTTCGGCCGGTGGTGGATGGCGGCTCAGGGGGGTGTAGGTTGAAAATTAGCTGCAGGCCCTCCCTAAACTACATGTCAAGTGCCTCTCTGCTACCATTGCATTCAGTTTCGACAGTAGCATTCATATTCCATAGTAAATTTCAGTTCCGACAATTAAGTTCAGAGTCAACAGTTTTTACCTCATCTGTTGTAGTCAGGTGGTTTTTGGTGATGTTAATTTTACATCCATTTTACATCATCTATTGGAAATGCTATTAGAATCTCACTTGAGATTGACGATGTCTGTCTTGTGCTGCTTCAGCCTTGACGTCTTACGGCTCACTGGAGCTGCTCCAATGACAGAACGATCCATCACAACAGAGCAGTGCCCTGGACGCTGTCTACATATTCCTCAGATCTTCCTCCACACCTCCGACAGCCACCTCTGCCTCAACTGCTTCAGCGACCAACCCAACGATATTGAGGTCGACACGGCTACGGCAAAGAGGTTGTACACTTGTTGCATCACTTATTACTATACATTCACGTCGATCCATTAGGGCTATTTTGGTTCAACGGAAAAACATCGTTCCACTGGTTGTTACCATCACTCTAAATTTCTGCATGCTCTCCTTACATAATCTCACCATATTTTTTTCGTATGCATGTCAGATATTGTACACAGTCATGCTGAACATGTAGAGAAAAAGAGAAGAGTTTTGCGCGGCAATACAATGTCATGCAGACATCGCTCAATGGTGGGTTCAATGGCAAAACCTCCCCACCCCTCTCCAGATTGTAATCCAGAGGAAGATATCTGTTCTGAGGCGGATTCGGACGCTGCTGACCACTCCTATTTACCCCCAAGGTGTTTGCTCTACCTTGGCATGATGATGTTAGTCATATCATGCATATGTTGCCTTGCAGTGCCTACTTTTGACATCATATATGTCATCTGCTTAGTTTAGACATGTTCTGTAATGCCACCTGTTTAGTTTCTATATCATATATGGGAATTATGCAGTCTCATGTCTTTTAGCCAGCCATAATATATGTGAAATGTGCAATGCCATCCTGTTTCACCAGGCATCATATATTTGAATGATATCTTGCCCATCCTTTTCTTCATTACATTTCCATTTGTCGACAATGTTTGTACATTAAACTACTCTTCCTGTGAATCAGCCATTTGGGTGGGACATTGTCGTGGGTTTGTCACGGCAGATGTCCTAGTGAGAGGACTTAGTCGTGGAGCCATCGCAACGGGTTAGTTTGAAGGGGTTAAAAGTGGACACAAGGACACGGTTTTTATACTAGTTCGGCCCCTTCGATGAAGGTAAAAGCCTACGTCTAGTTGTGATGGGATTGATGGGTTTCGAGGGCTTAGGGAGCAATAAGCTTCGCCTAAACCTCGAGTTCTTCTTCTCTGTCCCCAAACCGCCGTCGGGTCGTCCCCTTATATACACGGGTGACGCCCGTCGGTCTGCAAAGTCCCGACCTCCGGCTTATAAACGTGCCCGGGTCGGTTTCTCTATTCCTAACTTTCAATACAAGTTTACCCCAGGCCGGTTTACACCATAAACCTTTAAACCGATTATAGGTCTTGGGCCCTTCTATTTCTCCTTGGGCTTTAACATCTCGGGTCCATTGACGGAGGTAACCCGGGCCCTGCAGGCCGGTTTACCCCAGATAGCAATATCCCCAACATTAGGCCCCAGATTGATTTGAACAGGTTCATGTCAATCCTTAACAAAAATTTCTGTCTTCAAATGTCTTCCAGTAACTGTTGAACCGCTGGTTTCTTCGTCTCCCCTTGCTACGGTAAACCGATATGACGTCAGTGCAAAGTTATCGTCTCCTTTTGCTAATCCGCAACAATCAGGGCGACGGCTGGGCTCCCGAAATCTCCGGCCCCTGGATTCGCGCGCCTGACACGCGCGCCGCGCCTTATAAATAGGACTTGAAGGCCATCTTCCTTTCCTCCCGTTCGTCTCCTTCTTCGTCTTCCTCGCAACCCAGACCTCAGAGCTACGCCGCCGCCGTCAGCCACCGCATCAACTCCGGCCGCTGCATCAACCTGATCGGTCCAGAGCACCGCGGCGACCTTCCACAACCGTTTGGATCCCGGTAAGGCTTCTGTTCTTCTGCTTTTAGATCTGTTTTAGGGTTCGTCATCCTGTTACTGTTTCTTGTTCATCCCCATAGAAGCTTTTCCGAACAGATGATGATACCTGTATCGTGACTTGTAGTCCCTCTCAGCAGTCGCCATAAATCTGTACTCATCTCCTTAGATCTCACTCTTTTTCCTGCTTGCCGAACTTACGTTGTTCTGCTGTGAGCCAAACTTCATATTTTTGCTTCTTTTTCGCCCTAGCTGTATATCCATTGCTTTGAACGAATCCATACGGGATCTGTTTCTGCTTGCATATTCACAACTGTTAGATCTGGTCGGTTTAACTCTTAGCAAAGCGAAAAAACCGATCCATACATCCATTAGTCCCCTTGATGAACCGCTGGTTGATATCATTGTAGATAACCTGACTCTATATAAGAGCATCTTCGGTTTACACTCACACTCGTTCTTAAACCGGAACACCTTTGTCTTGTAGATTTTCTCATGGCAAAACAGGTGTACGAATGCAACTGGGTTCCCTCTCGCATCACTGAGACCCAACTGAACAACTTAGTTCTGACTGGCGCTTTGAACAGCAAAAATGCCATTCATTGGAGGGTTCCAGGAAATGAATGTCCTCCTACCCCACAGAATGGAGAAGTGGTGGTGTTTGCGGATCACCTGGCCCGGGGTTTTAATCCACCCGGTTCAAAATTTTATCGGGACGTCCTTGCTAACTTTAAGTTGCGCCCACAAGACGTTGGTCCAAACTCAGTCACGAATATCTGCCATTTTCAAGTGCTTTGTGAGGCGTACTTCCAGGAGGAACCTACTGTAGAGCTGTTCCGGGACTGCTTTCATTTGAATCGACGTACTGAATTCACCGACGGCCCTAATATGGAGCTGGGTGGTGTGACGATTCAAAAGAGGAAAGAAGTGACTTATCCTCATGCCAAGCTGCATAGTCATCCGCAAGAATGGAATCATACTTGGTTCTATTGCAAGGATACTTCCCCTGCTGAAGAAAATCCACTGCCCGGCTTCCGTCCGGAGAGGCTTAGCAATACCCACCCCTTCCCCCAAAGGCTAACCGCCAAAGAGAGGAGTAAGTATGCCCCTCAGCTGTCCAAGCTCAGAGCCTTCATGGCTAACGGTTTGACAGGGGTAGACCTTGCCCGCTGCTGGATTTCATGGAGCATCCTGCCCCTTAGCATCCGCTCCGGTTTAATGTGCCAATACACGGGCCGGGTTGATGATCCTTTGAGGCACTGCAACATTCAGCTAACGGAAGACGAAGTCACCGAAGCTGTGAAAAAGATGCTGAATGAACCGGAATATGCTTGCGCCCGAACCGGCCTGCTTCCATTTTGTGCCACAAACAAGCCACCTGCTGTAAGCACTTCCCCTCTGTCTGTTATAGAGTTTATGATCTCCTTATACACATATTGCTAACTCCAGTCCTTTCTGACACAGGGGGATGATCCATTTTGGAGCAAGAAGTTTCAAGAGCCGACCGAAAAGGTAACCCGACCCAAGACGAGGGTGAAGAAGCCCGCTCAGAGAAAAAGGAACACCGCTTCCTCTACTCCGGATTTAGAGGAGGATGATGTGGGTAATCCGGACCTCGGGGTAGACCTCGATTCAGTTGGTTTGCTTTTTATACATCTTATTGATGATGATATTTGTCAGGACGACGCTGAAGCGAGCCATGCCGAAGGCCCAGAGGTAACTATTCTTTCTTCTGATGCCGTTCCTTTGCCTTTGAAAAAACCTCGCCAAGCAAACCGGAAAATTAAATTTTCTCACCCTCTTGCTTACTTGGATCCCAAATTTCTTGTGAAGACCCAGCAACATGAAGCTCGACGCACCACCCGGCATAGCGGCCAGGTAGTTACCTCCGCCGGTTTACCGAACAGCCCGGTTCGGAAACGCCGCTCAGAGGTCTCCGATTTACGCGCTAGCTTTCCTCCTAAAGCAGGTTTAACTCGTCAGCCTCTAAATCCATCTGACTCCGATTATCAGGTCACTTCCCATTCATCTTCCGGTGAATCTTCAGCCACTCAACTGCCACCGTTGAAGACAGTCATTGGGTAAGCTGGACCGATCATAACATATCTCTGTATGGGTCTCTTAACCATCTTATACCGTTTATTCAATCTTTGGGCTTTTTCCAGGGCTAAACCTAGACCGAGCAAGAAGGCTCGTCTGGATAACCCGGCTGAGGGAACTGCCGCTCCTGAACCGGAGAAAACTCCTGGTGCTGACGCTCTGGGTCGTGAAGATACTCAGAATTATCTATCTCCGCAAGATGACACCTGTGCTGAAGAAAGGACTATCGAACCAGTCAGCCGTACTGATCCGCCTGCCAGTCCTGTTCGGGTTGAGGAATCCATCCCCCCTTCTGGAACTGTTGATAAACTGACAGGGCCACTGCAGAGCAGCGATTCCAAGGATGATGATGTTGTGATTACCGGCACCGGTCACTCTGAACCGGGGAACACTGCTACTTTAGCCAAGCATACTGCCAAGGACGAAATCTCGGCCATAAAGGGCAAATGGGACCTTGATTCCTCTACGTACGCCGCTTTAAGCGCCCCGGATCTTTATTCTGGGTACCTGAACCGACTGTACACCAGTCGGGATTATGAAGCTGGCATGATCAAGATGATGAAGGAGAAACTTGAGGTAACTCCCTTGTGCTTCATTCCATTGCAACTTAGCTTATCAATATTTCCAAACCGAGATGGCAAACCGGATCAGGCTGCCTTGACAATTAAGGTCCGGTTTAAATAAAAACCCAAGGCTTCAACATAGGTCATAACCAGAAACATCATCAGATAACCATTAGCCCCCAAGTGCCAGGTTTAAATACTTGTATTAATCTTGGGACTTTTTGTAATGGAAAACTTGCGTTAAAATCAAGTATGCATTAGCCCCCAAGTATCGAGCACATAACTTGCTTGTGTGGTTGATACTTCCAAACCGTGCAATATTTTCTGAACACTGTTGACGACCTGCTGCAGGGGGATCTGAAGACCAAAGCGAAACAAGTCTCGGACCTTCAGGAAATCTTAAAAACCCAACAGGCTGAAACTGAAAAAGCGAAGGATGCATTGGCCAATGCCTTAACCGTTATGGAACAGCTGAAAGAAAGCCGCAAAAAAGAACAAGCTGATTGGGCTACTGAGAGAGCTCTTTTGACGAAGAGGGCTGAAAATGCCGAAGCTGCTCTTAAACCGGTGGTCGATGAATTATCCACCGTGAAGCGACAAATACACTCCATGACCTCTGCCGTCTTTGGTAAACCTTTCGATGCACTTCTTCCAATTTGTACCTTGTCTGCTACATCCTATGTCCGGTTTGTAATCCATCTTGAAACACTGCAGGCTCACGTATTGGACACTTGGGTTCTGATGTGCGGATGAAACTCAAAGCTGCTTATACTCTGATTGAACAGTTGTACACCGGAGCACAAAGAGCTATCACCACTGCATCGCATAACAACCCTGCGCCGTCTCTGATTCAAGACACGTTAAAGAGGCTGTCCATGCTTCCAGCCCGGATTGAAGAGCTGAAAAGATCAGCTGCTCGAACTGGAGCCATCACTGCCTTGATCCGGGCCAAAGCGTGGGTACCAGATTTCGATCCTGTCGAAGCGGCCCAAGGATATCCCAGCTTGAAGGAAGACGGTTCAGACTTTGGTGAAGACGATTTGAGGGCGATAAACCGGGCGGTGCGCCCCCTAGCTTGTCAATTGGCTGAGGAAGCAGATCTGTCACATTACCAAGCCCAGTATGATAACCAGAATAAGCGAGTAGCTGCCCCGGTCCCTGCAACAGAAAATCTTATTCCTCCAATCCGTAAGCATACCTATGCCCCTGACATTGAACCGTCTTTGCTGATTCACGAAGAAGCTGTCTTTCAAGCGCTAATGGGAACCGACTGGACCACTGCTGATTTCCAGCCAATGGGTAGCCAAGAGGATGCGGTGCAAGATGATCCCCAGCCTTCGAACCGAGGCGGCGAACAGGCGTAATCAACGCTCCGGTTCACCTTAATTGGTGACGTTTAATCCGTCAACGAACAATATATTCAGGCACTACGCTGCCTTGTAATAAGATAGTTTAATATCTCTGCGTTTGAATGTGCCTTCGCGCACGGGTACTGATGCCCTTTCCAATGACTTTTCCAACTTATGTTTCCTGTCTTTACTGAGTACACAATGTGATTTTTCGACCACCTGAACCGTGCTGCGCCTTTGCCAAACCGGGCAATTTGCCTCCGGGTTAAAAAACGGACCAGGCTATGTCAGCTGAATCGGTTTAAGAATACTTGACGTTCCGAAGAACAAAAAACACCACAATAAAGGCAGAAAACAAAACCAAATATGAAAGGGCAACGCGATAGTAAAACGCATGCAAATAGTGGTTGCTATGAACCGTTCAGAAGGCGTGACCATCGTCAAGACAAAATAAACCAAGCCCCCAAGAGGTGTAGCTTCGGTTTAAGCCGACTAGGCTCCTAACTGAATCGTGGCAAATATGCCGGTCAAATGGCATTGCATTGGTTCATCAACCAAGCCCCCAAGTGACTCAATGCCCAAGGGCCGATCAAGTGGCATTGCGTTGGTTCGGACACGACCAAGCCCCCAAATGATTCATTGGCTAAAAAGCCGACCAGAAGGCATTACCATCATCAAGACATGACCGAGCTCCCATAATGCGTAATCTACGGTTCAAGTCGATTAGGTCCCCAACTGATTCAGTGGCAAATGTGCCAGCCAGAAGGCATTACCGTCGTCAAGACATGACCAAGCCCCCCGGAGGTGTAGCTACGGTTCAGGCCGACTAGGTCCCCAACTGACTTTATAGGGTTTAGCTATGTTCTCTTTGGTTCGAACACGACCTATGTTTGAACAGGAAGCCCCATGTTTGAATAGCTATGTTCTCTTTGGTTCGAATACGACCTATGTTTGAACAGGAAGCCCCATGTCTGAATGGCTATGCTCTCTTTGGTTCGAATACGACCTATGTTTGAACAGGAAGCCCCATGTTTGAACCGGGATATTGAACCGGATATTAAGAGCATCACAGCCTTGTAGGAGACATCTTCCCTTGAACCGGCTTTTAAACCGGAATCTATAATTTGAACTTCTGTGAAGCGACCTCCAGGGGTAAACACACATGATGTGAAGAACAGCAGAGGCCCCGCTTTACTCGAGGCTCCGGTTTATTGTATTAATCATAATATATACATGGTCATGATATGTACATAAACAGAGCCCAAGGCTCATGTATAATAAGGTCGAAGATGAGCTATGTTCCACGGCCTGCTGGTCTCCTCCTCTGATGTGCGTGAATCCTTGCGCTCTCGAATATCAATCAGGTAATATGACCCATTATTCAGATTCTTGCTGACCACAAAAGGTCCCTCCCAAGGCGGGGATAATTTATGCTGATCAGACTGATCCTGGATGAGCCGAAGCACCAAATCCCCCTCCTGAAAGGTTCTGGTCCTAACCCGACGGCTGTGGTAACGGCGAAGATCTTGCTGGTAAATCGCTGAACGGGCAGCTGCCAAGTCACGCTCCTCATCCAACAAGTCAAGAGCGTTCTGCCGTGCCTGCTCATTGTCCGCTTCAACATATGCTGCCACGCGAGGTGAGTCATGTCGTATATCACTTGGGAGAACCGCCTCTACTCCATAGACCATAAAAAACGGCGTAAACCCCGTGGATCTGTTAGGCGTGGTGTTGATGCTCCATAATACAGATGGTAGCTCCTCCACCCAACAACCCGGCGTCCTTTGCAAAGGGACCAGAAGCCGGGATTTGATACCTCTCAAGATCTCTTGGTTCGCTCGTTCTGCCTGACCATTAGACTGTGGGTGCGCTACCGAAGAAACATCAAGCCGTATATGCTCCTGTGCACAGAACTCTTTCATGGCCCCCTTGGATAGATTGGTACCATTATCTGTGATGATGCTGTGTGGAAAGCCAAACCGGAAGATCACCTTCTTTATAAACCGAACCGCCGTGGCAGCATCACACTTACTGACCGGTTCTGCCTCCACCCACTTTGTAAATTTGTCAACCGCCACCAGTAGGTGGGTCTTCTTATCTTTGGAACGCTTAAAAGGCCCAACCATATCAAGCCCCCAAGTCGCAAACGGCCAAGTGATTGGAATCATCCTCAATTCTTGAGCCGGTATGTGTGCTCGTCTGGAAAATTTCTGGCAACCATCACATAACCTGACCAGGTCTTCTGCATCAGCATGAGCAGTTAACCAGTAGAAACCGTGGCGGAACGCTTTAGCCACCAATGATTTTGAACCGGCGTGGTGGCCGCAATCCCCTTCATGTATTTCTCGTAATATCTCGCACCCCTCCTTAGGGGATACGCACCGTTGCAGCGCTCCTGACACGCTGCGATGATGTAACTCTCCTTTGAAAATGGTCATAGACTTGGACCGTCGTACTATCTGTCGAGCCAAGCTTTCATCTTCTGGCAACTCACCCCGGCTCATATATGCCAGATAAGGGAGCGTCCAATCCGGGGTGATGTGGAGAGCCGCCACTAATTGAGCCTCCGGATCAGGAACAGCCAACTCCAGCTCACCGGGTAGTTGTACCGATGGGTGATACAATACATCCAAGAAAACATTGGGCGGGACCGGTTTATGCTGAGAGCCCAAGCGGCTTAAAGCGTCCGCTGCCTCATTCTTTCTGCGGTCCACATGGTCCACTTGATAGCCTTTGAAATGCCCAGCCACCATATCTACTTCACGTCGGTATGCAGCCATGAGCGGGTCCTTAGAATCCCAGGTGCCAGACACCTGCTGAGCCACCAGATCCGAATCACCAAAGCACCTAACTCTGCTCAGATTCATCTCTTTAGCCATCCGAAGACCATGAAGCAAAGCCTCATACTCAGCCGCATTATTTGTACAGGGGAACATTAAACGGAGGACATAACAAAACTTATCTCCTCGTGGGGAAGTTAAAACGACTCCGGCCCCTGAGCCTTCCAATTGCCTGGACCCGTCAAAATGAATAGTCCAGTAGGTGTTATCTGGCTTCTCCTCAGGCGCTTGTAACTCTGTCCAATCGTTTATGAAGTCGACAAGTGCTTGTGACTTTATAGCCGTCCGGGGCACGTATCTTAAACCGTGCGGCCCAAGCTCGATAGCCCATTTAGCAATCCGACCGGTCGCCTCCCGGTTCTGTATGATGTCACCCAAAGGAGCAGAACTGACCACCGTGATGGGGTGTCCTTGAAAATATTGCCTCAGCTTCCGGCTTGCCATAAAAACACCATATACCAGCTTCTGCCAATGCGGATACCTTTGTTTGGACTCGATAAGTACTTCACTGATATAGTAAACCGGTCGCTGAACCGGATGTTCCTTTCCAGCCTCCTTTCGTTCTACCACCATCGCCACACTAACCGCTCTGGCATTGGCAGCAACATATAACAGGAGTGGCTCTTTATCTACAGGGGCTGCCAAAACTGGCGGATTGACTAGCTGCCGCTTCAAGTCCTCAAGCGCTTTATCCGCCTCCGCACTCCAGACAAATTGATCCGTTTTCTTGAGCATTTGATACAAGGGGATCGCCTTTTCACCGAGGCGACTGATGAACCGGCTTAACGCTGCAATCCGTCCGGCCATGCGTTGAACATCATTGACGCATTTCGGTTTGGCCAGGGAGGTGATGGCTGTGATCTTTTCCGGATTAGCCTCAATTCCTCTATGGGATACTAAAAACCCCCAACAACTTGCCTGCAGGCACACCAAAAACACATTTCGCCGGGTTGAGCATCATTTGGTACACTCTCAAGTTATCGAAAGTCTCCTTCAAATCGTCAACCAGGGTCTCCTTCTTTCGTGACTTGACCACAATATCATCCACATAAGCATGCACATTACGACCAATCTGCTTGTGGAGGCAATTTTGCACACACCGTTGATAAGTAGCCTGCGCACTCTTAAGCCCGAAGGGCATAGACACATAGCAGAAGGCTCCAAAGGGAGTAATGAACGCCGTCTTCTCCTGGTCCTTAACTGCCATCTTGATCTGGTGATAACCCGAATAGGCATCCAAAAAACTCAAACGCTCGCAACCTGCTGTTGCATCGATGATTTGATCAATCCGGGGGAGAGCAAAAGGATCCGCTGGACAAGCTTTATTCAAGTCTGTGTAATCCACACACATGCGCCAGGTGCCGTTTTTCTTAAGAACCAGCACCGGATTAGCAAGCCATTCGGGATGAAAAACCTCAATAATAAAACCAGCTGCCAGGAGCCTGGCCACTTCCTCACCAATCGCTTTACGTCTTTCTTCGTTAAACCGCCGTAAGAACTGCTTTACCGGCTTATACTTAGGATCCACATTAAGGGTGTGCTCAGCGAGTTGCCTCGGTACACCAGGCATGTCAGACGGCTTCCATGCAAAGATGTCCCGATTCTCACGGATGAACTCGATGAGCGCGCTTTCCTATTTTGGATCCAAGTTTGCACTGATGTTGAACTGCTTGGATGAATCGCCAGGCACGAAGTCAACAAGCTTAGTTTCGGCCGCTGACTTGAACTTCAAGGCCGGATCGTGGTCCGTAGTTGGCTTTTTTAATGAAGTCATATCCTCCGGATCAACACTGTCTTTGTACTGCTTTAGCTCCTCCGTAGCACAAACCGATTCTGCATAAGTCGCATCTCCTTCCTCGCATTCCAAAGCGATTCGACGGCTGCCATGAACCGTTATAGTGCCCTTGTAACCCGGCATCTTAAGTTGCAGATACACGTAGCAGGGCCGTGCCATAAATTTCGCATAGGCTGGCCGTCCGAACAAAGCGTGGTACGGACTTTGGATTTTAACCACTTCGAACGTCAGCGTCTCTGATCTGGAATCGTGACTATCGCCAGAGACCACTTCAAGGGCTATCTTACCGACCGGATACGCAGATTTGCCAGGCACCACCCCGTGGAACATGGTATGGGTCGGTTTGAGGTCCTTATCCACCAGTCCCATGCGACGGAAGGTCTCATAATACAAGATGTTAATGCTGCTCCCTCCGTCCATGAGCACCTTGGTGAGCTTATAACCTCCCACCTGAGGCGCTACCACCAGTGCTAACTGACCCGGATTATAAACCCTGGGAGGATGATCTTCTCGGCTCCATATGATAGGCTGTTCCGACCAACGCAGATAGTGAGGCGTGGCCGGTTCGACAGCACTGACTGCCCGCCTCTGAAGCTTTCTATCTCGTTTATCCAAGCTTGTAGTAAAGACATGATACTGTCCACCACTCAATTGTTTCGGGTTGTTCTGATAACCTGATTGCTGCTGTTCGTAACCACTTTGATTACTTTGATTATTTCGGCTGTCCTGTCCGCCCGGATTACCCTGGAACCCTGGACCGGAATTTCAGCCACCGTATCCTGATCCGGAACCTGAACCACCGCCGGAGCTGTGATCATATTGGAAAGTGTTTGAGCTTTTGAATTCCTTCATAATATAACAATCCTTCCAAAGATGGGCTGCTGGTTCCTCCTTTGTTCCGTGCTTCGGACAGGGCTGGTTTAAGAAAAAGTTCAAACGCTCCGGATTAGGACCGGGATGTGCGCGGAAACTTGGCTGTTTCCCCTTACGCCGCTGGCCTTTATCCTGTGCACTTGTGCTGGCCACCAAGTCCATGCTCCCGTCTGGTTTACGCTTTCCTCCGCCTCCATTACCTGCCGGCCGATGTTGCTGGCCTTTGGTGTTGCTATTCTTCTTTCCCTTCCCTGCTTTGTCATCACCAGAGTCAGGATCCTTGGTACTGTCAGAATCCGCATACTTCACTAAAGCGGTCATGAGCGTTCCTATATCTGTGCAATCACGCTTCATCCGGCCCAGCTTTAGTTTCAAAGGGCCAAACCGACAGTTGCTTTCCAACAGCACCACGGCGGTGTCTGCGTTTATGCGATCTGACGAGTGCAAAACTTCTGATACCCGCCGTACCCAATGGGTAGTTGATTCCCCTTCTTGCTGAACGCAGGCTGCTAGGTCAACTATCGACATTGGCTGTTTGCACGTGTCCTTGAAATTCTTGATAAACCGGGCGCGCAATTGGGCCCATGAACTAATTGAATTAGGCGGTAAGCTCTTTAGCCAAGTCCGGGCCGTTCCTTCTAACATCATAGTAAAATACTTGGCACACGCCGTGTCATCCACATCCAGCATCTCCATAGCCATTTCATAGCTCTCCACCCATGTCTCCGGAGGCTGATCTGCCGTGTAGTTTGGTACCTTGCGGGGGCCTTTGAAGTCTTTGGGCAGGCGTACGTTGCGTAAAGCGGGAACAAGGCACGGTACTCCCAAAGAACTGGAGACCACCCCCGGTTCAACTGTAGCCGCTGGGAAGATAGGTGTAAGCTGACGAGCCTGATGCTGCGCTGCTATTCCGGCCTGCCGCGCACGGGTGCGATCCACATTCTCCTGAGCATTGTCGACGCCTGCCGGGTTGTTGCCGCGGAGCGCTTCACGCCTGGCATTGCTTGAAACAGCCGGCTCCTCCATACGCCTACTATGGCTCCTGCTGGGGCGAGGGGTGGAGTGAATCCGATCACGGCTTTGTGAATATGCTTCTTGTTGGGCCAACGCGGTCCTAAGGAGCTCCTTGACCCGGCGTGTCTCTACGTCCTGCGGTGAATCGCCTTCGATCGGAATGGCTTCCAGCCGAGCTGCCGCCGCGACGAGGTTATCCATCGGGTTGGAATAATGACCTGACGGTGTTGGCACGGCCGGTGGTGTACCAGTGTTGTGACGAGGCAGGCTTATAATCCGGTGCTGAACCGGGGCGCCAACTGTCGCCTCCGCACGGTTTACCCCCGGGGTGTTGAAGAGATTTCGGGCGTCGAGGGCTGCAGGCAATCGAGATCGGGATTTCCTCTTCAAGACTTCCTGAGACGCATTCTGGTCCATCATGAGCCTGTAAGCCTGTGCATCCAAAGCGGCGCGCTCCGCCGTCATCCTGATCTCTTCTGCTGCCAGCTCCACTTTAGCTTGAGTGATCTGCTCTCTCACCTTGGCAATCTCAGCATTATGAACCTCCTGATCCACCGGGTTGGCTTCCGCCATGAGCGCTGCCAGTGCGTCAAACAGGTCTGACAAAACTTGGGCTGGTGAACCCGTAGGGCCTCCCGCCCGCACAGCCGTTGCAGATGCCGATCCGGAGATCGCTGCTGCTGCAGTTGATGATCGTGGCACCGCCTGTGTTCCAGCCATGAAGATCCCAACCCGATAGGGCAGATCAGAGGGGTCCGGAATACTGTTGCCATCGGAGCCGCCCCCAATCCGATCATCTTGTAGCTGGTAAAGAGATTCGGTCTCCCCGGTCGACGTTTCATCGCCGGAGTAGATGGCGGTTTCGTCACCAGATTCGGATCCTTCCTCGTAGCTTCCGCCATGGATGACTCCCACGAAGGCGTGCTTCCTGGTCGGTTTAGCCAGGGTCGATCTCGTGCACTGAGCTGTCTCGACGAGGTCGGCGCAGACGCCTAACTCGGGGCCCGGTTCTCCGATCTTCCCGATGAAAACATGGATGCCGCGAAAGGGGACCCGGTACCCGTACTCGATCAAGCCGGCGTCGGGGCCCCAGCCTGTGCTTTCGATGTAGAGTTTTCCGCGGCGGCTCTTGGTCATTCGTCCCACAGCGTAACCCTCGAGTCCTTCAAAGCGGCCCTCCAAAAACTTGAAACCATCTCGCGATAGCCCCACGGTGGGCGCCAACTGTCGTGGGTTTGTCACGGCAGATGTCCTAGTGAGAGGACTTAGTCGTGGAGCCATCGCAACGGGTTAGTTTGAAGGGGTTAAAAGTGGACACAAGGACACGGTTTTTATACTAGTTCGGCCCCTTCGATGAAGGTAAAAGCCTACGTCTAGTTGTGATGGGATTGATGGGTTTCGAGGGCTTAGGGAGCAATAAGCTTCGCCTAAACCTCGAGTTCTTCTTCTCTGTCCCCAAACCGCCGTCGGGTCGTCCCCTTATATACACGGGTGACGCCCGTCGGTCTGCAAAGTCCCGACCTCCGGCTTATAAACGTACCCGGGTCGGTTTCTCTATTCCTAACTTTCAATACAAGTTTACCCCAGGCCGGTTTACACCATAAACCTTTAAACCGATTATAGGCCTTGGGCCCTTCTATTTCTCCTTGGGCTTTAACATCTCGGGTCCATTGACGGAGGTAACCCGGGCCCTGCAGGCCGGTTTACCCCAGATAGCAATATCCCCAACAGACATGGAAAAATCTGGAGTGAAAACAAGGCCTTCAGAGCAGACAGTGCTACCTGTCGAAGCAGATCTCTTGTTGGGTCCCGATAGCTCCTCAGAGATGGATTCAGAGACAGATGACCTGTCCTATTCCCCCACTGAGGTGTATGCTCTAACTTGGCACGGTTATACTGCTCATATCATGCATACGGTGTCTTGCATTGCATAGTTTAGACATCATATACACAATATTCAACACCATGTTCTTAGTTCATACATCATATCGAATGCCCTCTATTTAGCATATAAATCATATATGTGAATTAAATGATGCGATCCAGATTACTTAGATAACATGTAGGTGAATTATGTCAGGCGATCCTGTTTAGTTATTCATCATATCTTTGAATTATGTTATGCTATGCTATCCAGATTAGATAGACATCATATATGTGAAATTATGTCATGCTATCCATTTTAGTTAAACAATATAAATGTCAACTATTTCATGCCCTCTTTTTTCCACACTATCTATTGCATCTGTCTCTCATACAATGTCTGTACATTTAACTATGTTTCCTGTTTATCAGCCATTTGAATTGGAGCGGGTGATGCCTGTATCTAGCGGACTAAAAACATGGTCTTCAAATAAAACAGTGCTACCTCTTGGTGGAGATAGCACCCCGGTTGTACATGCACAAGAACCAGCCCTACCACACATAACCCAAACTCTCGCAGATTGTACCCCTAGTACGATGGACAGAGAACCAGCTTCACCCAATCTAACCCCAACCCCAGCCGATAGTAACCCAGTTCCTATTGACACAACACCATCTCCACCACAGAGCTCCCAAACAAGAGCAGTTAGTAAGGCAGCTCCAGTGCCCAAAGGGCCAGTACTATCACGGCGAACCCCAACTCCACCAGTTAGTACGCCTATTCCTGTGGAGGAAGCACAACCAGCTAGTCGTAGTTTAGCATCTATCGCATTTGATGTTGTTAAATCGTATGTGTGTATCTTCCCATCATGGAAATATTATACTAAAGATGAAGGAAAATGCCAGTTGTAGGTGTTTGTCCAGGAGTTATGTGTAAGTAATGTTATTCATGGCAATTACTTTGCTTTGTCCCATACATCCTACCTCCATGATGGTTATAATACAACAAATTTTCCCATTTTTGTCTATAGAGAAGGACCGATTTGGAAACTCAGGATGAGGTAACCTGTGCTAATACCTCTGCTATCTTCAAGAATGCTTGGTGGCAGTATCAGAATTACCTGAACAAAACGTACTTCACTGGCAAAGAAACTCATCAAATTCCCTTACGTTCTCCTGAGACACATTTACTCGACGATGACTGGGAACGCCTTGTTCTGTACTGGTCCCGAACCAAGAATGTGGTAAGGTCTATGAGCTCATTTTCTATTTTTAAGTATTATATTCTTGCGTCTTACTGTACTCTGTTCATGTAGAACAAGTGCCTAAACCTGAAGAACAATTGTTCTAATTTAAGATTCCATTGCTACCATAGGACATAGATATATGTTTGTTTGATGCTTTTATTATGTACTAGTACTTGGCAATAGAAGACTTGGTAGTTTAATCTTGTCCACCTTACTAATGAACTGGTTCACCGAAATGAGTTTCATATACTAGCACATGCTAAACTTGTTATGTGTCTGCTTGTTTCTTCTTTTAGAATGCTGATAGAATATTGGGGAAGAGTGCCTTATTAAGCAACGGTAAAGGAACTAATGCAGATAAGGTTCAAGATAGTGACACATCCTGTCTTGGTTTAGTGTTAGAGTTACTGGCCACTACTGCTTGCACAAGCTATTCAAACTCACTGTCTGAATCAGTTCGGTTTCTTGAGTCTCAACTACAAGCTGAAAGACATCGATCAGCTGTGCTGTGACAAGAAGCGGAAGGACTGCGGAAGTCCCTAGAGCATTCAGATGCATACTTTCTAGTGCAACAGCAAGCGTTGGAGGATTTTAGCGCCAAACAGGACAAAGCTAATCAGCTTGCTAAGCTTATTGCTAGCATGGTGGATACCCAGAATAACGTTTCTTGAGTTCTTCTGAAGTTGTTTCAGCTATGCTCTTGTTTTGCTACCGCGTTTATTTGCACTGGTGGCCAATTTTGACGGCCAGTGTATATGATATGCTGCTTTGTTCCCTATATTTGCACTGGTGGCGAACTTTGATGCCCAATGGATATAATATGTGTAATAGCCGTGATAGCCTAGCATTAGTTGCTTGCTTATTTATTTCCTTGTTGTCTTGTTTATTTGTTTGCTTGTAGTCATTGCAGTTCTTTTTCCGCGGTTAACTAGTGGCTGCAATAACCTATTTTTTAAAACTAGGCCACAATAACAATGGGCTAATATTTACTGTAGTGACACTGGGCCTCCTACGGGCCGTAGAAACAGTGGGCCTTTTACGGGCCGTAGAAACAGTGGGCCTTTTACGGGCCGTAGAAACAGTAGGCCTTCTACGGTCCGTAGAAACAATGGGCCTTCTACGGGTCGTATCATCAATGGGCCTTATACGGGCCGTCTGATCGATTGGCCAAACATGGGCCAATAACAGGCCGCATTATGGTCGTAAACGGTCTAGAGTTGGAATCGTCCGTTCATGGGCCGACCGTAACGGGCCATCGTTAATAGGCCGTATTTGATGACGCTATAAAAACGGCCCAACGTATTAACGGACCACAAACGGGCCGACTGTAACCACGGGCTGAATTTGGCCCACAAGCAGAAAATGACAGTAACGGGCCGTAAGTAAACGAATGCTGGAAATGAGCCCACGAATAAATGGGCTCTGAGAAGGCCAAAAGATAACATGGGCTGGAAACGGCCCAACGGAATAACGGGCCGTTAATGGGTATAAAGTGATACACTGCTCATTACGGGCCAGTTTCACCACGGGCCGTTAATGGGTGTAAAGTGATACACTGTTCATTACGGGTCAGTTTCACCACGGGCCGTTAATAGGCCAAGAGTTACATAGGGCCTCATATGGGCCGAAAGACTTCATGGGCCATACATGGGCCAGAAGTGAAAACGGGCTGGAATCATATTGGATGGCCCAGATGACGCTACTGGGCCTAATTCGGATAGGGCGTAACGAGCCTTGGGTTAGCGGGCTGTAAATGGGCTATATGCGAACAGGCCGTTAACAGGCTTTCCATGGGCCGGCCCGCCAGCTTTTGACCAAGTCAAACGGGCCGGCCTTTTCATAGGAATGGGCCTCTGTTGGGCCGTGCCACATGTCGACATATCATAGGCGCCTATCTAACCCACTAACGAGCTGACACGTGTTTCGTCCGGCCAATAAGAATTTTACATGTGGAAATTTCCCATTGGTCGGGGCTGTTAACGGGTTATCGGATCCAAAACCCGACCCGATAGCTTAACGCCATTCCGTTACGGTGGATGCCACCTGTTGGTCACCCTTGATGAAAGCACTTCTGTGACGCGCGATTTATCGTCATGGAAGTGGACACTTGGTGATGTCATGGAACGCTTCTACGACAGCACATGTATGACTATCTTGGTTCTGTCATAAATTTGTCATGGATGTACATGCATGACAAAAAAAGTGACCTACTGTGACAAACACGTATCACCAGGAAGTGTATTTTTTTGTAGTGGTAGGTTCAGCACCACCACCTATCGGGGGTGTAGGGTCGAAGGAGCGAAACTTCTTCAGCAAAGCTTCCACCTGGCCCTTCATGGCTTCGGCAGCGGCTACGCAGCGCTCGTCATCCACAGGCTCCTGCAGCTCGTCGAGGTCGGCGGCAGGATCACGAAGATAGAGGTGGCTGAAGACGCACGTCGGCGCGGCCGAGTGCGGGCTTCTCCTTCCACCAAGGGGTCGATTCCGCCAACGACTTCCTCAAGCACTTCGACCAGATGAGGAAGCAGCTGGGTGGGGCCCTCATCGACGATGGCCAGCGGCTCCTCCAAGCCCTTCTCATAGAGCGCTCCCAGCGCCACGCGGGACCTCTCCTCGAGGGACTTGAAGGACGCGCGGTCCTTGGCCAGGACCTTCGCCTTGGCATCAAGCTCGGCTTCCTCCGCTTCCATCTTCGCTTCAGCTTCTCCAGCCGGCTGTGCTCCATGGCCTGCGCCTTTCCCAACTGCTCCAGCTCGGCGTCACGACCCCTGGCGGCGTCCTCTCGGGCCTTCATCTTCTCCTCCTCCGCCTTGCGGCCTCGCGCCTCGTCCGCACGCTCGTTGCGCATTATCTCCTGCTCGGCCTCCAGCGACTGACAGCGATCCTGGGTGGCCCCGGCATCTTTCAGCGCCACCTCGCGAGCGGTCGCGGCCTGGGCGGCGACCTGCTTGTCCTTCTCAGAGGTTGCTGCGGCCTGGCTCAGCGCCACCCGAATGAACACGTCTAAGTGAAAGCCAGCCAGAGACCAGCTCTAGGCGCCCGGCTACCAGGCAGTGGTCGGTGCCCCGAAGATCTTCTCGTAGCAGGGTCATCGCAGAAAGAGATCACTCTAGGACGTCAGGGGAGGCAGAAGGATCTGATGTCAGGAGTGCGGCAGGAGGAGTTGGAGGCAGCGTCGCCACCATGGCCTGGGAGGTTGGGGGCACCTGAGCCTTGGGGACCCCATCAACCGAGCTGGGCGTTAGCACCTCCGGAGCCAGTGGGGCAGCAGGGGCCACCTCCTCTTGAGGATGCTCCCCCAAGACTCGCGAGGACGATCGGGCCGGAGAAACGCGAGCACTGTCACTGCCCTTCCCCATGGAGGGGGGCGCAGCTACCGCAGGTGATGGCGTCCCGATCATTACCACCGCTTCCTCCTTCCTCCTCTTCGCCGCAGGTGTAGGCCTGTTAGCGCGATAGAGAAGCACCAAGAGGAAATAGCAGAAGCAGAAACAAGAAAGGACAAGAGTACTTACTGGTCCACTGTAGTATAATCTCTCTGCTTCCTAAGGTTGAAGCCTGAAAGCTTCGCGGCCTGAGGCGCGGGCGCGCGAGCACCAGGAACAGAAGAAGAAGAAGCAGTAGGTGGGTTGGAGGCAGCTCCGGGCAGCATCAGAACAGGGGCGTCGTCTTGGGAAATCAGCACCGACCTCCCTCTCATCGGAGTCGCAGCAGAGGACCTCCTCCGGGGACTGGTCTTGGACCTCGAGGAGCCACCGGCCACAAGCAGCTCCCTCCTTTCCAGGGGGACATCGGCCTCGTCATTATCAGGCAGGGTGCGGAGGATTTCGGCCTTGCGCATAGGAAGGTCTCCCCCTACCCCTCGCGGATAGCTTCCGAGTCGCGCTCCTCCTCCTCCTCTTCCTCCTCCTCCCTCTCGTGAGACTTGTCGGAGGACACGTCCACCGGGGCCGTCGTCACCGGAGCACTCGACGGCGTAGGCGGCACAAGCCCGCGCCCGGCAAAGACGGGCATGGCAGCGGCGACCTCTGCCCCGTCTAGGCGGCGGAACAAGGGAACAAAGCAATCAGGCGGGTACCCTTGGTCGTCCCCGACCAAGGAGCGAAGAGTCAAGTGCAATTCCTCATCAGAAAGGGGCTCCAGGCATAGGCGGAGGTCGTCCCCTTTGTCTCCAAGCTTCCACAGTGGATGCGGGCGCGCTTGGAGGGGAGCCATGCGCTGCACCATGAATTCTTTGGCAATCATGGCCCCCGTCAGCTTCGCCGTCCTCGAGTCGCCGGGCTTTAGGTCGGCAGTCATCCTCTCCACCACCTGCGTCGCCCGAGGGTTGGTGAGCTTCGCGCGAAGCCATCCCTCTTGGGACACAGGCATCTCTGTCGGCAGCACCAGTTGGGGGTGGGAGCACTTGGCGTCCATCAAGACCCACTTGCTCCTAAAGCCCTCGGCCTTTTTCCCGGCCTTCAAGATGGCATTGGTCTTGTTGGCCGCGACGAAGCCAACGCACCCGGAGAGGTAGCCCTCCTTGATCCGAAGGAAGAAGAAGTGGCGCAGCAGCGCCACGGACGGCATCACTCCAACATACGCCTCGCAGTAGAATGCGAAGATCGATAGGAGGAGGATGGAGTTGGGGTGAAGATGGAGAGCGTGGATCTTATAGTGACTGGGGACGGAGTAGAAGAAGTCGGAGAAGGGGGGAACCAACCTGGTGAAGATGCTACTCATGAAGAAGGGGTAGAAAGTGCTGCTAGAGGCCTCAGGCTTGGCGCAGCCGACCCGAAGCACAATCTTCCTCTTCTCGTCACCCTCCGCCGTCATCAGGCGCATGGCGGCAGGTTCTTCTCCGACACGATTGGTGCGTCGAGCGCGGGCTCGTACCAGGATGGCGGAGGAGTAGCCCAAGCTTTCTTGGGCACCATCGACGGCAAGCTCGAAGGAGGATCTGGGCGGATCTGGAGTCTCTGAAAGTGAAGGGCAAGAAAGGGGATCTGGAGCAAGAAGAAGGAAGGCAATGAAGGCTAATACATCCCGCACCAGTCTTTTGTCAGTCGGGCAGTTGCCGAGGCAGCGTGGGGAAGCGAAGACGCCCACGTCTAATCAATAGCCACACGTCAGCCGAGGCCGCAGGCTGTTGGGGCCTGTGGCGCTCCGCACTTTCCCTTTGTCTTCGCCTCGAAGCCAAGTCCGAGCGTGCCTTGGGCCCGGGGGCTACTGTCGGCGTCCTGGGAACGGGGGTCCCTGAAAGTGCGTTATATCGACTAGAGGGGGGTGAATAGGCGATTTTTATTAAATTCTTCACTGAGGAATTTGCTGGTGAGGAAATTCCTTAGCGAAGAACTACTAGCAGCGGAATAAGTACTCAGATGAAAACATAACAGAATCCAAGCATAGTAATCATGATGAAATGAAGACAAACACAGAGTACATAAAGCGTAAACATAGGATAACACTAGATGAAGACAAAACAGACTGAAGAAATTGAACTGAGGAAATTGAGAAAGTCTTCAGTCAAAGTCTTCAAACACAGATATGAACAAACATGCAACATATTAATGAGGAAATGGAAGTGTTGACGAAATAGAACCAGTTGGCTTGGTGAAGACAATGATTTGGTAGACCAGTTCCAACTGCTGTCTCAGTTGTACGTCTGGTTGGAGCGGCTGAGTATTTAAACTCGAGGACACCTAGTCCCGGACACACAGTCCTCACCGTATTCTCCTTGAGCTAAGGACACACAGTCCTCGCCCAATCACTCGTGGTAAGTTTTCAGGTGACTTCCAAACCTTCACAGACTTGGTCACTCGGCGATCCACAATTCCTCTTGGATGCTCTAGACCTTGACGCCTAACCGTCAGGAAGAAGCATAGTCTTCAAAGGTAAAAAGCGTCGGATCCACGTAGGATCAATCTCTTCGGTGATGCTCAATCACTTTGGGTTTGTAGGTGTTTGGGTTTGGGTTTTGGATTTTCCTCACTTGATGATTTTCGCTCAAAGTCCTCGGAGGATGGGTTTCTCTCAAATGACAAGTGTCAGTTTCTCTCGGAGCAGCCAACCAGCTAGTGGTTGTAGGGGGGCGGCTATTTATAGCCTAGGGAGCAGCCCGGCATGATAAGACATAAATGCCCTTCAATGATATGACCGTTAGGTGGACAAGATATTTGGGACAGCTGGCGCGTAGCACAACAACGGTCGGAAATTTGAGGTACAAATTCCTCAGGGCTATCATGTTCCTCACTGTGTAGGCAATTCATACTGGCGAATTCCTAACTACTCAGTCAGAGCAAAGTCCTCAGTGACCAGAAGAACTGCGTCTCTGTCACTGAAGAAATTGACTGAACTGTATGAGATTTCCAATGGCTTCCCTCGAAGGGATTGGTAGGTGTAGGATTTGAGTTGAGCATCACATGGAAATTTTCTCCTTAGTATTTGCTCGACCCCCTTTAACAGTACGGTGTTTCCTATGACTCAAGAAAGAGAAAATGAAACTATGAAAACAAAAGTCTTCACACTTCATATTCCTCGAATGATAACCAAGTCTTCAAGGTCACACCAATTCCTTCACTTTCAAAGTCTTCAGAAAGTCTTCGGTATATCAAAGTCTTCAGTTGAAGAACTTCATTTTTAGGGGTCGACTTTCTCTGTAAATATCAAACTCCTCATAGACTTATAGACATGTGTAGACTCATAAACGCATTAGATCCTTAACCTCTAAGTCTTCAATACACCAAAATCACTAAGGGGCACTAGATGCACTTACAATCTCCCCCTTTTTGGTGATTGATGACAATATAGGTTAAGTTTTCAACGGGGATAAATATATGAAGCGTAAATACTGATATTGAGGAATTTGATTGCAAGATATAGAAGAACTCCCCCTGAAGATGTGCATAGTGAGGAATTTGCTTTTGAAGCAAAGCACACTTGAAGAGTTGAATCATGGAGATCTCCCCCTATATCTTGTAATTCATACACGCATTTGATATATAATATGAAGAATTTGAAATGCATGATGAAATATGGTGCCTGATGAAATTCAGCATGCGTACAATAATGTTAGTGAGGAATAAGCATGCAGAATAGTGTATCAAATCAGAGCACAGTGCATCAAAAGTATCAGAGCACCATCGGGTTTAAGATTACAACTCGACACAATAAAAGTTTTCTGAAGAACGAGAGTTGTAACTTAGCAGAAAAAATGCCCTTTATTATAGACCCGCTTGAAGACTAACTCAGATTTCTCCCCCTGTGTCATCAAATGACCAAAAGGATCAAAACTAAGGACTAACGCCCCTGAAGATATTCAAGTTGATGGAGGAGCGCCAGCGTTGTTGGGGCCGGTCGTTGAAGTAGGGCCTGCCGCAGTGTCATCCAAGTCTTCATTTTCATCAGTGTCGCGCGATGAAGAATAGGAGTTGGCCAGCAAAGAAGGAACTAGGACCTTCTTGTATTTCTTCGGAGGAGGTGCAGACCAGGCAAACTCTTCTTTGAGACCCATTTTCTTTAGATCATCAGTGTTGTAGACTTGAGATAGAACAGCCCAGGTGCGGTTGAAGGTTTCATGAAGGTAGTAGTGGTTTTTCTTCACTGCATTATGTGTTGAAGTCATGTTGTGAAGAATTGAACCAAACTGACGCTTGACCCATTTGTGATTGCGATCAACCTTCTGATGAAGACTGAGGAGTAACTCACTATCAGGCATCACCCTGGGTGCTGTGGCTTGAGGATTTGGCTTGGCATTGTTGGCAGCAGTGTCATGTGTGGCAGAGTCATCATTGGTGGAATAAGATGCAGATTTGCAAAATTGACCATCCAATGGACGAATGCCTTCATCTATCACAGCAGTAGCCTTGCCCTTTTCTTCAGCTGAGGAAAATGTCCTTTTGAGGACTTCAATAGGGAGCAAGTAGCTGCAATGGTTGAGAGTTTCAGCTTTGTAATTGAGTGAAGACCTTGTCCTGATGAATCTCATAATGCATGGTGCATAAGGCTTCAGCTCAAATGGTGACATAGCAATGTTGGCCAGAGTCCTCATGAAGAAATCATGGAAGTTGACGGGAACGCCATGAATGATGTTGAAAAGCATATTCTTCATGATGCCAACGACTTCTTCATCATTCGAGTCGTGGCCTTTGATAGGACTCATTGTCTTCATCAGAATGCGATACACAGTCCGAGGCACATACAACAATTCCTTGACGAGGAAATTTGTTCGAGGAGCCTGCCCTGGCTTCAAAGGCTTCATCAGCACTTGCATATAGTGATTTGAAAGCTCAGGTTCGTTGTAAACACAATGTCCATCTTCAAGGGGAGGACTCAGAGGAAGGGCACGAAGCAATTCAGATGTTGGGGCCTTATAATGTGTGTTCTCAGTCATCCAGTCCAGAACCCATGAATTCACATCTTCAGAGTTGCCGGTGATGTGCAACGTTGCATAGAAATGAAGAATGAGTTCTTCATTCCAATCGCAGATGTCAGTGCAGAAGTTGAGCAGCCCAGCGTCGTGAAGAACACTGAGGACTGGCATGAAGCACGGCATGGACTCCATATCCACGTGAGGAATATGTGCATGGTCGAAGATTTTGTCTTTGTTGAAAAGCACTGAGGAATAGAAGTTGGCTTGACTTGCAGTCCAAAAATGCCTCTTCCTTATGCGAGCAGAGTCATATGGATTATACTCTGTGAATAACACGTGCTCGCCAAAGAAGTCTTCAGCCTTGAACTTTTGTTTCCTTGAGAACGGATCATTTGGTGCTTGATGCTTTCCTTTTCTTCACTGCAGCTCGCTCTGCAGCCTTGGTCTTCTTCACATCTGATGCAGATGGAAGGATTGGAGTTGGTGTAGGCGCAGGTGGAGCTGAGGAATCTGGTTGAATTTCCTCAGGCGCAACTGATGCAGTTGCCCTAATTTCTTCAGTTTCTTCTGGCGCACCACTAGTGGATGCCCTGACAATTTCTTCAGCGGCTGGAATGGAGTCATCAGCCCTGGAACTAGCATTTTCTTCAGCAGCCTGAAAGTCATCAGCGGTGCTGGCATGTTCTTCAGTGGGCTGTGCTGAAGGTTTAGCTTGAGGAATTTCTTGTTGCGATGGGGCTGCAACATTTGTGAATTTCTCAGTCAGTTTTACAAACCTGACTTTTTCTCCTTTCCAGTCAGCATAGTATGCATCAAATTCATCGCTGAGGGTTTTGATGTCAGCCTGCATCTTGATGAGTTCTTCAAGTTTCATCGTGAGAACATTTTTCCTCAGCAGTTTTTCTTTCCTGTACTGCGATTTCTTGATCTGCCTGGCCCTATCATATTTCCACTTCTCCTCTTGGATGAAGTGAGTCAGCATGTGACTTTGGCCAGGTGTCAGCTTGAAGTAAGGCATAGGTGTGTTGGGATCCTTATGCCAGAGATTGATGTAATCGAGGATCGCCCTTGGATCCAACAGCAGTGGCACAGGTGTGCCTTTGGCTCTAGCGGCCCTTTCTTGGCGATCCCTGATGATTTCTGCAAGTTCTTCTTCATCAGCTTCATCATCATCAGACGGTACACTAAAGACTACCTGCTTCTTCTTAGGACTTGGGCGAGAACCGCGTCCAGTAGTAGCATTTTTCTTCAGCAGAGAGGGTCCAGCTGAGGAACTTGGTGCAGGTGAGGAACTAGCTGAGACACCAGAGGCAATAGAGATGCCTACAGTCCTTTGGCATGTGGCAGGATGTGCAGGTGCTGAGGACTTTGTCGGTTCAGCTGAGGACTTGGTCGGAGGTGCTGAGGATTTCGGAGGAGCAGGGGCAGCTTGAGGAATTTGCTTTGAAAACTTTGAAGTTTCTGGCCGTGAGGGCGCAGCCGAGGAACTTGGCCGTGAGGGCATTGCTGGGGAAGCACTTGGCTTTTGAGCGGGCTACTTAAGCATTGATTTCCTCGGCTTGATAGAGGCCTCAGTGGCAGCAGCAGCAGCAGAGTCTTCATTGAATTTCCTCACTGCTTCTCTGGCTTGTCTTGCCAATTTGGCTTGGTGATTGGCCCATTCTTCAGGAAAATCCTCACCGCGCTTGATGCTAGTGGGATCAGCCTCTTGGCCAGGTGCCAATGGGGCTCTTGGGCATGGAGGATTTAGTGCAAATTTCCTCATGTACTTTGGAGTGACGCATCTATACTCCCTCCATTCACGTGGCCATCTCCCTTCAATCCTGTGAATGCGCACCTTGCGCTGATTTTTATCTTCTTTGCCAAACTTGGCTTCATCAGGCGTGCAGTAATCTTAATATAAATCCTCGGGGATTTCAAAGGCAGTCATGACCTCAGGCTTCTTCCCTCCTTTCTGAGGCCTTTTACCGTCAGCCATTTTCTTCAGTTGAGGAATTTGAACAATCGAATTCTCTGAAGAAGTATGCAACTTTTCTTCGAGGAACGCTGCAAATGAGTTAAGTTGATGAGAACCTAATGATTCAGCAGCGGACATGTGTACCTGTGAACAGAGTATAGTTGCGAGGAATCTGGAGAGGTCATATGCGTTCTCAGAAGGTTTTTTTTAAAGAACAAGTTTGAGGAATTTGACCAGATGCGTCTTGAAGAATTTCACTAAGCGCGCTATATCTTAGGTTCCAGAGTTGTATAGATCGAAGATCCACACAATTGAGGAATCTTGAAGAAAATGATGCTTAGGGAAATGAATCAAGAACAGATAACATGTGAGGTGTTTTGTGTGTGAGGATTTGAAGAATAAAACACCTTTGAAGATTTTGTAGAGAAATTTCGAATCAAAGAGGGTAGTAAAAGTAACTTTTAATTACCCTGAACGAAGAACACGACGAACTGTGAGTTGAAATAGTGAAGTTCGTCGACGCAGATCTTCCACGCCCTATCTTGGCGGAGGAAGACGTCTACGGCGGCGGCGGAGGTGAAGATTTCCGCGGTCGGCGCGAGTACGACGGCGACGAGGTCGAGGCAGTGAAGCTCTTCCTCACCGGCGACGATGGAGTAGCGGCGACGCTAGGGTTTGGAAGCTCGAGCAGGAGAGAGAGATCGAGCGGAGTAAAAGAAGTGAGGAAGGGGACAGCGGTATTTATAGCCACGGTGAAAAACTGTTTGCCCGAAGATTTAGGACGAACGTGCCCCTGACCATTCTCCTTCTCGCGACATGTGTCACCCACGTACTATGTAGTGGAGATCGCGTAAGATCGTGGGTGAGTAAAATAATGCATCGTGGGATGCGGAATGGTCTGAGCGGCAAAACCGAAAATTTGGATATGATTAGTTTTAACGTTTCGTTCGCAATTTCTTCAGCTGACAAGGACACAGTGAAGAATTTGAACAAGTTTCAAATAGAACGCACATGAAGAATTTGTGAATAGATTGGATTGAGTATAGCATAGAGGGGAAGGGTCCGATCACATTCACTTAGCAAAAAAAACAACTTGAAGAAATAGCTATAAGTGAATGCTGTAGAGGACATAAACTCATGTATAAATATATAGCCAATGAAGAAAAACGACGGCACAAGTGAAGATTATGCAAGTTGAAGAATTTGAACAACTGAGGAATTTCAAAAGTTGAGGAAAAACTCAAATTGAAGATTTTCAACTTTTGTGGTGGCGTGACCCACCGTATAAGAATGATGATTTCAGACACCGCGTACAATTGTCGTAGGGTTCTGAGAATCAAATTCTTCGTTAACTTCTTCACACTTAGAGTGTTATTCTCCATTGATTGAAGAAAAACGTTTCTTCATGTGTTGCACATCTAAGTCATCAATTTTGCATGAGTTTTAGGACGAGTGCCTTTTTTCAAAGTACATTCGAAGACTCTAAGATATTTAGCTCACACCGCAACTTGCTAAATCTCTTCTCATCCAAGGGCTTAGTGAAGATATCGGCTAGTTGTTCTTCAGTCTTCACATGTTCAATAGAAATGTCACCCTTCAACACATGATCACGAAGAAAATGATGACGAATCTGAATGTGCTTTGTCTTCGAGTGCTGAACTGAGTTGTGAGCAATCTTGATGGCACTCTCATTGTCACAGAGGAGAGGCACATTCTTCACGTTGACGCCATAGTCCTTGAGTGTTTGCTTCATCCATAGCAGTTGAGCACAGCAAGAACCAGCAGCAATGTACTCAGCTTCAGCAGTAGACAGTGATACGCAGTTCTGTTTCTTCGAGGACCAACAGACCAAAGATCGTCCGAGGAAATGACAAGTACCAGATGTTGACTTGCGGTCCACACGATCACCAGCATAGTCAGAGTCAGAATATCCAATGAGATCAAAATCCGAGCCCTTGGGATACCATAATCCTAGTGTTGGTGTGTGAGCTAGATATCGAACAATATGCTTCACAGCCTTATGGTGTGATTCCTTCGGTGCAGCTTGAAATCGGGCACACATGAAAACACTAAGCATTATATCTGGCCTAGATGCACATAAGTACAATAAAGAGCCAATCATGGAGCGGTATACCTTATGATCGAAGTCAATACCATTTTCATCAGTGCATAGATGACCATTTGTGGGCATAGGAATTTGGATGCCTTTGCAATCTTGCATACTGAATTTCTTCAGGACATCCTTGAGGTATTTCTCCTGAGATATGAATATGCCATTGCGCTGTTGACGAATTTGAAGACCTAAGAAGAATTTCAACTCTCCCATCATAGACATTTGATATTCTTCACTCATCATATAGGCAAATTCATCACTATAACGTTGGTCAGTACATCCAAAGATGATATCATCAACATATATTTGGCACACAAACAGTTCACCATCATAAGATTTAGTAAAGAGAGTGGGATCGAGCGAACCGGGTGTGAAGCCTTTCTTCATGAAGAATTCCTTCAATGTATCATACCACGCCCATGGGGCCTGCTTGAGGCCATAGAGGGCCTTGTTAAGTCTGAAGACTTTGTCAGGATGTTTTGGATCTTCAAAACCTGGGGATTGAGCAACATATACTTCTTCCTCAAGCTTACCATTGAGGAATGCACTTTTCACATCCATTTGATATAAGATGATATCATGATGGTTAGCATAAGCAAGTAATATGCGAATAGCCTCAAGTCTAGCAACAGGTGCAAAAGTTTCATCGAAATCAATTCCTTCAACCTGTGTGTAGCCTTGAGATACTAGTCGTGCCTTATTCCTCACCACAACACCATTTTCATCTTGCTTGTTGCGGTAGATCCACTTTGTGCCAATGATGTTATGCTTGCGAGGATCGGGACGATTGACTAGTTCCCAGACATTGTTGATCTTGAACTGATGTAATTCTTCTTGCATGGCCTGAATCCACTTAGGCTCCAAAAATGCTTCATCTACCTTAGTGGGCTCTGTGATAGAGACAAAAGCAAAATGCCCACAAAAGTTAGATAGATGTGAAGATTTTGAGCGTGTGAGAGGACCTGGTGCTCTAATGTCATCGATGATCTTCTCCACTTGCACTTCTTTTGCAACGCGAGGGTGAGCTGGTTGTCGTTGAGGAATTTGATCAGCATTTTCTTCAGCATCAATTTTCTCAGCATTTTCTTCAGGTGCATCAGCTCGACGTTCTTCACGTTCTGGAATGAATTCTTCAGCAGATTTTTCAGTAGGAATGACATATTCAGTAGCCTTGTGCTTGATAGAATCCTCAGGTGTTGGTTCATCTAACACATAAGGTAGGTGCTCTCTTTGCGAGCCATTAGTTTCATCGAACCGCGCGTCTACAGTTTCAACAATCTTGTGAAGAACATTGTTGAAGACTCTGTAGGTGTGCGAGTCCTTTCCGTAACCAAGCATAAAACCTTCATGTGCTTTTGGTGCAAATTTAGAGTTGTGATGAGGATCTCTAATCCAGCATTTAGCACCGAAGACTTTGAAATAACTCACATTGGGTTTCTTGTCAGTGAGGAGTTCATAGGCAGTCTTCTTGAAGAATTTGTGAAGATATACTCTGTTGATGATATGGCACGCAGTATCAATTGCATCAACCCAGAAACGACGAGGGGTTTTCTATTCGTCAAGCATAGTGCGAGCCATCTCAGCAAGAGTCATGTTCTTGCGCTACACGACGCCATTCTGTTGAGGAGTATAAGGAGCAGATAACTCATGAGTAATACCAAGTTCATCAAGATAGTCATCGAGACCCGAATTCTTGAACTCAGTACCATTGTCACTTCTGATGTGCTTGATCTTCACACCAAAGTTGGTTGAATCCCTCGAAGAAAATCGTTTGAAGACTTCCTGCACTTCATGTTTGTAAGAGACAAGGTGTACCCATGTGTAACGAGAGTAATCATCAACAATAACAAAGCCATATTGAGATGCTTCATTTGAAACAGAGGAGTAGTGATCAGGACCGAAGAGATCCATGTGAAGCAATTCGAATGGTCGAGTAGTGGTCATGATGGTCTTTGTTGGATGCTTGGCCTTTGTCATCTTTCCAGCTTCACAGGCACCGCATAAGTGATCCTTGAGGAATTTGACATTCTCAATGCCAATTACATGCTTCTTCTTCACAAGCGTGTGCAAATTCCTCATGCCTGCATGACCAAGTCGTCGATGCCATAGCCATCCTTCTGAAGCTTTTGCAAGGAGACACACGGCTGGTTGTGAATCTGCAGAGAAATCAATAATATACAAGTCTCCTCTCCTAAAGCCTTCAAAGACTTTGGAATTGTCAGCTTCCATAATCACAACACAACGATACTTGCCAAAGACAACAATCATATCGAGATCACAAAGCATTGAGACAGACATAAGGTTGTATCCTAAGGACTCAACAAGCATGACTTTGTCCATGTGTCGATCCTTTGTGATAGCAACTTTACCTAGACCCAATACCTGACTTTTGCTTTTATCAGCGAAGATGATATGCTTCAGATGTGATGACGATAAAGGAGCATCCATCAACAGATTCCTGTCACCAGTCATGCGATTTGTACATCCACTATCAAGTACCCACTCAGTGGCTTTGGGTTGATCATCCTGCAGATGAATTAGTGCAACTTACGACCTCATATACTTCAGCAGTGAAGAATATGGTATCACAATTCATCAGATCAATTTCATCAAGCAGTAGGACAGATAAAACAGAGGGAGGACGTGTGAAATGAAAGTTCATTTCATCATGGTTAGCCTGCGTCCTTTCAGGCAATTTGTCAGGTCCCCAGCAAATTCTTCAGACGTTACAGTACGTCTGGAGACCTGACCCTACATAAGAGATTAGTTCTTGTTCTTCACCACCCACATCTGAAGGGGTGGCAAAGAGTTCATCACTCTGCGAGCTCCATATGAGAATGGTGGCATAGCGGCCAAACCATTACGTTTCACATAAGAGGGATTAGGGTAAGCATATGAATAAGCAGAGAAATTCTTCGAGGACTTATGAACATAATAATTTGAAGAATAATGCTCATATTCATAGCCCTTGGCTCTTCCCTGCGAAACAGAGTTGTTAGCACGATGATGTTCATATGAGGACTTTGATCCATGTGAGGAATTTGATCCCCTTGAGGAATTTGGTCTGTATGAGGACTTGGATCCATATGAAGAATTTGGTCCATATGAAGAATTTGATCTGGGGTTCCTTTTCTTCACATGTGGTGTCATGAGGACATTCACCTGAAGACTTTCAAGATACCTTTTGGGAACCCAGATTTTCTTCATAGGGGAACCGTTCCTGCAGTTAGTGCCAACATATCTAGCAAATATTTCACCATTCTGATTTTTGAACAGTTTATAGTTAGAGTCAAATGACTCATCAGAAGAATGAGAAGATTCACATGTATAGCCAGATAAACTAGATGGATCAACTGGAGGTCCCTTTGCAGCAACCCATGAGGTTTTGGGGTACTGCTCAGGCTTCCAATATGTACCATCAGCATTGAGTTTCCTCTCAAAGGCAATACCCTCTTTCCTAGGGTTCCTATTGAGGATCTGCTTTTTAAGCACATCACAAAGAGTTTGATGCCCTTTGAGGCTTTTGTACATGCCTGTCATGTACAATTCCTTCAGCCCTGCATCATCAGTGATACAAGCAATGTCCTCAGATGAGGAATTAGTGATAGCAAAGGCAGGTGAAGAATTTGTAACATTAGAAGCATTTGAACATTCAGGTGAAGAATTAGCAGATTCTCGTTCAATGCATTTCAAACAGGGAGGAATAAATTCTTCCTGAGCAGCGCTGATTTGTTGAGCAAGCAATGAATCGCGCTCCTTCTGAAGATCTTCATAACTCACTCTTAGCTTTTCAAGATCTTGCTTCTTTTGAAGATATTCATAAGAAAGCTTCTCATGATCAGATAAGAGAGTGTTATGATGACTTTGAAGGTTCTCAAACCTGGTCTGAAGTCTCTGAAGATTTTCAGTTAAGGCTTTAGTGCGATCCATTTCTTCACCCAACATATCATCACTTTTGTCTAGCATGTTTTGAACCTTTTCAAAAGCCTTTTGTTGTTGCACAGCAATCTTAGCAAGTTTAGAGTAGCTAGGCTTAAGATTTTCATCAGATTCATCCTCACTAGATTCAGAGGAGGCATATTTGAGTACCTTGGCACCTTTTGCCATGAAGCAATAGGTGGGAGCGTAGTCATCACTGCCTTCATCAACCTTATTGGTGAGTTCACTTTCTTCAGAGGTGAAGATGGGCTTGCTGACGAATGCAGTAGCGAGGGCTAGGCTTGCCACACCAGACTCAGAATCATCAGATTCCTCTTCTGCTTCATTTTCTTCAGGTTCAGCCTCAGAGTCCATTTCCTTGCCAATGAATGCCCGAGCCTTCTTAGAGCTGCTCTTCTTGTGAGACGAAGACTTCGAGGATTTTGATGATGAAGATTTTGAGGACTTCTTCTTTTTCTTCGCATCATCAGAACTGTAATCCTTGTATTTCTTCTTCTTTGATTCCTTTTCCCACTGAGGACAATCTTGAATGTAATGTCCTGGTTTCTTGCACTTGTGACAAAGCATCTCCTTATAGTCACTGGATGAGGAATCATTGCTCCTTGAGGGTTTTCCAACGCGACCATGTCTTGAGAACTTCTGGAATTTCTTAACAAGCAGTGCTAGATCATGACTCAGTTCTTCAATATCACCAAGGCTGCTACCAGAGTTTTCATCTTCTGATTCTGATACTGCCTTGGCCTTCAGTGCACGTGATCTGCCATAGCTCGAACCATAGAGATCTCTCTTTTTAGCAAGCTGGAACTCATGAGTGTTTAGCCTCTCGAGGATATTAGCGGGGTCAAGTGACTTGTAATCAGCATGCTCTTGTATCATCAGTGCCAGAGTGTCAAATGAGGAATCAAGCGATCTCAGCAATTTCTTCACCACCTCATGGTCGGTTATGTCAGTGGCACCAAGTGCTTGAAGCTCATTTGAGATGTCAGTGAGGCGATCGAAGGTTTGCTGAACATTTTCATTGTCGAGTATTTTAAAGCGGTTGAAGAGATTGCGAAGAACATCAACTCGTGAGTCACGCTGAGTTGAAACTCCTTCATTGACCTTGGACAACCTATCCCAGATAAGCTTAGCAGTTTCCAAAGCACTCACTCTGCCATACTGTCCTTTACTCAGATGGCCACATATGATATTCTTCGCTTGGGAATCGAGTTGCTTGAATATCTTCACATCGCTAGCATTCAGTGAGGGTGAGACGGAGGGAACACCATTTTCCACAATGTACCAGAGATCGTTATCAATTGCCTCAAGATGCATGCACATCGTGTTCTTCCATTAGGGGTAGTCTATCCCATCGAAGGTAGGACACCCAGCAGAGACCTTGATCATACCTGCGGTTGACATAACTAAAACTCCAGGCGGTTAAACCAAAATCACACAGAACAAGGGAGTACCTTGCTCTGATACCAATTGAAAGTGCGTTATATCGACTAGAGGGGGGTGAATAGGCAATTTTATGAAATTCTTCACTGAGGAATTTGCTGGTGAGGAAATTCCTTAGTGAAGAACTACTAGCAGCGGAATAAGTACTCAGATGAAAACATAACAGAATCCAAGCATAGTCATCATGATGAAATGAAGACAAACACAGAGTACAGAAAGCGTAAACACAGGATAACACTAGATGAAGACAAAACAAACTGAAGAAATTGAACTGAGGAAATTGAGAAAGTCTTCAGTCAAAGTCTTCAAACACAGATATGAACAAACATGCAACACAGTAATGAGGAAATGAAAGTGTTGAGGAAATAGAACCAGTTGGCGTGGTGAAGACAATGATTTGGTAGACTAGTTCCAACTGTTGTCTCAGTTGTACGTCTGGTTGGAGCGGCTGAGTATTTAAACTCGAGGACACCTAGTGCCGGACACACAGTCCTCACCGTATTCTCCTTGAGTTAAGGACACACAGTCCTCGCCCAATCACTCATGGTAAGTCTTCAGGTGACTTCCAAACCTTCACAGACTTGGTCACTCGGCGATCCACAATTCCTCTTGGATGCTCTAGACCTTGACGCCTAACCGTCTGGAAGAAGCACAGTCTTCAAAGGTAACAAGCGTCGAATCCACGCAGGATCAATCTCTTCAGTGATGCTCAATCACTTTGGGTTTGTAGGTGTTTGGGTTTGGGTTTTGGATTTTCCTCACTTGATGATTTTCGCTCAAAGTCCTCGGAGGATGGGTTGCTCTCAAATGACAAGTGTCAGTTTCTCTAGGAGCAGCCAACCAGCTAGTGGTTGTAGGGGGCGGCTATTTATAGCCGAGGGAGCAGCCCGACATGATAAGACATAAATGCCCTTCAATGATATGACCGTTAGGTGGACAAGATATTTTGGGACAGCTGGCGCGTAGCACAGCAACGGTTGGAAATTTGAGGTACAAATTCCTCAGGGCTATCATGTTCCTCACTGTGTAGGCAATTCGTACTGGCGAATTCCTAACTCCTCAGTCAGAGCAAAATCCTCAGTGACCAGAAGAACTGCGTCTCTGTCACTGAAGAAATTGACTGAACTGTATGAGATTTCCAATGGCTTCACTCAAAGGGATTGGTAGGTGTAGGATTTGAGTTGAGCATCACATGGAAATTTTCTCCTTAGTATTTCCTCGACCCCCTTTAACAGTACGGTGTTTCCTATGACTCAAGAAAGAGAAAATGAAACTACGAAAACAAAAGTCTTCACGCTTCATATTCCTCGAATGATAACCAAGTCTTCAAGGTCACACCAATTTCTTCACTTTCAAAGTCTTCAGAAAGTCTTCGGTATATCAAAGTCTTCAGTTGAAGAACTTCATTTTTAGGGGTCGACTTTCTCTGTAAATATCAAACTCCTCATAGACTTATAGACCTGTGTACACTCATAAATGCATTAGATCCTTAACCTATAAGTCTTCAATACACCAAAATCACTAAGGGGCACTAGATGCACTTACAGTCCCCAGACTTGCCTGCCTGCGGCCCGTGGCATGGCTCCACCAGCGGCCCTGTACGGCCCATCTTCACCAGCAAACACTCAAGACACTCGCGAGGGGCCAAGCCTCGCGAGGTGGACGACGCAAGACCTCCTCGGGGGCGGTCTCACCAGGCTGGCTCGCGAGGGGCGAAGAGAACAAGGCGAGGGTCACCTCGCGAGGTTCCTGTGACGCAAGCCATGATGATCGGGGCCAGGCGGGCGCCAGCGCATGCAGTGTCCTTGTTTCCTCTTTGGTGCTAAAGAGGCAAGCGCAGGAGAGGAGTCCCGAGGCATCAGGAAAAGGTTTGCATATCAGTGCAACAAGACCAAGACCAGCAGGACGGCAGGATGGAGGTCACCATGGAGCCCAAGACGGCATCACCACCAGAGCCTTTGGCAGGCGAAGACCACTGTCGGTGTCAAAACCGGCGGATCTCGGGTAGGGGGTCCCGAACTATGCATCTAGGCGGATGGTAACATGAGGCAAGGGACACGATGTTTTACCCAGGTTCGGGCCCTCTCGATGGAGGTAAAACCATATTCCTGCTTGATTAATATTGATGATATGGATAGTACAAGAGTAGATCTACCACGAGATCAAAGAGGCTAAACCCTAGAAGCTAGCCTATGGTATGATTGTTGTTGTTGTCCTACGAACTAAACCCTCCAGTTTATATAGACACCGGAGGGGGCTAGGGTTACACAGAGTCGGTTACAAGGAAGGAGATCTACATATCCGTACTGCCAAGCTTGCCTTCCACGCCAAGGAAAGTCCCATCCGGACACGGGACGAAGTCTTCAATCTTGTATCTTCATAGTCCAACAGTCAGGCCAAAGGTTATAGTCTGGCTGGCCGGATACCCCCTAATCCAGGACTCCCTCAGTAGCCCCTAAACCAGGCTTCATTGATGATGAGTCCGGTGCGCAGATTGTCTTCGGCATTGCAAGGCGGGTTCCTCCTCCGAATACTTCATAAAAGATTTTGAACACAAGGATCGTGTCCGGCTCTGCAAAACAAGTTCCACATACCACCGTGGAGAGAATTATATTTCCACAAATCTATCCTACTGACGTATTCTGTAGCGTGACACCACACCACAGCCAAGCCTTTATTTGTTTTTTATGGGATTCTCATCAACACGGACGCGGGTAACCCAATCGTGCCTGTTGGTATGTCCCCTCGATCAAAGGTAAGTCCCAAACAGTCATAGGGAGGGCTCTTGGTATTCAACTTCTTTATAAAGAGACCAAGTCCTTACTCTTTTCTTTCGATCTCAATCGAATCCGCCTCCCGCCTCGAGTTCCAGCACCCGAAGCTTCAGATTAAGGCGCTTCGGACCTTCGATGATGTCCGGATCCAACCTTCAAGGCCGATGGATGCCTTCCTCACGGAGGAAGACGTACTAAAGCTAAGGGAAGCCAGGTACTTGACCGGCGAAATCCCACATAGGTTGTCTACTCAAGGGCAGGTCATTCCCACTCCTAAGCCTGGTGAGAGCGTCGTGTTCGTATCTCACTTCCTCCGAGGGCTAGGCTTCGCGCTGGATCCCTTCGTGAGGGGGCTCATGTTCTATTATGGGCTGGACTTCCACGACTTAGCTCCGGAGTCTATCCTCCACATCTCATCGTTCATCGTCGTGTGTGAAGCCTTCCTCCATATCACCCCTCACTTCGGACTGTGGCTCAAGACCTTCAAAGTGGAGCCGAAGATGGTCGAGGGACGGCACGCGGAGTGCGGAGGCGCTGTAATAAGCAAAAATGCTAACGCCCTATGGCCCGAGGGCTCTTTCCAAGAGGAGTCTGGCTTATGGCAACAAGAGTGGTTTTATATCACAGCTCCCAGGGGTATCAAGTGGGTGGCTCCGCCTGCTTTTCGCTCGGGTCCCCCACCACGACTAACGTCATGGGTCAACAAGGGGCTAGACTGGGGGCCAGTAAAGGATGTGCCCCTATTGCAGAGCTGCATCCGAGATCTTCTAGAGAGAGATGTCAGTCTGGTCATGGTGACGCTGGTCATGTTAATTCGCCGAGTTCTGCCCTGCAAACATCGTCCGCTCCGCCTGTGGGAGTTCAATCCGGAGGGACCGTGAGCTATTCAACATTTCCTTGGCATGACGCCCACGGAGATGTACAGATTATTCTTCGGACCACAAATGATGTGTCTGGACCCTACCGAGGACGCAGGCCTGAGCTGCAATCGTCCGATACCCAAGTAAGTAGCCCTGTGTCCGAACACACCATTCGTTTATTTATCGCAACATCGCCCTTAAAAGAGTTGTTCTTGAACTAGGAGTGGATAGAGAAGGCAAAGTTGATCAGGTGTTCGGCCCCTCTTCCTGGGACCTCGCCAGATCCTGTGTTAACCCGGATGCTGGAGATCGCGCCTTCGGAAGAAGATGAAGGGGGGAACAAGGAAGCTACTGCCTCCGTACAGGAGGTTGTCCGGAAGGGAGGAATCGAAAATTCCTTTCCTCAAGCGAAGAATAGGACCGCTTCTGAAGGCCCGGAGACAATGGTCTTGAAGCGGGGGAAGAAATCTTCGCCAGAGGGTCCTGCACCGGGGGATACTCCGGCCGTACTATACCTCAAGGGGATCAGCCCTCCACCGAGCCGTAAGTAAAAGGGTGTTTAATAATGAGAGAAATTCTTGCTTTACTTTTGAGGAAAGTAACTGAAGCATTTATCTTGCAGTTCGGATCTTAGCCCCTCTCAGCAGAGCTCGTCTTCGGGGGATCTTCTTTCAGAGATGATGGAGAGCAGAACGCCTCCCCCTGCCATATTGCCTCAAGAGGCGGGCGCCCCCGAGGTGTCGTCGCGGTGGGTTTCTCCTGATCTGGCAAGGCCAGAAGGTAGTCCTATGGCCACCCGAAGCCATCAGTGTCTGGCTTTTGAAAAAAGCCATCGAAGTAGTCCGGCACCGTCTGGTGCTCGGTCGGAGGTACTGAAGGATCTGCTAGGGCGAGCGTCTATCTCAGAAGAGCACCGTACATTGATGGGTACGGTAATTGAAAGGATTTTGTCCGTGGAGAGCGGGTTGCATGAAGCTGTCAGGAGTTTACTAACAAGTTTTGAGGTACGCGAAATAATGTACCTTTTGACAGTACCGCATATTTTAAGATGCGCCCTGTGTAGATAGTAGCCCCTGAGACTCTGTGTGCTGTCGAAGACGACAGCACGCAGAGGATTATATTCCCAGGTATAATTTTGCCGCCTTCATATGTATGTGGCGAAGTGTCCGATGGTCAGCCGGACTGATGAATTTGCCGAGTTAAAGCGGCAGCTTGACGTGGCAGATGCCGACATCGTGCTTGTCAACAAGCGGCTTGACGAGGCACAAGGTATGTAATTTCTCCGGAGACACCTGGTAAGAGGAGTGTGATGCCAGTATCTTATAACGTGTGTGCTTAATGTAGATGGAGCTGCAGCGATGGAGAACCTTCGGGCAGAGCTTGCCCGAGTCAAAGAACAAGCCAGAAAAAGCGATGCGGCTGCCCTAAAGGCGGTTGAGGAGCTAAAAGCCGAACAGGCTGCTCACTACCAAAGCAAGGAGGAGATGGCCAAGATGGTTGTGAAGTTGAAGAACGCTGTTGACCGTTGCAAGCTTCTTGAAAAAGAAGACCAGGCAAGGCGGACAGACCTGGAGAAGGCCATGACGGCGGCCAAGGATACTCGTTCTGCCATGAGAGCGATGAAGGAGGAGCTGCGTCAAGCCGGAGATATTGCGGCTGGGAAGCCCTTTATGCTGCGGATGAAGTTCGGAGATCCTAAATATGCTCCTTTGGACCGGATGTGGAGTTCTGCGGACGCATATCTGGATTTAGCGGCGAGTGCTGCTGATGTGGCCGAACACTTCCGAGATCAAAAGGATCGCGAAGTGGAAAAGCTGTTCTGGTCACAATTCCACAATCCGGAGCGTCCGCTTCCATTGACTAATTGGTTGGCCGAATGGGCCGAGCTGAATAGATTGTCCGGACTTGCCATGAGATATGTCGTGGTCATCTGTGGCCGGAAAGAGCAAAGCCAAACAGTTATTTTAGCTTGGTGCAGCAGTTCCTTGGTGCGGTGCCGCATATCAACGCGATGAAGAGGTCAGCGTGCGTGGAGGGTGTGCGGATGGCCCTTGCCCGTGTCATGACATACTGGGCAGAGATGGAGGCCACCGCCGTTGCAGCCCAAGATTCGGACGAAAGCCGGGTACCTGCCGAGCACTACTTTCAAGAAGTTCTGGAGGGCACTCGTTCAATAGAGACGCAGTGCTCGAAGGATATTATGTTCGAATAACATGTATTCTCATTGAAAACAATATTTTGCTGAAATGTAAATGCTTTTTATACTTGTGCCTGCAAGAATTATAATACCTCCTGTGCGACCGTTAATGTATATATGTATATAACCTGAAAGATGGCAGTCGTCGCCTTCAGCCCCCACGCATATAATGCGGGGGTGTTCGCAGAAGACGCATTTTCACACTTGATCCAACGTCTTGGTCCATTAAGGAGGTGATAGCGCAGCGACCTAGGCAATCGGACTATAATGCTTTATCACTTTCACTTAGCCATAGGAGTTTGACAGTGGGGCTACTATATAGCCCCTGGTGGCGCCGCTCTTACCCGAATTCGGGGCGCGTGTGTGCCTGGCCGGGAAATGGCCCTTTTTCAAGGCGGAGGAATCCCGAAGATTCCGCTAGGTCATCGAGTGGTTGACCAGTCTCATGCTATATCATGAAAGTCAGTTTTCGGATTTCTCTACTAAGGTGCTCGCCTGGCTGAACCGGGGCACAATCACAGTAGTTTTCCTGGTGCTGCCTTAGCCGATAGAGCGGCACGTAAGGCAGCAAAACACAGGAGCTGGGCAAACCCAACATTTGACCAAAGACATGATTCGGAGCTGATGCATATAAGGCCAAACTCGCGACGCCGAACACTCCCGAAGGTATTCGCTCTTTGTGATTTTAAACGGGCTGAACAGTGCCCTTTGTAATAAGCCCATGGTGTCCAGGTACGTGCAATATTCTGACGTGGTCACATGCCAAGACGCCAGCCTCCTTATCGGTTATACTGAGAATCCGGGGGATATGTATCAACAAGAGACAGTAAAAAAGGTTTATGCAGGGTCTTAATCTAAAAAGAATCCTTGGAACGGGTCTCTGCTGCACGTCTACGCCTGTGTCTCCGTTGTGCCGTATCCTAGACGGGTGTAGCACGATGGTTATTTGTAAAAGAGAGGTACTTAGTTGAAAAAGTAGTCGTGCCAAATGTTTGTTATACTAAATAAACAAAGTATAATTCAAGATGGGTAAAATTGAGCCTTATTGCCGCCTGTTTATATGCGCGGAGCCCCTTGTATAGGGGTATATAGCCATCAAACCTTTATATGGTTATGCCGGACTCGTCTAGTTGTGTCCGTGGTCTTAACGACCTGTTAGATGCTCTGGTTGGTGAGGCCGTTTTAGTGTGTGGCTGCCAAGGCAGTCGCATAGTCTTCCGCGCGCGAGGAGCGCTCAATATTTCCCTTTAATGAAATGATGCCTCGTGGACCGGGCATCTTCAGCATGAGAGACGCATAATGCGGTATTGCGTTAAAGAGAGCGAAAGCTTCGCGTCCCAGTAGTGCTTGATAACCGCTTTTAAACGGAGCGATGTGGAAGGTTAGCTTTTCGCTACGGAAGTTATCGGGGGAGCCGAACATAACTTCTAGTAGGAGGGAGCCCGTACAATGGGCCTCTAGGCCTGGCGTTGCTCCTTTAAAGGAAGTATTGCTATGGCTAATTTTTGTTGGGTCCATCCCCATTTTGCGGACTGTGTCCTGATATATCAGGTTTAAACTACTGTCGCCGTCCATCAGGACTAGCCTAAAGTGGTATCCGTCAATTATCGGGTCTGATACCAAGGCAGCCCATTCTGCATGTCGGATACTTGCGGAGTGATCCCGATGGTCGAAGGTGATTGGTTTGGACAACCAGTGGCGGAACTCCGTTGTGATAGGCCGCAGGGCACGTATCTCTGTGGGCGCCACTTCGTTTCTCCCCTTTGTCACGTGTAATACGTTTACTGTTTTGACTTCTTGTGGGAATTTCTTCTGTTCCCCAGTGCTTTGTTTGTGGGGTTCGTCATTGTCTTCAATTGGTGTATCCCGCCCCTTGTGTTCGGCGTTGAGTTTGCCGGATTGCTTGAAGACCCGACATTCTCTGTGGGTATGATTTGCAGGCTTACCATGGGTGATGTGGATTTGACATATCTTGTCCAGGATTTTGTTTAGGCTGGACAGTTCGTCCCTGTTATCTTTGAGAGGCAGCTTTTGCTGACCCTTCCGAGAGCTTTTGAATCCGGCGTTTACCGCCGTGCTCTTCGGGTTGTTTTCCTTATTCCGGCGCTGGATTTTTGTTGTGTTGCATTGCTTGCTAGAGCATGCTTTCTTGGCCCGTAGATAGATCTGGTTGGGCCGTCTTTTTGATGCAAGTCCTCATCTGGATCGCGTGCTGGCTTGTGTGCGGCGTCGTTTGCCACTCTATATAGGCCGTGAGGTCGTCTATCCGACCGGATGACTGCTTTGTTTTTTTATTGCGGGGGCTCTAAGGCCTCCTCATCAAATTCAGGCAGTAGCTTTCGCTTTGGGTAGCTCTTTATGTGGCGATTGCCGCCGTATTTGTCTGTGGTGTTGAGTACTTTGCTCCATTTGATTCTAAGTGCATCTTCCGCAGTCTTGAGCTTCCGCTTCTGCTTTTTCAGGCTACACGCGGTGGCGATGAGCCTTTTGTGGGGGTTCTTCTGCTCCAGGCGCTTGTCAGGCGTGAGGTCATCCGGACTGTTATCGCCGGAGACGGGTTGTTCGGTTCGATTATCCGTGTTGTCCTGGTCGGACGGTTGTTCAATGCCATGTTTGTCGTATGCCGGCTCACCCTGATCTATGGCTGGGTCTGTGTGACCGCTGTTTCTGTTGAAGCGGGGTTTGGAGCGGCGCTTACGCCGCCGCTTTGACTGCTTTTCGAGGGAACGATCCTTCGCTGCGTCCTTTTGCTCTTCGTCGTTGTTTCCTTTGGTTGTGTCCACCATGTATACATCGTGGGATGAGGTGGCTGTCCCGTGCCATGTGGGTAGTGGTTCCTGTTCGTCTCCTACATCGTCGTCCATACCGTCGATATCTTCGGAGTCGAAGTCGATCATGTCGGTCAAATCATCGACAGTGGCTACGTATTGGGTGCTGGGTGGGCGTCGAACTTCTTCGTCATCCGCATCCCAATCCTGCCGGTCATAATCCAGCCAGGACTCTCCTGACAAGGAGAGAGACCTTAGTGAATTCAGTATGTCGCCGAAGGGCGAGTGCTGAAAGATATCCGTGGCGGTGAACTCCACGATCGGCGCCCAATCGGATTCGATTGGTAGGGGCGCGGGTGGATCGGAGTCCGGAGGAGAGTCCGGCAATTTGGAGTCACGGGCCTCGCGAAGGGTAAGGCTGGTGTTCGGCTCGATCGCTGTTGAGGCTGCTGCCTCCGTGGCGGGGTCTAACCACCCGCCCACGGACGGCGCAGTTGGCTCTGACTTGAAGGTCGGAGCGGTTGCAGGCGCGGTCTCCAGGACGCTGTTCGGCGTCAGAGCTAAATCATGCCCATCGTGACAGTGCGGCGCACTCGGCCGGGGCTCGAATCCGTCGAAGATCAAGTCTCCGCGGATGTCGGCCGTGTAGTTTAAGCTACCAAATCTGACCTGATGGCCAGGGGCGTAACTTTCAATCTGCTCCAGTTGGCCAAGTGAATTGGCCCGCAGTGCAAAGCCACCGAATACAAAGATCTGTCCGGGGAGAAAAATCTCACCCTGGACTGCATCGCTATAGATGATCGAAGGAGCCATCGAGCCTAACAATGACGACACAGAGGAACTCTCAATGAAAGCACCAATGTCAGTGTCAAAACCGGCGGATCTCGGTTAGGGGGTCCCGAACTATGCGTCTAGGCGGATGGTAACAGGAGGCAAGGGGCACGATGTTTTACCCAGGTTCGGGCCTTCTCGATGGAGGTAAAACCCTACTCCTGCTTGATTAATATTGATGATATGGATAGTACAAGAGTAGATCTACCACGAGATCAGAGAGGCTAAACCCTAGAAGCTAGCCTATGGTATGATTGTTGTTGTTGTCCTACGGACTAAACCCTCCGGTTTATATAGACATCGGAGGGGGCTAGGGTTACACAGAATCGGTTACAAGGAAGGAGATCTACATATCCGTACTTCCAAGATTGCCTTCCACGCCAAGGGAAGTCCCATCCGGACACGGGACGAAGTCTTCAATCTTGTATCTTCATAGTCCAACAGTCCAGCCAAAGGTTATAGTCCGGCTGTCCGGATACCCCCTAATCCAGGACTCCCTCAACCACCTTTAGTCAGGATAACTTGTACTAGTTGTCTCCCTTCAAATTTGGCCGTTGTGGCATCCCTTCCCACCAGCATTTGGGAAGAGGACCAGGGCCTCCATAAATAGGGCTAGCCACCACGGTGGAAAAAAACGGATCCGAGGCCATTCGGATCATCCTCATCCACACAAACTCACCAAGCACAAGAGCACCACTCCTCAGGAGGTTGTTCTTCCCTTGTAACTATTCTTCCTCATCCCGAGAGGCAATCCACCACTCCACACTGGAGTAGGGTATTACACCACATCGGTGGCCTGAACCAGTATAAACCTTGTGTCCCTTATTCTGCGAGTTCGACGTGCTGAGGCTTGAGATCGCGGTGAGGGAGAGTGCTAGTGGGATAGATCTTTGTGCGCACCCCAGTGTTCGAACCTCAAGGGTTATGACGGAACCCGAAATCCGACACACTGAACTATAGAGTAGTCATCAGATCGAGCTTGCTAGGCGTTCATAACATTAGCTTCAGCTCCTGCAGCAGCCCTTTCACCTAGCGGTGCATCAAGGACAAAATTCTTCTGTGCAGCAATGAGGATAATCCTCAAGTTACGTACCCAGTCTGTATAATTGCTACCATAATGTTTCAACTTAGCTTTCTCTATGAACGCATTAAAATTCTGGGGAACGGTAGCTCGCGCCATTGATCTACAACATAGATATGCAAAACTATAAGACTAAGTTCATGATAAATTAAGTTCATTTAATTAAATTACTAATGAACTCCCACTTAAATAAACATCCCTCAAGTCATCTAAGTGATACGTGATCCAAATCAACTAACCCATGTCCGATCATCACATGAGATGGGGTAGTCATCAATGGTGAACATCTCTATGTTGATCATATCTACTATATGACTCATGTTCGACCTTTCGGTCTCCAGTATTCCGAGACCATGTCTATACATGCTAGGCTCGTCAAGTTTAACCCAAGTATTCTGCATGTGCAAAACTGTCTTACACCCGTTGTATATAAACGTAGAGTCTATCACACCTGATTATCATGTGGTGCTTCGAAACGACGAACTTTGGCAACGGTGCATACTCGGGGAGAACACTTTTATCTTGAAAATTAGTGAAGGGATCATCTTATAATGCTACCGCCGTTCTAAGCAAAATAAGATGCATAAAAGATAAACATCACATGCAATCAAATATGTGACATGATATGGCCATCACCATCTTGTGCTTTTGATCTCCATCTCCAAAGCATCATCATGATCTCCATCGTAGTGTTGTTGCATCAAGGTTGTCACACCAACTATTTCTTCTACAACTATCACTAACGCATAGTGATAAAGTAAAGCAATTACATGGAGCTTGCACTTCATACAATAAAGAGACAACCCTAAGGCTCCTGTCGGTTGTCGATATTACAAAACATGATCATCTCATATATCAATATATATCACATCATATCTTAACCATATCACATCACAACATGCCCTGCAAAAGACGTCCTCTACTTTGTTGTTGCAAGTTTTACGTGGCTGCTACGGGCTTCTAGCAAGAACCATTCTTAACTATGCAAAAACCACAACGGTGATTCATCCAGTTTGTTGTTTTAACCTTCTTCAAAGACCGGCCGTAGTCAAATTCGATTCAACTAAAGTAGGAGAAACAGACACTCGCCAACCACCTTTATGCAAAACTAGTTGCATGTCTGTCTGTGGAACTGATCTCATGTGCGTGGACATGTAAGGTTGGTCCGGGCCGCTTCATCCCACAATACCACCGAATCAAAATAAGACGTTGGTGGTAAGCAGTATGACTATCACCGCCCACAACTCTTTGTGTTCTACTTGTGCATATCATCTACGCATAGACCTGGCTCGGATGCCACTGTTGGGATACGTTGCATGGAAAACAAAAAAAATCTATGCACACGCAAGATCTACCCATGGAGATGCATAGAAACGAGAGGGGAGAGTGTGTCTATGTACCCTTGTAGCCTGTAAGCGGAAGAGTTTAACAACACGGTTGATGTATTCGAACATCTTCGCGCTCCAACCAATCAAGTACCAAACGTACGACACCTCCACGTTCAGCTCGGTGACGTCCTTCGCCTTCTTGATCCAGCAAGATGGCGAGGTAGTAGATTAGTTCTGGCAGCACGACGACATGGTGGCGGAGATGGTGAAGCTATCTCCATAGGGCTTCGCCTAAGCACTACGAAAATATGTCCGGGGGTGTAAATGGTGGAGGGGTGCACCGCACACGGCTAAGATAATGTTCTGGTGTGCTAGGTGCCCCCGTCCCACATATATATAGGTGAGGGGGGAGGGAGCAGCCAGGAGGGCGCCCCAAGTAGGCCGAATCCTACTTGGGGTCTCCTCCCAAGTGACGCCCCCTTCCTTATTTGGAGTGCGGGATGAAGGAAGGAGGAGGTGGCGCCCCCTTTCCTTTCTCTCCTGAGGAGGGAAAGGCAGGAGGGGCCACCTCTCCCCTTTCCTTCCCCGTAGGGCCAGCCAGCCAAGGGATGGGCGCGCCAACCCCCTCGTGCGCTGGTCTATCCCCTCCTTTGGCCCATAAGGCCCATATCTTCCCAGGGGGTGCCCGGAACCCCTTCCAGTGACCCGATTTCTTCTTGGTACGTCCCGGAATACTTCCAATGTCCAAATACCATCGACCTATATATTGATACGTCTCCAACGTATCTATTATTTTTTTATTGTTCCATGCTATTATATTATCTTTTTTGGATGTTTAATGGGCTTTACTAAGGACTTCTATATTATTTTTGGGACTAACCAACTAACTGAAGGCCCAGTGCAAATTGTTGTTTTTTTGCCTATTTCAGTGTTTCGCAGAAAAGGAATATCAAATGGAGTCCAAACGGAATGAAACCTTCGGGAGAGTTGTTTTTGGAACAAACGTGATCCATAGGACTTGGAGTGGACGTCAAGAAAGAAGCGAGGAGGCCACGAGGCAGGGAGGCGCGCCTGCCCCCTGGGCGTGCCCCCCACCCTCGTGGGCACCTCGCAACTACACCGACCTACTTCTTCCTCCTATATATACCCATATACCCCTAAAACATCCAGGAGCACCACGAAACCCTATTTCCACCGCCGCAACCTTCTGTACCCTTGAGATCCCATCTTGGGGCCTTTTCCGGCGCTCCGCCGGAGGGGGAATAGATCACGGAGGGCTTCTACGTCAACACCATAACCTCTCCGATGATGTGTGAGTATTTTACGACAGACCTTCGGGTCCATAGTTATTAGCTAGATGGCTTCTTCTCTCTCTTTGGATCTCAATACAAAGTTCTCCTCGATCTTCTTGGAGATCTATTCGATGCAATTCTTTTTGCGGCGTGTTTGTAGAGATCTGATGAATTGTGGGTTTATGATCAAGATTATCTATGAATAATATTTGAATCTTCTCTGAATTCTTTTATGTATGATTGGTTATCTTTGCAAGTCTCTTCGAATTATCAGTTTGGTTTGGCCTACTAGATGGATCTTTCTTGCAATGGGAGAAGTTCTTAGCTTTGGGTTCAATCTTGCGGTGTCCTTTCCCAGTGACAGCAGGGGCAGCAAGGCACGTATTGTATTGTTGCCATCGAGGATAAAAGGATGGGGTTTATATCATATTGCTTGAGTTTATCCCTCTACATCATGCCATCTTGCTTAATGTGTTACTCCGTTCTTATGAACTTAATACTCTAGATGCATGCTAGATAGCGGTCGATGTGTGGAGTAATAGTAGTAGATGCAGAATCGTTTCGGTCTATTTGTCGCAGACGTGATGCCTATATACATGATCATGCCTAGATATTCTCATAATTATGCACTTTTCTATCAATTGCTCGAAAGTAATTTGTTCACCCACCGTAATACTTATGCTATCTCGAGAGAAGCCACTAGTGAAACCTATGCCCCCCGGGTCTATTTTCCATCATATAAGTTTCCAATCTATTTTTACTTTGCATTCTTTACTTTCAGTTTATATCAGAAAAGTACCAAAAATATTTATCTTATTATCTCTATCAGATCTCACTTTTGCAAGTGGTCGTGAAGGGATTTACAACCCCTTCATCGCGTTGGTTGCAAGGTTCTTATTTGTTTGTGCAAGTATAAGGCGACTTGTGTGTAACTTCCTACTGGATTGATACCTTGGTTCTAAAAAACCGAGGGAAATACTTACGCTACTTTGCTGCATCACCCTTTCCTCTTCAAGGGAAAAACCAACGCAAGCTCAAGAGGTAGCAAGAAGGATTTCTGGCGCCGTTGCCGGGGAGGCTTACGCCAAGTCAAGTCAAGATTTGATCTCCCAGCATCTAGCCATATCTGGCGCAGTTGCCAAGTCAAGTCAAGACATACCAAGTACCCATCACAACTCTTATCCCTCGCACTACATTATTTGCCATTTGCCTCTCGTTTTCCTCTCCCCCACTTCACCCTTGTCGTTTTATTCGCCCTCTCTTTCGTTCGTCTCTTTTCGCCTGCTCCTTGTTGCCTATTTTCCCTAATGGCCCTGCCTAAAAACGTTGGTCCTTAACTTAAAAGGTTGGAAGAAATTGAAAACAACGTTAGAAGCTTTATGACTTTGCAATTTCAGCATAATAATTTCTTTAGAAACGAGCTTAAAGAACAAATAAACTTTATGGAGTACATGAATAAAGAGCTTTATGATATGTCTAAGGAATTTTATGGTTTGAAATCTCAGTTTGCTCATCTTGAAAAATTAATAGCCCAAATTTCGGATAAGCAGGCCAAACCGGAAGATCTAGAAGGTAATAGGGATGAAGATCTAAAAGTTATTGATGTGTCCCCTATTAAATCTTTGTTTTGCAATATGAATCTTGATACTGATGGGACTAGAGATGAGTCAACTTTAGTTAAAAGGCGTCCCAATGATTCGGAGTTTTTAGATCTTGATGCAAAAATTGGTAAAAGTGGGATTGAATAGGTCAAAACTTAACATAGCAATGAACCCACTATTTTGGATTTCAAGGAATTTAATTATGATAATTGTTTTCCAATAGATTGTATTTCCTTGTTGCAATCCGTGTTAAATTCTCCTCATGCTTATAGTCAAAATAAAGCTTTTACCAAACATATCGTTGATGCTTTAATGTAATCTTATGGAGAAAAACTTGAATTAGAAGTTTCTATCCCTAGAAAACTTTATGATGAGTGGGAACCTACTATTAAAATTAAGATTAAAGATCATGAATGCTATGCTTTGTGTGATTTGGGTGCTAGTGTTTCCACGATTCCAAAAACTTTGTGTGATGTGTTAGGTTTCCGTGAATTCGATGATTGTTCTTTAAACTTGCACCTTGCGGATTCCACCATTAACAAACCTATGGGAAGAATTAATGATGTTCTTATTGTTGCAAATAGGAATTATGTGCCCGTAGATTTCATTGTTCTTGATATAGATTGCAATCCTTCATGTCCTATTATTCTTGGTAGACCTTTCCTTAGAACGATTGGTGCAATTATTGATATGAAAGAAGGAAATATTAGATTCCAATTTCCGTTAAGGAAAGGCATGGAACACTTTACTAGGAAGAAAATAAAATTACCATATGAATATATTATGAGAGCCACTTATGGATTGCATACCAAAGATGATAATACCTAGATCTATTCTTGTCTTTATGCCTAGCTAGGGGCGTTAAACGATAGCGCTTGTTGGGAGGCAACCCAATTTTATTTTTGTTTCTTGCTTTTTGGTTCTGTTTAGTAATAAATAATTCATCTAGCCTCTGTTTATATGTTTTTTTCATGTTTTAATTAGTGTTTGTGCCAAGTAGAACCTTTGGGAAGACTTGGGTGAAGTCTTTATGATCTTGCTGTAAAAAACAGAAACTTTAGCGCTCACGAGATTTGCTGCCATTTTTTACTGGAGAGTGCTGTTTAGTTTATTCTTTTTTAAGATGATTAATAGATAAATTACTCACGTCCAGAAGTTTATTTCATAATTTTTGGAGTTCCATAAGTATACGTTTGATACAGATTACTGCAGACTGTTCTGTTTTTGACCAATTCTGTTTTAAGTATGTTGTTTTCTTATTTTGATGAATCTATGACTAGTATCGGAGGGTATTAACCATACAGAAGTTGGAATACAGTAGGTTTAACACCAATATAAATAAAGAATGAGTTCATTACAGTACCTTGAAGTGGTGGTTTGTTTTCATTCGCTAACGGAGATCATGAGATTTTTCTGTTAAGTTTTGTGTTGTGAAGTTTTCAAGTTTTGCGTAAAGATTTGATGGATTATGGAATAAGGAGTGGCAAGAGCCTAAGCTTGGGTATGCCCAAGGCACTCCAAGGTAAAATTTAAGGACAACCAAAAGCCTAAGCTTGGGGATGCCCCGGAAGGCATCCCCTCTTTCGTCTTCGTCTATCAGTAACTTTACTTGAGGCTATATTTTTATTCACCACATGATATGTGTTTTTCTTGGAGCGTCTTGTATGATTTGAGTCTTTTTCCTTTAGTTTAACGCAATCATCCTTGCTGTACACACCTTTTGAGAGAGACACACATGAATCAGAATTTATTAGAATACTCTATGTGCTTCACTTATATCTTTTGACCTAGATAATTTTGCTCTAGTGCTTCACTTATATCTTTTAGAGCACGGTGGTGGTTTTATTTTATAGAAATTATTGATCTCTCATGCTTCACTTATATTATTTTGATAGTCTTTTAGAACAGCATGGTAATTTGCTTTGGCTATAAAATTAGTCCTAATATGATGAACATCCAAGATAGGTATAATAAAAACTATCATATAAAGTGCATCGAATACTATGAGAAGTTTGATACTTGATAATTGTTTTGAGATATGAAGATGGTGATATTAGAGTCATGCTAGTTTAGTTGAGTTGTGAATTTGAGAAATACTTGTTCTAATGTTTGTGATTCTCGTAGAATGCATGTATGGTGAACCGTTATGTGATGAAGTCGGAGCATGATTTATTTATTGATTGCCTTCCTTATGAGTGGCGGTCGAGGATGAGCGATGGTCTTTTCCTACCAATCTATCCCCTAGGATCATGCGCGTAGTACTTCGTTTCGATAACTAATAGATTTTTGCAATAAGTATATGAGTTCTTTATGACTAATGTTGAGTCCATGGATTATACACACTCTCACCCTTCCACCATTTCTAGCCTCTCTAATACCGCGCACCTTTCGCCGGTATCATACACCCACCATATACCTTCCTCAAAACAGCCACCATGCCTACCTATTATGGCATTTCCATAGCCATTCCGAGATATATTGCCATGCAACTTACCACCGTTCCGTTTACTATGACACGCTTCATCATTGCCATATTGCTTTGCATGATCATGTAGTTGACATCGTATTTGTGGCAAAGCCACCATTCATAACTCTTTCATACATGTCACTCTTGATTCATTGCATATACCGGTACAGCACCGGAGGCATTCACATAGAGTCATATTTTGTTCTAAGTATTGAGTTGTAATTTTTGAGTTGTAAGTAAATAAAAGTGTGATGATCATCATTATTAGAGCATTGTCCCAAGTGGGGAAAGGATGATGGAGACTATGATTCCCCCACAAGTCGGGATGAGACTCCGGACGAAAAAAAAAAGAAAAAAAGGCCATAAAGAAAGAGAAAAGGTCCCAAATAAAAAAATGAGAGAAAAAGAGAGAAGCGACAATGTTACTATCCTTTTACCACACTTGTGCTTTAAAGTAGCACCATGATCTTCATGATAGAGAGTCTCCTATGTTGTCACTTTCATATACTAGTGGGAATTTTACATTATAGAACTTGGCTTGTATATTCCAATGATGGGCTTCCTCAAAATGCCCTAGGTCTTCGTGAGCAAGCGAGTTGGATGCAACCCACTTAGTTTCTTTTGTTGAGCTGTCATACACTTATAGATCTAGTGCATCCGTTGCATGGCAATCCCTACTCACTCACATTGATATCTATTGATGGGCATCTCCATAGTTGATACGCCTAGTTGATGTGAGACTATCTTCTCCTTTTTGTCTTCTCCACAAACACCATTCTATTCCACATATAGTGCTATGTCCATGGCTCACGCTCATGTATTGCGTGAAGATTGAAAAAGTTTGAGAACATCAAAAGTGTGAAACAATTTCTTGGCTTGTCATAGGGGTTGTGCATGATTAAATACTTTGTGTGATGAAAATAGAGCATAGCCAGACTATATGATTTTGTAGGGATAACTTTCTTTGGCCATGTTATTTTGAGAAAACATGATTGCTTTGTTAGTATGCTTGAAGTATTATTATTTTCATGTCAATATTAAACTTTTGTCTTGAATCTTTTGGATCTGAACATTCATGCCACAATAAAGGAAATTACATTCAGAAATATGCTAGGTAGCATTCCACATCAAAAATTCTATTTTTATCATTTACCTACTCGAGGACGAGTAGGAATTAAGCTTGGGGATGCTTGATACGTCTCCAACGTATCTATAATTTTTGATTGTTCCATGCTATTATATTATCTATTTTGGATGTTTAATGGGCTTTACTAAGCACTTTTATATTATTTTTGGGACTAACCTACTAACTGTAGGCCCAGTGCAAATTGTTGTTTTTTGCCTATTTCAGTGTGAAAAGGAATATCAAACGGAGTCCAAACAGGATGAAACCTTTGGGAGAGTTATTTTTGGAACAAACGTAATCCAGAGGACTTGGAGTGGACGTCAAGAAAGAAGCGAGGAGGCCACGAGGCAGGGAGGCGCGCCTGCTCCCCCTGGGTGCGGCCCCACCCTCGTGGGCCCCTCGTAGCTCCACCGACCTACTTCTTCCTCCTACATATACCCATATACCCCGAAAACATCCAGGAGCACCACGAAACCCTATTTCCACTGCCGCAACCTTTTGTACCCGTGAGATCCCATCTTGGGGCCTTTTCCGGCGCTCCGCCGGAGGGGGGATCGATCACGGAGGGCTTCTACATCAAGACCATAGCCTCTCCGATGATGTGTGAGTAGTTTACCACACACCTTCGGGTCCATAGTTATTAGCTAGATGGCTTCTTCTCTCTCTTTGGATCTCAATACAAAGTTCTCCTCGATCTTCTTGGAGATCTATTCGATGTAATTATTTTTGCGGTGTATTTTTCGAGATCCGATGAATTGTGGGTTTATGATCAAGATTATCTATAAATAATATTTGAATCTTCTCTGAATTCTTTTATGTATGATTGGTTATCTTTGCAAGTCTCTTTGAATTATCAGTTTGGTTTGGTCTACTAGATTGATCTTTCTTGCAATGGGAGAAGTGCTTAGCTTTGGGTTCAATCTTGCGGTGTCCTTTCCCAGTGACAACAGAGGCAGCAAGGCACGTATTGTATTGTTGCCATCGAGGATAAAAAGATGGGGTTTATATCATATTGCTTGAGTTTATCCCTCTACATCATGCCATCTTGCTTAATGCGTTACTCCGTTCTTATGAACTTAATACTCTAGATGCATGCTGGATAGCGGTCGATGTGTGGAGTAATAGTAGTAGATGCAGAATCATTCCAGTCTACTTGTTGCGGACGTGATGCCTATATACATGGTCATGCCTAGATATTTCTCATAATTATGCACTTTTCTATCAATTGTTCGACAGTAATTTGTTCACCCATTGTAATACTTATGTTATCTCGAGAGAAGCCACTAGTGAAACTTATGGCCCCCGGATCTATTTTCCATCATATAAGTTTCCAATCTATTTTTACTCTGCATTCTTTACTTTTAATTTATATCATAAAAATACCAAAAATATTTATCTTATTATCTCTATCAGATCTCACTTTTGCAAGTGGCCGTGAAGGGATTGACAATCCCTTTATCATGTTGGTTGCAAGGTTCTTATTTGTTTGTGCAAGTATAAGGTGACTCGTGTGTAACCTCCTACTGGATTGATACCTTGATCTCAAAAACTGAGGGAAATACTTACGCTACTTTGCTGCATCACCCTTTCCTCTTCAAGGAAAAAACCAACGCAAGCTCAAGAGGTAGCATATATCAATCTTTACCTCTCGACCATTTCGAGATTCCTCGTCATGTCCATGATCTCATCCGGGACTCCGAACAACATTCAGTCACCAAATCATATAACTCATATAACACTATACCGTCAACGAACATTAAGCGTGCGAACCCTATGGGTTCGAGAACTACATAGACATGACTGAGACACCTCTCCGGTCAATAACCAATAGTGGAACCTGGATGCCCATATTGGCTATAACATATTCTACGAAGATCTTTACCGGTCAAACCGTTATGACAACATACGTAATTCCCTTTGTCCATCGGTATGTTACTTGCCCGTTCGATCGTTAATATCTTCATACCTAGTTCAATATCGTTACCGGCAAGTCTCTTTACTTGTTCTGTAATACATCACCTCGTGACTAACTCCTTTGTCATTTGCTTCCAAGCTTATGATGTGTATTATCGAGAGGGCCCAGAGATACCTCTCTGATACTCGGAGTGACAAATCATAATCTCGATCCATGCCAATTCAACAAACACCTTCGGAGATACATGTAGAGCATCTTTATGATCACCCAGTTACGTTGTGACGTTTGATAGCACACAAGGAATTCCTCCGGTATCCGGGAGTTGCATAATCTCATAGTCAAAGGAATATGTATTTGACATGAAGAAAGCAATAGCAATAAATTGAACGATCAATATGCTAAGCTAATGGATGGGTCTTGTCCATCGCATCATTCTCCTAATGATGTGATCTCTTTATAAAATGACAACTATGTCCATGGTTAGGAAACCTTAACCATCTTTGATCAACGAGCTAGTCTAGTAGAGGCTTACTAGGGACACGATATTTGTTTATGTATTCACACATGTATTTAAGTTTCCGATCAATACAATTCTAGCATGAATAATAAAACTTCATCATGAATAAGGAAATATAAAATAATAACTTTATGATTGCCTCTAGGGCATATTTTCTTCACATTCTACCAAGACTAAAAGAACCGGCAACCCTAGGGATGCTAGTTTGTGGTGAAGCGCTGACATTAGCAGAAGACCTTGCGTTGACAAAGATCATTATTGCATGTGATAGGAAGACCATAGTAGATGACATCAATAAAGGTAAAGGAGGAGCCTATGAGGCCATTGTCAAAAAATTTAATTCTATGGCTAGTTATTTTGTTAGCTGTTTAGTTATTTTTGAAGTAAGAGCATCAAATTGTGAAGCTCACAACCTTGCCAAACACTCGGCTATACTTGATTAGGGTCGTCATTTGTGGCTTATTCATCCTCATGATCCAGCATGTATTCCCATAAACATTCACATTAATCAAGTGTTGGCAATTCTAAAAAAAGTCGACGGCGCTTACCGCGCCAAATAGGGAGTCCTGAGATATAGACGCTCTTATAGAAGGGTGTGGACACTCGGATTTTTCGTTCATTTCTCAGCAAAATAATACATGATTATTCTTTTTAAAAAAGCATAAACTACAGGAAACCGGCAACTCTTATAGGATGAATACGTGAGTGGACAGGTTACTGTTGGACAATTGATAGAAAAGCGTATAGTTATGATGATATCCAAGGCAATGATCATGTATATATGCATCACAGCCGAGACAATTAGACCGACTCCTGCCTGCATCTACTACTATTACTCCACACATCGACCGCTATCCAGCATGCATCTAGAGTATTAAGTTCATAAAGAATGGAGTAATGCCTTAAACAAGATGACATGATGTAGACAAAGTCAACCCAATTAATATGAATAAGCCCCATCTTTTTATCCTTAATGGCAATGATACAAATACGCGTGATGTCCCTTTCTGTCACTGGGATTGAGCAAGGCAAGATCGAAATCCTCACAAAGCACTTCTCCCATTGCAAGATAAATCAATCTAGTTGGCCACACTAAACGGATAGATCGGAGAGAAATACAGAGTTATAGCAATCATGCATAAAGGAGTTCAGAGAAGACTCAAGTAATACTCACTGATAATGTCATCATAAACCCACAATTTATCGGATCACAACAAGCACACCACAAAAAAAGGATTACATCGAATAGATCTCCAAGAACATCGAGGAGAACATTGTATTGAAGATCAAAGAGAAAGAAGAAGTCATCTAGCTACTAGCTATGGACCCGTAGGTCTGTGGTAAACTACTCACAAATCATCGGAAGGGCAGCAAGGTTGATGTAGAAGCCCTCTGTGATCGATTCCCCCTCTGGCGGAGTACCTGAAAATGTCTCCAGATGGGATCTCCAAAGAACAGAAATTTGCGGCGGTGGAAAGGGTATTTGGGTGGCTCTCTAATGTATTAGGAATATTTGAAAATTTATAGAGCTGGAATTAGGTCAAGACGTGCCATGAGGGGCCCACAAGCCTAAGGGGCGCGCTTGGCAGGCTTGTCGCTGCCTCGTGGCACTTCAGGTCTTCTCCCGAAGCTTTTAGGGTCCCTTCTAGTCCAGAAAAAATCGGAAAAAAGTTTGGTAGCGTTTCGACTCCGTTTGGTACTATTTTCTGAAAAGCCAAAAACAAGCAAAAAACAGCAACTGACATTGGGCACTAGGTTATTAGGTTAGTCCCAAAATATGATATATAATTGTATTTAATTACATAATGAACATCCAAGATTGATACTATAATATCATGGAACAATAAAAAATTTACAGATACGTTCGAGATGTATCAACGTCGACGATGTAAGGCACTTGCTTGGCGGCGGATGCCGTGGGCTGCCTACCGAGCTGCTTGGCGGCGTAGTAGTACGGAGCCTTGTAATGCTCCGGCCATGGTGGCGTCTGGACGCTGGACGACACCATCGGGCCTCCGCGACCCTGGCCGCGACCTCCACCACATCCGCGACCAACACACCCGCCTCCACGAACGTCATCAGCACACCCTTTGCTGGCCTTCCGCTTCATGAGCGTTGTCTCCTTTCCGGCCTTCGCTTCGACGCGGAGATTTTGCTGCGTTGCCAGGTTGCTCTTCCAGGCAAGAGTGATGCTCAAATCCTCCAACACCTCCACCACCACCATCTTTGGCAAGCCCTCATCCGGTTCCATGCGTCAGCGAAGAAAAAAATGGGAGAAAATGGCGGGAATTAGGTGAAGAGCGACGGGATGAAAGAGAAGAGAGTAGGGGATTTTGGCCCGTGTTGGATGGCTTCCGGGTCCGAACCGCGTGGTCCGGACGTATGTGGGCCATTTAAGGGTCCGCGTTGAAAATGCCCTGACAATGTTTCATAAATTGGTCAACATACAATTAGTTCTAGTATTATCATTAGTTTACTACGAATTGTACTCCTTGGTATTTCTTGAAACTAAAACATTCCCTCAAACTTTTCCACCAAATTACCGCATAAGTTTGAATAAAATTCAACTTGTATTCTTTCTTTTTGCGAGTAAACTCACGTTGTATTCAAATTACTGCAATCACTTCATTTTTTTTAAAAAAAAATCTATTTCTCAGGAAACCCGCACACTAAATAAGCCTTTTTGAATGAACTCTATATAATGTAGCGACTGTCAAAACTCACGAGTCATGAGACAGCATACAACAAAACAATCGTTTTCGACAAAACCACTTCTGATCACTGTAGACCAACAGGAAGAAGATGGCGTTGGCTTCTCTCGCAAGAGGATAGATATTATTCCCGGCATCTGTGCCTGCCGTATTACTCGACGGGAAATGTAGGGCTCCAAGGGGGGGAGAACTTTAGGGGACACGTTAGCAAACGTGAGGTGTGCGGACAAAAGCGTCACTTCGAAATAATCCACTCAGATTCTCGGCCATCATCGTGTCCCTCCCCGCCACCCCACCCCAGCTTTATTCCCGTCCCCTCCGGCTCCCCATCGACATACACATCCCATCTACGCGTCTCCTCTCGTATCTGTACAGTACTGTATCACGGCATACGTACGCCACGTACGTGTATATATATTGACCGGAACCGGCGTCTTCCCCTTGTATCCATGCTGACGGGAGAGGTGACTGGACCTGCCGGGCAGGAGCTAGGAGAGGACAATGTGTGGTTGCTTGTCAGGACGTGTATAAGTTTTCCATCAGCGTACGGTTTCTAGGGCGTCAGGCTCGTCGTTGTACGTCAGTAGGCCGTTTGAACGTGTATGGGCTCGGAGAAACGGGGCAGTGGGATGTCGTGCACATCGGAATCCCTCGAGATTAGACTCGACATTACGAGATTCCAACGCCGCTGCCAGGCGACATGCATATTTTGGCTCCGATAGTATCGTAGATACTTTATAATTTACTAATTGCTCAGTTTGCTGTTTTTTAGCATCATAAACTTTATTCGCTTACATAGTGGTGAGGAATAAAAGGGCTGTTTGGTTGGAGACTCAAATTGCCACACCTAAAGGTGAGGTGCTAGCCACACTTGTGGCTTGCCATAATGTGTGGCAAAATCAAATTGTTTGGTTGGTAGGCATGCCTTAGATTAGGTGTGGTAGATTTCGTGTGGCGTGCGTTTGGATGGCTTCTACAAATGTTTGATAAAAAGTTAAGGTTGTACAAGTCCGGAATGACAGTTTCCCATGCTTCAGGCTTGCGAGAACTAATACAGTGTTTCACTAAAACATCTGCTATCGAATTGACCTCTCTACTACAACGATCAAAAGTGATACTAGCAAAACTCCAGTGCTAGAAGGGAACACTCGGCTATGATTGACACAGTTGTTCTCGTATATGGGTTTTGGTCACAGATGGCCTCAAGTGCATTGAGACAGTCAGACTCGACTGCCAAATTAGTGCACCCCAGATTTGCTCCAAGATTTAAACCACATCGAATAGCGATTAGTTCTGCTGCTTCTGTACTGGCCACATGCGGTAATAGATGAGTCGCTGCACTTAGGAATTTACTAATTGCTCAGTTTGCTGTTGCAAGAGTGTTAAATTAACTTTATGATTTGATCTTGAAACAGCCATGAAAAAACAGGAAATTTTTTATTAGCCCAAAAAGGGAGAGGCCGTCCTCACGGCCACACCGACAAAATCTGCAATCCCTAACCTCATTGTCTTAAGAGGCCGACGACGAAGCATCACTGTTACCGTAGTCGGCACCATCGACACCATCGAGATGGGTAGGCTCGAGGAAATTTATTCGCCAGATCAGCATTGTTGACAAGCGTCGTTGCCTTACTTTTCTAAAAGCCTCAAAGAAGGGGAAACTAGAGCTCCAACCGGTAGATTGAGACCCTCGTCGTTCGCCCATACCAACAGAGCTAGTGAAGGAGTAGAGGCAACGGTGCGGTGCGTATAAGAAATCTCCTCTCTAGGGTTTGCCAGGAGACAAATGGTTAATTTCTGCAGAAACTGCTTTCAAAAGCTGAGTTGATAATAATCCAGCTCAATGAGAAACGTAGCATGATGGACATTTTGGCCAAAAAGGTTACAGTGCCATGATGTAATTTCGGGTTACTCCAATGCTTGTTGTCGTTACTAGTTGATGTACGAACCTGGATGTAATGTTTGTTACTTCTGGTGTTTTTGATATTACCATGGTGTTTGATGAATAGACCGAAAGTTTTCTCAAAAAAAGAATAAAAAGTTACATAAATGAGAAGTTCATACATAAGATGGACGAGGATTCGTGCCATGCAAGTGCAGGGGCACTAAGGTCATTCACGGCCTTTTATTTTGGCTTCCGATTTTCAACTATATCTTTTAAACAAAAATTGCAAATTACCAACTCTTTCCAATAAGATCCATTTTGAATTTATTTTGATGAAAGTAAAAATTATATGTTAAGTTTAAATGTTGAAACTTAGTACGAGTGACCGATAAAAAACATTTATTTTGTGTCTACGACAGACAAAAAAATTGCGTGAATTATATCCCTGATACCGGTTGAAACTTGCAGTTTTAGATGCAAACCTGTAAGTTTCATCGTTGAAACTTAAAACTTTTTGAGGGATATCTTTTTTTTACTGTACCCTTGTGCGGGATTCAAACTTCCCGAATTGTGAGACAGGCCGAGCGGTTGGCAGGGCTTTGCAGTGCGTGCCCCTGCGAATTTCCGAGAAAGAGATGTCATTTCATTCATATGATAGGATCTTTTTTTCAATTAGGTCTAGGTTAATGTATTTTTTTTTCCTATGCCATACAAAGGATTGGTTTGCTATCTTGTACAGGAATAGGATTATTCCTACAAATCAAGGGGCTCCAAAAAAATCCTATCAAATTCTATCCTTTAGAATGCCTACAAAATTTCTATAAACCAAAGGAGGCCTGAACATATTTGAAACATTGTGAGGTGGGTATAAATTGGTTGGCTACTACCAAGACGAATGATTATACAGATCATGTTATTCGGCAACCCAAAAAGATATGCTTCTTTTTTTTAAATAAGACAAAAAGATATGCTTAACACTCAACTCTAGTCCCTGGACGCTTTTATCGCGCCAATCGGCGTGCAATTATATAATAAGTAGTAGAACTGGATCACATCAGTAGTATAATGATCCTCCTTTATAAATGTCCAAGGATTAGTACCTGTGTTGATCTGATAGTAAGATCCTACGACGACTAAAGACTTCGAAAAGTTAGCTTGTACCTAGTTAATTAATTAATTACTTAAAGACCCGGCATGTGAGGCACGAGCACTTATGAATAAAGTTAGCATCAGAACGCGAGTACTAGAAAGTACAATCAGACCGTTAATTAACTAATCAGTTCTAGGTTACCTATCATGGCCCAAGAAATGTACGATTGGTCAATGTCTCAATTAGGGGACGTTAGGATCTTTAGCATCTCTTAAGACTAATCAGCTATTTGATCCTAGCACTATTACAAGACATAAGGATCCAGAGGAAAACGGAGTAGTACTAGTGTACTAGCAACTCTTTTCTGGCTGGTAAAAGGATTCGACCCGTAGCAAGAGATCCAAATCCAAAAGTAGTTGATCAGACAGCAGGCCCCATGTAATGATGTAATCACCCTTGTTTAGGTCATGATTAACGAGTAGCGACGTGCCCATGTAGGCGTCCCTGACAGCCAAACGCCGACGATTAATCGGCTCATTGTTCCCTACTAACCCGTCATTGCATGCAGCCATGCATGTCCTGATGAACCGGTTCATCATGAAATATTGCTATATTCTAAGCTTATAATCTATCCCGTCAAGGATGTATACATGCGCGATAAGACGTCTTGATCAGTTGCACTTGACGCACACACTCACCCCGTGGTGGAGTAAGCACGAAGGCTCAACTGGCCAGCGAAATGTGCTGTTTGATGGGGACTAATGTTGTCTTGATATGGCGCAGATGGGCGCTTAATCGAACCAGTAGGTCGCACTAGTGGCCTACCAGCCGATCACGGCGCGCATATTAAGTCCTTTTTTCATTTTTTGTCGATGGAATATTCCAGTTAGTCACTCCTATCAGGAACATGTATGGACCGGTACATCTTGAGAAGATTGTGAATTAGGGTCTGTTTGGTTCCAATAAGTCACCTGACTTATAAGTCAGGTGACTTAAAACCAGTGACTTATACACGTCTGTTTTGGTTGCCATCTGACTTATAAGTCATCTGAGCACATCTTTTCATCTTGTTTTTTTATGTAAAAGTGATGGGACCCATGCAAAAGAGGGTGACTTATACTCCCTCCGTTTCATTTTACTCCGCATATAAGATTTGGTAAAAGTCAAACTACACAAAGTTTGACCAAATTTATATAAAAATATATAAACATCTACAATACTAAAATTATATATTATGAAAATACGTTTCACGGTGCATATGATAATATTGATTTCATATTGTGAATGTTTATATTTTTTAATATAAAGTTAGTCAAACTCTACAAAGCTTGACTTTGAACAAACCTTATATACGGACTAAAAAGAAACGGAGGGAGTAAGTTTTAAGTTGGGGTGGAGCAACTTATGACTTATAAGTTGGGGTGACTTATAAGTTAGGTCCGTTTGGTAAAATAAGTAACTTTTTGCACTTTTCGACTTATAAGTTGGTGACTTATTTGGAACTAAACAGGGCCTTAGCATGGGCATCTACTACAACTAACCTATACTCCTAGATCGTATGCAGCTGTTTATTCGTGTGGCTATCTGCGGCCGGGGGCTTGTCTGGTGCTTGTCAAAAGGAAGGAGCTATCCCTTATCTTTCAGACCATCACGTACGTCCAGGATATGTATACTCACACATAGGCATCATATCTCTTTTTTATGCAGAGTGTCTGTTGAATTTTCTTGTGGTCTAGGGGCACGACCAGAACTGTAGTAATATACTCGCTCTAGGGGCACAACTAAAACATATTTTTCCTTGGATTTTTCGATGTACATTTGCCCTCCATGCAAACGAACAAGAAAACGAATTCTAACGGGAAAATAGGCCCTCCAGCTGCTCGCAGCTAAGCTAGTGCGGATCCTCGTCGATCTTGCTGCACGCCCATGACCTACGCCGAGGAGCCGTAAGTCCAAAAGCAACCCATGACAAGAAGCTCGTAGCAGATGCGTTTGTTGACTGGCCATGGTTGGCATGGCATGGCTTGCATGGGGAACGAACGATCTCCAGGGTTTACCTTATTTTAAAGAAAGAGCTGCAGCGTCCGGCCGGTTCCTTTACCTTCCCAATGTGACGCGTACAACAAACCAGCAGCAAAGGGTCAGGCTCAGTCAGTCTTTGTCAGTCCACGCCCCATGCAGATGCAGCTAGCAGCGGCATGCATGGTCCAGTCCAAGTGAACGCAACTTATATTCTGCCCAGCACCACCCTCTACCATTCAACTTTTACACCCTACTCCTACGCTACTGTACATAACTACGAGTACTCGCTGCGGTACACCAACACCAGTCTAGTGGCATGTTTTTACGGGCTAAGGCCCTTCCCACATGCTTCATCATGTACAAGTGCGGCTGCCATGTATGCAAAAAGTCTGATGCAGCAAGGTAATTAAAATGAGAGAGATGAGTATGATAACCTCATGAAGAAAAAATGCCAAGCACGAGAAACTAGGCAAAACACTTAAATGAAAGAATCCCATCACTACTTAAAGAACTGTAGTTGCAAAATCATTAAATGAAGGATGCTTAACATCAACAAGTTAAGCACCAATACATTGAAAGCTTTAGTTGCTAATTTTTTTAATGTGCTTAGCACCTTATGTAAGCATCAATGTATTGGAATTAGCTTAAAAGCGTTGCCTTGCATGTAGACTAACTAAGAACTCGAATGGGCTGGCATGATGGCACGGGTACATCTAAATTTCATTTTGTAAGAAAGACAAGTTGGAAGCATCATTACATTGAGACTGAATTCAGCTCCACATCGAAAGTGCCCTTCTCACCTCGAGCTGAGTGAACAGTAAAATCAGAAGAGAAAAAAAAAGAAAATCAGAATTTTTTGCCGCAACATTTGACAAATATTTTCAATGCTTGTAAATTTCAATCATGAAATAACATTTGTGGAGGTCGTGACAAAAACAAATCAGCACCCTAAAAATAGCATTTTTAAAGCACCAATTTTGTTTTTTTTTCACGACTTACACAAATGTTATTTTACGATGAAATTTTGTAAGCATTTAAAACATTTGCCAAATGTTGCAAAAAAATCAGTTTTATTTTATTTTATTTTACTGTTCACTCAGGCTCATATGATTTCGAGCTCAGTTTATCTACTTCCGCTCCATGTCCTCTATAGTACTATTACCTACATCCTGGTTTATTATTCACTCTCGTATTTAAGGTCTTATTTTGATCATAATTTTAACTAATAAAAATATAAGATATACATAGCAAAATAATATCATCAGAAACTATGTACAAGTACAAATTCCACAATATAATTTTTGGTGACATGCGTTAACATTTTGTTAGTTAAATCTATGGTTAAAGTTTGGCATTAAGATATTAAGGAGACAAATAACCAGGACGAAGGTAGTATATCGAGGACATGTTTTACTCGATTTAAAATTTGTTACCATATTTCACCCCTTAGTTGTCAGTTTGTCACATAGTCGTTGTTTTTTCATATTTAAGATTTAACCTTGATTCAGCTGACTAGTTGGGCCCACGTGTCACATACACATCGTCGATGGGCATCAAATCGATTGTGTAAAATTATTTGTGTTGTATTTTGTTGTTTTTACATGAAACTACTGCTGTTTTCTATGTGCCATTAACCATTTACCTGATGGGTAACCATCTATTTCTCTTATTTTTCATGTTGCTGCAGGAACATAAAGATTAATTAAGCGCCAGTTATACATGAATGAAAGATATAAATCAAAATTTACCATTTTTAACATGGAAATATTTTGTACTTGCATTGTGTGTGAATAAAGAGTATGTGGGTACACTAGACAATAGCAGTTGCAACGATTAAATCAAACATTTCACAGCCTTTACAGAGTAAACATAATGTCTAGTAACAACAAATAAGCATGTTGATATGGTTTGCTTTGGCCGGAAAAATAGTGTTAGTAGATGGTGATGTGAGAACTTGGTGCGGTGGGAGGCTTGCATGTTGAGATAATCTGAGGTAGTGTGATATACTTTTTATGGACTGAAAAGTATGTTAGTGGATGCTGACGTGATACACTTGATGAGATGGAAGGCTTACATGTTGAGAGAACCAGAGGTAGTGGAGAACAACTATTTAGGTATGTACAACTTGGGTTTAGTTGTGTTTTTGTTGGACAATTCAGTTGTGGGTTGGATATGACGACTTAGGTGCGCATGCAGCGGGTACGTGCCACACAAGATATACGTGATTCCATGATTAGAAAATCTTAAATATGATAAAATCGTGATAATTGAAGGATAAACCATAGCAAGAAATTTACAACAAGTCAAAACATGCCCAAATGTAAAGGTGGGGGACTAAATATAGTACTCACTCTTAGATTAAAAAAAGAGAGAGATCATTTAAACAAAAATGGCTATGGTAAGGAACACTTGCCTCGGTTCTGCTTCGCTGCGGTGACTCAAGCGGAATGAAACCCTATCTGGAAGCACACCCTCTCCTGCCCCCCCCCCCCCGCGCTTCGTAGTTGCCCCCAGCGGTGTTGTCCGCATAGCTAGCACGAGTATTTGTGGCTACTCCTATCAGAATTAATTCGAGGTACGCGATCGATCCACCGAGAAACATGCAATCACCACATGATGACAACATCGCGATTTGTTAATTAGGTTTGAAGAACTCACCTACTCCCTGGGGGAATGAATACATGTGCTCCTCCCAAAAATATGGCAAATCATTGTGATGACTCATTTAGTAGTAGTGATCCCCTCATAATCAGACAGACGATCAATCAAAAGTGAAGCGTGGATGTTGGATTCAACTTGCTATTTTCATGCCGAAAGGGCGTGGATGTCGCCTAGAGGGGGGGGGGGTGAATAAGCGGTTTCAAAACAATTACGGTTAAGGCTTGAACAAATGCGGAATAAAAGAATAAAATTAGTGTTTAATTTGCCAAGTACAAAACCTAAATATGCCAGGCTCAACTATGTGCACGAACCACTTAGTTAAGCAAAATAAATAACTATGTGATAGCAAGATATATAACATGAAGCACTAAGGCAGTCACAAAGTAAGTGCATGAGTAAAGGGCTCGGGCAAGAGATAACCGAGGCACACGAAGATGATGATGTATCCCCAAGTTCACATATTTGTAGACGCTAATCTCCGTTAGAGTGGTGTGGAGGCACAATGCTCCCAAAAATGCCACCATATTATCCTCACTCCCTTGCAGAATACAAGGTTTCATGATTCCACTAAAGGATCCTTGAGGGCGGCCAACGAATCCGCACAAATGGCGACCCTTGTGGGAGGTCACCAAATCCCTAGAAATGGCGACCCTTGGGGGCGGTCACCGAACTCGTACAAATTGCTCGGGGAAATCTACACAACTTAATTGGAGGTCCTGAAGCTTGCGTGAAGCTTTAGACCGCAATGACTGAGCTCCGTAACACTACCATCTGTTTAGGGTGCACAAGCACCCAAGAGGCACAAGCTCTAGGGTTCCAAACACCCAAGAGCAATAAACTTCTAATTTAACTTTCAATTCCACGTATCACCCTGGAGAACTCAAACCGATGCAACTAATGCATTTACAAGAGCACACGGAGTGCTCAAGTCCTTCTTTCCAAAATTTCCACCATAACAACTAATGCTATGGGGGAACATGACAGGAAGAATAAAAGAGGAGAACACAAAATAACTCCAAAATCTAGATCCACAAGGTTGCCCTCACTTAGAGGAGAAAATGATTGGTGAAAATGTAGATCTAGATCTCCTCTATCTTCTCCATAAAAAAGAATCAAGAATCATGGAGGGAACTGAGAGAAATCAAGATTTTGGAGGTCAACATTGGAGGAGAAAACCATACTCCAGAAACTAGGGTTGGAGGTGGCACAAGGGGGTATTTATACCCCCAAATGAAAAGGGTCGTTGCACACAGCTGCCACCTGGGCACTCGAACATTACGGGTCCGAGCACCAGGACACATACGAGAGAAAAACCTCTCAACCTCGGGCACTCGGGGGTAAAACCCCGGGCACCCAGACAACTGGACGGCGCACAGGAGGGAGGGGCCGGGAACCTGGGGGGCCATGACCACGGGCACCCAGACACGTCCGAGAGGGGGAAAAGGGGAGACCCGGGGCACCCAGGCATGGCCGAGCCCCTTGCCAACTTTCAGGTGACCCCAGGCACCCGAACCCGGCCGAACCAACATGGAAAACTAAAATTGTCGTAACCTTTGCAAAGGAACTCCGAATTCAACAAACTCAAGATTGTCGTATAGATAACAGCAAGCACTATCCAATAACAACAAGAACTAGCAAGATATGAAAAGCCAATAAAATAAAGGTAAGAACCTATCATCAAACAAGAATCAGCTAAAACTCCAACACCAAAAATGCAATAGATGATGCATACCAAAACCGTTTTAAATGAGCTTTAGATTGTCACAAAGTCACCAGAAGCTCTAAATACTCACAAATAGAAAATACAAACAAGAACCAAGAAATATGATTCCAAGGATGCAAAGGTTTGAGCTCTTTATGAACGATACTAACAAGCTACTCACCATCGATCCTATAACACGGTCCCCCAACTAACTGTTGGAAATATGCCCTAGAGGCAATAATAAAAGCATTATTATTATATTTCCTTGTTCATGATAATTGTCTTTATTCATGCTATAATTGTGTTATCCGGAAATCGTAATACATGTGTGAATAATAGACACCAACATGTCCCTAGTAAGCCTCTAGTTGACTAGCTCGTTGATCAACAGATAGTCATGGTTTCCTGACTATGGACATTGGATGTCATTGATAACGAGATCACATCATTAGGAGAATGATGTGATGGACAAGACCCAATCCTAAACATAGCACAAGATCGTATAGTTCGTTTGCTAGAGTTTTCCAATGTCAAGTATCCTTTCCTTAGACCATGAGATCGTGTAACTCCCGGATACCGTAGGAGTGCTTTGGGTGTGCCAAACGTCACAATGTAACTGGGTGACTATAAAGGTATACTGCGGGTATCTCCGAAAGTGTCTGTTGGGTTGACACGGATCGAGACTGGGATTTGTCACTCCGCATGATGGAGAGGTATCACCGGGCCCACTCGGTAATGCATCATCATAATGAGCTCAATGTGATCAAAGTGTTTGATCATGGGATCATGCATTACGGTACGAGTAAAGTGACTTGCCGGTAATGAGATTGAACAAGGTATTGGGATACCGACGATCGAACCTCGGGCAAGTAAAATACCGATTGACAAAGGGAATTGCATACATGATTAATTGAATCCTCGACATCGTGGTTCATCCGATGAGATCATCGTGGAGCATGTGGGAGCCAACATGGGTATCCAGATCCCGCTGTTGGTTATTGCCCGAGAGCCGTCTCGGTCATGTCTGCATGTCTCCCGAACCCGTAGGGTCTACACACTTAAGGTTCGGTGACGCTAGGGTTGTGAAGATATGTATATGCAGTAACCCGAATGTTGTTCGGAGTCCCGGATGAGATCCCGGACGTCACGAGGAGTTCCGGATTGGTCCGCAGGTGAAGAATTATATATAGGAAGTGCAGTTTCGGCCATCGGGAGTGATCTGGGGGTCACCGGTATTGTACCGGGATCACCAGATGGGTCCCGGGGGTCCACCGGGTGGGGCCACCCATCCCGGAGGGCCCCATGGGCTGAAGTGGGAGGGGGGACCATCCCTTAGTGGGCTGGTGTGCCCCCCAAGGCCCATCCCCTGCGCCTAGGGTTGGAACCCTAGGAAGGGGGGGCGCCCACTTGCCTTGGGGGGCACTCCACCCCCCTTGGCCGCCGCCCCCTTGGAGATTGGATCTCCCAAGGGCCGGCGCCCCCCCAGGGGGCCTATATAAAGGGGGGAGAGAGGGGCAGCCGCACCCTTGACCCTGGCGCCTCCCTCTCTCCCTGCTACACCTCTCCCTCTCGCAGTGCACGGCGAAGCCCTGCTGCTGTGACGCCCTGCATCCACCACCACGCCGTCGTGCTGCTGGATCTCCATCAACCTCTCCTTCCCCCTTGCTGGATCAAGAAGGAGGAGACGTCACGCTGACCGTACGTGTGTTGAACGCGGAGGTGCCGTCCATTCGGTGCTAGGATCTCCGGTGATTTGGGTCACGTCGTGTACGACTACCTCATCCCCGTTCTCTGAATGCTTCTGCTCGCGATCTACAAAGGTATGTAGATGCATCCGATTACTCGTTGCTAGATGAACTCATAGATGGATCTTGGTGAAACCGTAGGAAATTTTTTGTTTTTCTGCAACGTTCCCCTTCAGTGGTATCAGAGCTAGGTCTATGCGTAGTTCTTCTTGCGCGAGTAGAACACAATTTGTTATGGGCGTAGATTTGTCAACTTTCTTGCCGCTACTAGTCTTATCTTGCTTCAGCGGTATTGTGAGATGAAGCGGCCCGGACCAACCTTACACGTACGCTTACGTGAGACCGGTTCCACAGACTAACATGCACTAGTTGCATAAGGTGGCTGGCGGGTGTCTGTCTCTCCCACTTTAGTTGGAGCGGATTCGATGAAAAGGGTCCTTATGAAGGGTAAATAGAAGTTGACAAATCACGTTGTGGCTTTCACGTAGGTAAGAAAACGTTCTTGCTAGAACCCTAATTCAGCCACGTAAAACTTGCAACAACAATTAGCGGACGTCTAACTTGTTTTTGCAGCAAGTGCTTTATGATATGATATGGCCAAAGTTGTGATGAATGATGAATGATCTATATGTGATGTATGAGATGTTCATGCTATTGTAATAGGAATCACGACTTGCATGTCGATGAGTATGACAACCGGCAGGAGCCATAGGAGTTGTCTTTAATTTTGTATGACCTGCGTGTCATTGAGAAACGCCATGTAAATTACTTTACTTTATTGCTAAACGTGTTAGCCATAGTAGTAGAAGTAATAGTTGGCGAGCAACTTCATGGAGACACGATGATGGAGATCATGATGATGAAGATCATGGTGTCAAGCCGGTGACAAAGATGATCATGGAGCCCCAAGATGGAGATCAAAGGAGCTATGTGATATTGGCCATATCATGTCACGTTCATTATTTGATTGCATGTGATGTTTATCATGTTTTTGCATCTTGTTTACTTAGAACGACGGTAGTAAATAAGATGATCCCTCATAATAATTTCAAGAAGTGTTCCCCCTAACTGTGCACCGTTGCGACAGTTCATTGTTTCGAAGCACCACGTGATGATCGGGTGTGATAGATTCTAACGTTCACATACAACGGGTGTAAGACAGATTTACACATGCAAACACTTAGGTTGACTTGACGAGCCTAGCATGTACAGACATGGCCTCGGAACACAGAAGACTGAAAGGTCGAGCATGAGTCGTATAGAAGATACGATCAACATGAAGATGTTCACCGATGTTGACTAGTCCGTCTCACATGATGATCGGACACGGCCTAGTTGACTCGGATCATGTTATACTTAGATGACTAGAAGAGGGATGTCTATCTAAGTGGGAGTTCATTAATAATTCGATTAGATGAACTTAATTATCATGAACTTAGTCTAAAATATTTACAATATGTCTTGTAGATCAAATGGCCAACGTAGTCCTCAACTTCAACGCGTTCCTAGAGAAAACCAAGATGAAACACGATGGCAGCAACTACACGGACTGGGTCCGGAACCTGAGGATCATCCTCATAGCTGCCAAGAAAGATTATGTCCTACAAGCACCGCTGGGTGACGCACCTATTCTCCCTGCAGAACAAGACGTTATGAATGCTTGGCAGGCACGTACCGATGACTACTCCCTCGTTCAGTGCGGCATGCTTTACAGCTTAGAGCCGGGGCTCCAAAAGCGTTTTGAGAGACATGGAGCATATGAGATGTTCGAAGAGATGAAAATGGTTTTCCAAGCTCATGCCCGGGTCGAGAGATATGAAGTCTCAGACAAATTCTTCAGCTGTAAGATGGAGGAAAATAGTTCTGTCAGTGAGCACATACTCACTATGTCTGGGTTACATAACCGCTTGACTCAGCTGGGAGTTAATCTCCCGGACGACGCGGTCATTGACAGAATCCTCCAGTCGCTTCCACCAAGCTACAAGAGCTTTGTGATGATCTTCAATATGCAGGGGATGGAAAAGACCATTCCTGAAGTATTTGCTATGCTGAAATCAGTAGAGGTAGAAGTCAAGAAGGAACATCAAGTGTTGATGGTGAATAAAACCACTAAGTTCAAGAAGGGCAAGGGTAAAAAGAACTTCAAGAAGGACGGCAAGGAAGTTGCCGCGCCCGGCAAGCAAGCTGCTGGGAAGAAGCCAAAGAATGGACCCAAGCCCGAGACTGAGTGCTTTTATTGCAAGGGAAGTGGTCACTGGAAGCGGAACTGCCCCAAATACTTAGCGGACAAGAAGGCCGGCAAAACAAAAGGTATATGTGATATACATGTAATTGATGTGTACCTTACCAGTACTCGTAGTAGATCTTGGGTATTTGATACCGATGCAGTTGCTCACATTTGTAACTCAAAGCAGGAGCTGCGGAATAAACGGAGACTGGCGAAGGACGAGGTGACGATGCACGTCGGGAATGGTTCCAAGGTCGATGTGATCGCCGTCGGCACGCTACCTCTGCATTTACCTACGGGATTAGTTTTAAAGCTCAATAATTGTTATTTAGTGCCAAGTTTGAGCATGAACATTGTGTCTGGATCTCGTTTAATTTGATATGGCTACTCATTTAAATCCGAGAATAATGGTTGTTCCATTTATATGAGTGATATGTTTTATGGTCATGCTCCGATGGTTAATGGTTTATTCTTAATGAATCTCGTACGTGATGATACACATATTCATAGTGTGAATACCAAAAGAGTTAAAGTTGATAACAATAGTCCCACATACTTGTGGCACTGCTGCCTTGGTCACATAGGTGTCAAACGCATGAAGAAGCTCCATGCAGATGGACTTTTAGAGTCTCTTGATTATGAATCATTTGACACGTGCGAACCATGCCTCATGGGTAAAATGACCAAGACTCCGTTCTCAGGAACAATGGAGCGAGCAACCAACTTATTGGAAATCATACATACTGATGTGTGCGGTCCAATGAGTGTTGAGGCTCGCGGTGGCTATCGTTATGTTCTCACCCTTACTGATGACTTGAGTAGATATGGGTATATCTACTTAATGAAACACAAGTCTGAGACCTTTGAAAAGTTCAAGGAATTTCAGAGTGAGGTTGAAAACCAACGTGACAGAAAGATCAAGTTTCTACGATCAGATCGTGGAGGAGAATACTTGAGTCACGAATTTGGCACACACTTAAGAAAATCTGGAATAGTTTCACAACTCACGCCGCCTGGAACACCTCAGCGTAATGGTGTGTCCGAACGTCGTAATCGCACTCTATTAGATATGGTGCGATCTATGATGTCTCTTACCGATTTACCGCTATCTTTTTGGGGCTATGCTTTAGAGACTGCCGCATTCACTTTAAATAGGGCTCCATCGAAATCCGTTGAGACGACACCGTATGAATTATGGTTTGGGAAGAAACCTAAGCTGTCGTTTCTAAAAGTTTGGGGATGCGATGCTTATGTCAAGAAACTACAACCTAAAAAGCTCGAACCCAAGTCGGAAAAATGCGTCTTCATAGGATACCCTAAAGAAACTATTGGGTATACCTTCTACCTGAGATCCGAAGGCAAGATCTTTGTTGCCAAGAATGGATCCTTCCTAGAGAAGGAGTTTCTCTCGAAAGAAGTAAGTGGGAGGAAAGTAGAACTTGATGAAGTGTTACCTCTTGAACCGGAAAATGGCACAACTCAAGAAAACGTTTCTGAGGTGCCTGCACCGACTAGAGAGGAAATTAATGATGATGATCAAGATGCTTCTGATCAAGCTCCTACTGAAATTCGTAGGTCCACAAGGACATGTTCCGCACCAGAGTGGTACGGCAACCCTGTCTTGGAAATCATGTTGTTAGACAACGGTGAACCTTCGAACTATGAAGAAGCAATGGCGGGCCCGGATTCCGACAAATGGATGGAAGCCATGAAATCCGAGATGGGATCCATGTATGAAAATGAAGTATGGACTTTGACTGACTTGCCCGTTGAGCGGCGAGCGATAGAAAATAAATGGATCTTTAAGAAGAAGACAGACGCGGATGGTAATGTGACCATGTATAAAGCTCGGCTTGTTGCTAAGGGTTATCGACAAGTTCAAGGGCTTGACTACGATGAGACTTTCTCACCGGTAGCGAAGCTGAAGTCCGTCCGAATCATGTTAGCAATTGCCGCATTCTACGATTATGAAATATGGCAAATGGACGTCAAAACGGCATTCCTTAATGGTTTCCTTAAGGAAGAATTGTATATGATGCAGCCGGAAGGTTTTGTCGATCCTAAGAATGCTGACAAGGTGTGCAAGCTCCAACACTCGATTTATTGGCTGGTGCAAGCATCTCGGAGTTGGAACATTCGCTTTGATGAGATGATCAAAGCGTTTGGGTTTACACAGACTTATGGAGAAGCCTGCATTTACAAGAAAGTGAGTGGGAGCTCTGTAGCATTTCTCATATTATATGTAGATGACATACTTTCGATGGGAAATGATATAGAACTCTTGGACAGCATTAAGGCCTACTTGAATAAAAGTTTTTCAATGAAGGACCTTGGAGAAGCTGCTTATATATTAGGCATCAAGATCTATAGAGATAGATCAAGACGCCTCATAGGTCTTTCACAAAGCACATACCTTGATAATATATTGAAGAAGTTCAATATGGACCAATCTAAGAAGGGGTTCTTACCTGTGTTACAAGGTGTGAAATTGAGCTCAGCTCAATGTCCGACCACGGCAGAAGATATAGAAGAGATGAGTGTCATCCCCTATGCCTCAGCCATAGGTTCTATTATGTATGCCATGTTGTGTACCATACCTGATGTAAACCTTGCCGTAAGTTTGGTAGGAAGGTACCAAAGTAATCCTGGCAAGGAACACTGGACAACGGTCAAGAATATCCTGAAGTACCTGAAAAGGACTAAGGAAATGTTTCTCATTTATGGAGGTGACGAAGAGCTCGTCGTAAAGGGTTACGTCGACGCTAGCTTCGACACAGATCTGGATGACTCTAAGTCACAAACCGGATACGTGTATATATTGAATGGTGGGGCAGTAAGCTGGTGCAGTTGCAAGCAGAGCGTCGTGGCGGGATCTACATGTGAAGCGGAGTACATGGCAGCCTCGGAGGCAGCACATGAAGCAATTTGGGTGAAGGAGTTCATCACCGATCTCGGAGTCATACCCAATGCGTCGGGGCCAATCAAACTCTTCTGTGACAACACTGGAGCTATTGCACTTGCCAAGGAGCCCAGGTTTCACAAGAAGACCAGGCACATCAAGCGTCGCTTCAACTCCATTCGTGAAAATGTTCAAGATGGAGACATAGATATTTGTAAAGTACATACGGACCTGAATGTAGCAGATCCGTTGACTAAACCTCTCCCTAGAGCAAAACATGATCAACACCAGAATTCCATGGGTGTTCGATTCATCACAATGTAACTAGATTATTGACTCTAGTGCAAGTGGGAGACTGTTGGAAATATGCCCTAGAGGCAATAATAAAAGCATTATTATTATATTTCCTTGTTCATGATAATTGTCTTTATTCATGCTATAATTGTGTTATCCAGAAATCGTAATACATGTGTGAATAATAGACACCACATGTCCCTAGTAAGCCTCTAGTTGACTAGCTCGTTGATCAACAGATAGTCATGGTTTCCTGACTATGGACATTGGATGTTATTGATAACGAGATCACATCATTAGGAGAATGATGTGATGGACAAGACCCAATCCTAAACATAGCACAAGATCGTATAGTTCGTTTGCTAGAGTTTTCCAATGTCAAGTATCCTTTCCTTAGACCATGAGATCGTGTAACTCCCGGATACCGTAGGAGTGCTTTGGGTGTGCCAAACGTCACAACGTAACTGGGTGACTATAAAGGTATACTGCGGGTATCTCCGAAAGTGTCTGTTGGGTTGACACGGATCGAGACTGGGATTTGTCACTCCGCATGATGGAGAGGTATCACCGGGCCACTCGGTAATGCATCATCATAATGAGCTCAATGTGATCAAAGTGTTTGATCATGGGATCATGCATTACGGTACGAGTAAAGTGACTTGTCGATAATGAGATTGAACAAGGTATTGGGATACCGACGATCGAACCGCGGGCAAGTAAAATACCGATTGACAAAGGGAATTGCATACGGGATTAATTGAATCCTCGACATCGTGGTTCATCCGTGAGATCATCATGGAGCATGTGGGAGCCAACATGGGTATCCAGATCCCGTTGTTGGTTATTGCCCGAGAGCCGTCTCGGTCATGTCTGCATGTCTCCCGAACCCGTAGGGTCTACACACTTAAGGTTCGGTGACGCTAGGGTTGTGAAGATATGTATATGCAGTAACCCGAATGTTGTTCGGAGTCCCGGATGAGATCCCGGACGTCACGTAGAGTTCCGGATTGGTCCGGAGGTGAAGAATTATATATAGGAAGTGCAGTTTCGGCCATCGGGAGTGATCTGGGGGTCACCGGTATTGTACCGGGATCACCAGATGGGTCCCGGGGGTCCACCGGGTGGGGCCACCCATCCCGGAGGGCCCCATGGGCTGAAGTGGGAGGGGGACCAGCCCTTAGTGGGCTGGTGCGCCCCCCAAGGCCCACCCCCTGCGCCTAGGGTTGGAACCCTAGGGTGGGGGGGGGGCACTCGCCTTGGGGGGCACTCCACCCCCCTTGGCCGCCGCCCCCTTGGAGATTGGATCTCCCAAGGGCCGGCGCCCCCCAGGGGGCCTATATAAAGGGGGGAGAGAGGGGCAGCCGCACCCTTGACCCTGGCGCCTCCCTCTCTCCCTGCTACACCTCTCCCTCTCGCAGTGCACGGCGAAGCCCTGCTGCTGTGACGCCCTGCATCCACCACCACGCCGTCGTGCTGCTGGATCTCCATCAACCTCTCCTTCCCCCTTGCTGGATCAAGAAGGAGGAGACGTCACGCTGACCGTACGTGTGTTGAACGCGGAGGTGCAGTCCGTTCGGTGCTAGGATCTCCGGTGATTTGGATCACGTCGTGTATGACTACCTCATCCCCGTTCTCTGAACGCTTCCGCTCGCGATCTACAAAGGTATGTAGATGCGTCCGATTACTCGTTGCTAGATGAACTCATAGATGGATCTTGGTGAAACCGTAGGAAATTTTTTGTTTTTCTGCAACATTCCCCTTCACTAACACCATGAGACCGGTAAAATAGAAAACTTATCAAGGACCGGTCTTTGCATTGCGCATAATCCACTTGAGCTAGATGATGAAGATCTTCATCTACTCAAGTTGGACCACCTTTCTTGATTGCGCTTACTCGATGAAAACTAGTTATTTGCTCCCCCATATTCCACTATGGGCGAGCCTCTCTTTGCACATCTTCATGAGTTCGTTATCACTAGAATGGATGACAAACTTCAAACATGTGATCTCTTTGTAATGCTCCACTTGAACATGCACAACGCAACCTTGATGACGATCACCAATTGATCTCATCCTCCATGGTTTACATGAGATCTTCCTTTTGATGTAAGCCCATGGAAGCATATGTAACCCCACATCGGAACCTCACATAGATCTTGGTTAGTACACAAAGTGTAATGGACAATTCTTACCATACCATGGGATCACTTGATCCCGTTGGCTACATCTTCTACGCTTTGTGTGTTGAATAATTTGAATACACTCTTTATACTTAGTGTTGGTCGACCTTGTGTCTTATCTTCCCTCTTCATAAAGATAATGCTTGGAGGTAAACATGAAGGTTCACATAATCTTCTTCTTGAAGACATGCTTGCAATAGTCTCAACTCTCACATGACCAGTCTTTGGATAACTCCTTGAAAAGCACCTTGGTGAACACATAATAGCCTTCTTATAACCTTGAAACCAACCAATGGTCTTCAAGCATTGCCTATGGACGAAGCTTAAAGTATAACTCAAACAAACCATTAGTACATAGGTATTTTCATTAATTACCAAAACCAAACATCGGGGCACCATGCTCTTGAATCTCCCCCATTTTGGTAATTGATGACAATCACCTTAAGATGGTTTATATAATGAAAGAAGCCAACCATGCAAAGCAACACGAACAAATGAGTATGAGAGAAAAATGCTTAGGAACAAAAACCAAAGCATAAATCAAAACCCTCTAAATTTCTCCCCCATTGGCATCCATTGCCAAGATGGGATGAAAAACTTAGAAGGCCAATATAATATGTGTTCCTCGACAAAGTGTGTATTTTTCAAAATAAGAGTGGAGTCCAAAACTATATTGAGAATCTAATGATTGAATAAAGATGACATGGCACAAAGGCATAACAAAAAGTGAAGAAGGCAATCAAAATATCCAATGAGCCAAATCGGTAAAAGATATTATGATTTGAGCAAAGGAGTGTTCTGAAGAATATAGAGAAACTCCCGTGATTTGTGCACTATTTAGGATTTTTGTATTTGCATACAAAGTGCACGAAAATATGATCGTCACTCTCCCAAAATCATTAAAAAACAAAACAATTGCAAGTGAGCAAAGCGTAGCACTCACAATAGTCATATATGGTTGAGCAACATGCAAAAGGGAAAACGTAAGAGTAGGCTCAACTAAAATGATGTATGTGAGACATGGCAATGCATTTGATGAGGCTAAAATAGGGATGAGCATTAATTTTCAACATGGTATTAAAGAGATGAGACACATAGCGCATGGCATGTCCTTCCAACAAACACAAACAACAAAGACATCAAAACTAGCAACATGCGAACAAGAAATGGTTGGGATGCTTTGATAAAGAGAACAAGTATCACAAAAAGGAATAAGGAATTTCATGCCATTATGTAACCTACACAAGGTTGAATGCATGGAATGTAAGAATTAAGTAGATACTTGTTACGGAGATAACATTGGTAGGATGTAGTAGATAATTAGTAGTTCATCGATCATCCTAGCTTGGCTCCAATAGGCACATGGTGGCAAAACCTTCCTTGTGAATGCGATGAGCATCCAATGTATCTCCAATGTTCCTAGAACAATATTCATGAACAATATGGTACCCACAATCATTGGGTCTAAAAAGTTAGAGACACAACATTACATAGGATAAACTCCACATAAATATGTGCATACAAATATGAAATTGAATTTCGATCATGCACAACTTAGACAATATGCGACTTGATGGAGTTTCCCCTATATATTGGATCAAGAAAGAAAGCATGCCAAAGAAAATACATATAGTAAATATGCATGCACAAGACTTTCAAGAACCAACTCAACACATGATTTATTCTAAAACATATCATTGAAGATATCTCAAACGAAACATCTATCAAGTAATGAGATCCCACACACCCAAAAGAGAGCAAAGTTAAAAAGAAATCAAACCAAACTCTCCACAAATTTATGAAGATGGCATACCAAAAAAGAAAAGGTTTGCCATCCATCAGCACACACTTGATAAGGATCAAAAGGATTTATGACAGATGCATAAAGAGAGTGTTCTAAATAAAATAGGACAAATCCCTCAAGTGTTGTGCATTAGTTAGAATTTGCATTCGCAAACAAAATGCACAAGATGGGATCACCACCTTCCCTATATTTATAGAAACACTAGACAAGTTCAAGAAAATCAAAAAGATCCAGGAGACGCAAGGAAGACAATGGGAGTGACAACAAAATAATTCCTTGGCAAGAGATAAGGTAATTATAAACAAAAGCCAATGTAAAAATGATCAACTATTTCTGCCACATAAAAGAATAGCAATTCTCAAAAGAAAAGATGTATTTGGAATTAATTACCGATGGTAGATTTAAAAGATATCCAAATCCAACACCATCTTCACACCAAAACATAAGCAAATGGGAAATGATAAGAATCAAGAAAAATAGAGCTTGTAGAGCTAACATGCTACTTAGTGTTGACACCAGATTTTGGCACGGTCAAGAACTTAATTAATATGTCCTCGCATGGAGAAGGGATCTACATAAAAAGGTTTCGTATTGTCGATATGAACATCTTTGAAGTTTGGGACATCGCTATCCGATCTCATCTCGAAGGCCGAAGTTGTGTTCGAAATACTGAGATTTTGTATTCAGAACACTATTCTGCTGATTACACCCCCAACACGGCCTCATATGGAAAAACATTCTACATGAATTGTCTTCGGCTCGTCGAAACGATCGATTTTGATATAAAAATCGTATCAATCTGAGGTCATATGTAAAAGTTACGGCCACTTGAGTGCGGCCCTGTCACGGGGTAAAAGTGGCGCGCCCCATCAGACACGGTTTCATATGGGTAGCGCGAGTAACAGCCTGTTTTGCACGAGCGATTCGTTCCTGAAGATGACATATAATCGAAAAATGTTCAACACAAAAGTTGTTCGTCTCGTCGAAACGGTTAAATTTTCTTTTGGGCTCATCTTCATCGGAGGTTGTTTGTGGCTTGTTGGACCTAAAAACCGAACTGATGTTCCAGACTTACCTAAATCCGAGTTCGGTTAATTTTGGAAAGATTTGGACGTGATTTGAAGTACTTTTCTTGTATGGGAAGTCCATCCACCTCTTATACACCTAAGGAGTGACGAACAACACACAATCGAACAAATCATCTACCACTTTTTACCTTCACTTTTATCTCTCTCCCTTGTTCTTCTTCTTCCCCGTTCTTCGTTCGATATTCTTCATTGCAGGGCAGCGAACCTTGAGGCCCTAGGGGCGATCAGGTCGACCTAGGGCAGCCCATAGCCGCCGCGCGCCCTGACAAGGTCCCTCCCGGGCGTGTGGGGTTTCGGGTCCTCAAAAGCGCCCGCCGGATTGCTTGCGTACCGCACTTCTGGACTGGTCTCCTTTGTCGCGAGTTGCGGTGCATCACCCTCGGCGTTGGAGGTACACGGTGACATATTCGTGTGCGAACACTTAGGAACACGATAATTTACAATATCAACTCTAAGTGGCAATACCTCAAATGTACACATTTTCTAGGCTTGTAATATACACATAGCATATTACTCTCCCATAATGTGATATCCCAAAATTCTTAACAAGACGCAAACAAAATCAAATAAGGGATAATTATTGGACCATTTAGAATTTGAATTTCTCATGAGTAAGACATACCACATAGATAATAGATAATCTTATAATATCAATACTGAGTGGCATTCCTCATGTACACAAATTTTTAGGATCATGAAGTGCCCAAAGCACATCACTCCCTCAAAATGGGATGATCCATTAATTTCTCATAAGAGTCAATTAAGATACAAACAAGATGCAAGATAGGCACAATACAAGACTCACACGTACATTATGTGCAAACCAACATACACACACTTGATTACTCAAGAGAGCAAATCTGAAGCACAATATATACAAACAGATGCAAGGTATAAAATCATAACATGCAAAGGGGCGAGCAACCTTTAATGTAAAAAATCTAAGTACAAGTTACCCCAAGGAGGCACATTGGATACAAAAGAGATATTTTATAATCCGAATGACTTGGCTTGAGAAAATACAATTGATGAAGATCCCTTAATTCTTCATGAGGTAGCCAAGTCTCCAATGCCCTCCAACAACACCTATTGTTCAAGTTTGAGCTTGTTGGTCCTTAAATAAGTTGGGCCCTAAGAGATTAGTCACAATAGGCTTGTCTATCAAAGTGGTTCTTTTATTGACACCACCTTGAGTACCAACAAATTTAGAAAACAGATTGCCAACATTATCCTTCCGAAGAGAATAAATATCATCAATTAAAATAGTGTTGGATACGGTACCATTAGTGCATGAAGAAGCGAGGTGACCCTTCTCATGACATAAGTAGCAACACCTACTCATTCCTTTCTTCTTAATTGATTTTTCAACTTGAGGAGCATTAACCTGAGTTTTTTCGGTAATTGGACTTTCTTCAACTTGTGGTTGAGAATGAGGTTGAACTTGTGGTCGCTTCCCTTGTTGCTTCTTACTTAGAGATTTCTTCTTCAATGGGCAAGATCTAACATGACGCCCTTTAATTTTGCACTTGAAGAAAATAATCTTGGCCGAATTCTTGACTTGTTCTTGGCCCTTCTTGTTGTTGTTCTGGGACTTCTTCATATTATTGGAGGTTAATCCAAGTCCACCCTTGTCATTGGGAGATTTTTTTCCCACTCAATTATTTTTCAAGTGTGGAATTCCCTTCATGACCCTTTTCCAAGCCTTTCTTAAAAGAAGTGACTTGGGCCTTGAGCTCTTTGATTTCTTCTACATGGTTAGTATCAACACAAGTACTAGAGGAAGCAAAAGCTTTATTGTTAGAGCAACAAGGCAAGGAAAGTAATCCATCACAAGATGGATTAACATTACGAGTTGATGGATTACAAGGACTAGCACATGGCAATATAGCATTTTGACTAGAAGTAGTGCTAATGACCCCATGAGACTCACTAGAAGTTACCTTATTAATAATAGCCTCATGAGCTAACTTTAGCCAATTATGAGAGACTAGAAGATCATCATGAGAGCTCGAGAGATTTTCATGTCTTTCTTCGAATTTCATATAATTGCTAGATAGCAACTCAAGTTGAGCCCTTAGCTCAACATTCTCCTTCAATATGGATAATTCACAAGAAATAGAGTTAGTAGCATAACCATCCTCATGAATAACATGCGGAGAAGGCAACTTGACAAGTTCTTTTAAATGTGAAGCTTTAAGTTGAGCACGAGACCCGGTGAGTTTGATGAGCTCACCCTTAATGACCCTTGAGCCATTTTCGAGGTGCTCAAAGTCCTCAAAGAGTTTACCATGTGCAACTTCAAGCTTATCATTTTTAGTTTTGAAATCATTAGCCACCTAAAGGGCTCTATAACGGGATTCCTTTACTTTTGATAATTCTAGAGCAAAAGTCTCCTCAAGAGATTCCTTGGTGGTTTGTTCTTCTTTAAGAGCTGGAGATAGATCCATGATCTCATTTGTGTATGGAAGTGTGTTATATCGACTAGAGGGGGGGGGGTGAATAGGCGATTTTTAGAAATTCATCACTGAGGAAATACTACTTGAGGAATTTGCTGTGATGAAATACAAGCAGGGGGAAAAGTACTTAGGTGCATGCATAACAAGACAGTAGCATAGTCATCATGATGAAATGAAGCATACACAGAGCACATGTAGCGTGTAAACAGGATAAGCAGACAGAAGACAAGGTGAGTGAAGAAATACGATTGAGGAAATTGAGAAAGTCTTCAGTGAAAGTCTTGAAACAGTAACGATCAATTTCATCAACACATAAACGAGGAAATAAAAGGGTTGGGGAAATAGAATGAGTAGCTCGGTGGAGATAGTGATTTGATAGACCAGTTCCAACTGTTACAGTTGCACGTCTGGTTGGAGCGGCTTGGTATTTAAATCAAGAGGACACACAATCCCAGGGCACACAATACTTATAGTATTCTCCTTGAGCTAAGGTCACACAGACCTCGCCCAATCATTCATGGTAAGTCTTCGAGGTGACTTCCAGACCTTCACAGACTTGGTGACTCGGCGATCCATAAATCCCCTTGGATGCTCTAGATCATGATGCCTAACCGTCTGGAAGATGCACAGTCTTCAAAGGTAACAAGCGTCGGTTCCACACAAAAAAATCTCTCCAGTGATGCTCAATCACTTTGGGTTTTAGGTGTTTGGGTTTTAGTAATTATTATTCCCTTGTACTTGTTAATTGCAAGGATCAAATATAATAGTAGTAGATAGATAAATTGCAAAGTCAAAAAAAAAGATTAAATAAATTGCTCCAGGGTTTTTAGGGTTTAAGTAATATGATTAAAATAGACCCGGGGCCATATTTTTTTACTAGAGGCATCTCTCTCATAAAAATAGCATGCAGAGGGTAAACAAATTACTGTTGGGAAATTGATAGAAAAGCGCATAGTTATGACGTTATTCATGGCACGATGAGTACATAGGCATTACGTTTGTGACAAGTAGACCAACTCCTGCCTGCATCTACTACTGTTACTCCACCCATCGACCACTATCCAGCATGCATCTCGGGTATTGAGTCCATAAATAACAGAGCAACGCTTTAAGGAAGATGACATAATGTAGACAGAATAAACCAATCAATATGATCAAACCCTGTAGTTTTACCCTTAGTTGCAACAATACAAATATGTGCCTTGCTATCCCTTCAGTCATTGGGTGAGGACACCACAAGGTTGAACCTAATACTATGCACCACTTCTGCTGAATATCCAATGATCAACCAGGCCAAAGGAAACTCATAGATAAGAAAACATTACATAGCTATAACAATCACACACAATAAAGTTTAGAAAAACTCAATTACTTTCAATAAATAATCCGATCATAAATCCACAATTCATCGGATCTCAACAAACTCACCGCGAAATAAGATTACATCGAATAGAACTTCGAGGAGAACATTGTATTGAAGATCCGAGAGAGAGAGAGAGAGAGAGAGAGAGAGAGAGAGAGAGAGAGAGAGAGAGAGAGAGGGAGAGAGAGTCATCTAGCTAATCACTATGGAGCCATAGGTTCTGTGGGAACTACTAACACATCATCGAAGGTGCAACAATATTGATGTAGAAGCCCCCCGTGATCGATTCCCCCTCCCGCAGAGTACCGGAAAAGGCCTCTAGATGGGTCTTGAAAGAACAATGACTTGCATGGCTGAAAAATTGTTTCTGTGGTGCTTTTGGAGGTTTTGCAATATTTGAGAATTTACAACACTAGAAATAGGTCAGATGGAGCCATGAGGGGCCCACAAGACATCAAGGCGCACCTACCCCCTCCCAGGGCGCGCCCTGTTGTCTTGTTGTATCCTCGTAGGTCTTCTGGTCCCCCTAAGCTTCCAGGGTTTCTTTTGGTCCAGAAGAAACCATCAAAAAGTTTTGTCGTGTTTGGACTCCGTTTGGTATAGGTTTTCGTTAAAATCCAAAACAAGCAGAAAATATCAACTAGCACTAGGCACCGGGTTAATAGGTTAGTTCCCAAAAATGATATAAAATTACATATAAAGTACATAAGATTGATAATATAATAGCATGAAATAATCAAAAATTATACATACGTTGGATATATATCAGTAGGATACATGTAGTGTCAGAGTCAGACATGTTGTACCCTTGGCGTCCTATAAATGAGGAGGCACGTTATGCTATAATCTACGATGGATAGATAGCGACAGACATGCAGGGGGAGCCGACGGCATGTGTCGGCGCCTAGTGTGGCCAGTGTTGCTATCTAGACATCATAGGTTACAACGTGAGTGCTTCCTCATATATAAGATGCCAAGGATACAACTTGTCCGACTCCGACACTACATGTATTCTACCAACACTACAACACCAAGTCCAATGAAACCTGAACTCATACATAATATTCGACACAAACTCAACAGCTCCAACTCTGGGCGGAGGGCTCCGGATGTCACAACAATGACCTCACGTGGAAAGGTGGCGCCGCCAACTCTGAGGTAATATGTGCGGGACTGATGCTTTGCCTCTTAAACCATGACGGCGTCAAAGCGTGTGGGTACCATCTCCCTTGTTGGAGGCTTCACTGGGGTACCTTTCCCTTCTCGTTCGTAGGTGAAACCGATGATGGTTTTGGACTGGAAAGGAGTGACATTTTGTGCGCCGTCACCTTCTTTAAGGCGCATTGTTGGGGTGAGAGGGGTGTGTGTGTGTGTGCAGATGTGTTGCGGCGCAGTTCATGAGCGTGTTGTGACAACATGGTCGGAGGTGTCATTGTGCTTTTGTGTCATGTTAGGTCCACTGTCATTATGGTTTTTCACTGCCAATCTTTGTTTGCTTGATCGCCGTCAGATTGAAGATATCCTCGTAGTGCAAGGAATCATATATCATGGTCCACTAAAAAGTATTGTAATCAAAATTTATATTTCGTACAATGAAAACAAAAATATACTGATAAGACTTTACTAGTTGAATTGTCAATTCAACCACACATAAAACAAACAGTTGGTCAAGATAAATTGTTAGTAGCAATGTCAACAAAGCAGTTTGATTGTGGTAGGTTGTTGGAAACGAGCTCATAAAATACACTCTCTAGAGCCTTGGCTTAGCCTCGAGACAACCTTTGATATGAAGGTCATGGAAGGCGATAAATCGTCATTGTTTACATGAAAAGTCTCTAAAGATTTTGAGTCCGGCAAAAACTTGTAGGAAAAAGTTCACGGTCATGCGGTGCCTATGGCCCCCACTCACATTGGCCACCCGTCTTAGCATTGCGCTTGCGAGGACTAAAACCCTAATTAATCTACTAGCCGGAGCCAGACATCAGGATTTCCCTCCCCGTCACCAGCTACCGGTGCAGCAGGCAGAGAGAAGGTGAATTCATGGGTGTGTCGACGAAATAGAGCGTAAAAATACTTTGCTCTAGTCGCACCTTGCGAAACAGAAAGAAAAACAATTGTGCCCCTTTAAAATATATAAGAGCACTCAGGTGCCACACCCCTGGAACTTCTTTGTGGAATCAAACATGACCAAATATTGCACTCGTATAAACATATTAAACAGAGGATGTCTTTCATTGTATCCGGGGTCAAACATTTGCCAAAAACACTACATACAAATACTATTCAACAAGAATCATTCCTCGGCCATACATTTTATACAAGTATACCTCATCATATTTGACTCCAAAAATGTTCCTGGATATTTTGAATTTTTTAATTAATATATTATTTTTCAATATAGGGGTTGGAGTGCTCCTAATCCGCTTCCTTGTGCCCTTGGTTATTTCGAAGGGTGCGTTGCATCCTAAGACTTGACCAAGTCTCAGTCAAGTGATATAACATATAAAAAAATTTAAAAAATACGAATCGTCACGTAAGTTATTATGAATATAATATCTAGTATTGAGATTTGATTAAGTGTTAGAGATTTAGCAATCCCGTGTTCCAAACTATGACGTAGTTTCACCACCATCGGGAGGAACACACACGGAACCTTAGAAAATGATCAAGTTGTTGGGCTATGATACAGTATATCATGAACACATAGGCCTCCTTTGGTTCATAGGAATATTGTAGGAATTGTAAATGATAAGAACTTTGTAGGAAAAACTTCTTCGAAGTCCTTTGTTTTGTAGAAATAAATTTCTATTTCTACGTAGGATAGAAATCATTCCTTCACATTTTAAAGAAAAAAAATATTAACTTAGACTCAATAAAAAAATAATATAATAGCTATCAAATGATATTTTTTTATAGGATTTGAGATGCATGTCATCTCGCTTTCTATATTTTTTCTATTCCTATATTATTCCTATCCTATGAACAGCCATACTACTCTGGACTGATGAGATCACGACGAGAAAAGGTTATCAATTTGCACCGCCGTGTCATTTGTCAACTCAGACAAGCTGTTATGTTATCTTCGAAGGGATACGGGGGAGCGAGCAAAGCTGCATGCGTCTCGCGTGGAGCTCCACTAAGCCAGCATTCCAATGGCATTATTCACAACACGCACAGAGACGCTATCAGGAGATATATACTGACAGGGAGAGAGAGAGAGCGAGTTGCATGATTACGACTAGCAGTAAACAGTAGTGCACTGGTAGAAAGCACGGAGGCGGGCCCAGCTGCCCTCGAGACCACGAGGCCCTGCCCCTGAGCCCACATGCGCGCGACGGGTGCCTGCCCACGGGCTACTACTAGCAGTAGTACCCTACTGCAACGCAACGCCTAGGAAGCTAGACGAGCCTAGGCTAGCTAGACCAGTGAACTAATGGCAGCTCCACTAGCCAGCTGCGCGCAGCCTCGCGACGCCCGACGTTATATTCTGTCCCCTCCTCTCTCTCCTCCGGGTTTTCGGGCGCGAAATATCACTGCTCATCGCCCATACCTCTCTCTCTGCCTCTACGTGTACTACGAGCGATCCTCTGAGATCATGAGATCAGGAGCTGAGATACGTACACTGCTTGCATGCGGTCCCAGCTCGAGAATCGAGTTATTGGCTCTGTTTGAATACTTCAACTTAGTCTAAGGTTAGAGTTAGTTTTTAACTTATGACTAATCCAAAACTAACTTCTAGTCAAAGGGGTGTTTGGATGATAGAGTTAGATTAACAATAAATGCATTAACTTTAATTAGCATCTCTTGGGTGAGATATTTTTTTGGATGGCTAAGATGCAATTAGCTCAAACTATCCCTCATGACTATTTAAGCCAGAATTAGCTCTAACCCATAGATTCAAACAAAGCCACTGCCGTCATATATTTCTCGAGCTAGGTCCGTCGCATGCTCGCATGCAAAGTTTTACATGCCTGATTTGTGTGTTTCTGGCGCAGCCACTAGTAAGCTTTCAGCTGGTCGCGTGCATCGTGAGATCGACTGAAGAAATAACTTAGAGCATCTACACCCAGACTTATCAAATCTGACCACCTAATAGCAAGTCCAACTCGGCGGCCCAAACAAATGCACGGTTTGTTCGTTTTTTATCTATTTAGATCGACCAGTCGGACGGACGCGTCCGTTTTTCATAAGGGTTGACTGATGCGCCCAATAGAAGGCTGGCACAAATTTGCCCGTAAAAAAACAATGATAAACACATGACACTGATAAATATAATAAAACTTAATTTAACATAAGTGGCCGGTCAACCGCCAGCCAAAATCCACCTAAAACATAATTAAACATTAATTGAAAACAAAAAACTCCACACCGAATGCTGCCCTAGACGTTCGCCTTACCTTTGCCCTTGCCATTGCCATCGCTGCCGGAGGTCAATGAAGATGGGAGGTGGCCGCGCCCAGCCGAACACCGCTTGGCACACTGCCAGGTTAGCCTTCTCCGACGTCTGCTGCGGCATTGCGGCTCGCCGGACGCGCTCCTCCTCCTCCTCGTCCTCAAGGCATAGTGCCTCCTCGTTGCGCCGCAGCTCCTGCTCCCGACATATCTGTCGCGCGCCGTCGGTCGCCTCCTCGGCAAGCCAATGCGCCTTCCACCGCTACAGGTGGGCCACCTCAGCATAGTAGACCGGAGGTGCGCTCACCCACTCGCGGAGCTCGCCTGTCCACACGTAGGACTCCTCTGGCAAACTGAGCGGAGGCGGCGACCGCTTCCGCGTCGGCGTGGGCTCCGGCTCCGCCTTGGGCTCGACAGTCGGCAGTGGCGGTGGCGGAGGCAGGACGAAGATAGGGGTGTGGACGGAGTCCCCCGCAGCTAACAAGGTGAGGGCGTGCTCCAGCCCATCCCAATGGGAGCCCTCCTCGATCATGCTCGCCTCCAGCGTGTGCTGCATGGCTAGCTCGAGGACGGCTTGGTACGACGCCTCTTCCTCCTCCTCCTCTGGCAGAACCTCGGGTAGCGGCGGAGGAACGGAGTGGTCGACGTGGACGCCCCGTTGGCGCTCCTCCTCGTACTCTAGCACGAACGAGCGCTCCCAGTTGGGGAAGTCTGGCACGTAGGCACGCATGGACTGCTGCTCCGGAGTGAGGGCCGCGTGACGCCGTCGAACCTCCTCGGCGTGCGCCCGCGCCGAGCGCGGCACTGCCGGAATGGGGATCCGTTGCGGATCCAAATGCCAACTGTATGACAGGTTGACAACTGGATACTGCAGTGGCCGGCGGTACTGCCAGCGCCACCGCACTTGGTGGACTGCTATGCACACACGTTCCCGATGCAATGGCGAGCCGTGTCTAGCAGGCGGAGGCGGCGGAGGAGGAAAGCCACGGGAAGAGTTCGCGTTGACGCTGTGGTTCCCCTTTCCCTCTCCCTTCCCGTTCAAACACCCCATGGTGGCTAGGGTTTGGGCTTGCTAGTTTCTGGTCGCCGACGAGGGAGCACCGCGTGACCAGATGTGGACGGGTGTTGGAAGTGAACGAGGCCGGCCGCGCCGCACGCTTTCATTAAAAAGGATGGGCACGCGGACGTTCCACCCACTGCCAGGCGGGCTCCGGGATAAGCGCTGATATTTAATAAGACGCGGGTAGTGGTTGAGCGGCCGGCTAGTGTGCCCGCGGTGTACACCGAGGGGACGTGCGGCGCGACCGCTTTGTGTCCGCGCCGAGGCAGTTCAGGAGCAAAATTGGGCCTGAAATGCGTCGACGCGGACACAATGCAAACGTATGTTGCGTTTGGGTTGGCACGTTGGGCCGGCGTTTTTGTCTGCGGTGACCCAAGCAAACGCGTGTGGACGGAATGGGTCACTCGGTTGGAGTTGGTCTAAACGTTCGCGTGCCGGGTGTGTCTGTCTTGAGTCTATATTTGTCCGTTTGTAGCACATTTTTTATTTTCTTTCTTGTAGGTCCGGTCAGTTGCGCGTGATTAGTGGAGATGAAGAGAGAGAAGAAAAAGAAAGAATAAAGAAAGAAAATAATGGTCTGGGGTGGGTCGTGTCCTACACGGCGGGCTAATCGGGGGCGTTCGTAAGTCCTTATATCCTCCCTAGGTTTGTTTTTAATATGAGAATTCACAGACAACCTGAACGTATAGCTTTTTTCATTTTGGTAATTGATCGGTCGCGCTAAGGATTTGAGGATGCTGGTTGTTCGATACTCTTAGATCATCCCGAACTGGTATCCCTGTGAGTCGCCTGGTCATGATCATGTCTCGCTCAAACATAATACATGCCTTTAAGGACCTATTTGCTATGAATGTATCGATGCTTATACAGTGAGTATATTTTCAATAACGTTAACTCTTGTATCAGACCAGACTTCAAGTCTTGTCAACTTTCAAAATAAAAAAGCTCAACTTTCCATATCCCAAACCCAACTTTCAACTTTCTCAAATTTCTCTTATTAAATTTGAGTTGCATTTTTGCTTCCTCATGAAATGTTCAAAATTAGCCCATAAATAACATTTCATGTGTATGGTTACCCTCTAAAATTTCAGTCAGTTTGGAGTTCTTAATTGGTTTCGAAATTTCAAACAATTTGATTTTAATTCAAACTTGTTTGAATTTAGAATTTCCAAAAATCTCAAAGCCACTTTTCTAAAATCCCAAATATTTTTGTGAGTCCAGGATAATATCTCTCCAAGCAAAATTCCCTTTCTAACCCTCTCTTTCAATTTCTCCAAGTTCTTTTTTGAAAAGAAATGGAAAAGAGAAAAACATGAGATGGAGAGGGAGAGAGGCCCATCTAAGATTTTCACTTAGCAAGTCCATCAACAACATTTCCTATGTTCTTCTTCCTTCTGTATGGGAGCGCATCCACGAGGTCCACATCAACAACCTTGCTGATTTGACGGCTGGAGGTTGCACTGAGCCCCTATAAAACCACCCTTGAGCCGCTCACTTGCACTTCCGCGCCACTCTCTCCATCTACAGCTTCGCGTGTTGCATCGTGCCGCTGGTGAGGAGCTGAGACGCCCTATCATCCTCCCTTGCGTTCTCTTTCTTATCATCTCTCTCTCTCTCATTATTTTTAAACCCCGATGGTCTTCCCTCGCAGGAAGCAGTCGCCACTTGTGCAGCTAGGCCAACCGACGCCCTCCGTGTCCTCCGCCGTGTTACGTCGTTGCTCTAGCCACCGTTGACCTCCATGGTCGGGTGCTCCCCTGTGATGGCCAGCAAGTGCACAGGGTCAAGTTGTAGATTTTTTGAAGTAAGAGTATTGAGCCCACAGGGTGCAGATGAATTGGGTTTTTATCTCATGTAATGACTTAGGGAATTGTGCTTGTAAATAATTGTAGACTCAAAGCAAAGTGAGAGCGTAAATAAATATTCATTTTGGTGGTGTGTGAACGGAAAACAAATAACAATAATAGAAATAGAAAAAGTGGGACAAGTAACAAGTGAATTGACAAAGGAGTAAGGCGCTCTCAGGGAGTCTGGAATACCCATTGTTATGTTTCTAACGCAACCTATGCGATGGCATAGTATTGCTTGGATACTTGAGCCGCACTTGACATTTATGTTGGGCGGAGCCGGGTACAGAATACATTCTACTCTAGGTACACTTCATGCCACAAACGCCACCACCGTAGTCTCCCCCTGTTGGTTACAATTATGGTAATTAAGAGTTTCCTCGTGGACGCAGCTTCACTAAGGCTTCTCTTTATTTCCCCTATGAACTGTAAAAACTTTGGTGAAGGATTTACTGCCACCTCAAATTACCTTCACTTACTAACCTTTACAATGACAATGATACATTTGTGGCCTTGTGACAATAATGTTGAGTGGGGCCCCTTCACAACATTCATGAAGTTTATTAAACTACAAATTCAACAAAGAATCTCGTATCCTTATTACCGTTTCAGCTCCTATGCATACCAAGGTCCATCCGTATCCCTGAGAACTAGGTGGTTGCTACTCCCGTAGGAGTTGTTGGCTTCCCCAAAGAGGAAAGGTGATGTAGCACAGCAACATAAATGATTTCCCTTAGTTAAAAACCAAGGTTTATCGAACCAGTAGGAGACACCAAGCTAACAATGTAACTAGAAAGACAAGTGATGGACAAGCACTGAAATAGTGGGTAACAGGTAGTTTGATAGCAAGATGATTGGTAATGGACAAGTAATGGTAACGGTAAATAAAGTGCAGTATGGTAGCCCAATCCTTTTGTGGCAAATGACAGGCCAAAACGGTCTCTTATGATAAGCAAAGCGTTCTTGAGGGTACACGGGAATTTCATCATCTCAGTTTTACCATGTTGGTTTGATTCATGTTTCCTACTTTGATAATTTGATATGTGGGTGGACCGGTTCTTAGGTGTTGTTCTTACTTGAACAAACATCCTACTTATGATTAACCCCCTCGCAAGCATCCGCAACTACGAGAAAAGTATTAAGATAAAATCTAACCATAGCATTAAACTTTTGGATCCAAATCGGTCCCTTACAAAGTAGCGCATATACTAGGGTTTAAGCTTCTGTTACTCTAGCAACCCATCGTCTAATAACTACTCCAGAATGCATTCCCTTAGGCCCAAATATGGTGAAGTAACATGTAGTCGACATTCACATGACACCACTAAGGGAATCACAACATACATATCATCAAAATATTGAACACATATCAAGTTCACATGATTACTTGCAACATGACTTCTCCCGTGACCTCAAGAACAAAAGTAACTACTCACAATTACAATCATGCTCAAGATTAGAGGGGTATTAAATAACATAATGGATCTGAACATATAATCTTCCACCAAAGAAACCATATAATAGCCAACTACATGATGTAATCAACACTACTAGTCATCCATAGGTACCAATCTGAGGTTCCGGTACAAAGATTGAACACGAGAGATGAACTAGGGTTTGAGAGGAGATGGTGATGTTGAACATGCTGATGGAGATTGGCCTCCCAAAGACGAGAGGGCTGTTGGTGATGACGATGGATTCGATTTCCCCCTCGGGGAGGGAAGTTCGAACGGCGGAAATGCTCCGCCGGAGGGCAAAAGTGCTCCTGCCCAAGTTCTGCCTCAAGACGGAGGCACTTCGTCCCGAAAGTCCACTCCTGATTTTTTCTAGGTCAAAATGACCTATATACCAGAAGATGGGAACCACAGGTGGGCCGAGGAGGGCACAACCCACCAAGGCGCGCCTTGGTGTCTTGTGCTCACCAGGGTGGCCCTCTCCAGTAGTTATTTGCTCTAGTATTCTTTCATATATTCCAAAACAATTCTCCGTAAATTTTTAGCTCATTTGGAGATGTGTAGAATAGGTCCAGAATTCCAGCTGCCGGCATTCTCCCTCTTTGTGTAAACCTTGCATATTATGAGAGAAAATGCATTAGAATTACTCCATAAAGCATTATTATGCATAAATACATCATAAATAATAGTAGGAAAACATGATGCAAAATGGACGTATACTATCCAACATGCATATCAAAGTACTAAGTTTGAAAGAAAGAGAGTAATGCAATAAGCAAGATGACTAAATATAACATAAATAAATCTAGCTATAAGATTAAAGCCTGTCATTTATCAATAATACAATACGTGTCTTCGTCTTTATTGCCACTGGATTAGAGCACTTCAAGATTGAACCCACTATTATGCACCACTCCCTCTGAAGAACTACTCATCTATCTTGGCCAGAGAAGACTCATAGATCAAAAATCATACATAACTACTCCCTCAGTAAAAAATATAAGACTATTTAGGTCACTACTTTAGTGCTCTAAACGCTCTTATATTTCTTTACGGAGGGATTATTAAATTAGGCAACAAGGAAACTTCAAGAGATTCAATATATATCAATGAATAATCTGATCATAAATCCACAATTAATTGGATCCCCACAAACACACCACAAGAATTGCATCATATTGATCTCAAAGGAGAACATGGTATTGAAGATCCAAAGAGAGAGAAAAAGCCATCTAGCTACTGCTATGGAGCCATAGGTCCTGAAGGAACTACACAGACACAATCATGGAGGCAACAAGGTTGATGAAGATGGACACTCCAATGGTTTCCCCCTTCAGCAGAACTCTAAAAACAGGCTCTAGATGGGATCGCTTCGGAACAGAGGCGTGCAGCAGCGATATTTTTTTTCGGGGCTCGCTCCGAGGGTTTTAAAATATATGTGGATTTATAGGCTAGGAATTAGGCCAAACATAGGCTCAGGGGGGCCCACAAGCCTAGTAGCACAACCACTCCCTTGGTTATGCCACCTGTCCTTGTGGGGCCCTCCGGTATCCTCTGGACGACTCTCGAAGCTTCGAGGATTTCTTTTGGTCCAGAAAATATCATCAAAAACCGGCATTGTGTTTAGACCTCCGTAGGTATCGATTTTCTGTAGAACCAAAAATAAGCTGAAAACAACAACAGACACTAGACACTAAATTAATATGCTAGTCCAGAACAGTAATGTAAATGATGTAAAATGATGGCCAAAGTATGCAGGAACGATCGTATAATAGAATGAAATAATAAAAAATCATAGATACATCAAAGACTTCTTGATACGTCTCCATCGTATCTACTTTTCCAAACTCTTTTGCCCTTGTTTTGGACTCTAATTTGCATGGTTTGAATGGAACTCTGCAGAATTTCTATGGTGTTGTTTTTGTGCCGAAATAAAAGTTCTCGGATTGACCTAAAAATTTACAAAGAAAAAATATAAAAAATATTGGCGCAAGAATCAACCAAAGTGGGTCACCCAGAGTCCACAAGCCCTGGGGGCGCGCCCTGCAGGATTGTGACCCCCATGGACCTCCTCCGATCCTAACTCCAACTCTATAAGTACCTATTCACGGAGAAAAAAATCAGGGAGAAGGATTCATCGCGTTTTACGATACGGAGCCACCGCCACCTCCTGTTCTTCATCGAGTGGGCAGATCTGGAGTCTATTTTGGGCTCCGGAGAGGGGGATCCGTCGCCCTCATCATCACCAACCTTGCTCCATCACCAATTTCATGATGCTCACCGCCGAGAGTGAGTAATTCCATCGTAGGCTTGCTGGACAGTGATGGGTTGGATGAGATTTATCATGTAATCGAGTTAGTTTTGTTAGTGTTTGATCCCCAGTATCCACTATGTTCTGAGATTTATGTTGCTATGACTTTGCTATGCTTAATGCTTGTCACTAGGGCCCGAGTGCCATGATTTCAGATCTGAACCTATTATGTGTTCATGAATATATTTGTGTTCTTGATCCTATCTTGCAAGTTGTAGACACCTATTATGAGTTATGATCCGCATACCCCGAGGTGACAATAATTGGGATTCTTTCCGGTGATTACTGTAGTTTGAGGAGTTCATGTATTCACTAAGTGCTAATGCTTTGGTCCGGTTCTCTATTAAAAGGAGGCCTTAATATCCCTTAGTTTCCATTAGGACCCTGCTGCCATGGGAGGTTAGGACAAAAGATGTCATGCAAATTCTTTTTCATAAGCATGTATGACTATATACGGAATACATGCCTTCAATATATTGATGAATTGGAGCTAGTTCCGTGTCACCCTAGTTATGACCGCTACATGATGAATATTATGTTGGGGAACGTTGTAATTTCAAAAAAATTCCTACGCACACGCAAGATCATGGTGATGCATAGCAACGAGAGGGGAGAGTGTTGTCTACGTACCCTCGTAGACTGAAGCGGAAGCGTTGACGCAACGTAGAGGAAGTAGTCGTACGTCTTCCCGGTCCAACCGATCCAAGCACCGTTACTCCGGCACCTCCGAGTTCTTGACAGACGTACAGCTCGATGACGCACTCCGGGCTCCGATCCAGCAAAGCTTCGGGGAGGAGTTCCATCAGCACGACAGCGTGATGACGATCTTGATGTTCAACCGTCGCAGGGCTTCACCTAAGCACCGCTGCAATATGACCGAGGTGTAATATCGTGGAGGGGGGCACCGCACACGGCTAAGGAACGATCACGAAGATCAACTTGTGTGTTCTAGGGTGCCCCCTGCCCCCGTGTATAAAGGAGCCAAGGGGAGGGGGCGGCCGGCCAAGGAGGGGCGCGCCAGGGGGGAGTCCTACTCCCACCGGGAGTAGGACTCCCTTCTTTCCTAGTTGGAGAAGGAGAAGGGGGGAAAGAGGAGGAAGAAGGGAAGGAAAGGGGGGGCGCCGCCCCCTTCCCTTGTCCTATTCGGACTAGGAAGGGGAGGGGCGCGCGGCCACCTCCTGCCTCCTTCTCTCTTCTCCCTCAAGGCCCATGTAGGCCCAATAACCCCCCGGGGGGTTCCGGTAAGCCCTCGGCACTTCGGTAAAATGTCGATTTCACCTGGAACGATTTCGATGTCCAAATATAGGCTTCCAATATATCGATCTTTATGTCTCGACCATTTCGAGACTCCTCATCATGTCCGTTATCACATCCGGGACTCCGAACAACCTTCGGTACATCAAAATACATAAACTCATAATGAAATTGTCATCGTAACTTTAAGCGTGTGGACCCTACGGTTCAAGAGCTATGTAGACATGACCGAGACACGTCTCCGGTCAATAATCAATAGCGGGACCTGGATGCCCATATTGGCTCCTACATATTCTACGAAGATCTTTATCGGTCTGACCGCATAACAACATACGTTGTTCCCTTTGTCATCGGTATGTTACTTGCCCGAGATTCGATCGTCGGTTTCCAATACCTAGTTCAATCTCGTTATCGGCAAGTCTCTTTACTCGTTCCGTAATACATCATCTCACAACTAACACATTAGTTGCAATGCTTGCAAGGCTTATGTGATGTGCATTACCGAGAGGGCCCAGAGATACCTCTCCGATAATCGGAGTGACAAATCCTAATCTCGAAATACGCCAACCCAACATGTACCTTTGGAGACACCTGTAGAGCTCCTTTATAATCACCCAGTTACGTTGTGACGTTTGGTAGCACACAAAGTGTTCCTCCGGTAAACGGGATTTGCATAATCTCATAGTCAGAGGAACATGTATAAGTCATGAAGAAAGCAATAGCAACATACTAAACGATCGGGTGCTAAGCTAATGAAATGGGTCATGGTCAGGAAACATAACCATCTTTCATTAACGAACTAGTCAAGTAGAGGCATACTAGTGACACTTTGTTTGTCTATGTATTCACACATGTATTATGTTTCCGGTTAATACAATTCTAGCATGAATAATAAACATTTATCATGATATAAGGAAATAAATAATAACTTTATTATTGCCTCTAGGGCATATTTCCTTCAGTCTCCCACTTGCACTAGAGTCAATAATCTAGATTACACAGTAATGATTCTAACACCCATGGAGTCTTGGTGCTGATCATGTTTTGCTCGTGGAAGAGGCTTAGTCAACGGGTCTGCTACATTCAGATCCGTATGTATCTTGCAAATCTCTATGTCTCCCACCTGGACTAGATCCCGGATGGAATTGAAGCGTCTCTTGATGTGCTTGGTTCTTTTGTGAAATCTGGATTCCTTTGCCAAGGCAATTGCACCAGTATTGTCACAAAAGATTTTCATTGGACACGATGCACTAGGTATGACACCTAGATCGGATATGAACTCCTTCATCCAGACTCCTTTGTTTGCTGCTTCTGAAGCAGCTATGTACTCCGCTTCACATGTAGATCCCGCCACGACGCTTTGTTTAGAACTGCACCAACTGACAGCTCCACCGTTTAATGTAAACACGTATCCGGTTTGCAATTTAGAATCGTCCGGATCAGTGTCAAAGCTTGCATCAACGTAACCGTTTACGATGAGCTCTTTGTCACCTCCATATACGAGAAACATATCCTTAGTCCTTTTCAGGTACTTCAGGATGTTCTTGACCGCTGTCCAGTGATCCACTCCTGGATTACTTTGGTACCTCCCTGCTAAACTTATAGCAAGGCGCACATCAGGTCTGGTACACAGCATTGCATACATGATAGAGCCTATGGCTGAAGCATAGGGAACATCTTTCATTTTCTCTCTATCTTCTGCAGTGGTCGGGCATTGAGTCTTACTCAACTTCACACCTTGTAACACAGGCAAGAACCCTTTCTTTGCTTGATCCATTTTGAACTTCTTCAAAACTTTGTCAAGGTATGTGCTTTGTGAAAGTCCTATCAAGCGTCTTGATCTATCTCTATAGATCTTAATGCCTAATATGTAAGCAGCTTCACCGAGGTCTTTCATTGAAAAACTCTTATTCAAGTATCCCTTTATGCTATCCAGAAATTCTATATCATTTCCGATTAGTAATATGTCATCCACATATAATATCAGAAATGCTACAGAGCTCCCACTCACTTTCTTGTAAATACAGGCTTCTCCAAAAGTCTGTACAAACCCAAATGCTTTGATCACACTATCAAAGCGTTTATTCCAACTCTGAGATGCTTGCACCAGTCCATATATGGATCGCTGGAGCTTGCACACTTTGTTAGCTCCCTTTGGATCGATAAAACCTTCTGGTTGCATCATATACAACTCTTCTTCCAGAAATCCATTCAGGAATGCAGTTTTTACATCTATCTGCCAAATTTCATAATCATAAAATGCGGCAATTGCTAACATGATTCGGACAGATTTAAGCATCGCTACGGGTGAGAAGGTCTCATCGTAGTCAATCCCTTGAACTTGTCGAAAACCCTTTTGCGACAAGTCGAGCTTTGTAGACAGTAACATTACCGTCAGCGTCAGTCTTCTTCTTAAAAATCCATTTATTCTCAATTGCTTGCCGATCATCGGGCAAGTCAACCAAAGTCCACACTTTGTTCTCATACATGGATCCCATCTCAGATTTCATGGCTTCAAGCCATTTTGCGAAATCTGGGCTCACCATCGCTTCTTCATAGTTCGTAGGTTCATCATGATCTAGTAGCATGACTTTCAGAACAGGATTACCGTACCATTCTGGTGTGGATCTTACTCTGGTTGATATACGAGGCTCAGTAGTAACTTGATCTGAAATTTCATGATCATCATCATTAACTTCCTCACTAATTAGTGTAGGTGTCGCAGAAACCGGTTTCTGTGATGAACTACTTTCCAATAAGGGAGTAGGTACGGTTACCTCATCAAGTTCTACTTTCCTCCCACTCACTTCTTTCGAGAGAAACTCCTTCTCTAGAAAGTTTCCGAATTTAGCAACAAAAGTCTTGCCTTTGGATTTGTGATAGAAGGTGTATCCAATAGTTTCCTTTGGATATCCTATGAAGACACATTTCTCCGATTTGGGTTCGAGCTTATCAGGTTGAAGCTTTTTCACATAAGCATCGCAGCCCCAAACTTTAAGAAACGACAATTTTGGTTTCTTGCCAAACCACAGTTCATAAGGTGTCGTCTCAACGGATTTTGATGGTGCCCTTTTTAATGTGAATGCGGCTGTCTCTAAAGCATAACCCCAAAACGATAGCGGTAAATCTGTAAGAGACATCATAGATCGCACCATATCAAGTAAAGTACGATTACGACGTTCGGACACACCATTACGCTGTGGTGTTCCGGGTGGCCTGAGCTACGAAAGTATTCCGCATTGTTTCAAATGTACACCAAACTCGTAACTCAAATATTCTCCTCCACGATCAGATCGTAGAAACTTTATTTTCTTGTTACGATGATTTTCAACTTCACTCTGAAACTCTTTGACCTTTTCAAATGTTTCGGACTTATATTTCATCAAGTAGATATACCCATATCTGCTTAAATCATCTGTGAAGGTGAGAATATAACGATATCCGCCACGAGCCTCAACATTCATCGGACCACATACATCTGTATGTATGATTTCCAACAAATCTGTTGCTCTCTCCATAGTACCGGAGAATGGTGTTTTAGTCATCTTGCCCATGAGGCACGGTTCGCAAGTACCAAGTGATTCATAATCAAGTGGTTCCAAAAGTCCATCAGTATGGAGTTTCTTCATGCGTTTTACACCGATATGACCTAAACGGCAGTGCCACAAATAAGTTGCACTATCATTATCAACTCTGCATCTTTTGGCTTCAACATTATGAATATGTGTATCACCACTATCAAGATTCATCAAAAATAGACCACTCTTCAAGGGTGCATGACCATAAAAGATATTACTCATATAAATAGAACAACCATTATTCTCTGATTTAAATGAATAACCGTCTCGCATCAAACAAGATCCAGATATAATGTTCATGCTCAACGCAGGCACCAAATAACAATTATTTAGGTCTAATACTAATCCCGAAGGTAGATGTAGAGGTAGCGTGCCGACCGCGATCACATCGACTTTGGAACCATTTCCCACGCGCATCGTCACCTCGTCCTTTGCCAGTGTTCGCTTAATCTGTAGTCCCTGTTTCGAGTTCCAAATATTAGCAACAAAACCAGTATCAAATACCCAGGTGCTACTGCGAGCTCTAGTAAGGTACACATCAATAACATGTATATCACATATACCTTTGCTCATCTTGCCATCCTTCTTATCTGCCAAATACTTGGGGCAGTTCCGCTTCCAGTGACCAGTCTGCTTGCAGTAGAAGCACTCAGTTTCAGGCTTAGGTCCAGACTTGGGTTTCTTCTCCTGAGCAGCAACTTGCTTGCAGTTCTTCTTGAAGTTCCCCTTCTTCTTCCCTTTGCCCTTTTTCTTGAAACTAGTGGTCTTGTTGACCATCAACACTTGATGCTCCTTCTTGGTTTCTACCTCCGCAGCCTTTAGCATTGCGAAGAGATCGGGAATTGTCTTATCCATCCCTTGCATATTATAGTTCATCAAGAAGCTCTTGTAGCTAGGTGGAAGTGATTGGAGAATTCTGTCAATGACGCAATCATCCGGGAGATTAACTCCCAGTTGAATCAAGTGATTATTATACCCAGACATTTTGAGTATATGCTCATTGACAGAACTGTTCTCCTCCATCTTGCAGCTATAGAACTTATTGGAGACTTCATATCTCTCAATTTGGGCATTTGCTTAAAATATTAACTTCAACTCCTGGAACATCTCATATGCTCCATGACGTTCAAAACGTCGTTGAAGACCCGATTCTAAGCCGTAAAGCATGGCACATTGAACTATCGAGTAGTCATCAGCTTTGCTCTGCCAGACGTTCTTAACGTCGTCAGTTGCACCAGCAGCAGGCCTGACATCTAGCGGTGCTTCCAGGACGTAACTCTTCTGTGCAGCAATGAGGATAATCCTCAAGTTACGGACCCAGTCCGTGTAATTGCTACCATCATCTTTCAACTTTGCTTTCTCAAGGAACGCATTAAAATTCAACGGAACAACAGCACGGGCCATCTATCTACAATCAACATAAACAAGCAAGATACTATCAGGGACTAAGTTCATGATAAATTTAAGTTCAATTAATCATATTACTTAAGAACTCCCACTTAGATAGACATCCCTCTAATCATCTAAGTGATCACGTGATCCAAATCAACTAAACCATAACCGATCATCACGTGAAATGGATTAGTTTTCAATGGTGAACATCTTTATGTTGATCATATCTACTATATGATTCACGCTCGACCTTTCGGTCTCCGTGTTCCGAGGCCATATCTGTATATGCTTGGCTCGTCAAGTATAACCTGAGTATTCTGCGTGTGCAACTGTTTTGCACCTGTTGTAGATGGACGTAGAGCTTATAACACCCGATCATCACGTGGTGTCTGGGCACGACGAACTTTGGCAATGGTGCATACTCAGGGAGAACACTTCTTGATAATTTAGTGAGAGATCATCTTATAATGCTACCGTCAATCAAAGCAAGATAAGATGCATAAAAGATAAACATCATATGCAATCAATATAAGTGATATGATATGGCCATCATCATCTTGTGCTTTTGATCTTCATCTCCGAAGCACCGTCATGATCACCATCGTCACCAGCGCGACACCTTGATCTCCATCGTAGCATCATTGTCGTCTCGCCAATCTTATGCTTCTACGACTATCGCTACCGCTTAGTGATAAAGTAAAGCATTACAAGGCGATTGCATTGCATACAATAAAGCGACAACCATATGGCTCCTGCCAGTTGCCGATAACTCAGTTACAAAACATGATCATCTCATACAATAAAATTTAGCATCATGTCTTGACCATATCACATCACAACATGCCCTGCAAAAACAAGTTAGACGTCCTCTACTTTGTTTGTTGCAAGTTTTATGTGGCTGCTAGGGGCTTAAGAAAGAAACAATCTTACCTACGCATCAAAATCACAATGATAGTTTGTCAAGTTGATGCCGTTTTAACCTTCGCAAGGACCGGGCGTAGCCACACTCGGTTCAACTAAAGTTGGAGAAACTGACACCCGCCAGCCACCTGTGTGCAAAGCACGGCGGTAGAACCAGTCTCACGTAAGCGTACGCATAATGTTGGTCCGGGCCGCTTCATCCAACAATACCGCCGAACCAAAGTATGACATGCTGGTAGGCAGTATGACTTATATCGCCCACAACTCACTTGTGTTCTACTCGTGCATATAACATCAAACCTTAAAACCTGGCTCTGATACCACTGTTGGGAACGTAGTAATTTCAAAAAAATTCCTACGCACACACAAGATCATGGTGATGCATAGCAACGAGAGGGGAGAGTGTTGTCTACATACCCCCATAGACCGAAGCGGAAGCGTTGACGCAACGTAGAGGAAGTAGTCGTACGTCTTCCCGGTCCAACCGATCCAAGCACCGTTACTCCGGCACCTCCGAGTTCTTGACACACGTACAGCTCGATGACGCACCCGGGCTCCGATCCAGCAAAGCTTCGGGGAGGAGTTCCATCAGCACGACGGCGTGATGACGATCTTGATGTTCAACCGTCGCAGGGCTTCGCCTAAGCACCGCTACAATATGACCGAGGTGTAATATCATGGAGGGGGGCACCGCACACGGCTAAGGAACGATCATGAAGATCAACTTGTGTGTTCTAGGGTGCCCCTGCCCCCGTATATAAAGGAGCCAAGGGGAGGGGGCGGCCGTCCAAGGAGGGGCGCGCCAGGGGGGTCCTACTCCCACCGGGAGTAGGACTGTCGGCGTTCTGGGAACGGGGGTCCCCAGACTTGCCTGCCTGCGGCCTGCGGCGTGGCTCAAATGGGGGCCTAGCGTGGCCCATCTTCATCAGCATAAGGCTCAAGACCCTCGTGAGGGGCCAAGCCTCGCGAGGCGGACGACATGGCGCTTCCTCAAGCACGGCCTCCTTAGGCTGGCTAGCGAGGAGGCGGAGAGATCAAGGCGGGTACCTCACGAGGTGCCCATGACGCAAGCCATGACGACCAAGGGTGCCAGGCGGGCGCCAACCCGCGCAGCATCTCCCATTCCTCTTTGGTGCAAAGGGGGCAAGCGCAGGCGAGAGGATCAAGCAAAGGCACCCATTTCGGTGCAACGAGACCAAGACCAGTCCAACGGTGGGAAGGAGGTCACCATGGAGCCCAGGACGGCGTCACCACAGGGCCTTTGGCAGGCGAAGACCAACTTTAGTCAGGATAAGTGTACCAGATGTTCCCCTTCAAATTGGCCAATTGTTGGCGCCCTTCCCGCTCAATATTTGGGAAGAGGCCCAGGGCCTTTGCCTATAAATAGGACTAGCCACCCCCAGGTTAGGGAACCTGATTCAGTATCTAGAGGCATGGAATCCGGCATCTCAGAGAGAGAGAGGGGCGATCGAACTCCCCCTAGCAGTTCATCCCCTAGCCAAGAATAGACCCTCGCGAGGCTGTTCTTCCTTGTACTGTTCTTCATCATCAGCCCAAGAGGCAATCCACCCACCACAAACTAGAGTAGGGTATTACACCACAACGGTGGCCTGAACTAGTATAAACTCTGTGTCTCTTGTGTTGTTCTTACAGTAGTTAGATCCTTACGAGACGGAGAGATAGAGGGCATGATCTCCGCGCGCACCCCAGAGTTCGAACCTTAAGGGTCTTCCGGAACCCGTGATCCCACATTTGGCGCGCCAGGTAGGGGTGCGCCGGAATCTGTCTTCCACCGCTCCGCTCTCCTCCGACCGTCGCATCCATGTCTGACGCTCGTCGGGCCCGCGCCGAGCGCCGGGCCGCCATCACTTCCCGCGTCGTCCAGACGGCCCCTGTTGGTGGGCGTCCTCGTCGTTCCCCGTCGCCCGCCGTCGACGCCGCCACCGGCCCGGCGGGGAACGAGCAGCAAGCAACCTCTCAGCACCCGTCCGTGCGGCGAGATGGCCGCACCGCCATTCCGTCGCTCACCCCGGCCGGTTCTTCGTCGCACGCGCTTCACGCGCCCTTGGAGGCACGAGCTGCGCTCATTGCGGCGAACGAGCTCCTCCGCTACCGCCCCGTCGACAACGTCTACGAGGAGTGGCTCGACCGCGTCGCCGAGCTCGTCCGCGCCGCAGGGGGCTCTCCCGCGCCTTCCGCACCGCTGCGCCGCACTCCGCCCCGCGTGGGAAATGAAGCCCCGGGGGCATTCCAGCCGCCTCCTTTCCAAGAAGATGCCATGGCCCCAAGGCGCGCAGCTCCTGGGCGGAACCCGCTCCGTCATGTGCCAGCCCAGCGGGAACGGAGCTGCCAAGAAGTCTCGCAACTGCAAGAGGCCGCCCGGGCGCTCCCAGCTCCGGTTCGCCGAGACCCCTCTCCGGCTCCGGCGCGTCAAGACCCCGTGCTGCTCCCAGCTGCAGCGCAAGGGGACCCACAAGGCCAAACTCTCCCTCAACCAAAACCTCCCGCGGTCACCGCTGGCTGCCGCGCCTACACCGTCGAGCTGCATGGAGTCGCATGGCCCGGCAAGTTCAAGCCGGACCTGCCCCCACGCTACGATGGCACGACTGATCCCACAGAGTTCCTCCAGCTTTACGAGCTGGGAATCGAAGCTGCCAGCAGGGACGAAAAGGTCATGGCGAACTGGTTCCCCATGGCGCTGAAGGAAGGTGCTCGCACTTGGCTCCTGAACCTGGCTCCAGGCACGATCTCCTCCTGGGACCAGATGCGTACTCGCTTCATCGCCAACTTCCAAGGTACCCGCGACGGGCCTCCCGCCGTGAGCGACATGCGCCGCATCAAGCAGCAACCTGGAGAGACCCTGCAAAAGTACATCCAGCGCTTCAACAGTGCGCGCCTCAAGATCCCCAGGGTGTCCGAGGAAGCTATCATTTCGGCCTTCTCCGATGGCGTGCGCAACGTCAAGATGAAGGAGGAGTTGGCGATGCATAAGACCTCTGCACCTCCCTGGAGCTGTTCAACCTGGCGACCAAGTGCGCCAAGGCTGAGGAGGGACGCCTCTCCCTCCTGGAGCTGCCTGCCGCAAACCCAGAAGAGAAGAAGCCCAAGGCCAAGGACGTGAAGCGCAAGGGGGCTGCCGTGCTCGCGGCAGAGCCGGACACCAAGCGGGGCAAGGATCTTCCCGAATCCTCCAGGGGCAGTCGGTGCTGTGTGTACCACGACCTCCACACCCACAACACCAATGAATGCCAAGAACTCCGCGCCGTGCGAGAAGGAAGAGTCGGCCGACGCCCTGACCGTGCTGACCGGGGCTATGGCCGAGGAGGAGGAAGGAACCCGGGACGCTGGGAAGATCGTGGCCCACGTCAAGGCTGGCGTGACCAACCTCTCGAGGACCGCTGGCGTGACCCGCCTCGCGAGGGGGACTGGAGGGATCAGCCTCGTGAGGATCGCCCTCATGGCAACCCAGGCCTGCCGCCGTTGCCGCCTCAACCAAGAAGGAATGAAGACCGCCACCAAGACGAGGGGGCTGGGGGCTTCCAAGAGCCACGCGCAATCGCCTGCATCATGGGCGGAGCTCAAGCCCCAGCCTCTCAACGTATCTTCAAGCAGTTTGCTCGCGAAGTGAATGCAGTTCTTCCCAAGCTTGAAGCAACGCGTCCCCTCAGGTGGTCGGCCTGCGTCATCACGTTCAGCTCAGCAGACCAGCTCAAGTGCGCGGCCACAACCGGAGTCCTCCCAATGCTTTGTTCCCCAGTCATCAGCAACGTTCTGGTCACCAGGACCCTCATCGACGGAGGGGCAGGGCTCAATGTCTTGTCCGTGGAAACATTCAACAGCCTCCAAGTGCCCTATGACCAGCTTCAGCCAACCAAGCCCTTCTCCGGAGTCACTGGCGGTTCCACAGTCCCGATCGGGCAGGTCCGCCTCCCAGTCACCTCCGGAGTCACTACCGCACCGAGCTCATCGACTTTGACGTCGCCCACATCCGCCTGCTGTACAACGCCATCCTCGGGTACCTGGCGCTGGCCAAGTTCATGGCCGTGACTCACCACGGCTACAACGTCCTCAAGATGCCAGGAAGCGGCGGCGTCATCACGGTGCCATGTCAAGTGAAGGATGCAGTGTGTACCCTGGAGCGAGCCTTTCAGGCCGCGTCACTAGAAGACCCAGATCGCGGAAGCAGGAGGCTTCCTGAGACCACCCCCAAGAAGAAGAAGACAACGTCAGGCTCAACCCCTCAGGAGGCAGGCCCTTCAAGGCCCGTGTCTGCCCAGGGGGATCCTCCTTCAATCGCATAGGAAAGCGCGCCCGGCGCCCCCCTCAGGCAAGGCTCGGGGGCTCTCACCTGGAGGGCCACCGACCTCGCCAAGGTCACGAGGGAGGCGCTGGGGCACCATGTGGAGGCGTGTTTCGAAGCACGTTTCCCTTGAAAGGAAGCCAGGGAAAGAAGGTCAGACCATCAGGAGTTTGTTAGCAAGGCCATTCAAGAACTACAGGAGTCAAGGATCATGAGAGGTTGTCGTTGCCCACCACCTGTGGCTCCCCATCCAGGCGAGGATGGTGGGCTGCGCGTCTGCGTCGACGTATCAGGGCTCAATCAGATCGCTACGGCGGAGCGCCTCTGGCCCTCACAAGTGGGGCGCTGCGGAGGACCACCCCACAGCTATGTTCGCATGCCTTATGGCCTGCTGAGCGTGGCTGCGGCGTACCAGCGCCTCATGAGGAGCGTCTTGGAGGCGCCAGAAGACAGGCGTTCGACGGCCCTGGCGGAGATGGAGGCTGCTCACGAGGAGCCACCAGTGCCCCCGGAGCCTCCCGAGGCCCCTGGGCCTGGGGGCTCATGAGGATCGGCTTCTGCAGCCCCCCGAGTCTGCTGCACCAACGCCACTGCACAGACGACATCTTCAGGTGACATCTTTCAAGTTTCATTCCCAGCTGGGAGCGCCCTCCCAGGGTTGCGTCATTCCCAGGCCGCGTGGGTCCGTCCCTGTGGCATGTATCCCTTTTTATCTTTTCAGTCGCTAGCTTGCTTCGCTGGGGGCGCCCCTCGGGCTGCATCATCCCCAGGCCACTCGGGCTAGGCCCAGCGGCATGTATCCCTTCCGCGTTTATCTCCAATTATGCATCATGCTTGATTACTTGATGCCGTCCACGACACCTTTTCTTCTTCATGTCAACCACTTGCACGTTAAAGGGGGGGGGTGCCTGAGCATCGCGACTCAGGGCTCTTACTGGCTCTCCAGCCCTCACCCTCTGGCCTTGTCCACGGCATCGCGACCTGGCATACCAGCGACGGCTGAGACAAGCTCGAGGGCCGGGACCCGAGGACGTAGAGTGCCGGCATCTAACCAGATTTTGCAGGAACACATCTCAAGATACGGCCCAGTGCCAGGCGCAACCCGCCTAGAGGTAGGGCCTCGTGAGTCCCGCGCTGGCTCACGGGTGCCCAAATACACCTCACCTAGCTCTACCGTGCCAGCTACGTGTCAGGGCGGGGCTGTACACGCCCCGGGGGCTCCTCCCGGAGGGGAGCCCCCTCCCACGTACCAGTGGAAGCACCATGCTCCGCGCTGGCTGACGACACTGCCGAGGAGAGGCTATGCCCGTACACATACGGAAGCGCTATGCTCCGCGCTGGTGATAAACAACTGAGGGTGGCCTCCGGGCCACGTTAACCTCAAGGAGCCCAAAGCTCAGTGGCCGGACTCATCGCAACGCCTCCCCCCGGGAGCGCCGCGCGAGGGGGCTATGCACGGGGGCTACGACTGGGTCACGCTCAGCCGTACGCCCCAGCCAGGCCCCTCGGGCCTGGTTTCATCGCGCGTCTCTCCCCGAGCGGAGCCAAGGTACGAAGGCTGTTTGCGCGTCAAGGGGGACTCCTGAGCATCGCGACTCAGGAGCCTAACTGGCTCCGTAGCCCCTCACTCCTTAGTTCCGAAAGGCTATGCTGGGTGAGGTACGCGCGGGGTCGGGCTCTGCAGACGTAGAACGGTAGCCCCGCCTACATTCCATCTCACGCTGTTTGCGCGTCAAGGGGGACTCCTGAGCATCGCGACTCCGGAGCCTAACTGGCTCCATAGCCCCTCACTCCTTAGTTCCGAAAGGCTATGCTGGGTGAGGTACACGCGGGGTCGGGCTCTGCAGACGTAGAATGGTAGCCCCGCCTACATTCCATCTCACGCTGTTTGCGCGTCAAGGGGGACTCCTGAGCATCGTGACTCAGGAGCCTAACTAGCTCCGTAGCCCCTCACTCCTTAGTTCCGAAAGTCTATGCTGGGTGAGGTACGCGCGGGGTCAGGCTCTGCAGACGTAGAATAGGAAATGCACCTACATCGCGCTTTCCTACTTGTTGTTCGTGCGCCAAGGGGGACTCCTGAGCATCGCGACTCAGGAGCCTAACTTGTCATGTGGCCCCTCATTCCTTTGGTCCCGTCCTGGTTTCCGGTCGGGGCAGATGCTGGGTGAGGCATGCGCGGGGCCGGGCTCTGCCGGCGTAGAACATAAGCAAGTAGGGAAGGGGAACATAAAATTCAAGGAACTTAAAAGTAAATATTACAACCCATACTGTCGCCTTGGTACCAAACGCAAATTTAAATGCCTCCCCGACGCGTCGTGCATGTGCAGGAATCGAAAGAAGAATAGGAACGATGGCGGAGTCACTTGTCAGCAGTGGAGTCACGTGGAGTGGCTTCTCCTTGTGGAGTAGTGGGGTCGGCAGCGCCTCGCTTCGGCTTGGTGCTGAAGGCCCGGAACTTCTCTAGCAGCGCCTCTGCGCGCCCCTTCACGGCCTCGACAGCGGCAACGGCGCCCTCGCCGCTCACCGGCTCCAGCAGGCTGTCAAGGTCGGCACTGGGATCGCGAAGGTAGACATGGGCGAAGACCCGCGTCAGTGCGGCAGAAGACAGGACTCGCGCCTCGGCCTCAGCCGTGGGGGCGAGTCCAAGGGCGACATCTCCAAGAGCCTTTCCAAGAAGGGAAGCAGTTTGGCGGGGCCGTCCCCGTCACCAGCCAGCGGGCTATCCAGGCCACTCTCGTAGAGCGTCTTCAGTGAAGCGCGGGCATCCCTCTCCATGTCCGTGAAGGCCACGCGATCCTCGGCAAGGACCCGGGCCTTGGCGTCCAGCTCGGCCTTCGTTGTCTCCAGCTCCTTCTTCAACGCGCCTAGGTGGCTGCGGCGCTTCTTGAGCTTCGCCTCCCGGTCCTCGAGCGCTGCCTCGCGAGCCTTCACCCCCTTTTCCTGCTCTTGGCGAAGGCGGGTCTCCTCTGCAAGCTGATCCCGCAGGCCTTGCAACTCGTCCTCCAGCTCCTTGCAGCGGCCGCGGATGCCAACCGCCTCTCCCAGGGCCGCGTCACGGGCAGCCTTCGCCTCGAGGGTGGCCTCCCTCTCCCCGTCACAGGCCGTTGAGGCCTGAACCAGCGCTGCCCGAATCGAGGCGTCGGAGCAAATCCACCCCGAGGCCAGCTCCAGGCGCCCGGCCACCAGGCGAGGGTCGGCGCCTAGAAGATCCTGCCGCAGCTGGTCCAGTCCAGCAACAGCCCGCTCCAAGATGGAAGAAGAAGGCAGAGAAGCATCGGTGCGCTTCAAGGCAGCAGGAGGGGTCGCGGAACCAGCGGCCGGTGGAACGGGAGGAGAAGATAGCGGCGGCGAGGCCGCAGTATCCCGAGACGGAGTATGCTGCGCCTCCCCAGCCGTAGCAGCAGCACCAGGCAAGGGCACCTCTAGGGTCGATCGAGCCATGGGGGCTGCGGCCCCAGCCAGATCAGCCAAGCCCCGCAAGGACGAGTGGGCAGGAGAAGCCCGTGCCTCGCGGTCGCCCTCCCCTGCAGGTGGAGGTGTCGCCACAACTGGGGCCCTAGGAGCTCCCTTCAGCTTCTTCGCCGTGGGCACCAGCCTGCTCAAGGGTTCAATCAAGGATCAAGCACTTACAAGTCGTCGCCAGAAAGCTCCAGCGGCCTCCTGCCAAACTTAAAGCCTGAGAGCCGGCTGGAGGGGTCGACCTCGGAAGCAGAAGGCGCGTCAGCGGTTCGCCCCGGAGTCAAGGCGGACCCGCGGGGAATCAACCCGGTCCTGCCCTTCTTCGGGACCGGGGGTGAGCTCCCGCTGCCCAGCACGTCGTCGTCATCGTCATCATTGCTCAGCGAAAGGCGGAGAGCGCGGGGCTCGCGCTGGAGCGGGGGAGCCCTAGACTCTCCGTCAGTCGCCTCGGAGTCGGGACCTCCCTCCCGCTCCTCCTCGCCCGCTCCTCCGCTGGAGTCGCCGGAAGACACATCCACCAGATCCTCGGGAGCCACCACGGGCACGAGCCCGTCCCCGTTGAAGACGGGCATGGACTTCACCGCTTGCTCCCAATCGTCGCGGAGGAACAGGGGCGAAGGTGCGCCCTCCAGCCTTGCTACCTCGCCCCCGACCAGGGATTGGAGGACCGCAGTCACGTCCTCTTCGCCCACGGCTGCGGGGCTCGGATGAGGCCTCCACATCGGGGGAGAGTACTGCCGAAGCAGAGCCAGCTGGTGCTCCATGAACTCCCTCAGCAGCGACGCCCTGGTCAGCTTCGCCATCGCCATGTTGGATGGCTTCAGATCAGCGTCCATCTTCGCCAGCATCGACTTCGCGCAGGGATCCATGAGCTCCGCTCGGCACCAGTCTCCCGAGCTCACGGGCGGCTCCGTGGGAAGGGCCAACCAAGGGTGGTCGCACCCGGCGTCAACCAATACCCACTTGCTCCGGAAGCCCTCGATCCTCTTCTCCGGATTCGAGATGGCCATGGAGCCGCCGCACGCGATGAAGCCCGCGCACGCAGAAGGGGAACCTTTGGAGGTCCGGAGGTAGAAGTAGTGGCGCAGCAAGGCCACTGAAGGCTGCACCCCCACATGCGCCTCGCAGTAGTAGGCGAAGATCGCCAGGAGAAGGACGGAGTTGGGGTGGAGATGCAAAGCTTGCAAGTTGTAATGGCGGAGGACGGCGAGGAAGAACTCAGAGAAAGGAGGCACCATGCCCGCTGTAATGGAACTCACGAAGAAAGGATAGAAGGTGCTCCCTTGGCCTTCAGGGGCATCGGAGCCGACCTTAAACATCTGTGCCCCGTCAATGCCTTGCGCCGCAGCCATCCGGTGCAGTAGGGCGAGGCTCGCCTCCAACACGTTGGGCGAGTCCAAGGCAGGCGAGAACCAAGCTTCGGCCGGGGCCCGGCGAGGCGCCATGGCTACCTGGGTCGAGCAGGTGGAGCAGATCTGGAAGCTTGGAGGAAGGGAGGAGAAGCGCAAGAAAGGGGATCTGAGCAGCGAAGGAGAAGAACAAAGCCCGAGCAGATGCCACGCCTTTAGTATCCTGCGCAGTCGCAAAAGCACCCACGTCCCATCAACTGCCACGCGGTGCCCAAGGCCGCAGGCTGTTAGGGCCCGCGGCGCTTCGCCCTTGCCCATTTGCCTCTCGGCACGACCAAGTCCGTGCGCGCCTTGGGCCCGGGGGCTACTGTCGGTGTTCTGGGAAAGGGGGTCCCCAGACTTGCCTGCCTGCGGCCTGCGGCGTGGCTCAAATGGGGGCCCAGCGTGGCCCATCTTCATCAGCACAAGGCTCAAGACCCTCGCGAGGCAGACGACATGGCGCTTCCTCAAGCACGACCTCCTTAGGCTGGCTCGCGAGGAGGCGGAGAGATCAAGGCAGGTACCTCACGAGGTGCCCATGACGCAAGCCATGATGACCAAGGGTGCCAGGCGGGCGCCAGCCCGCGCAGCATCTCCCTGTCTCTTTGGTGCAAAGGGGGCAAGCGCAGGCGAGAGGATCAAGCAAAGGCACCCATTTCAGTGCAACGAGACCAAGACCAGTCCAACGGTGGGAAGGTGGTCACCATGGAGCCCAGGACGGCGTCACCACAGGGCCTTTGGCAGGCGAAGACCAACTTTAGTCAGGATAAGTGTACCAGATGTTCCCCTTCCAATTGGCCAATTGTTGGCGCCCTTCCCGCTCAATATTTGGGAAGAGGCCCAGGGCCTTTGCCTATAAATAGGACTAGCCACCCCAGGGTAGGGAACCTGATTCAGTATCTAGAGGCATGGAATCCGGCATCTCACACAGAGAGAGAGAGGGGCGATCGAACTCCCCCTAGAAGTTCATCCCCTAGCCAAGAACAGACCCTCGCGAGGCTGTTCTTCCTTGTACTGTTTTTCATCATCAGCCCAAGAGGCAATCCACCCACCACAAACTAGAGTAGGGTATTACACCACAACGGTGGCCCGAACTAGTATAAACTCTGTGTCTCTTGTGTTGTTCTTGCAGTAGTTAGATCCTTATGAGACGGAGAGATAGAGGGCACGATCTTCGCGCGCACCCCAGAGTTCGAACCTTAAGGGTCTGCCGGAACCCGTGATCCGACAAGGACTCCCTTCTTTCCTAGTTGGAGAAGGAGAAGGGGGGAAAGAGGAGGAAGAGGGGAAGGAAGGGGGGGGGCGCCGCCCCCCTTCCCTTGTCCTATTCGGACTAGGAAGGGGAGGGGCGCGCGGTCACCTCCTGCCTCCTTCTCTCTTCTCCCTCAAGGCCCATGTAGGCCCAATAACCCCCCGGGGGGTTCCGGTAACCCCTCGGTACTCCAGTAAAATGCCGATTTCACCCGGAACGATTCCGATGTCCAAATATAGGCTTCCAATATATCGATCTTTATCTCTCGACCATTTCGAGACTCCTCGTCATGTCCGTGATCACATCCGGGACTCCGAACAACCTTCGGTACATCAAAATACATAAACTCATAATGAAACTGTCATCGTAACTTTAAGCGTGCGGACCCTACGGTTCGAGAACAATGTAGACATGACCGAGACACGTCTCCGGTCAATAACCAATAGCGGGACCTGGATACCCATATTGGCTCCTACATATTCTACGAAGATCTTTATCGGTCTGACCGCATAACAACATACGTTGTTCTCTTTGTTATCGGTATGTTACTTGCCCGAGATTCGATCGTCGGTTTCCAATACCTAGTTCAATGTCGTTACTGGCAAGTCTCTTTACTCGTTCCGTAATACATCATCTCACAACTAACACATTAGTTGCAATGCTTGCAAGGCTTATGTGATGTGCATTACCGAGAGGGCCCAGAGATACCTCTCCGATAATCGGAGTGACAAATCCTAATCTCGAAATACGCCAACCCAACATGTACCTTTGGGGACACCTGTAGAGCTCCTTTATAATCACCCAGTTACGTTGTGACGTTTGGTAGCACACAAAGTGTTCCTCCGGTAAACGGGAGTTGCATAATCTCATAGTCATAGGAACATGTATAAGTCATGAAGAAAGCAATAGCAACATACTAAACGATCGGGTGCTAAGCTAATGAAATGGGTCATGTCAATCAGATCATTCAACTAATGATGTGATCCCGTTAATCAAATAACAACTCTTTGTCTATGGTCAGGAAACATAACCATCTTTGATTAACGAGCTAGTCAAGTAGAGGCATACTAGTGACACTCTGTTTGTCTATGTATTCACACATGTATTATGTTTCCGGTTAATACAATTCTAGCATGAATAATAAACATTTATCATGATATAAGGAAATAAATAATAATTTTATTATTGCCTCTAGGGCATATTTCCTTCATATTATCCGAAACAGTTATCACTGTTGATCCATTGCCTATGATCTTTTCACATATTGATCTTTGCTAAGTTACTTTTCCTTTGCCACTGTCACAATCATTACAAAACTGCTACTTTTACTTTTGCCACTTTTACCGTTACTTCCATACTACTTAGCAACTAAATACTTTGCTACCGATATTAAGTCTTTCAGGTGTGGTTGAATTGACAACTCAGCTGCTAATACTCGTGAATATTCTTTGGCTCCCCTTGTGTCGAATCAATAAATTGGGTTGAATACTCTACCCTCGAAAACTGTTGCGATCCCCTATACTTGTGGGTTATCAATACCTTTTTCCGGCGCCGTTGCCAGGGAGCACAACTCTACTATATGAGTCACTTGGGATTTATATCTGTTGATCACTATGATGAATCTGAAAGATACTAGAACCAAGATTTTCCCCTCTACTACGAGGGGAAGTAAGGAACTGCCATCTAGCTCTACACTTGATTCACCTTCTGTTTTGAGTAAACTTGCAACACCTACACCTGCTATCAATTCTGATATGCCGCATGTCATTGATGATGCTACTTCTGATATGCATGATGCTTATGATGATACTACTGCTCTGCTTGATAATAATTTGCCATTGGGTGAATTTCTTGATGAACAACTTGCTAGAGCTAAAGATATTGGGAATGCTGAAACTGAACACTTTGAAACACCTACTAGACCTAGCTCTCCTAGATATGAATTGCTTGTTGTGCCTGAGGGTTATGTTATGGATGGAGAGGTCTTTAGGGACTTTCTTGCTTGTAAGATAGAGAAGATCTTAAGAAACTACTATGCAAGTGGAAAGAAATATCTTTGAATGCTAGAATGCAATATGATCCTAAGTTTGCTACTTCACCTATTTTTGTTACTGATAAGGATTATGAATTCTCTGTCGATTCTGAGTTAATTACTTTAGTTCAATCTGATTCTTTCCGTGGTTATGAATCTGAAACTGTTGTGGCACATCTTACTAAACTAAATGATATAGCCACCATGTTTGCTCATGAGGAAAAAAATCATTATTATTATATTCTTAAGTCGTTTCCTTTCTCATTAAAGGGTGATGCTAAGATATGGTTTAATTCTCTTGCTCCTGGTTGTGTGCGTAGTCCCTAGGATATGATCTATTACTTCTCTGAAAAATATTTCCCTGCTCATAAGAAACAAGCTGCTTACAGGAAATATAATACTTTGTGGAAATTAAAAAAGAGAGTCTCCCACAAGCTTGGGGGAGGCTGTTGGGGAACACAGTAATTTCAAAAAAATTCCTACGATCACGCAAGATATATGAGATGCATAGCAACGAGTGGGAGAGTGAAGTCCACGTACCCTCGTAGACCGTAAGCGGAAGCGTCAAGTGACACGTTTGATGTAGTCGGACGTCTTCACGATCCAACCGATCCTAGTACCGAAAGTACAACACCTCCGCGATATGCACACGTTCAACTCGGTGACATCCCACGAACTCTAGATCCAAATGAGGCCGAGGGAGAGTTTCGTCAGCACGATGGCATGGCGACGGTGTTGATGAAGTTACCAACGCAGGGCTTTGCCTAAGCAGTACAACAATATGATCAAAGTGGAAACCTGTGGAGGGGGGCACCTCGCACGGCTAAACAATGTCAACTTGTGTGTTCTAGGGTGCCCCCCAGCCCCCGTATATAAAGGAGCAAGGGGGCAGGCCGGGCGGCCCTATGGCGTGCCAAGGAGGGGAGGGATCCTCCTCCTAGTAGGAGTAGGATTCCTCCTTTCCTAGTCCTACTAGGAAGGGGGAAGGAAAGAGTGGGAGAGGGGAAGGAAAAGAGGGGCGCCGCCCCTCTCCTAGTCCAATTTAGACTCAACAGGGAGGGGGCGCACGGCCTGCCCTGGCCGCCCCTCTCTCTCTCCACTAAGGCCCATCTAGGCCCATTAGTTCCGCGCGGGGGGGGGGGGGTCCGGTAACCATCTGGCACTCCGGTTTTATTTGAAACCACCCAGAACACTTCCGGTGTCCGAATATAGCCGTCCAATATATCAATCTTTATGTCTCGACCATTTAGAGACTCTTCGTCATGTCCGTGATCACATCCGGGAATCTGAACTACCTTCGGTACATCAAAACACATAAACTCATAATACCGATCGTCATCGAACATTAAGCGTGCGGACCCTACGGGTTCGAGAACTATGTAGACATGACTGAGACACGTCTCCGATCAATAACCAATAGAGGAACCTAGATGCTCATATTGGCTCCCACATATTCTACGAAGATCTTTATCGGTCAAACCGCATAACAACATACGTTGTTCCCTTTGTCATCGGTATGTTACTTGCCCGAGATTCGATCGTCGGTATATCAATACCTAGTTCAATCTCGTTACCGGTAAGTCTCTTTACTCGTTCCGTAATGCATCATCCCATAACTAACTCATTAGTCACATTGCTTGCAAGGCTTATAATGATGTGCATTACCAAGAGGTCCCAGAGATACCTCTCTGACAATCGGAGTGACAAATCCTAATCTCGATCTATGCCAACTCAACAACCACCATCAGAGATACCTGTAGAGCATCTTTATAATCACCCAGTTACATTGTGATGTTTGATAGAACACTAAGTGTTCCTCCGGTATTCGGGAGTTGCATAATCCCATAGTCATAGGAACGTGTATAAGTCAAGAAGAAAGCAATATCAATAAACTAAACGATCATTATGCTAAGCTAACAGATGGGTCTTGTCCATCACATCATTCACTAATGATGTGATCCCATTCATCAAATGACAACACATGTCTATGGCTAGGAAACTTAACCATCTTTGATTAACGAGCTAGTCTATTAGAGGCATACTAGGGACACTTTGTTTGTCTATGTATTCACACATGTACTAAGTTTCCGGTTAATATAATTCTAACATGAATATTAAACATTTATCCTGATATAAGGAAATATAAATAACAACTTTTTTACTGCCTATAGGGCATATTTCCTTCAGTCTCCCACATGCACTAGAGTCAATAATCTAGTTCACATCATCATGTGATTTAACACCAATAGTTCACACCTTTATGTGATTAGTTCACATCGCCATGTGACTAATACCCAAAGGGTTTTACTAGAGTCAATAATCTAGTTCACAACCCTATGTGATTAACACCCAAAGAGTACTAAGGTGTGATCATGTTTTTCTTGTGACAGAAGCTTAGTCAATGGGTGTGTCACATTCAGAGCCATATGTATTTTGCAAATTTTCTATGTCTACAATGCTCTGCATGGAGCCACTGTAGCTAATTGCTCCCACTTTCAATATGTATCTAGATTGAGACTCAGAGTCATCTGGATCGGTGTAAAAGCTTGCATCAACGTAACTCTTTATGACTAACCGAGAAACATGTTGTCGGTGTCAAAACCGGCGGATCTCGGGTAGGGGTCCCGAACTATGCATCTAGGCGGATGGTAACAGGAGACAGGGGACACGATGTTTTTACCCAGGTTCGGGCCCTCTCGATGGAGGTAAAACCCTACTCCTGCTTGATTGATATTGATGATATGGGTATTACAAGAGTTGATCTACCACGAGATCGAAGAGGCTAAACCCTAGAAGCTAGCCTATGGTATGATTGTTGTATGTTGTCTCCTACGGACTAAACCCTCCGGTTTATATAGACACCAGAGGGGGCTAGGGTTACACAGAGTCGGTTACAAGGAAGGAGATCTACATATCCGTATTGCCAAGCTTGCCTTCCACGCCAAGGAGAGTCCCATCCGGACACGGGACGAAGTGTTCAATCTTGTATCTTCATAGTCCAACAGTCCGGCCCAAGGATATAGTCCGGCTGTCCGGATACCCCCTAATCCAGGACTCCTTCACATGTCCTTATTCCACTAAGGGTATTTTTGACCGCTGTCCAGTGATCCACTCATGGATCACTATTGTACCCTCTTGCCAAACTCATGGTGAGGTACACGACGTCTGGTACACAGCATAGCATACTTTATAGAACCTACGACTGAGGCATAGGGAATGAATTTTCATTCTCTTTCTATTTTCTATAGTGGTCATGTTTTGAGTCTTACTCAACTTTACACCTTGGAACACATGCAAGAACTCCTTCTTTGACTGTTCCATTTTGAACTACTTCAAAAAATCTTGTCAAGGTATGTACTCATTGAAAAATCTTATCAAGCGCCTTGATCTATCTCTATAGATCTGGATGCCCAATATGTAAGTAGATTCACCGAGGTCTTTCTTTGAAAAACTCCTTTCAAACACTCCTTTATGCTTTCTAGAAAATTCTACATCATTTCCGATCAACAATATGTCATTCACATATACTTATCAGAAAGGCTGTAGTGCTCCCACTCATTTTCTTGTAAATAGAGGCTTCACCGCAAGTCTGTATAAAACTATATGCTTTTATCAACTCAACAAGTGTATATTCCAACTCCGAGATACTTGCACCAGTCCATAGATGGATCGCTAAAGCTTGCACATTTTGTTAGCACCATTAGGATTGACAAAACCTTCAGGTTGTATCATATACAACTCTTCTTTAATAAATCTAAGGAATGCAGTTTTGACATCCATTTGTCAGATTTCATAAAATGTGACAATTGCTAACATTATTCGGACAGACTTTAAGCATCAATACGAGTGAGAAAATCTCATCATAGTCAACACCTTGAACTTGTTAAAAACCCTTTTCGACAAGTCAAGCTTTGTAGATAGTAACACTACTATCAGCGTCCGTCTTCCTCTTAAAGATCCATTTATTCTCAATGCCTTGCTAATCATCGGGCAAGTCCACCAAAGTCCACACTTTGTTCACATACATGGATTCTATCTCAGATTTCATGGCCTCAAGCCATCTGTCAGAATCTGGGCTCATCATCGCTTCCTCATAGTTCGTAGGTTCATCATGGTCTAGTAACATGACTTCCAGAACATGATTACTGTACCACTCTGGTGCGGATCGTACTCTGTTGACCTACGAGGTTCGGTAGTAACATGATCTGAAGTTTCATGATCATCATCATTAACTTCCTCACTAATTGGTGTAGGCATCACTTGAACTGATTTCTGTGATGAACCATTTTCCAATTTGAGAGAAGGTACAACTACCTCATCATGTTCTACTTTCCTCCTACTCACTTCTTTCGAGAGAAACTCCTTCTCTAGAAAAGGATCCACTCTTAGCAACAATGATCTTGCCTTCAGATCTAAGATAGAAGGTGTACCCAATAGTTTCTTTCGGGTATCCTATGAAGACGCACTTCTCCGATTTGGGTTTGAGCTTATCAGGCTGAAATTTTTTCACATAAGCATCGCAACCCCAAACTTTAAGAAACGACAACTTAGGTTTCTTGCCAAACCACAGTTCATATGGTGTCATCTCAACGGATTTAGATGGTGCCCTATTTAATGTGAATGCAACTGTCTCTAATGCATAACCCCAAAATGGTAGCGATAAATCGGTAAGAGACATCATAGATCGCACCATATCTAATAAAGTACAGTTATGACTTTTGGACACACCATTACGCTGTGGTGTTCCAGGTGGCGTGAGTTGCGAAACTATTCCACATTGTTTCAAATGAAGACCAAACTCGTAACTCAAATATTCGTCTCCGCGATCAGATTGTAGAAACTTTATTTTCTTGTTACGATGATTTTCCACTTCGCTCTGAAATTCTTTGAACTTTTCAAATGTTTTAGACTTATGTTTCATCAAGAAGATATACCCATATCTTCTCAAATCATCTGTGAAGGTCAGAAAATAATGATACCCACCGCGAGCCTCAACACTCATTGGACCGTATACATCAGTATGTATTATTTCCAACAAGTCAGTTGCTCGCTCCATTGTTCCGGAGAACGGAGTCTTAGTCATCTTGCCCATGAGGCATGGTTCACAAGCATCAAGTGATTCATAATCAAGTAATTCCAAAAGCCCATCAGTATGGAGTTTCTTCATGCGCTTTACACCAATATGACCTAAACGAAAGTGCCACAAATAAGTTGCACTATCATTATTAACTTTCCATCTTTTGGCATCAATATTATGTGTGTCACCGTGATCGAGATTCAGTAAACCATTTACATTGGATGTAAGACCATAGATGGTTTTATTCATTTAAACAGAACAACAATTATTCTCCAATTTAAATGAATAACCGTATCGCAATAAACATGATCCAATCATATTTATGCTCAACACAAAGACCAAATAACATTTATTTAGTTCCAATACTAATCCTGAAGGAAAAGGGAGTGTGTGATGGTGATCTGATCAACCTTGGAATCACTTCCAACTCACATCATCACCTCGCCCTTAACTAGTCTATGTTTATTTTGCAACTCCCGTTTTGAGTTACTACTCTTAGCAACTGAACCAGCAAATACTGAGGGGTTGCTATAAACACTAGTAAAGTACACATCAATAACATGTATTCAAATATACCTTTGTTCACTTTTGCCATCCTTCTTATCCGCCAAGTATCTAGGGTAGTTCCACTTCCAGTGACTTTCTGGCTTGAGTCTAGCTTTGGGCTTCTTCATGGGAGTAGCAACTTGCTTGTCATTCTTCTTGAAGTTCCCTTTCTTTCCCTTGCCCTTTTACTTGAAACTAGTGGTCTTGTCAACCATCAACACTTGATGCTTTTCTTGATTTCTACCTTCGCTGATTTCATCATCGCGAAGAGCTCGGGAATTGTCTTGTCCATCCCTTGGATGTTATAGTTCATCACAAAGTTCTAGTAACTTGGTGATAGTGACTAGAGAACTTTGTCAATCACTATCTTATCTGAAAGATTAACTCCCACGTGATTCAAGTGATTGTAGTACTCAGACATTCTGAGCACATGCTCACTGGTTGAGTTATTCTCCTCCATCTTGTAGGCAAAATAATTGTCAGAGGCCTCATACCTCTTGACTCGGGCATGAGTCTGAAATACAAATTTCAGCTCTTGGAACATCTTATATGCTCCATGTCGTTCAAAACATTTTTGCTGTCCCGGTTCTAAGCCGTAAAGCATGGTGCACTAAACTATCAAGTAGTAATCATACCGAGCTTGCCAAACATTCATAACATCTGCATCTGCTCCTGCAATAGGTCCGTCACCTAGTGGTGCATCAAGGACATAATACTTCTGCGCAGCAATGAGGATAATCCTCAGATCACGGAGCTAGTCTGCATAATTGCTACTAACATCTTTCAACTTATTTTTCTCTAGGAACATATGAAAAATAAAATAGGGGAGCTATACACGAGCTATTGGTCTACAATAACATATATAAGCAAAATACTATCAGGTACTAAGTTCATGATAAGTTAAAGTTCAATTAATAATATTACTTAAGAACTCCCACTTAGATAGACATCCCTCTAATCATCTAAGTGATCACGTGATCCATATCAACTAAACCATGTCCTATCATCACGTGAGATGGAGTAGTTTTCAATGGTGAACATCACTATGTTGATCATATCTACTATATGATTCACGTTCGACCTTTCGGTCTCAGTGTTTCGAGGCCATATCTGCATATGCTAGGCTCGTCAAGTTTAACCCGAGTGTTCTGCATGTGCAAAACTGGCTTGCACCCGTTGTATGTGAACGTAGAGCTTATCAAACCCGATCATCACGTGGTGTCTCAGCACGAAGAACTGTTGCAACGGTGCATACTCACGGAGAACACTTATACCTTGAAATTTTAGTAAGGGATCATCTCATAATGCTACCGTCATACTAAGCAAAATAAGATGCATAAAAGATAAACATCACATGTAATCAAAATATGTGACATGATATGGCCAGCATCATCTTGTGCCTTTGATCTCCATCTCGAAAGCACCGTCATGATCTCCATCGTCACCGGCATGGCACCATTATCTCCATCATCTTGATCTCTATCAATGTGTAGTCACATGGTCGTCTCGCCAACTATTGCTTTTGCAACTATTGCTATCGCATAGCGATAAAGTAAAGCAATTATATGGCGCTTGCATCTTATGCAATAAAGAGACAATCATAAGGCTCCTGCCAGTTGTCGATAACTTTAACAAAACATGATCATCTTAAACAACAATTTATATCTCATCATGTCTTGACCATATCACATCATAACAAGCCCTGAAAAAACAAGTTAGACGTCCTCTACTTTGTGTTGCAAGTTTTACGTGGCTGCTATACGGGCTTCTAGCAAGAACCATTCTTACCTACACATCAAAACCACAACGATTTTTCGTCAAGTGTGCTGTTTTAACCTTCAATAAGGACCGGGTGTAGTCAACCTCGATTCAACTAAAGTTGGAGAAACAGACACCCGCCAACCACCTGTTTGCGAAGCACGTCGGTAGAACCGGTCTCATGAACGTGGTCATGTAATGTTGGTCTGTGACGCTTCATCCAACAATACCGCCGAATCAAAGTAAGACTCTGTTGGTAAGCAGTATGCCTATTATCGCCCACAACTCTTTGTGTTCTACTCGTGCATATAACATCTACGCATAGACCTGGCTCGGATGCCACTGTTGGGGAACACAATAATTTCAAAAAAATCCTACGATCACGCAAGATCTATGTGATGCATAGCAACGAGGGGGAGAGTGAAGTCCATGTACCCTCGTAGACCGTAAGCGGAAGCGTCAAGTGACGTGGTTGATGTAGTCGAATGTCTTCGCAATCCAACCGATCCTAGTACCGAAAGTTCGACATCTCCGCGATCTGCACACGTTCAGCTCCGTGACGTCCCACGAACTCTAGATCTAGATGAGGCCGAGGAAGAGTTTCGTCAGCATGACGGTGTGGTGACGGTGTTGATGAAGTTACCGACGCAGGGCTTCGCCTAAGCACTACAACGATATGACCGAGGTGGAAATCTGTGGAGGGGGGCACCACACACGGCTAAACAATGTCAACTTGTGTGTTCTACGGTGCCCCTGCCCCCGTATATAAAGGAGAAAGGGGGGAGGCTAGCTGGCCCTATGGCACACCAAGGAGGGGAGGAATCCTCCTCCTAGTAGGAGTAGGATTCCTCCTTTCCTAGTCCTACTAGGAGGGGGAAGGAAGGAGTGGGAGAGGGGAAGGAAAAGGGGGGGGGGTGCCGCCCCCTCCTAGTCCAATTCAGACTCAACAGGGAGGGGGCGCGACCTGCCCTGGCCGCCCCTCTCTCTCTCCACTAAGGCCCATCTAGGCCCATTAGTTCCTCGGGGGTGTTCCGGTAACCCTCCGACACTGGTTTTATCCGAAACCACCCAGAACATTTCCGGTGTCCGAATATAGCCGTCCAATATATCAATCTTTATGTCTCGACCATTTTGAGACTCCTCATCATGTCCATGATCACATCCGGGACTCCGAACTACCTTCGGTACATGAAAACACATAAACTCATAATACCGATCTTCATCGAACGCTAAGCGTGCGGACCCTACGGGTTTGAGAACTATGTAGACATGACCGAGACATGTCTCTGGTCAATAACCAATAGCGGAACCTGGATGCTCATATTGGCTCCCACATATTCTACGAAGATCTTTATCAGTCAGACCGCATAACAACATACGTTGTTCCCTTTGTCATCGGTATGTTACGTGCCCGAGATTTGATCGTCGGTATCTTAATACCTAGTTCAGTCTTGTTACCGGCAAGTCTCTTTACTCATTCCGTAATGCATCACCCCGTAACTAACTCATTAGTCACATTGCTTGCAAGGCTTATAATGATGTGCATTACCGAGAGGGCCCAGAGATACCTCTCCGACAATCGGAGTGACAAATCCTAATCTCGATCTATGCCAACTCAACAAACACCATCGGAGACACCTGTAGAGCATCTTTATAATTACCCAGTTACGTTGTGTCGTTTGATAGCACACTAAGTGTTCCTCCAGTATTCGGGAGTTGCATAATCTCATAGTCATAGGAACATGTATAAGCCATGAAGAAAGCAATAACAATAAACTAAATGATCATTATGCTAAGCTAACAGATGGGTCTTGCCCATCACATCATTCTCTAATGATTTGATCCGGTTCATCAAATGACGACACATGTCTATGGCTAGGAAACTTAACCATCTTTGATTAACGAGCTAGTCTAGTAGAGGCATACTGGGGACACTCTGTTTGTCTATGTATTCACACATGTACTAAGTTTCCGGTTAATACAATTCTAGGATGAATAATAAACATTTATCATGATATAAGGAAATATAAATAACAACTTTATTATTGCCTCTAGGGCATATTTCCTTCAGAGGCTTCTCCAGTTACTTAATGCTTTGCCCGATCATCCTCTCAAGAAAATTGGAATACTTGATATCTTTTATAATGGACTAACCGATGCTTCTAGGGACCACCTACATAGTTGTGCTAGTTGTGTTCTGTAGTGACCCGACCCGAATGGCTCAAGTCTCTGTGCTTAAGTGTCATCTCTGGATTGGTATGCTAACACACACAGTACTCGAGGATTTATAACAGAGGTAAATCACATGTATAAAGTAACGTAAATACTATTACCTAAATCCATATAGCAGAAGTAACAGATGACCGAGGTTGTGGATTCCCGTCAAGACGAGTCGCAAAGTTGAGTGTAGACATTGTAACCCTAATGTATCACTTACTCGTCGTAAGATTCCTGCAACATGAGACGTCACAACCATGTAGGTCAGTACATTGAATGTACTGGCAATTTCACACTGTAGAGCAATGCTGAATAAATGGCTATCACTACATGCATATTTGACTGGTGGAGGTTCTAAGTTTAATATTTGCATAAAGACAATTTTTTCCCTACAACAAAGGAATATATTTTATTTAATTACAAAGTTTGTTGACAATATAGAGAAGGTACCGCCAACTCAATCCCAAATTAACATTATTAACCCAACAAATTAATTAAGTAACGCGATGAGATCAAATCAATAATCCAAGTACCAGATACTCAAGATGTCCATAACCGGGGACACGACTAATCATGATTAGTTTGTACACTTTGCAGAGGTTTGCGCACTTTTCCCCACAAGACTCGATCTCCTCCCTTGTATTTCTCGCACTGCATGATGTTTGAGAAACGGATGACCGAGACACAGTCTTTCCAAAGAGGTCCCCTTAACCGTTAGATTGGCCGGTACACCTACAATCCTCTACATCTGCTAGCCCATCATGGAAAGTATTCCCACAATTTACTCAAGTATGCCAGATCCCATAATGGCTTGTGGCTGCACATGGAAGTTTCTAGCATGAATAATCTTATGATCCCTTTGAGCCTGGGTGGCATTCCAATAGGATGATCACACGGTACCCCGTGATCTCTTTGGATAACACTTGTATAACCCCAGGTGCCCACAACCAATCCACCCAGATGTGTATTAAAGTAGCCACCTTAAGTTAACCCTTAGATATATATAACTCTCACATCTTTCATGAATCTCACAAACCAATCCACGTTTACGAGCATAGCAAGGTAGTGTAAGCATAACGCAATAATACCCAGGGGTTTAATATAAGGCAATAGGTTCCTACCTCATCAACTACTTCCCAATACCCACATGTTATGAAATCCTACTCATGCAATGTTTGAGGGTTGAAACTAATGCATAAAAACTGGGTAATAAAGGGTATGATCAAACTGTTACTTGCCTTGTACTATTGATGAAGATCCGTCGCACTCATAATCCTGATAGTTCTACTCGTCACACTCCGTTCAATCTATCATGAGCAAGCATTTGCATACATAATCACTCATGCAAAAGAATCTTAGAAAAGATCTCGAAAAACTTCAAAATCAAGCAATTAATTCTTGCAACAGAAAACAATTTCTAACAGTACCAAAATTAGGTGAATCTGGTCTTATCAGAAAGTTTAGGTCAAGAGCTTCAATTAGCAAAAAGAATCAAATAAATCTGAGTTATAAAACTCGAGTTATGAACAAAAGAAGTTTGAATTCAAATCTGTTTGAAAACAATTTTTAAACTTTCAAAAATATGTTTAAGTTGATTATCTGGACAGAGGGGATCATAACGAAGAAGTAGGCGTCAGTTTCGATGGATTTGGATAAACGGTGTAAAAGTTGCGAGGGTTTAAAGATCAAGGGCTAATCTGTAAAAAAAGAAATCATGGATAGGTCCCTGGCTGAAAACTAAAATAAAAAGAGAAAGCTACCGAACGAACGTTCACTACAGAAGCTAATCCGACGAAAACCGCTCGCTACAGAACCCTAACTAACAAACGTTCGCTACATAAATTAACTAAATAAATAAAAAAAACCGAGTTTTAAAGAAAATCCGAAAACTAAAACAACTAAAAAGAAAACTGGGTGAACCGGGTGGTTTATACCGATTTAGGCGGTTTGGCGGCGAATCGGTCGGGCGTCGGCGGATCTGGCAGCGGCGGCGATCGGCTCCGGCGGTGGGGCGGCTGCGGGGTTGCGGCTTCGGCGGCGGGCGGTTGTTGCGACTGCGGGCGAGGCGAGGCGACGATGGCTGCGCGGGGTGGCGTGAAGCAGCGGCGACGGCGGCTGACAGCGGCGGCAGCGCGGCGCGGCTGAGGCGAGAGGGGCGAGGAGGAGGAAATACGGGGTCGGGCCGGGCCTTATAAAGGGTCGAGACGAGGAGTGGCGTGGGGAAGGGGCAGGAGGAGAGGGAGGAGTCCTTCTGACTCGGTGTCGCCGGCGTATGCGTGCGGGTCTGTGCTTCCGTGGGCAAGACGAAGCTCGGGCGCTGGACTGGGCTTCGGCCCATTTCGGCGGCCCGGAAGTTAAAAAAACAAACAATAAGTAAAAAGAAAAACCACATAAAATAAAAAATTTAATATAGGCATATAATATATAAAAAAAATTAGAAAAAGATTTTCTACAACATGAACATTTTTCTAGCGTCAAATAGAATACAAAAAAATTTAAATAAAGCAAAGAGTGCTACTGCTGTAATAAAACCCAATAAAAATCATTTTAAATTTATTTTTCTCCACTTTTCTGCTGTAGGGAATCATTTTACCCTATTTTCCATATATATTTTTTGGATAAATGTAATTTGAATAAAAACCAAAATAACTCCAAATTGAAAATAATTTCAATGGGACTTTCAATTTGATTCTTTTAAACTCCTAACTCATATTTCATATGTTTTGAAGATGTCATTTTATCTTCTCTCATGAAAATCATTGAGTTGCATAAAATTTCTGAATTTGAAATAGTTCCAAATGGAATTCAAATATTTTCAAAAACATTTTCATTTATCTAAATGGATGAAGTCATATCATCTTCACTCCAGAGTTTTGTGATTAATTGAATTTGAATTCATGGGGATTATAAATGCAAGATGAAAGTTTGGGAAAGTCCTTTTATTCCCTCTCATTTAACTTTCAAAAAGTTTCAAATTTCACTCAATTTCACACAAGCAAACACACCATAATAAAACAAACAATCAAAACTATTTATTTAATATAACATTCCAAAATTTAGAATTTTGGGATGTTACATGTTTTCAGGGAATGAGTTGTTGAACAAGCTGAGGCGCTATTGAATATCGTATTGAGTAATGATAATGATTGGACTCTTCCCGAACCACCTCCTAAGCCAACTCTGAAGAAAAGGGGTATCCTATTTCTCAGTCTTGAAGATATGCAAGAGGCAAAGAAGTCTATGAAAGAAAAAGTTATTAAAGCTGAATATGTTAAGAATTTACCACCTATTGAAGAAATACATGGTCTTGATAACCCGACACAGGTAGTAGAGATAAATTCTCTCTATAGATTTGATGAAGGTGATATTCCTTATAATAAGTCTGCTAGTCAATGCTTGGATGAATTTGATAACTTTTTTGTTAAACATGAAAATTTCAATGCTTATGTTAGTAGACAATTGAAATGTAATGCTTATATGCTTGACTGCTTGGGTGACTATATGTGTAGAACTGTTAATGATCTCAAGATTATTAGTAAACATGCTTCCATGGTAAAAATTCAAGTAGAATAAGTTCTCAAGGAACAAAATTTGTTGCAGACTAAGGCATAGCCTAGTGATGGGAAGGGGCTGATGCCTTCCCACCCACCCAGGTTCAAGGCATGGTACTTGCAATTTGGGGTTGTTGCACCAATTATACTGTAGGGGGTTCCCTTACAGTCTTTCTATAAAAAAACAAAATTATTTGTTGAATTAGATGAACTATAGGAAAAATGATAATGCTGTTAGAGTTATGACTAGAGGTGGTAAAATGACTTAGGAACCTTTGTATCCCGAAGGCCATCCTAAAAGAATTAAGCAAGAATCTCAGAGAATTAATACTGATGCACCTAGTCGTCCTAGTAATAAAAAGAAAAAGAATGATGATAGGACTTTGCATGCTTGTAGTGAACCTGTTGTAGACACACATGAGAATCCAAATGATATTTCTATTTATGATGCTGAAACACAATGTGGTGATGAATATGAACCTAGTGATAATTTTAATGATAATGTTCATGTTGATGCTCAACCTAGCAATGATAATGATGTGGAGATATAACCTGATTTTGATCTTGATAAAGCACAACCTAAGAATAAAAGATATGATAAAAGACACTTTATTGCTAAGAAACATGGTAAAAAAGAGAACCTTGGGTTCATAAACCCATGCCCTTTCCTCCTAAATCATCCAAGAAAAAGGATGATGAAGATTTTGAGCGCTTTGTTGAAATACTTAGACCCGTCTTTTTGCGTATGCGTTTGACTGATATTCTGAAAATGTCTCCTTATGCTAAGTATATGAAAGCTATTGTTACAAATAAAAGAAAGATACCGGAAGATGAAATTTCCACCATGCTTGCTAATTACAAATTTAAGGGTGGAATACCAAAGAAACTAGGAGATCCAGGAATACCAACTATACCATGCTCCATTAAAAGAAACTATGTTAAAACTTTTTATGTTATCTTGGAACCGGTGTTAGTGTTATGCCTTTCTCTTTATACCATAGACTTGATTTGAATAAGTTGACACCAACTGAAATATCATTGCAAATGGCCGGTAAATGAACTACTATACCCATCGCTATTTGTGAGGATGTGCCTGTCATAGTTGCAAATGTTACTATTTTAACAAACTTTGTTATTCTTGATATTCCCGAGGACGACAGTATACCGATCATCCTTAGTAGACCCTTTTTGAATACTGCTGGGGCTGTTATTGATTGCAACAAGGGCAATGTCACTTTTCGTGTTAATGGTAATGAGCACAAGGTACATTTCCCGAAGAAACAACCTCAAGTGAATTGTATCAACTCTATTGGAAAAATTTAAACAATTACTATTGGAGGTTTTGAGTTTCCTCTCCCTGCAGTAAAAATAAATGATATTCTTAGTGTTGGGGACATGCATATCCCCGTTGAGGTAACCTAGTGTTATGCGAAGGTTCTCCGGTTTCATGTCATTCGGAAGAAGTTTGTTAATAAGACTTGATCAACCTTGTTAACGGATTCCTTTTGACGGGCATGAGATGGAAGAACTTAGTAAATACAACTCTCTGTACCCACTCTTCACTTTTTGTTAAATACAGTAAATAAAGCAAAAATACTATTAATTTTCTCTTTTCTGATTTATCCGTGCAACAAAAAATGACCCAAAATTAAAAGTTCTCCAAATGCCATGAAAATCTAGTATGATTTTTTCCAGAATATTTAAGAACTTTTGGCACCGAAAACACATCAGGGGATGCACCAATGGGCCACAAGCCCACAGGGCGCGCCCACCCCCTGGGCACGCCTAGTAGGCTTGTGGGTCCCATGTGGGTCTCCCTCACTTATTCCAGCACCCCATCGACTTCGTCTTCCTCCAGAAAAATCCAACCATTGCTCAAACCCGTTTTCTTGCTCATTTTGCTGCCATTTTCAATCTCCTTGCTCGGAACATCATTTCCAAAACAGTTTCGGGGGATTGTTCTTCGGTATGTGACTCCTCCAATGGTCCAATTAGTTTTTGTTCTAGTGCTTTATATATTGCAAATTCTTGCTGCTGTGGTGACCTTGTTCTTGAGCTTGCATGTAAAATTTATATGGTCCAAAGTAGTTTTGTTACATGATATAGCCTATAGACACTTGTGGGAGTAGTTTCTATCAATCTTGTTGAGTCTTTTTCACTTTTATTTTGAGTCACTAAAAATTTCAGAAATTTTCAGAGGAGAGAAAAACCATGGAGAGATGGTTAAGGGGCTCTTCAAGCCGGAATTCAAATGAAAATGAAAATGAGGAGAAGAAGAAGCCCAAGTACAACCCTCCTCGTTCAGCGGAGGTTCGGTCGTGCAAATGGTCAAGTGATGTATTCTAGAGGGAGGCTGGAATTTATGATGATTTCTATTACTTTGGGAGAATGCTGGCCTCACCGATTTCCTCCAAGATAAGTGTAACCAATACCTCCTGCTTACAAATACTTTTGTGTAGAACTTTTGTTTCTACCCTAGGAAATCATCACCCATGGTAGAATTTCATTTGTATGATGTGCCTAAGGAGATGACATTATATGATTTTTGCAATGTTTGCAAATTACCTTATGAGGGCAGGGTCAGTGAACCGCGTCCTAGAGACGTGGAGGACTTTATTGCTGAAACTATTGTGGGGGAAGAGAGAGGGGCGCCGGAAGCGAGAGTGGCTAGCTTAAAATTTTCCTGTTTTACGCTATTATTCATTATTTGATGGGAGATGTTTGATTGGCCGTGGGGAGAGTGGAGGCCTCGGTGCCCCTGACCATGCCATTTTGCGCCATGCTTTATATACTAATAGAACTTTCAGTTTGGGTGCTATGGTTGCTCGACGGTTAAACACAAACTGTTCGAAGGGTCCTGTTTTTGGAGGTATCTATGCTTCTCGCCTTGCTAGATGTTTTGAGATACCCATTAGGCATGATGATGAGGAGGACATGCTGCTACCCTCCAAATTTCTAGACTATAATAGTATGGTAGCACACGATTTTATTAAGACAGACGATGACAAACGACTCCTTTACAACCTAGTAAGTCAGGGTACTTGTGAGACTATTGCTCTGCCTACACCTTCTTCGTTCGATATTTATTTAGGCAGGTACACTATTATGCCTGAGGAGATCTAAAATTTTTGGGGTCTTTCACAACCCACAGCACCTGAGCCGACACCAGTTCCTGACTCGTATCAGGAGCCAGTTTATTAGTTGGAGCCACAGGAGCTCGCCAACTAGTGGAACCCCTAGGACCCTCCGGAGTATCGAGGAGAGGATTATTTCAAGCCGTGGCCCTAGACCAACTTAGGCCAAAAGCCTAAGCTTGGGGGAGTAAGTATCTCTCACCGACATTACATTCATGTTCACACACTCATTCTAGTTGTCGGTGTTCATACTTTTTCATTGTATTATCCATGCTAGTTTATTTTTCTTGCTTTCTTCTCGTGTGTTTGAAAAACTTTGAGAAAATCCAAAAAAACTTATTTCTCGCTTGTTTTTAAGTTTTCTTTCTAGTTTATTTAGTAACAGTATGAAAAGAAAACCCAAAAAGATTTCTTGGTCTTCTTTTGCTTGTTAGGAGCTTTCCCGTGTAAATAGTTTTTTCTCGTTTTCGTTTTGCTTTCTTCAGAAAAACAAAAACTCCAAAAATATTTCTGCGTTTTTCTTTGAAATTCTTTTCCTTTTCTTTGGGTCATGAAGAGAAGACCATGATTGAAATGTTTAGTGCCTCTCATATGCATTATTGTTGATCTAACAATGAGCCCATATTACCTTGTCTTCTCCTTTGAATAAATGTTTGCAGATTCCAGCTTAGTCCAATGCACGTGCGCTCTTATTATTATTCACACCGTTCGGTTGTGCAAGTGAAAGGCAATAATGATGATATATATATATATATATATATATATATATATATATATGTATATATGTATGTATATATATGACAAAATGATCGAGATGGAGAAAAGCTGGTACGAACTCGACCTGTTTTGTTTTTGTAACTATGATTACCTCATCGTTCTTGATTCAACCCATTATGAGTGAGACATGTTTGCAATGACAACTAGAAATTATAGTTACTCATTCGATGCTTAATTAGCTAGGTGTGGATATGTTTGTCTTGTGTACCAACATGCAATTTAAAATGGTTATGATGTAGTATGATAGATGGTATCCTCCTTTGAATGATTTAAGTGGCTTGACTTGGCACATGCTCATGCATGTAGTTGAATCAAAATCAACATAGCCTCCATGATATTTATGTTCATGGTGATTTATATCCTACTTATGCTTGCAGTAAATGTTGATTACTCTCAATGCATGTCCATGCCCGTTGTCGCTCTCTAGTTGGTTGCTCCTCCATCATTTGCTAGCCTTCACTTGTACTAAGCGGGAATAGTACTGCTTGTGCATCCACTTCCTTAAACCCAAAGTTGTTCCATATGAGTCCACCATACCTACCTATATGCGGTATTTACTTGCCGTTCCAAGTAAAGTTGCATGTGCCAAACTCTAAATCTTCGAATAATAATCTGTTTTGTATGACCGAATCGGTTATGTAGCGACTGGGGGTTGTCAGTATCTTCCATGCTAGGTGGGTTATTCTCACGATGAGTGTTTATTCATTTGGCATTCACGAGAAAGTGGCTGGTAATCGGGATGCCCAATTCCATGCTCGAAATCAATTCAAAATATAATCATAAAACAAAACTCCCATAGGACTATTGTTGGTATGGACGGTACCCATGGATTCGGCTAGCCGCAGAGTGTGATTGTTGGTGGAGGGGGAGTAAAAACTTTACCATTCTGTTTGGGAACCACCTATAATGTATCTAGCATGGAAGATAGTGAGATATCTTGGTTGTTATGTTGAAAATGAAAGCATACTGCTCAAAATTATATTTATCTCTGTTTTAAAAGCTCCGAGCTCTGGCACCTATGCAAATCCCTGCTTTCCTCTACGAAGGGCTTATCTATTTACTTTTATTGCTGAGTCATCGTCCTCCCATAAAAAGCACCAGCTAGAGAGCACCACTGTCATTTGTATGCTTTGTTCTTAATTGAAATCGAGTATGACCGTGACTGGATCTCTTTTCCATGAATTACAATGTCTAGTCAGTCCTTAATCTTCAGGGGTGCTCTGCATTTATGTTTTGCGGTCTCAGAAAGGGCTAGCGAGATACCATTTTGCCATATTATATCATGATTGTTTTGAAAAAAGTGTTGTCATCTGATACTCATTATTATTGCTCGCTAGTTGATTATGCTATTGATATGAGTAAATGTGAGACCTAAATGTTATTATGAATATGGTTAGTTCATAATCTTGGCTGAAAACCTAAACATTAGTTAGACATATTTACAGCAACAAGATCAAACAGAGTTCTTAAAAGTTTTTCTTTGTCACTTTCAGTTTGTCAACTGAATTACTTGAGGACAAGCAATGGTTAAGCTTGGGGGAGTTGATACATCTCCATCGTATGTACTTTTCCAAGCTCTTTTGCCCTTGTTTTAGACTCTAATTTGCATGATTTGAATGGAACTAACCCGAACTGACGCTGTTTTCAGTAGAATTGCCATGGTGTTGTTTTTGAGCAGAAATAAAAGTTCTCGGATTGACCTCAAAATTTATGGAGAATATTTTTAGAATATATAAAAAATATTGGCACGAGAATGAACCAGAGGGGGGCCACCTAGAGGCCACAAGCCCTAGGGGCGCGCCCTGGAGGCTTGTGGGCCCCCTGGACCTCTTCTGACCCTAACTCCAACTCGATAAGTACCTATTCCTGGAGAAAAAAATCATAGAGAAGGATTCATCGCGTTTTATGATGCGGAGCTGCCGCCACCTCCTATTCTTCATCGGGAGGGCAGATCTGGAGTCTGTTTTGGGCTCCAGAGAGGGGGATTCATCTCTATCATCATCACCAACCTTCCTCCATCACCAATTTCATGATGCTCACCCCCGGGAGTGAGTAATAACATCGTAGGCTTGCTAGAGAGTGATGGGTTGGATGAGATTTATCATGTAATCGAGTTAGTTTTATTAGGGTTTGATCCCTAGTGTCGGTACAACAGACCCTGGGTCCGTTGCCCAGACTGTGCATAGGCGCAAGTTCAAGGTCGCAGCACCAAGGTCAGATTGGAGCACAAGGGACCAGACCTTTGAAGGACCAAGTACAGATCGAAAAGACCAAGAAGAGCTAGAGAAGCAAGATTTCGCCAAGGGAAGGACCGCCCTTGCCGGGCAGGCGAGCCTCGGGAGGACGGGGTTAACCCCAGAAGCAAGTCTCCGAATCATCCCGGCAGGCCTGCCGGGGCTCATGGAGGCCAACCACCCCACCGCACCACCTCATCACGGCGCAAGTCATCGATCAGTGCGGTGTCAAGCCGCAAAGTGACTAAGTGGCTGCTATTGGCCACATGGCAGCCACTTCCTACAGGAAATGCCTCCAAGCGACACCCATCCTACGATGTGTCGAGCGAGCAGATGTGAAGCTGGCAAAACAGCCCGGCAGGGCCTGCCGGGCGAGCTGTGATGTGACGGTGAGCGGCGCATTTAATGCGCTCTGTCAGCCTGCAGAGTTATGTATGATAGCACTATTTCCTATCTAATCAGTGCATAATGATTGATTTTCGACTATGGTGACCCCTTGACCTATAAAAGGAGCACTACTAGGGAAAACCCTAGTAGTAGCGCGGGTTTTGAGGCTATCAGCAGTGCGGGCAGCCGCGCTACTTATAAGGCGCTACAGCTAACTATTAGTAGTAGCGCGGTCTGTACCCGCGCTACTACTATTGACTATATTAGCGGCGCTTTTCCAGAACACGCTACTATTAGTTAGTTGTAGCGCTTTCCTAGCCCCGCGCTACTGCTATGTGTTTCATCATTTCCCCCCAGCTTCCTACCCAGTTTCACTTTCAATAAACTGCAATTTCCAGATACTAGGTACTACTAGATATCAATTTCATAAAGTATCATTGGTCTCTACACTAAGCATATCATCGTATACACTGAGCATATAATTGGATAATTTGCATTTATAAGTATAATCATAAAGCATATATATATATATCATCAAATTACTACAGTCAGTATAACATACCATTTCATCCCGATCGACCATGGTACTTGTCAGGCGGGTCATGAATGGCACCCTGACAAAGTCATCACATGGCGGAATTATGTCCCATAGGTTGCACACCTCCTCCTCGCTCATCCTCATTCTTTGAGATACGATGGCTTCATGAAGTGGGTTCTCATCATCTTCATCGAGTGGGTCCTCATTATCTTCATCATATTCGTCATCTTCATCATCTTCGTAATCCTCATCATCTTCCACCAGGTTGATATAAATGACAGCCAGCTTGGGTCTTTCTGCTCTGAAGGCGAAGCTGATCAGCTCACCACCAGTAAGACGCATGCGGGCGAGGAAACGGGCCCACCCATCTCCTCCAATCTTCTACATATATATTGCGTCCTTTCTTGACCTCCATAGTGTACGGTCCCCCAGGAGCCTCAAATGTCACAGTGTCTCCTGTCAGCTTGTTGAATTTCAACCTCACATTGCATGGGATGATCTGTGTAAAAAAAGCAAAATGACACAATGCGGTAATGCCAACACTAAAAATAAAACGGTTGTTACATTTCATCTAATTTCTTACCACCGCATGATGAAAACTCGGCTGGAAGTAGATGCCGAACAGCTTGCCAGTTGCAAGGCTACTGGCGCACCTTGACTTGCATAGCCGACATGGTGCTGGTGGTGGTGGCGCCATTTTCCTAAAGCAATATGAGCAAAGGATTAACGATCCACTTCACAGGAAAGAAAAATAGTAGCATGTGATATTTTTGGTTCTTCTTCAGTTATATTTTCATAGTGGAACCCGATCCCAAAAAGTAAACAACAAGCTCTCAATTTGATGAACAGATTCTTCCGCGAGAAGCAATTTGATGGACAATTATAATCCTAAGATCTAGTAACATACAAGATGACAAGGTATCACCTACGAAAGCATTTCAGTGGCACCTATTGCCGAAAAAACTATTTGGCCCCTACCAAAGGTGTTGGGGATATTACTACTGGGCGTAAACCGGCCTACCTGGGCCGGGTTAACTTCATCAGTAGTCCAAAGGTGTTAAAGCCCAGAGGCTAGACAAAGGCCCAAGGCCATAGTCGGTTCAGTATCTGTAGCCGTAAACCGGCGTGTATATGAACTTGTATTATAAGTTAGGAATAGGGAGAGACCAACCCGGATACGAGTATAAACCGGAGATTGGGACTCTATGAACCGACGGGTGTCACCCGTGTATATAAGGGGACGACCCGATAGCGGTTCAAAGACAGACAACCATAACTCGAGGCCTAGGCGAAGCTTGTTTGCTCTCTAGTCATCGAAACCCCATCAATTCCATCACAAACTAGACGTAGGCTTTTACCTTCATCGAAGGGGCCAAACTAGTATAAACTCCCTGTGTCCCTTTGTCCGCTTTAACCCCTTCGAGTTAACCCGTTGCGATGGCTCCACGACTAAGTCCTTTCGCTAGGACATCTGCCGTGACAAACCCACGACAGTTGGCGCCCACCATGGGGCTATCGCACGATGGTTTCAAGTTCTTGGAGGGCCGCTTTGAAGGACTCGAGGGATACGCCGTGGGCCGGATGACCAAGAGTCGTCGCGGCAAGATCTACATCGACGACACAGGCTGGGGCCCCGAGGCCGGCTCAATTGAGTACGGGTACCGGGTCCCCTTTGGTGGCATACATGTCTTCATCGGCAAGATCGGTGAACCGGGCCCTGAGCTGGACACCTGCACCGACCTTGTCGAGACAGCTCAGCGTGCACGACCTGCCAGGGTTAAACCGGCCGTGAAACGTGCCTTCGTGGGAGTCATCCATGGAGGAAGCTATGAGGACGGATCAGGATCTAGTGGTGAAACCGTCGTTTACTCTCGCGACGAGTCATCGACCGGAGAAACTGAGTCGTTGTATCAGCTACAAGATGGCCGGATTGGGGGCTGTTCCGATGGCGATAGTATTCCGGACCCCTCCGATCTGCCCAACCGGGTTGGAATATTCATGGACGGTACACAAGCAGCACCTCACTCATCGACGGCCGCGGCGATGATTTCCGGTTCAGCAGCAGCAACGGCTGCCGGAGCAGGAGGCTCATTGCGCCCGCCGGCTCAAGTTTATCCGATCTATTCGACGCATTGGCTGCACTCATGGCGGAGGCTAATCCGGTGGATCAGGATGCTCATAACGAAGAGATCGCAAAGGTGAGAGAGCAGATTACCCAGGCCAAAGCGGATCTGGCAGCAAAAGAGGTCAGGATGACGGTGGAGCGGGCCGCTTTGGACGCACAAGCTTATAAAATCATGCTGGACCGGAACGCCTCATAGGAAGTCATGAGGAGGAAGTACCGATCTCGTTTGCCCTCAGTTTTTGAAGGAAGGAACCTTTTCAACACCCCTGGAGCGGGAATCAATAATCCGCCGGTGGTAAACCGGGCGGAGGCACCTGCGACAGGAGCGCCGGTTCAGCCCCGTTTAATAGATCTGCCTCGTCATAATACTGGTGTACCGCAAGCTGTGCCTACACCTCCGGGTCAGTACTCCAATCCGATGGATAACCTCGTTGCGGTTGCGGCACGGTTGGAGGCTATTCCGGTTGAAGGTGATTCATTACAGGCGATAGAGACGCGCCGGGTTAAGGAGCTCCATAGGACGGCTTTGATCCAACAGGGAGCATATTCATACAGCCGTGACCGGATTCATTCTACCCCACGTCCAACCCAGAGTTATAGCAGGCATATGGAGGAACCAGCTGTGTCAAGTAACGCGCGGCGTGAAGCGCCCCGTGGCAACAATCCGGCTCCCGATGCCCAGGAGGTGGTAGACCGGGCCCGAGCACGCAGGGAAGCTGAGTTAGCAGCACAATATCAGACTCGTCAGTTCACGCCGGTTCGTCCCACCACTTCAGTTGAACCGGGGCTCACTTCTAGCGCTTTGGGAGTGCCTTGCCTTGTCCCCGCTTTACGCAATGTGCGCCTGCCTAAGGATTTAAAGGCCCGCGCAAGGTGCCGAACTATACGGCGGATCAACCCCCAGAGACGTGGGTGGAGAGTTATGAGATGGCCATGGAGATGCTTGATGTGGATGAGGCGGCATGTGCAAAATATTTCACCATGATGCTTGAAGGAACAACCCGCACTTGGTTAAAAAGCCTGCCGCCCAATTCTATCGGTTCATGGGCCCAGTTGCGAGACCGGTTCATCAATAATTTCAAAGACACATGTAAGCAGCCCATGTCGATAGTGGATTTAGCTGCCTGTGTCCAGGAGGAAGGAGAATCAACGACTCATTGGGTGCGCAGGGTGTCACGAGTTCTGCATTCCTCAGACCGCATCAATGCGGACACCGCAGTTATAACCTTGGAAGGAAATTGCCGGTTTGGACCCTTGAAGTTGAAGTTAGGACGGATGAAACGCCATTGTACTGACATGGGGACCCTCATGGGCGCCTTGGTAAAGTACGCTGATTCTGATAGTACCAAGGATCCCGAGTCTGATGATGAAAAGACAGGGAAGGGAAAGAAGAACGACAACTTCAGAGGTCAGCAGCATCACTCAGCAGGAAACGATGGCGGAGGCAAGCGTAAAGTGGATGGTAGCATGGATTTTGTGGCCAATACTAACGTATAGAACGGGGGCCAGCGACGTAAGGGCAAAAACCGCAGTGGAGCGCCTAGTCCTAATCCGGAACGCCTAAATTATCTGTTGAACCAGCCCTGTCCAAAGCATGGGACAAGGGAGGAATCAGCAAACCACCTTTGGAAAGATTGCTATATTATGCAGGAGTTCAAGAGCTCCAGTGCCTTCCAGTATGACCCCGGCTCTGGTGGTGGTTCTGGATCTGGACCGAGTCACGGTGGAGGAAATTTCGGTTCAGTGTTTAATGGTAACCCAAGCGGACATAACAATCAGCATAATCAGAATAACCAGGGTGGTCACAATCAGCAACAGCAGCAGTCGGGTTACCAGAGCAATAAAGCAGCTAAATAGTGGGCAGTATCATCTATTCACCACTAGCTTGGACAAGCGGGACCGGAAGGTCCAGAAGCGGGCAGTTAATTCTGTTGAACCGGCCGTGCCCCGGTATCTGCGCTGGTCAGAGCAGCCAATCATATGGAGTAGAGAGGATCACCCTCCACGGGTTGACAATCCGGGTCAGCTGGCCTTAGTGGTGGCACCTCAGGTGGGAGGTTATAAGTTCACCAAGGTACTCATGGATGGAGGTAGCAGCATTAACATCCTGTACTATGAGACTTTCCGTCGAATGGGGCTAACAGATAAAGAACTCCGGCCTTCGAATACGGTTTTTCATGGTGTGGTACCTGGCAAGTCAGCATACCCCGTTGGGAAGATAGCATTGGAAGTGGCCTTTGGAGATGATCACGATTCCCGGTCAGAGACACTGACGTTCGAGGTGGTGAAAATCCAAAGCCCGTATCACGCCCTGTTCAGTAGACCGGCCTATGCGAAATTCATGGCACGACTCTGTTATGTGTACCTGCAACTCAAGATGCCAGGTCATAAGGGGACCATCACGGTTCACGGGAGCCACAAGGTCGCTTTGGAATGCGAAGAAGGAGATGCGGCTTACGCAGAGTCAGTTTGTACCACCGAGGAACTCAAGTATTACAAAGACAATGTTGATCCGACGGATATGACTCCTTTAAAGAAGCCTACTACGGAGCATGATCCGGCCCTGAAGTTTACATCAGCCGCTGAGACTAAGCTTGTTGACTTCGTACCTGGCGATTCGTCCAAGCAGTTCAGCATCAGTGCCAATCTGGATCCGAAATAGGAAAGCGCGCTCATCGAGTTCATCCGTGAGAATCGGGACATCTTTGCGTGGAAGCCTTCTGACATGCCAGGTGTACCGAGGCGACTCGCTGAGCACACTCTTAATGTGGATCCTAAATACAAACCGGTGAAACAGTTCCTCCGCCGGTTCAACGAGGAGAGGTGAAAAGCTATTGGAGAAGAGGTGGCCAGGCTCTTAGCAGCTGGTTTCATTGTTGAAGTTTTCCACCCTGAGTGGCTTGCTAATCCGGTGCTGGTCCTTAAGAAAAACGGCACCTGGCGCATGTGTGTGGATTATACTGATCTTAATAAAGCCTGTCCTGCAGATCCTTTTGCCCTCCCCCGTATTGATCAGATTATTGATGCTACGGCGGGTTGCGAGCGTTTATGTTTCCTGGATGCATATTCCGGTTATCATCAGATCAAAATGGTAGTTAAGGACCAGGAGAAGACGGCGTTCATAACTCCTTTTGGAGCCTTCTGCTATGTATCTATGCCTTTTGGGCTCAAAAGTGCCCAGGCAACCTATCAACGGTGTGTGCAAAATTGTCTCCACAAACAGATTGGTCGTAATGTGCATGCTTATGTGGATGATATCGTTGTTAAATCAAGGAAGAAGGAGACTTTGGTCGATGACTTGAAGGAAACCTTTGATAACCTGAGGACGTACAAGATGATGCTCAATCCGGCCAAATGTGTCTTTGGTGTACCGGCAGGCAAGTTATTGGGTTTTCTGGTGTCCAACAGGGGAATTGAGGCTAATCCGGAGAAGATCACGGCTATCACTTCCCTGGCTAAACCGAAATGTATTAATGATGTTCAACGTTTGGCTGGCCGGATTGCCGCGTTGAGCCGGTTTATCAGCCGCCTTGGTGAGAAAGCGATCCCGTTGTATCAGATGTTGAAGAAAACAGATCAGTTCGTCTAGAGTTCTGCCGCTGATCAGGCGTTGGAGGATTTAAAGCGGCAATTGGCCAATCCGCCTGTACTCGCCGCTCCCATTGACAAGGAACCATTGTTGCTGTATGTTGCTGCTAATGCTCGTGCGGTCAGTGTAGCTATAGTGGTGGAGCGGAAGGAGGCGGGCAAAGAGTACCCGGTTCAGCGTCCGGTTTATTATATCAGCGAGGTGCTTATCGAGTCCAAACAAAGATATCCGCATTGGCAGAAGCTGGTATACGGAGTTTTTATGGCAAGCCGGAAGCTGAAGCAGTATTTCCAAGGGCATCCCATCACAGTGGTCAGCTCTGCCCCTTTGGGTGATATCATCCAGAACCGGGAAGCAACAGGTCGGATTGCCAAGTGGGCTATAGAGCTTGGGCCACACGGTTTGAAATACGTGCCTCGGACGGCGGTGAAGTCCCAAGCACTTGTCGATTTCATCAATGACTGGACGGAGCTGCAGGCCCCTGAAGAGAAGCCGGATCACACATATTGGACCATCCATTTTGACGGATCACGACAATTGGAGGGCTCGGGGGCTGGAGTCGTATTAACTTCCCCATGAGGTGACAAGTTTTGTTCTGTTCTCCGCTTAATGTTCCCTTGTACTAACAATGCAGCTGAGTACGAAGCCTTGCTCCATGGTCTCCGGATGGCTAAAGAGATGAACTTAAGCCGGGTTAAGTGCTTCGGTGACTCGGACTTGGTGGCTCAACAGGTGTCTGGTACTTGGGATTCTAAAGACCCACTCATGCCTGCATATCGTCGTGAGGTTGATACTGTTGCCGGTCATTTCAAGGGTTATCAGGTGGACCACGTGGACCGTCGGAAGAATGAAGCGGCGGACGCTTTGAGCCGGCTAGGCTCACAGCGTAAACCGGTTCCGCCCAATGTCTTTCTCGATATACTACACAACCCATCGGTTCAACTACCTGGAGAAGCAGATTTGGCTGTTCCTGATCCGGAGGCTCAGTTGGTGGCAGCACTCCACGTCATTCCGGATTGGACACTTCCCTACCTGGCGTACATGAACCGGGGCGAGTTACCAGAGGATGAGACTCTGGCCAGACAAATAATACGGCGGTCCAAGTCCATGACAATCGTCAATGGTGAGTTGCATCATTGCAGTGTATCAGGAGCATTTCAACGCTGTGTGTCTCCTGAGGAAGGCTGTGAAATTTTGCGTGAGATCCATGAAGGGGATTGTGGTCACCACGCCGGTTCAAAATCTCTGGTGGCTAAAGCGTTCCGCCACGGTTTCTATTGGTTAACTGCCCATGCTGATGCGGAAGATCTGGTCCGACGATGTGATGGTTGCCAAAAGTTTTCAAGACGCGCTCATGTTCCGGCTCAAGAATTGAGGATGATTCCAATTACTTGGCCGTTTGCAACCTGGGGGCTGGATATGGTTGGGCCTTTCAAAAGGTCCAAGGACAAGAAGACCCACCTCCTGGTGGCGGTTGATAAATTTACAAAGTGGGTGGAAGCAGAGCCTGTTAGTAAGTGTGACGCAGCCACCACGGTTCAGTTCATCAAAAAGGTGATTTTCCGGTTTGGCTTTCCACACAGTATCATCACGTTTGGCTTTCCACACAGTATCATCACAGACAATGGTACCAATTTGTCCAAGGGTGCCATGAGAGAATTCTGCGAACGAGAGCACATCCTCCTTGATGTGTCTTCAGTGGCGCACCCGCAATCCAATGGTCAAGCAGAAAGAGCTAATCAGGAGATCTTGAGAGGCATCAAGCCCCGGCTTATGGTCCCTTTGCAGAGGACGCCGGGTTGTTGGGTTGAAGAGTTACCATCTGTGCTATGGAGTAGTAATACTACACCCAACAGATCGACAGGATACACGCCGTTCTTCATGGTTTATGGAGCACACGCGGTTCTCCCTAGTGATATCCGTCACGATTCACCTCGGGTTGCGGCTTATGTTGAAGCGGACAATGAGACGGCTCGACAAGACGCTTTGGACCGGTTGGACGAGGAGCGAGACATAGCAGCTGCCCGCTCGGCGATTTATCAACAAGATCTTTGTCGCTATCTGAGTCGTCGGGTCAGAACCAGAACCTTTCAAGAAGGAGATTTGGTGCTTCGACTCATTCAAGATCAAACCGATATGCATAAGTTATCTCCGCCTTGGGAGGGACCTTTTGTGGTCAGCAAAAATCTGCACAACGGGTCATACTATCTGATTGATATTCGAGAGCATAAGGACTCACGTAAATCAGAGGAGGAGACCAGCATGCCGTGGAACATAGCTCATCTTCGGCCTTACTATACTTGAGCCATTGGCTCTTCTTATGTACATATTATGACAATGTATATATTATCAATACAATAAGCCGGATCCTCAGCTAAAGCGGGGTATCTGCTCGTTTCTATCATGTGTGGTTACATGGAGTTGTTCTGTTTTAAAGCGACCTCCGGTTTACCCCTTGCAAAAATTATAAATATCACCTGGGGGCTCGGTCATGTCTGAACCGATGCAATACCTTTTGATAGGTGAAAGCCACCAGATCACTTGGGGGCTCGGTCGTGTCCGAACCGATGCAACACCTTTTGATCGGCGAAAGCCACCGGATCACTTGGGGACACGGTCAAGTCTGAACCGGTCACGCCTCTTGATCGGCCTAAAGGCCTTAGAGTCACTTGGGGGCTTGGTCGAACCCGAACCATTGCCATGCCACTTGATCGGCGTAATGCCACGGTTTCATTTGGGGACCTGGCTGAGTTGAACCATAGCTACACCTATTGGGAGCTTGGTCGTGTCCGACCACGGTAACACCATCTGATCGGCTCAGTAAAGCCTCTTTTTTGCAGACGGTTCTATCATTGCCTTTTGCTTCACATATCTTTTCTTGATAAAATTACCATTTTGTTTTGGTTGCATTCTTAAACCGAAATCGTTTTACACCGGTTCAAACAGCCAAATTGGCGGAACACGGTCCATTTTTACACCGGAGATTATTTACCCGGTTTGAGTTTTTCTGTTAACATCCTTTTTTGGAGTAACAAGATATTTATTATGACAAAAGTACGGTTTACACAGTAATCCGGCGTTATATATCAGGAGCTGTTTCCTCCCATGAGGGTTTAGGTTATTAAACCTCCGTTTCAAGATTGGATAACGCCTACTTCATACCCAATAATGGCAGTTTAAGATTTTATGATTGCAGGAGATTTAAATTGGCAATATCGGTCTTCCGAATAAAAGTATCAGCACAGATGCACAAAGGCATCTCAAGAAGCAAAAGTATTATCTATCCTATTACAAGGCAGCATGGTACCCGAATAGGATCATTGTTCTCTTGGCGGAATGTAATAAGGCAACTAATTAATCCTGCTTCCGGTTCACGCCTTCTCAACGCCCCGGTTTGACTATTGTGGGTCATCTTGCGCCGCTTCAGCTTCCTCATCCCTACCCAGTGGCTGGAAGTCAACAGTGGTCCAGTCGATTCCCATTAGTGCTTGAAAGACAACCTCCTCATGGATCAATGAAGACGATTCAGTATCAGGAGCGTAGGTATGCTTACGGATTGGATGAATCAAGTTCTCCGCTTCGGGGATTGGTGCAGCCACTTGTTTGTTCTGATCATTATACTGAGCTTGATAATGTGACAAGTCAGCTTCTTCTGCCAATTGATAGGCCAGAGGGCGCACCGCCCGGTTTATCGCTCTTAGATCTTCTTCATTGAATTCTGAACCATCTTCTTTCAAGCTGGATAGCCTTGAGCTGCTTCCACAGGATCAAAATCGGGCACCCATACTTTGGCTCGGATTAAAGCATTGATGGCTCCGGTTCGAGCCGCAGACTTCTTTAGCTCTTCAATCGGAGCAGGAAGCATTGACAATCTTTTCAGCGTATCTTGGATCAAAGTGGGTGCTGGATTATTATGTGACGCAATTGAGATAATCCGCTGCGCTCCAGTATACAGCTACTCGATCAAGGTGTAGGCAGCTTTCAGCTTCATTCGCACATCCGACCCCAAGTGGCTAATGCGAGTGCCTGCAACATGATAGACCGGTTAACAAACCGGACCTATTCTAAGAGGATCAAGATTATCATAGAAGTTACAGGATGCTTACCAAAGATGGCGGCAGTCATTGCATGCACTTGTCGTTTTACGCTGGTCAATTCATCTGTTACCGGTTTAAGGGCAGCCTCAGCGTCTTCAATCTTCTTGGTTAAAGCGGCTTTTTCCGTGGCCCAATCAGCCCGTTCCTTCTTGAAGCCCTCCTTCAGCTGTTCCATGCTGCTTAAAGCGCTGGTTAGCTCCTCCTTTGCCTTGGAGGTTTCAGCTTGTTGGGTTTTCAAGTTTTCTTGAAGGTCGGCGACTTGGTTTTCTTTGGCCCTTAGTTCAGCCTGCATTCCGACAGTTATACGGTTTAACAAATAATGTGAACAATGAAGTACCAACCACATAACAAGTTATGCACTTTGTACTTGGGGGCTAATGCCTATTTGATCTACAGCTATCAATTAGTTGACAAGTCCCAAGCTCAATACAAGTATTCAACTTGGCACTTGGGGGCTAATGGCTATTTGCTCTGATAAATTACTAATGCCATGGTATGAAGATTAAAAGTCTCGGTTTCACTACATCAAGTTGAGCCGACCCTTGGGGGCTATATCAATGAATTTTGGAGCCTGGAGTTTTTTATATCAAGACCCGATGCAACTATAATAGGTTGAACCGGCCCTTGGGGGCTACAATGGTGATAAGTAGGAACAAACTCACGGAAGTTACCTAAAGTTTCTCCTTCATCATCTTTACCAGATTAGCTTCATAATCACGGCTAGTATATAGCCGGTTCAAATATCTAGAATGAACATCTTGGGCGCTTAGAGCGGTATATGTTGCCAGGTCAACATCCCACTTGCCTTTGCTCATGGCAGAAAATTCTTCTTTGGCAGTATGCTTGGCTAAAGAGACGGGATTCCCCGGCTCTGAACGACCAATGCCAGTGATTACGACATCATCATCCTTAGACTCGCCGGTTTGTACTGGCGCAGTCGGTTTATCGGCAAGTTTGGAGGGACTGGTGGATCTCTCAATCCGGATGGGGCTGGCAGGCTGGTCAGCGGGACCGGAGGCGTTAACAAAACCTTCTTCAGCAGGAATACCTTCATCTTGCATCAGCGGGTCACTGGCCACATCTTCCTGGATGACCGCTTCAACATTTGGGGTGGCACTTGGTTCAGGAGCAGTTTCCTCTCCAGACGCTTTATCCAGGCGGGCTTTTTTGCTCGGCCTCGGTTTAGCCCTGAAAAGATATGCAGAGTTAAAAACAGTTTATGTTGCAAGATAAAACACCAGGAACCGTATGATAAGTACAAGTTTTACCCAAGCACGGTTTTTAGTGGAGGCAGCTGGGTGCCAGTTGACTCGCTAGAGGATGAGTGAGAAGTAACCTGATAATCGGAGTCAGATGGGTTAAGAGGTTGACGAAAACAGCCCGCTTTAGGACGAATACTGACAAGCAAATTAGAGACCTCTGAACGACGTCTCCGAACCGGATTGTTCGGTAAACCGGCGGAGGTAACTACCTGACCGCTGTGTCAAGTTGTGCGGCGCACCTCATGCAGTTGGGTCTTCATAAGAAAGTTGGGATCCAAATAAGCAAGAGGATGAGAAAATTTAACTTTGCGGTTTGCCTGACGGATTTTATGTGAAGGCGGAAGGCTTGAATCCTAGGAAAGAACAATTACCTCTACATCGTCAGCATGGCTAGCTTCGGCATCATCCTGAAAAATATCATCATCAATAAGGTGTATAAAAAGTAAACCGAGGGAATCAAGTTCTGCCTCAAGGTCCGGATTACCCACATCGTCATCAGTGGGCGGATCAGAGGAGGCGGTGGTTCTCCTTTTGTGAGCAGACTTCTTAACGACCTTTGTCTTAGGCCGGGTTGGTCTGTCCGGTTTATCTGCTTTCTCTTGCGGGATTTTCTTGCTCCAAAACGGATCATTGCCCTGCATCAAACAGATATCGGCATCAGTAATAAACAAGTACAATAGTATCAAAGCTAGTACAAAGGAGAAATGCAGACTTACGGCTGGCGGTTTGTTGGTGGCACAAAAAGGAAGCAGGCCGGTACGAGCGCAGACGTGCTCCGGTTCGTTCAAAATTTTCTTCACAGCTTCGGTGACTTGTTCATCAGTAAGCTGGATGTTTACATGCCGCAGCAGATCATCAACACTGCCCGTATATTCACACATCAAACCGGAGCATTGGCTGAGGGTCAGTATACTCCAGGATATCCAGCAACGGGCAAGATCAACTCCTATTAAACAGTTGGCCATGAAAGCTCTGAGCTTGGACAACTGGGGAGCATACTTACTTCTCTCTTTGCTAGTCAACCTCTGAGGAAAGGGGTGAGTGTTGCTAAGCCGTTCCGGATGGAAACCAGGCAAGGGATTCTCTTCAGCAGGGGAGGTGTCTTTGCAATAGAACTAGGAATTATTCCACTCCTGGGGATGACTGTGCAGTTTCACATGAGGATAAGTGACTTCTTTCCTTTTTTGAATCGCCATGCCACCCAGTTCCATATTGGGGCCATCAGTAAACTCTGTGCGACGGTTCAAGTGAAAGCAGTCTCGGAACAACTCAACTATGGGTTCCTCTTGGAAGTACACTTCGCAAAGCACTTGGAAGTGGCATATATTGGTAACAGAATTGGGACCGGTATCTTGTGGGCGTAGTTGAAAGTTGGCTAAGACATCCCGATAAAACTTTGAACCGGGCGGACTAAAGCCCCGGGCCAGGTGATCCGCAAAAACAACAACCTCTCCTTCTTCAGGGGTGGGAGGACATTCTGTGCCTGGGACTCTCCAGTGGATGGTGTTTTTACTGCTTAAAGCGCCGATTAGAACTAAATTGTTCAGCTGTGTTTCCGTAACACGAGAAGGAACCCGGTTCCGGTTCAAGTATATGTTTGTTAAACCGGATGCATATCTTTTTAAACCGAAGGCAGTCTTATTAAACCGGAGTTATGCAAGGTGGCAACGTCTGGCGGTTCAACAAGGGGACTAATGATATATACTGGTTCATTACATTTGCTACGCCAAAGTTAAACCGCCGGATCCGAACATTGAAAGCAGTTGAGGGTGTATAAATACAGAAACAGATTTCACAAGATTTCTCTACAACGACGGATCTAAAGCCAGTTCAGAAAAAGGAAAATATTTAAAAGCTTAAGGCGGAACAATATTGATTCAAAGAGCAGAAAGATTATTAAAATCTATGAACTTAAGTATGAATCTACAAGACGAATGCTAAAGGCCCATTGGTAATCACAGTAGGGTTTCATGGATCTATCCAGAGGTATGAGCATGAGTATGAACAGCGAGCAAGAACACTGCAAGAACATGAAACCCTAGAACAGATCTAGGTTGATAAAAGCAGAGGTCTTACCGTAGCTTGGGGAGACGCGGAAGGACGCCGCAGTTTTCTGGTACGGTCAGGTTGATGCAGCGGCCCAAGATGATGCAGAGGTCAGCAACGGCGGCGGAACTCCGAGGCTGGCGACGCGAAGAAGACGAAGAGAAAGTGGATGAAGGGGAGAAAAGGAAAGGACCCTTCGGCCCTATTTATGAGGCAAAAGACATGTGTCAGGCGCGAATCCAGGAGCCACAAATTTCGGAAGTGGAGCTGTCGCCTCGATTATTGCGGATCTGTTAAACAAAGAAGGCATCATAAAAGCTAGCTTCATGATGACATCATGCCGGTTTACAACAACCAAAGAAGATGACGACACGACGGTTCAACAAATACAGGAAGATGATGAAGACAAGGATTTTGGCTAAGGATTGACATGAACCCGTTCAAATCAATCTGGGGCCTAATGTTGGGGATATTACTACTGGGCATAAACCGGCCTACCTGGGCCGGGTTAACTTCATCAGTAGTCCAAAGGTGTTAAAGCCCAGAGGCTAGACAAAGGCCCAAGGCCATAGTCGGTTCAGTATCTGTAGCCGTAAACCGGCGTGTATATGAACTTGTATTATAAGTTAGGAATAGGGAGAGACCAACCCGGATACGAGTATAAACCGGAGATTGGGACTCTATGAACCGACGGGTGTCACCCGTGTATATAAGGGGACGACCCGATAGCGGTTCAAAGACAGACAACCATAACTCGAGGCCTAGGCGAAGCTTGTTTGCTCCCTAGTCATCGAAACCCCATCAATTCCATCACAAACTAGACGTAGGCTTTTACCTTCATCGAAGGGGCCGAACTAGTATAAACTCACTGTGTCCCTTTGTCCGCTTTAACCCCTTCGAGTTAACCCGTTGCGATGGCTCCATGACTAAGTCCTTTCGCTAGGACATCTGCCGTGACAAACCCACGACAAAAGGTATAATCCTAAGATCTGTAATAAGTTATCTACCAAATCAAGGTACCACCTACCAAGACACATTTCATCTAATTTGGCTCCTATTGCCTAAGATAACTGATTAAAAAAACAAGTGGCAAATTTAATTGGGATTAACTTAGCACTTGCAAACTAAATACTTGTATCAAAACCAATATCTAGCAAATCACGGTACCACCTACCAAAGCATTTCAACTAAATTGGCACCTACATTTTGCAAAATTTATCTTATTATAGAAAAACAAAAGCATCGTTATCCATATGAAATTCGTAAGCCCTCGCTGCATCTAGGTAGGGCATTCCTCGGGGGGTGGTGTCGAGGAGGGGGGATGGCATGGTGACCTCGGTTCGGGGTGCTGACGAGGGGAAGGCCGGTGACTTTCCTATGAGAGGGGGCGACGACAGTGGCCGGTGAGGGGATCGAGGGCCGTCGGCCAAAGGCGCCCGGCCAGAGCTCGCGGCCAGCGACAGAGTGGGCGGCGAGAGGGTGGAGGAGCAGCGGAGGGGCCGCGATAGGGGGAGGAGCATTACCTGCGGCGGTGGTGGCGGAGGAGAAACCCTAACCATAGCTGTGGCGTCGGGCGGAGGGGGACGATTGAGAGATGAGCGTGCGGGGGGGGGGCATGTTTTGTTTTGCTTTAGCAGTAGTGCGAGTATAGGGAGCGCGCTACTGCTAAGCCCAATATCAGTAGTGCTTTATCCTAAAAAACTCTACTTCTAAGTCTAAGCATGTAAAAACATCAAAAATATACATTGGTCATCATTGATGTTTTTGTGTAGAATCTAAATAGTCAACATGAATCCTCACCGTACCTGTATAGGTACATGCGAGGATTCATATTGCAGCCACAAATCCTACACATATAGTTCAATGAAGACCAAGTGCTTGAGATAGTTTGAGAAGTAACATATTTAAGGTGGTAAACACCTTGTTCGCTTAGCAGTATGGGACTAAATTTAATTAGTTGTAAGGGGGGTGATACTCAGCAGCAGCGAGTTTTGAAGAAAAACGCTACTCCTAAATACTTTAGCAGTAGCGCGTCCATAAGAAGGGCACTACTACTATATCTAGCCTGGAGGCAACGTCGTGGCAATTATAGTAGTAGCGCTTGTTTCACCTAGAGCGCTACTGCTACTGGGCTATTAGTAGCGGGGTTTCCTGGAGCTCGCTTCTGATAATTAGCAGTAGCGTTTGTTTTTAAACAACGCTGCTGCTAAGATTCTATGTATAAAATTTTCCCTAGTAGTGGAGGCCCATGGCAACCATAGAAAGGATTCGCACCCTCGCACGTCCTTACGCGCGTAGCCATTCTTGCCCCGAGCAAACCCTACCGGGCAAGCGTGCTGCGCTCACCACCATTTTTCCACCATCAATCCGACAAAGTAGGAGTAGGGTTTTACGCCCCACGGCGGCCCAAACCTGGGTAAAATTGCCCGTGTGATTTCTGTCGTGCTGCCCCACACTCCTCCGCTCTTTTGCAACGTGTCATCCCCCCGCCGAACCAGAAAGGGACCTTTGGTCCCATAGGTGGCCGTGGTTTCTTGTGATATCTTTGGCGCGCCAGGTACGGGGATCACTTGTGCGAACCCGAGATCATGAGCAGCGCGTCGTCTTCATTGCCATTTTCATCATCGACGGCTCCATCGACCATGGCGCCCAAGAAGAAGCCAGGTGCCACAGCTCACCCGTCCACCTCAAAGGCTCCGCCGCCCGCGGCCGTCAATGCCACGGGGAACGCGGAGGCGCATGAGGATGTGGACGCTGCAGGGGACACGGTCGGTGTAGGCTGCGTTATCACCACCTCCCCCGCGACTGAAGCAGGAGCGGGAGGCATCGGAGGAGAGCAGCATCCCAGTGGTCGTGCTCCACAAGGTACGAACGATGTAGTTATTCCGTCTGTACCCCTTCCCCTCACCGAAGGGTACAGTCACAGTGGTGGCGCCCGGTCTGGGGCGAATCGCCGCCCTCCAGCCGCTCCCGCCACGGGCACGGTCGCGGAGCGCGCGCCTCCCTCGGAGCGGGTCGACCCAACCACTATGCCCAATGGAGCCACTAGCCCTCAAACACCTTCACCGCGCCACCATGCCATCCAAGTGGCCGGCTCGCAGTCGCCGCCGGCACCGTCGGACGCCGGGCGACGGTATGATCTACGTCATCCTCGCAAATGACAAGCACTGCTACGGAGGCCATGGCGCGGGCCCAGCTGCTGTTGAGGTTCCCGCCGACGGCTGATCAGATGGATGAATGGAGAGCCACCATTTAGAGTCTGATTGGCTTAGCCGAGGCTGGGGGCTCACAGCAAGCTGGCCCGCCGTGACCTCCCAAAGCAAGGACAACGGCTCGCGCTGCTGGCCATCCGAAAGGGGCCACTCCCACGGTGCAATCCCCACCACGGCAACCAGCGTGGGCGTTGCAGAATCAAGAACCCGATGACGTCTCCGTGGCCTCTTTTGACCCTCGAGCATGTCCAGGCCAATGGTGATCCTCTGGGGACAGGCGGAGGGAAGGCACGTGCGTCGTCATCGAGAGACGCCATGAAGACCACCGATGGACCAATGGGCGCGATGGCCCCGATGTCGACGAGCCTGTGCTCGAGGACAGCGGGTGCCTGCCTTTCGAGGGTGGGTGCCCTGCCTTTACTTGTGAGTTGCGGCAAGTCCATTGGCCATCCGCTTGCACATTCAAGCCAGAGATACCCGAGAAGTATGATGGAAGGCTGAACCCGACAGAGTTCATGAGCATCTACACCATTGTTATTCAAGCTGCCGGAGGAAGAGATGAGAAGGTGTTTGCCAACTACTTCCCTTCGACACTCAAGTCCAACGTGAAGTCTTGGCTGATGCACCTGCCGGAGAACTCCATTTCTTCATGGGCTGACCTGTGCCATGAGTTTTTTGGCGCCTTCACGGGTGGCCATTAAGAGCCAGGGCGGCCCAGCGACTTGCAGCTTCTCCAACAAAAAGAAGGAGAGACTCTCCACAAATATCTGCAGAGATTCAGCAGAGTCCATAGAAATATCCCAAATATTCATCCGACAGCTGTGATAGCTGCCTTCCAGTCCAATGTGCGCAACCGCAAGATACGGAACGTGTAGTTGCCCAAGACTGTGAAGCAGCTTTACACCTTGGTGGACAAGTGCGCTCAGGTGGAGGAGGGAAGGAAACTCCCTGGATAGGAGGATTGCGTCGACATCGACTCACAGGATGATGATGACTCCACCAGTCGGAAGAAGAAGAACAAGAAGCGCAATTAGAGGCGCAAGGATAAGGCAGTGATGACCGTTAAAGGATCGGGCATGCTTAGTACCGACAAGAAGGCTAAGGCCGAAGCCCCCGGCAAGGAAGCTGCCGCGTGCACTGACCGTCGAGAGGCTGCGGTTGCCGAGAGGGCCGGGAAAGGCGATGGTCCATACTGCAAGATTCATCGGACCAAAGGCCATGATCTGCAAGAGTGTAATCAGGTTGAGCAGCTCGTCAAGAGTCAGAGAGCTAAATATGAGAAGCGTGATAAGGAAAAAGGTCCGAATGGCACTGGCGGAAAGGGCGAGGCGGTGAAGCAAATCACCCTGACAAGGCTTTTCGGAACCAAGGAAATCCTGCCAGGGGTCGAGAGAAGGAAGTTTGCAATAATGAGAGTGATGGAGGGGATGAAGAGGAAACCAGCGAGCAGGAATTCTAGAAGGCCACTTACTCCTCTCACCGCCAACTTAAACAGTGGGCGTGTGAGGTCAGTTATGTGGAGCCGGTAGCGGAGTCTCGGAAGCCACTCAAATGGTCATGCATGCCCATCATCTGTGACGAAGAGGACCGCACCACTGCGGTAGGGTGTTTGCCATTGTTGGTCTCTGCAATAATTCGCAACCTCAAGGTCACAAAGATGTTGGTTGACGGCGGGGCTGGGTTTAATCTGATTTCCCCAAAGGTTATCTAAGCTTTAGATAGCAGAGGAACAGCTAAAGGTCACGGGCACGATTCAAGGAGTCAATCCCGGCAGGAGTCATCCTAAGGGAAAGATCATGTTGCGTGTGACATTTGGAGGATAATTGAACTACAGTACCGAGAAGGTTGTGTTTGATGTGGTCGACCTCCCCTTGCCATACAATGGGATCCTTGGACGCCCAGGTCTAGCAAAATTCATGGCGACATCCCACTATGCCTACAACACTTTGAAGATGCCAGGGCCGGTAGGAGTCATTTCCATCCCATCAGATGAGAAAGACACAATCATTTGTGTGGATAAGATGTACCGGGACGCGGTCGCGGTAGCGGCAGTTCCCGCCAAGGAGAACATAGGAAAGAAGAAGGATAGCAGGGACACCGGCAAGGAATCCGGGAAGCATACCTCTTCGGAGTATGCTGAGCCTGTTGATGACTTGCCGGAGAGTTCCAACAGCAAGAGATCCAAGGTTGCTACATCACATGTGCAAATGGTCCCGACAGGGCTAGCTGGCATTGATGGTACCTTTACTATCAGCGCCACCCTTGATGACAAATAGGAAAGCGTGCTCATTCCTTCCTGTGGTGAATATCGATGTGTTTGCCTGGCAACCATATGATATCCCTGGTGTTCCCAGGGAGGTAATCAATCACCACCTTGTTGTCTGCCCACATGCCCGACCTGTCAAGCAGAAGGTTCAAAAGCAGGCCTTGGAGAAGCAGCAGTTCATTGTAGAGATTAAGAAGCTTGATGCAGCTAGTCTGGTCACAGGAATACTACATCCGACATGGTTAGCAAACCCAGTGGTCGTACACAAGGCTAACATGAAATGGAGGCTTTGAATAGATTTCACAGATCTCAACAACGCTTGCCCGAAGGACCCATTTCCCTTGTCGGGCATCGACCAGATTGTGGACTCCACTTCAGGTTGTGATTTTGTCTCCTTTCTGGACGCACACTCTGGGTATCATCAGATCTTCATGTCCAAGGAAGGTGAAGAGAAGACCTCATTCATCACTGTCGGCGTTCTGGGAACAGGGGTCCCCAGACTTGCCTGCCTGCGGCCTGCGGCGTGGCCCGAGTGGGGGCCCAACGCGGCCCATCGTCGTCAACACAAGGCTCGAGACCCTCGCGAGGGGCCAAGCCTCGCGAGGCGGACGACACGGAGCTTCCTCCAGCACGGCCTCCTTAGGCTGGCTCGCGAGGAGGCGGAGAGATCAAGGTGGGGTACCTCACGAGGTGCCCATGACGCAAGCTGTGACGACCAGAGGTGCCAGGCGGGCGCCAGCCCGCGCAGTGTCCTTCCTTTCCTCTTTGGTGCAAAGGGGGCAAGCGCAGGCGAGAGGATTAAGCAAAGGCACCCATTTCGGTGCAACGAGACCAAGACCAACTCCACGACAAGGAGGAAGTCACTATGGAGCCCAAGCCGGCGTCATCACCAGAGCCTTTGGCAGGCGAAGACCAACTTTAGTCAGGATAAGTGTACCCGATGTTCCCCTTCAAATCGGCCAATTGTTGGCGCCCTTCCCGCTCAATATTTGGGAAGAGGCCCAGGGCCTTTGCCTATAAATAGGGCTAGCCACCCCCAGGGTAGAGGGAGAATCCAACCTGATTCAGTATCCAGAGCAAGTAGAGAGAGAGAGAAGGGCGATTGAACTCCCCCTAGCAGTTCATCCCCAGCCAAGAACAGAACCTCGCGAGGTCGTTCTTCCTTGTATTGTTCTTCCTAATCAGCCCAAGAGGCAATCCACCACACCACACTTGAGTAGGGTATTACACCACAATGGTGGCCCGAACCAGTATAAACCCTGTGTCCCTTGTGTTGTTTTCGCGGTAGTTTAGATCCTACGAGACGGAAAGGTAGAGGGATTGATCTCCGCGCGCACCCCAGAGTTCGAACCTTAAGGGTCTGCCGGAACCCCCGATCCGACATTTTGGAGCGCCAGGTAGGGGTGCGCCAGAATCCGTCTTTCCACCGCTCCGCTCTCCTCCGACCACCGCATCCATGTCTGACGCTCGTCGGGCCCGCACCGAGCGCCGGGCCACCATCGCTTCCCGCGCCGTCCAGACGGCCCCCGTCGGCGGGCGTCCTCGTCGTTCCCCGTCGCCCGCCGTCAACGCCGCCACCGGCCCGGCGGGGAACGAGCAGCAAGCGTCCTCTCAACACCTGTCCGTGCGGCGGGATGGCCGCACGGCCACTCTGTCGCTCACCCCAGCCGGTTCCTCGTCGCATGCGCTGCGCGCGCCCTTGGAGGCTCGAGTTGCGCTCATCGCGGCGAACGAGCTCCTGCGCTACCGCCCCGTCGACGACGTCTACGAGGAGTGGCACGACCGCGTCGCCGAGCTCGTCCGCGCCGCAGGGGGCTCTCCCGCGCCTTCCGCACCACTGCGCCGCACTCCGCCCCGCATGGGCAATGAAGCTCTGGGGGCGTTCCAGACGCCACCTTTCCAAGAAGATGCCATGGCCCCGAGGCGCACAGCTCCTGGGTGGAACCCGCTCCGTCATGCGCCGGCCCAGCAGGAACGGAGCTGGCAAGAAGTCCCGCAACCGCAAGAGGCCGCACGGGCACTCCCGGCTCCGGCTCGCCGAGACCCTGCTCCAGCTCTGGCGCGTCAAGACCCCGCGCTACTCCCAGCTGCGGTGCAAGGGGACCCACAAGGCCAAGCTCTCCCTCAACCAAAACCTCCCGCGGCCACCGCTGGCTGCCGCGCCTACACCCCTGAGTTGCGTAGCGTCGCGTGGCCCGACAAGTTCAAGCCGGACCTGCCTCCTCGCTACGACGGCACCACTAACCCCACGGAGTTCCTCCAGCTCTACGAGCTGGGAATCGAAGCTGCCAGCGGGGATGAGAAGGTCATGGCGAACTGGTTCCCCATGGCGCTGAAGGAAGGTGCTCGCACTTGGCTCCTGAACCTTGCCCCAGGCACGATCTCCTCCTGGGACCAGATGCGTACCCGCTTCATCGCCAACTTCCAATGTACCCGCGACCGACCTCCCGCCGTGAGCGACATGCGCCGCATCAAGCAGCAACCTGGGGAGACCCTACAGAAGTACATCCAGCGCTTCAACAACGCGCGCCTCAAGATCCCCAAGGTGTCCGAAGAAGCCATCATTTCGGCCTTCTCCGATGGCGTGCGCGATGTCAAGATGAAGGAGGAGCTGGCGATGCATGAAGACCTCTGCACCTCCCTGGAACTGTTCAACCTGGTGACCAAGTGCGCCAGAGCTGAGGAGGGACGCCTCTCCCTCCTCGAGCTGCCTGCCACAGACCCAGAAGAGAAGAAGCCCAAGGCCAAGGACGTGAAGTGCAAGGGGGCTGCCGTGCTCGCGGCAGAACCAGACAGCAAGCGGGGTAAGGATCTGCCTGAATCCTCCAGGGGCAGCCGGTACTGTGTGTACCATGACCTCCACACCCACAACACCAATGAATGCCAAGAACTCCGCGCCGTGCGAGAAGGAAGAGTCGGGCGATGCCCTGACCGTGCAGACCGGGGCTACGGCCGAGGAGGAGGAAGGAACCCGGGACGCTGGGAAGACCGCGGCCCACGTCCAGGCTGGCGTGACCAACCTCGCGAGGACCGCTGGTGCGACCCGCCTCGCGAGGGGGACTGGAGGGACCAGCCTCGTGAGGATCGCCCTCATGGCAACCCAGGCCTGCCGCCGTTGCCGCCTCAGCCAAGAAGGAATGAAGACCGCCACCAAGACGAGGGGGCTGGGGGCTTCCAGGAGCCTCGCGCCATCGCCTGCATCCTAGGCGGAGCTCAAGCCCCAGCCTCCCAACGTATGTTCAAGAAGTTTGCTCGCGAAGTGAATGCAGTCCTCCCCAAGCTCGAAGCAACGCGTCCCCTCAGGTGGTCAGCCTGCACCATCACGTTCAGCTCAGCAGACCAGCTCAAGTGCGCAGCCATAGCCGGAGTCCTCCCAATGCTTTGTTCCCCAGTCATTAGGAACGTTCTGGTCACCAGGACCCTCATCGATGGAGGGGCAGGGCTCAATGTCTTGTCCATGGAAACATTCAACAGCCTCCAAGTGCCCTATGACCAGCTTCAGCCAACCAAGCCCTTCTCCGGAGTCACTGACGGTTCCATGGTCCCGATCGGGCAGGTCCGCCTCCCAGTCACCTTCGGCACCTACAACAACTACCGCACCGAGCTCATCGACTTTGATGTCGCCCACATCCGCCTGCCGTACAACGCCATCCTCGGGTACCCGGCGCTAGCCAAGTTCATGGCCGTGACTCACCATGGCTACAACGTCCTCAAGATGCCAGGAAGCGGCAGCGTCATCACGGTGCCATGTCAAGAGAAGGATGCAGTGTGTGCCCTGGAGCGAGCCTTTCAGGCCGCGTCACTAGAAGACCCAGATCGCGGAAGCAGGAGGCTTCCTGAGACCACCCCCAAGAAGAAGAAGACAACGTCAGGCTCAGACCCTCAGGAGGCAGGCCCTTCAAGGCCCGCGTCTGCCCAGGGGGACCCTCCTTCAATCGCATAGGAAAGCACGCCCGGCGCCCTCCTCAGGCAGGGCTCGGGGGCTCTCACCTGGAGGGCCACCGGCCTCGCCAAGGTCACGAGGGAGGCGCTGGGGCACCTTGTGGAGGCATGTTTTGAAACACGCTTCCCTCGGGAGGAAGCCAGGGAAGGAAGGCCAGACCAACAGGAGTTTGTTAGCAAGGCGATACAAGAGCTGCAGGAGTCAAGGATGATGAGGGGTTGCCGTCGCCCACCAGCTGTGGTTCCCCATCCAGGCGAGGATGGTGGGATGCGCGTCTGCGTCGACGTACCAGGGCTCAACCATATCGCCATGGCGGAGCGCCTCTGGCCCTCACATGCGGGGCGCTGTGGAGGACCACCCCACAACTATGTTCGCATGCCTTATGGCCTACTGAGCGTGGCTGCGGCGTACCAGTGCATCATGAGGAGCATCTTGGAGGCGCAAGAAGGCAGGTGTTCCGCAGCCCTGGCGAAGATGAAGGCTGCTCATGAGGAGCCACCAGTGCCTCCGGAGCCTCCCGAGGCCCCCGGGCTTGGGGGCTCGTGAGGATCAGCTTCCACAGCCCACCGAGTCTGCAGCACCGACGCCACTGCATCAACGATATCTTCAGGTGACATCTTTCAAGTTTCATTCTCAGCTGGGAGCGCCCTCCCAGGGTTGCGTCATTCCCAGGCCGCGTGGGTCCGTCCCTGTGGCATGTATCCCTTTTTATCTTTTCAGTCGCTAGCTTGCTTTGCTGGGGGCGCCCCTCGGGCTGCATCATCCCCAGGCCGCTCGGGCTAGACCCAGCGGCTTGTATCCCTTCCGCGTTTATTTCCAGTTATGCATCATTACTCGATGCCGTCCGCGGCGCCCTTCTTCTTCATGACGACCACTTGCACGTTAAAGGGGGGGTGCCTGAGCATCACGACTCAGGGCTCTTACTGGCTCTCCAGCCCTCACCCTCTAGCCTTGTCCACGGCATCGCGACCTGGCATACCAGCGACGGCTGAGATAAGCTCGAGGGCAGGGACCCGAGGACGTAGAGTGCCGGCATCTAACCAGACTTTGCAGGAACATATCTCAAGATACGGCCCAGTGCCAGGGGCAACCCGCCTAGAGGTAGGGCCTCGTGAGTCCCGCGCTGGCTCACGGGTGCCCAGATACACCTCAGCTAGCTTTACCGTGCCAGCCACGTGTCAGGGCGGGGCTGTACACGCCCCGGGGGCTCCTCCCGGAGGGGAGCCCCCTCCCACGTACTATTGGAAGCACCATGCTCCGCGCTGGCTGACGACACTGCCGAGGAGCGGCTATGCCCGTACACATACGGAAGCGCTATGCTCCGCGCTGGTGATAAACAACTAGGGGTGGCCTCCGGGCCGCGTTAACCTCAGGGAGCCCCGAGCTCAGTGGCCGGCCTCATTGCAACGCCTCCCCCTGGGAGCGCCGCGCGAGGGGGCTGGGCACGGGGGCTACGACTGGGTCACGCCCAGCCGTACGCCCCAGCCAGGCCCCTCGGGCCTGGTTCGTCGCGCGTCTCTCCCCGAGCGGAGCCAAGGTACGAAGGCCGTTCGCGCATCAAGGGGGACTCCTGAGCATCGCGACTCAGGAGCCTAACTGGCTCCGTAGCCCCTCACTTCTTAGTTCCGAGAGGCTATGCTGGGTGAGGTACGCGCGGGGGTCGGGCTCTGCAGACGTAGAACGGTAGCCCCGCCTGTATTTCATTTCGCCACCTGCTGTTCGCGCGTCAAGGGGGACTCCTGAGCATCGCCACTCAGGAGCCTAACTGGCTCCGTAGCCCCTCACTCCTTAGTTCCGAAAGGCTATGCTGGGTGAGGTACGCGCGGGGTCGGGCTCTGTAGACATAGAACGGAAACGCACCTACATCGCGCTTCCCTACTTGTTGCTCGTGCGCTAAGGGGGACTCCTGAGCATCGCGACTCGGGAGCCTAACTTGTCACGTGGCCCCTCATTCCTTTGGTCCCGTCCTGGTTTCCGGTCGGGGCTGATGCTGGGTGAGGCATGCGCGTGGCCGGGCTCTGCCGGCGTAGAGCATAAGCAAGTAGGGAAGAGGAACATAAAATTCAAGGAACTTAAAAACGAATATTACAACCCATAATGTCTCCTTGGTTCCAAACGCAAATTTAAATGCCTCCTCGGGGCGTCGTGCTTGTGCAGGAATCGAAAGAAGATCAGGAACGATAGCGGAGTCACTTGGCGGCAGCGGAGTCGCGTGGAGTAGCTTCACCTTGCGGGGTAGTAGGGTCGGCAGCGCCTCGCTTTGGCTTGGTGCTGAAAGCCCGAAACTTCCCCAGCAGCGCCTCCGCGCGCCCCTTCACGGCCTCGATGGCGGCAGCGGCGCCTTCGCCGCTCACCGGCTCCAGCAGGCTGTCAAGGTCGGCGCTGGGGTCGCGAAGGTAGACATGGGCGAAGACCCGCGTCAACGCGGCGGAAGACACGACACGCGCCTCGGCTTCGACCGTGGGGACGAGTCCGAGGGTGACATCTCCAAGAGCCTTCACCAAGAAGGGAAGCAGTTTGGCGGGGCCGTCCCCGTCGCCAGCCAGCGGGCAATCCATGCCACTCTCATAAAGTGTCTTCAGTGAAGCACGGGCATCCTTCTCCATGTCCGCGAAGGCCACGCGATCCTCGGCAAGGACCCGGGCCTTGACGTCCAGCTCGGCCTTCGTCGTCTCCAGCTCCTTCTTTAGAGCACCTAGGTGGCTGCGGTGCTTCTTGAGCTTCGCCTCTTGGTCCTCGAGCGCCGCCTCGCGAGCCTTCACCTCCTTCTCCTGCTCTTGGCGAAGGCAGGTCTCTTCCACAGGATGACCACGCAGGCCTTGCAACTCGTCCTCCAGCTCCTTGCACCGGCCGCGGATTCTAACCGCCTCTCCCAGGGCCGCGTCACGGGCAGCCTTCGCCTCGAGGGTAGCCTCCTTCTCCTCGTCACAGGCCGTCGAGGCCTGAACCAGCACTGCTCGGATCGAGGCATCGGAGCGAATCCACCCCGAGGCCAGCTCCAGGCGCCCGGCCACCAGGCGAGGGTCGGCGCCTAGAAGATCCTGCCGCAGCCGGTCCAGTCCAGCAACAGCTCGCTCCAGGATGGAAGAAGAAGGCGGGGAAGCATCGGGGCGCTTTGGGGCAGCAGGAGGAGTCCCAGAACCAGCAGCCGGCGGAACAGGAGGAGAAGGTAGCGACGGCAAGGCTGTAGTATCCCGAGGCGGAGTCTACTACGCCTCCCCAGCCGTAGCAGCAACACCAGACAAGTGCACCTCTGGGGTCGATCGAGCCATGGGGGCTGCGGCCCCAGCCAGATCAGCCAAGCCCCGCAAGGGCGAGTGGCCAGGGGGAGACTGTGCATCGCGGTCGCCTTCCCCTGCAGGTGGAGGTGTCGTCGCAGCCGGGGCCTCAGGAGCCCCCTTCAGCTTCTTCGCCGCGGGCGCCAGCCTGCTCAGGAGAAGTAATCGTCAAGCCCCGTCAGTGGGACAAGGAACCAGGAATCAAGGATCAAGCGCTTACAGGTCGTCAGCGGAAAGCTAGGGTGGTCTCCTGCCAAACTTGAAGCCGGAGAGCCGGCTGGAGGGGTCGACCTCGGAAGCAGAAGGCGCGTCCGCGGTTCGCCCCGGAGTCAGGGCGGACCCGCGGGGAATCAACCCAGTCCTGCCCTTCTTCGGGATCGGGGGCGAGCTCCCGCTGCCCAGCATGTCGTCATCGTCATCATCGTCACTCGGCGAAAGGCGGAGAGCACGGGGCTTGCGCTGGAGCGAGATAGTCCTAGACTCTCCGTCGGTTGCCTCGGAGTCAGGGCCTGCCCCCTCCTCCTCCTCGCCCCCACCTCCGCTGGAGTCGCCAGAAGACACATTCACCAGATCCTCGGGAGCCACCGCGGGCATGAGCCCGTCCCCGTCGAAGACGGGCATGGACTCCACCACTTGCTCCCAATCGTCGCGGAGGAACAAGGGCGAAGGCGCGCCCTCCGGCATTGCTGCCTCGCCCCCGACCAGGGACTGGAGAACCACAGTCACGTCCCCTTCGCCCACGGCTGCGGGGCTCGGGTGAGGCCTCCACATCGGGGGAGAATACTGTCTAAGCGAAGCCAGTTGGTGCTCCAGGAACTCCCTCAGCAACGACGCCCCGGTCAGCTTCGCCGCCGCCAAGGTGGCCGTCTTCAGATCGGCGTCCATCTTCGCCAGCACCGACTTCGCGCGGGGATCCGTGAGCTCCGCCCGGCACCAGTCTTCCGAGCTCACGGCTGGCTCTGTGGGAAGGGCCAACCGAGGGTCGACGCGCCCGGCATCAACCAACACCCACTTGCTCCGGAAGCCCTTGATCCTTTTCCCTGGATTCGAGATGGCCATGGAGCTGCCGCATGATACGAAGCCCGCGCATGCCGAAGGAGAACCCTTGGAGGTCCGGAGGTAGAAGTAGGGGCGCAGCAAGGCCACTGAAGGCTGCACCCCCACATGCGCCTCGCAGTAGTAGGCGAAGATCGCCAAGAGAAGGACTGAGTTGGGGTGGAGATGCAAAGCTTGCAAGTTGTAATGGCGGAGGACGGCGAGGAAGAACTCAGAGAAAGGAGGCACCAGGCCAGCTGCAATGGAGCTCACGAAGAGGGGATAGAAGGTGCTCCCTTGGCCTTCAGGAACATCGGAGCCGACCTTGAACATCTGCGCCCCGTCAATGCCCTGCGCCGCGGCCATCCGGTGCAACAGTGCGAGGCTCGCTTTCGACACGTTGGGCGAATCCAAAGCAGGCGAGAACCAAGATTCGGCCGGGGTCCGGCGAGGCGCCATGGCTGTCTGGGACGAGCGGGTGGAGCAGATCTGGAAACTTGGAGGAAGGGAGAAGAAGCGCAAGAAAGGGGATCTGAGCAGCGGATGAAGAAGGAGAAGAACAAAACCCGAGCAGATGCCACGCCTATAGTATCCTGCACAGTTGCAAAAGCGCCCACGTCCAATCAACCGCCACGCGGCGCCCGAGGCCGCAGGCTGTTAGGGCCTGCGGCGCTTCGCCCTTGCCCTTTCGCCTGTCGGGACGGCCAAGTCCATGCGCGCCTTGGGCCCGGGGGCTACTGTCGGCGTTCTGGGAACGAGGGTCCCCAGACTTGCCTGCCTGCGGCGTGGCTCGAGTGGGGGCCCAACGCGGCCCATCGTCGTCAACACAAGGCTCGAGACCCTCGCGAGGGGCCAAGCCTCGCGAGGCGGACGACACGGAGCTTCCTCCAGCACAGCCTCCTTAGGCTGGCTCGCGAGGAGGCGGAGAGATCAAGGTGGGGTACCTCACGAGGTGCCCATGACGCAAGCCGTGACGACCAGAGGTGCCAGGCGGGCGCCAGCCCGCGCAGTGTCCTCCCTTTCCTCTTTGGTGCAAAGGGGGCAAGCGCAGGAGAGAGGATCAAGCAAAGGCACCCATTTCGGTGCAACGAGACCAAGACCAACTCCACGACAAGGACGAAGTCACTGTGGAGCCCAAGCCGGCGTCATTACCAGAGCCTTTGGCAGGCGAAGACCAACTTTAGTCAGGATAAGTTTACCCGATGTTCCCCTTCAAATCGGCCAATTGTTGGCGCCCTTCCCGCTCAATATTTGGGAAGAGGCCCAGGGCCTTTGCCTATAAATAGGGCTAGCCACCCCCAGGGTAGAGGGAGAATCCAACCTGATTCAGTATCCAGAGCAAGTAGAGAGAGAGAGAAGGGCGATTGAACTCCCCCTAGCAGTTCATCCCCAGCCAAGAATAGAACCTCGCGAGGTCGTTCTTCCTTGTATTGTTCTTCCTAATCAGCCCAAGAGGCAATCCACCACACCACACTGGAGTAGGGTATTACACCACAATGGTGGCCCGAACCAGTATAAACCCTGTGTCCCTTGTGTTGTTTTCGCGGTAGTTTAGATCCTACGAGACGGAAAGGTAGAGGGCTCGATCTCCGCGCGCACCCCAGAGTTTGAACCTTAAGGGTCTGCCGGAACCCCCGATCCGACAATCACCCCATGTGGTACGTACTGCTTTGTGCGCATGCCTTTCGGGTTAAAGATTGTCGGGTCTACTTTTGCAAGAGCAGTCCAGATTGGTTTTGAACCACAGTTGCATAGAAACATTGAGGCTTATATGGACGATATTGTGGTCAAGACCAAGGACAGATCAACACTCCTCCAGGATTTGGAGGAGACATTTGCTAATCTACGTAAGATCAACATGAAGTTGAATCCGGAGAAGTGTGTGTTTGGCATTCCCTCCGGCAAACTACTTGGGTTCTTCGTATCGCATCGTGGGATCGAAGCCAACCCCGATAAGATCAAGGCTATCGAGTAGATCCAGGCACCTAGGACAGTCAAGGATGTGAGGCGTCTGACAGGGTGCGTTGCGCACTTAGCAGATTCATCTCCAAGTCTGTCGAGCGCGCTCTGCCGTTCTTCAAAATTTTGAAGAAAGCAGGGCCCACGAAGTGGACCCCGGAAGCAAATACAGCTTTACAAGAGTTGAAGAACTACTTGTCCTCGGTGCCCACTTTGGTTGCCCCTAAACCACAAGAGCCTTTGCTGCTGTACTTAGCGGCAACTAATCAAGTGGTCAACACAGTCCTAGTGGCACCACAGGAAGTAGAGGAATCAGCAAGTGAGAAAAGCCCGACAGAACTGGATGAGGCTCAGGACAGAGAGGAGCACGACAGCAAGGGCAGCCCAAGGACACGGTAAGGAAAAAAGTGGTGCAGCGCCCAGTGTACTTCGTCAGTTCCCTATTACAGGGGGCTAGATCTAGGTACTCTAGTGCGCAAAAGTTGATTTTTGGCCTCATCGTGGCCTCAAGGAAACTGTGCCACTACTTCCAAACCCATGAGAGTACGGTTGTCACCCGCTTTTTGTTGCCAAGGATACTCCGAAACCCTGAGGCTACTGGCAGAATAGTGGAGTGGGCTTTGGAGTTATCCAGCTTTGGCCTGAAATTTGAGAGCACATCAACAATTTAGAGCAGGGCATTGGCAGAGTTTATTGCAGAATGGACACTAACCCCTGATGAAGAAGTGTTGGAAACAGTTATCCCCGGCAAGGAAGCGCCCCAAGAATGGATTATGTATTTCGATGGTGCCTTCTCCCTACAAGGTGCAGGGGCTGGCTTGCTTCTCGTTGCCCCCACTCGTGAGCACTTGAAGTACGTCGTCCAGATGCACTTTCCCTGGGAGGAGGCAACCAACAATACAATAGAGTATGAAGGACTCCTTGCCGGGCTCAGGATTGCCACAGAACTGGGAATCAAGAAGTTGATTATTCGAGGAGATTCACAACTTGTAGTGAGACAAGTCAACAAGGATTACCAAAGTCCATTGATGGAGGCATACGTTGAGGAAGTGAGAAGACTGGAGGAGCACTTTGACGGATTGCAAACATAGCACATACCCCGTGCGGAAAATAGCATAGCTGATCATCTAACAAAGTGTGTTGCGCAAAAACTTCCTATGGAACCAGGAACTTTTGTTCTCCATCTTACTCAGCCCTCCATATCCCCAGCAACAATGGCCAGAAAGAGGAGGAAGTTGGACTCCGGTAAGCCTCCCGGGGCTCCTGGTAGGGACCTTGCCGAAAACAACTCCCCATCGATTGCCAGGCTGTACCCTCCTGCAGGGCCACTGGTCCCCGCGGTCGAGGAACACGCTCCCCACAGATGGGGAGGTGCCACTAGTCCTTGTTGCCGAGCCTAAGGCTCCAACTTGGCAAGGCACATAGTGCATTTCCTCCAAACTGGAGAACTTCTCGACGAGCACGAAGAAGCTTAAAGAGTAGCCCGAAGGGCCCATACGTATCAGTTTGTCGATGACACTCTGTACAGAAGGAGGCTAAATGGTGTGAAATTGAAGTGCATCTGCTGGGAAAAAGGAAAGGAACTGCTGGCTGAAATACACAAAGGCATGTGCGGCTCCCACATTGGATCAAGGGCATTAGTTGGGAAAGCATTCCGGCAAGGATTCTATTGGCCCACTGCATTCCAAGATGCGGTCGAGCTAGTCACCTAGTGTGAAGCCTGCAAGTTCCATTCCAAGAACACCCATCTGCCTGCACAAGCTCTTCAGATAATCCATTTGTCATGGCCATTTTCGGTCTGGGGGCTCGATATCCTTGGCCCCCAGATTCCATGGCCATTTTCCTATCCCCCGAGCTGCCGATAACCCACAAGAATAGGGGATCGCAACAGTTTTCGAGGATAGAGTATTCAAACCAAATTTATTGATTCGACACAAGGGGAGCCAAAGAATATTCTCAAGTATTAGCAGTTGAGTTGTCAATTCAACCACACTTGGATAACATAGTATCTGCAGCAAAGTAATATGGAAGTAATGGTAATGATAGCAAAAGTAATATTTTTGGGTTTTGTAGTGATTGTAACAGTAGCAACAGAAAAGTAAATAAGAGAAGAACAATATATGAAAACCTCGTAGGCATTGGATCGGTGATAGAGAATTATGCCGGATGCGGTTCATCGTGTAACAATCATAACATAGGGTGACACAGAACTAGCTTCAATTCATCAATGTAATGTAGGCATGTATTCCGAATATAGTCATACGTGCTTATGGAAAAGAACTTGCATGACATCTCTTGTCCTACCCTCCCGTGGCAGCGGGGTCCTAGTGGAAACTAAGGGATATTAAGGCCTCCTTTCAATAGAGTACCGGATCAAAGCATTAACACATAGTGAATACATGAACTCCTCAAACTACGGTCATCACCGAGAGTGGTCCCGATTATTGTCACTTCGGGGTTGCCGGATCATAACACATAGTAGGTGAATATAGACTTGCAACATAGGATCAAGAACTCACATATATTCATGAAAACATAATAGGTTCAGATCTGAAATCATGGCACTCGGGCCCTAGTGACAAGCATTAAGCATAGCAAAGTCATAGCAACATCAATGTCAGAACATAGTGAATACTAGGGATCAAACCCTAACAAAACTAACTCAATTACATGATAAATCTCATCCAACCCATCACCGTCCAGCAAGCCTACAATGGAATTACTCACGCACAGCGGTGGGCATCATGAAACTGTTGATGGAGGATGGTTGATGATGACGATGGCGACGGATTCCCCTCTCCGGAGCCCCGAACGGACTCCAGATCAGCCCTCCCGAGAGAGTTTAGGGCTTGGCAGCGGCTCCGTATTGTAAAACGTGATGAATCTTTCTCTCTGATTTTTTTCTCCCCGAACACGAATATATGGAGTTGGAGTTGAGGTCGATGGAGCTCTAGGGGGGCCACGAGGCAGGGGGCTCCCCCCACCCTCATGGAAAGGATGTGGGCCCCCTGAACTTGATTCTTTCGCCATTATTTTTTATTATTTCCAAAAATAATCTCCGTGAAGTTTCAGGTCATTCTGAGAACTTTTGTTTCTGCACATAAATAACACCATGGCAATTCTGCTGAAAACAGCGTCAGTCCGGGTTAGTTCCATTCAAATCATGCAAGTTATAGTCCAAAACAAGGGCAAAAGTGTTTGGAAAAGTAGATACGACGGAGACGTATCAGCTGCCGGGGGCTTTAAACTCTTTTTTGTTGCCATTGACAAGTTTACAAAGTGGTCGGAAGTAGATGCCCTGAGAAAGGTGACTGCTCAGTCAGCTATCAAGTTCTTGAAAGGATAGGTGTGCCGCTTCAGGGTTCCTGCTCGGATCATCACCGACAACGACACCCAGTTCACGAGCTGCACCTTCATGCAACATGTTCATGCCCTCAGAAGCTAGATCTCATTTGCCTCTGTTGCACATCCCAGAAGCAATGGCCAAGCTAAGAGGGCGAATGCTGAAGTGTTGCGAGGACTCAAGATGAGAACATTTGATACGTTGCAGAAAATTGGCAGGCGATGGATCGATGAGCTGCCGGTAGTTCTCTGGTCCCTCAGAACGACACCAAATCGAGCTACCGGGCAGACTCCCTTCTCCCTAGTCTATGGGGTAGAAGCAGTTATCCCCACGGAACTCATTAAACGGTCACCTCGAGTGCTTGACTACGATGAAGTAGCGCAGGATCAACACCGGCGTGACGAAGCTATGCTTCTCGAGGAGAACCGTCTCCGGGCTGCTAAGCATGCTTGATGACCCACAAATATAGGGGACCAAATGTAGCTCTTTTCGATAAGTAAGAGTGTCGAACCCAATGAGGATCAGAAGGAAATGACAAGTGGTTTTCAGCAAGGTAAGGTCTGCAAGTGTTGAAACAGTAAGTAACAAAGTAGTTTGATAGAAAGATAGTTTGTAAGGAGCAAGTAACGATAATAGTAACTAAAGTGCAGCAAGATAGGCCAATCCTTTTGAGGCAAAGGACAGGCAAAAACGGTGTCTTATGATAAGCAAAGCGTTCTTGAGGGTACACGGGAATTCCATGTAGTCACTTTCACCGTGTTCGTTCGATTCGTGTTCGCTACTTTGATAATTTGATATGTGGGTGGACCGGTGCTTAGGTGATGTTCTTACTTGAACAAACCTCCTACTTATGATTAACACCCCCGCAAGCATCTGCAACTACGAGAAAAGTATTAAGAATAAATTTTAACCATAGCATTAAACTTTTGGATCCAATCGGTCCCTTATGGAATAGCGCATAAACTGGGGTCCATCATCTAATTGCTACTCCACAAATGCATTCCCTTAGGCCGAAATATGGTGAAGTGTCATGTAGTCGACGTTCACATGACACCTCTAAGGGAATCACAACATACATACTATCAAAATATCGAACACATATCAAGTTCACATGCTTGCAACATGATTTCTCCCGTGACATCAAGAACAAAAGTAACTACTCACAAATGATAACCATGTTGAAGATCAGAGGGGTACTAAATAGCATATTGGATCTGAACATATAATCTTCCACCAAATAAACCATATAGTAATCAACTACAAGATGTAATCAACACTACTAGTCACCCACAAGCACCAATCTATAGTTCCGGTAACAAGATTGAACACAAGAGATGAACTAGGGTCTGAGATGAGATGGTGTTGTTGAAGATGTTGATGGAGATTGCCCTCCCCAAGATGAGAGAGTTGTTGGTGATGATGAGGACGATGATTCCCCCCGCCGGGAGGGAAGTCCCCCCGGCGGAATTGCTCCGCCGGAGGGCAAATGTGCGCATGCCCAAGTTCCGCCTCGAGACGGCGACGCTCCATCCCGAAAGTCCTCTCCCTACTTTTTATCGGTCAAAATGATCTATGATAACCCACAAGTATAGGGGATCGTTTGTAGCCTTCTTCGATAAATAAGTGCGTCGAACCCAACGAGGAGCTAAAGGTAGATCAAATATTCCCTCAAGTTCTATGGACCACCGATACAACTCTACGCACACTTGACGTTTGCTTTACCTAAAACAAATATGAAGCTACGAGTACTTTGCGAGAATAAAAAGGTAATAAAAGTGGATAGCTTTTGTCAAAAAGAAAGTCATTTGTCCTTAGGAAATCGATAACAAGTACCGATAATCATTCTTGCAATTCTATATGAGGGAGAGGCATGAGCTAACGTACTTTCTCTACTTGGATCATATGCACTTATGATTGGAACTCTAGCAAGCATCCGCAACTACTAAAGATCATTAAGGTCGTGAAACCCAACCATAGCATTAAGTATCAAGTCCTCTTTATCCCATATGCAACAACCCACCTACTCGGGTTTAAGCTTTTGTCACTCTCGCAACCCACCATAAGCAAATCATGAACGTATTGCAACACCCTACAACAGGGGCCCCTCACATTTGTGCGAGATGGAGGGAACTGTAGGACAACACCATAAATAAAGTATACAATCATACCAACGAAGATCACGATTAACCCATAGGACAAAATGGAACCACTCACACATCGTAGGATAGCCAAATATCATTAGGAAATAATATATGGAGTTGAGCACCATGTTTAAGTACAGATTACAGCGGAGAGAAGGGGTGTTACACCGCTGCATAGAGGGGGAGAGAGTTCGGTTGACGGTAGCAAGATTGTTGATGTAGATCTCCGTCACGATCCTTGCCCCGGTGGCATTCCGGCGCCACCGGGAGAAATGGGGAGAGAGCCCCCCTACTTCTTATTCTTCCTTGGCCTCCCCCCTAGATGGGAGAAGAGTTCCCCCTCTAGTCCATGGTCTCCATGGCGGCAGAGGGGTGGGAGCCCCTTCGAGATTGGATATCCCTCTCTGTTCTCTTCTATTTCGCGTTCCCCAGATCTGGCCGAAAACCGTTTCGTATATTCCAGGAGATTCGTAACTCCGATTTTTTTTCCGGATATAAGCTTCATTACGCCCGAAGTAGAGCTCCAACCAACGTTCGAGGAGGGCACAACCCACCACCATGCACCAGGGGCCTCTGGCGCGCCCTGGTGTCTTGTGGGCTGTGTGGGCGTCCGTTTGCGGTGATTGCAACTCCCAAAAATCACATATATTCAGAAATAATTCTCCATGGAATTTTATTCCATTTGGACTTCGTTTGATGTGGATTTTCTGCGATACAAAAACATGCAAAAAATAGGAACTGACACTAGGCACTGGATCAATAGGTTAGTCCAATAGATCATATAATAGTTGCCAAAAATATGTGAAAGTTGAATAATATTGGCATGAAACAATAAAAAATTATAGATACGATGGAGACGTATCAACATCCCCAAGCTTAAGCCCTGCTCGTCCTCGAGTAGGTAAATAATAAAAAAGATAATTTTGATGTGGAGTGCTACCTAGCATAAACTTGATCATATATCTAATCATGGCATCAATATTAAGACATAAGTGATTCAAAGCAATAGTCTATAATTTGACATAAAGACATCAATACTCATGCATCTCAATAAACAATCATGTCTTTCAAAATATCAACGCTAAAGAAAGCTATCCCTACAATATCATATAGTCTTGTCATGCTTTGTCTTCTTAATGCAAAGTATTTATCATGCACAACCCCGATGACTAGTCGAGCAATTGGTTCATACTTTTTAACGCGCTTCAACTTTTCCAACCCTCACACAATACATGAGCGCAAGCCATGGATATAGCACTACGGGTGGAATAGAGTATGATGATAGGGGTAAATATAAAGAAGACAAAAAAGTAGAAAGTCTCACACCAACGCGGCTAACCAACGGGCTATGGAGATGCCCATCAATTGATATCAACATGAGGAGTAGGGATTGCCATGCAACAAATGCACTAAGAGCTATAAGTGTATGAAAGCTCAATATGAAAACTAAGTGGGTGTGCATCTAATCCTATAATGAAAAATTCCCACTAGTATATGAAAGTGACAACATAGGAGACTCTCCATATGAAAAACATGATGCTACTTTGAAGCACACGTGTGGTAAAGGACACTAACAATGCCCCTTCTCTCTTTGTTTATTTTATTTTATTATTTTCCTTATTTTTCTTTCTTTTTCTTTTTCTTTTTTTCTTTTTTCTTTTTCTTTTCTTTTTTTCTCTCATTGTCCGGACTCTCATCCTGACTTGTGGGGGAATCGTAGTCTCCATCATCCTTTCCTCACTGGGGCACTGCTCTAAAAATGAATAATGATGATCATCACACTTCTATTTACTTATAACTCAAAAGAAATAAAAATTACAACTCGATAACTATGACAAAGTATGACTCTATATGAATGCCTCTGGCATGTACCTTGATGTGCAATGATCTAGCGTAACATGGATGAAAAATGATGAACGGTGGCTGAGCCACAACTACTATGTCAGCTATATGATCACACAATGCAATATGACAATGAATGCTCAAGTCATCAAACGGGGGCGGTGGTAGTTGCATGGCAGTATATCTCGGAATGGCCATGGAAAAGCCATAATAGGTAGGTATGGTGGCTGTTTTGAGGAAGATATAATAAGGCTTATATGTGATTGAGCGTATCATATCACGGGGTTTGGATGCACCTGCTAAGTTTGCACCACGTCTCGATGTGAGAAAGGGCAATGCACGGTACCGTAGAGGCTAGCAAATTACAGAAAGGTAAGAGTACGTATAATCCATGGACTCACATTAGTCATAAAGAACTCATATACTTATCGCAAAAGTTTATTAGCCCTCAAAGCAAAGTACTACTACGCATGCCCCTAGGGGGATAGATTGGTAGGGAAAGACCATCGCTCGTCTCCGACAACCACTCATAAGGAAGACAATCAATAATAAATCATGCTCCAACTTCATAGCATAACGAGAGACTATACGTGCATGCTTCGGGAATCACAACCCTTAACACAAATATTCTTACTAAACACAACCATTTACTAGTACCTCCCACATATTCCATCCCTCAATCGCAAAACTATTGCAAGGAATCAAACATATCATATTCAGTGATCCATAAGTTTTATGTAGGATTTCATGACTAACCATGCAAATGACCAATTCCCATTGACTCTCTAAATAGATATAAGTGAAGCAAGAGAGTAATTATTTCTGCAAAAGACCATGCTCTAATAAATATAAGTGAAGCAAAAGAGCATTCTACAAACAACGGTTTTCTATGTGAAGAGAAACAGGCAATCCAAACTTCAAATGATATAAGTGAAGCACATGAAGCATTCTATAAAGCCATACTCAAAAGATATAAGTGAAGTGCAATGAGCATTCTCTAAATAAACCATGGACTATCTCATACCAGCATGGTGCATAAAAGAAAAGTGAAAAACTAAACACAAAAGACGCTCCAAGATTTGCACATATCACATGAACGAAACGAATCTGAAAACATACTGATACTTGTTGAAGAAAGATGGGATGCCTTACGGGCATCTCCAAGCTTAGATGCTTGAGTCTCCTTGAATATTTACTTGGGATGCCTTGGGCACCCCCAAGATTGAGCTCTTTCCTCTCTTCCTTCTCCTCACATCGAGACCTCCTCGATCTTGGAACACTTCATCCACACAAAACTTAACAAAACTTTTAGTGGTGGGGTTAGTGAATATGGCAATGAAATCTCATCATGTACTGTTGTAACATTATTGTATAATTATAAACAAACATTACCCGTTGTATGCTATCACAATTCTATGGCCCCAAGTTAAGGAGGCTTCAACAAGAATTCAAACATACGCAAATAATGAAGCTCTAACAGCAATCTATGAAAATAGGACAGTGTGTAAAGATTTGAACATCCACCATACTTCTATAACTCTAACAATTCTGAAAATTAGGACAAAATAAAAATTTTGTATAGAAATACAGTAAAAAAAGTTTCAGAACAGTTTGACGTTCTAGTAAAAAACTGTAAAATCGAGCACTACAGCCAAAGTTTCCGTTTTGCACCGCACAAACCAACAAGCAATTTAATCATCCTAAAGGCAAACCTTGGCACATTATTTTTATAATACAATGGAATTATACAAGGGGATAATTATTTTTGTTAAAATGTTTCTGTAATTAAGATTCACAAAGTTTCCATGGGCATGAACAAAGTTCAAGGCTAGCTCCCGCATCCACGGTGCTCGTCCTTCTCACTTTCACTTTTCGTTTTGTGAAGTTTTAAGTTCCCCTCTATATGTTTTTTGTTTTTAAACTTTATAAAAGCACTCAACAGAAATATATTGACTCTCTAAAACTTTCGGGTTGTCTCCCTGGCAGCACTTTCTATAAAGCCATTAAGCTAGGCATACAGTGCTCAAGTAATGGATTGATACGTCTCCGTCGTATCTACTTTTCCAAACACTTTTGCCCTTGTTTTGGATTCTGACTTGCATGATTTGAATGGAACTAACCCGGACTGACGCTGTTTTTAGCAGAATTGCCATGGTGTTATTTATGTGTAGAAACAAAATTTCTCGGAATGACATGAAACTCCACGGAACATATTTTTGGAAAATATTAAAAATACTAGAAGAAGAATCTTCGTCAGGGGCCCCACACCCTGTCCACGAGGGTGGGGGCGCGCCCCCTGCCTCGTGGGCCCCCTGACGCTCCACCGACCTCAACTCCAACTCCATATATTCGTGTTCGGGGAGAAAAAATCAAAGAGAAGGATTCATCGCGTTTTACAATACGGAGCCGCCGCTAAGCCCTAAAACCTCTCGGGAGGGCTGATCTGGAGTCCGTTCGGGGCTCCGGAGAGGGGAATCCATCGTCGTCATCATCATCAACCATCCTCCATCACCAATTCCATGATGCTCACCGCCGTGCGTGAGTAATTCCATCATAGGCTTGCTAGACGGTGATGGGTTGGATGAGATTTATCATGTAATCGAGTTAGTTTTGTTAGGGTTTGATCCCTAGTATCCACTATGTTCTGAGATTGATGTTGCTATGACTTTGCTATGCCTAATGCTTGTCACCAGGGCCCGAGTGCCATGATTTCAGATCTGAACCTATTATGTTTTCATGAATATATGTGAGTTCTTGATCCTATCTTGCAAGTCTATAGTCACCTACTATGTGTTATGATCCGGCAACCCCGAAGTGACAATAATCGGGACCACTCCCGGTGATGACCATAGTTTGAGGAGTTCATGTATTCACTATGTGTTAACGCTTTGGTCTGGTACTCTATTAAAAGGAGGCCTTAATATCCCTTAGTTTCCACTAGGGCCCCGCTGCCATGGGAGGATAGGACAAAAGATGGCATGCAAGTTCTTTTCCATAAGCACGTATGACTATATTGGGAATACATGCCTACATTACATTGATGAATTGGAGCTAGTTCTGTGTCACCCTATGTTATGACTATTACATGATGAACCGCATCCGGCATAATTCTCCATCACCGATCCAATGCCTACGAGCTTTTCACTTATTGTTATTGTCTTATTTACTTTTCCGTTGCTACTGTTACAATCACTACAAAACCCAAAAATATTACTTTTGCCACTATTATTGTTACTTCCATATTACTTTGCTACTAAATACTTTGCTGCAGATACTAAGTTATCCAAGTGTGGTTGAATTGACAACTCAACTGCTAATACTTGAGAATATTCTTTGGCTCCCCTTGTGTCGAATCAATAAATTTGGGTTGAATACTCTACCCTCGAAAACTGTTGCGATCCCCTATACTTGTGGGTTATCATGGATCCACCCGGATCCCAAGGTATATCAAAACCAATTTTAATTAACAATGATTTAGCATTTAGTAGTGAGCACAAAGCAACATATATCAAGTGATGACAAAGTCTAACTCTCTTCCTATGCATTGGCATGTCATACAAGAACAATTGATGCACATCAAGTAAAGGCCAATACATAGCATAAGCAGTTTGTAGCAATTTTATCGTGTTGGAAACATAGAGAGGTGGAGATGTAGTTCCTCTCTCATAATAACTGCAAGTAGGAGCAGCAAGCACATGCATATTAAACTTATCAAAATTATCATGTGTAACGATAAAAGGCAACCCATCAACGTAATCCTTAATAAGTGCAAACTTCTCCGATATAGTGTAGTTGGGAGAATTCAAAAAGATAATAGGACTATCATATGTGGGTGCAATAGCAACAATTTCTTGTTTAACATAAGTAACAATAGCAAGTTCATCTTCATAAGCATCATTCATATTGGCATCTTGGCCACAAGCATAGCAAGCATCATCAAAAAGGGATATTTCAAACGAATCAACGGGATCATAGCAATTATCATAGCATTCATCCTTCAGTAAGAACGAAGGGATATTAAATAATGTATGAGTTGAAGAGTTACTCTCGTTAGAAGGTGGGCACGGGTCGCTAATCCGCTCTTCCTTCTTTTGTTCTTCACTCTCCTCATCATCTTTTTCATCCAATGAGCTCACAGTTTCATCAATTCCTTCTTCCATAGAATCCTGCAAAATACTAGTCTCTTCTTGGACAGCGGAGACTTTCTCAATAAATTCATTAATATCGAAATTATATTTATAATTATCATAGCAATATTTAAGGATGGCAAAATTTTCAGGTATATAAACATCATCATCAAAAGCTTCATACTTTTCAAACAAAGATTCAATTTCATAAGCACCCTTAAAAGCAACAAATTCTTCTTTTCTTTCCACATCATAGTAATCATATATACCTCTAGATAAGAAGCCAAGGTTTCATTGTCATTAAATTTGCATGAAAAGGGAAGGTGTGGAGCATTCATCCTAGAGCAACAAGTATAATCATATCTCAAGCATAAATCCCGAGCATACCAATGCAGCATATAAATTTGATCCCATAAAAGTTTCCCTTTTTGTGTCAACGGACAATCCCTAAAGTATTCACATTGATCCAACGTTACTCCCATTATCATGTTGAATGGGGCTTTCTCAGCATTATCAAAGTAGTACATAATATTTTTCACATAACGAGCATCGAGGGTTTTTAGAGGTTCCCCATCTCCATGAGTAGCTAGTACCACTAATTTTTTTGGTGTTTCATGTTCCATATCCATAACTAAAGATAGAGAACAACTTAGAACAGGAAATGAAAACTACTTAGTGATAAGCAAACAAGCACACACGAGAATATTCACCCCATGCTATTGCTCCCCAGCAACGGTGCCAGAAAAAGGTCTTGATAACCCACAAGTATAGGGGATCGTTTGTAGCCTTCTTCGATAAATAAGAGTGTCGAACCCAACGAGGAGCTAAAGGTAGAACAAATATTCCCTCAAGTTCTACCAACCACCGTTACGAATCTACGCACACTTGATGTTTGCTTTACCTAAAACAAGTATGAAACTATTTGGCAAGAATAAAACTACGAGTACTTTGCGAGAATAAAACTAAGAATAAATTTCAAGGTAATAAAAGAGGATAGATTTTGTCAACAAGAAAGTCATTTCTCCCTAGGCAATCGATAACAAGTACCAGTAATCATTCTTGCAATTCTATATGAGGGAGAGGCATGAGCTAACATACTTTCTCTACTTGGATCATATGCACTTATGATTGGAACTCTAGCAAGCATCCACAACTACTAAAGATCATTAAGGTCATGAAACCCAACCATAGCATTAAGTATCAAGTCCTCTTTATCCCATACGCAACAACCCACCTACTCGGGTTTAAGCTTCTGTCACTCTCGCAACCCACCATAAGAAAATCATGAACGCATTGCAACACCCTACAGTGGGGGCCCCTCACGTTTGCGCGAGACGGATGGAACTGTAGGACAACACCATAAATAAAATATACAATCATACCAACCAAGATCACGATTAACCAATAGGACAAAACAGATCTACTCAAACATCATAGGATAGCCAAATATCATTAGGAAATAATATATGGAGTTGAGCACCATGTTTAAGTAGAGATTACAGAGGAGAGAAAGGGTTTTACACCGCTGCATAGAGGGGGAGAGAGTTCTATTGATGGTAGCAAGATTGTTTATGTAGATCGCCGTCATGATCCTAGCCCCGGCGGAACTCCAGCTCCACCGGGAGAGATGGGGAGAGAGCCCCCTACTTCTTCTTATTCCTTGGCCTCCCCCCTAGATGGGAGGAGAGTTCCCCCTCTGGTCCATGGTCTCCATGGCGGCGGAGGGGCGGGGGCCCCTCCGAGATTGGATCTCCCTCTCTGTTCTCTTCTGTTTTGCGTCGCCCAGATCTGGCCGAAAACTGTTTCTTATATTCCGGGAGATCCGTAACTCCGATTGCGCTGAGCTTTTAACATGATTTTTTTGGATATAAGCTTCCTTGTGCCCTAAGTAGAGCTCCAACCAACGTTCAAGGAGGGCACAACCCACCACCACGCACCAGGGGCCTCTCGCGCACCCAGGTATCTTGTGGGCTGTGTGGGCCTCCGTTTGCGGTGATTCCAACTCCCAAAAATTACATATATTCCAAAATAATTATCCTTCAAATTTTATTGCATTTGGACTTCGTTTGATATGGATTTTCTGCCATACAAAAAACATGCAAAAAACAGGAACTGACACTGGGCACTGGATCAATAGGTTAGTCCAATAAATCATATGAAATGTTGCCAAAATATGTGAAAATTGTATAATATTGGCATGAAACAATCAAAAATTATAGATACGACGGAGACGTATCAACCTATATACCAGAAGATGGGCACCGGAGGTGGGCCTGGGTGAGCACAACCCACCAGGGGACGCCTGGCTCCCTGGCGCGCCCAGGTGGGTTGTGCCCACCTGGTGGGCCTCTTCTGGTACTTATTTGCTCAAATATTCATCATATATTCCATAAAAATTCTCCGTGAAGTTTCATTTTTTTAAGTTGTGAAGAATAGTTAGCTTGACGTAGCTTTTCCAAGTCCAAATTTCCAGTTGCCGGAATTCTCCCTCTTTGTGTGTTCCTTTCAAATTATGAGAGAAAAGGCATTAGAATTACTCCAAAAAGCATTATTATGCATAAAAACATCATAAATAACAGTAGGAAAACATGATGCAAAATGGACGTACCAACTCCCCCAAGCTTACACCTCGCTTGTCCTCAAGCGAAAACCAAAATCGAAAAACATGTCCACATGCTTAGAGAGAGAGCTGTCGATAAAAAAATACGGACATGGAAGCATCATGTTCATTATTATAACAGCAAAAAACTTAAACATAAGACTCTTATCATAGAACTTTTATCATAGTCTTCTCATGAATAAGTTACAATTCATCACACTATTGAAGTACAAAGCAAAAACTCTATTAGAAACCAACAAACTATGTTCTCAGTCAACTTTGCAACTAGAATTCATCATCTTTTCAGGAAGGGTCACGTATCGGAGACTTTAGGGAAGTCCACATACTCAACCATCATATAGTCTTCTATGATTGCTAACACTCACCGCACACACATGAGCAAAACATTTCAACCGGACACATAGAAAGATATGGGCTTGTAGTTTCGCCTCCCAAAGTATTCAACTCAAGGGTGATGTCGACAATAATAACTCATGCTACCCATATTCAACTGGACATATGTGCCTAGATCTTTCTTCACCACATGATGCTTGCCAAAGGAGAAAATAAAAAGGAATAGAGAGAAAACTTTGACTCTTTGCATAAAAGTAAATACATAAAAGTAAAAGATAGGCCTTTCGCACAGGAAAGCAGAGGTCGCCATGCGTTTATTTGTCTGTATGCTCAACCCCTTAGTGCAAAAGAAAGTCACGTGGTATTGCCCCTTGTGATAGCGACCTTTATTATGCAGTCTGTCGCTTTTATTCTTCACCATCACAAGTTCGTACAACGCTCAATTTTCCCTTACACTAAATGATCTCACACTTTTAGAAGCAATTTTTATTGCCTTATTGCACCGATGATAACTTACTTGAGGGATCTTGCTCAATCCCTAGGTAGGTATGGTGGACACTTGAAAATAAGATTTGGGTTTAAGGGTTTTCGGATGCACAAGTAGTATCTCTACTCAGTGCGGAATTTTTGGCTAGCAAAGATAGGGGCCAAGCACCACATGTTAAAGGATCTATGACAATATGACTTCTATTTGAATATGAACAAACATAAATCATTAGGTTGTCTTCCTTGTCCAACATCAACAATTTTGGCATATAATATTTTGATGGGGGCTCACAATCACAAAAGATTTATAGGATAGTGTATTTATAAGTGAACCTTCTCTTCCCTTATTAATTCTATGGGTTGTCGAACTCAAATAAAATTTTCTACTTATACTTTTCCTTATGTGCTGTCATCGCCTACCATAATATTATCATATGATCTTTTTCATATATTTTCCTTTCTTCTTATTTATTTCCTTTCTTTTTATTGCAACTTGAAAGTAAATAAAGCAAAAACTCAAACTAAACTTTATTATATATCTCATACATGATTACAAGGATACATCACTAAGCAAACTCTCGAAAAGAAAGGATTGAACTAAATTTTATTCATCTAAAGCAAAGGATCAAACTAAAATAAGTAAATACAAAAGATAGTGGGGATGATACGATAACGGGGCACCTCCCACAAGCTTGGCAGAAGCCAAGGGGAGTGCCCATACCTGATACTCAATTTACTTTTGGGGATGAGGAAGGTGGTGGTGGTGAAGAAGAGGGTTTGTCCTTCCTCCTTAGCTTACGCTTGAGGATGGAATTTTCCTCCTTTAGTTCACCGACCTCCTGCTCAAGCTCTAGTACCTATTTGCATAAATCTTGCTTATTTTCCTACAATAGGCGGAAGGGTATGAACTGAATCTTAGGCCTTTTTGGTTTGTTTGGGAGACTTGACTTCTTGAATTCCACATGCATGTCCCTAGGTTGAGGCAACGGAAGTTCATCCTCATCAGAGCTCGTTTCGTCCTTCTCCCTAGGATAATAGTCTTCCTCTTCATCCATGGTCCATCCATAGTGATCCGCAACCCCATAGGACTTGGGGTTTGTGATGAAATCAGCAGCATAACTCTCACCCTTGGAGTCTTGGGACGACATATTTTCAGATCTAACAGGAAAATAGAAAGAAAAGAAAATAGAGAATTTCTCCACGATACGGTGATCAACAGGTTCAGGGGGTATATAAAGGTTTTTTTATCTTGGGAAACAAGCAAACGGAAGAAAAACGGAGTCCGAAAGGTACCCCAGGTGGGCACACCCACCTGGGCGTGCCTGGCAAGCCAGGCGCGCCCTGGTGTCTTGTGCCCACCAGGGTACGCTTCCTAGAAGTTTCTTATTTTCCTAATTTTCTAAATATTCCAAAACTGACAAAAAATATTTTTACGGATTTTTCGGAGTCCGTTTACTTGTCGTATCATGCACATCCTTATTTTCAAGATTCTGGAGTGTTCTGGAAGGACTCTTTTATGTGTTCTTCCGGGTCAAAGTTTGGATAATATTACTTTCAACATTAATGGGCGTACTTGAGATATAATGTTTTATTCATTGCCCGTTAACAACCTTCGGGTTAGTACCTTCGGCATTATTTATTTTGATGGCTCCAGACCTATAAACCTCCTTGATAACATAGGGTCCTTCCCATTTTGAGAGGAGTTTTCCTACAAAGAATCTGAAACGAGGGTTGTTCAAAATAACATATTCTCCGACGTTAAACTCACGCTTTTGGATTCTTTTATCATGCCATCTTTTAACTTTTTCTTTAAACAACTTGGCATTTTCATAAGCTTGGGTTCTCCATTCATCTAAAGAGCTAATATCAAATAACCTCTTTTCACCGGCAAGTTTGAGATCGTAGTTGAGTTATTTGATTACCCAATATGCTTTATGTTCTAATTCAAGAGGCAAATGACAAGCCTTTCCATAAACCATTTTATAAGGAGACATACCCATAGGACTTTTATATGCTGTTCTATAAGCCCAAAGTGCATCAACTAATTTCTTAGACCAATTTTTCTGGGACCTATTGACAGTCTTTTGCAAGATTAATTTTATTTCTCTATTGCTAAGTTCAACTTGACCACTAGAATGAAGATGATAAGGTGATGCAATTCTATGGTTAACATCATACTTTAGAAAGCATTTTATGGGAAGCACCATGAATAAAGTGTGAACCACCATCAGTCATTAAATATCTAGGGACTCCAAACCTTGGGAAAGTAACTTCCTTAAGCATTTTAATAGAGGTGTTGTGATCAGCACTACTGGTTGGAATATCTTCTACCCATTTAGTAACATAATCAACTGCAACCAAAATATGTGTATACCCATTAGAGGAAGGAAAAGTTCCCATGTAATCGAATCCCCAAACATCGAATGGTTCAATAGCAAGTGAATAATTCATAGACATTTCTTGACGCTTACCCATATTACCTATTCTTTGACATTCCTCACAAGACAAGACGAACTTACGGGCATCCTTGAAGAGCGTAGGCCAATAAAATCCAGATTGCAATACCTTGTGAGCAGTTCTATCTCCAGCATGATGTCATCCCTATTCTTCGGAGTGACATTTCCGTAGGATTTGTCCCTGTACATGCTCAGGTACACAACGTCTAATAATACTATCTACTTCTTCTTTATAAAGATGTGGGTCATCCCAAAAGTAATGTCTTAAATCATAGAAGAATTTTTTCTTTTGTTGTTATGTAAAGCTAGGTGGTAAATATTTAGCAACAATGTAATTAGCATATATAGTCAGCATACCATGGATTGTTATGAGCAACATTTATTGCAGCTAACTGCTCATCCAGAAAACCATCATCAATAGGTAGCGAGTCATCAAGCACATTTTCAAGCGTAGACAACTTATCAGCTACGGGGTTCTCACCTCCTTTTCTATCAGTGATATGTAAATCAAATTCTTGTATCAAGAGAACCGATCCAATAAATCTAGGTTTAGCATCTTTCTTTTCCATAAGATATTTTATAGCAGCATGATCGGTGTGAAAATTACTTTTGAATTAACAATGTAAGATCTAAATTTATCACAAGCAAACACCACTGCTAGGAATTCTTTTTCAGTAGTAGCATAATTTCGTTGAGCACTATCTAGAGTTTTACTAGCATAATGAATAACATTCAGTTTCTTATCAACTCTTTGTCCTAAAATAGCACCAACGGCATAATCACTAGCATCACACATAATTTCAAAAGGCAAGTTCCAATCAGGTGGTTGAACAATAGGTGCAGAAATTAAGTCTTTCTTGAGTGTTTCGAAGGCTTCTAAACTATCATCATCAAAAACAAAAGGAACATCGTTTTGCAAAAGGTTCGTAAGAGGCCTATAAATTTTAGAGAAGTCTTTGATAAATCTCCAATAGAAACCAGCATGACCTAGGAAACTACAAATACCTTTGATATCTTTAGGACATGGCATTTTGTCAATTGCATCTACCTTAGATTTGTCCACTTCAATACCTCTTTCAGAAATTTTATGACCCAAGACAATGCCTTCATTAACCATAAAGTGGCACTTCTCCCAATTCAAGACAAGATTTGTTTGTTCACATCTCTGCTAAACTCGATCAAGATTGCTTAAACAATCATCAAAAGATTTCCCATAAACAAAGAGGTCATCCATGAAAACCTCAACAATCTTTTCACAAAAGTCAGAGGATATAGCAGTCATACATCTTTGAAAAGTAGCAGGTGAATTGCATAAACCAAAAGGCATACGTCTATAAGCAAAAGTTCCAAAGGGACAAGTGAAAGTGGTCTTTTCTTGATCAGGTTGAGAAACAAGTATTTGTGAAAAACCAGAATATCCATCAAGGAAGCAAAAATGTGTGTGCTTAGATAATCTTTCTAGCATTTGATCAATAAAAGGCAAAGGGTAACGATCTTTTCTAGTTGCTTTGTTTAATTTTCTGAAATCAATTACCATTCTATAGCCTGTAACAAATTTTTGTGGAATAAGCTCATTCTTATCATTAGGAACAACAGTAATACCTCTTTTCTTAGGGACATAATGAACATAACTTACCCATCTACTATCAGCTATAAGATAGATTATACCTACTTCCAGAAGTTTTAAGATTTCCGTTCTTACCACTTCCTTCATTTTTGGATTTAACCGGCGTTGGTGATCAACAACGGGTTTAGCATCAGGTTCCATATTAATCTTGTGATGGCATAGAGTGGGACTAATTCCCTTTAAATCATCAAGAGTATATCCAATATAATCTCAGTGCTTCGTTAGAACTTTCAATAATCTTTCTTCTTCATGTTCTGAAAGGTTAGCACTAATAATAACAAGATATATCTTCTTTTCATCAAGATAAGCGTATTTCAAAGTGTCTGGCAATTGTTTTAATTAAACCACAGGATCACCTTTAGGTGGAGCAGGACCTCCTAGAATTTCAATAGGCAAATTGTGTTTAAGCAGAGGACGTTGTTCAAAGAAAATCTTATCTTTTTGAAAGTGTGTTATATCGACTAGAGGGGGGGGTGAATAGGCGATTTTTATAAAATTCTTCACTGAGGAATTTGCTGGTGAGGAAATTCCTTAGCGAAGAACTACTAGCAGCGGAATAAGTACTCAGAGGTAAACATAACAGAATACATGCATGGTCATCATGATGAAATGAAGACAAGCGCAGAGTACAGAAAGCGTAAACACAGGATAGCACAAGATGAAGACAAACAGACTGAAGAAATTGAACTGAGGAAATTGAGAAAGTCTTCAGTCAAAGTCTTCAAACATAGATATGAACAAACATGCAACACAGTAATGAGGAAATGAAAGTGTTGAGGAAATAGAACCAGTTGGCTTGGTGAAGACAATGATTTGGTAGACCAGTTCCAACTGATGTCTCAGTTGTACGTCTGGTTGGAGCGTGTGAGTATTTAAACTCGAGGACACCTAGTCCTGGACACACAGTCCTCACCGTATTCTCCTTGAGCCAAGGACACATAGTCCTCGCCCAATCACTCGTGGTAAGTCTTCAGGGGACTTCCAAACCTTCACAAACTCGGTCACTCAGCGATCCACAATTCCTCTTGGATGCTCTAGACCTTGACGCCTAACCGTCTGGAAGAAGCACAGTCTTCAAAGGTAACAAGCGTCGGATCCACGCAGGATCAATCTCTTCAGTGATGCTCAATCACTTTGGGTTTGTAGGTGTTTGGGTTTAGGTTTTGGATTTTCCTCACTTGATGATTTTCGCTCAAAGTCCTCGGAGGATGGGTTGCTCTCAAATGACAAGTGTCAAGTTCACGTGGAGCAGCCAACCAGCTAGTGGTTGTAGGGGGCGGCTATTTATAGCTTGGGGAGCAGCCCGACATGACAGGACATAAATGCCCTTCAATGATATGACCGTTGGATGGATAAGATATTTTGGGACAGCTGGCGCGTTGCACAGCAACGGTCGGAAATTTGAGGTACAAATTCCTCAGGGCTATCATGTTCCTCACTGTGTAGGCAATTCGCACTGGCGAATTCCTAAATCCTCAGTCAGAGCAAAGTCCTCAGTGACCAGAAGAACTGCGTCTCTGTCACTGAAGAAATTGACTGAACTGTATGAGATTTCCAATGGCTTCACTCGAAGGGATTGGTAGGTGTAGGATGAGATGAGCATCACTTGGAAATTTTCTCCTTAGTATTTCCTCGACCCCCTTTAACAGTACGGTGTTTCCTATGACTCACGAAAGAGAAAATGAAACTACGAAAATAAAAGTCTTCACGCTTCATGTTCCTCGAATGAATACCAAGTCTTCAAGGTCACACCAATTTCTTCACTTTCAAAGTCTTCAGAAAGTCTTCAAAATATCAAAGTCTTCAGTCGAAGAACTTCATTTTTAGGGGTCGACTTTCTCTGTAAGTATCAAACTCCTCATAGACTTATAGGCCTGTGTACACTCATAAACACATTAGATACTTAACCTATAAGTCTTCAATACACCAAAATCACTAAGGGGCACTAGATGCACTTACAATTTTTCATTTCTTTCATGCATATGCAAATCATTTTCATGGTCTAGCAAATACTGTTCTAAAGGATCAACAGGCGGTACAACAATAGAAGCAATACCAATTATTTCATCCTCACTACGCAATTATTTTTCATGAAGCTTTCTACTAAACTTGGAAAAATTAAACTCATGAGATTCATCACCAAAATTAACACCGACAGTTTGTTTCTCACAATCTATCTTAGCCTTAACGGTGTTCAAGAAAGGTCTACCAAAGATAATGGGACAAAAGTCATCTTGTGGGGAACCAAGAACAAGGAAATCAGTAGGGTATTTTATTTTCCCACACAATACTTCAACATCTCTAACAATCCCAAGTGATGTGATGGTATCTCTATTAACAAGTTTAATAGTGGCATCTATTTCTTCTATTTCAGCGGGTGCTATGTCATCCATAATTTCTTGGTAAAGGGCAAAGGTAATAGCACTTACACTTGCACCTATGTCACATAAACCAAGATAACAATGATCTCATATTTTAACTGAGACAACAGGCATGCCAACAACGGGTCTATGTTTATCCTCTTTATCAGGTTTGGCAATTCTAGTAGCTTCATTACAGAAGTAGAAAACATGCCCATCTATATTTTCTTCCAGGAGATCCTTAACCATAGCAATGCTAGGCTCTACTTTAATTTGTTCATCAGGTTTAGGTGTTCTAATATAGCTTTTGTTAACCACATTTGAAACTTTAGCATGTTCCTTTACCCTAACAGGGAAAGGTGGATTCTCAATATAAGCATTAGGAACAACTGGATCAACATTATAAAGTATAGTTTCTTCTTTAGCTAGTACCAGTTCTTTAATTTCTTCTTTAATACGTGTGTGACATTTAAACCACTGCTCTTTAGGGAGATCAACATGAGTAGAAAATGATTCACAAAAGGAGGCTACTATCTCAGAGTCAAGTCCATATTTGGTGCTAAACTTTTGAAAAGCATCAGTATTCATAAAATATTTAACACAATCATACTTTAGCTTAATACCTGACTCTTTACCTTCGTCGAGTTCCCAATCTTCAGAGTTGTGTTTAATTCTTTCCAAAAGATCCCACCGGAATTCAATAGTCTTCTTCATAAAAGAACTACCACAAGAAATATCAAGCATGGATCGATCATTATGAGAAAGCCAAGCATAAAAATTCTGGATAATAATTTCTCTTGAGAGCTCATGATTGGGGCACGAGTATAACATTGACTTAAGACTCCCCCAAGCTAGAGCGATACTTTCTCCTTCACGAGGCCAAAAATTGTATATGTAATTCCGATCACGGTGAACTAGATGCATAGGATAACTTTTTTGGTGGAACTCCAATTTCAATATCATCGCATAGCCTATACCATGCCAATGCTTTTCCCTTCAAAGATAAAGGGAAAGCCTTCTTCATAACTTCATCTCCGGGTAAACCTGCAATCTTGAACAATCCACAAATTTGTTCCACATATATCATGTGCATATCAGGATGTTCGGTTCCATCTCCTGCATATGTTCATGCCCTCGGAAGCAAGATCTCATTTGCCTCTATTGCACATCCCAGAAGAAGTGGACAAGCTGAGAGGGCGAACGCTGAAGTGTTGCGTGGACTCAAGACGAGAACATTTGATACGACGTAGAAGTGTGGCATGCGATGGATCGATGAGCTGCCGGTAGTACTATGGTCCCTTGGAACGACACCAAATCGAGCTACCGGGCATACTCCCTTCTCCCTAGTCTATGGGGAAGAAGCAGTTATCCCCACAGAACTCATTTATGGGTCACCTCGAGTGCTTCTCGAGGAGAATCGTCTCCGGGCTTCTACGCGTGCTTGATGACCCACAAGTATAGGGGATCAATTGTAGCTCTCTTCGATAAGTATGAGTGTCGAACCCAACGAAGAGCAGAAGGAAATGACAAGTGGTTTTCAGCAAGGTAAGGTCTGCAAGTGCTGAAACTGTAAGTAATAGAGTAGTTTGATAGCTGGGTAATTTGTAACGAGCATGTAATGATAATAGTAACAAAAGTGCAGCAAGATAGCCCAATCCTTTTGAGGCAAAGGACAGGCCAAAACTGTCTCTTATGATAAGCAATGTTTTCTTGAGGGTACACGGGAATTTCATCCAGTCTCTTTCACCATGGTGGTTCGATTCGTGTTCGCTACTTTGATAATTTGATATGTGGGTGGACCGGTGCTTAGGTGTTGTTCTTACTTGAACAAACCTCCTACTTATGATTGACCCTCCCGCAAGCATCTACAACTACGAGAAAAGTATTAATAATAAATCCTAACCATATCAGTGTGTGTATATATAAATGTAAACTATTACATGCATAATTACATAGGTGGCTACTACACACATGACATTTCCGCACACACCAATAAAGTAAACTATATATTACATGCATGATTAACTAGCATAAATATTCATCTGATCATCATCTACTTCTTGTGACGCTTGCTATGCTTGTGGCTCGATCCGGGCTCGTCGGTTTGGGTAACGAGGCACTTCCTCATGTCAACGATCCGCCTGTGCATCTCATAGCATGTGTACACGCTCTTGGCTGCGAACCTGAGGTGAGGTTCATCCAGTTGCCGCATCCAGGCCCTGTGCCAGGATAGGGGGCTTGTTCTCTGGGCGTCCTGCTTCATCTTTTCGTTGTAGGGGTCGATGATGGCCTAGGAGAGTTTGACCAGTGAGTCCTGCTTAGTGCTGCCCCAGACCCTGTAGTGGTCATGGATTTCGAGAAGGTTCTTGCAGGCCAAGACCGTAACACTGAGTGCTTTTACATCGTGTTTGGTATCCACCGTGGAGAACTTATAGTCGGTGTTGTTGACAAACATGTTGAAACGATCGCAAGGCTCTGTGGCCATGCAGTAGTGGTTGATGAGGACATGATGGCGCATGCACAACTGGGCGACGACAACATTCTGATCTATGCCGGGACGACCGGCGGTGTGCTGGAGGTCGATGCCGACCACCTTGTACTTGTCTCCAGCAAGCAACTGCTCAACGCTATTGATGTAGTAGTCCACCACAGCCGGGTCGAAGGTGTACACCACCGAGTGATTCGTCTTCCTCACGTTGGTCTCCACTCTATGCTCGCCGAACTCCATTGGAGCGCCGCCGGACATCCCCTCTCTATGTGTTGTCGTGGGTGTGCTTGTTGTGTTGTGGGGCACGATCGAAAGGTTGAAGAGACTAAGGTTATAATGGCCGTGGGAATTAAAGGGGAAGCCAGACGGCCAGGAATATCGGCAGGCCCTGATGGTAGTTCTAATTTGCAGCGCGTAACTCCATCGTGCCACACGTAACTGCATCGTGTGGCAACGCGCGCGGTGCAACCGCATGCATATGGGCTCCCCGATGTGATCATGCGCACGCCCAACCGCTGGCAGAGCACGCGCGGAGGGACGCGAGCAGAGCGCTCCACGGTTGCCTCAAGGAAAAGCTGTCCACAAGCCGAGCGCGCCGACGGACGCGAGCAGAGCGCGCCGACAGATGCGAGCAGAGCGCGCCAATGGAGACGAGCACAGCGCGCCGCGGCACCTAACTGCGAGCACAGCGCGATGCGGCGCCTAACGGCGAGGAGAGCTTGCCGAGGGACGCGAGCAGAGGACAACATAGTCATACGTGGCAAATAAGACGATTTGTGCGAGCGATGTCGGAGACATCAAGCACGAATCATATTAGAGTTGCATGTGCGATACGTGGCAGATAGTTGATCCATCAGAGCTGTTTGTGATGGAATAAGCCATGTGTGTTGCAGGAAAACGCTTGCTGGTGTATAACCTTAAATTTAACCAAAAAGTGTAATGCATGTTACAAAAATTGTATAGTTGGAAACTTTGTTCAAATACGACTCCAATGATATAATCTATGGCGACATGCATTCGTATTTTATTAGTAAAATCCTACTTATAAACCAGGACGGGGGTATAGTAGGTAATTAAATCGTAAACATTTTTTTATTAACTGTATGTGTATCTGTCCTCTCGTCCTCCTCTCGCACGTCTTGTCACCCCGCTACCGCAGATGGCTTACAGCGCAAGCTTGCGCAGCGCGCGGGGGCGTTCTTTTGGCCAAACGGTGGCGCCAATGAATCTTCGGTGAGCCCGTTCCCACGCAACCTCGCAGGTTCCCGCGCAAGCTTCCCACCCGACTTGGTGAAATCCCCCAAATCCCAATGCTTGTCGGCCTGCTATAAAAACCCTCACGACCGGCGAGTCCTGCGTCGCATTTTCACCTCCCTCCCTGTAGTTTATCTCGTCTGCTTCTGGCACAATCTCCAATGGCACCGGTCCATCGTCGTCACTCAGCCACTCCACCGTCATCAGAGGACAGCTCCAGCTGGGAGGCTACACCATGGCGGCAGCGTAGTCCCCGACGTAGTGTAGTGCGCGTGGCGTCCCTGTTGGGTGTGCGCGGAACACCCACCACACGCTCCGTCGTCGCTGCCCGTCGACAACTGTTGCCGGCCGCCGTTGCCACCACAGCACCATCGAACACCAGGGCCATCTCCCGCTCCACCGCTGCGGCCCAAACGCGGGAGGTGGCCATCATGGCCGCCACCCCACTGCCGGCCACCGTGGCCATCACCCGCTCCGCCACCGCGGCCCAAAGGCGGGAGGTGGTGGTCGTGGACGCCATCCCATCCACGGCCACCGTGGCCTCCTGCCCACTGTCGACTGTCGGGATCATCACCCGCTCCGCCACCGTCGCTCGAAGGAGGGAGGCGGAGGTGGAGGCCCTCACGTGCGTCAGCGACCTTGTGCGCTACATCAAGTTCCTGCGGGAGGAGGAGGAGCGCTTCGTCGAGCACGCAAAGAGCCTTACCGCAGCCGTGGCCGCAGCACACACCGACACAGAGGCGAGGAATCAGGAGATCTACGAGCAGTCCGGCCGCTTCGAGAGGGTTCGTATGGAGCGGGAGTGGGCGTTCGAGCTGGCGAGCGTCGCTGAACGTGCAGCAGCGGCAGGCACCGTATTGCATTCGTCGGTAGGCTCCTCCTCCTCCTCTGCCTCTTACTAAGCGCGCTCGGGAGAGGAGAGGCTGTCGGAAGTAGCACAAAGCCCCTCCGTGGTAGTAGTAGTATTTAGGGGCTATTTTGTTCAATTCATCTAGCTATAGATGTGTGGTCGAACTGTACAACGTACTTAAAATTAGCAAGTATATATAGTTGAACTAGCTATTTCAGTACGTGGTTGACAACAATGGGGAGAAGTTTGGTTGGTTCAATTGTCGAGTTGAACTTTTTGTATAAATTAAGAACGGCTGATTAATCTATGAATGAAAACTATGCTTAACTACTGAATTTTATTTGCAAAAATTACATAGTGCTAATGATTTCTAGCTGCATATTTTGACAAATCGCAGTGTTACAAGGATTGACAAATGGAAATGTTACTAGATCAACAAATGTAAATCTTTCTAGTTTGACAAATGGAAACATATCCAATATGACAGATGCAAATCTTACCAAATTGTTTATATGTGGTTGAACACGGGTCATCCAAAACAACCGTTTATGTTGAAGGGGTGAACAAATCCTGCGCTGCTCTCACTTTGCTTACGGGTGTTCTATCTAAATCGTTTGCGATCAAGAGCTGCAGAAATCCTATTCGACACATTTTCTCTTGGCTTCCTGGGGAAGCTATCTGTTTGCATACATGTGTTCTAACTAAAACATTTGCGATGAGTGTTTTATATTTAAAAAGCGAATTAAACTATGGCTTGGGCGCCATTAATGGAGAGGATGCGAGCAAGCCGGGCGGCCATGGAAGTCAAAGGGCTCGCTTCCAAGTGAGCTTGTGCAGCGTACAGCTTGCATCCTTCCCGGTGAGCCCGCGCACTCGAGGACAGCTTGCACGCCTCTCGGTCAGCCTGCGCACCGGACGGCGATCGCACGCCTCCTGTTCAGTCAAGGTCAAGCAACTGTCCGCACGGCACCTCCTACAGCCATTAAAACGAACACACATGGCGTCACCTCAGTGGTTAATAGAACTTTGGATTTACTAGAATTTAAAAACCTGGCATCTCAATGTCTTGCCCAGAATCAATGGTGCCCTGGTGTTTGAAATTCATTCCCATTTCTTGCATGGGACCTAAGCATGCACCCAAGGACACATAATTGATTTTTTAACCAATTTATATGCACCGGAGCATGTGCATGTAGTTCAAATTTGAATTATGCACATAAATGCATTGAAAACTCAGTTAATACATAAAAATGTCCAAACGAACCCCGAAAAATCACAAAAATTCACACAACACTCATGTTGTTCTATGTTGACACGAGAAAAAAAAATATGAAAGCGATAAGAGGCAATGGATATCGTTTCGTCTCCAAAGGTGGGACGTTCCCTACCGAAAACTATCATGCTTGTTGTGAGAAGCTCCGGTTTGTGAGAAGCATATACCCAAACTTGCCCCAAATGGGACAAAATTTGTACCCCGGCATGTTGATGCCGCTCCATGATAGCATGCCAAGTTTCATGAATTTCAGACCAGTTTTGGATTTACTAGAATTTAAAAACCAGGCATCTCAATGTTTTGCCAGCAATCAACGGTGCCCTGGTGTTTGAAATTCATTCCCATTTCTTGAGTGGGACCTAAACCTGCACCCAAGGATACTGATTAGATTTTTCAACCAATTTATATGCACTGGAGCATGTGCATGTAGTTCAAATTTGAATTATGCACATAAATGCATTGAAAACTCAGCTAATGCATAAAAATGTCCAAACGAACCCAAAAAAATTCCAAAATTGAACACAACACTCTTGTTGTTCTATGTTGACATGAGAAAAAAATTTGAAAGCAATAAGAGGCAATGGATACCGTTTTGTCCCCAAAGGTGGGATGTTCCCTACCAAAAACCATCATGCTTGTTGTGAGAAGCTCCGGTTTGTGAGAAGCATATACCCAAACCTGCCCTAAATGGGACAAAAAAATTACAATGGTATGTTGATGCCGCTACATGATAGCAGGCCAAGTTTTATGAATTTCAGACGAGTTTTGCATTTACTAGAATTTAAAAACCAGGCATCTCAATGTTTTGCCAGCAATTAACGGTGCCGTGGTGTTTGGAATTCATTCCCATTTCTTGCATGAGACCTAAGCATGCACCCAAGGACACAAATTTGATTTTTCAACCAATTTATATGCACTGGAGCATGTGCATGTAGTTCAAATTTGAATTATGCACATAAATGCATTGAAAACTCAGTTAATGCATAAAAATGTCCAAACGAACCCAAAAAAATTCCAAAATTGAACACAACACTCTTGTTGTTCTATGTTGACACTTGAAATTTTTTGAAAGCAATAAGAGGCAACGGATATCGTTTCGTCCCCAAAGGTGGCACGTTCCCTACCGAAACCATCACGCTTGTTGTGAGAAGCTCTGGTTTGTGAGAAGCTTGTACACAAACCTGCCCCAAATGGGACAAAAAATTTACCACGGCATGTTGATGCCGCTACATGATAGCATGCCAAGTTTCATGAATTTCAGACGAGTTTTGGGTTTACTAGAATTTAAAAATCAGGTATCTCATTGTTTGCGGCCGAGTGACGGTGGCAGGGTGTTGGAAATTCATTCCCATTTCTTCCATGGGGCCTAAGCATGTAACCAAGGACACATATTTGATTTTTCAATAAGTTTATATGCACTGGAGCATGTGCATGTTGTTAAAATTTGAATTATGCGCATAAAATGCCTGGAAAACCTAGTTAATGTATAAAAATGTACAAACGAACCCTGAATAATTCCAATTTTTTTACGACACACCTTGTGACACCCCAAAAAAATATTTTGGCCTTGTTTTATTAATTAATTTTTTTTGCCAGGACTTAAAACCTTTATTTTCTGAGCTCCCTTTTGATCTTTAACCTTGTCATTATGGAGTTTTCCCCTAAGTGTAAACTTTTCAATTATGTTATTGGACTTGTTTAACCTCTCTAGAAAAACTTTACTTTTATCAGTACAACTAATTGCACAATTAATTTGCTTGATCTTCACCTTCTTGAAGATGGTTTTTTCAAGGTTAAAAGGCCATATTGAACTACAACCATTTGATAGATTCACTTAAAATTCCCACAAGAATTTGGAGATGTCATGTGATGTTATTAAATAACTTTTATGCAAAAACATCTTTATTTCATGAAATATTTTGAGCTCTACACCCTTTTTTCTTCTCTGCTCCAGTGGGCAATTTTGCACTACAACCCATTTAAATATTTTCTTCTAGCCTCTACCAAAATTATGGGATGTTAGTAATATCATATAATTCAACTTTATGCAAAAACCCAGTGATGTTATTTGCAAATTTTGAGTGAATCAGCATCATCTTCATTCTGGACCAGACTGGTGTTTTCTACTGCAACCCTATTATTTCTTGCTCCAGTGACCTTGTGTTTTCTCATGCTCATAGTCCTCCCTACCAAACCCCTAAGTCCAGGAGCATGCACCCTTTGGGGCAATTTTGGTTCATGAAATGATGCCATTTATTTCCTGTCCAGAATTGTAGTTTTGTAAAATTTGCACTAGCAAGTTCCTCATTTTATCCAGATGACCTCACCACCCTCTTGTACATCCAAGGAGACACTGATCAGGAGAAATTGACCACTCCAAGAATTGCCTAATTGCCCTTGGCATTGTGTCAAACACCTTATGGGCATGATCTGTTTTGGCATGAATCTTTGGTTTGCACTGTGAACCAGATCCCCGGACCAAACCAGCTTGTCCACTGATCTCCTTGCAAGCCCAAACCTAGACCTGCTAAACCCCAGCTCCAACCGAGCCACCTAGCATGCCATGGCATTTCGCCGAGCATCTGGTGGGCGTGCGCTGGGCGCGCCCAGAGCGCGCATATTGCAGCCACGCACACGAGCCGACACGCTGGCCCCCTGGTTTTGGCCCGCTCTGCAGCGCCACGCCACGCGCTCACCGCCTCACCACTACACGCCAGCCCGCCCTGGCACCCTACAGCGCCACCACCAGAGCATTTTGGCGGCACGCCAGTGTCGGCCGACAGCTTCTGCTCCGTGCAGCGCCGCCCAAGCCACCCCGGCTCGCCACCTGGCCCCTGGAACAACGCAAGCTCATCCACAAGGGTGTCGCCTAGCGCTCGTCGCCGCCACGACGCCCCTAGCTACAGAATGGCGGTCGCCGGAGAGCTTATCCACGGCCGCTGCGAAACCGCCTTGCCACACCTATAAAAGGACGTCCCGAGACCATTAGAGCACGCAAGCGACTTCAGGCTACCCCCATGGCACCCCCACAGCCCGCAATCGTCGGGGAAACACTGTCTTCCCCAACTCCGACAACCGCAGCCGCCAACACTGCTCCGGCCACTCCAGCGCCACCAGGGCCTCCCCCTCTCCGTTCTCTCCACCAGTAACCTTCTCATCCTCCCGTGAACACGTTCCACTGCTCGATTTTGATCGGGAACCACCGTAGCCCCAATCACACTCTGCTCCCTAAGCTTCCTCCGCCGCGAGACTCACCGCCGACGACCCCGCCCACCCCCGAGACCGTAACACCCACCGGCAGAACCGCCTCGACCCCCTGAGACCGTGGATGGCTTCGGTTTCTCGAATGGAGCCGCCAATCGTCGGTGGCGATCGCCGGAGCCCCGCCTCGCTCAGGCAGAGGAGGGAGAAGGGGGCGCGGTGACTGGTCAAACCTGACCAGTGGGCCCCTGGACCCACTGTCAGTGACCCAGCACCTATCCACGCAGGATAAGTGAAAGCGCAAAATGCCCAGTACGTATCTCCTACTTAGAAAGCGTATTTTCCCCGAAACGTTTTCTTTTCTGTTTTGTTTTAAAACAGATTTTGACCACAACTTTGAGCGTCTATAACTTTTTAAATACAACTCCAAATGAGTTGATTCTTTTTCCTACCTTCCTCAAACTTGATCTAGTTTATTTTAAGATTTATTTGAAAATTTTCCAAAACCACTTTTTGTACTGTTTTGAGATGTGTGTTAATTCAAATATTTTTAAAATAGGATTTTGGAGAGAGGGAAGAAACTTTCAAAAGTTTTGGAAAGCACCTCCCCCCCCCCACAACTTAAAGGCAAGCATCTTGAACCCTGGCATAATATTTTTGATGTGTTGGTTGACACGTTTATAACACCACCTTATTTCGGAGGACTTGATATTTCATGTGACATGATCATTTGCATGGAAGCATATCAACGATTTCCTTGCTATTGGAAATAAATATAATTGAGATGGTAATCATCCTCATGTGTCTTGCATGCATGCCGGAAAGGAATCCGGGAAAGTCTCGGCCTTGAGTAGGCGTGAGCTTGTCGTCGGTCCCCGTCGGGACGGTTATTTCCGATATGGCATGGTAAGGTATATTGAGTGGTGATTTTTGTTGGTTGAAATATATTTGATATACATGTCATGCAGGGAACTTATGAACCTCCTAAGTCGACCGCAGATCGAGTCTTGTTCCAGTAACCCCCATACTTGCCTCGTACTACCACACGTCCCTGCCGCAGGTAGGGTACGGTTCAGTAAGTTGTCAACCCCTTCCCAGCACACACCGTACAGAGAGGCCATGGTGGAAGATATCGGTTGTAGCCGGTAGGCATGCCACTTGGTCAGGGGGCATGGGTGTTTCCGGTTGGGACCGAGAGGGGAGGCCACCCCTTAGAGCGCGCGATATAAATTTGATCCCATGCTACGCGAGGTTGTAGCCTCCCCACTTAGAGTTTTGCTTGACAAGTGTCGTGGGTGATTCCAGACACCGATGAGTTAAGCTGGTGTGTGCAAGTTAAGCGTGTTTTCAACAAAAAGGCCGTAGACGGAATTGATCCCGATGGACTAAAGGAATCCGTTACTCGTGGGTAAAGAGTACACCATCTACAGAGATTAAACCTATTCGAATAGCCGTGTCCATGGTGAAGGACTACAGTTTGGGATGGGTCAAGCGTCGGTCTTAGTGTCGGTCTTCGGAGGTGAAACGGTTAAACCAGAACGGGAACTACTACTTGAGACTAGTGATGATTATGATTATTACTATTGTTGACTAACCCGTGATATTATTGTTATCATCGAATATCTCTGGGATGGTTTTACCTCCGGGATATTTCACTATGATTATTTATTTTTTAGCCCTTTATGTGGTGTCGCTCAGACGCCCGACTGTGGCATTTCTTTTAAGCCCTTTATGTGGTGTCGCTCAGACGCCCGACTGTGGCATTTCTTTTAAGCCCTTTATGTGGTGTCGCTCAGACGCCCGACTGTGGCATTTCTTTTAAGCCCTTTATGTGGTGTCGCTCAGACGCCCGACTGTGGCATTTCTTCTAAGCCCTTTATGTGGTGTCGCTCAGACGCCCGACTGTGGCATTTCTCTTAAGCCCTTTATGTGGTATCGCTCAGACGCCCGACTGTGGCATTTCTTTTAAAGCCCCTTATGTGGTGTCGCTCAGACGCCCGACTGTGGCATTTCTTTTAAGCCCTTTATGTGGTGTCGCTCAGACGCCCGACTGTGGCATTTCTTTTAAGCCCTTTATGTGGTGTCGCTCAGACGCCCGACTATGGTATTATTATTACTCTGCATTTTTCCGCTCGAGGAGTCTTTCAGACACTCGTTTGGTACCAGTATTATTATTCTGCATTTTTCCGCTCGAGGAGTCTTTCAGACACTCGTCTGGTACCAGTATTATTACCCTGCATTTTCCGCTCGAGGAGTCTTTCAGACACTCGCTTGGCACCCAGTATTTATTACCTCTATGTGGCCATTGCATAAATTTCCGGTTGCATATGAATAACCTGTTTACATGCATCAAGATATTTATTTATGACTAACTAAATGAGTATAAGGATATTGCAAAGCATGAGCATCAACGGTTATATTATACCTGTGTTCTCAATGTTTGCGAGTACATTCAAAGTACTCACTGGCTTGTCCCTGGCTATTGTCTTGGCCAGATTTATTGCTTGGGGAGGAGTGTTGCGACGACCGCCTCGGAACCTGAGCAACGGTGATAGCAGCCTCGTGAAGATAGGAGTTAACCTGGTGAGCTGTTCCCGTGGGAAATGGAGTCCCATAGCCGTGGTGATCCACAAACCGCTTCCGCCCTCAACCACTAGAAACCATTTGTTGTACTCATAGGCCACAATGGTCTTGTACTACATATTTTGTACCTTTGCTTGGAATTTCTGTAACAAGTTGGTGCCTCATCAGCTAACAGTAATCCTGGGGCTGATGAGTTCGACGGCCATTTTCTGGAATTTAATGTCTGGAAAACCGGTCGCGACAGACTTGGTATCAGAGCCAGGCTGACCATTGGCTAATCCTATCCTAGCCAGGTCAATAAACTTAGGCATGCCAAACCACCGAGCCATAACCAAACCCACAGCCAAGCTTCTCCTGCAAGATAGCCCCACAGTGACCCGACACCTTTTTGGAGTCGGTGCCCAACCTACCATCCTAGCCGTCGATCACGCGCCAGTGACCGCCCCCCCTAAATAGTCCTTTCTCGCAAGCGTGCGAAGGAAGACTCCGACCCCTTTTTCCTATAAAAAGGGCACGCTAGTCTCAACCCAGCACAGCCCGGCCGCTATCCTACACCAAGCCACAATGCCTGGTCCTATTGTGCACCATGAGACCACAGCGACCAACCTTGGAGGTTTTGTGACCATACTCGCAAACCTCACCCGTCGTGCCTATGCATTAGAACAACCCCCAGAATATGTTGTGTACCAAGGGCCTGTAAGCGGTGAAAGCCGTCAATTCTGGGCCACTTTACACATCAACGGTAGGGGTCTCGCACCCGAGCGCCCCTACAGGTTCACCGGAAGAACAACTTCCTTTGAGCCACAAGCCATCCAACTAGCTGCTCGAGAAGCTATAGTTCATCTCCGGCACTTGTCGCCAAGAGTTGACTGTCGCTCGTTCCACTACTACCCCAGGCGTGAAGGGTATGGTAGACCACCCCAAGTTGCCAACGGAGATCACGAGACAGATCCTGCATTGTTGCACCTGGTGCGCTATGTAAGTGCACTAGAAGGACTGTGCGATCAGGTCACAATTGATCTTATCGCAGCTCGTGGAGAGCTGGTTCGTCGAGCCCCGGCAAGAGAAGAGGACGAGCCCAATGCCGACAACCCAGTCGTGCTGTTTGGACAACCGACCGAGCCCCTGAGGTCTACCCCAGCCATCGGCCAAGGTGTTGCGATAACCCCAGAAGTGCTACGTCGCATTTTGGGAACACACTCCAACGGAGTTGTGGCCAGCAATCCCCGAGATGGCCACCATCGCTACCCCGAGCCTGCAGCCCCTCAACCCACTCCAGTCAATTCCGACGGCGAGACCCGTGGAGAAGCCTCGACATCCACAAGGCACGCCCGCATGGATGTAAACGAGGTAGACTAAGTAACCCGAGCTGTATCGAGTCCCAGTGTACTCGTGTGGCCTGGTATTTAAACGCTGCTTGTTGTCATGCCTCTGCTTTAATGATAACCTTGACTAAACACCTAGTACGCAGTGTGAGATTGCTACCCCTGGCGCAGCTACCAAAAACCTTCCCGACAGCCCCCACAGTAACATGTCACCTCGGTGGAATAAGTGTATCTATGGCATTGACTTCGAATCCCGGATCAGAGCTGGAAATTTCATTACCCTTCACCACGGTAAAAATGATCCAGCTCATTTGCTATAAAAGGGCCACCGCGTGACCTTGCCAAGCACCTCTCACCATGTGCATCACCCTCACAACCATTTCTTGCCATGCCGAGCCCCAACATTCATCTGAGAACCCCAGATGCAACCCCGGGTAGTTTTGTCAAGATATTGTGGGATTTTACCTGCAGTACCATGGGCGCTACCCAGCCACCCTAGTACGAGCTGTTCAAATCGAGGATCACCTCTTTCACCTCGAGATACTGGGCAGAAGTGCACATTCCTCCCGTAAACTCAGCCCAAGACCCAACAGAGGTCTCCTTCGTGGGGAAATCTATGCCAACCCCACAGATGGCCGTGGAAGCTGCGGCTTGCGAAGCACTTGCTCACCTTCGATTCGCGGTACCCTATGCCAGCGAACGTGGGTATTATTACTTCCCGAGCCGTGCAGCGCCCGAAGGAGTAACATCGTTTCCCGGTGTGCGAATCGAAAGAGACCCCGTCCTGGCCAACCTTGTCCAGTATGTCATCGCTCAAGAGAGTTTGATCCAACGCGTGATGGGTTATCTCCAGAGCCTCGCAGATTTAAATCCTCGGATCACCATCGGCAAATCACTGAGGCCCGACCAGGAGAGACACGTGCATCGACTAGTCAATCCGCTTTCTCCAATAGAGGAAGAATGTGTCTCAGTACCAGAAACATTTTCTCTGGACCCCATCCAGTTACCGTTTGCATTATAGACGTTGCTGCTACGTTATTTATTGCAACCTTTATTTGCGTATTGTAACTTGTGCGTGGAGCTTAGTGTGTGCTTTAAGTGTGTTATTTTGTTAATTTCGATTAATATGAGTGATTCTGTTGCATTACTGTTTTCTTCCGCGAATAATCCTGGAGTGAGACATCTTTTTCTGAGTCGATACTTCGGCACTTTCTCATGACGTGGATTTCACGCAAGCCCAACGACAACAGCTGACCCACAACCGCAAACACTCGGACACACACACGTACACCGTTTACAAAACTTTGCGACAGTGTTGCAGCTAGCTAACCCCTCTCCTAACCACGGTTAGCACCCGGCATCCTACCTACTCCTCGTGATCACCACCGCCGTGGAGAGCCAACACCCGAGCAGCAGCATCGCGACGATCATCGAGGATCATCGCACACAGGAGCACGGAGAGCCCCAGCAGTGTCGCCAGCCCTCCGCATATCAAGATCGCGTACCAGTCCGGCATCGCCTCCGCCATTAGAGCCTCGCCCGAGCTTCTGTAAGCAGTAATGGAGGAGGAAGTAGGGGGAGAAGCAAGACCAGAGGTGAGGAGAAGAGAGAAACACCTCGGCCATTTTATAGCTCGAGCTCGGTGCACGGTGGGCGAAGTCCACCAACGTTGCTCGTCGCCCGATCGCCGGTGTTCGGAGTCGAATCCGCAAGCAGTGCCGACAGCACGCTGGCCCGCGAGGTGAGTGCACGCTGCTCCGGCAGCTAGCATGCCGCGCACTACCGCGGTACGGCCTAGATGCCCTACGCGCTAGGCGTCGCCGGTGGAGAAAGCGCGGGAAAGCGCGCAGGAGAGAGGAAGAAGAAGAGCCAGAGGGAGAAGAAGAGGCTAACTGTGGGCCCCGGGTCCACCTGTCGGCCAGAGAGAGCACTGTGCTCTCGGGTACAACCAGCATATATTTAAATTTAGACTTTATTCTAAATTTATACCCAGCGTAGAAATCTCACGTCTTTGTCTCAGACCGTAGATTTTTCCATGCAGCACCAGTATTTCACACTGTGGTTTTCATCACTTATTGCCCTCTTACTGTAGCCACATTTTCTTTGCATGCAATTTTTCTTATACAACTTTTAACAAATCTCGAGGACGAGATTTTTCTAAAGGGGGTTAGTATTGTGACACCGCAAAAAAAAATTTGGCCTTGTTTTATTAATTAATTAATTTTTTTTGCCAGGACTTAAAACCTTTATTTTCTGAGCTCCCTTTTGATCTTTAACCTTGTCATTATGGAGTTTTCCCCTAAGTGTAAACTTTTCAATTATGTTATTGGACTTGTTTAACCTCTCTAGAAAAACTTTACTTTTATCAGTACAACTAATTGCACAATTAATTTGCTTGATCTTCACCTTCTTGAAGATGGTTTTTTCAAGGTTAAAAGGCCATATTGAACTACAACCATTTGATAGATTCACTTAAAATTCCCACAAGAATTTGGAGATGTCATGTGATGTTATTAAATAACTTTTATGGGAAAACATCTTTATTTCATGAAATATTTTGAGCTCTACACCCTTTTTTCTTCTCTGCTCCAGTGGGCAATTTTGCACTACAACCCATTTAAATATTTTCTTCTAGCCTCTACCAAAATTATGGGATGTTAGTAATATCATATGATTCAACTTTATGCAAAAACCCAGTGATGTTATTTGCAATTTTTGAGTGAATCAGCATCATCTTCATTCTGGACCAGACTGGTGTTTTCTACTGCAACCCTATTATTTCTTGCTCCAGTGACCTTGTGTTTTCTCATGCTCATAGTCCTCCCTACCAAACCCCTAAGTCCAGGAGCATGCACCCTTTGGGGCAATTTTGGTTCATGAAATGATGCCATTTATTTCCTGTCCAGAATTGTAGTTTTGTAAAATTTGCACTAGCAAGTTCCTCATTTTATCCAGATGACCTCACCACCCTCTTGTACATCCAAGGAGACACTGATCTGGAGAAATTGACCACTCCAAGAATTGCCTAAGTGCCCTTGGCATTGTGTCAAACACCTTATGGGCATGATCTGTTTTGGCATGAATCTTTGGTTTGCACTGTGAACCAGATCCCCGGACCAAACCGGCTTGTCCACTGATCTCCTTGCAAGCCCAAACCTAGACCTGCTAAACCCCAGCTCCAACCGAGCCACCTAGCATGCCATGGCATTTCGCCGAGCATCTGGTGGGCGTGCGCTGGGCGCGCCCAGAGCGCGCATATTGCAGCCACGCACACGAGCCGACACGCTGGCCCCCTGGTTTTGGCCCGCTCTGCAGCGCCACGCCACGCGCTCACCGCCTCACCACTACACGCCAGCCCGCCCTGGCACCCTACAGCGCCACCACCAGAGCATTTTGGCGGCACGCCAGTGTCGGCCGACAGCTTCTGCTCCGTGCAGCGCCGCCCAAGCCACCCCGGCTCGCCACCTGGCCCCTGGAACAGCGCAAGCTCATCCACAAGGGTGTCGCCTAGCGCTCGTCGCCGCCACGACGCCCCTAGCTACAGAATGGCGGTCGCCGGAGAGCTTATCCACGGCCACCGCGGAACCGCCTTGCCACGCCTATAAAAGGACGTCCCGAGACCATTAGAGCACGCAAGCGACCTCAGGCTACCCCCATGGCACCCCCACAACCCGCAATCGTCGGGGAAACACCGTCTTCCCCAACTCCGACAACCGCAGCCGCCGCCACTGCTCCGGCCACTCCAGCGCCACCAGGGCCTCCCCCTCTCCGTTCTCTCCACCAGTAACCTTCTCATCCTCCCGTGAACACGTTCCACTTCTCGATTTTGATCGGGAACCACTATAGCCCCAATCACACTCTGCTCCCGAAGCTTCCTCCGCCGCGAGACTCACCGCCGACGACCCCGCCCACCCTCGAGACCGTAACACCCACCGACAGAACCGCCTCGACCCCCTGAGACCGTGGATGGCTTTTGTTTCTCGAATGGAGCCACCAATCGCCGGCGGCGATCGCCGGAGCCCCGCCCCGCTCGGGCAGAGGAGGGAGAAGGGGGCGCGGTGACTGGTCAAACCTGACCAGTGGGCCCCTGGACCCACTGTCAGTGACCCAGCACCTATCCACGCAGGATAAGTGAAAGCGCAAAATGCCCAGTACGTATCTCCTACTTAGAAAGCGTATTTTCCCCGAAACGTTTTCTTTTCTGTTTTGTTTTAAAACAGATTTTGACCACAACTTTGACCGCCTATAACTTTTTAAATACAACTCCAAATGAGTTGATTCTTTTTCCTACCTTCCTCAAATTTGATCTAGTTTATTTTAAGATTTATTTGAAAATTTTCCAAAACCACTTTTTGTACTGTTTTGAGATGTGTGTTAATTCAAATATTTTTAAAATAGGATTTTGGAGAGAGGGAAGAAACTTTCAAAAGTTTTGGAAAGCACCTCCCCCCCCCCACACAACTTAAAGGCAAGCATCTTGAACCCTGGCATAATATTTTTGATGTGTTGGTTGACACGTTTATAACACCACCTTATTTCGGAGGACTTGATATTTCATGTGACATGATCATTTGCATGGAAGCATATCAACGATTTCCTTGCTATTGGAAATAAATATAATTGAGATGGTAATCATCCTCATGTGTCTTGCATGCATGCCGGAAAGGAATCCGGGAAAGTCTCGGCCTTGAGTAGGCGTGAGCTTGTCGCCGGTCCCCGTCGGGACGGTTATTTCCGATATGGCATGGTAAGGTATATTGAGTGGTGATTTTTGTTGGTTGAAATATATTTGATATACATGTCATGCAGGGAACTTATGAACCTCCTAAGTCGACCGCAGATCGAGTCTTGTTCCAGTAACCCCCATACTTGCCTCGTACTACCACACGTCCCTACCGCAGGTAGGGTACGGTTCAGTAAGTTGTCAACCCCTTCCCAGCACACACCGTACAGAGAGGCCATGGTGGAAGATATCGGTTGTAGCTGGTAGGCATGCCACCTGGTCAGGGGGCATGGGTGTTTCCGGTTGGGACCGAGAGGGGAGGCCACCCCTTAGAGCGCGCGATATAAATTTGATCCCATGCTACGCGAGGTTGTAGCCTCCCCACTTAGAGTTTTGCTTGACAAGTGTCGTGGGTGATTCCAGACACCGATGAGTTAAGCTGGTGTGTGCAAGTTAGGCGTGTTTTCAACAAAAAGGCCGTAGACGGAATTGGTCCCGATGGACTAAAGGAATCCGTTACTCGTGGGTAAAGAGTACACCCTCTGTAGAGATTAAACCTATTCGAATAGCCGTGTCCATGGTTAAGGACTACAGTCTGGGATGGGTCAAGCGTCGGTCTTAGTGTCGGTCTTCGGAGGTGAAACGGTTAAACCAGAACGGGAACTACTACTTGAGACTAGTGATGATTATGATTATTACTATTGTTGACTAACCCGTGATATTATTGTTATCATCGAATATCTCTGGGATGGTTTTACCTCCGGGATATTTCACTATGATTATTTAATTTTTAGCCCTTTATGTGGTGTCGCTCTGACGCCCGACTGTGGCATTTCTTTTAAGCCCTTTATGTGGTGTCGCTCACACGCCCGACTGTGGCATTTCTTTTAAGCCCTTTATGTGGTGTCGCTCAGACGCCCGACTGTGGCATTTCTTTTAAGCCCTTTATGTGGTGTCGCTCAGACGCCCGACTGTGGCATTTATTTTAAGCCCTTTATGTGGTGTCGCTCAGACGCCCGACTGTGGCATTTCTTTTAAGCCCTTTATGTGGTATCGCTCAGACGCCCGACTGTGGCATTTCTTTTAAAGCCCCTTATGTGGTGTCGCTCAGACGCCCGACTGTGGCATTTCTTTTAAGCCCTTTATGTGGTGTCGCTCAGATGCCCGACTGTGGCATTTCTTTTAAGCCCTTTATGTGGTGTCGCTCAGACGCCCGACTATGGTATTATTATTATTCTGCATTTTTCCGCTCGAGGAGTCTTTCAGACACTCGTTTGGTACCAGTATTATTATTCTGCATTTTTCCGCTCGAGGAGTCTTTCAGGCACTCGTCTGGTACCAGTATTATTACTCTGCATTTTCCGCTCGAGGAGTCTTTCAGACACTCGCTTGGCACCCAGTATTTATTACCTCTATGTGGCCATTGCATAAATTTCCGGTTGCATATGGATAACCTGTTTACATGCATCAAGATATTTATTTATGACTAACTAAATGAGTATAAGGATATTGCAAAGCATGAGCATCAACGGTTATATTATACCTGTGTTCTCAATGTTTGCGAGTACATTCAAAGTACTCACTGGCTTGTCCCTGGCTATTGTCTTGGCCAGATTTATTGCTTGGGGAGGAGTGTTGCGACGACCGCCTCGGAACCTGAGCAACGGTGATAGCAGCCTCGTGAAGATAGGAGTTAACCTGGTCAGCTGTTCCCGTGGGAAATGGAGTCCCATAGCCGTGGTGATCCACAAACCGCTTCCGCCCTCAACCACTAGAAACCATTAGTTGTACTCATAGGCCACAATGGTCTTGTATTACATATTTTGTACCTTTGCTTGGAATTTCTGTAACAAGTTGGTGCCTCATCAGCTAACAGTAATCCTGGGGCTGATGAGTTCGACGGCCATTTTCTGGAATTTAATGTCTGGAAAATCGGTCGCGACAGACTTGGTATCAGAGCCAGGCTGACCATTGGCTAATCCTATCCTAGCCAGGTCAATAAACTTAGGCATGCCAAACCACCGAGCCATAACCAAACCCACGGCCAAGCTTCTCCTGCAAGATAGCCCCACAGTGACCCGACACCTTTTTGCAGTCGGTGCCCAACCTACCATCCTAGCCGTCGATCACGCGCCAGTGACCGCCCCCCCTAAATAGTCCTTTCTCGCAAGCGTGCGAAGGAAGACTCCGACCCCTTTTTCCTATAAAAAGGGCACGCTAGTCTCAACCCAGCACAGCCCGGCCGCTATCCTACACCAAGCCACAATGCCTGGTCCTATTGTGCACCATGAGACCACAGCGACCAACCTTGGAGGTTTTGTGACCATACTCGCAAACCTCACCCGTCGTGCCTATGCATTAGAACAACCCCCAGAATATGTTGTGTACCAAGGGCCCGTAAGCGGTGAAAGCCGTCAATTCTGGGCCACTGAACACATCAACGGTAGGGGTCTCGCACCCGAACGCCCCTACAGGTTCACCGGAAGAACAACTTCCTTTGAGCCACAAGCCATCCAACTAGCTGCTCGAGAAGCTATAGTTCATCTCCGGCACTTGTCGCCAAGAGTTGACTGTCGCTCGTTCCACTACTACCCCAGGCGTGAAGGGTATGGTAGACCACCCCAAGTTGCCAACGGAGATCACGAGACAGATCCTGCATTGTTGCACCTGGTGCGCTATGTAAGTGCACTAGAAGGACTGTGCGATCAGGTCACAATTGATCTTATCGCAGCTCGTGGAGAGCTGGTTCGTCGAGCCCCGGCAAGAGAAGAGGACGAGCCCAATGCCGACAACCCAGTCGTGCTGTTTGGACAACCGACCGAGCCCCTGAGGTCTACCCCAGCCATCGGCCAAGGTGTTGCGATAACCCCAGAAGTGCTACGTCGCATTTTGGGAACACACTCCAACGGAGTTGTGGCCAGCAATCCCCGAGATGGCCACCATCGCTACCCCGAGCCTGCAGCCCCTCAACCCACTCCAGTCAATTCCGACGGCGAGACCCATGGAGAAGCCTCGACATCCACAAGGCACGCCCGCATGGATGTAAACGGGGTAGACTAAGTAACCCGAGCTGTATCGAGTCCCAGTGTACTCGTGTGGCCTGGTATTTAAACGCTGCTTGTTGTCATGCCTCTGCTTTAATGATAACCTTGACTAAACACCTAGTACGTAGTGTGAGATTGCTACCCCTGGCGCAGCTACCAAAAACCTTCCCGACAGCCCCCACAGTAACATGTCACCTCGGTGGAATAAGTGTATCTATGGCATTGACTTCGAATCCCGGATCAGAGCTGGAAATTTCATTACCCTTCACCACGGTAAAAATGATCCAGCTCCAGTGCTATAAAAGGGCCACCGCGTGACCTTGCCAAGCACCTCTCACCATGTGCATCACCCTCACAACCATTTCTTGCCATGCCGAGCCCCAGCATTCATCTAAGAACCCCAGATGCAACCCCGGGTAGTTTTGTCAAGATATTGTGGGATTTTACCTGCAGTACCATGGGCGCTACCCAGCCACCCCAGTACGAGCTGTTCAAATCGAGGATCACCTCTTTCACCTCGAGATACTGGGCAGCAGTGCACATTCCTCCCGTAAACTCAGCCCAAGACCCAACAGAGGTCTCCTTCGTGGGGAAATCTATGCCAACCACATAGATGGCCGTGGAAGCTGCGGCTTGCGAAGCACTTGCTCGCCTTCGATTCGCGGCACCCTATGCCAGCGAACGTGGGTATTATTACTTCCCGAGCCATGCAGCGCCCGGAGGAGTAACATCGTTTCCCGGTGTGCGAATCGAAAGAGACCCCGTCCTGGCCAACCTTGTCCAGTATGTCATCGCTCAAGAGAGTTTGATCCAACGCGTGATGGGTTATCTCCAGAGCCTCACAGATTTAAATCCTCAGATCGCCATCGGCAGATCACTGAGGCCCGACCAGGAGAGACACGTGCATCGACTAGTCAATCCGCTTTCTCCGATAGAGGAAGAATGTGTCTCAGTACCAGAAACATTTTCTCTGGACCACATCCATTTACCGTTTGCATTATAGACGTCGCTGCTACGTTATTTATTGCAACCTTTATTTGCGTATTGTAACTTGTGCGTGGAGCTTAGTGTGTGCTTTAAGTGTGTTATTTTGTTAATTTCGATTAATATGAGTGATTCTGTTGCATTATTGTTTTCTTCCGCGAATAATCCTGGAGTGAGACATCTTTTTCTGAGTCGATACTTCGGCACTTTCTCATGACGTGGATTTCACGCAAGCCCAACGACAACAGCTGACCCACAACCGCAAACACTCGGACACACACACGTACACCGTTTACAAAACTTTGCGACAGTGTTGCAGCTAGCTAACCCCTCTCCTAACCACGGTTAGCACCCGGCATCCCACCTACTCCTCGTGATCACCACCGCCGTGGAGAGCCAACACCCGAGCAGCAACATCGCGACGATCATCGAGGATCATCGCACACAGGAGCACGGAGAGCCCCAGCAGTGTCGCCAGCCCTCCGCATATCAAGATCGCGTACCAGTCTGGCATCGCCTCCGCCATTAGAGCCTCGCCCGAGCTTCTGTAAGCAGTAATGGAGGAGGAAGTAGGGAGAGAAGCAAGACCAGAGGTGAGGAGAAGAGAGAAACACCTCGGCCGTTTTATAGCTCGAGCTCGGTGCACGGTGGGCGAAGTCCACCAACGCCGCTCGTCGCCCGATCGCCGGTGTTCGGAGTCAAATCCGCAAGGAGTGCCGACAGCGCGCTGGCCCGCGAGGTGAGTGCACGCTGCTCCGGCAGCTAGCACGCCGCGCACTACCGCGGTACGGCCTAGATGCCCTACGCGCTAGGCGTCACCGGTGGAGAAAGCGCGGGAAAGCGCGCAGGAGAGAGGAAGAAGAAGAGCCAGAGGGAGAAGAAGAGGCTGACTGTGGGCCCCGGGTCCACCTGTCGGCCAGAGAGAGCACTGTGCTCTCGGGTACGACCAGCATATATTTAAATTTAGACTTTATTCTAAATTTATACCCAGCGTAGAAATCTCACGTTTTTGTCTCAGACCGTAGATTTTTCCATGCAGCACCAGTATTTCACACTGTGGTTTTCATCACTTATTGCCCTCTTACTGTAGCCACATTTTCTTTGCATGCAATTTTTCTTATACAACTTTTAACAAATCTCGAGGACGAGATTTTTCTTAAGGGGGTTAGTATTGTGACACCCCAAAAAAAAATTTGGCCTTGTTTTATTAATTAATTAAATTTTTTTTGCCAGGACTTAAAACCTTTATTTTCTGAGCTCCCTTTTGATCTTTAACCTTGTCATTATGGAGTTTTCCCCTAAGTGTAAACTTTTCAATTATGTTATTGGACTTGTTTAACCTCTCTAGAAAAACTTTACTTTTATCAGTACAACTAATATCACAATTAATTTGCTTGATCTTCACCTTCTTGAAGATGGTTTTTTCAAGGTTAAAAGGCCATATTGAACTACAACCATTTGATAGATTCACTTAAAATTCCCACAAGAATTTGGAGATGTCATGTGATGTTATTAAATAACTTTTATGCAAAAACATCTTTATTTCATGAAATATTTTGAGCTCTACACCCTTTTTTCTTCTCTGCTCCAGTGGGCAATTTTGCACTACAACCCATTTAAATATTTTCTTCTAGCCTCTACCAAAATTATGGGATGTTAGTAATATCATATGATTCAACTTTATGCAAAAACCCAGTGATGTTATTTGCAAATTTTGAGTGAATCAGCATCATCTTCATTCTGGACCAGACTGGTGTTTTCTACTGCAACCCTATTATTTCTTGCTCCAGTGACCTTGTGTTTTCTCATGCTCATAGTCCTCCCTACCAAACCCCTAAGTCCAGGAGCATGCACCCTTTGGGGCAATTTTGGTTCATGAAATGATGCCATTTATTTCCTGTCCAGAATTGTAGTTTTGTAAAATTTGCACTAGCAAGTTCCTCATTTTATCCAGATGACCTCACCACCCTCTTGTACATCAAAGGAGACACTGATCTGGAGAAATTGACCACTCCAAGAATTGCCTAAGTGCCCTTGGCATTGTGTCAAACACCTTATGGGCATGATCTGTTTTGGCATGAATCTTTGGTTTGCACTGTGAACCAGATCCCCGGACCAAACCAGCTTGTCCATTGATCTCCTTGCAAGCCCAAACCTAGACCTGCTAAACCCCAGCTCCAACCGAGCCACCTAGCATGCCATGGCATTTCGCCGAGCATCTGGTGGGCGTGCGCTGGGCGTGCCCAGAGCGCGCATATTGCAGCCACGCACACGAGCTGACACGCTGGCCCCCCTTGTTTTGGCCCGCTCTGCAGCGCCACGCCACGCGCTCACCGCCTCACCACTACACGCCAGCCCGCCCTGGCACCCTACAGCGCCACCACCAGAGCATTTTGGCGGCACGCCGGCGTCGGCCGACAGCTTCTGCTCCGTGCAGCGCCGCCCAAGCCACCCCGGCTCGCCACCTGGCCCCTAGAACAGTGCAAGCTCATCCACAAGGGTGTCGCCTAGCGCTCGTCGCCGCCACGACGCCCCTAGCTACAGAATGAAGGTCGCCAGAGAGCTTATCCAGGGCCGCCGCGGAACCGCCTTGCCACGCCTATAAAAGGACGTCCCGAGACCATTAGAGCACGCAAGCGACCTCAGGCTACCCCCATGGCACCCCCACAGCCCGCAATCGTCGGGGAAACACCGTCTTCCCCAACTCCGACAACCGCAGCCGCCGCCACTGCTCCGGCCACTCCAGCGCCACCAGGGCCTCCCCCTCTCCGTTCTCTCCACCAGTAACCTTCTCATCCTCCCGTGAACACGTTCCACTGCTCGATTTTGATCGGGAACCACCGTAGCCCCAATCACACTCTGCTCCCGAAGCTTCCTCCTCCGCGAGCCTCACCGCCGACGACCCCGCCCACCCCCGAGACCGTAACACCCACCGGCAGAACCGCCTCGACCCCCTGAGACCGTGGATGGCTTCGGTTTCTCGAATGGAGCCGCCAATCGCCGGCGGCGATCGCCGGAGCCCCGCCCCGCTCGGGCAGAGGAGGGAGAAGGGGGCGCGGTGACTGGTCAAACCTGACCAGTGGGCCCCTGGACCCACTGTCAGTGACCCAGCACCTATCCACGCAGGATAAGTGAAAGCGCAAAATGCCCAGTACGTATCTCCTACTTAGAAAGCGTATTTTCCCCGAAACGTTTTCTTTTCTGTTTTGTTTTAAAACAGATTTTGACCACAACTTTGACCGCCTATAACTTTTTAAATACAACTCCAAATGAGTTTATTCTTTTTCCTACCTTCCTCAAATTTGATCTAGTTTATTTTAAGATTTATTTGAAAATTTTCAAAACCACTTTTTGTACTATTTTGAGATGTGTGTTAATTCAAATATTTTTAAAATAGGATTTTGGAGAGAGGGAAGAAACTTTCAAAAGTTTTGGAAAGCACCTCCCCCCCCCCCACAACTTAAAGGCAAGCATCTTGAACCCTGGCATAATATTTTTGATGTGTTGGTTGACACGTTTATAACACCACCTTATTTCGGAGGACTTGATATTTCATGTGACATGATCATTTGCATGGAAGCATATCAACGATTTCCTTGCTATTGGAAATAAATATAATTGAGATGGTAATCATCCTCATGTGTCTTGCATGCATGCCGGAAAGGATTCCGGGAAAGTCTCGGCCTTGAGTAGGCGTGAGCTTGTCGCCGGTCCCCGTCGGGACGGTTATTTCCGATATGGCATGGTAAGGTATATTGAGTGGTGATTTTTGTTGGTTGAAATATATTTGATATACATGTCATGCAGGGAACTTATGAACCTCCTAAGTCGACCGCAGATCGAGTCTTGTTCCAGTAACCCCCATACTTGCCTCGTACTACCACACGTCCCTGCCGCAGGTAGGGTACGGTTCAGTAAGTTGTCAACCCCTTCCCAGCACACACCGTACAGAGAGGCCATGGTGGAAGATATCGGTTGTAGCCGGTAGGCATGCCACCTGGTCAGGGGGCATGGGTGTTTCCGGTTGGGACCGAGAGGGGAGGCCACCCCTTAGAGCGCGCGATATAAATTTGATCCCATGCTACGCGAGGTTGTAGCCTCCCCACTTAGAGTTTTGCTTGACAAGTGTCGTGGGTGATTCCAGACACCGATGAGTTAAGCTGGTGTGTGCAAGTTAGGCGTGTTTTCAACAAAAAGGCTGTAGACGGAATTGGTCCCGATGGACTAAAGGAATCCATTACTCGTGGGTAAAGAGTACACCCTCTGCAGAGATTAAACCTATTCAAATAGCCGTGTCCATGGTTAAGGACTACAGTCTGGGATGGGTCAAGCGTCGGTCTTAGTGTCGGTCTTCGGAGGTGAAACGGTTAAACCAGAACGGGAACTACTACTTGAGACTAGTGATGATTATGATTATTACTATTGTTGACTAACCCGTGATATTATTGTTATCATCGAATATCTCTGGGATGGTTTTACCTCCGGGATATTTCACTATGATTATTTATTTTTTAGCCCTTTATGTGGTGTCGCTCAGACGCCCGACTGTGGAATTTCTTTCAAGCCCTTTATGTGGTGTCGCTCAGACGCCCGACTGTGGCATTTCTTTTAAGCCCTTTATGTGGTGTCGCTCAGACGCCCGACTGTGGCATTTCTTTTAAGCCCTTTATGTGGTGTCGCTCAGACACCCGACTGTGGCATTTCTTTTAAGCCCTTTACGTGGTGTCGCTCAGACGCCCGACTGTGGCATTTCTTTTAAGCCCTTTATATGGTGTCGCTCAGACGCCCGACTGTGGCATTTATTTTAAAGCCCCTTATGTGGTGTCGCTCAGACGCCCGACTGTGGCATTTCTTTTAAGCCCTTTATGTGGTGTCGCTCAGACGCCCGACTGTGGCATTTCTTTTAAGCCCTTTATGTGGTGTCGCTCAGACGCCCGACTGTGGTATTATTTTTATTCTGCATTTTTCCGCTCGAGGAGTCTTTCAGACACTCGTTTGGTACCAGTATTATTATTCTGCATTTTTCCGCTCGAGGAGTCTTTCAGACACTCGTCTGGTACCAGTATTATTACTCTGCATTTTCCGCTCGAGGAGTCTTTCAGACACTCGCTTGGCACCCAGTATTTATTACCTCTATGTGGCCATTGCATAAATTTCCGGTTGCATATGAATAACCTGTTTACATGCATCAAGATATTTATTTATGACTAACTAAGTGAGTATAAGGATATTGCAAAGCATGAGCATCAATGGTTATATTATACCTGTGTTCTCAATGTTTGCGAGTACATTCGAAGTACTCACTGGCTTGTCCCTGGCTATTGTCTTGGCCAGATTTATTGCTTGGGGAGGAGTGTTGCGACGACCGCCTCGGAACCTGAGCAACGGTGATAGCAGCCTCGTGAAGATAGGAGTTAACCTGGTCAGCTGTTCCCGTGGGAAATGGAGTCCCATAGCCGTGGTGATCCACAAACCGCTTCCGCCCTCAACCATTAGAAACCATTTGTTGTACTCATAGGCCATAATGGTCTTGTACTACATATTTTGTACCTTTGCTTGGAATTTCTGTAACAAGTTGGTGCCTCATCAGCTAACAGTAATCCTGGGGCTGATGAGTTCGACGGCCATTTTCTGGAATTTAATGTCTGGAAAACCGGTCGCGACACACCTATAGTTGCATGTTCACTGCAGATAAAAGTTCTAACAATTCAAACAACATCCTTTGTAGCTGTGACCCCATTACGTAATTCAAATGATCAAGACGATAAATCAAGTAGATCGCACAGAGTTTATTATCACCAACCGTGTGAGATGCAGCACAAAATATCTTGGAGCATCGTCAGTGTATAGTACTATAAATCAAGTAGATCGCACACAGTTAGTCTCCTTTGTGTACCCAAATTATGCAATGAGGTGGATGACCACTGTAACCAGGGAAATCCGAACCAAAATTTTTGACGTTTAAACTCAACACACACGGGTTAAGCTATCTGAATTGTTTGTGATGTTCACATATCGTACAAATTTCTAAATAAGGGACCGTGTCTGGTGACACTTTACGCGCTAGTTTATTGGCTGAAGCGATTCCAAATTTTCGGCTTCCGCGGAAATATCTACCTCCCCTCCACCTCCCCCTTACCAAAAGCCACATTTCCCCTCTTTCCGCCTTCCTTTCCAAGTTGAAACCTTCACTCCTTGCTTGGAGTGTCGCCGCCTCCTCGCCGACGACCCTCCTTCACGCTCCTCGGCCTCGCCTATCCAGGTAGGTAATCCACACCCGACCCCCATCCTCCTCCTCCTTCCACATCCCACATGCCCCTACCGCCGGTGCGAGCGCGACACCTTCCACCCAAATCACCAACCCCTCCACCAAATAAGCGCCCGCCTAAGCCATGGTGCACGTAGTATAGCCAGGACCTCAAGGAGCATTTGGCAGCGGAGAAGCAAATCACGGCCGCACGCGCGGATGAGGTCACGATGGCGGCCATTCATGCTGACCCCCAGATCTTGAAGGAGCGCCTTGCCATTTGCTAGCTACGCCGGTTAAGAATGCTCGGTTTACCCGTTGCGTGTGCAGCTCCTGCCTTTGCTTCACAAATTCTAGTGAATTGTGCTATCTAATTTTACCATGCAATATGTTGCTCTAGTGTATATATTCTATATGTCGTGCAGTGTGGTGCTCACTTATTAACTGTTTTGTTAATTAGTTGTCATCTTCAGTTAACTGTTTGGTTCAATTCTGCAAATGTGATGTTTAATTCTTCAGGCTGCAATTTTGTATTGTCTTCCATGTGAGAAATAAATTGAATTTATCTTTACAAAATTGTGGGTGCATTCTGTTATTGTATACCATGTGAGGAATAAATTGAATTTGGTTGTAGTAAATACATGAGAAACAAATACAATTGCTACAATTGGCTGGAGTTAACTGTTTGGTTAACTGTCTGTTCTTCTATTAGGAGTATGTTATATTGTGCAATGTGGTGCTCACTTAATGCTTGGTTCATTTGTTGTGGTGTTTAGTTAACTCCTTGGTTTAATTCTGCAATGCGATGTCCAATTGTCCTGTGTAGAATTTTGTATTGTTGTGCATGTGAGGAATAAATCGAATTTGGCTGCACTTAATACATGAGAAACATATACAAGTGCTATATTTCCTAGTTCTTAATCATGCTTGGTTCGGATAAATGCGTTTTCCGTGTGGCTTCAATTAATCTGATGAATCTGCAATGTGATTATTTTTCATCAACATATTTTACTGATAGCATGCGAACCCTTACTTAACCTGATGACTAACTACCTTATATGTGTTGCAGGGAAACAATAGGAAGCACTGAGGTTTACAATCGAGGTTAGCACGTGAATGGTCCGTTGTCTAATAGCACATTATTGTGCAATTGCAGGAACCATTCTAATATTTAGGTTTTTAACAATTTGGTCTTGCACATGTAGATCCTGCTATCAGAGGTTTTGACCCACTGTTCGACCCTTTTGCATATGGGAAAATGATTTGTCCATGAATACCAGTCAAGTCAAGAAACTCAGCAAGATTGTTAGGATAAAGAAATTAGCGACAAAAAACAACAAGATCTTTTTCTGCACAATGAAGAAGACACCAGTTCACTACAGGATGGTACTAACTATTATACCTTGCCTTTTTTATTCCTTTGCCCCATTTCCAATATAGAGAAGATATTTATGCACATCCTTGTTTTCAGGCCTTTCCAAAGCAGTTCACTGATGATTACCTCTCAAACCACCTATATGGTCAGGAGGCGAGGAAGGTATTCATACAACACCCACGGTTCAATATTGAAGTGTTCCTGCAGAGGACTAAGGATGGACGGTGAATCATCCACAGGAACTGGCCTAAAGTTACAAAGACCTTCAACATCAATGAAGGCTCAATATTCGCCTTCTGCTTCAGCAGTTTTCCAGATGAGATACGCCAGTCTATGTACCGTCTATGATGCTAATTTCGAAAGGTTATAGATGTTGCATGTGAAACTTGGTCCTGGTGTAGTTGTGTAATGGGGTAGCTGAGTGCTGAAGCTATATGATGTTTACTCTAATGTATTTCAATTACGAAAATGAAATATATTGTGTGCTTCATATGAACTGTCAATTAGATTAATATATGGATTATGAATAATCGGATAATTAGCCTGCTAATTGGGTTTTGCTATTGCAAACGGTTGTTGAAAAAATACCGTGGGAGATGACCTCAGGCAATGCACACAATTTCTAGGAATAAATCGTGTTGGATCAATGAACAATCACACACGACTTGCTCTTGAAAACTGTTTGCGTTAGGCCACCTTGCGCAAACGTTTACCACATGAAAACTGTGTGTGATGGAAAGCCTTTGCCACACGGTTTCTTCCACAGACCGTGTGTGATATATTCAATAACGCAAGCGATTTAACGAGAAAAATTATGTGTGATGTACCTGTGAACGGAAATGTTTTCCTTGGAGCGACTGTGTGGGATGTACATACGAAAGGAAACGTTTAGCGGAGACTGACTGTGTGGGATGTACTTGCGATCAGAAACAATTTTGCCGTATAATTGTATTTTTAGCTCTATTGTACGTATTTCCCTATTTGAGCGCTCGTCGGTCGCACACGACCTCATTTTGCCGAACGTGTGTGCCAGGAGGGCATATCCCCAATGGTTTCTGGGTCGTGTGGGAAGGACCCCCCCTATCACCCGCACTCACTTGGCGACGGTTCCAAATGCCGCCACAGAAAGGGGTCAAAAACCGTTTGTTTAGGAGCTCACTATACTAGTGTTATTTGCTCATATATTCCATAAAAATTCTCCGTGAAGTTTCAGCCTGTTTGGAGTTGTGCATAATAGGTAGCCTAACGTAGCTTTTCCAGGTCCAGATTTCTAGCTACCGGAATTCTAACTCTTTATGTGTACCTTGCAAATTATGAGAGAAAAGCCATTAGAATTACTCCAAAAAGCATTATTATGCATAAAAACATCATAAATAATAGTAGGAAAACATGATGCAAAATGGACGTATCAGTGTTGCACGCTATCAGCAAGCCCCACGTCGCAATCACAGCCGCAGGGCTCATGCCCAGTGTTTTGAGGAAGGCGACCTTGTCCTTAGGCGCGTTCGGTCCGCCAAGGGTACAAACAAGTTGACGCAGAAGTGGGAACACCCTTACCGGGTAGTTCGAGTCACCCGACCTGGTGCAATCCGTCTGGAGACCGGAGATGGCATTCAATTGCAAAACTCATGGAATATTGAGCATCTCCGCAAGTTCTATCCATAAGGTGCGGCTGTCGGGCCCTGCCCGGCAGCCACCCTTTTGTACAGGCCTTGCCTCAGTTGCAAGTAACCCCTTGTACAAAGCCAGGTGCAGACCCTGAGCAGCAGAGAAATAAATGAAGCGCTGGGGGGCTCTCACAAGTTGCATGCATGCATAAGCATTTCATGAGCATTGCATGTTCATATAGATAGGATCACATCTGGCCCAAGAGGAAATATAGGAATAGATCCCTGATATTGAATTGGCAACGATTTGGAGGACACTCATTTGGAGTGGATTCATCATTGATACGTCTCCAACGTATCTATAATTTATGAAGTGTTCATGCTATTATATTATCTATTTTGGATGTTTATGGGCTTTATTAAACACTTTTATATTACTTTTGGGACTAACATATTGACCCAGAGCCTAGTGCCAGTTCCTGTTTTTCCCCTTGTTTCAGTGTTTCGAAGAAAAGGAATATCAAACGGAGTCGAAACGGAATGAAATCAACTAGAGAAGTTATTTTTGGAAGGAAAGCTATCGGAAAAACTTGGAGTGCATGTCAGGAAAGAGACGAGGGAGCCACGAGGCAAGGGGGGGCGCCCTCCCCCCAGGCTCGCCCTCCACCCTCGTGGGCCCCTCGTGGCTCCCCTGACGTACTTCTTCCGCCTATATAACTCCATATACCCTAAAACTTCCAGAGAACGGAATAGATCTGGAGTTCCGCCGCCGCAAGCCTCTGTAGCCACCAAAAGTCAATCGGGACCCTGTTCTGGTACCCTGCCGGAGGGGGGAACCCTCACTGGTGGCCATCTTCATCATCCCGACGCTCTCCATGACGAGGAGGGAGTAGTTCACCCTCGGGGCTGAGGGTATGTACCAGTAGTTATGTGCTTGATCTCTCTCTCTCTCTCGTGTTCTTGATTCAGCACGATCTTGATGTATCGCAAGCTTTGCTATTATAGTTGGATCTTATGTTTCTTCTCCCCTTCTACTCTCTTGTAATGGATTGAGTTTTCCCCTTGAAGTAATCTTATCGGATTGAGTCTTTAATGATTTGAGAACACTTGATGTCACGTGCGTATCTGTGGTGACAATGGGATATCACGTGATTCACTTGATGTATGTTTTGGTGATCAACTTGCTGGTTCCGCCCATGAACTTATGCATAGGGGTTGGCACACGTTTTCGTCTTGATTCTCTGGTAGAAACTTTGGAGCACTCTTTGAGGTTCTATGTGTTGGTTCAATAGATGAATCTGAGATTGTGTGATGCATATCGTATAATCATACCCACGGATACTTGAGGTGACCTTGGAGTATCTAGGTGACATTAGGGTTTTGGTTGATTTGTGTCTTAAGGTGTTATTCTAGTACGAACTATAGGGCTGTTTGTGACACTTATAGGAGTAGCCCAACGGGTTGATTGGAAAGAATAACTTTGAGGTGGTTTCGTACCCTACCATAATCTCTTCGTTTGTTCTCCGCTATTAGTGACTTTGGAGTGACTCTTTGTTGCATGTTGAGGGATAGTTATATGATCCAATTATGTTATTATTGTTGAGAGAACTTGCACTAGTGAAAGTATGAACCCTAGGCCTTGTTCCCTAGCATTGCAATACTGTTTACGCTCAATTTTACCATTAGTTACCTTGCTGTTTTTATATTTTCAGATTACAAAAACCTATATCTCCCATCCATATTGCACTTGTATCACCATCTCTTCGCCGAACTAGTGCACCTATACAATTTACAATTGTATTGGGTGTGTTGGGGACACAAGAGACTCTTTGTTATTTGGTTGCAGGGTTGTTTGAGAGAGACCATCTTCATCCTACGCCTCCCACGGATTGATAAACCTTAGGTCATCCACTTGAGGGAAACTTGCTACTGTCCTACAAACCTCTGCTCTTGGAGGCCCAACAACGTCTACAAAAAGAAGGTTGCGTAGTAGACATCAATCATCTTTGTCTTTTTCCTGTTTCTCCTCTTTGATATCTGGAACCGTCTTCTCCTTGATAGTCTCCACCTCCGGACGCGGTTCTTCCTTGAGTATATTCTTCCTTAGGTCCTCCCATCCATCGGGAACCACCTGTTCTAATTTTAGGAAGGGGATGATGCGTACAGAGGTTGAGGAATGTGTTGAGATGACCCGTTGTTCATGGCGGCGGCTGTGTTCTTTATCCCGTTGCCAGAGGTTTTAGGAGGAGGTGACATGTAAGAGCAAATTGAGAAGAGATTGATATTTTGCCAAGGGATGTGATCCTTAGCCTTTATAATGGCTAGGCACCCTGCAAATCTCGAGATTCATCTTGGAGAAGAAATTAGAAAGAAATGGAATAAAACCAGGAAAGAATCTGGTGAAATAGATCGATCGCCAGCCATCCTTATGAGTGCTTGCGCTCATACGGGTGGTCGTACCATAGACACGCGCACACTGCTCTCCTTTTGTTTCCGAATGTATTGCTAGAGAAGTCACGCCATACGAGCGTTGGTACAAGCGCTTGCGCCCTACAAGACACTACTTTCCGAACTAGTGTCAACGTGCTTGGCATCGAGGAAGGATATGAGCGCTGGTACGACCACACATGGCCGTATGATACACCATCATTTGCTCTATTTCCAATGTTGTTTGGTTCCTCCTGTAGTACGATCGATCACACGGGACACCGTGTTTTCTTCTGTTGGCTGCTTCGTTACAATTTTCTTACTTTTTTCTCCATGTATTGTTAGTAAATGAGACAATAAGCCATAGGTAAAAAGTTTTAATTTGACACCTAGCAAGAATGGATCAAATCAACAAGTCAAGGTAAATTTTTTATTATACTAAGACTAAGAATCTAGACTTACATATGAGAAACTACTCTTGTTGCGAGCTATCTTCCCTCTTTTAGTAGTTCAGCTTCTTCGACTATTATCAAATTTACCTATTCTTCCTCTTACTTGTATTCTTATTTTTGTTCATTGGCGAGGTAGAGCTGCAAACGTTGGCTTATCACAATCCATGGAATATCATTTTTCTCCTTCCAACCAAACAACTCCAGAATTGTAAACCTCTTCAATCACATAGGGTCCTTCCCACCTAGACCTGAGCTTGCCTGGAAACAACTTAAGGTGTGAAGTAAATAGGAGGAGTTGTCACCCGCACTAAATGTCCATTTTAATATTTTCCTATCATGCCACTTCTCAACGTTTTGTTTAAAGAGACGAGCAATTTCATAAGCATTATTCTAGAGCTCTCTTAAAGCATGTATATATAACAATCTCTCTTCTCCCGCTTCTTTAAGATCAAAATTTATATTTTTTCCTGTCCAGAAAGCATTATGCACTAGCTCGAAACGTAAATGGCATTCCTTACCATAGAACATCTTGTATGATGTCATACCCATGGGATTTTTGTAGGCAGTTCGTTAAGCCCATAAGGTATCATTCAACTTTCTTGTCCATTCTTTTCTGGATTTTGCACTATCTTCTGTCATCTTAACTTTTATAGTTTGACAACTCAACTTGGCCACTGGTTTGAGGATGATACGGGGAAGCTATTCAATGAGTGACTCCATACTTGCGGAGGATCCTTCTAAAAATACCTTGTATAAAATGAGATCCACCGGCAGTAATAGGAACTTTAGGTACTCCAAACCTGGGAATATTATGACATTTATCATTTTTAATGAGGTGGCTGCATAAGCATGGTGTGTTAGGATTGCTTCAACCCATTTAGTAACATAGTTTAGAACCACAAGAATGTGAGTATTCCCATTTGAGACCGAAAACGGTCCTGGATAATCCAACCCAAACATCAAAAGGTTCACAAACTAGATTATAATTTATAGACATTTGTTGTCCCCTACCTATATTACCTATGCGTTGACAAACGTCGCTATTATTAACAAACCTGAGTGTAGGCCACTGGAAAACCGATTGAAGTACTTTGGCGGCGGTGCGATCTCCTGCAAGATGTCCCACATACGAAGTGCTATGACACTTGTCAAGGATGTTGTTCATCTCATCTTCAGGGACACATCGCTTGATCATATTGTCTGGCCCATGCCAATAGAGAAAGGGATCATCCCAAAAGTAGTACTTTAACACTGAAGAATTTCTTTCTTTGGTTGTTGAGGGAGTCCTGGACTAAGGGGTCCTTAGGCGTCTGACCTGTTGGACATGGGCCGGACTGATGGGCCATGAAGATATGAAGTGCGAAGACTCTATCCGTGTCTGGATGGGACTCTCCTTGGCGTGGAAGGCAATCTTGGCGGACAAATATGAAGATTCATTTCTTTGTAACCGAACTTATGTAAACCTAGATCCCTCCGGTGCCTATATAAACTGGAGGGCTAGGTCCAAACAGCCCAATGATCATAATCCTCGTCATACAGGCTAGACTTCTAGGGTTTAGCCATTACGATCTCGTGGTAGATCAACTCTTGTAATACTGATATTCATCAAGATCAATCAAGCAGGAAGTAGGGTATTACCTCCATAGAGAGGGCCCGAACCTGGGTAAACATTATCTCCCCTGTCTCCTGTTACCATCGACCTCAGACGTACAGTTAGGGACCCCCTACCCGAGATCCGCCGGTTTTGACACCGACAATGGTGCTTTCATTGAGAGTTCCGCTGTGATGTCGAAGACAGAGTTGATGGTCCGCCTTGTTGTCAAGGATAATATCAGCTCCGAAGAAGCCCTGGCTCCGGGCCAAACCCTCCGACTTGGTGGCTTTACCATGACCGCCTGTTCCGCTGTTAAGCCGACGATGACCTCTCAAGTCATCGAAAATCGTCTCCGGGTTGACTCTGAATAATCCAAACGGATGGATCCGACGGAGTTGTCGTCTTTGAACGAACTCCTAGATCGCATCCCCGCCTTGGGGGTCGCCACTGACTATGATCGGATTGGGCTTAAACCTAATTAGAGAGAAATCAAATCTCCGCCGATCACCCATCAGATAGCGGTAGTGGAGGAGCAAGACAATAACCCTTCCCCTATATTGAGGACGAACTATGTTTGGATTTCCGATCTCAAGGAGCCGGATACCTGTCCGTGGAACGATGCGCCCTGCCCTCCAAACCTAGAATCGGACAACGGGCCTAAAACGTCAGTTGATATCCCAGAGTCCAAACCATTAAGTTCGGAAGATTTACAAACTCCGGATCCCAAATCGGGTCAGGGTTCAAACTATGGTCGATGTCGCGCTACGAGAGTTCCTGCGTGAGAACTGGGACATATTCGCCTGACACCCTTCTGATATGCCAGGAATCCCACGCAGGTTGGCCGAACACAGCCTTGATATCTTGAAGGGATATAAACCAGTCAAGCAAACATTGCAGCATTTTTCTGAGCCTAAACGACAAGCCATGGGAGAGGAGCTAGCCAAGTTACTAGAGGCCAGATTCATCAGAGAAATAAAACACCTAGACTGGCTAGCAAACCTGGTGATGGTACCAAAGAAGGATAAATTCTGGCGCATGTGCGTCAATTTCAAAGACCTTAACAAGGCCTGCCCTAAGGATCCCTTCCCCCTTCCTCTCATTGATCAGATTATCGATGCAACCGCAGGACACGACTCACTGTGTTTCCTCGACGCGTACTCCGGATACCATCAAATCAAGATGAAGGAGTCCGATCAAGCCACAACGGCATTCATTACCCCACATGGGCCTTTCTGCTTTAACACTATGCCTTTCGGGCTCAAAAACGCTGGCGCCACTTACCAACGCATGATTCAAACATACTTGGAGAAACAGATCGGCAAGACAGTTGAAGCATATGTGGATCACGTCGTCATCAAAACCAAGCACGTCGAGTCATTGATAGACGATCTACGTCATACATTCGACAACCTCCATACATATGAAATCAAGCTCAATCCGGAAAAGTGTGTTTTCGGCGTCCCCGCCGGAAAACTTCTGGGCTTCATCATTTCCAATAGAGGAATCACTACTAGGAAAAGGGCTATAGATAGGATGGACACTAATGGCGCACTGTACATGTGGTGCGCCATTAGTAAATACTAATGGCGCAGCATGTGTCGGTGCGCCATTAGTGTGCAAATACTAATGGCGCACCACATCCCACGGTGCGCCATTAGTAAAAAAAAATTTAAATTTTTTCAAAACTACTAGTGGCGCACCGTGAGAGTGGTGCGCCATTACTAACTTGACATAGTAATGGCGCACCACACCCAGAGTGCGTCATTAGTACTTTCGAAAAAAAATAAAAAATAATAATAATAAATTGTTAGTAATGGTGCACCGTGGGAGTGGTGCGCCATTACTAACTTGACATAGTAATGGCGCACCACACCCACAGGTGCGCCATTACTAAGTTTTTTTCAAAAAAAATTCAATTTTTTTCTTTTTTTCTTTTCAAAACTAGTAATGGCGCACCGTGGGTGTGATGAGGTTTCTTTAACTAGTAATGGCGCACCACCCCACGGTGCGCCATTACTAACTTGGCCCAAAAGTTCCCGAATGCACCCCCCCTGGACCGCCTTTTCAGTTTTAAAAAAATAAAAGAAAATGATAAAAATGTCAAGAAAATAAAAGAAAATAAGTTTCCCATGTGAAATCTGGTCTAGTTGTTGGGAAAATTTACAAATATGAATTTCGACTTTATTTGCAAAATCTCTCTGAAATTTTGTAAAATGGCCATAACTTTTGCATACGAACTCGGATTAAAAAGTTTTTTATATGAAAAATCATCTACTCGAAAAGTTACATCCAAATTTAACGGGGGAACCCGGTTAAACATTTTCAAAATCCCCAAAAACCTAACAGAAAAAAAGTTACGGGGCTTTCAAGATCTAGAGGCATAAAATTTCAAAAAAAATTGGTTTTGCAAATTTTTTTGAATTTCTTTTCTAAAAATGATACGTAATATGACCGAGAAGTATGAAATATTTTTCAAAAATTTCATCATAGTCATGAACATGAACAAAGTCCTACACATCAACAAGGTATAATAGGATTGATATGCTAGATATATCAACAAGTGCCTGTGAAGTGAGCTGTTGCTGGGGTTGGATAGAACTCTGATGTTAAGCGTGCTTGGGCTGGAGTAGTGTGAGGATGGGTGACCTTTCGGGAAGTTTGACCACAGAGTGCGATTTGACCTGAGATTAAGCATAATGACACGAGATTAAGCCATAGTGACCTGAGATTAAGAAAATAACGAAAAAAAGTTAAAAAAATTAAGAAAAAATTGAAAACAAAATGTTACTAATGGCACAATTCTATGTGGTGCGCCATTAGTATACCAGATACTAATGGCGCACTGTGGACTATACTAATGGCGCACTGCGTGGTGTGCCATTAGTATACTAGATACTAATGGCGCACCAGTGGTGCGTCATTAGTAAAAAATACTAGTGGCGTGCTACTAATGGCGCACCGGTAGTGCGCCATTAGTAAAACCGGTGCGCCATTAGTAGGCCTTTTTCTAGTAGTGAATTGAGGCAAATCCAGCCAAAATACGAGCTTTGTCACAATTGGCTACGCCAACACCTTAAACAGGTCCAAAAACTTGCGGGATGCGTGGCAGCTTTAAGCCGCTTTATCTCCAGATTGGGAGAAAAAGCATTGGGGCTCTACCGCCTTATTCGACGCACCGACCACTTCGAGTGGACGGATGCGGCAACGGCCGGACTGGTGGAAATAAAGGCCCTTTTAGCAAGCAACCCAATCCTGGTCGCGCCAAATGTCGGCGAACCGATGTTATTATATATATCGGCAACACACTAGGTGGTGAGTGTTGTGCTCATTATCGAACGAGAGGAGGACGGACACAAGTTCCCACTCCATAAACCGGTATACTATGTATCCACTGTCCTCACACCATGCAAATCCCGGTACCCTCATTACTAAAATATAGCATACGCGGTCTTCATGGCATCCCAGAAGCTACGACACTACTTTCAAGAGTGCTCGATCACGGTGGCCTCCGAAGTACCACTCAGTGACAAAATAAACAACCATGATGCGACAGGCCGGATTGCAAAGTGGGCCAGTGAGCTCCTTCCATTCGACATAACATACAAACCGCGCCGGGCCATCAAATCCCAAGTACTGGCTGACTTTGTCGCCGAATGGACAGAGGCCGAACTCCCTAAAGAGTACGACACGTATTCCAACTAGGTTATGTACTTCGATGGTTCCAAAAAGCTGGCAAGGCTAGGGGCAGGCGTTGTCCTAACGTCCCCCACTGGAGACGTAGTTCAGTATGTCCTCCAAATATTATACACAAACTCCAACAACGCAGCCGGATACGAGGCCTTGTTGCATGGGCTTCGGGTGGCTGTCTCCATGGGCATGCAACGCCTGGAAGTGTGCAGGGACTCAAACCTCGCAATATCTCAGATAAATGGATATTTCGATGCCAAAGATCTGAAACTGGCAGCTTACCGCAACGTCGTTCTTAAAATCTCGGCCCGCTTCGAGGGGCTCGAGTTCCATCACGTGGCTCGAGAAAGTAATCAAGTGGAGGTCCTTGCTCGCGTCGGCGCCAAGCGCGACCCTATCCCACCTAACATCTTTTTGCAAAGGCTTTTTAAGCCATTCATGGTATGGCAAGGGGAAAGCGGCAACAACAGTCCGGATCCAACAATAACCTAAGATACCGAACCCACCGATATCATCGGGGGCTTGGCCACCGAAATAACACCATCGGCCCATCTCATAATGGCAGTCATTGCCCCATGGACCGAACCCTTCTTGGCCTACCTTAATAGGCGAGAACTCTCTGAGGATCAGAATGAGGCTCGCCGGATTGTCCGGCGCTCTAAAGCCTACAAGGTCCACGATGGGGAACTCTACAAGAAAAGCGCTACCAGAGTACTCCAAAGATGTACCTCCGAGGAAGAGGGGCGGCAGCTCTTGGCTGAAATTCATGTCGGCCTCGGTGGTCACCACGCCGCGGCTCAGGCCCTTGTAAGCAAGGCCTTCCGTACAGGTTTCTATTGGCCGACGGCCCGAGCAGACGTAGAGGACCTTGTCCAACGTTGCGTTAGATGCCAGCTCTTTGCCAACCAGAGCCACATGCCACCCACCACTCTACAAACAACCCCCATCACTTGGCCTTTTGCGGCCTGGGGCTTGATATGGTTGCACCCCTTAAAGGAGGAAGCCATAAGAAAAAATATCTGCTAGTCATGGTGGATAAATTCACTAAGTGGATAGAGGCCAAGCTAGTTAAAACGGCTGAGGCCGGGCCAATGACAGACTTTATATCCAGCGTTGTACACCGTTATGGTGTCCCACACAACATCATCACCGATAACGTCTCCAATTTCATAGCCGATGAGGTGAAAAACTGGTGCGCCAATCTGGGCATTAAGCTCGATTACGCCTCTGTCTATCACCCGCAAACAAACGGTCAACTCGAACGAGCCAATTTCTCATTATGTGCGGCATCAAGCCTAGACTGGTGCGGTCTTTGAAACAATCAGACAAGCACTGGGTTGAGGAGCTCGACTCCGTACTCTGGGGGCTGCGAACCACACCCAATCGCACTACCGGACATACACCCTTCTTCGTGGTGTACGGCGCAGAGGTTGTGTTATCCTGCACATTATTCATGACTTACCTCGAGTGCGCATGCACGAAGAGAGAGAGGCCGATCATGATCGGCAGGACATCTTAGATGCCCTGGAGGAGGAGCGCGACGTTGCAAAAGCCTGTTCCGCATTTTATCAACAGTAGGCTCGCAGGTACCAAACCAGGGAAGTGCGGGCCAAGACTTATAATGTTGGCGAACTTGTTCTACGCCTACCGGAGAAGAAAAAGGACAAACTGAAGCCCAAGTGGGAGGGTGTTGGGGAACGTTGCAGAAAATTAAAATTTTCCTACGGTTTCACCAAGATCCATCTATGAGTTCATCTAAGCAACGAGTCATGGGAGAGAGATTGCATCTACATACCACTTGCAGATTGCGTGCGGAAGCGTTCAAGGGGATGGTGATGACGTAGTCGTACTCGTCGTGATTCGGATCACCGATGACCAAGTGCCGAACGGACAGCACCTCCGCGTTCAACACACGTACGGGACGATCGACGTCTCCTCCTTCTTGATCCAGCAAGGGGAAGGAGAGGTTGAGGAAGAAGACTCCAACGGCAGCACGACGGCGTGGTGAGGTTGGTGCAACAGAACTCCGACAGGGCTTCGCCAAGCGCGTACGGAGGAGGAGAGGTGTTGGGGAGGGGAGGGGCTGCACCTTCAGTTGTGTATGCAGCCCTCCCCTCACCCCTCTATTTATAGGGGAAGGGGCAAGGGGGGCCGGCCCCCTCTAGATGGATCTGGAGGGGGGGGGGGCGGCGGCCAAGGGGGAGGGGGCTTGCCCCCCAAGCAAGGGGGGCGCCCCCTTTAGGGTTCCCCCAAACCCTAGGGCGCATGGGCCCTTGGGGGAAGGCGCACCAGCCCACTTTGGGCTGGTTCCCTTCCCCTTTGCAGCCCATGAGCCCCTCCGGGAGAGGAGGCCCCTCCCGGTGGACCCCCGAGGCCCCTCCGGTGGCCCCGGTACAATACCGATATGCCCCCGAACTATTCCGGTGTCAGAATGACAACTTCCCATATATAAATCTTTACCTCCGGATCACTCCGGAACTCCTCGTGACGTCCGGGATCTCATCCGGGACTCCGAACAACATTCGGTAATCACATACAAGTCTTCCTAATAACCCTAGCGTCACCGAACCTTAAGTGTGTAGACCCTACGGGTTCGGGAGACATGCAGACATGACCGAGACGACTCTCGGGCAATAACCAACAGCGGGATCTGGATACCCATGTTGGCTCCCACATGTTCCTCGATGATGTCATCGGATGAACCACGATGTCGAGGATTCAATCAACCCCGTAAACTATTCCCTTTGTCAATCGGTAGATTACTTGCCCGAGACTCGATCGTCGGTATCCCAATACCTCGTTTAGTCCCGTTACCGGCAAGTCACTTTACTCGTAACGTAATGCATGATCCCGTGGCCAAACACTTGGTCACTTTGAGCTCATTATGATGATGCATTACCGAGTGGGCCCGGTGATACCCCTCCGTCATGCGGAGTGACAAATCCCAGTCTTGATCCGTGTCGACCCAACAGATACTTTCGGAGATACCTGTAGTGCACCTTTATAGTCACCCAGTTACGTTGTGACATTTGGAACACCCAAAGCACTCCTACAGTATCCGGGAGTTACACGATCTCACGGTCTAAGGAAAACATACTCGACATTGGAAAGCTCTAGCAAAACGAACTACACGATCTTGTGCTATGCTCAGGATTGGGTCTTGTCCATCACATCATTCTCCTAATGACGTGATCTCGTTATCAATGACATCCCCATGTCCATAGTCAGGAAACTATGACTATCTATTGATCAACGAGCTAGTCAACTAGAGGCTTACTAGGGACATTTTGGTGTCTAGTATTCACACATGTATTACGATTTCCAGATAACACAATTATAGCATGAATAAAGACAATTACCATGAACAAGGAAATATAATAATAATACTTTTATTATTGCCTCTAGGGCATATTTCCAACAGTCTCCCACTTGCACTAGAGTCAATAACCTAGTTACATTGTGATGAATCGAACACCCATAGAGTTCTGGTGCTGATCATGTTTTGCCCTAGGGAGAGGTTTAGTCAACGGATCTGCGACATTCAGATCCGTGTGCACTTTACAAATTTCTATGTCTCCATCTTGAACATTTTCACGGATGGAGTTGAAGCGACGCTTGATGTGCCTGGTCTTCTTGTGAAACCTGGGCTCCTTGGCCAGTGCAATAGCTCCAGTGTTGTCACAGAAGAGTTTGATCGGCCCCGACGCATTGGGTATGACTCCTAGGTCGGTGATGAACTCCTTCACCCAAATTGCCTCATGCGCTGCCTCCGAGGCTGCCATGTATTCCGCTTCACATGTAGATCCCGCCACGACGCTCTGCTTGCAGCTGCACCAGCTCACTGCTCCACCATTCAACATATACTCGTATCCGGTTTGTGACTTAGAGTCATCCAGATCTGTGTCGAAGCTAGCATCGACGTAACCCTTTACGACGAGCTCTTCGTCACCTCCATAAACGAGAAACATGTCCTTAGTCCTTTTCAGGTACTTAAGGATATTCTTGACCGCTGTCCAGTGTTCCTTGCCGGGGTTACTTTGGTACCTACCTACCAAACTTACGGCAAGGTTTACATCAGGTCTGGTACACAGCATGGCATACATAATGGATCCTATGGCTGAAGCATAGGGGATGACGCTCATCTCTTGTTTATCCTTTGCCGTGGTCGGGCATTGAGCTGAGCTCAATTTCACACCTTGCAATACAGGCAAGAACCCTTTCTTGGACTGATCCATTTTGAACTTCTTCAAAATCTTATCAAGGTACGTGCTTTGCGAAAGACCTATGAGGCGTCTTGATCTATCTCTATAGATTTTGATGCCTAATATATAAGCAGCTTCTCCAAGGTCCTTCATTGAAAAACACTTGTTCAAATAGGCCTTTATGCTTTCCAAGAATTCTATATCATTTCCCATCAATAGTATGTCATCCACATATAATATGAGAAATGCTACGGAGCTCCCACTCACTTTCTTGTAAACGCAGGCTTCTCCATAAGTCTGCATAAACCCAAACGCTTTGATCATCTCATCAAAGCGAATGTTCCAACTCCGAGATGCTTGCACCAGCCCATAAATGGATCGCTGGAGCTTGCACACCTTGTTAGCATTCTTGGGATCGACAAAACCTTCCGGCTGCATCATATACAGTTCTTCCTTAAGATAGCCATTAAGGAATGCCGTTTTGACGTCCATTTGCCATATCTCATAATCATAGTATGCGGCAATTGCTAACATGATTCGGACGGACTTCAGCTTCGCTACGGGAGAGAAAGTCTCATCGTAGTCAATCCCTTGAACTTGCCGATAACCCTTAGCGACAAGTCGAGCTTTATAGATGGTGACATTACCATCCGCGTCCGTCTTCTTCTTGAAGATCCATTTATTTTCTATCGCTCGCCGATCATCGGGCAAGTCTGTCAAAGTCCATACTTTGTTTTCATACATGGATCCTATCTCGGACTTCATGGCTTCTAACCATTTGTTGGAATCCGGGCCCGCCATCGCTTCTTCATGGTTCGAAGGTTCACCGTTGTCCAACAACATGATTTCCAGGACAGGGTTGCCGTACCACTCTGGTGCGGAACGTGTCCTTGTGGACCTACGAAGTTCAGTGGAAGCTTGGTCCGAAGTATCTTGATCATTATCATTAACCTCCTCTCTAATTGGAGCAGGCACCACAGGAACATTTTCCTGCGCTGCGTCATTCTCCGTTTCAAGAGGCAGTACTTCATCAAGCTCCACTTTCCTCCCACTTACTTCTTTCGAGAGAAACTCTTTCTCCAGAAACTCTTTCTCCAGAAAGGTTCCGTTCTTGGCAACAAAGATCTTGCCCTCGGATCTTAAGTAGAAGGTATACCCTATGGTTTCCTTAGGGTATCCTATGAAGACGCATTTTTCCGATTTGGGTTCGAGCTTTTCAGGTTGAAGTTTCTTGACATAAGCCTCGCATCCCCAAACTTTTAGAAACGACAGCTTAGGTTTCTTCCCAAACCATAATTCATACGGTGTCGTCTCAACGGATTTAGACGGTGCCCTATTTAAAGTGAATGTGGCTGTCTCTAGAGCGTATCCCCAAAATGATAGCGGTAAATCGGTAAGAGACATCATAGATCGCACCATATCCAATAAAGTGCGATTACGACGTTCGGACACACCATTACGCTGAGGTGTTCCAGGCGGCGTGAGTTGTGAAACTATTCCACATTTTCTTAGGTGTGTGCCAAATTCGTGACTTAAGTATTCTCCTCCACGATCTGATCGTAGAAACTTGATTCTTCTGTCACGTTGATTCTCAACCTCATTCTGAAACTCCTTGAACTTTTCAAAGGTCTCAGACTTGTGTTTCATTAAGTAGACATAGCCATATCTACTCAAATCATCAGTGAGTGTGAGAACATAACGATATCCTCCGCGAGCCTCAACGCTCATTGGACCGCACACATCAGTATGTATAATTTCCAATAAGTTGGTTGCTCGCTCCATTGTTCCGGAGAACGGAGTCTTGGTAATTTTGCCCATAAGGCATGGTTCGCATGTGTCAAACGATTCATAATCGAGAGACTCCAAAAGTCCATCAGCATGGAGCTTCTTCATGCGCTTGACACCAATGTGACCAAGGCGGCAGTGCCACAAGTATGTGGGACTATCGTTATCAACTTTACACCTTTTGGCATTCACACTATGAATATGTGTATTATCACGCACGAGATTCATTAAGAATAAACCATTAACCACCGGAGCATGACCATAAAACATATCACTCATATAAATAGAACAACCATTATTCTCGGATTTAAATGAGTAGCCATCTCGTATTAAACGAGATCCAGATACAATGTTCATGCTCAAACTCGGCACTAAATAACAATTATTGAGGTTTAAAACTAATCCCGTGGGTAAATGTAGAGGTAGCGTGCCGACGGCGATCACATCGACCTTGGAACCATTCCCGACGCGCATCGTCACCTCGTCCTTCGCCAGTCTTCTCTTATTCCGCAGCTCCTGCTGTGAGTTACAAATATGAGCAACAGCACCGGTATCAAATACCCAGGAACTACTATGAGCACTGGTAAGGTACACATCAATTACATGTATATCACATATACCTTTAGTGTTGCCGGCCTTCTTATCCGCTAAGTACTTGGGGCAATTCCGTTTCCAGTGACCATTTCCCTTGCAATAAAAGCACTCAGTTTCAGGTTTGGGTCCATTCTTTGACTTCTTCCTGGCAACTGATTTACCAGGCGCGGCAACCTCCTTGCCGTCTTTCTTGAAGTTCTTCTTACCCTTGCCTTTCTTGAACTTAGTGGTTTTATTCACCATCAACACTTGATGTTCCTTTTTGATCTCCACCTCCGCGGATTTCAGCATTGAATACAACTCGGGAATGGTCTTTTCCATCCCCTGCATGTTGTAGTTCATCACGAAGCTTTTGTAGCTAGGTGGGAGCGACTGAAGGATTCTGTCAATGACCGCCTCATCCGGAAGATTAACTTCCAGCTGAGTCAAGCGGTTGTGCAACCCAGACATCTTGAGTATGTGTTCACTGACAGAGCTATTTTCCTCCATTTTGCAGCTAAAGAACTTGTCGGAGACTTCATATCTCTCGACCCGGGCATGAGCTTGGAAAATCAATTTCAGCTCCTCGAACATCTCATATGGTCCGTGCTTCTCAAAATGCTTTTGGAGCCCCGGTTCTAAGCTGTAAAGCATGCCGCACTGAACGATGGAGTAATCATCAGTGCGTGACTAATGGGCGTTCATAACGTCCTGGTTTTCTGGGAATGGTGCATCACCTAGCGGAGCATCTAGGACATAATCTTTCTTGGCTGCTATGAGGATGATCCTCAAGTTCCGGACCCAGTCCGAATAGTTGCTGCCATCATCTTTCAGCTTAGTTTTCTCTAGGAACGCGTTGAAGTTGAGGCTGACATTACCGTGGGCCATTTGATCTACAAGACATATTGTAAAGATTTAGACTAAGTTCATGATAATTAAGTTCATAAAATGAATGAACTCCCACTCAGATTAGACATCCCTCTAGTCATCTAAGTGTTACATGATCCGAGTCGACTAGGCCGTGTCCGATCATCACGTGAGACGGACTAGTCATCATCGGTGAACATCTCCATGTTGATCGTATCTTCTATACGACTCATGTTCGACCTTTCGGTCTCCGTGTTCCGAGGCCATGTCTGTACATGCTAGGCTCGTCAAGTTAACCCTAAGTGTTTTGCATGTGTAAAACTGTCTTACACCCGTTGTATGTGAACGTATGGATCTATCACACCCGATCATCACGTGGTGCTTCGAAACGACGAACTTTAGCAACGGTGCACAGTTAGGGGAGAACACTTCTTGAAATTTTGTAAGTGATCATCTTATTTACTACCGTCGTTCTAAGTAAACAAGATGTAAAAACATAATAAACATCACATGCAATTATATAGTAGTGACATGATATGGCCATCATCATATAGCTCCTTTGATCTCCATCTTGGGGCTCCATGATCATCTTGTCACCGGCACGACACCATGATCTCCATCATCATGATCTCCATCATCGTGTCTCCATGGAGTTGCTCGCCAACCATTACTACTACTACTATGGCTAACACGTTTAGCAATAAAGTAAAGTAATTTACATGGTGACACGCAGGTCATAAAAGAATAATGACAACTCCTATGGCTCCTGCCGGTTGTCATACTCATCGACATGCAAGTCGTGATTCCTATTACAATAACAAGATCATCTCATACATCACATGATTCATCACAACTTCTGGCCATATCACACCACAAAGCACTTGCTGCAAAAACAAGTTAGACGTCTCTAATGTTGTTGCAAGTTTTTACGTGGCTGTTATAGGTTGCTAGCAAGAACGTTTCTTACCTACGTTAAAACCACAACGTGAATTTGTCAATCTCTATTTACCCTTCATAAGGACCCTATTCATCGAATCCGATCCAACTAAAGTAGGAGAGACAGACACCCGCCAGCCACCTTATGCAACTAGTGCATGTTAGTCGGTGGAACCGGTCTCACGTAAGCGTACGTGTAAGGTTGGTCCGGGCCGCTTCATCCCACAATACCGCTGAACCAAGATAGGACTAGTAATGGCAAGAAGAATTGACAATTCGACGCCCACAACTACTTTGTGTTCTACTCGTGCAATAGAGAACTACGCATAAACCTAGCTCATGATGCCACTGTTGGGGAACGTTGCAGAAAATTAAAATTTTCCTACGGTTTCACCAAGATCCATCTATGAGTTCATCTAAGCAACGAGTCATGGGAGAGAGATTGCATCTACATACCACTTGCAGATTGCGTGCGGAAGCGTTCAAGGGGATGGTGATGACGTAGTCGTACTCGTCGTGATTCGGATCACCGATGACCAAGTGCCGAACGGACAGCACCTCCGCGTTCAACACACGTACGGGACGATCGACGTCTCCTCCTTCTTGATCCAGCAAGGGGAAGGAGAGGTTGAGGAAGAAGACTCCAACGGCAGCACGACGGCGTGGTGAGGTTGGTGCAACAGAACTCCGACAGGGCTTCGCCAAGCGCGTACGGAGGAGGAGAGGTGTTGGGGAGGGGAGGGGCTGCGCCTTCAGTTGTGTATGCAGCCCTCCCCTCACCCCTCTATTTATAGGGGAAGGGGCAAGGGGGGCCGGCCCCCTCTAGATGGATCTGGAGGGGGGGGGGGCGGCGGCCAAGGGGGAGGGGGCTTGCCCCCCAAGCAAGGGGGGCGCCCCCTTTAGGGTTCCCCCAAACCCTAGGGCGCATGGACCCTTGGGGGAAGGCGCACCAGCCCACTTTGGGCTGGTTCCCTTCCCCTTTGCAGCCCATGAGCCCCTCCGGGAGAGGTGGCCCCTCCCGGTGGACCCCCGAGGCCCCTCCGGTGGCCCCGGTACAATACCGATATGCCCCCGAACTATTCCGGTGTCAGAATGACAACTTCCCATATATAAATCTTTACCTCCGGATCACTCCGGAACTCCTCGTGACGTCCGGGATCTCATCCGGGACTCCGAACAACATTCGGTAATCACATACAAGTCTTCCTAATAACCCTAGCGTCACCGAACCTTAAGTGTGTAGACCCTACGGGTTCGGGAGACATGCAGACATGACCGAGACGACTCTCGGGCAATAACCAACAGCGGGATCTGGATACCCATGTTGGCTCCCACATGTTCCTCGATGATGTCATCGGATGAACCACGATGTCGAGGGTTCAATCAACCCCGTAAACTATTCCCTTTGTCAATCGGTAGATTACTTGCCCGAGACTCGATCGTCGGTATCCCAATACCTCGTTTAGTCCCGTTACCGGCAAGTCACTTTACTCATACCGTAATGCATGATCCCGTGGCCAAACACTTGGTCACTTTGAGCTCATTATGCTGATGCATTACCGAGTGGGCCCGGTGATACCTCTCCGTCATGCGGAGTGACAAATCCCAGTCTTGATCCGTGTCGACCCAACAGATACTTTCGGAGATACCTGTAGTGCACCTTTATAGTCACCCAGTTACGTTGTGACGTTTGGAACACCCAAAGCACTCCTACAGTATCCGGGAGTTACACGATCTCACGGTCTAAGGAAAAGATACTCGACATTGGAAAGCTCTAGCAAAACGAACTACACGATCTTGTGCTATGCTCAGGATTGGGTCTTGTCCATCACATCATTCTCCTAATGACGTGATCTCGTTATCAATGACATCCCCATGTCCATAGTCAGGAAACTATGACTATCTATTGATCAACGAGCTAGTCAACTAGAGGCTTACTAGGGACATTTTGGTGTCTAGTATTCACACATGTATTACGATTTCCAGATAACACAATTATAGCATGAATAAAGACAATTACCATGAACAAGGAAATATAATAATAATACTTTTATTATTGCCTCTAGGGCATATTTCCAACAGAGGGTCCCTTCATCATTGACGAAGTTCTCACCGGAGGAGTGTACCTCCTGCATGATGCGTCAGACAATCGCCTAGAGCCGAACCCCTGGAACGCGGCCAGACTCCGAAGATTCTATGCCTAGTGCTGGACTCTTTGTTCGTCTCCTTCTCCCTATTATTTCCATTACTTTTGCCTCTTGATACGTCCATTTTGCATCATGCTTTTATATTGATATTTATCGCGTTATGGGCTGTTATTTCACGTTATGTCACAATACTTATGGCTATTCTCTCTTATTTTACAAGGTCTACATGAAGAGGAAGAATGCCGGCAGCTGGAATTCTGGGCTGGAAAAGGAGCAGATATTAGAGACCTATTCTGCGCAACTCCAAAAGTCCTGAAACTCCACGGAATATCTTAAAATAAATAAAGAAAAATTGTCGCCAAAGATGAAGGCCAGGGGGCCCACACCCTGCTCACGAGGGTGGGCCCCCCCTCCTAGGGCGCGCCCCCCTACCTCGTGGGCCCCCTGGTGGCTCTCCGACGCCCATCTTCTCCTATATGAAGTCTTTCGTCGAAAAAAAAAACAGAAGCAACCTTTCGGGACGAGACTCCGCCGCCACGAGGTGGAACCTTGGCGGAACCAATCTAGAGCTCCGGCAGAGCTGTTCTGCCGGGGATACTTCCCTTTGGGAGGGGGAAATCATCGCCATCGTCATCACCAACGCTCCTCTCATCGGGAGAGGGAAATCTCCATCAACATCTTCACTAGCACCATCTCATCTCCAAACCCTAGTTCATCTATTGTATCCAATTCTTGTCTCCAAGTCCGGGATTGGAGCTAGTAGGTTGCTAGTAGTGTTGTTTACTCCTTGTAGTTGATGCTAGTTGGTTTATTTGGTGGAAGATCATGTGTTCAGATCCTTTATGCATATTATTACCCCTCTAATTATCAACATGAATATGCTTTGTGAGTAGTTACGTTTGTTCCTGAGGACAAGGGAGAAGTCTTGCTATTAGTAGTCTTCACCCCGTCCAGTAGAGCAAAGAGTTTCTCCTCAACCTACTGAACCTATTGAAAATGAAACTCCTTTTGAATTTCCTTCGGGTATGATGGAAAAACTGCTAGCTAATCCTTTTACAGGAGATGGAACAAAGCATCCTGATGAGCACTTAATATATGTGGATGAAGTTTGTGGATTATTTAAGCTTGCAGGTATACCCGATGATGTTGCTAAGAAGAAGGTCTTACCTTTATCTTTGAAGGGAGACACATTGACATGGTATAGGCTATGTGATGATACGAGATCATGGAACTATAAAAGATTGAAATTGGAATTTCATCAAAAGTATTACCCTATGCATCTTGTTCATCGTGATCGCAATTATATATATAATTTTTGGCCTCGCGAAGGAGAAAGCATCGCTCAAGCTTGGGGGAGGCTTAAATCAATGTTATATTCATGCCCCAATCATGAGCTCTCAAGAGTGACAATTATTCAAAAAAATTGTGCTCGGCTTTCTGAAAATAATCGCACCATGCTCGATACTTCCTGTGTTGGCTCTTTTATGATGAAGACTATTGAATTTAGATGGGATTTATTGGATAGAATTAAATGCAACTCTGAAGATTGGGATCTCGACAAAGGTAAGGAGTCAGGTATGACACCTAAGTTTGATTGTGTTAAATCTTTTATGGATACCGATATTTTCCGTAAGTTTAGCACTAAATATGGACTTGACTCTGAGATAGTAGCTTCTTTCTGTGAATCTTTTGCTAATTATGTTGATCTTCCCAAGGAGAAGTGGTTTAAATATCATCCTCCCATAGAAGTAAAAGTAGCTGCACCTATTAAAGTTGAAGAAAAGACTATCACTTATAATGATCCTATTATTCCTACTTCTTATGTTGAGAAACCACCTTTCCCTGTTAGAATAAAGGATCATGCTAAAGCTTCACCTGTGGTTCGTAAAAGCAATATTAGAACTTATACGCCTCCTGAGCAAGTTAAAGTAGAACCTAATATTTCTATTGTTAAAGATCTCTTGTCTGATAATATTGGTGGGCATGTTGTTCAACTCTGCGGTGAAACTACTAGAATTGCTAAATCGTGTGCTAAAGATAAACATAGACCTGTGGTAGGCCTACCTGTTATTTCTGTTAAAATAGGAGATCATTGTTATCATGGCTTATGTGATATGGGTGCTAGTGCTAGCTTTATACCGCATACTTTATATGAAGAAATTAAGCATGAAATTGCACCTGCTGAGTTAGAAGGAATTGATGTCACAATTAAACTTGCCAATAGAGATACTATATCAGCAATGGGAATTGTTAGAGATGTTGAAGTCCTGTGTGGGAAAAATAAATATCCTGCTGATTTTCTTGTTCTTGGTTCCCCACAAGATAGCTTTTGTCCCATTATATTTGGTAGACCCTTCTTGAACACTGTTAATGCTAAGATAGACTGCGAAAAGAATGTTGTTACTATTGGTTTGGATGATATGATTCATGAGTTTAATTTCTCTAAATTTAGTAAACAACACTCTGAAGAAGAATTGCCTAATAAGGATGAAATTATTGGTCTTGCTTCTATTGCCATACCTCCTAGTGATCCTTTAGAACAATATTTGCTAGACCATGAAAATGATATGTTCATGAATGAAAGAAGGGAAATAGATGAAGTATTATTTAAACAGGAACCTATTCTGAAACACAATTTGCATGTTGAAATCCTAGGGGATCCTCGTCCACCCAAGGGTGATCCCGTGTTTGAGCTTAAACTGTTGCCTGATAATCTTAAATATGCTTATCTTGATGGAAAGAAGATATATCCTGTTATTATTAGTGCTAACCTTTCAGAGCATGAATAAGAAAGATTATTGGAAACTCTGAAGAAGCATCGTGCCGCTATTGGATATACTCTTGATGATCTTAAGGGCATTAGTCCGACTCTATGTCAACATAAAATAAATTTGGAAGCAGGTGCCAAACCAGTTCGTGATCCTCAACGACGTCTGAATCCTAAAATGAAAGAAATGGTAAGAAAAGAAATACTCAAGCTTCTGGAGGCAGGTATAATTTATCCCATTGCTGATAGTCAGTGGGTAAATCCTGTCCATTGTGTCCCTAAGAAGGGAGGTATTACTGTTGTCCCTAATGATAAAGATGAATTGATCCCGCAAAGAATTATTACAGGTTATAGGATGGTAATTGATTTCCGCAAATTAAATAAGGCTACTAGGAAAGATATTACCCCTTACCTTTTATTGATCAAATGCTAGAAAGATTATGCAAACATACACATTATTGCTTTCTAGATGGTTATTCTGGTTTCTCTCAAATACCTGTGTCAACTAAAGATCAATCAAAGACTACTTTTACATGCCCTTTTGGTACTTTTGCTTATAGACGTATGCGTTTTGGTTTATGTAATGCACCTGCTACCTTTCAAAGATGCATGATGGCTATATTCTCTGACTTCTGTGAAAAGATTTGTGAGGTTTTCATGGACGACTTTTCCGTCTATGGATCTTCTTTTGATGATTGCTTGAGCAATCTTGATCGAGTTTTGCAGAGATGTGAAGAAACTAATCTCTCTTGAATTGGGAAAAGAGACACTTTGTGGTAAATGAGGGTATTGTCTTGGGGCATAAAGTTTCTGAAAGAGGTATTGAATTTGACAAAGGCAAGGTTGATGCTATTGAAAGATGCCATGTCCCAAGGACATCAAAGGTATAAGAAGTTTCCTTGGTCATGCCGGATTTTATAGGAGGTTCATTATGGATTTCTCAAAAATTTCTCAGCCTCTGACTAATTTATTGCAAAAAGATATACCATTTGTCTTTGATGATGATAGTGTAGAAGCATTTGAAATACTTAAGAAAGCGTTAGTCTCTGCACCTGTTTTTCAGCCACCTGATTGGAACTTACCCTTTGAAATTATGTGTGATGCTAGTGATTATGCTGTTGGAGCTGTTCTAGGGCAAAGAGTTGATAAGAAATTAAATGTTATCCATTATGCTAGTAAGACTCTAGAAAATGCTCAAAGATATTATGCTACTACCGAAAAGGAACTTTTAGCAGTTGTATTTGCTTGTGATAAGTTCAGACCTTATATTGTTGATTCTAAAGTAACTATTCACACTGATCATGCTGCTATTAAATATCTGATGGAAAAGAAAGATGCTAAACCTAGACTTATTAGATGGGTTATCTTGCTACAAGATTTGATTTGCATATTGTTGATAGAAAAGGAGTTGAGAACCCCGTTGCAAACAACTAATCTAGGTTAGAGAATGTTCTTGATGACCCACTACCTATTGATGATAGCTTTCCTGATGAACAATTAAATGTTATAAGTACTTCTCGTAGTACTCCATAGTATGCTGATTATGCTAATTACATAGTTGCTAAATTCATACCACCTAGCTTCACATACCAACTAAAGAGAAAGTTTTTCTATGATTTGAGACATTACTTTTGGGATGACCCACATCTTTATAAAGAAGGAGTAGATGGTGCTATTAGACGTTGTGTACCTGAGCATGAACAGGAACAGATCCTACGCAAGTGCCACTCCGAAGCTTATGGAGGACACCACGCTGGAGATAGAACTGCACATAAGGTATTGCAATCCGGTTTTTATTGGCCTACTATCTTCAAGGATGCCCGTAAGTTTGTCTTGTCTTGTGATGAATGTCAAAGAATTGGTAATATTAGTAGACGTCAAGAAATGCCTATGAATTATTCACTTGTTATTGAACCATTTGATGTTTGGGGCTTTGATTGTATGGGACCTTTTCCTGCCTCTAATGGATATACACATATTTTAGTTCCTATTGACTACGTTACTAAGTGGGTAGAAGCTATTCCAACTAGTAGTGTTGATCATAACACTTCTATTAAAATGCTTAAGGAAGTTATTTTTCCAAGGTTTGGAGTCCCTAGATATTTAATGACTGATGGTGGTTCACATTTTATTTATGGTGCTTTCCGTAAAATGCTTGCTAAATATGATGTTAATCATAGAATTGCATCTCCTTATCACCCACAGTCTAGTGGTCAAGTAGAATTGAGTAATAGAGAACTCAAATAAATTTTGCAAAAGACTGTCAATAGGTCCAGAAAGAATTGGTCCAAGAAACTTGATGATGCATTATGGGCATATAGAACTGCATATAAGAATCCTATGGGTATGTCTCCGTATAAAATGGTTTATGGAAAAGCATGTCACTTACCTCTCGAACTAGAACATAAGGCATATTGGGCTATCAAAGAGCTCAACTACGATTTCAAACTTGCCGGTGAGAAGAGGTTATTTGATATTAGCTCACTTGATGAATGGAGAACCCAAGCTTAAGAAAATTCCAAGTTGTTTAAAGAAAAAGTTAAAAGATGGCATGACAAAAGGATACAAAAGCGTGAGTTTAACGTAGGTGATTATGTATTGCTATACAACTCTCGTTTAAGATTTTTTGCAGGAAAACTTCTCTCTAAATGGGAAGGCCCCTACGTTATCGAGGAGTTCTATCATTCCGGTGCCATAAAAATCAACAACTTCGAAGGCACAAATCCGAAGGTGGTAAACGGTCAAAGAATTAAACATTATATCTCAGGTAATCCCGTAAATGTTGAAACCAATATTATTGAAACCGTAACCCCGGAGGAATACATAAGAGACACTTCCCAGACTATTTCAGACTCCGAATATGAATTGGTGTGTGGTACGGTAAGTAAACCGGCTCCAAAACAATTTTTAAGGCAATATTTCTCCATTTTGGAATATTTAGAAAAATATAAAAATAAGTAGCAGTCCGGGAAGGACACGAGGGCCCCACGAGGGTGGTGGGCGTGCCCTACCCCCCTGCGCGCGCCCCTACCTCGTGAGCACCTCGTGTGCCTTCTGGACTCCGTTTTCTCGCACGATACGTATTTTGGTCGGTAAAAATTCACTATTTATTCTCCTGAAGGTTTAGACTCTCGTATCACGCAATTATCCTCTGTTCTTGTTTCGAGTTGTGCTGCTGCAGATTAGATCAACATGTCGTCTCAAGATTCGAAGGAGGATTGCCCAGTTTCTTACCAGCCTTTGGATAAAAACATATTCAATGATACCTATCCATATATATGGTACCCCGATGAGGAAGATGAAGATGAACCGGTTTCCCCTCGTTTCAAGCAAGAAAGCAAAGAGGCCTTATGCAAAAGGATAATAAAGCTTGAGATAGAGAATGATAAGTTGAAGATTGACAATTTCACCCTCCGACGCAACTTGGAGAAAGAGAAGGGCATGCTAACCACTACTTCACCACCATCCTCTTCACCAACAACAAAGAAGGAAACATAATCACATGGGTATGGGCACTCCCCTTGGCAACTGCCAAGCTTGGGGGAGGTGCCCCGGTATCGTATCACCATCACAACTCCTATCTTTACCGTTTTTCTTAGTTCGATCCTTGTAGTAGTATTTTGGTCTAGTAGAATAAAGTTGATGGCATGATCTAGTTTTGAGTTTTGCTTTGTGATCTCTCTATGTAATTGAGTCCGTGAGCTATATAATAAATATTAGTGTTGAGTCAAGGGCTTGATTATTTTGCCATGATCTTGAGTGAATAAAAGAAAACAAGAAAAAGAATAAAAAGAAACAAAAGTTCATATTGATCTTATTGAGAGTAATGACTTCACATAGAAAGAGTATGAAGATTAAAAGTTGTTGGGAGTTGGCAGACATAGCTTTGGTCATCATTGCAATTAATAGGACGTAATAAGGAAAGAGAGGTTTCACATATAGATATTATCATTGACATCTTTTATAATTGGGAGCACTCATTAAAATATGACATGCTAAAGAGTTGATGTTGGACAAGGAAGACAACGTGATGAGTTATGTTTTCTTATATCTGAGATAAAGTATGTTGTCATGGATCCTCTAAAATGTTGAGCTTGCCTTTCCCCCTCATGCTAGCCAAATTTTCAGCACCAAGTAGAGATACTACTTGTGCTTCCAAATACCCTTAAACCAGTTTTGCCATGAGAGTCCACCATATCTACCTATGGATTGAGTAAGACCTTCAAGTAAGTTGTCATCGGTGCAAAGCAATAAAAATTGCCGTAAATATGTATGATTGATTGGTGTGGGAGAAATAAGCCTTATACGATCTTGTGATGTGGAAGTAATAAAAGCGACGGACTACATAATAAAGGTTCATATCACAAGGGGCAATATAAAGTGACGTTCTTTCACATTGAGATTTTGTGCATCCAACCATAAAAGCGCATGGCAACCTCTGCTTACCTCTGCGAAGGGCCTATCTTTTATTATTTTCTTCTACCTTATGCAAGAGTCATGGTGATCTTCACCTTTCCTTTTTCATTTTATCCTTTGGCAAGTACAACATGTTGGAAAGAACATAATATTACCCTTGGATGTAGGGGAGCATGAGTTATTATTGTTGACATTACCCTTGAGGTAAAAGGTTGTGGGGCAAAACTATAAGCCCCTATCTTTCGCTGTGTCTGATTAAAACTTCGTAACCACAAGTATTGCGTGAGTGTTAGCAATTATGAAGGACTAGACGATAGTTGAGTATGTGGACTTGCTTTTTAGCTCTGACATAGACTCCTTCTGATGTTATGATAAATTGCAATTGCTTCAATGACTGAGGTTATAGTTTGTTGGCTCTCAATAAGGTTTATGATTCATACTTTTGCATTGTGAATAGATCATCACTTGAACATAAGTAATCATATGAAAATATCTATATTTGTTGCTGTTATGAGAATAATCATGATGCCTTCATGTCCGTATTTTATTTTTATCGACGCCTCTACCTCTAAACATGGGGACATATTTACTGTTATCGGCTTTTCGCTTGAGGACAAGCGAGGTCTAAGCTTGGGGGAGTTGATACGTCCATTTTGCCTCATACTTTTATATCGATATTTATCGCATTATGGGTTGTTATTTCACGTTATGTCACAATACTTATGGCTATTCTCTCTTATTTTACAAGGTTTACATGAAGAGGGAGAATGTCGGCAGTTGGAATTCTGGGCTGGAAAAGGAGCAAATATTAGAGACCTATTCTGCGCAACTCCAAAAGTCTTGAAACTCCATGGAATATCTTAAAATAAATAAAGAAAAATCGTCGCCAAAGATGAAGGCCAGGGGGCCCACACCCTGCTCACGAGGGTGAGGGCGCCCCCCCTCTCCTAGGGCGCGCCCGACTACCTCATGGGCCCCTTGGTGGCTCTCCAACGCCCATCTTCTCCTATATGAAGTCTTTCGTCGAGAAAAAAAAACTAGAAGCAACCTTTTGGGACAAGACTCTGCCGCCACGAGGCGGAACCTTGGCGGAACCAATCTAGAGCTCCGGCAGAGCTGTTCTGTCGGGGATACTTCCCTCCGGGAGGGGGAAATCATCGCCATCGTCATCACCAACACTCCTCTCATCGGGAGAGGGATATCTCCATCAACATCTTCACCAGCACCATCTCATCTCCAAACCCTAGTTCATTTCTTGTATCCAATTCTTGTCTGCAAGTCCGGGATTGGTGCTAGTAGGTTGTTAGTAGTGTTGATTACTCCTTGTAGTTGATGCTAGTTGGTTTATTTGGTGGAAGATCATATGTTCAGATCCTTTATGCATATTATTACCCCTCTGATTATGAACATGAATATGCTTTGTGAGTAGTTACGTTTGTTCCTGAGGACAAGGGAGAAGTCTTGCTATTAGTAGTCATGTGAATTTGGTATTCGTTCGATATTTTGATGAGATGTATGTTGTCTAGCCTCTAGTGGTGTTATGTGAACGTCGACTACATAACACTTCACCATTATTTGGGCCTAGAGGAAGGCATTGGGAAGTAATAACTAGATGATGGGTTGCTAGAGTGACAGAAGCTTAAACCCTAGTTTATGCGTTGCTTCGTAAGGGGCTGATTTGGATCCATATGTTTCATGCTATGGTTAGGTTTACCTTAATACTTTTGTTGTAGTTGCGGATGCTTGCAATAGAGGTTAATCATAAGTGGGATGCTTGTTCAAGTAAGAACAGCACCCAAGCACCGGTCCACCCACATATCAAATTATCAAAGTACCGAACGTGAATCATATGAACGTGATGAAAACTAGCTTGACGATATTCCCATGTGTCCTCGGGAGCGCTTTTCCTTATATAAGAGTTTGTCCAGGCTTGTCCTTTGCTACAAAAAGGATTGGGCTACCTTGCTGCACTTTATTTAATTTTGTTACTTGTTGCTCGTTACAAATTATCCTATCACAAAACTATCTGTTACCACTTGTTTCAGTACTTGCAGAGAATACATTGCTGAAAACCGCTTATCATTTCCTTCTGCTCCTCGTTGGGTTCGACACTCTTACTTATCGAAAGGACTACGATAGATCCCCTATACTTGTGGGTCATCACCTCCCTTTTCACTTTTTTCTTTCTTAATATTAAAGCTTTTCGTGCGGCTAAACCGTGCGCTTGTGATATACAAAGAATCAATTATACCTGGGGGCTTCTTTGACAGAAGCTTATTATTGTTATTTTTCGAGCATCAAGCTCATCGCATATGTGCGTTGTCCCCATATGTACCTTTTCTTCGCCATTATATGCATCGATATGACTTAAGTTTTGGCCAAGCTGGGTTGCGTGGCTCCTGTGCTTAAGCCCTACGTTCCCGTTAGTTCGGCCAGGGCATAAAGGGAGCACCTCTGCGATTGTTACTGCTGGGTCATCCGGATGTGTACCTCAGACTGGGTGAAGCCGAAAGCTAGCGTTCTTAAGGGAATATTCAGTCGGCGAACTAAACATGTTTTTACGATCATTAAAATATGAACCCCCCAGATGTTGAATATACTGTGATTTTTTCAATCACAGTTCAGACGTGCGCATTAACGCATGTATACCCAGGGAAAGGAACCCTTAACGGAACTATTCTCTCTGGAAGATGTTTCTTACAATCACAATGTAATATAACATAGCTAGACGGATACAACTTGTTTGTTCAAGCAACTATGACCCCTACGTCTGGTTTCCACGCATACCCTGGTATATTTTGCCACTCAGGTATTCAGAAACACTCTGCACCTTCGGGTCCAGAGGTCGAAGCAAAAAGGTCTGCCATGACAATCGTTTTATAGTCCGGTTAGGGAAAAATAAGTCAAGGAAAGTACATAGTCACTTGGACTCATAAATTTCCTCCTCTACACCGTCTAACAGGCTGTCTAACTTACAATCATGTTGAGAATATCTGGCGGCTACTTCTACTTGGTCTTATACCAAATTCACGGGAATTTCTTTCCCATCTGACCCTAGATGTCCGACCCCGGCCATACGATTTGGATCATGCTTGGTATACCATGTTTTTACCATGGCCCAGGCTTCTCGTGCACCTTCTCGTCGGGCCAATATCTTCCGTAATCGGAAGCGCCACTGCGCTCCCTTGAATAGCTCTATAAGATCCTCCATCCTTCCTGGAGGGGAGGCGGATGGCCACAAGGCCTTGGCAACACTTCGCATCGCCTGCCGGGCTTTCTCGTGCATTTGCGACAGCTCTTGCAGCAGATCGCCCGAGACTCCGGACATCTCTTCTTTGGGACAGCCGGTCAGCATACCTACAGATATAATTCTGTTAGTCCCTTTAATCTCCGAACTACACGGAGTTAAATGTGACCACATACCAAATATGCCGCCGCATAGCCTCTTATTTCCTTTACGAAATCAGCCAGCTCGGCCCGTACATCTTTCAGTTCTTCGCCCAGCTGGGTGTGGGCATCCTGCAGCTTGTTCTTCTCAGCTCGGATTCGTGTCAGCACACGTTCTCCCATGGCTAGCAGTCTTTTGGATTCTTGTCCTTCCGCTTGGGCGGCTTTTAGTTGCTCCTTCAGTTGATCTAACGGTCCTGCCATAAGATGAGCAACATTGTTAGCATTGCCGGTATATAATTATGTTTTCTCGATGGAGGGGAATATTACCAGGTGATGCCTTCTTGGATTCCTCCAGTGCGGTGGTAGCAGCAGTTAGCTGGGTCCGACACTTTTCTAGTTCCTGAGACAACAGGCTGTTCTTCTCCATAAGCGCATGGTTATACAATGATCCTTAAATCAGTTCTATCAACTGCTTCAAGTCTCGGGGGCTATTGGTATATGATTATCTATTTTGTATAAAATAAATTTACCCGCATATCTTTTAAATGTTGGTCGGTGGCTCTGGCAAGTCCGTCTCGAGCAGCTTGGATATATGCATCAGCCGAGCTGAAGACACTGAATGCCTCGTGCATAAAGCCGACGTCGCGTAGAACGGCTCTCCGGCGCCGATGATTCATGGCGCTCTCCACTTCCGAGTTTGTGACAGATACATCATCCGACTCCTCCGCTGAAGGACAATCCGGCGTCACTCCCGTATCAGCCCCTGCCTTCAAAGCAGGGTTGGGAACCACACTCGTGGAGGCACGGCCGGCGGGATCCCCAGACATAGTCCGGCGAACGCTTTTCTTGATAAAACACGGCAAATAATATTACAGTTGGATGTGACTGCCAAGGGGAATTTTCACTAATCAATACCTCTTCGATGAAGGCTCGACCGCGTCTTCGTTAGCCTTCCTTTTCGACGGCTTGCCCGATGTAGGGGCCACTCTGTTTGGAATCGCCTCTTGGGTAGCATGGGGCGCCGAACGCCTCCCCTTTTGAGCACGAGATAGTGCGGTAGGTGAGGCAGAACAAGAGAACTCTTTCGGAGGAGATGTCTCCTGATTACTTACGTGCGAAGCAGGGAGAAGGTCGGGGTAATCGGCGGTGATGGCCACTTCCATGTCGTCATAGTTCGCCTGGTAAAACACTCCGTTCTTGAGCACCATGAATATATCCAGATCCTCTTCAAATCCGGGGTCAAGGTCCCGGTTATGGCCCTCTGGCTGCGGGGCAGGGCTGTGAAGCCCCTCGGAGATCTTTCGCCAGTGCTGTTAGGAATGGATGGATCAGTATTCATTGAAAGTGGTTCAGAGGGTGGAGTGAGTAGAGCAGATGGGTGGGGACTTACACAGCTAGGAGGATCTTACATGGAAAATCCATCTCTGCGCTTAATACGAAGAATTTCCTCCTCCTCCCCTTTGAACAGTTCGACCAATATTTTGGCCAGAGCGGCGGGGGTGTCAGGAGCCTTCCGGCCGCAGCGTGAGGCGTCATCCTCCCCATTGTAGTGCCACATAGGAAGCCTATTGATAATTTGGGTTGGGCGAGCGTCTTTATCTTGTTCATGAGCTGACGAACTTCCGCACTATCTTCCTCCTTGAGGCTTCGAGGGCGCCAACTGTGGCGTTTCTTCAAAGGAACGCTTGTGAACTCGGGAAGACCCCTCCGAACTGGGCGAGGAAGTGTGACGTCCTTGATATAGAAACATTCGGAAGGCCATTCTTCGGATGCTTTCTTCAGTGTGCCGGACAGGTATCTGGTCTCGGCGATGTGCAATACCTTGGCTCCGCCCACTTTGAATATGGATCCCTCGTAGTTACGTGGGACGAGACAGAAGAACTCCTTGAGGGTCGCTTTGACTATTGATTCAATGGAATTGTGCGGAATCGAGTGTACAACGCCCCTGTGAAATTGCATCATGTTCTCATGGAGGAATATCTGGCAATCATCGATATACCGCAGCCATGTCAAATTTGAGCTAACATCCGCACGAGATTGGAATGGCGAGTCCAGCAGCTAGCTCGGACATCCTTTGAAACCAAATCCAGCCATTCATTGACTATGGAATTCCTGTGTTGAAAACCCCTCAAAATTTAAGCCTAATCCAACCGTTCAAACTCCGGACGAGTCCAAGGAGTGCATCAATTTTTGGATCTATTTTCTACATGAAAATGAATCCGACCCGAGTTCATGTTCTTCATGAACTGGTTATGAAACATCCTTTTTGAAGGAAGTTTTTTTAGGGAATTATGTTTTTTTGTCAAACACATGCCAAATTTTGAGCCATTTTCGAGATGATCTTCACCATCGTGATGGTGTCAAACCAGCCCGACCTTCTTGCTCCAGGAATGCTGACCTGCATCAACATCGACTACGTCATCATTCCATTGAGAAAACATAAACCATGTCACATCTCCACCTCAGATAGCCAACCGGAAGTTTTGTGTCGTCAAGACCACATTCTCGCCACATGGCTAGCACGGGGCGGGGCACGTTGGCATCGCCACAGCTTCACTTCTTCAAACTTATGTCGAGCATGCTGACTTGCTTCGTCAACTCAGGGGGGGAGTCCGATGTCACCAGGACGACCTGCTCCGACACCTCGGCTGGACTAGGGGTTCACTTTGCTACATCAGTCATGTTGTGTCACGACTTTGTCGAGCCGAGCTCCTCGCTCGCTCACCTTGGGACGAGCTTGGGGGCTGGGACCTCGGTCAAGCCAATGCCCATGCACCGTATCTGATCTATCAAAGTTCGATGGGCGTCCTTGTCCCTCCACAAGCCCAGACCATATCATCAACACTGAGCACATTAACCAACTAAGTCACTTTCATGCTATTTTTTTCTATTTTCAATTTTTCTCTAGTTCAACTAGGCATTATATTTGTGATAACCCACAAGTATAGGGGATTGTTTGTAGCCTTCTTCGATAAGTAAGAGTGTCGAACCCAACAAGGAGCTAAAGGTAGAACAAATATTCCCTCAAGTTCTATCGACCACCGATACAAATCTACGCACACTTGACGTTTGCTTTACCTCGAACAAGTATGAAACTATTTTGCAAGAATAAAACTATGAGTACTTTGCGAGAATAAAACTAAGGGTAAATTGCAAGGTAGTAAAAGTGGATAGCTTTTGTCAACTAGAAATTCATTTGTCCCTAGGCAATCGATAACAAGTACCGGTAATCATTCTTGCAATTCAATACAAGCTAGGGAGAGGCATGAGCTAACATAATTTCTCTACTTGGATCATATGAACTTATGATTGTACCCCTAGCAAGCATTTGCAACTACTACAGATCATTAAGGTCGTGAAACCCAACCATAGCATTAAGTATCAAGTCATCTTTACTCCCATACGCAACAACCCACTTATCCGCGTTTAGGCTGCTGTCACCCCCGCAACACTGACAATAAGCAAACCATGAACATATTGCAACACCCCACAGCGGGAACCCCTCACATTTGCGCGAGATGGAGGGCACCGTGGGCAGCACCATAAATAAAATATACAATCATACCAACCAAGATCACGATTAACCCACATGACAAAACGGATCTACTCAAACATCATAGGATAACCATAGATCATTGGGAAATAATATATGGAGTTGAGCACCATGTTTAAGTAGAGATTAGAACGGGGAGAAGAGTTGTTACACCGCTGCATAGAGGGGGAGAGAGTTGGTGTTGACAGTAGCAAGATTGTTGATGTAGATTGTCGTCATGATCCTACCCTCGGTGGCACTCCGCGCCATCGGGAGAGAGGGGGAGAGAGCCCCCTCCTCCTTATTCTTCCTTGCCCCCCCCCCCTAGATGGGAGGAGAGTTTCCCCTCTGGTCCATGGCCTCCATGGTGGTGGAGGGGCGGGAGCCCCTCTGAGATTGGATCTCCCTCACTGTTCTCTTCTGTTTCACGCTCCCCAGATCTGGCCCTTCACCGTTTCTTAAATTACCGGAGATCCATAACTCCGATTGCGCTGAAAATTTTACACGATTTTTTCCATAAATTATCTTTCTTGCGCCAGAACAAGGGCCCTAGCCGACTTTCGAGGAGGGCATAAGACACCTGGGTGCACCAGGGTGTGCCTAGTGGGTTGTGGTCACTATGGGCCCCCGTTTGCATTGATTCCAAGTCCCAAAAATCACATATGTTCCAAAATAATTCTCCGTAGATTTTTATCGCATTTGGACTTCGTTTGATATGGATTTTCTGCGAAACAAAAAATATGCAACAAACAGGAACTGGCACTGGGCACTGGATCAGTAGGTTATTCCAATAAATCATATAAAAAGATGCCAAAAATATGTGAAAGTTGTATAATATTTGCATGAAACAATCAAAAATTATAGATACGACGGAGACGTATCAATTTGTGTTAAACCAAAACGTTGTTTGTAAAAATTAACTTTCTCTCCCCAATTTAGCTGGGGCGCTTAAATTAATATGTGCTTTTGTAAGTGTTTTCTTCTTAGTCTTTGCAAAGTCTTTTTCTACTACTCCTCTTTTCGTCTTGAGTTACGTCAAATAGCCGTTAGTATGACTTCGCTATATATGACTGGTTGAGTTTAGAACTGGCCTAAGAAGTACTCCACCTTTGATATAAGGAGGTTGAGGCCGAAGGCTGGCCCACTCAAATCCTAGAGATTGGACGTATCATGTTAAAGCACAATGAAACGAAAAAATTAATATGAAGACCAATTTCGGACTGGCAACAAAAAACATGATTAAATTCTAACGTGAAGTTTTTACTCATTTTTGGGGTTTTCCGAGATTATGACACTCTTAACCTATTGTATGTTCTTTTTATAGGAGGCAGGACATTCTCTTGGTCGAGGTGACTTGTATGGTAATTCTACTAAGGAAATATTTTCTTGACCCTAGTTCGGCATCTTCCATGCCGAGTTGGACCTCGGTGATGGTGAAACACAAAACGAGGTTGCACCAGTTCCCGAGGAGGTATGATCCTAGGATCGGCCATGATGCCCAACCCAAGTCTTGGGGGCTACCAAATTGATGACCCAATGTTGAAAATTTACAGTGCAATATGGTTTCCAAGAAGATTATTATCCCCTGGTTGGTTAGCCGCACCCGACCTAAGTCTCAAGGGATTGCTCATAGTGATCGCTCTTCTCTTCTATATCTTTGTTTAGATATAGATGATGAAACATGTGTATGTGATGACCATGCAGTTGCTTGTATTCGAGACATGTCACTTAAATTGTATCGCTATATTGTGATTATGAGGAGACGACATGATTTGTGTTGGATAATATGATGAGACTATTATGTGTATGATATGATGAGCATATTGCATGTTTATTATGTGATTAGAATATTGTATAAAACCTGTACAAAAACATCACAAAAATGTAGCAGAAAAAATAAGTGAAAAATAAGTCAAAACAGGCGAATCTCGGGTAGGGGGTCCCGAACTGTGCACCTAAGGTCGATGGTAACAGGAGACGGGGGACATGATGTTTACCCAGGTTCAGGCCCTCTCTATGGAGGTAATACCCTACTTCCGGCTTGATTGATCTTGATGAGTATGAGTATTACAAGAGTTGATCTACCACGAGATAGTAATGGCTAAAACCCTAGAAGTCTAGCATGTATGATTGTGATTGCCCCTATGGACTAAACCCTCCGGTTTATATAGACACCGAATGGGGGGCTAGGGTTGTACAAATTCGGTTACAGAGAAATGAATCTCCATATCCGAACGCCAGGCTTGCCATCCACGCCAAGGAGAGTCCCATACGAACACGGGAGAGAGTCTTCTGTCTTGTATCTTCAAGGCCCATCAGTCCGGCCCATGTCCAACAGGCCGGACGCCCGAGGATCCCTTAATCCAGGACTCCCTCAGTAGCCCCTGAACCAGGCTTCAATGACGAGGTGTCCGGCGCGCAGATTGTCTTCGGCATTGCAAGGCGGGTTCCTCCTGCGGTCACTTCAAAGTAACTGGCTTAAAGAGCTGTATTCGGCCTTCCATTTATTGCCGCACCATCGGCTTTTGTGCCTCCACACCTTCTACTTCCACGTGTTTAGCGAATATGAGGGGTCGGGGTATTTTTTGCACACAACCCCCTGGCCATGTAAGAAAGGCCTTTATCTAAAGGGATTGGATCTCAGATCCATTCCACACCCAGCGGAAAATCCTTAGATTCCTGCCAGGGGAAACCATTTGACATGGCTAGCGTCCCCAGTTCTTCCTCCCGCCCTCACGGTTCCAAAAAAGGTGATTGGGAGAGATGTTGTATACCCCACGGGCAGTTGGCTAAGCTCCAAACACAGGGATTCCTCCCCCCGCGGATCTGGTCCATGTTCGAGCAGGATTGTCCTCCTTCACAGGCGAAGTTTTGGCGGAAGATTTCCCAAATCCAGCCAGGGGGAACAGGTGTGCTTCGTATCCTACTTGTTGAGAGGCATCGGGTTTCCAATCCACCCTTTCCTCCATGGACTCCTGGAGTATTACGGCCTCCAACTGCACAACCTCACGCCAGCCTCTATTATGCACATCGCGGGTTTTGTTGCCCTTTGCGAGCTTTTCCTGGGCTGTGAAGCCCACTTTGATTTTTGGAGGAAGCTATTCTGCCTCGTCCCTCGCAACCAAGAGGGGTCGATATTCGAGGTGGGAGGCACCAAAGTTTGGCGCATAGCCGGGACCAGATAGCTGTCCGGTACGCCGAAGAAGGCGCCCGAAGAATGGCCCTCAGAATGGTTCTATATTGAGAACGTCGCTCTCCCCGACCCAGTTTGAATGGGTCTTCCCGAATTTTCAAATGCTCCGTTGAAGAAATGCCACAGCTGGCGCCCTCGAAGCCTCGAGGAGGAAGATAGCGCGGAAGTCCGTCAATTCATGGGCAAAATAAGGACACTTGCCCAGTCCGGTAATAATTGAGGTAATGCCGACTTCCATAGTGCGGGGGGGGGGGGTCCAACCACTCCAATATAGAGGGCTTACCATGTGGCACTATAATGGGGAAGATGACGCCTCACGCTGCGGTCGGAAGGGTCCGGACACCCCTCCCGCTTTGGCCAAAATATTGGCCGAACTGTACAAAGGGGAAAAGGGGAGTTCACTCGTCTTAAACGTCGAGATGGATTTTCCATGTACAGTCCTCCTAGATGGGTGAGTTATAATCCCACCACTTTACTCAATCCTCTCCCTGAGTCACCTTTAATGGATATTAATCCATCCATTTGTAACAGGAATGGCGGAAATTTACCGAGGGGATCCATAGCTCCGCCCCACAGCCCGAGGATCACAACCGGGATCTTGACCCCGGATTCGAAGAGGATCTGAACATATTTGTGGAGCTTGAGGATGGATTATTCTACCAGGCACGCTATGACGGCATGGAAGTAGCCATCATCGCCGATTACGCCGGCCTCCTCCCTGCCTCGCATGTTAGTAATCAAGAGACACCTTCTTCGAAAACAGATTCTTCATTACACTTCACCCACCACACTATTTCGTGCTCAAAAGGGGAGGCGTCCGACGCCTCAACGTGCACCAGGGGCATCTCCTAGGAGAGCGGCGCCCGCGCCGAGCAAATCTTCGAAGAGGAAGGCGAATGACAACACGGCAGAACCTTCGTCAAAGAGGTATGGTTTTTTATGAAGGAAATATGCCCAATAGGCACTAATAAAGTCATTATTTATTTCCTCATATCATGATAAATGTTTATTATTCATGCTAGAATTGTATTAAACGGAAACATAATACATGTGTGAATACATAGACAAACATAGTGTCACTAGTATGCCTCTACTTGACTAGCTCGTTAATCAAAGATGGTTAAGTTTCCTAGCCATGGACATGAGTTGTCATTTGATTAAACGAGATCACATCATTAGGAGAATGATGTGATTGACTTGACCCATTCCATTAGCTTAGCACTTGATCGTTTAGTTTATTGCTATTGCGTTCTCCGTGACTTATACATGTTCGTGTGACTATGAGATTATGCAACTCCCGAATACCGGAAGAACACTTTGTGTGCTACCAAACGTCACAACGTAACTGGGTGATTATAAAGGTGCTCTATAGGTGTCGCTGATGGTGTTTGTTGAGTTGGCATAGATCAAGATTAGGATTTGTCACTCCGATTGTCGGAGAGGTATCTCTGGGCCCTCTCGGTAATGCACATCACAATAAGCCTTGCAAGCAATGTGACTAATGAGATGCATTATGGAACGAGTAAAGAGACTTGCCGGTAATGAGATTGAGCTAGGTATTAAGATACCACGATCGAATCTCGGGCAAGTAACATACCGATGACAAAGGGAATAACGTATGTAGTTATGTGGTTTGACCGATAAAGATCTTTGTAGAATATGTAGGAACCAATATGAGCATCCAGGTTCCGCTATTGGTTATAGACCGGAGACATGTCTCGGTCATGTCTACATAGTTCTCGAACCCGTAGGGTCCGCACGCTTAAAGTTCTGTGACGACCAGTATTATGAGTTTTTGTGTTTTGACGTACCGAAGATAGTTCGGAGTCCCGGATATGATCACGGACATGACGAGGAGTCTCGAAATGGTCGAGACGTAAAGATCGGTATATTGGACGACTATGTTTGGACACCGGAAGTGTTTCGGGAGGTTTCGGACATATACCGGAGTACTGGGGGGTTACCGGAACCCCCCGGGGAGTGTAATGGGCCTATTGGGCCTTAGTGGAGAAGAGGAGGGGCGGCCTGGGCAGGCCACGCCCCCTCCCCCTCTAGTCCGAATTGGACAGGGAGGGGGGCGGCGCCCCCCCTTTCCTTCCTCCTCTCTCCTTCCCTTCCCCCTTTTCCTACTCCTACTAGGAAAGAAGGAGTCCTACTCCCGGTGGGAGTAGGACTCCCCCCTTGGCGCGCCCTCCTCCTGGCCGGCCGCCTCCCCCCTAGCTCATTTATATACGGGGGCGGGGGGGCACCCCAAGATACAAAAATTGATCATTGATCTCTTAGCCATGTGTGGTGCCCCCCTCCACCATAATCCACCTCGGTCATATCGTAGCGGTGCTTAAGCGAAGCCCTGCGTCGCTAGCATCATCATCACCGTCACCACGCCTTCGTGCTGACGAAGCTCTTCCCGGAAGCTCTACTGGATCGTGAGTTCGCGGGACGTCACCAAGCTGAACTTGTGCTGAACACGAAGGTGTCGTACGTTCGATGTTGAGGATCGGTCAATTGTGAAGACGTACGACTACATCAACCGCGTTGTTATAATGCTTCCGCTTATGGTCTACGAGGGTACGTAGACGACACTCTCCCCTCTCGTTTCTATGCATCACCATGATCTTGCGTGTTGCTACCTCTTGAGCACTGCGTTGGTTTTCCCTTGAAGAGGAAAGGGTGATGCAACAAAGTAGCGTAAGTATTTCCCTCAATTTTTGAGAACTAAGGTATCAATCCAGTAGGAGGCCACGCACGAGTCCCTCACACCTACGCAAACAAATAAATCCTCGCAACCAACGCGATAAGGGGTTGTCAATCCCTACACGGTCACTTACGAGAGTGAGATCTGATAGATATGATAAGATAATATTTTTGGTATTTTTTATGATAAATATGCAAAGTAAAATAAAAGGCAATAAAAAGAACTAAGTGTTGGAAGATTAATATGATGGAAAATAGACCCGGGGGCCATAGGTTTCACTAGTGGCTTCTCTCATGAGCATAAGTATTTACGGTGGGTGAACAAATTACTGTTGAGCAATTGACAGAATTGAGCATAGTTATGAGAATATCTAGGTATGATCATGTATATAGGCATCACGTCCGAGACAAGTAGACCGACTCCTGCCTGAATCTACTACTATTACTCCACACATCGACCGCTATCCAACATGCAGCTAGAGTATTAAGTTCATAAGAACAGAGTAACGCTTTAAGCAAGATGACATGATGTAGAGGGATAAATTCATGCAATATGACATAAACCCCATCTTGTTATCCTCGATGGCAACAATACAATACGTGCCTTACTGCCCCTAATGTCACTGGGAAAGGACACCGCAAGATTGAACCAAAGCTAAGCACTTCTCCCATTGTAAGAAAGATCAATCTAGTAGGCCAAACCAAACTGATAATTCGAAGAGACTTGCAAAGATAACCAATCATACATAAAAGAATTCAGAGAAGATTCAAATATTGTTCATAGATAAACTTGATCATAAACCCACAATTCATCGTTCTCAACAAACACACCGCAAAAGATGATTACATCGAATAGATCTCCACGAGAGAGGGGGAGACCATTGTATTGAGATCCAAAAAGAGAGAAGAAGCCATCTAGCTAATAACTATGGACCCGAAGGTCTGTGGTAAACTACTCACACTTCATCGGAGGGGCTATAGTGTTGCTGTAGAAGCCCTCTGTGATTGATGCCCCCTCCGACGGAGCTCTGGAACAGGCCCCAAGATGGGATCTCACAGGTACAGAAGGTTGCGGCGGTGGAATAAGGTTTTTGGCTTCGTATCTGGTAGTTTCGGGTACGTAGGTATATATAGGAAGAAGAAGTACGACCATGGAGCAACGTGGGGCCCATGAGGGTGGAGGGCGCGCCCAGGGGGTAGGCGCGCCACCCTACCTCATGGCCTCATGGTTGATGTCTTGACGTAGGGTCCAAGTCCTGTGGATCACGTTCGTTCCGAAAATCACGTTCCCGAAGGTTTCATTCCGTTTGGACTCCGTTTGATATTCGTTTTCTGCAAAACTCTGAAATAGGAAAAAAATAGCAATTCTGGGTTGGGCCTCCGGTTAATAGGTTAGTCCCAAAAATAATATAGAAGTGTATAATAAAGCCCAATAATGTCCAAAACAGAATGTGATATAGCATGGAACAAAAAAATATTATAGATACGTTGGAGACGTATCACGTGTGCGTAGGATTTGTTTTTTGAAATTACTATGTTCCCCAACAGTGGCATCCGAGCCAGGTTTATGCGTAGATGTTATATGCATGAGTAGAACACAAGTGAGTTGTGGGCGATACAAGTCATACTGCTTACCAGCATGTCATACTTTGGTTCGGCGGTATTGTTGGATGAAGCGGACCGGACCGACATTACGCGTACGCTTTACGCGAGACTGGTTCTACTGACATGCTTTGCACACATGTGGCTAGCGGGTGTCAGTTTCTCCAACTTTAGTTGAACCGAGTGTGGCTACGGCCGGTCCTTGTGAAGGTTAAAACAACACTAACTTGATGAAATATCGTTGTGGTTTTGATGCGTAGGTAAGAACGGTTCTTGCTCAGCCCGTAGCAGCCACGTAAAACTTGCAATAACAAACTAGAGGACGTCTAACTTGTTTTTGCAGGGCATGTTGTGATGTGATATGGTCAAGACATGATGCTATATTTATTGTATGAGATGATCATGTTTTGTAACAGAGTTATCGGCAACTGGCAGGAGCCATATGGTTGTCGCTTTATTGTATGCAATGCAATCGCCCTGTAATTGCTTTACTTTATCACTAAGAGGTAGCGATACCCATAGAAGCAATAGTTGGCGAGACGACAACGATGCTACGATGGAGATCAAGGTGTCGCGCCGGTGATGATGGTGATCATGACGGTGCTTTGGAGATGGAGATCAAAGGCACAAGATGATGATGGCCATATCATATCACTTATATTGATTCTATGTGATGTTTATCCTTTATGCATCTTATTATGCTTTGTTTGACGGTAGCATTATAAGATGATCTCTCACTAAATTCAAGGTAAAAGTGTTCTACCTGAGTATGCACCGTTGCCAAAGTTCATCGTGCCGAGACACCACGTGATGATCGGGTGTGATAAACTGAACGTTCATCTACAACGGGTGTAAGACAGTTTTGCACACGCAGAATACTCGGGTTAAACTTGACGAGCCTAGCATATGCAGATATGGCCTTGGAACACTGAGACTGAAAGGTCGAGCGTGAATCATATAGTAGATATGATCAACATAGTGATGTTCACCATTGAAAACTACTCCATTTCACGTGATGATCGGTTATGGTTTAGTTGATATGGATCACGTGATCACTTAGATGATTAGAGGGATGTCTCTCTAAGTGGGAGTTCTTAAGTAATATGATTAATTGAACTTAAATTTATCATGAACTTAGTACCTGATAGTATTTTGCTTGTCTATGTTGTTATAGATAGATGGCCCATGCTGTTGTTCCGTTGAATTTTAATGCATTCCTTGAGAAAGCAAAGTTGAAAGATGATGGTAGCAATTAGATGGACTAGGTCTGTAACTTGAGGATTATCCTCATTGCTGCACAAAAGAATTACGTCATGGAAGCACCGCTAGGTGCCAGGTCTGCTACAGATGCAACTGACAAGGTTAAGAACGTCTAGCAGAGCAAAGCTGATGACTACTCGTTAGTTCAGTGTACCATGCTTTACGGCTTAGAACCGGGACTTCAACGATGTTTTGAACGTCATGGAGCATATGAGATGTTCCAGGAGTTGAAGTTAATATTTCAAGCAAATGCCCGGATTGAGAGATATGAAGTCTACAATAAGTTCTACAGCTGCAAGATGGAGGAGAATAGTTCTGTTAGTGAACATATACTCAAAATGTCTGGGTATAACAATCACTTGATTCAACTGGGAGTTAATCTTCCGGATGATAGTGTCACTGACAGAATTCTTCAATCACTGCCACCAAGCTACAAGAGCTTCGTGAAGAACTATAATATGCAAGGGATGGATAAGACAATTCCCGAGCTCTTCGCAATGCTAAAGGCTGCGAAGGTAGAAATCAAGAAGGAGCATCAAGTGTTGATGGTCAACAAGACCACCAGTTTCAAGAAAAATGGTAAAGGGAAGAAGAAGGGAACTTCAAGAAGAACGACAAACAAGTTGCTGCTCAAAAGAAGAAACCTAAGTCTGGACCTAAGCCTGATACTGAGTGCTTCTACTGCAAACAGACTGGTCACTGGAAGCAGAACTGTCCCAAGTATTTGGCGGATAAGAAGGATGGCAAGGTGAACAAAGGTATATGTGATATACATGTTATTGATGTGTACCTTACTAGAGCTCGCAGTAGCACCTGGGTATTTGATACTGGTTTTGTTGCTAATATTTGCAACTCGAAACAGGGACTACGGATTAAGCGAAGACTTGCTAAGGATGAGGTGACAATGCGCGTGGGAAAGGGTTCCAAAGTCGATGTGATCGCCGTCGGTACGCTACCTCTACATCTACCTTCAGGATTAGTTTTAGAACTGAATAATTGTTATTTGGTGCCAGCGTTAAGCATGAACATTATATCTGGATCTTGTTTGATGCGAGACGGTTATTCATTTAAATCTGAGAATAATGGTTGTTCTATTTATATGAGTAATATCTTTTATGGTCATGCACCCTTGAAGAGTGGTCTATTTGTGATGAATCTCGATAGTAGTGATACACATATTCATAATGTTGAAGCCAAAAGATGCAGAGTTGATAATGATAGTGCAACTTATTTGTGGCACTGCCGTTTGGCTCATATTGGTGTAAAGCGCATGAAGAAACTCCATACTGATGGACTTCTGGAATCACTTGATTATGAATCACTTGGTACTTGCGAACCATGCCTCATGGGCAAGATGACTAAAACGCTGTCCTCCGGAACAATGGAGCGAGCAACGGATTTGTTGGAAATCATACATACTGATGTATGTGGTCCGATGAATATTGAGGCTCGTGGCGGGTATCGTTATTTTCTCACCTTCACAGATGATTTAAGCAGATATGGGTATATCTACTTAATGAAACATAAGTCTGAAACATTTCAAAAGTTCAAAGAATTTCAGAATGAAGTGGAAAATCATCATAACAAGAAAATAAAGTTTCTACAATCTAATCGTGGAGGAGAATATTTGAGGTACGAGTTTTTTCTACATTTGGAACAATGTGGAATAGTTTCGCAACTCACGCCACCCGGAACACCACAACGTAATGGTGTGTCCGAACGTCGTAATCATACTTTACTAGATATGGTGCGATCTATGATGTCTCTTACTGATTTACCGCTATTGTTTTGGGGTTATGCTTTAGAGACAGCTGCATTCACATTAAATAGGGCACCATCAAAATCCGTTGAGTCGACGCCTTATGAACTGTGGTTTGGCAAGAAACCAAAGTTGTTGTTTCTTAAAGTTTGGGGCTGCGATGCTTATGTGAAAAAGCTTCAACCTGATAAGCTCGAACCCAAATCGGAGAAATGTGTCTTCATAGGATACCCAAAGGAAACTGTTGGGTACACCTTTTATCACAGATCCGAAGGCAAGACATTTGTTGCTAAAAATGGATCCTTTCTAGAGAAGGAGTTTCTCTCGAAAGAAGTGAGTGTGAGGAAAGTAGAACTTGATGAGGTAACTGTACCTGCTCCCTTATTGGAAAGTAGTTCATCACAGAAACCGGTTCCTGTGACACCTACACCAATTAGTGAGGAAGCTAATGATTTTGATCATGGAACTTCAGATCAAGTTACTACCGAACCTCGTAGGTCAACCAGAGTAAGATCCACACCAGAGTGGTATGATAAACCTATTCTGGAGGTCATGTTACTTGACCAAGGCGAACCTACGAACTATGAAGAAGCGATGGTGAGCCCAGATTCCGCAAAATGGCTTAGGCCATGAAATATAAGATGGGATCCATGTATGAGAACAAAGTGTGGACTTTGGTTGACTTGCCCGATGATCGGCAAGCCATAGAGAATAAATGGATCTTCAAGAAGAAGACTGACGCTGATGGTAATGTTACTGTCTACGAAGCTCGACTTGTAGCGAAAGGTTTTCGACAAGTTCAAGGGGTTGACTATGATGAGACTTTCTCACCCGTAGCGATGCTTAAGTCTGTCCGAATCATGTTAGCAATTACCGCATTTTATGATTGTGAAATTTGGCAAATGGATGTAAAAATTGCATTCCTAAATGGATTTCTGGAGGAAGAGTTGTATATGATGCAACCAGAAGGTTTTGTCGATCCAAAGGGAGCTAACAAAGTGTGAAGCTCCAGCGATCCATTTATGGACTGGTGCAAGCCTCTCGGAGTTGGAATAAACATTTTGATAGTGTGATCAAAGCATATGGTTCTATACAGACTTTTGGAGAAGCCTATATTCACAAGAAAGTGAGTGGGAGCTCTGTAGAATTTCTAAATACTATATGTGGATGACATATTGTTTATTGGAAATGATATAGAATTTCTGGATGGCATAAAAGGATACTTGAATAAGAGATTCTCAATGGAAGACCTCGGTGAAGCTGCTTACATATTGGGCATCAAGATCTATAGAGATAGATCAAGACGCTTAATTGGACTTCACAAAGCACATACCTTGACAAAGTTTTGAAAAAGTTCAAAATGGATCAAGCAAAGAAAGGGTTCTTGCCTGTTTTACAAGGTGTGAAGTTGAGTCAGACTAATTGCCCGACCACTGCTGAAGGTAGAGAGAAAATGAAAAGTGTTCCCTATGCTTCAGCCATAGGCTCTATCATGTATGCAATGCTGTGTAGCAGACCTGATGTGTGCCTTGCTATTAGTTTAGCAGGGAGGTACCAAAGTAATCCAGGAATGGAACACTGGACAGCGGTCAAGAACATCCTGAAGTACCTAAAGAGGACTAAGGATATGTTTCTCGTTTATGGAGGTGACAAAGAGCTCATTGTAAATGGTTACGTCGATGCAAGCTTTGACACTGACCGGACGATTCTAAATCGCAAACCAGATACGTGTTTATATTGAACGGTGGAGCTGTCAGTTGGTGCAAGCGTCGTGGCGGGATCTACGTGTGAAGCGGAGTACGTAGCTGCTTCGGAAGCAGCAAAAGAAGGAGTCTGGATGAAGGAGTTCATATCCAATCTAGGTGTCATACCTAGTGCATCAGGTCCAATGAAAATCTTCTGTGACAATACTGGTGCAATTGCCTTGGCAAGGGAATCCAGATTTCACAAGAGAACCAAGCACATCAAGAGACACTTCAATTCCATCCGGGATCTAGTCCAGGTGGGAGACATAGAGATTTGCAAGATACATACGGATCTGAATGTTGCAGACCCGTCGACTAAGCCTCTTCCATGAGCAAAACATGATCAATACCAAGGCTCCATGTGTGTTAGAATCATTACTATGTACTCTAGATTATTGACTCTAGTGCAAGTGGGAGGCTGAAGGAAATATGCCCTAGAGGCAATAATAAAGTTATTATTTATTTCCTCATATCATGATAAATGTTTATTATTCATGCTAGAATTGTATTAACCGGAAACGTAATACATGTGTGAATACATAGACAAACATAGTGTCACTAGTATGCCTCTACTTGACTAGCTCGTTAATCAAAGATGGTTAAGTTTCCTAGCCATGGACATGAGTTGTCATTTGATTAAATGGGATCACATTATTAGGAGAATGATGTGATTGACTTGACCCATTCCATTAGCTTAGCACTTGATCATTTAGTTTACTGCTATTGCTTTCTCCATGACTTATACATGTTCATGTGACTATGAGATTATGCAAATCCCGAATATCGGAAGAACACTTTATGTGCTACCAAACGTCACAACGTAACTGGGTGATTATAAAGGTGCTCTACAAGTGTCTCCGATGGTGTTTGTTGAGTTGGCATAGATCGATATTAGGATTTGTCACTCCGATTGTCAGAGAGGTATCTCTGGGCCCTCTCGGTAATGCACATCACAATAAGCCTTGCAAGCAATGTGACTAATGAGTTAGTTACGGAATGATGCATTACAGAACGAGTAAAGTGACTTGCCGGTAATGAGATTGACCTAGGTATTAAGATACCGATGATCGAATCTTGGGCAAGTAACATACCGATGATAAAGGGAATAGCGTATGTTGTTATGCGGTTTGGTCGATAAAGATCTTCGTAGAATATGTAGGAACCAATATGAGCATCCAAGTTCTGCTATTGGTTATTGACCGGAGACATGTCTCGGTCATGTCTACATAGTTGTCGAACCCATATGGTCCGCACGCTTAAAGTTCTGTGGCGACCGGTACTATGAGTTTTTGTGTTTTGATGTACCGAAGATAGTTCGGAGTCCCGGATATGATCACGGACATGAAAAGGAGTCTCGAAATGGTCGAGACGTAAAGATCTATATATTGGACGACTATGTTCGGACACCGGAAGTGTTTCGGGAGGTTTCAGACATATACCGGAGTACCGAGGGGTTACCGGAACCCCCCGGGGAGTGTAATGGGCCTGTTGGGCCTTTGTGGAGAAGAGGAGGGGCGGCCAGGGCAGGCCGCGCACCCCCTCCCCCTCTAGTATGAATTGGACAAGGATGGGGGGGCGCCCCCCTTTCCTTCCTCCTCTCTCCTTCCCTTCCCTCGTCTCCTACTCCTACTAGGAAAGAAGGAGTCCTACTCCCGGTGGGAGTAGGACTCCCCCCTTGGCGCACCCTCCTCCTGGCCGGCCGCCTCCCCCTAGCTCCGGTATATACGGGGGCGGGGGGCACCCCAAGATACAACAATTGATCATTGATCTCTTAGCCGTGTGTGGTGCCCCCCTCCACCATAATCCACCTCGGTCGTATCGTAGTGGTGCTTAGGTGAAGCCCTGCGTCGGTAACATCATCATCACCGTCACCACACCGTCGTGCTGACGAAGCTCTTCCCGGAAGCTCTACTAGATCGTGAGTTCGCGGGACATCACCGAGCTGAACGTGTGCTGAACGCGGAGGTGCCGTACGTTCGGTGCTGAGGATCGGTCGATCGTGAAGACGTACGACTACATCAACCGTGTTGTTATAACGCTTCCGCTTACGTAACTGTTGGAAATATGCCCTAGAGGCAATAATAAAAGCATTATTATTATATTTCCTTATTCATGATAATTGTCTTTATTCGTGCTATAATTGTGTTAACCGGAAATCGTAATACATGTGTGAATAACAGACAACAAACATGTCCCTAGTGAGCCTCTAGTTGACTAGCTCGTTGATCGACAGATAGTCATGATTTCCTGACTATGGACATTGGATGTCATCGATAACGGGATCACATCATTAGGAGAATGATGTGATGGACAAGACCCAATCCTAAACATAGCATAAGATCGCATAGTTCGTTTGCTAGAGTTATCCAATGTCAAGTATCCTTTCCTTAGACCATGAGATCGTGTAACTCCCGGATACCGTAGGAGTGCTTTGGGTGTGCCAAACGTCACAACATAACTGGGTGACTATAAAGGTATGATACGGGTATCTCTGAAAGTGTCTGTTGGGTTGACATGGATCGAGACTGGGATTTGTCACTCCGCTTGACGGAGAGGTATCACCGGGCCCTCTCGGTAATGCATCATCACAATGAGCTCAATGTGATCAAAGTGTTTGATCACGGGATCATGCATTACGGTAACGAGAAAAGTGACTTGCCGGTAACGAGATTGAACGAGGTATTGGTATACCGACGATCGAATCTCGGGCAAGTAAAATACCGATTGACAAAGGGAATCGTATACGGGATTAATTGAATCCTCGACATCGTGGTTCATCCGATGAGATCATCGTGGAGTATGTGGGAGCCAACATGGGTATCCAGATCCCGCTATTAGTTATTGCCCGAGAGCCGTCTCGGTCATGTCTGCATGTCTCCCGAACCCGTAGGGTCTACACACTTAAGGTTCGGTGACGCTAGGGTTGTGAAGATATGTATGTGCAGTAACCCGAATGTTGTTCGGAGTCCCGGATGAGATCCCGGACGTCACGAGAAGTTCCGGAATGGTCCGGAGGTAAAGAATTATATATAGGAAGTGCTATTTTGGCCATCGGGACAAGTTTCGGTGTTATCGGTATTGTACCGGGACCACCGGAGGGGTCCCGGGGGTCCACCGGGGGGGTCCACCTGCCCCGGGGGGGCACATGGGCTGTAGGGGGTGCGCCTTGGCCTATATGGGCCAAGGGCACCAGCCCCAAGAGGCCCATGTGCCAAGAGAGGAAAAAAAGGGGAAAGTCCTACAAGGGGAAGGCACCTCCGAGGTGCCTTGGGGAGGATGGACTCCTCCCCACCCTTGGCCGCACCCTTCCTTGGAGGAAGGGGCAAGGGCTGCGCCTCCCCCTCTCCTTTGGCCCTATATATAGTGGGGAAAAGGAGGAGCAAACCAACCCTAATGCCCTGGCGCCCCCTCCTCCCTGCAACACCTCCTCCTCCTCCCGTAGTTGCTTAGCGAAGCCCTGCCGGAGTTCTGCTGCATCCACCACCACACCGTCGTGTTGGATCTTCCTCAACCTCTCCTTCCCCCTTGCTGGATCAAGAAGGAGGAGACGTCTCCCGTCCCGTATGTGTGTTGAACGCAGAGGTGCCGTCCGTTCGGTACTAGATCATCGGTGAATTGGATCACGGCAAGTACGACTACCTCATCCACGTTCACTCGAACGCTTCCGTTGCGATCTACAAAGTGGTATGTAGATGCTATCTAATCTGAATACTCGTTGCTAGATGAACTCATAGATGGATCTTGGTGAAACCGTAGGAAAAAATTTAATTTTCTGCAACGTTCCCCAACAGTGGGATCAGAGCTAGGTCTATGCGTAGTTCTTCTTGCGCGAGTAGAACACAATTTGTTGTGGGCGTAGATGTTGTCAATTCTTCTTGCCGTTACTAGTCAATCTTGATTCAGCGGTATAGTGGGATGAAGCGGCCCGGACCAACCTTACACGTACGCTTACGTGAGACCGGTTCCACCGACTAACATGCACTAGTTGCATAAGGTGGCTGGCGGGTGTCTGTCTCTCCTATTTTAGTTGGATCGGATTCGATGAACAGGGTCCTTATGAAGGGTAAATAGAGATTGACAAATCACGTTGTGGTTTGAACGTAGGTAAGAAAACGTTCTTGCTAGAACCCTAATTCAGCCACGTAAAACTTGCAACAACAATTAGAGGACGTCTAACTTGTTTTTGCAGCAAGTGCTTTGTGATATGATATGGCCAAAGTTGTGATGTATGATGAATGATCTATATGTGATGTATGAGATGTTCATGCTATTGTAATAGGAATCACAACTTGCATGTCGATGAGTATGACAACCGGCAGGAGCCATAGGAGTTGTCTTTATTTTTTGTATGACCTGCGTGTCATTGAGAATCGCCATGTAAATTACTTTACTTTATTGCTAAATGCGTTAGCCATAGTAGTAGAAGTAATAGTTGGCGAGCAACTTCATGGAGACACGATGATGAAGATCATCATGATGAAGATCATGGTGTCAAGCCGGTGACAAGATGATCATGGAGCCCCAAGATGAAGATCAAAGGAGCTATGTGATACTGGCCATATCATGTCACGTCTATTATTTGATTGCATGTGATGTTTATCATGTTTTTGCATCTTGTTTACTTAGAACAACGGTAGTAAATAAGATGATCCCTCATAATAATTTCAAGAAAGTGTTCACCCTAACTGTGCACCGTTGCTAAGGTTCGTCGTTCCGAAGCACCACGTGACGATCGGGTGTGATAGGTCCTTACGTTCGCATACAACGGGTGTAAGACAGATTTACACACGCAAAACACTTAGGTTCACTTGACGAGCCTAGCATGTACAGACATGGCCTCGGAACACAGAAGACCGAAAGGTCGAGCATGAGTCGTATAGAAGATACGATCAACATGAAGATGTTCACCGATGTTGGCTAGTCCGTCTCACGTGATGATCGGACACGGCCTAGTTGACTCGGATCATGTAATACTTAGATGACTATTAGAGGGATGTCTATCTAAGTGGGAGTTCATTAAATAATTTGATTAAATGAACTTTATTATCATGAACTTAGTCTAAATATTTACAATATGTCTTGTAGATCAAATGGCCAACGTAGTCCTCAACTTCAACGCGTTCCTAGAGAAAACCAAGCTGAAAGACGATGGTAGCAACTATACGGACTGGGTCCGGAACCTGAGGATTATCCTCATAGCTGCCAAGAAAGATTATGTCCTACGAGCACCGCTGGGTGACACACCTATTCTCCCTGTAGAACAAGACGTTATGAACGCTTGGCAGTCACGCTGCGATGATTACTCCCTCGTTCAGTGCGGCATGCTTTACAGCTTAGAGCCGGGGCTCCAAAACGTGTTGAGAGACATGGAGCATATGAGATGTTCGAAGAGCTGAAAATGGTTTTCCAAGCTCATGCCCGGGTCGAGAGATATGAAGTCTCCGATAAATTCTTTAGCTGTAAGATGGAGGAAAATGGCTCTGTCAGTGAGCACATACTCAAAATGTCTGGGTTGCACAACCGCATGACTCAACTGGAAGTTAATCTCCCGGAAGAAGCGGTCATTGACAGAATCCTCCAGTCGCTTCCACCTAGCTACAAGAGCTTTGTGATGAACTATAATATGCAGGGGATGGTAAAGACCATTCCTGAGGTATATGCTATGCTGAAATCAGCAGAGGTAGAAATCAAGAAGGAGCATCAAGTGTTGATGGTGAATAAAACCACTAAGTTCAAGAAGGGCAAGGGTAAAAAGAAGTTCAAGAAGGACGGCAAAGAAGTTGCCGCGCCCGGTAAGCAAGTTGCCGGGAAGAAGCCAAAGAATGGACCCAAGCCCGAAACTGAGTGCTTTTATTGCAAGGGAAGTGGTCACTGGAAGCGGAACTGCCCCAAATACTTAGCGGACAGGAAGGCCAGCAAAACCAAAGGTATATGTGATATACATGTAATTTATGTGTACCTTACCAGTACTCGTAGTAGCTCTTGGGTATTTGATACCGGTGCAGTTGCTCATATTTGTAACTCAAAGCAGGAGCTGCGGAATAAACGGAGACTGGCGAAGGACGAGGTGACGATGCGCGTCGGGAATGGTTCCAAGGTCGATGTGATCGCCGTCGGCACGCTGCCTCTACATTTACCTACGGGATTAGTTTTAAACCTCAATAATTTTTATTTAGTGCCAAGTTTGAGCATGAACATTGTATCTGGATCTCGTTTAATTCGAGATGGCTACTCATTTAAATCCGAGAATAATGGTTGTTCTATTTATATGAGAGATATGTTTTATGGTCATGCTCCGATGGTTGATGGTTTATTCTTAATGAATCTCGTACGTGATGATACACATATTCATAGTGTGAATACCAAAAGAGTTAAAGTTGATAACAATAGTCCCACATATTTGTGGCAGTGCCGCCTTGGTCACATAGGTGTCAAACGCATGAAGAAGCTCCACGCGGATGGACTTTTAGAGTCTCTTGATTATGAATCATTTGACACGTGCGAACCATGCCTCATGGGTAAAATGACCAAGACTCCATTCTCAGGAACAATGGAGCGAGCAACCAACTTATTGGAAATCATACATACCGATGTGTGCGGTCCAATGAGTGTTGAGGCTCGCGGAGGCTATCGTTATGTTCTCACCCTCACTGATGACTTGAGTAGATATGGGTATATCTACTTAATGAAACACAAGTCTGAGACCTTTGAAGAGTTCAAGGAATTTCAGAGTGAGGTTGAAAATCAACGTGAAATAAAGATCAAGTTTCTACGATCAGATCGTGGAGGAGAATACTTGAGTCACGAATTTGGCACACACTTAAGAAAATCTAGAATAGTTTCACAACTCACGCCGCCTGGAACACCTCAGCGTAATGGTGTGTCCGAACGTCGTAATCGCACTCTATTAGATATGGTGCGATCTATGATGTCTCTTACCGATTTACCGCTATCTTTTTGGGGCTATGCTTTAGAGACTGCCGCATTCACTTTAAATAGGGCTCCGTCGAAATCCGTTGAGACGACACCGTATGAATTATAGTTTGGAAAGAAACCTAAGCTGTCGTTTCTAAAAGTTTGGGGATGCGATGCTTATGTCAAGAAACTTTAACCTGAAAAGCTTGAACCCAAATCGGAAAAATGCGTCTTCATAGGATACCCAAAAGAAACTGTTGGGTATACCTTCTACCTCAGATCCGAAGGCAAGATCTTTGTTGCCAAGAATGGATCCTTTCTGGAGAAAGAGTTTCTCTCGAAAGAAGTAAGTGGGAGGAAAGTAGAACTTGATGAAGTGTTACCTCTTGAACCGGAAAATGGCGAAACTCAAGAAATCGCTCCTGAGGTGCCTGCACCGACTAGAGAGGAAATTAATGATGATGATCAAGATGCTTCTGATCAAGCTCCTACTGAAATTCGAAGGTCCACAAGGACACGTTCCGCACCAGAGTGGTACGGGAACCCTGTCTTGGAAATCATGTTGTTAGACAACGCTGAACCTTCGAACTATGAGGAAGCAATGGCGGGCCCGGATTCCGACAAATGGCTAGAAGCCATGAAATCCGAGATAGGATCCATGTATGAAAACGAAGTATGGACTTTTACTGACTTGCCCGTTGAACGGCGAGCCATAGAAATAAATGGATCTTTAAGAAGAAGACAGACGCGGATGGTAATGTGACCATCTATAAAGCTCGGCTTGTCGCTAAGGGTTATCGACAAGTTCAAGGGGTTGACTACGATGAGACTTTCTCACCGGTAGCGAAGCTGAAGTCCGTCCGAATCATGTTAGCAATTGCCGCATACTATGATTATGAGATATGGCAAATGGACGTCAAAACGGCATTCCTTAATGGTTTCCTTAAGGAAGAATTGTATATGATGCATCCGGAAGGTTTTGTCGATCCTAAGAATGCTGACAAGGTGTGCAAGCTCCAACGCTCGATTTATGGGCTGGTGCAAGCATCTCGGAGTTGGAACATTCACTTTGATGAGATGATCAAAGCGTTTGGGTTTACACAGACTTATGGAGAAGCCTGTGTTTACAAGAAAGTGAGTGGGAGCTCTGTAGCATTTCTCATATTATATGTAGACGACATACTTTTGATGGGAAATGATATAGAACTCTTGGACAGCATCAAGGCCTACTTGAATAAGAGTTTTTGAATGAAGGACCTTGGAGAAGCTGCTTATATATTAGGCATCAAGATCTATAGAGATAGATCGAGACGCCTCATAGGTCTTTCACAAAGCACATACCTTGATAAAATATTGAAGAAGTTCAATATGGATCAATCTAAGAAAGGGTTCTTACCTGTGTTACAAGGTGTGAAATTGAGCTCAGCTCAATGTCCGACCACGGCAGAAGATATAGAAGAGATGAGCGTCATCCCCTATGCCTCAGCCATAGGTTCTATTATGTATGCCATGCTGTGTACCAGACCTGATGTAAACCTTGCCGTAAGTTTGGTAGGAAGGTACCAAAGTAATCCCGGCAAGGAACACTGGACAGCGGTCAAGAATATCCTGAAGTACCTGAAAAGGACCAAGGAAATGTTTCTCGTTTATGGAGGTGACGAAGAGCTCGTCGTAAAAGGTTACGTCGACGCTAGCTTCGACACAGATCTGGATGACTCTAAGTCACAAACCGGATACGTGTATATTTTGAATGGTGGGGCAGTAAGCTGGTGCAGTTGCAAGCAAAGCGTCGTGGCGGGATCTACATGTGAAGCGGAGTACATGGCAGCCTCGGAGGCAGCACATGAAGCAATTTGGGTGAAGGAGTTCATCACCGACCTCGGAGTCATACCCAATGCGTCGGGGCCAATCAAGCTCTTCTGTGACAACACTGGAGCTATTGCACTTGCAAAGGAGCCCAGGTTTCACAAGAAGACTAGGCACATCAAGCGTCGCTTCAACTCCATTCGTGAAAATGTTCAAGATGGAGACATAGAAATTTGTAAAGTGCACACGGATCTGAATGTCGCAGATCCGTTGACTAAACCTCTCCCTAAGGCAAAACATGATCAGCACCAGAACTCTATGGGTGTTCGATTCATCACAATGTAACTAGATTATTGACTCTAGTGCAAGTGGGAGACTGTTGGAAATATGCCCTAGAGGCAATAATAAAAGCATTATTATTATATTTCCTTATTCATGATAATTGTCTTTATTCGTGCTATAATTGTGTTAACCGGAAATCGTAATACATGTGTGAATAACAGACAACAAACATGTCCCTAGTGAGCCTCTAGTTGACTAGCTCGTTGATCGACAGATAGTCATGGTTTCCTGACTATGGACATTGGATGTCATCGATAACGGGATCACATCATTAGGAGAATGATGTGATGGACAAGACCCAATCCTAAACATAGCATAAGATCGCATAGTTCGTTTGCTAGAGTTATCCAATGTCAAGTATCCTTTCCTTAGACCATGAGATCGTGTAACTCCCGGATACCGTAGGAGTGCTTTGGGTGTGCCAAACGTCACAACGTAACTGGGTGACTATAAAGGTATGCTACGGGTATCTCTGAAAGTGTCTGTTGGGTTGACATGGATCGAGACTGGGATTTGTCACTCCGCTTGACGGAGAGGTATCACCGGGCCCTCTCGGTAATGCATCATCACAATGAGCTCAATGTGATCAAAGTGTTTGATCACGGGATCATGCATTACGGTAACGAGAAAAGTGACTTGCCGGTAACGAGATTGAACGAGGTATTGGTATACCGACGATCGAATCTCGGGCAAGTAAAATACCGATTGACAAAGGGAATCGTATACGGGATTAATTGAATCCTCGACATCGTGGTTCATCCGATGAGATCATCGTGGAGTATGTGGGAGCCAACATGGGTATCCAGATCCCGCTGTTGGTTATTGCCCGAGAGCCGTCTCGGTCATGTCTGCATGTCTCCCGAACCCGTAGGGTCTACACACTTAAGGTTCGGTGACGCTAGGGTTGTGAAGATATGTATGTGCAGTAACCCGAATGTTGTTCGGAGTCCCGGATGAGATCCCGGACGTCACGAGGAGTTCCGGAATGGTCCAGAGGTAAAGAATTATATATAGGAAGTGCTATTTTGGCCATCGGGACAAGTTTCGGTGTTATCGGTATTGTACCGGGACCACCGGAGGGGTCCCGGGGGTCCACCTGGGGGGTCCACCTGCCCCGGGGGGGCACATGGGCTGTAGGGGGTGCGCCTTGGCCTATATGGGCCTAGGTCACCAGCCCCAAGAGGCCCATGCGCCAAGAGAGGAAAAAAAGGGGAAAGTCCTACAAGGGGAAGGCACCTCCGAGGTGCCTTGGGGAGGATGGACTCCTCCCCACCCTTGGCTGCACCCTTCCTTGGAGGAAGGGTCAAGGGCTGCGCCTCCCCCTCTCCTTTGGCCCTATATATAGTGGGGAAAAGGAGGAGCAAACCAACCCTAATGCCCTGGCGCCCCCTCCTCCCTGCAACACCTCCTCCTCCTCCCGTAGTTGCTTAGCGAAGCCCTGCCGGAGTTCTGCTGCATCCACCACCACACCGTCGTGTTGGATCTTCCTCAACCTCTCCTTCCCCCTTGCTGGATCAAGAAGGAGGAGATGTCTCCCGTCCCGTACGTGTGTTGAACGCGGAGGTGCCGTCCGTTCGGTACTAGATCATCGGTGAATTGGATCACGGCAAGTACGACTACCTCATCCACGTTCACTCGAACGGTTCCGTTGCGATCTACAAAGTGGTATGTAGATGCTATCTAATCTGAATACTCGTTGCTAGATGAACTCATAGATGGATCTTGGTGAAACCGTAGGAAAAATTTTAATTTTCTGCAACGTTCCCCAACAGTAATAGTGCCGGACACAGCTAGCTGCTGCTACGGCCAAACTGGAGAAATCCAAGGAGGCACCACCTGGTAATGTTCCCTTCTATCAAAAAATACAATCATATACCAGCAATATTAATACTGTTGTATTTCCCATGACAGGATCGTCAAATCAACTGAAGGAAGCACTGAAAATCATGCAAGCGGGTGAACAAAAGGCCAAAAGGCAACTAGCCGCGGGCGAACGCGTGCTGACACGAGTCAGTGATGATAAGAATAAACTGCAGGATTCCAACACCCTGCTGGGCGAAGAACTAAAAGATGTGCGAGCCCAGCTAGCCGACTCCGTGAAGGAGAATAAGAGGCTACGCGGTGGCATATTCAGTATACTTTTTGAACTTGCCTCCATATAATTCAGCGAGGACATGAACTGATAGAGTTATATCTGCAGGTATACTGACTGGTCGTCCTGAAGAGGAAATGTCCAGTTCTCAAGGCGACCTGCTACAAGAGTTGTACCAAATGCATGAGCGAGTTCGGCAAGCTATGAGGAGTGTTGCCAAGGCTTTATGGCCATCCGCCTCCCCTCCAGGAAGTATGGCGGAGCTCGTGGAGCTATTCATAGGAGCACGACGGCGCATTCGATTATGGAAGATATCAGCCTGCCGAGAAGGTATGCGAGAGGCTTGGGCCATGATGAAGACACGGTACACCAAGCTTGATCCGAATCATATGGCCCGTGTCGGGCCTAAGGGGTCAGATGAAAAAGAGATTCCAGTTAGTTTGGTATATGACCAAGTAAAGGTAGCTGCCAAATATTCCCAACAGGATTGTAAGCTAGACAGCCTGTTAGACGGCATAGAGGAAGAAGTTTTTGAGTCCAAGTGACTATGTACTTCAATTGACATAATTGTCCCTAGCCGGATTGTAAAACGATTGTCATGGCGGACCTTTTCGCTTCGATCTCTGGACCCGAAGGTGCGTAGTGTTTCCGAATACCCAAGCGGCCATATAGACCGGGGTATGCGTGGAAACCAGGCATAGGGGTCATAGTTGCTTGAACAGACAAGTTGTATCCGGCTAGCTATGTTATATTACATTGTAATTGTAAGAAACATCTTCCAGAGAGAATAGTTCCGTTAAGGGTTCCTTTCCCTGGGTGAACATGCGCTAGTATGCATGCCCGAACTGTGATTTGAAAAAATCACAGTATACGTGACATCTGGGGGTTCATAATGTAACGAGTGTAATTTGTCTTTAGTCCGCCGACCGAATATTCCCTTAAGAACGCTAGCTTTCGGCTTCACCCAGTCTGAGGTACACGTCCGGATGACCCAGCAGTAACAACCGCAGAGGTGCTCCCTTTATGCCCTAGCCGAACAAACGGGAATGTAGGGCATAAGCACAAGAGCCAGGCAACCCAGCTTGGCCAGAACTTAAGTCATAAAGATGCATATAATGGCGAGAAAAAGGTACGTATGAGGAAAAGACACATATGTGGTGAGCTTGATGCTCGAAAAAATAATAATAAGCTTCTGTACAAGAAGCCCCCAGGTATTATGGGCGTACATATTTAAGGATGTGTATGTCATAGGCGTGTTATTTAACCGCAAAAGAGATGAAAGCAAGAAAAAAAGTTAAAAAGAGGAGAAAATAATGGAAACAAAGGAAGAAGAAGACGAACAAAGAGTTCGGCTCTAGGCGTAAAATCTTCAGAGTTTGGCGGCATTCCACGGGTTCGGCTCTAAGCGGTTGTCCGATGCATCATGTAGGTAGTATGCCCCTCCAGTGAGAACTTCATCTATGATGAAGGGACCCTCCCACTTGGGCTTGAGTTTGTACTTTTTCTTCTCTGGTAGGCGTAGAACGAGTTCACCGACGTTATAATCTTGGCCCGCACTTCTCTGCTTTGATATCGGCGAGCCTGCGGTTGATAAAATGCGGAACATGCTTTTGCGACGCCGCACTCCTCCTCCAGGGCATCTAAGCCGTCCCGACGATCAAGCTCGGCCTCTCTCTCTTCATACATGCGCACTCAAGGTGAGTCATGAATAATGTCACAGGGTAATGCAGCCTCTGCGCTGTACACCATGAAGAAGGGTGTATATCCGGTAGTGCGGTTGGGCGTGGTCCGCAACCCCCATAGTACGGAGTCAAGCTCCTCAACCCAGTGCTTGTCCGATTCTTTCAAAGACCGCACTAGTCTAGGCTTAATGCCGCTCATAATAAGACCGTTAGCTCGTTCGACTTGACTGTTTGTTTGTGGATGATAGAAGGAGGTGTAATCGAGCTTAATGCCCAGGTTAGCACACCCGGATTTCACCTCATCGGCTGTAAAATTAGAGCCGTTATCGGTGATGATGCTGTGTGGGACGCCATAGCGGTGCACAACACCGGATATGAAGTCTATCATTGGTTCGGCTTCGGCCGTTCTGACCGGTTTGGCCGCTATCCATTTGGTGAATTTATCTACCATGACCAGCAGATACTTTTTCTTATGGCTTCCTCCATTAAGGGGTCCGACCATATCGAGCCCCCAGAACGCAAAAGGCCAACTAATGGGGATTGTTTATAGAGCGGTGGGAGGCATATGGATTTGGTTAGCGAAAAGCTGGCATCTGACGCAACGTTGGACAAGGTCATGTGCGTCTGCTCCGACCGTCGGCCAATAGAAACCTATATGGAAGGCCTTATTTACAAGGGCCAGAGCCGCGGCATGGTGACCACCGAGACCGGCGTGAATTTCAGCCAAGAGTTGCCATCCCTCTTCTTCGGAGATACATCTCTGAAGTACTCCGGTAGCGCTTTTCTTGTAGAGCTCTCCGTCATGGACCCTGTAGGCTTTCAAGCGCCAGACAATGCAGCGAGCCTCATTCTGATCCTCAGGGAGATCTCGCCTATTAAGGTAGGCCAAGAAGGGTTCGATCCATGAGGCAAACACTGCCATGATAAGATGGGCCGACGGTGTTATTTCGGTGGCTGAGCCCCTGATGATATCGGTATTGTGTTCGGAATCTGGTGGTAAAATCGGTTCTGGACTAGTGTTACCGCTCTCCCCTTGCCACACCACGGATGGCTTGAAGAGCGTTTCCAGGAATATGTTAGGTGGGACGGGGTCGCGCTTGGCGCCGATGCGAGCAAGGACATCCGCCGCTTGATTACTTTATCAAGCCACATGATGAAACTCAAGCCCCTCAAACTGAGCCGACATTTTGAGAACGGCGTTACGATAGGCCACCATCTTCAGATCTTTGGCGTCAAAATCTCCATTTAGTTGGGATATGGCGAGGTTTGAATCCCCGGCACCTCCAGGCGTTGTATGCCCATGGAGACAGCCATCCGAAGACCATGCAATAAGGCCTCGTATTCGGCTGCATTGTTGGAGTCTGTGTATAATATTTGGAGTACGTACTGAACTGTGTCTCCAGTGGGGGACGTTAAGACAATGCCCGCTCCTAAGCCTGCCAGCATTTTGGAACCAACGAAGTGCATGAGCCAGTTGGAATATGTGCCATACTCTTTAGGGAGTTCGCCCTCTGTCCATTCGGCGACGAAGTCGGCCAGTACCTGGGATTTAATAGCTCGGCGCGGTTTGTTTGTTATGTCGAATGGGAGGAGCTCAATGGCCCACTTGGCAATCCGGCCCGTGGCATCACGGTTGTTTATTATGTTATTGAGTGGTACTTCGGAAGCCACCGTGATTGAGCACTCTTGAAAGTATTGTGTCGTAGCTTCCGGGATGCCATGAAAACCGCGTATGCTATCTTTTGGTAATGAGGGTACCGAGATTTGCATGGTGTGAGGACAGTGGATACGCAATATACCGGTTTCTGGAGTGGGAATTTGTGTCCATCCTCCTCACGCTCGACAACGAGCACCGCGCTCACCACCTAGTGTGTTGCCGAGATGTATAATAATATGGGTTCGCCGACGTTCGGTGCGGCCAGGATTGGGTTGCTTGCTAAAAGAGCTTTTATCTCTTCCATTTCGGTCGTTGCCGCATCCGTCCACCCGAAGTGGTCGGTACGTCGGAGAAGGCGATAAAGCGGCAATGCTTTTTCTCCTAGTCTGGAGATAAAGCGGCTTAAAGCTGCCACACATCCGGCTAGTTTTTGGACCTGTTTAAGGTTTGTTGGTGTAGCCAATTGTGACAAAGCTCGGATTTTGGCTGGATTTGCTTCAATTCCTCTATTGGAGACGATGAAGACTAGTAGTTTTCCGGCGGGAACGCCGAAAACACACTTTTCTGGATTGAGCTTGATGTCGTATGTCAATCAATGACTCGATGTGCCTAGTTTTGATGACGACATCGTCCACATATGCTTCACCTGTCTTGCCGATCTGTTTCTCCAGGCATGTTTGAATCATGCGTTGGTAAGTGGCACTGGCGTTTTTAAGTCCGAAGGGCATAGTGTTGAAGCAGAACGGCCCATATGGGGTAATGAATGCTGTTGCGGCCTGGTGAGACTCCTTCATTTTGATTTGATGGTATCCGAAGTATGCGTCGAGGAAACACAGTGAGTCGTGTCCTGCAGTAACATCAATAATCTAATTGATGCGAGGGAGGGGGAAGGGATCCTTAGGACAGGCTTTGTTGAGGTCTTTGAAATCGACGCATAGGCGCCAGGATTTATCCTTCGTTGGCACCATCACCAGGTTTGCTAGCCAGTCCGGGTGTTTTATTTCTGTGATGAATCTGGCTTTAATTAACTTGGGTTCGGAAAAGCGTCACAGTGTTTGCTTGACCGGTTTATATCCCTTCAAAATATCGAGGTTGTGTTCGGCCAACCTGCATGGGATTCCTGGCATATCAGAAGGAGGAATCTAGCCCAAAAGTGATGGACTGTTTCCTAAGACTGCTGGCGTATGTACGTGAGATCGTGCATATGTGGGTGGGTGGGAGGCTTTGAATCCGAAACCTGACCCAGTTTGGTATCCAGAGATTGGGAAACTTCCGAGCTTAATAGTTCGGGCTCCAGGATATCAACCGATTTTTCAGATGCACCGTCCGATTCTAGGTTCAGAGGATAGGGCATGTCTTTCCGCGGATAGGTATCCGGCTCTTCGACTCGGAAATCCGAACATAGTTCATCCTCAATATAGAGGAAGAGTTGTTGTCTTGCTCCTTCACTACCGCTATCTGATGAGTGATCGACAGAGATTTGATTTCTCTCTAATCGGGTTTAAGCCCAATCCGATCGTAGTCCATAGCGACTCCCAAGGCAGCGATGCGATCCAGGAGTTCGTTTAAAGACGACAACTCCGTCGGATCCATCCGTGTGGAGTATTCAGAGTCAACACGGAGGCGATTTTCGATGACCCGAGAAGTCATCGTCGGCTTAATGGCCGGACGGGCGGTCATGGTAAATCCGCCGAGCCGGAGGGTTTGGCCTGAGGCTAGGGTTCCTCCGGTGGTGATACTGTCCTTGATAACAAGGCGAGCCATCACTCTTGTCTTCGACGTCACAGCAGAACTCTCAATGGAAGCACCAATATCGGTGTCAAAACCGGTGAATGTCGGGTAGGGGGTCCCGAACTGTGCGCCTAAGGTCGATGGTAACAGGATGTAAGTGCATCTAGTGCCCCTTAGTGATTTTGGTGTATTTAAGACCTATAGGTTAAGTATCTAATGCATTTATGAGTGTACACAGATCTATAAGTCTATGAGGAGTTTAATATTTACAGAGAAAGTCGACCCCTAAAAATGAAGTTCTTTGACTGAAGACTTTGATATACTGAAGACTTTCTGAAGACTTTGAAAGTGAAGAAATTGGTGTGACCTTGAAGACTTGGTATTCATTCGTGGAACATGAAGCGTGAAGACTTTTGTTTTCGTAGTTTCATTTTCTCTTTCTTGAGTCATAGGAAACACCGTACTGTTAAAGGGGGTCGAGGAAATACTAAGGAGAAAATTTCCATGTGATGCTCAACTCAAATCCTACACCTACCAATCCCTTCGAGTGAAGCCATTGGAAATCTCATATAGTTCAGTCAATTTCTTTAGTGACAGAGACGCAGTTCTTCTGGTCACTGAGGACTTTGCTCTGACTGAGGAGTTAGGAATTCGCCAGTGCGAATTACCTACATAATGAGAAACATGAGAGCCCTGAGGAATTTGTACCTCACATTTCCGACCGTTGCTGTGCTGCGCGCCAGCTGTCCGAAAATATCTTGTCCACCTAACGGTCATATCATTGAAGGGCATTTATGTCTTATCATGTCGGGCTGCTCCCTAGGCTACAAATAGCCGCCCCCTACAACCACTAGCTGGTTGGCTGCTCCGCGAGAACTTGACACTTGTCATTTGAGAGCAACCCATCCTCCGAGGACTTTGAGCGAAAATCATTAAGTGAGGAAAATCCAAACCCCAAACCCAAAACACCTACAAACCCAAAGTGATTGAGCATCACTGAAGAGACTGATCCTGCATGGATCCGACGCTTGTTACCTTTGAAGACTGTGCTTCTTCCAGACGGTTAGGCGTCAAGGTCTAGAGCATCCAAGAGGAATTGTGGATCGCCAAGTGACCAAGTCTGTGAAGGTTTGGAAGTCACCTGAAGACTTACCATGAGTGATTGGGCGAGGACTGTGTGTTCTTAGCTCAAGGAGAATACGGTGAGGACTGCGTGTCCGGGACTGGGTGTCCTCGAGTTTAAATACTCAGCCGCTCCAACCAGATGTACAACTGAGACAGCAGTTGGAAGTGGTCTACCAAATCATTGTCTTCACCAAGCTTACTGGTTCTATTTCCTCAACTCTTTCATTTCCTCAGTAGTGTGCTGTTTGTTTATCATATCTGTGTTTTAAGACTTTGACTGAAGACATTCTCAATTTCCTCAGTTCAATTTCTTCAGTCTGTTTGTCTTCATCTTGTGTTATCCTGTGTTTACGCTTTCTGTACTCTGTGTTTGTCTTCATTTCATCATGATGACTATGCTTGAATTCTGTTATGTTTTCATCTGAGTAATTATTCCGCTGCTAGTAGTTCTTCGCTAAGGAATTTCCTCACTAGCAAATTCCTCAGTGAAGAATTTCATAAAAATCGCCTATTCACCCCCCCTCTAGTCGATATAACGCACTTTCAATTGGTATCAGAGCGAGGTACTCCCTTGTTCTGTGTGATTTTGGTTTAACCGCCTGGAGTTTTTAGTTATGTCGACCGCAGATATGAAGAAAGTGCCATGCCCCATCTTTGACGGTCACGGGTATCCCAAATGGAAGGCCATGATGAAGAACCGTCTCATGGTGATGAACAGTGAGCTATGGACCATCACTAAGATCGGTCTGACCGATCTGTGCAAGATGGCGGAAGCTGATGACATTCGCAAGTACACTCAACTCAACCTCACAGCGAAGGCCGTCATCTGCACTAGTCTGTCTCGAAACCAGTTCAGAAATATCATGCATCTCGATCAGGCGAAGCTTGTCTGGGACCGTCTCTCTGATGTCTATGAAGGCCATCTAACCTGTCATGATCCTTGGTTTGAGGATTTCAAGGAATCGCTCAAATCAATGACAATCGAACCAGAATCATCATCCTCTACTCCATGCCTTATGGCAAACAGTACTGAGGTAACTGAATGCTACCTATCTGAGTCTAGTGATGAAGAATCTGGTGATGAATTTGGACCCAGTTATGTCAAACTTGCTTCCCTTGCTGCTAAACAACAAAGAGCCTTGCAAAAGGCTAATGATATGCTTAGTAAGAGCAATGATATGTTGGGTGAAGAAATGGATCAGTCACAAGCCTTGGCTGAAAGTCTTCAGAGGCTTTATTCTAAGTATGACTCTCTTCAAGATCAGCATAACTCTCTCTTGTCTGATTTTGAGAAGATAAGGGTGAGTTATGAAGATCTTCAGAAGGAGCGCGATTCATCATTTGCTCAACAAATCAGCGCTGCTCAGGAAGAATTTATTCCTCCATGTTTAAAATGCATTGAACGAGAATCTGCTAATTCCTCACCTGAATGTTCAAATGCTTCAAATGTTACAAATTCTTCACCTGCCTCTGCTATCACTAATTCCTCATCTGAGGACATTGCTAGTATTACTAACGATGCAGGACTGAAGGAATTGTACATGACAGGCATGTACAAAAGCCTCAAAGGGCATCAGACTCTTTGTGATGTGCTTAAAAAGCAGATCCTCAACAAGAACCCTAGGAAAGAGGGTATTGCCTTTGAGAGGAAACTCAATGCTGATGGTACATATTGGAAGCTTGAGCAGTACCCCAAAACCTCATGGGTTGCTGCAAAGGGACCTCCAGTTGATCCATCTAATTTATCTGGCTATACATGTGAATCTTCTCATTCTTCTGATGAGTCTTTTGACTCCAACTATAAACTGTTCAAAAATCAGAATGGTGAAGTATTTGCTAGATATGTTGGCACTAACTGCAGGAACAGTTCTCCTGTGAAGAAAATCTGGGTTCCCAAAAGGCGCCTTGAAAGTCTTCAGGTGAATGTCCTCATGACACCACCTGTGAAGAAAAGGAACCTCAGATCAAATTCCTCATACAAACCAAATTCCTCAAGGGGATCAAATTCCTCACATGGATCAAAGTCCTCATATGAACATCATCGTGCTAACAACTCTGTTTCGCAGGGAAGAGCCAAGGGCTATGAATATGAGCATTATTCTTCAAATTATTATGTTCATAAGTCCTCGAAGAATTTCTCTGCTTATGCATATTCTTACCCTAACCCCTCTTATGTGAAACGAAATGGTTTGGCTGCTTTGCCACCATTCTCATATGGAGCTCGCAGAGTGATGAACTCTTTGCCATCCCTTCAGATGTGGGTGGTGAAGAAAAGGAACTAATCCCTTCTGCAGGGTCAGGTCTCCAGACGTGAAATAACGTCTGAAGAATTTGCCGGGGACCTGACAAAAAGTGCCTGAAAGGACGCAGGCTAACCATGATGAAATGAACTTTCATTTCACACGTCCTCCCTCTGTTTTATCTGTCTACTACTTGATGAAATTGATCTGATGAATTGTGATATCATATTCTTCACTGCTGAAGTATATGAGGTCGTAAGGTGCACTAATTCATCTGCAGGATGATCAACCCAAAGCCACTGAATGGGTACTTGATAGTGGATGTACAAATCACATGACTGGTGACAAGAATCTATTAATGGATGCTCCCTTATCAGCGTCACACATGAAGCATATCATCTTCGCTGATAAAAGCAAAAGTCAGGTATTGGGTCTTGGTAAGGTTGCTATCACAAAGGATCGACACATGGACAAAATCATGCTTGTTGAGTCCTTAGGATATAATCTTATGTCTGTCTCAATGCTTTGTGATCTTGATATGGTTGTTGTCTTTGGCAAGTATCGTTGTGTTGTGATTATGGAAGCTGACAATTCCAAAGTCTTCGAAGGCTTTAGGAGAGGAGATTTGTATATTGTTGATTTCTCTGCAGATTCACAACCAGCTGTGTGCCTACTTGCAAAAGCTTCAGAAGGATGGCTATGGCATCGACGACTTGGTCATGCAGGCATGAGGAATTTGAACACGCTTGCAAAGAAGAAGCACGTCATTGGCATTGAGAATGTCAAATTCCTCAAGGATCACTTGTGCGGTGCCTGTGAAGCTGGAAAGATGACAAAGGCCAAGCATCCAGCGAAGACTATCATGACCACTACTCGTCCATTTGAATTGCTTCACATGGATCTCTTCGGTCCTAACCATTATTCCTCTGTTTCGAATGAAGCATCTCAATATGGTTTTGTTATTGTTGATGATTACTCTCGTTACACATGGGTACACCTTGTCTCTTACAAAACTGAAGTGCAGGAAGTCTTCAAACGATTTTCCTCGAGGGCTTCAACCAACTTTGGTGTGAAGATTAAGCACATCAGAAGTGACAACGGCACTAAGTTCAAGAATTCGGGTCTCGATGACTACCTTGATGAACTTGGTATTACTCATGAGTTATCTGCTCCTTATACTCCTCAACAGAATGGCGTCGTGGAGCGCAAGAACAGGACTCTTGCTGAGATGGCTCGCACTATGCTCGATGAGTACAAAATCCCTCGTCGTTTCTGGGTTGATGCGATTGATACTGCGTGCCATATCATCAACAGAGTGTATCTTCACAAATTCTTCAAGAAGACTGCATATGAACTCCTCACTGACAAGAAACCCAATGTGAGTTATTTCAAAGTCTTCGGTGCTAAATGCTGGATTAGAGATCCTCATCACAACTCTAAATTTGCACCGAAAGCACATGAAGGTTTTATGCTTGGTTACGGAAAGGACTCGCACACCTACAGAGTCTTCAACAATGTACTTCACAAGATTGTTGAAACTGTAGATGTGCGGTTCGATGAAACTAATGGCTCGCAAAGAGAGCACCTACCTTCTGTGTTAGATGAACCTGCACCTGAGGATTCAATCAAGCACAAGGCTACTGAAGATGTCATTCCTACTGAAGAATCTGCTGAAGAATTCATTCCGGAACGTGATGAACGTCGAGCTGATGCACCTGAAGAAAATGCTGAGGAAATTGATGGTGAAGAAAATGCTGATCAAATTCCTCAACGACAACCAGCTCACCCTCGCGTTGCAAAAGAAGTGCAAGTGGACAAGATCATCGATGACATTAGAGCACCAGGTCCTCTCACACGCTCAAAAGCTTCACATCTATCTAACTTTTGTGGGCACTTTGCTTTTGTCTGTATCACAGAGCCCACTAAGGTAGATGAAGCATTTCTGGAGCCTGAGTGGATTCAGGCCATGCAAGAAGAATTACATCAGTTCAAGCTCAACAACGTATGGGAACTAGTCGATCGTCCCGATCCTCGCAAGCATAACATCATTGGCACAAAGTGGATCTAGCGCAACAAGCAAGATGAAAATGGTGTTGCGGTGAGGAATAAGGCACGACTAGTAGCTCAAGGCTACACATAGGTTGAAGGAATTGATTTCGATGAAACTTTTGCACCTGTTGCTAGACTTGAGGCTATTCGCATATTGCTTGCTTATGCTAACCATCATGATATCATCTTACACCAAATGGATGTGAAAAGTGCATTCCTCAATGGTAAGCTTGAGGAAGAAGTATATGTTGCTCAACCACCAGGTTTTGAAGATCCAAAGCATCCTGACAAAGTCTTCAGACTTAACAAGGCCCTCTATGGCCTCAAGCAGGCCCCACGGGCGTGGTATGATACACTGAAGAAATTCTTCATGAAGAAAGGCTTCACACCCGGTTCACTCGATCCTACTCTCTTTACTAAATCTTATGATGGTGAACTGTTTGTGTGCCAAATATATGTTGATGATATTATCTTTGGATGTACTGACCAACGTTATACTGATGAATTTGCTTATATGATGAGAGAAGAATATTAAATGTCTATGATGGGAGAGTTGAAATTCTTCTTAGGTCTTCAAATTCGTCAACAACGCAATGGCATATTCATATCTCAGGAGAAATACCTCAAGGATGTCCTGAAGAAATTCGGCATGCAAGATTGCAAAGGCATCAAAATTCCTATGCCCACAAATGGTCAACTATGCACTGATGAAAATGGTACTGACTTCGACCATAAGGTATACCGCTCCATGATTGGTTCTTTATTGTACTTATGTGCATCTAGGCCAGATATAATGCTTAGTGTTTGCATGTGTGCACGATTTCAAGCTGCACCGAAGGAATAACACCATAAGGCTGTGAAGCATATTCTTCGATATCTAGCTCACACACCAACACTAGGATTATGGTATCCCAAGGGCTTGGATTTTGATCTCATTGGATATTCAGATTCTGACTATGCTGGTGACCGTGTGGATCGCAAGTCAACTTCCGGTACTTGTCATTTCCTCGGACGATCCTTGGTCTGTTGGTCCTCGAAGAAACAGAACTACGTATCACTATCTACTGCTGAAGCTGAGTACATTGCTGCTGGTTCTTGTTGTGCTCAACTACTATGGATGAAGCAAATGCTCAAGGACTATGGCATCAACGTGAAGAATGTGCCTCTCCTCTGTGACAATGAGAGTGCCATCAAGATTGCTCACAACCCAGTTCAGCACTCAAAGACAAAGCACATTCAAATTCTTCATCATTTTCTTCGTGATCATGTGTTGAAGGGCGACATTTCTATTGAGCATGTGAAGACTGAAGAACAGCTAGCCGATATCTTCACTAAGCCCTTGGATGAGAAGAGATTTTGCAAGTTGCGGTGTGAGCTAAATATCTTAGAATCTTCGAATGTACTTTGAAAAGGCACTCATCCTAACACTTATGCAAAATTGATGACTTAGATGTGCAACACATGAAGAAACGTTTTTCTTCAATCAATGAAGAATAACACTCTAAGTGTGAAGAAATTAATGAAGAATTTGATTCTCAGAACCCTACGACAATTGTACGCGGTGTCTGAAATCATCATTCTTACACGGTGGGTCACGCCACCACAAAAGTTGAAAATCTTCAATTTGAGTTTTTCCTCAAGTTTTGAAATTCTTCAGTTTTTTTCAAATTCTTCAAAGTTTACAAAGTCTTCACTTGTGCCGTCATTTTTCTTCATTGGCTATATATATATATATATATATATATATATATATATATATATATATATATATATATATATATATATATATATATATATATATATATATATATATATATATATATATATATATATATATATGGTTTTATGTCCTCTACAGCATTCACTTATAGCTATTTATTCAAGTTGGAACTTTTCTGCTAAGTGAATGTGATCGGACCCTTCCCCTCTATGCTATACTCAATCCAATCTATTCACAAATTCTTCATGTGCGTTCTATTTGAAACTCGTTCAAATTCTTCACTGTGTCCTTGTCAGCTAAAGAAATTGCGAACGGAAAGCTAAAACTAATCTTATCCAAACTTTCGGATTTGCCGCTCAAACCGTTCCGCATCCCATGATGGATTACTTTATCCACCCACGATCTTACACGATCTCAACCACACAGTACGTGGGTGACACATGTCGCAAGAAGGAGAATGGCCAGGGGCACGTTCGTCCCAAATCTTCGGACAAACAGTTTTTCACCGCGGCTATAAATACCCCCCTTCGCCATCCTCACTTCTTTTACCCCGCTCGATCTCACTCCCTCGCTCGAGCTCTCCAAACCCTAGCGCCGTCGCTACTCCATCGTCGCCGGTGAGGAAAAGCTTCACTGCCTCGACCTCATCGCCGTCGTACTCGCGCCGACCACGGAAATCTTCACCTCCGCCGCCGCCGTAGACGTCTTCCTCCGCCAAGTTAGGGCGTGGAAGATCTGCATCGACGAACTTCACTGTTCCAACTCCCAGTTCGTCGTGTTCTTCGTTCAGGGTAATTAAAAGCTAATTTTACTGCCCTCGTTGATTCGAAATTTTTCTACAAAATCTTCAAAGGTGTTTTATTCTTCAAATCCTCACACACAAAACACCTCACATACTATCTGTTCTTGATTCATTTCCCTAAGCATCAATTTCTTCAAAGATTCCTCAATTGTGTGGATCTTCGATCTATACAACTCTGGAGCCTAAGATATAAAGCGCTTAGTGAAATTCCTCAAGACGAATCTGGTCAAATTCCTCAACCTTGTTCTTTATGCAAAAACCTCTGAGAACGCATATGACCTCTTCAAATTCCTCGCAACTATACTCTGTTTGCAGGTACGCATGTGTTGGGGAACGTAGCAGAAATTCAAAATTTTCCTACGTGTCACCAAGATCTATCCATGGAGAAACCAGCAACGAGGGGAAGGAGAGTGCATCTACATACCCTTGTAGATCGCTAAGCGGAAGCGTTCAAGTGAACGGGGTTGATGGAGTCGTACCCATCGTGATTCAAATCACCGATGACCAAGTGCCAAACGGACGGCACCTCCGCGTTCAACACACGTACAACCCGGTGACGTCTCCCATGCCTTGATCACTACTAGAAAAAAGGCTATTAGTGGCGCACCCAATATTGCCATTAGTGGCGCACCATGGGTGGGCCACTAATACCACGCCACTAATAAGGAATACTAATGGCGCACCTCTGATGCGCCACTGTTAATCCAAATAACAGTGGCGCACCACTGGTGCGCCATTGGTATGCCACCTAGTGCGCCACTGGTATTGCAGCAGGGGTCCCTACTGATGCGCCACTGATATTCATATTGGTGCGCCACTGTTATTTAACTGGGTGCGCCACTAATGTGCAAGATGGTGCGCCACTGGTATTGCAGCAGGGGTCCCTACTGATGCGCCACTGATATCCATATGGGTGCGCCACTGTTATTTAACTGGGTGCGCCACTAATGTGCAATATGGTGCGCCACTACTATTAATTCTAGGATTTTTTTTTTGCATTTCTGGTATTTGCACAGGTTACAAAATACAATACATCACAGAATATAAACAGCACATAATACAATTCATCACATTAGTCTCCGAATTCGAAATAGCGAACAAAGTTCAAATATTAGACAAGTTTAGGTCTCGAGACCGAGTAGCGAGTTTGTCGTCACATTACAAAGTTGATATCATCTAAACTACCATCACATAGAAGAGAGCTGCGGTCACGATGAGCATCATCATGATGAAACTAGTCTTCATCCGGTTCCTCCTCCGCTCCCTCCTCTCTCCCTCTAGATAGCGCCAGTATCTAGCTTCCGCCTCCGCCCTAGTGGTGTACCCTTTGTAACTGTTACCGCTGAAACGGTGAACCTGTCTCCAACACTCCTCCCAGTCGTCATAGACTCCGGGAACCCTACCCTTGTACACGACATACGACGACATCTCTATGCACTAGACAAACAAAACGTTAGTAGCAATTCACAGATAATATATAAGTATGCAACAAAAGGATCGGAAGAGAAAAGCAACACATTAATAGCACGGTTCATGGTCCTACTAATAAATAGCATCGATTACATATAAGTTTAACGACTCTCCAAACTAAAGAGACATACAAGTTCATTAAAGTTTAATTACAACACGAGCTAATCGACATTTCAGAACTACATACCATCAATACTTTCTTCGACTCGACTCAGGGACCGGAGCGTGGATGAAGCCGCCGTCATCCGTCGGTGTCATGAATGTGCGGTAGTTGTCAGCCTGCATTTGTAGCGTTGTTTCTATTTCCCTGTTGGACGGTTGATATTTGAGGTGGAACTGCCCCGAGGTACGAAGGACATCTTGACAGATGATTTCCGCAAACTCCGACTGGATGCGAAAGAATTCTTGTCTGATGTCCATGTCCTGGATTGCCGACAAGCGTGCGGCCCAATCTTGGAGACCCTTTGGTAGCATAAGGTGATTATGGTCCCGTACGATCGCCCGCATGTGATGGAGGGCGTAGTAGGCATCCTTCTGACTGCTAGGCGGCTGCTTAACGCAGGGGAACGTCGTTACGTGGGTGAACACGTGCTTGCCGTACCTACACATTTCCTTCCTGAAGGTGCCTCCAGATTTGGCGTAGCCGGGGAGAGCATCATCAAGAACTTTCTTGATATTTGTGTAGTCTTTCTTCGACTGACGGTCCGAGTCGAAATACGTGGCCGTGGAATATTTCGGGCTTAAGAGGATGAGTGTGCAACGTGTGTCACTGCACAAAACACGGAATGTTAGAAAAAAAAAGAACGATCGAAATCTAAGAAATCATATGTTACGGGGCGGTGAGGGGATGACTTACTCGGGAAAGTAAGGCACGAGGAAGGTATCCTTATCTTTGTTCGCCATAATGACGCCTTCGAGGTATGAACTCGCGATTTGCCGGTCCCCAGCGCTGTCCAAGTGCTTGGCACGCATGTAGAAGGGGTCGACTATCACGATGTCCGGGGTCTTGTCTCTAATGATCTGCATCTCCATATTGAGCGAAAATAGCCGAATGAAGGTGTAGTGCAGCGGATGAAGGTTAAACATAGCGAAGATGTCATCAAACCGCAGGACGATCATACTCCCGATGGTGCCATCGACAAAGCCCTTGCCCTCTGGCACCTTGGCCACGAAAACCGGGTATAAGTCATCTTTCTCGGAGAGACGCCGCTTCTCCATAGAAAGAACACTGTCATGCAGACTCCGCATAGCACCGGTTGCAGCCTTGAGCAGATTAGCCGGTAGCATCGGCCTACCCGCCACATGCACCGCCCTCATGATATCCTTAGGTATTGGTGGCCCGTCCTGAGCACGGATCGTACTCGGTGCCGGCTGGCTCGCACCCTTGTTAGTTTTTCTTTTCCGTCCCTTCTTTGGCTTCTGCTGATGTAATGGGATCGAGGTCTGCTCAGAGACCACCTTCTTGAGTGTGGTGGGGCTGATAATATTTCCCACCTCGGCTGTTTGAGTCTCGGTGAAGGCGGCAGCTGGAGGCGTCTCCTGAGAACCGAACAGACGACGCCTGTTGCAATTGGGTTTCTCCGCGGTACCAGCTAGATCGCGATCGACTTTTGCAGGGTTGGGTTCTTGAGAAGGAGGCGCCAAGAATTCGTCACCGTACCCACCATGTTCGTTGAAGTAGTCATCGACGTTGACAAATGTACCGTCGTCGACGTCCGGATCCTGTGCCATATGCATGCCCGGATCAACTGGCGGCGGTAGCGTTGCGGCAGTCTTGCCATGGCTTGGCGCCGGCAGGACTGGCGGTGTTGTCTGTGGGGTGGTGACCCCCGCCCCCAAACGAATTTGGCTCTTCGGCCAAAGCAATGGCCAGTTGAAGCAGGCGCCGAGGGTCATCACATCCTCTTCGTCGGCCCCATGGGGTCGATACGGAGGTAACAAGTCGTCGCAGCCCCGCAGCACCCGAACCAGTTGAACCCTATACACGGTGGGTGGCATCGGATTATGGTGGAACACGCGGTTGCCCGGTTCAACGATTTTGGCCTTGGCGACATCGATCAACTTGCCGTCCACGAAGTGCAGGAGAGTGCATGGAACTTCGTTGGCGGCGCCCTGCGAAAACATGTAGGGCGTCAGGGATGCCCAGTCAAAGGCAAGGAGATGAAGTCATCGGCCGAGGCTTAGTTACCGTGATGGCGTCGAGCTCGGCTAATGTCGAGGCACCGCCAACGGCGGGCGTGCAAGTGACGGAGGTGCAAGTGACCGAGGTGCCGGCCGGCGTATTCTTCCCACACCCGGGTGCATCAAGCTCCAATGCCGGCGCCGGCACCGGAGACACCAATGACGCCTCCGCCGGAGACACCACTGCCGGCGCGTTGTGCGAGTTGCTGCCCGTCAAGCTGGGAATCGGGGGCGGCCCCTGTTGGCCGCCCACAAACCACCCCCACAGCCCCTCAACCAAGGTAGGCATAATGGCGGTGATCGTCGCTCCCAGTTGGTCTCGCACTTGGTCTCGCACTTGCTCTTCGACTATCTGAGGAATCTGCGCCACTTTTGCCTTGAGTTCTTTAACCTCCTGGCTTTCCAAGCTGGTCTTTCTCTCCTTTCGACTAGTCTTATAGTATTCCGACCATTTGGTGGACAAGCCTTCGCCGGCCACACGACCAGCTGACGTCGGCTTAGTTAACTTATCCTTCTTTTTCATTACATTCAACGCCCTATTTAAAGTGGTGTCCCAAGGGGCAGACGGGGAGCTCTGAGACCCCGCGCTACTGCTTTCAGTTTCCTGCGGAAGGAACGTGAACCATTTAGAAATTTGGCTTCATTAATTAGAATGCAACCATATGGAGCTAATTACGCGGGGGTGTATTCCTTACCAGAACAAGCTCAAGCGCCTTCACCTTCGGATCCGTGGTAAGCTCCTTTGTTACCGGGTCCTCCTTGTACCGGGCTCTGATATAGTTCCTGGTCTGCTTTTCATGGCGGTATTTATCGAAGAGGGGCGGTAGGCCTTGCTCGACACGCTCCGCGTCCTCCTTGTCCCATTTAGGTTCCGCCACTCTGTAACCGCCGGGACCGAGTTTGTGGACCCCTAAGTTCAATTCCCGCATTTCTTTCCCCCACTGACTTGATTCCACGGATGCGTTGCTCTCGCACTTGGTCTTGAACTCCAGGTAGTCAGCTTTGCTGATCGAAGGATTTTTCTCCTTGATCTTCTCATAACTATCACCTCTTTCAATCATTTTCTTCACCCGGGCTCTCCAAGAAGCCAGGGCCGTGCTCATCTTCGTGAGGGCGGCACTGTTCACTTTATTCCCTGAGAGGCGTGTGTTTGCGAAGTCACCGGGGAACTTGTATCGTTCGTGCAGCTTCGTGAAGAGGAGGATCCGCAAATTCCCTCGTTCACGATGCCTTAGGTTCTCGGTGTTGATCGTGACGGTGCTCCGGACAATGCACCCGAGTTGTCCCGCGTACCCACTGACTAATTCTTTGGGCGCCGTTGGATGCCCACTGGAGGACACTTCAGTAAATTCCTCCTTGACGGTGCCGAGCACGTTCGGGCGTCGGTCCTTCCGTTGCCTCTTCGGTTGGCTGCCATCATCAGTGGTGGCATCCCCGGCAGCACCATCAGTGGTGTCATCCCCGACTTCACTAGGGGTTGTGTAGTCGGGATCGGTGTCTTCCGCGGCGTCCTCATAGCGGTGAGGGTATTCCTCCATCTCCTGGGACAGCTCCCAGAATGGCTTGCCGCCCGAACCGCCGGCCTCATCGTTGTCGGCCATGTTCGCTCTAAATAGGAAAAAAGTTTGGTCAAAAAGTTGGTTATTGTCAAGGAACAAGATCTCATCATTTAGGGTTTGTGAGGAATTATCATGGTCTCATCACTTAGGGTTTGTCGACACCGAGGCATCCTAAAAGCTACGGTTTTATCATTTAGAGTGCCGTTGATAGAAGCTATTCAGAACTAGTCCTACTTAATTCTTGATCCTACTTAATTAAGTACTAAGATACCCCGGCCCATGCATTAGTCGCAAGTACCCCATATGTCCTATTTTTAGCAAAGTCATGCTAAAAGTCACGGAAAATTTCAGCATGACCTTTGCTGAAAATAGGACATATGGAGTACCCGAACTTGCCGGAACGGAAGTTAATCGACATTCCAACAAACTCAAGGGCCTCTCGGGGTACCTGCAAAATCATCACGACACGATGGTCGGAGACAAAACCCAGCAAACTAGCACCACAATGTGCCTCTACTTTCATATGGATGAAAAGGCCACAGACCATATGGTCCTCTGCTTTCATATGGACAAAAAAGGCCTACATATAGGCACAACAGAGCAGCAAGCCCATCACTCTTTTGGTGAACAGAAACTATGTTTGAATCTGTATAATAACAGAGCAGCAAGTCTATTGTCCAATACTGAAGCGGAATTCAGTTTGCCCTAGGACTTGGTGCTATTCTGAACAAGTGTACTTTCAGAACCATGATAATAATTTAAGTAAAGTAGTATAAGAACCTGTACAGGAACATGGCAGTAGCCATATAACTAGTGCTTATATACCTACAAGAGTGTAACAGGACCAACAGCATAACTGCATTTAAAGAAAATACAACAGTAGTATAAACCTACCAGTAGTATTGCAGTGTATATTTCCTTCTAATAGCTCACTGGTTTGACTAGAATTTTGATAAAACAGTAGCAATTCTTCTCGTAAAATATGACTATCAAGATGTGTATAGTTCACTAAGTTGACAATCAGTAGGAAATTCTACCAAGATAATACTTATTGTTAGGGTACTCTGCTTTCAGAGGTATGTACGTAGTAAATATTGGCTCTTTGCTGTTGAAATGAACAATCTAAAATACAGGTGAAAGCTTTCTTCTTCTGTAGCATGGAGCAGTTGTCCAGCCAGAGAAAGTAAAGGTATCTATCCTTGCTACATGACACATACAATGCTTATGACCTGGCAACTGGTGCCATAATTTTGGCTGGAGAAGGAGTTGGACTTCGACTGACTAGCAGAACTTGTCTAGTCATACTCCGCCTAAGAAGCAACCAAAGTTACTAGGCGTTCTCAACCTAAGAATGTCCATGCCCTCATTTTCCTGGGTGTTCAAAATGTCATGTTAACCTTTAAGCAGTCCTGAGTCATGGTCCCATTTTTATTTTGTGCATCAATTGATAATTAGGTAAAAAACAACTGGTAGATATTCAACCCAAGCCATTAGAACACTAGAATTTTGACAGTAACCACTTAACACTTTATGTCTGACGAAACTGAACTTTAGGTTCAGACAAATTTTGAGACAGAGATGATTAGCTCGAACAAGTAATTAAATTGAACCCTAGAATGAAGTAGAAGCTAGATTAACACCCTAGGAACCCTAAGCTAGTACCCAATTGAACCAGAGCATCATCAAAAGGTATGAACCCTAGAACAGGAACCCTCGAATTCGACAGAGAGCTGGCAGCAGAGAGAAGTTAGATTAGAGAAAGAGAGAGGGAGAGGAAGGGAACTCACGAGGAGGGCGTCGGAGGAGGTCGTCGGAGGAGGGCGTTGGAGGAGGTCGTCGGAGGAGGGCGTCGGAGGAGGTCGTCGGAGGAAGGCGTCGGAGGAGGTCGTCGGAGGAGGGCGTCGGAGGAGGTCGTCGGAGGAGGGCGTCGGAGGAGGTCGTCGGAGGAGGGCGTCGGAGGAGGTCGTCGGAGGAGGGCGTCCAGATGGGAAGAAGCGGCCGGATGAGGTCGCGAGGAGGGCGTCGGAGGAGGTCGGGGGCCGCGGTCCAGGCCGGCAGCACGCGGGGAAGGAGAGAGGGCGAGGGCGGAGTGCGGCGGCGGTGGGGGAGAGGGCGGAGTGCGGCGGCGGTGGGGGTGGGCGGCGGGGAGGGGGGATTCGGGTGCTCTCGTCCAAAGTGCAGGAGTGGGAGGAGAGGGAGGCGCGGGGAGAAGAGAAAGCAGGGGGAGGGCCAGCTAGCAATGGCGCACCAGGGGACATGCGCCATAACAGATCGATATCAATGGCGCACTTTTACGTCGTGCGCCATAAACAGCTCAATATCAAAGTCATAAGAATTGTGTGTGTGGTTATGGACAGAACCACACACATGGCCTAGTGGTTGGCGCGTTGGTTATGGACAGAACCACCCAGGTTCGAATCCTGGCAACCCCACTTTTTGCATATTTTTTAAAATTTTATTTTAACCTTATGATAAACATCCAAACACTTTAAAATAAACACATGGCAATTTTAATACTCCCTCCATTCCTAAAAATAGGGCGTATAATTTTTTTACAATGCATCTCCTTTACTCAATCACAATATAGAATCATTTACAATGCTATGGCATGGTTGAAATCAAGTGAGATGAAATAACAGTCATCAAAGATTGACATGAAATAACAGTCGTCAAATTAAGATTGAGTTTGCATGTAAAGTAATATAATGTTTAAAAGATCTTTAATAATGGTTGAAATCAAGTGATACATGTAATAATGTAGTTGCATGTAATAATTGAGCTTGCCACTGACACACACACGCGCGGCCGACACGTCGTGATTCAATCTTAGCTATCTTTTCACAATCTTCTTGCCCTTCTTCCTCGCGGTTGAATAATTTAGCCCCGGAACCCCTTGAATTGATCTTCTCTTGAACGGACATCCTTTAGGTAGGGTGGTCCTGCTTCTTCTTGTGGTGTATGGTACTTCATCGTCGTCGTCATCTTCCATCTTCGGGTCGCCGTACTTGTCAAAGTCTTGCTCATTGGCGACTCCATCCATTCCTATGATGTTCCTTTTGCCTCTCCTCACGACAACACGACTGGGCTTTGGCGGGTCGGTAATGAAGAAGCATTGGTCCACTTTGGAAGCCAGTACCCATGGCTCATTTTTCGCGGTGACGTTTGCGCCCGCGGTCTTGGATTTGGCTTCGGGTATAACCATGGTGGTGAAATACCGGTCTTCTTTTAGGACGCTCTTGGCCCATCTGACACGGAACATCGGGACCTTCTCTCCAGCGTAGCTCAGCTCCCAGATCTCCTCGATCCTTCCGTAGTATCTGTCCTTGTCGTTACCGGTGTAGGATTCCATCGTTACCCCGGAGTTCTGATAATCGCTCTTCATCATGTCCTTTTCCTCGGTGTAGAATGTGTAGCCGTTGATATCGTACGCCTCATAGGTCATCAGGTTGTGCTCGGCGCCCTGTGACAAGGCGAATATGAGTTTTTCTTCCGCGGAAGAATCCTCATGTAAAGGGTACGACAGAAGCTTCTCCTTGAACCAACGCGTGAAACATGAGTTGTGCTCTTTGATTATAGCTCCCTCCGTCCTCTGTTGGCCTCGGTCATTGTACGTCTTCTCAATAAAGATTTTGTGCTCTACCACCCAAGGATCGACCACGTCTATGTGTTGTAGCGCGACTAGGTTTGCTCTTTCAAAGTCGGCGAGTCGACCCATGAAGTCGACATGCATTTCGCGGCGACCCTCGCGGTGACCCCATCCAGCGAGCCTGCCGAGGTGCCTATTGACGGGCAGACCAACGGGGTTCTCGATGCCTAGATAATTCGTGCAGTACGAGATGCACTCTTCAGTCAGAAAGCCCCTGGCTATGCTTCCCTCTGGACGTGACATGTTGCGAACGTATCCTTTGATGACACCATTCATCCTTTCGAACGGCATCATGCTGTGCAGGAACGTCGGCCCGAGTTGGATGATATCCTCCACTATATGGACCAGCAGATGCACCATAACGTCGAAGAATGCGGGCGGGAAGTACATCTCAAGCTCGCATAGTATCACCACGATCTCTTCCTGTAGCCTTCTGAGTTGCCTCACGCCAACCGACTTCCGAGAGATGACGTCGAAAAAGTTGCATAGGCCAAATAGCGTGTCACTGACGTGCGCGTCCATGATCCCACGGATTGCAACTGGAAGTATCTGCGTCATCAGCACGTGACAGTCGTGAGACTTCATCCCGCTGAACTTCTGCTTCGCTGAGTCTAGGTATCTGCTTATCTTCCCCGCGTAACCGTAAGGAAGTTTTACTCCTACGAGGCAGGTGAAAAACTGCTCGATCTCCTTCTGACTTAGAGTGAAGCACGCGGGAGGGTAGTCATATTCGATCTTCTTGGCCTTTTTGCCTTTGCGATGACTTTCCGTGTCCTTCGCCTCATCATCATCATCATCATCATCATCATCATCATTAGGGCGCCAGAGCTCCTCCCTGATGCCCATTTTTTGCAAGTCTGCCCTTGCTTTCGGCCCATCTTTGGTCCTCTCTGGCATGCTGAGCAGGGTACCAAGCAGACTCTCGCACACGTTCTTCGTGATATGCATGACATCAAGGCTGTGAGGCACACGGAGGATCTTCCAGTACGGCAAGTCCCAGAAAACAGACCTCGTTTTCCATACCTTCAGCAGCGGCTCTGGCGCCTTTCGCTTCTTTCCCGGCGGTGGGCACTCTTTCCAATTTTTCAACAGCTCGTCTATTTCCTCACCGCTCCTCGTACGTGGGGGTCTTCGGGGTTCGGTTTCACCATCGAACAGATCCTTGCGTTTTCTCCATGCGTCATCGTCGCGAAGCCACCTTCGATGTCCCATGAACACGGTTTTCGAAGACCCGGGATCTCTATCTAGCTGGCGATACGTTGTGTCATCCATGCACCGTACGCATCCAGAAAATCCATGGACTACCTGCCCCGCGAGATATCCCTAACCGAGATAGTCGTGCACCGTCGTGAGCAGTGCGGCTCTCATAGGGAAATATTCTTTCTCTGCGGCGTCCCACGTATTGGCTGGCGTTTTCCACAGCGTGTCTAGCTCCTCCTTCAGCAGCCCCAGATACAGATTGATGTCGTTCCCTGGTTGTTTCGGCCCTTCAATTAGCATACTCATGTGAATGTACTTCCTCTTCATGCACAACCAGGGGGGAAAGTTGTACATCCACACAAACACAGGCCAGGTGCTATGTGTGCTTCTCTGGCTGCCAAACGGATTGACTCCATCGGTGCTCGCGCCGAGCACGATGTTCCTTGGATCCTTCCCAAATTCTGGGTATTCAAAATTCAACGCTTGCCACTGGCTCGCATCCTTAGGGTGACTCAGCATCTTGTCTTTTTTATCTATCTCCGGATCATTTGCGTCATCTTCTCGCTTCTTCTCCTCCCTATCCGCGTGCCAACGCAGGAGCTTTGCTACCTTAGGATCCGCGAAATACCGCTGCAGACGAGGAGTGATCGGAAAGTACCACACCACTTTTCGAGGAGCTTTCTTCCTCTTCTTGTATCGAGTGACGCCGCACACCGGACATATGGTAGACTCCGCGTGCTCGCCCCGATAAATGATGCAATTGTTCATGCAGACATGGTATTTCACGTGCGGTAAATCCAGAGGACACACGATTTTCTTCGTCTCCTCCAAACTGGTCGAGCACTTGTTCCCCTTCGGAAGACGTTCGTGCCAGAATGACATGTTCTCGTCGAAGCATGCGTCCGTCATTTTGTGTTTTACCTTCATCTCCAGAGCCATGAGCGTTACTTTCAGGCGGGTATCCTCGGGCCTGCATCCTTCATACAATGGAGTAACCGCATCTGTCTCCAGTTGATCCAGCTTGGCTTTCTCTCGGGCGGCAGCTCTTGCGTTACCCGTCTGCTTGCGAAGCAGCTCTTGAATATGAGGGTCATGCACCCAGCCCATCGATGGTCCATCGTCGTCTGCTCCGGCATCTTCATCTTCATGATCATGCCCTTCGTCTTGATCTTCCTCATCATCATGTCCGGCATCTTCTACATGATGACCGTGTCCTGCATCTACTTCGTGATCATGTCCTGGAGATTCTTCGTCTTCTCGCCCGCCCTCGCCGCTATTGTCTTGCTGCCCTTCCTTTTTTCTGCTTGCCCGGCCCCCATGGATGACTTCATAGTCATCTTCATCACCTTGCCACCGATAGCCATCCATGAAACCACGCAAGAGCAAGTGGTCCCGCACCTGCCCGGAATCCGGGTCCGCAATAAGGCTCTTCAGCTTGCATCTTCGACACGGACATCTTATCTCCGTCTCGTTCTTTTGAAGCATCTCGGCCTTCGCGGAGCTCAAAAACCTATTTACGATGCCTTCGGTCATCGTGCGGACCATGGTCGCCTGCGGGGTAGAGCAAAATGATATTTTAGAACAAAAAAAATTTGGCATGACTTTGCCTAAAAATAGGACCAAAAAGAATGCATATAGTGCCAAATTCTTGCCGAAACGGAAATGAATCAACATTCCGGCAAAATATTGGCAACTATCGCATTTCAAATACCGGTACCTGCAAACACAAACATATGCAACACCACAAACATACGTAGATCTCTAGGCCATAAAAAGTGTGTACGTTGTTGGAGACGGAGAGAAAAGTAGATCTAGAACATAAAGAAAGCTTTCCCCTTACTTACCTATCAAAAAAAGGAAATTTAACCACTTAATTTGGGTGAATCTATGGTGCAAATGAGGTGAGGAGGAGGAGCAAGACGACCAAATCTGTTTTGGTGGAGGGGGGAAAGTGAGTGTGTGGTAGGTGTGGCTGCCTAATTATAGCTACTGCTCCCAGGTTACTAGTGGCGCACCAGTGAAGGGGTGCGCCACTGCTATGTTTTTTTTGGACCACCATGCCCAGCCTTACCAGTGGCGCACCACGGCAAGGTGCGCCACTACTATCAAAAATAGTAGTGGCGCACTTTGGCCTGGTGCGCCACTGGTAATCCTGGGCATGGCTGGCTACTGTTCAAAAAAATAGTAGTGGCGCACCAGGGCAAGGTGCGCCACTACTATCAAAAATAGTAGTGGCGCACCTCGGTCTGGTGCGCCACTGGTAATCCTGGGCATGGCTGGCTACTGTTCAAAAAAATAGTAGTGGCGCACCAGGGCAAGGTGCGCCACTACTATCAAAAATAGTAGTGACGCACCTTGTCCTGGTGCGCCACTGGTAAGCCTGGGCATGGCTGGTTACTGTTCAAAAAAATAGTAGTGGCGCACCGCACACCTGGTGCGCCACTAGTAATGTCACTATTAGTGGAGCACCTGTTTGTGGTGCGCCACTGCTATATAGTAGTGGCGCGCCACATCTCTGGTGCGCCACTAACAGTGATATTACCTATAGCCGTTTTTCTAGTAGTGGATCCAGCAAGGAGAGAGGGAGAGGTTGAGGAAGACTCCATCCAGCAGCAGCACAACGGCGTGGTGATGATGGAGGAGCGTGGCAATCTAGCAGGGCTTCGCCAAGCACCGCAAGAGAGGAGGAAGAAGAGACGCAGGGCTGCACCAACGAGAGAGAGATCGAATCACGTGTGTTATGGGCAGCCCTAGGCCTCACTATATATAAGGGAGAGGGAGTAGGGTGCGCCCCCTCTAGGGTTCCCACCCCTAGGGGGGCGGCAGCCCTAGATGGGGAAGGGGGAGGCGACCAAGAGGGGAGGAGAGGGAGGCGCAGGGAGCATGGGCCTTAGGGCCCATCTGCCCTAGGGTTTGCCCCCTTCTCCTCTCCCTTGCGCCTTGGGCACTTGTGGGGGGGCGCACCAGCCCACTTGGGGCTGGTCCCCTCCCACACTTGGCCCACGCAAGCCTCTGGGGATGGTGGCCCCACTTGGTGGACCCCCGGACACCTCCGGTGGTCCCGGTACACTACCGGTGATGCCCAGAACACTTCCGGTGGCCAAAACTATACTTCCTATATATAAATCTTTACCTCCGGACCATTACGGAACTCCTCGTGATGTCCGGGATCTCATCCGGGACTCCGAACAACATTCGGTAACCACATATAATCTTCCTTTATAACCCTAGCGTCATCGAACCTTAAGTGTGTAGACCCTACGGGTTCGGGAGACATGCAGACATGACCGGGATGTTCTCCGGTCAATAACCAACAGCGGGATCTGGATACCCATGTTGGCTCCCACATGTTCCACGATGATCTCATCGGATGAACCACGATGTCAAGGACTTAATCAATCCCGTATACAATTCCCTTTGTCTATCGGTACGATACTTGCCCGAGATTCGATCGTCGGTATCCCGATACCTTGTTCAATCTCGTTACCGGCAAGTCTCTTTACTCGTTCCGTAACACATCATCCCGTGGTCAACTCCTTGATCACATTGTGCACATTATGATGATGTCCTACCGAGTGGGCCCAGAGATACCTCTCCGTTTACACGGAGTGACAAATCCCAGTCTCGATTCGTGCCACCCAACAGACACTTTCGGAGATACCCGTAGTGTACCTTTATAGCCACCCAGTTACGTTGTGACGTTTGGCACACCCAAAGCATTCCTACGGTATCCGGGAGTTGCACAATCTCATGGTCTAAGGAAATGATACTTGACATTATAAAAGCTTTAGCATACGAACTACATGATCTTGTGCTAGGCTTAGGATTGGGTCTTGTCCATCACATCATTCTTCTAATGATGTGATCCCGTTATCAATGACATCCAATGTCCATGGTTAGGAAACCGTAACCATCTATTGATCAACGAGCTAGTCAACTAGAGGCTTACTAGGGACATGGTGTTGTCTATGTATCCACACATGTATCTGAGTTTCCTATCAATACAATTCTAGCATGGATAATAAACGATTATCATGAACAAGGAAATATAATAATAACCTATTTATTATTGCCTCTAGGGCATATTTCCAACAGTCTCCCACTTGCACTAGAGTCAATAATCCAGTTCACATCGCTATGTGATTAACACTCAAGGTCACATCCCCATGTGACTAACACCCAAAGAGTTCAGTAGAGTCAATAATCTAGTTCACATTACCATGTGATTAACACTCAATGAGTTCTGGGTTTGATCATGTTATGCTTGTGAGAGATGTTATAGTCAACGGGTCTGAACCTTTCAGATACGTGTGTGCTTTAAAAATATCTATGTCATCTCCTAGATGCAGTTACCACGCTCTATTTGGAGCTATTCCAAATAACTGTTCTATATACGAATCCAATTTACTACTCAGAATAATCTGGATTAGTGTCAAAGTTTGCATCGGCGTAACCCTTTACGACGAACTCTTTTACCACCTCCATAATCGAGAAAATTCCTTAGTCCACTAGTTACTAAGGATAATTTTGACCGTTGTCCTGTGATCCATTTGTAGATCACACTTGTACCCCTTGACTGACTCATGGTTTGGCACACTTCAGGTGCGGTACACAACATAGCATACTTTAGAGCCTACGACTAAATTATAGGGGACGACCTTCGTCCTTTCTCTCTATTCTGCCGTGGTCATGTCTTGAGTCTTGCTCAATACTCACACCTTGTAACACAGCCGAGAACTCCTTCTTTGCTGATCTATTTTGAACTCCTTCAAAATCTTGTCATGGTATGTGTTTGTTTGAAAGTACTATTAAGCGATTTTGATCTATCCTTATAGATCTTGATGCTCAATGTTCAAGTAGCTTAATCCAGGTTTTCCATTGAAAAACACTTTTCAAATAACCCTATATGCTTTCCAGAAATTCTACATCATTTTTGATCAACAATATGTCAACAACATATACTCATCAGAAATTCTATAGTGCTCCCACTCACTTCTTTGGAAATACAAGTTTCTCATAAACTTTGTATAAACCTAAAATCTTTGATCAACTCATCAAAGTGTACATTCCAACTCCGAGATGCTTACTCCAGTCCTTAGAAGGATTGCTGGAGCTTTGCATACTTGTTAGCATCTTTCAGGATTGACAAAAATCTTCTGGTTGTATCACATACAACCTTTCCTCAAGAAAATCGTCGAGGAAACAATGTTTTTTTTCTGACATCCTATATGCACAATTTCATAAATAATGCAGTAATCGCTAACATAATTCCAACAGACTCTTAGCATCGCTACGAGTGAGAAAGTCTCATCGTAGTCAACTCCTTGAACTTCTCGGGAAACATCTTAACGACAAGTCGAGCTTTCTTAATGGTGACATTTACCATCATTGTCCGTCTTCCTTTTAAAATCTATCTGTACTCAATAGCCTCACGACCATCAAGCCGTTCTGCCAAAGTCTACACTTTGTTTTCATACATGGATCCTCTCTCGGATTTTATGGCCTCGAGCCATTCATCGGAATCCGGGCCCACCATCGCTTCTCCATAGCTCGTAGGTTCATTGTTGTCTAGCAACATGACTTCCAAGACAGGATTACGTACCACTCTGAAGTAGTACGCATCCTTGTCATCCTACGAGGTTTGGGAGTGACTTGATCCGAAGTCTCATGATCACTATCATAAGCTTCCACTTCAATTGGTGTAGGTGCCATAGGAACAATTCCTGTGCCCTGCTACACACTAGTTGAAGTGACGGTTCAATAACCTCATCAAGTCTCCACCATCCTCCCACTCAATTCTTTCGAGAGAAACTTTTCCTCGAGAAAGGACCCGATTCTAGAAACAATCCCTATTGCTTTCGGATCTGAGACAGGAGGTATACCCAACTATTTTGGGTGTCCTATGAAGATGCATTTATCCGCTTTGGGTTCGAGCTTATCAGCCTGAAACTTTTTCATATAAGCGTCGCAGCCCCAAACTTTTAAGAAATGACAGCTTAGGTTTCTTTAAACCATAGTTCATATGGTGTCATCTCATCGGAATTACATGGTGCCCTATTTAAAGTGAGTGCGGTTGTCTCTAATGCCTAACCCATGAACGATAGTGGTAATTCGATAAGAGACATCATGGTATGCATCATATCCAATAGGGTGCAGTTGTGATGTTCGGACACACCATCACACTAAGGTGTTCCAGGCGGTACTAGTCGTGAAACAATTTCCACAATGTCTCAATTGTGTACCAAACTCGCAACTCAGATATTCATCTCTATGATCATATCATAGATATTTTATCCTCTTGTCACGACGATATTCAACTTCATTCTGAAATTACTTGAACCATTCAGTAATTCAGACTTGTGTTTCATCAAGTAAATATGCTTAGTATCTACTCAAATTATCTGTGAAGTAAGAGCATAACGATATCCACTGCGTGCCTCAGCACTCATTGGACTGCACACATCAAAATGTGTTACTTCCAACAAGTTGCTTTCTTGTTCCATTTTACTGAAACCGAAGCTTTCAGTCATCTTGCCCATGTGGTATGATCTGCATGTCTCAAGCGATTCAAAATCAAGTGAGTCCAAACGGTCCATCTGCATGGAGTTTCTTCATGCATATATACCAATAGACATGGTTCACATGTCTCAATCCTTTTAAAAAATGAGTGAGTCCAAAGATCCATCAACATGGAGCTTCTTCATGCGTTTTATACCAATATGACTTACATGGCAGTGCCACAAGTAGGTGGTACTATCATTACTATCTTATATCTTTTGGCATGAACATGTGTATCACTATGATCGAGATTCAATAAACCATTCATTTTAGGTGCAAGACCATTGAAGGTTTTATCCAAATAAATAGAGTAACCATTATTATCCTTAAATGAATAACCGTATTGCGATAGACATAATCCAATCAAGTCTATGCTCAACGCAAATACCAAATAACAATTATTTAGGTTTAACACCAATCTCGATGGTAGAGGGAGCGTGCGATGCTTGATTACATCAACCTTGGAAACACTTCCAACACATCTCGTCAGCTCACCTTTAGCTAGTCTCCGTTTATTCCGTAGCTTTTTTTTGAGTTACTAACACTTAGCAACCGAACCGGTATCTAATACCTTGATGCTACTAGGAGTACTAGTAAAGTACACATTCACATAATGTATATCCAATATACTTCTATCGACAGCCTTCTCATCTACCAAGTATCTAGGGTAATTCTGCTCCAGTGGCTGTTCCCCTTATTACAGAAGCACTCAATCTCGGGTTTGGGTTCAACCTTGGGTTTCTCCACTAGAGCAGCAGCTGATTTGCCATTTCATGAAGTATCCCTTCTTGCCCTTGCCCTTCTTGAAACTAGTGGTTTCACTAACCATCAACAATTGATGCTCCTTCTTGATTTCTACTTTCGCGGTGTCAAACATCGCGAATATTTCAAGGATCATCATATCTATCCCTGATATGTTATAGTTCATTACGAAGCTCTAGCAGCTTGGTGGTAATGACTTTGGAGAAACATCACTATCTTATCTGGAAGATCAACTCCCACTCGATTCAAGTGATTGTTGTACTCAGACAATCTGAGCACAAGCTCAACGATTGAGCTTTTCTCCCTTGGTTTGCAGGCCAAGAAAATCGTCGGAGGTCTTATACCTCTTGACGTGGGCACGAGCCTGAAATCCCAATTTCAGCCCTCGAAACATCTCATATGTTCCGCGACATTTCAAAAATGTCTTCGGTGCCTCAATTCTAAACCATTTATCATTACCGAACTATCATGTAGTCATCAAAACGTGTATGTCAGATGTTCGCAACATCCACAGACCACGTTCGAGGTCCAGCACACCGAGCAGTGCATTAAGGACATAAGCCTTGTACTGTCCGCATAATTGCTACTATCAACTTTCAACTATATTTTCTCTAGGAACATATCTAAAACAGTAGAACTAAAGCGCGAGCTACGACATAATTTGCAAAGATCTTTTGACTATGTTCAGGATAATTAAGTTCATCTTATGAACTCCCACTCAGATAGACATCCCTCTAGTCATCTAAGTGATTACATGATCCGAGTCAACTAGGCCGTGTCCGATCATCACGTGAGACGGACTAGTCAACGTCGGTGAACATCTTCATGTTGATCGTATCTACCATACGACTCATGCTCGACCTTTCGGTCTTCTGTGTTCCGAGGCCATGTCTGTACATGCTAGGCTCGTCAAGTCAACCTAAGTGTTTCGCGTGTGTAAATCTGGCTTACACCCGTTGTATGTGAACGTAAGAATCTATCACACCCGATCATCACGTGGTGCTTCGAAACGACGAACTTTCGCAACGGTGCACAGTTAGGGGGAACACTTTCTTGAAATTTTAATGAGGGATCATCTTATTTACTACCGTCGTTCTAAGCAAATAAGATGCAAAAAACATGATAAACATCACATGCAATCAAATAGTGACATGATATGGCCATCATCACTTTGCTCCTTTTGATCTCCATCTTCGGGGCTCCATGATCATCGTCGTCACCGGCATGACACCATGATCTCCATCATCATGATCTCCATCATCGTGTCTTCATGAAGTTGTCACGTCAACTATTACTTCTACTACTATGGCTAACGCTTTAGCAATAAAGTAAAGTAATTACATGACGTTTATGTTGACACGCAGGTCATAAATAAATTAAGACAACTCTTATGGCTCCTGCCGGTTGTCATACTCATCGACATGCAAGTCGTGATTCCTATTACAAGAACATGATCATCTCATACATCACATATATCATTCATCACATCCTTTTGGCCATATCACATCACATGGCATACCCTGCAAAAACAAGTTAGACGTCCTCTAATTGTTGTTTGCATGTTTTACGTGGCTGCTATGGGTTTCTAGCAAGAACGTTTCTTACCTACGCAAAACCAAACGTGATATGTCAATTGCTATTTACCCTTCATAAGGACCCTTTTCATCGAATCCGATCCGACTAAAGTGGGAGAGACTGGCACCCGCTAGCCACCTTATGCAACTAGTGCATGTCAGTCGGTGGAACCTGTCTCACGTAAGTGTACGTGTAAGGTCGGTCCGGGCCGCTTCATCCCACAATGCCGACGAATCAAGATTGACTAGTAACGGTAAGCATATTGAACAAAATCAATGCCCACAACTACTTTGTGTTCTACTCGTGCAAAGAATCTACGCAATAGACCTAGCTCATGATGCCACTGTTGGGGAACGTAGCAGAAATTCAAAATTTTCCTACGTGTCACCAAGATCTATCTATGGAGAAACCAGCAACGAGGGGAAGGAGAGTGCATCTACATACCCTTGTAGATCGCTAAGCGGAAGCGTTCAAGTGAACGGGGTTGATGGAGTCGTACCCGTCGTGATTCAAATCACCGATGACCAAGTGCCGAACGGACGGCACCTCCGCGTTCAACACACGTACAGCCCGGTGACGTCTCCCATGCCTTGATCCAGCAAGGAGAGAGGGAGAGGTTGAGGAAGACTCCATCCAGCAGCAGCACAACGGCGTGGTGATGATGGAGGAGCGTGGCAATCTAGCAGGGCTTCGCCAAGCACCGCAAGAGAGGAGGAAGAAGAGACGCAGGGCTGCACCAACGAGAGAGAGATCGAATCACGTGTGTTATGGGCAGCCCTAGGCCTCACTATATATGAGGGAGAGGGAGGAGGGTGCGCCCCCTCTAGGGTTCCCACCCCTAGGGGGGGGGGGAAGCCCTAGATGGGGAAGGGGGAGGCGGCCAAGAGGGGAGGAGAGGGAGGCGCAGGGAGCATGGGCCTTAGGGCCCATCTGCCCTAGGGTTTGCCCCCTTCTCCTCTCCCTTGCGCCTTGGGCACTTGTGGGGGGGGGCGCACCAGCCCACTTGGGGCTGGTCCCCTCCCACACTTGGCCCACGCAAGCCTCCGGGGATGGTGGCCCCACTTGGTGGACCCCCGGACACCTCCGGTGGTCCCGGTACACTACCGGTGATGCCCAGAACACTTCCGGTGGCCAAAACCATACTTCCTATATATAAATCTTTACCTCCGGACCATTCCGGAACTCCTCGTGACGTCCGGGATCTCATCCGGGACTCCGAACAACATTCGGTAACCACATATAAGCTTCCTTTATAACCCTAGCGTCATCGAACCTTAAGTGTGTAGACCCTACGGGTTCGGGAGACATGCAGACATGACCGGGATGTTCTCCGGTCAATAACCAACAGCGGGATCTGGATACCCATGTTGGCTCCCACATGTTCCACGATGATCTCATCGGATGAACCACGATGTCAAGGACTTAATCAATCCCGTATACAATTCCCTTTGTCTATCGGTACGATACTTGCCCGAGATTCGATCGTCGGTATCCCGATACCTTGTTCAATCTCGTTACCGGCAAGTCTCTTTACTCGTTCCGTAACACATCATCCCGTGATCAACTCCTTGATCACATTGTGCACATTATGATGATGTCCTACCGAGTGGGCCCAGAGATACCTCTCCGTTTACACGGAGTGACAAATCCCAGTCTCGATTCGTGCCACCCAACAGACACTTTCGGAGATACCCGTAGTGTACCTTTATAGCCACCCAGTTACGTTGTGACGTTTGGCACACCCAAAGCATTCCTACGGTATCCGGGAGTTGCACAATCTCATGGTCTAAGGAAATGATACTTGACATTATAAAAGCTTTAGCATACGAACTACATGATCTTGTGCTAGGCTTAGGATTGGGTCTTGTCCATCACATCATTCTTCTAATGATGTGATCCCGTTATCAATGACATCCAATGTCCATGGTTAGGAAACCGTAACCATCTATTGATCAACGAGCTAGTCAACTAGAGGCTTACTAGGGACATGGTGTTGTCTATGTATCCACACATGTATCTGAGTTTCCTATCAATACAATTCTAGCATGGATAATAAACGATTATCATGAACAAGGAAATATAATAATAACCTATTTATTATTGCCTCTAGGGCATATGTCCAACAACATGTCTGCTGCTGAATCATTAGGTTCTCATCAACTTAACTCATTTGCAGCGTTCCTCGAAGAAAAGTTGCATACTTCTTCAGAGAATTCAATTGTTCAAATTCCTCATCTAAAGAAAATGGCTGAAGGTAAAAGGCCACAGAAAGGAGGAAAGAAGCCTGAGGTGATGACAGCTTTTGAAATACCTGAGGATATCTATGATGAGTACTGCACGCCTAATGAAGCCAAGTTTGGCAAAGAAGATAAAAATTAGCGCAAGGTGCGAATCCAGAGGATTGAAAGGAGATGGGCACGTGAATGGAGGGAGTACAGATATGTTACTCCAAAATACATGAAGAAATTCGCAGTAAACCCTCCATGCCAAAGACCTCCATTGGCACCTGGCCAAGTGGCTGATCCCACCAGCATCAAGCGTGGTGAGGAATTTCCTAAAGAATGGGCCAAGCGCCAAGCTAAACTGGCAAGGCAAGCCAGAGAAGTAGTGAGGAAATTCAATGAAGACTCTGCTGCTGCTGCTGCTGCTACTGCCACTGAGGCCTCGGTCAAGCCGAAGAAAGCAATGCTAAAGAAGCCCGCTCGCAAGCCAAGTGCTTCATCTTCAATGCCCTCACGGCCAAGTTCCTCAGCTGCGCCCTCACGGCCAGAATCTTCAAAATCTTCAAAGCAAATTCCTCATGCTGCTCCTGCTCCACCTAAGTCCTCGGCACCTGTGCATCTGACCTCATGCCAAAGGATGACTGGCATCTCTATTGCCTCTGGTGTCTCAGCTAGTTCTTCAGCTGCACCAAATTCCTCAGCAAGACCCTCACTGCTGAAGAAAAAGGCTACTGGTGGACGCGTCACTCGCACAAGTCCTCAGAAGAAGCAGTTAGTCTTCACTGTGCCATCTGATGATGATGAAGCTGATGAGGAAGAACTTACTGAAATCATCAGGGACCGACAAGAACGGGCTGCTAAAGCCAAAGGCACACCTGTGCCCCTGCTATTGGATCCAAAGGCGATCCTAGATTATATTGATCTCTGGCATAAGGATCCTCACACACCTATGCCTGATTTCAAGCTGACACCTGGTCAAAGTCACATGTTGACTCACTTCATCCAAGAGGAGAAGTGGAAATATGATAAGGCCAGAGAGATCAAGAAATCCCAGTACCGCAAAGAGAAGCTACTGAAGAAAAATGTTCTCAAAATGAAGCCCGAGGAACTTGTCAAGATGCAGGCTGAGATCAAAGCCCTCAGCGACTAATTTGACTCGTACTATGCTGATTGGCAAGGAGCCAAGGTCAGATTTGTGAGGCTGACTGATACCTTCACCAAGGGTGCAGCCTCAAAGCCACAAATTCCTCAAGCTGAAGCATCTGTTCAGCAAACTGAAGAACATGCCAGCACCGCTGATGAAGTTCAGGCTGCTGAAGAAAATGCTAGTTCCAAGGCTGATGACTCTGCTCTAGCCGTTGATAAAATTGCCAGGGCATCCACTAGTGGTGCGCCTGAAGAAATTCAAGAAACCAGGGCAACTGCATCAGTTGCGCCTAAAGAAACTCAACCAGATTCCTCAGCTCCACCTGCGCCTACGCCAACTCCAATTCTTCCATCTGCATTAGATGTGAAGAAAACAAAGGCTGCAGAACGAGCTGCTGTGAAGAAAAGGAAGGCATCAAATGCTTCAGAATCTTCAGCTCCTAAGAAGATGAAGCCGATGACAGGCTCGTTTGCTAATCCCATTGATGCCGTTCCTATCTCCTCCGTGCCATCAAAGGACCTTGTTCCTTTTGGTGAAGATTATGAGATCCCTAGTGGATCGTATGAAGAAACTAAATCTGCTGCTTCGTCAGAGCAGATTGATGAAGAAATTGAAGCGGATGCAATCCCTTCAACCCCAATGGTCTCATCACCAATGCCTCAGTTTGATGCTGAAGAGGCTGGTGTTGAAGAAATTGATGAAGATGTGGATATTGGAAGCACCACTCCAGTGATGAATGACGACTTTTGGGAAAGTCAGCATCCCAATTCCCCACTCTTCACTCCCCTGCAGCAAATTCCTCACTCCCCTTCACCAACAGTACAATTGGGCTCTGAAGAAATTCATCCCACTGCATCTGTGAATGAAGAAATTCCAGCCACTAGCGCTGAAGAAACTGCTGCTGATACAGACAAGGTGACTGCACCTGAGGAAAATCCTAAAATTCCTCAGCCTGAAGAACCTGAGATCGTGATTCCTGAGGTCGTGATGCAACTCACTGACACTCCTTTGCCAAGGCCAAAGGATCCATTCTCACGAAAACAAAAATTCAAGGCTGAAGACTTCAATGGCGAGCACGTGTTCTTCACTGAATACAATCCATATGACTCTGCTCGCATAAGGAAGAGGCGTTTCTGGACTGCCAGCCAAGCAAATTTCTATTCCTCTGTGCTTTACAACAAAGACAAAGTCTTCGACCATGCTCATATTCCTCACGTGGATATGGAGTCTTTGTCGTGCTTCACGCCAGTGCTCAGTGTTCTTCACGACGCTGGGCTGCTCAACTTCTGCACAGATATATGCGATTGGAATGAAGAGCTTACTCTTCAATTCTATGCAATGTTGCACATCACCGGCAACTCTGAAGATATCAATTCATGGGTTTTGGACTGGATGACTGACAACACCCACCATAAGGCCCCTGCATCTGAATTGCTTCGGGTCCTTCCTCTGAGTCCACCCACTGAAGATGCTCGATGTGTGTACAACGAACCTGAGCTTTCAAATCATTATATGCAAGTGCTGATGAAGCCTTTGAAGCCAGGGCAAGCTCCTAGAACCAATTTCCTCGTCAAGGAATTGTTGTATGTGCCAAGGACTGTCTATCGCATTCTGACGAAGACAATGAGTCCCATCAAAGGCCACGACTCATCTGATGAAGAAGTCGTTGGCATCATGAAGAATCTGCTTTTCAACATCATCCATGGCATTCCCGTCAACTTCCATGATTTCTTCATGAGGACTCTGGCCAACATTGCTATGTCACCATTTGAGTTGAAGCCTTATGCACCTTGGATAATGAAATTCATCAGGATAAGGTCTTCACTCAACTACAAAGCTGAAACGCTCAACCACTGCAGCTACTTGCCTCCCATTGAAGTCCTCAAATGGACATTTTCCTCAGCTGAAGAAAAAGGCAAGGCCACTGCTGTGATAGATGAAGGCATTCGTCCATTGGATGGCCAATTTCGCAAAGCTGCATCTTACTCCTCCAATGATGACTCTGCCACACATGACTCTGCTGCTCACACTGCCAAGCCAAATCCTCAAGCCACAGCACCCAGGGTGATGACTGATCGTGAGTTACTCCTCAGTCTTCATCAAAAGGTTGATCGCAATCACAAATGGGTCAAGCGTCAGTTTGGTTCAATTCTTCACAACATGACTTCCACACACAATGCAGTGAAGAAAAACCACTACTACCTTCATGAAACCCTCAACCGCACCTGGGCTGTTCTATCTCAAGTGTACAGTGCTGAAGACTTGGAGAAAATGGGTCTCAAAGAAGATTTTGACTGGTTTGCACCTCCTCCGAAGAAATACAAGAAGGTCAAGGTTCCTTCTTTGGTGGCCAGTTCATATTCTTCATCGCGCGCGACTGATGAAAATGAAGATTTGGATGACACTGCAGCAGGCCCTACTTCAACGACCGACCCCAACAACGTTGGCGCTCCTTCATCAACTTGAAAATCTTTAGGGGCGTTAGTCCTCAGTTTCGATCCATTTGGTCATTTGATGACAAAGGGGGAGAAATCCGAGTTAGTCTTCAAGCGGGTCTATAATAAGGGTTTATTCGTTTTTTTAAGTTACAACTCTCGTTCTTCCGAAACTTTTATTGGATCGAGTTGTAATCTTAAGTCAGATGGTGCGCTGATACTTTTGTTGCACTTTGCTTTGATACCTTGATGCGCTATTCTGCATGCTTATTCCTCGTTAATATTATTGCACGCATGCTGAATTACATCAGGCACCATATTTCATCATGCATTTCAAATTCTTCATATTATATATCAAATGCGTGTATGAATTACAAGATATAGGGGGAGATCTCCATGATTCAACTCTTCAAGTGTGCATTGCTTCAAAAGCAAATTCCTCACTATGCACATCTTCAGGGGGAGTTCTTCTATATCTTGCAATCAAATTCCTCAATATCAGTTTTTACACTCCATATATTTATCCCCGTTGAAAACTTAACCTATGTTGTCATCAATCACCAAAAAGGGGGAGATTGTAAGTGCATCTAGTGCCCCTTAGTGATTTTGGTGTATTGAAGACTTATAGGTTAAGTATCTAATGCGTTTATGAGTGTACACAGATCTATAAGTCTATGAGGAGTTTAATATTTACAGAGAAAGTCGACCCCTAAAAATGAAGTTCTTCGACTGAAGACTTTGATATACTGAAGACTTTCTGAAGACTTTGAAAGTGAAGAAATTGGTGTGACCTTGAAGACTTGGTATTCATTCGTGGAACATGAAGCGTGAAGACTTTTGTTTTCGTAGTTTCATTTTCTCTTTCTTGAGTCATAGGAAACACCGTACTGTTAAAGGGGGTCGAGGAAATACTAAGGAGAAAATTTCCATGTGATGCTCAACTCAAATCCTACACCTACCAATCCCTTCGAGTGAAGCCATTGGAAATCTCATACAGTTCAGTCAATTTCTTCAGTGACAGAGATGCAGTTCTTCTGGTCACTGAGGACTTTGCTCTGACTGAGGAGTTAGGAATTCGCCAGTGCGAATTACCTACACAGTGAGGAACATGAGAGCCCTGAGGAATTTGTACCTCAAATTTCCGACCGTTGCTGTGCTGCGCGCCAGCTGTCCGAAAATATCTTGTCCACCTAATGGTCATATCATTGAAGGGCATTTATGTCTTATCATGTCGGGCTGCTCCCTAGGCTATAAATAGCCGCCCCCTACAACCACTAGCTGGTTGGCTGCTCCGCGAGAACTTGACACTTGTCATTTGAGAGCAACCCATCCTCCGAGGACTTTGAGCGAAAATCATCAAGTGAGGAAAATCCAAACCCCAAACCCAAAACACCTACAAACCCAAAGTGATTGAGCATCACTGAAGAGATTGATCCTGCGTGGATCCAACGCTTGTTACCTTTGAAGACTGTGCTTCTTCCAGACGGTTAGGCGTCAAGGTCTAGAGCATCCAAGAGGAATTGTGGATCGCCGAGTGACCAAGTCTGTGAAGGTTTGGAAGTCACCTGAAGACTTACCATGTGTGATTTGGCGAGGACTGTGTGTTCTTAGCTCAAGGAGAATACGGTGAGGACTGTGTGTCCGGGACTGGGTGTCCTCGAGTTTAAATACTCAGCCGCTCCAACCAGATGTACAACTGAGACAACAGTTGGAACTGGTCTACCAAATCATTGTCTTCACCAAGCTTACTGGTTCTATTTCCTCAACTCTTTCATTTCCTCAGTAGTGTGCTGTTTGTTTATTATATCTGTGTTTGAAGACTTTGACTGAAGACTTTCTCAATTTCCTCAGTTCAATTTCTTCGGTCTGTTTGTCTTCATCTTGTGTTATCTTGTGTTTACGCTTTCTGTACTCTGTGTTTGTCTTCATTTCATCATGATTACTATCCTTGAATTCTGTTATGTTTTCATCTGAGTACTTATTCCGCTGCTAGTAGTTCTTCGCTAAGGAATTTCCTCACTAGCAAATTCCTCAGTGAAGAATTTCATAAAAATCGCCTATTCACCCCCCCTCTAGTCGATATAACGCACTTTCACAGGAGACGGGGGAACGATGTTTACCCTAGTTCGGGCCCTCTCTATGGAGGTAATACCCTACTTCCTGCTTGATTGATCTTGATGAATATGAGTATTACAAGAGTTGATCTACCACGAGATCGTAATGGCTAAAATCCTAGAAGTCTAGCATGTATGATTGTGATTACCCCTATGGACTAAACGCTCCGGTTTATATAGACACCAGAGGGGGCTAGGGTTGTACAAAGTCGGTTACAGAGAAAGGAATCTTCGTATCTGAATGCCAGGCTTGCCATCCACGCCAAGGAGAGTCCCATCCGGATACAGGAGAGAGTCTTTTGTCTTGTATCTTCACGGCCCATCAGTTCGGCCCATGTCCAACAGGCCGGACGCCCGAGGACCCCTTAATACAGGACTCCCTCGGCACTCTTTAGCAGGAAGCAGTAGCGCCGAACTCAAGCACTGGAAAATGCTACTGCTAAGCTACTTAGCAGCAGCAGCGGTGAAGACATCGCTACTTCTAAGTAGGTATAGCAGTAGCGCGGGGCAAACAACGCTACTGCTACAAGTTAGCTGTAGCGCCTTACTAGCTAGGCTTTTCCCAAGTAGTGTTTGGGGAAATACCGACGCAACCTTAAGCCACGTCATGTCCTCCCATTCCTTCGCACAAAACGGACATAGGTTAGATATTTCTAATTCACGAGAGAATTTATTTGCCCAAGTCGCCAGAGAATTAGTGGCCAGACAACATGCAAAAACACGTACCTTAGGGGGAGCATGTGTTGGAAATATGCCCTAGAGGCAATAATAAATTAGTTATTATTATATTTCCTTGTTCATGATAATCGTTTATTATCCATGCTAGAATTGTATTGATAGGAAACTCAGATACATGTGTGGATACATAGACAACACCATGTCCCTAGTAAGCCTCTAGTTGACTAGCTCGTTGATCAATAGATGGTTACGGTTTCCTGACCATGGACATTGGATGTCATTGATAACGGGATCACATCATTAGGAGAATGATGTGATGGACAAGACCCAATCCTAAGCCTAGCACAAGATCGTGTAGTTCGTATGCTAAAGCTTTTCTAATGTCAAGTATCATTTCCTTAGTCCATGAGATTGTGCAACTCCCGGATACCGTAGGAATGCTTTGGGTGTACCAAACGTCACAACGTAACTGGGTGGCTATAAAGGTACACTACAGGTATCTCCGAAAGTGTCTGTTGGGTTGGCACGAATCGAGACTGGGATTTGTCACTCCGTATGACGGAGAGGTATCTCTGGGCCCACTCGGTAGGACATCATCATAATGTGCACAATGTGATCAAGGAGTTGATCACGGGATGATGTGTTGTGGAATGAGTAAAGAGACTTGCCGGTAACGAGATTGGACAAGGTATCGGGATACCGACGATCGAATCTCGGGCAAGTACAATACCGCTAGACAAAGGGAATTGTATACGGGATTGATCGAATCCTCGACATCGTGGTTCATCCGATGAAATCATCGTGGAACATGTGGGAACCAACATGGGTATCCAGATCCCGCTGTTGGTTATTGACCGGAGAACGTCTCGGTCATGTCTGCATGCTTCCCGAACCCGTAGGGTCTACACACTTAAGGTTCGATGACGCTAGGGTTATAAAGGAAGTTTGTATGTGGTTACCGAATGTTGTTCGGAGTCCCGGATGAGATCCCACATGTCACAAGGAGTTCCGGAATGGTCAGGAGGTAAAGATTTATATATAGGAAGTATGGTTTTGGCCACCGGAAGAGTTCTGCGCATCACCGGTAGTGTACCGGGACCACCGGAGGTGTCCGGGGGTCCACCAAGTGGGGCCACTAGCCCCAGAAGGTTGCGTGGCCCAAGTGTGGAAGGGAACCAGCCCCAGGTGGGCTGGTGCGCCCCTCCACCAAGGCCCAAGGTGCCTCCTAGAGGGGAAGGGGGCAAACCCTAGGGCAGATGGGCCCTAAGGCCCACCCCTGATGCGCCTCCCCCTCTCCCCCCCTTTTGGCCGCAACCCTAGATGGGTTTGGGGCTGCCGCACCCCTTGGGGTGGAAACCCTAAAGGGGGTGCACCCCCCTCCCTCTCCCCTATATATACTTGAGGTTTGGGGCTGCCCAACATAGGAGTTTTGACCATTGTGCTGGTGCAGCCCTCCCCCTCTCCCAAGTTCTTCTCCTCTCCCGCGGTGCTTGGCGAAGCCCTGCAGGATTGCCACGCTCCTCCACCACCACCACGCCGTCGTGCTGCTGCTGGATGGAGTCTTCCTCAACCTCTCCCTCTCTCCTTGCTGGATCAAGGCATGAGAGACGTCACCGGGCTGTACGTGTGTTGAACGCGGAGGTGCTGTCCGTTCGGCACTTGGTCATCGGTGATTTGGATCACGACGAGTACGACTCCATCAACCCCGTTCACTTGAACGCTTCCGCTTAGCGATCTACAAGGGTATGTAGATGCACTCTCCTTCCCCTCGTTGCTGGTCTCTCCATAGATAGATCTTGGTGATACGTAGGAAAATTTTGAATTTCTGCTACGTTCCCCAACAGCATGGCACCCTCATAAATGTGCCGAGACGACACGTCAACCGTCCGGTGCCCTGCTTGCAGCGACATAAGTAGGACGAAGACACTCATCAAGAGAAAAGGGTAGGCACTACGGACGGTGAAGACACCAGTCTTGTCTGGCGCCCACGCCAAGACATCCGGACCACATCGAGATGAAGTAGGGATCTTCAGAATTTCTTTGATGTCCATCAGGATGAAATGTTGTTGTAGGAGCCTATAGTTCCAAGAGCCGCGATCATCAAGAAGTTCAGGGACTCGGCGCATCCTACACCGCCCCTGCACAGAAATCGGCCCACGAGCTACAAGATGAGGAATCCAAGCATCCCGCTAAATGCGCAAAATTCTCCCCATTCCCGATCCTCTATATCAAACCCTTCTTCAAGATCTCAAGATCATGGACTATACCCTGCCAGGATTGGGATCCATTTCCTGAGAAAATTGTGTCCTCCAACCGTCCCTGTGGAAAATATCGAGCTTTAAGAAGTTGGGCACATAAGCTATTCGGGACAGTGAGAATTCTACAAGACCGGCGATCAAAAAACGCCTGGTTAAACAATCTAAGATCCCTGAAGCCCATCCCTCCATGTGTCTTAGGTTTGATCAACTGGTCCCATGCGCACCAATGTGTCTTCCTTCTCCCCTATTGAGCACCCCACCAATAGCCCCAGAGCATCCGTGTTAAGTAATCACATACCGATCTTGGCAGTTTGAAGATGCTCATAATATATGTACGGATGGCCTGGCCGACTGACTCTATAAGAATTTCCGTACCATTTTGTGCTGAGAATCCGTCACCCCATTTGATAATGCACTTTTGTAAGTCTCTGCTGCATACTTTGAAACTTGCCTTTAGACATGCGACCATTAGGAGATGGTAGTCCACAAGTTCAAGGATGTTTTTGTTATGCGCCAACGAGTTCAAGCACGATTAATTTTCTTGCAGGGCTGTGTGGAAACACAAGGTAGTGAAATGCATCAATCTGCAATAGCAATGTATGTTCTACTGTATGAGGCATCCTTTGGTTTTTAGAAATTTTATGCGAATTCTATAGGATAGGATATTAAAGAAATCATTCAGAGCCCTTTCATTTTTAGGAATCTCTACTCCTAATGGACGAGTTGGTTGAATAGTCCATCCATTTTCGATTGGTTTTTTTTCGTCTGGTTTTTTTCGTCTCCCTTCCCACCATCCGACCGGTTTACCTTTTCTCCACTATTTCCTTGTAAACAAACACTTTCTTATTGTACAAAAAGAGACATATCCTAACTTTCCTAACTTATCCAAATCAAGCTATCCATCTCATCAATGCAATTTGCTAGAGGAAACAAATAACAAATTTTAAGGAAACAAATAACTCACTTTAAGGAAAAAAACCAATTTACTAATACTCCTCCATCATGATGGAATCAGAACTTTCCTAATACTCCTACATGGCAAATCACCACATATTCACTTGTCGTGGCTCCCGTTCCACGAATAGGAAATTCCCAGCAGCTTCGATCCCTTTCACACACGACCATGACGCCGCTGCCCATCGCCGCCATGCCACACGCGAGGGGGCTCTGCCAGTCGGACCTGGCCGCCTCGCTCCCTCGCGCCCGTGTGCCGGGGAGCGACACCGCGTGACGCAGACCGCTGGCCGCCGCGTGCGCCGGGCACGTCTCAGCCGGGAACAGAGGTATCGGGGCCGGGGGCACCGCGCACACTATGCGCTAGCCGTGCCTCTAGTGGGTCGGTGCAGCCAAGGACGTCGTCTCGTCGGGGGCAACGTGCGGGTGCGGGCGTCACGGGTTGCCATCGTCGTGGACGGTGAGCGTGCCGAGGCTGCCGCTTGCGCGTGCAGGCCGGGTGTCGAGCCGCATCAATGTCGTTGAGGTCGCTGACAGCAGCAGGTGCTAGGGGGCTCCTCCGCCGCGTGATGCGGCTGTGCTGCGGAGAGCCGGTCCGAGGGCCACTCGTAGGAGCAGCGCGTCATGGCTGTGGTCTCCACCACGACGGGAGGACTGGTGCTACTGCATGCCTCTTCCACGAGGATATTATTGCTGCAGTGATGGCGAGCTGCACCGGCCGGTAGTATCAGCGCCAATGATGGATGGACCAGGAGAGACATTGAAGCCGTGGGCACATAGTACAATCAGCTGATGAACTCTCGACGGAGCTCATAAGAGTAAAAAAAGCTCTCTCTCTCTCTCTCTCTCTCTCTCTCTCTCTCTCTCTCTCTCTCTCTCTCTCTCTCTCTCTCTCTCTCTCTCTCTCTCTCTCTCTCTCTCTCTCTCTCTCTCTCTCTCTCTCTCTCTCTCTCTCTCTCTCTCTCTCTCTCTCTCCTGACGGCTTGCATCTCAACTATTTATTTTTGCTGCTCGCTGTTCTACATATCAATGCATTCACACGGTGATACAACTTGATTCAAGTGCTTGCATACAAGTAGAATTGCTATTTTTTGTGCCAAAAATTGATTTGTTATCCTGAACTTTTGTCTGTTTGTTTCCACTATGATGCAGACAGAAATGATATATTATCGGGTAAATTACGCATTAGCTGAGAGCGGCATGAATGTATATTGGGAATAAAAAACTATTTTTTTAGTTGTACTGCTCTTGTTTATGTATGCTGAATTACAAGCGACCAATGAGCGTGGAGATATAATGATCAGTGATACAAGTGGTGGTGATAGGGAGGCTTTTGTTTCAGCTTGTTTATTTTCGTTTTTGATACATGGATACTGGATTCATAGCTCTCATGGGAAATCAGTACACGGCCATAAGTCTGATCGATGTGGTGGGCAATCAGTACACGGCCATAAGTCTGATCGATGTGGTGGGCAATCAGTACACGGCCATAAGTCTGATCAATGTGGTGGGCAATCAGTACACGGCCATAAGTCTGATCGATGTGGTGGGGATGGTCTCTGATGTTGGATAATATCTATTTTCTCTTCTTGATTGTAGGTCAGTCTCATAGAACTTATATGCCTATGCTTTGGTTAATGCATACTCACTACGGGTATGGTCTATTATTGATGTTCATACACAGAATTGGTTTTGCCAAATTATGTTCGATTAACATGTTGTTATAATAATAGAAAGCTTTTGCAAAATTCTGCATGATGTCGCATTAAGCTTGACGGAACTAACCTCCCAAAAATGGCAATCTCTACTGGTGTTTTTTTATCTCTGTTGATAAGTTTTGATCTCAGGTTGCACGTAAAGTTCTTGACCCATATCCTAAATACCACATATAATCTTTGATTGTTACTTTGAATACATATGATGTTGAATCTGTCTCCTTTGGATCTCCAAATGATTTGCAATGTTGGATACCAGAAAATAGATTGAGCAGCCATCACACATTAGACTAATAATATATGGCATGTTACCTGGCCGTTCTCTTTATACACAATAGTATAGTTATATATACCAACTGTAGAAAAATATTCATTTGCCACTGAAACTTATATTTGTTTTCTATTTCGGGAATTAAGAGCACCTACAATCGGACCCCTCAAACATCCCATTTGAGAGTCCGGTCATTGTCCTGGACAGAAAAGAGAAGAAAAAAGGCCACCCAATCACAATCCCTACTTTGTCTGGGCATGTCCAGTCAGTCCACAAATCTCCCGTATCGAACCCATGTGTGAGGAGCATATAAGGATGTCCGAGCTGTTCGGGCATGTTCTTCAAGGAGCACCCAGGTAATAGGCTAGCTCTTTTGTTTGCATCATTATCAGTAGCTAATTAATTCTCTTTATTTCAGTAAATGTAGAACAACAAATAGTCTATGAGCTTCTGGATCAAAAAGTTTTTTGAGTAGGACCTTATGCTCTTTTAACTGAACTGGGAGCACTGACAGTTATTTGCAAAGTAATTGCCTTCTATGAGTGTGTGGTAGTGCTTTGTGCTCCAATTTCAGTTGCATTGGTTCTGATGTATGAATGAACTATTTTCCTCATTTGGTAATTAACGCAACCGACGTATTTCTTCATGAGAAGAGATATTTTTTAAATAGAAGAATCCCACCAGGGTGAGGTCGCGGAAATTCGCTCCTGACAGGAGTCGAACCCCAGTCTGCAAGTTACCGCCACCGCGTCCTTGCCATTGGGCTACTGCCCAGTCCTCATTTATCAAGTTTGCATTGTTAATATATACAGAATTAGTTGTGACTGCAAAGTGCATAAGAAAAATCAATTGCTGCAAGCAAAAGTATTATTTTGGAACATTTGTATAGATGTTGTATAGTAGTGACGAACACCAATACTTTAGAACAGTGTGTCCATTATTTCCTTTCTGCTTGAAATAAAGCGAACCCAGTTTGATATTAAATATGTTTTTCATCTTGCCAAGGTTAAGTGTGCACCTGGGAAAAATAAAACTAATCATGTGCAAGGTGGCAAATAGAGATGGGGAAGCAGGAGGAAGATGCTGGTGCTTGTCCGACGCAATCTGAAAGCATGCTCAAAATCAATGAAAATAGAACAAAAATTTACTATCATTCTCTCAAACCTTACACTGAACTTGCTACTAAAGAAGGTATGCATGATGCATATCAAGTAAGTCCTGTCCGCAATTGTTTTATCTTCCACAATTGTTTCTTGTGTCACTACTGTTAGAGTTCAAAATGTCCAAAAAAAGATAACATTTACCGATGCTAAATGACCGGTTCAAAATAAATAGATCAGCAGTTTTCCAGTTTTATCAGTTTCACATGGATGTATCCCTTGTTGTAGGCAGCCAACCCACTGCAAGGTGTGTGCCCTCGAACAATTCTTACTTTGTATTGGTAACAATAACTGGAATTGTTTTTTTTTTTGGAACGAAGACGCTAGAAGCCGGACGCTTCTAGCGTCTTCGTTCAAATTTTTTTTGGAATTGGTTTCTTTTGCTTTACAATTAGTAGTATTGAAGATTACTTCCTTGCCGTTTCACCACTAAAATTGAGGTGATTTCAAATGAATTTAGAGTTCCAAAGTTTGAGATTCTAGCAGGGAAAAATGATTTGGTAACCGAAGATAAATAGTCTATTGGAATCGGAGACTTGACCATGAACCCATGATCATATTGGTTTCCTTTGAAAGAACATGAGATATCTTGTTTATTATGATTCACTCATGGAAGCATGCTTCGTTTATCTTTTTTGCGTCATTTGCCTCACGAGCCGTCCGATCGGTCGTGATCGTGCGGCGCTTGGTTTATCTCGTGCCACCGTCCTCCTTGCTGGCAAAAAGGTCTCACCTAGACGCTTGGTTACATCACACATTTCTCTCGCGAGTAAAAAAATCCTACAACTTCCTAGATCTGGCGGCACAGCCTGATGCGACAATCTTCGCGGAGGCGAAGCCGAGGCTGCGACGGGGAGCGGAGACGTGCGCATCCATGTCTTAGAGAATCGACGGGACGCTCCGTCGCGCAGGTACTCATCTCACCTCCACATGATTCGACGACATTGACGTGTGTGGCAATGTTACGGTGCATGCTTCAACGGCCGCACCGACGCTTTGGCGGCCATGATGACAAGGCGTGCTTCGATGGCATTGATGGACACTGCAATGTTGTGACATGTGCTTCAACGAACACGACGATGAGACGTGTTACGACGATGGCATCGTTGACAACATCCGCGATGCTGTTTCAACTGGCCACGACAACAAGGTGTGCTTCGACGACGGTTGATGATGCATGCTTCGACGGTAGGTGCCTGTCTGCTGTTCTGTGAAGGCTTGTTTGAAGGCGTATTTTGTGCTAGAATGGTGGCGGACGTGCTGGACGCTTGCTGGTGCGGGTCGAGTGGAAGAGGGTCACGCACGGCTGTATCGGACGGCTGTACATGCGGTTGATCCTTTTCTAAGATTAACCAGCTGATTTGTACCAAACGATAGAAGAAAATGATTCCAAATCACAACATTTCATTCGTTCATATGGAATTACAACAAGTTCTACTGATGGTCACTGCGGTATATCATTGATAACTATTTTGATTGCTTCAGGATTTTTTTTTCTTCTTTTTTATGCACCTAGGCATAGTTTCGGTCTTATTTGACTTTGCTATTTGCCGGCGTTATTTTTTGTGTGTTGGCTGTGTGCATCTTAGCTATGCAGAGGCCGGGTGTGTACTTGTTGTGTTTGTATCCCTCGATGCTGCATTATGAGTCAATAAAAAGCACCCTTTGTCGGAAAAAAACAGAGCATATCCACAACTAGAGATTAGGGCACAAAAATTGCTGAAAGATCAAATGTCTGATTGAAGCTTTGAATAATTAGCTATTGTATAAGGATCTCCTGCATAACTGCACTTTGCCATTAGCTCTAGGCACGCCTTATTTGACCAGTCCAAGGACAGTGAGCGGGAGGGGCAGTCGTCGACCAGCGCGCACGTTGCGCAAGAGGCGACGGGGAGCTGGCGGAGACTACGAGTGGTGAGTGGTGAGTGGTGGTGGTGACCTCGAGCGGTCGTCACCAACGGTGAGAAGGCAATCACCGCGACAGGCGCCCATTTGATGTCCGGATGTCCGAACACGTCCGGACGTCTGAGCGAGAAATGTACGTATGAGGAAGAAATGAGTTTTGACCTTCAAGACGACCTTAATTATTTGTTTGATTTCTTCATGCATCATAGCCCGTAGCAACGCACGGGCATTCTACTAGTGGATATTAATTCCTGTGTGTGGGGTATGGACCAATCCTTCACATTAACAAAACATTAGCGTGGAGTTAATGAAAAATTACTATTCTAAGCATCAAATGACATCTTTTTCCGTATAGAAATTAAGATACATGTTATCTCACTTTTATGATTTTCCTATTTATGTAATACTCCTATCCTATTTCTATCCTATGAACATCAAAAGGCCGGAGAGTAAATCCTTTGGGCGAAAAAATAGAAAACAAAATAAAACCAGCTTCGTCTCCACTGGCGATTCTACAAAAATTCCCTAGAAAGCCACTCCAAGCCCTTCGATTTGACCTGAAAAAGAAAGCCCCACAGACACAGCACTATACATTACAGTACAACAGCGCACCATCCTACACTACACTGTCTCTCTCTCCAAAGGCGCGGTGTGTACTGCAGTATTGCCCTCCAGCTTTTTCCTCTCGCTCCCCATCTCCTTCCCTCTAATGATAGCTTAGAGAGAGAAGGAGAAAAGGCTATTCCGCTCAAGGCAAGGCAGGCAGGTACCCTTCTCCTTCCCCAAACCCAAACCCTTTTTCTCTTTCTCTCCGCCCAAGAACTTCACCTCAAGCTCAATCCGTCTCCTTTTGCGCAGGAGCTAGCTCGGGGACAGCGTCGCCGGGAGAGCTCGATCGCTGCACCACTACATCACTAGAGATAGCCCATGGAGGAGATCGGCCACCACTTCGGGCTGGGAGCCACCGCCCACGGCCAGCACCACAGCCAGCTCCCATGGGGCTCTTCGCCGCTCAGCGCCGTCATCGCGCCGCCCCCACAGCAACAGCAGCAGCAGCAGTCCGCCGGCTATCTGGCGCACAGCCCTCTCTCCCTGAACACGGCGCCGCCCAGTGGAAGCCACGGCGGCGGCAGCGGCTGTAGCAACCCGGTGCTGCAGCTGGCCAACGGCAGCCTCCTGGAGGCGTGCGCCAAGGCGGCCAAGGAGCCGTCGTCGTCGTCCTACGCCGCCGACGTCGAGGCCATCAAGGCCAAGATCATCTCCCACCCCCACTACTCCTCCCTCCTCGCCGCCTACCTCGACTGCCAGAAGGCAAGCTATAGTTCTTAGTAGTACTAGTAACATTAACAGCAGCTCTGCTGTGCTGCATCTGCTTCTGGTCCTGCACGAGAAGTTTCTCTTCTACATCTCATGTCAAACATGAAGCATGCATGCTTTCTTGCTTGCCTTTTAATAGCAGCTACAGTGCATCCATGTTTATTGTTGTGAAGTACTTGTGCTTAGCCTGGCTGGTTGTAGGTGGGGGCGCCGCCGGAGGTGTTGGCGAGGTTGACGGCGGTGGCGCAGGACCTGGAGCTGCGACAGCGCACGGCGCTCGGCAGCCTCGGCACCGCGACGGAGCCGGAGCTGGACCAGTTCATGGTAAGCCAATCGATCGATCTTGGAACATTTTTCCTAGGTTGTGTAGCTAGTACTAACACGAGGTGACCTGTTCGTTCTTGTTTTTCTGATGCGCGCGCAGGAGGCATACCATGAGATGCTGGTGAAGTACCGGGAGGAGCTGACGAGGCCGCTGCAGGAGGCCATGGAGTTCCTGAGGAGGGTGGAGACGCAGCTCAACTCCCTCTCCATCTCCGGCAGATCGCTGCGCAATATCCTTTCCTCCGGTAAAGAGAACAGCTCGCTAGCTAGCTCCTGCAACCACGAATCAATCAATCCATCCATCCATACCCCCTCTTGCTGCTTGCTATTAATCCCTGCATGATTTCTTCATCTGCTTCTCCCTATTCTGATTTCTTCTTCATCTTCTTGCGCATCATAATTTATTGGTTTCGATTTAACAGATTTTTTTTAAATGTGAAATTTCCTGGGTCCGTGAAAAACAATTCCATAATAACTATCGTTTTCTCTTGCATCCTGGTATATATGATTGTGCCTGCATCTGCATGTGCGGAACTGTGCGCACGAATGGGTAGAGGGTTTTCCTCATCAGGGTGCTCTTGGTGTTCTAATGTCGCGGCATTCCTCGTCAGGGTTTCCCCCCGAAAAGATTCTTTCCCGGCTTGGCCGCTGGCTTTTCCTGAAGGAGCATGCGTACGAGAGATTCTTCTAACCTGGGCATCCATGGATCTTTTCTTCTGCTGGAAAGGAATGGTCCTCTCCTCCAAACACATGCGCATCAGTTTCTTCCATTCACACACCTTCTCATCGTACTCCATGATTGATGACAGATTAACTGCGCAAAAAACCATTGATTGATTTCCTCCTCCAGATTGATGAGTTGGTGGTATGTTTCGGTTCTTGAAATTTATGTGGCGTTAGAATGATTCCTTTTCGGGAGGAGCATGTGCATGTGCCTCCGAGTGGTTCTTGCTTCAGCCATCTTTTCCCCATGCTGATGGAAGGAAACCCAGCCAGCCTTCTTCTTCTAGGGTTTTGGGGGTGGCACTGTGCAGCCCAACAGTGCAAGGCCGAGGAGTCTCACTGCCGTATGTCAGTGGAGCAAGTACTACATGTACACACATGCATGTGTAGTGAGTGTTACTGTGTAGAGAGAGAGAGAGAGACGCTCAGCTCAGCTCAGCTCATCCCCCATCTGTCACGCAAGCCAGAACAACATTCTTGTCATCTTTCTCCCTCCCTCAAGAAATCCATGCAGCTACCTCTTGTCCTAGAATCTTTTTGTTCCAGGGTGTGGTCTTCCAGATGTACATGCATGCATAGATCATAGGGTCAGACGTGTGTTCTTAGTCTTTGCTAGATTTTGTTTTAAAATGCACATGTACAGGGTGTGCCAAGGCGAACACGATGATGCCAGGGCCTTTCTAATGACCTATCACGAGGCTATAGTGGCAACTGGTACTACCCACACACCTGCACAGTCGTTCAGTGCCCAGGGCTTTCACTCACGTCTGCTGCCAGCACTGGTAGTACTGGAGTAGTACTAGCTAGTACCATGCCACACAATCACTTCATTATTGGAGCATGCGGTGCAGCCATCTGATGTGCTGTTGTAGATCAATAGTAGAGCCTCCAGATTTCCATGAATTAACCCCCCTCTAAGCTCAGGTTAATCCTGTGCAAATTTTTTTTTTTTGAAATGGTATGTTTCAGATACTAGATGCATAGGTAGACAGATGAGTAAATAGCATATGTGGCTGGGGTTAGTTCTTTGTGTGTGTTCTGATGGGTTCTGACCAGTTGCAGTGGCATGGCATGGACTGCCAGACACTGGTCTATGTGCCTCGAGAACCATAGAAACAGTTAAGTGCTGCCATTATTTGATGTGAGATCTCCAGCAATTTATGCGTGATCTCCTTGGCAGCAATATTATATGCATGCTAGCTCGATCTAGTACTAGTGTAGGAGTAGCTAGACTAGATACCATGTTGCTGTATTTTGCGACAGCCTTATCTATGGTCTCTCTCTCATGAATAATGGCGGTCAAGAGACATTGGATACTTTCCGAGGCGAGTCCAAGTTCAAACCCATCTGCGTTTTTCAGACGTCAACTCATATTTCTCCTCAGCTTCAATTGTTCTTTGTCCTATATACTCCCTCCGGTCCTTTTTACTCTGCACATTGGATTTGCCGAAAGTCAAACTTTGCTAAGTTTGACCAAATTCATATTAGAAATTATTAGCATCTATAATATCTAATAAATATAATATGAAAATATATTCCAAGATGAATCTAATGATATTGGTGTTGTTATGTGAATGTCTATAATTTTTTATATAAACTTGGTCAAAATTGGATGAGATTGACTTCTGACAAACCTAATATGCAGAGTAAAAAGGACCGGAGGGAGTACTTCTTGCTAGACTACTGGAGTGCTCCACATATCTACATGTGTTCTCCTTTCTTTTCTTTTCAGTGTTTCCAAGAGAATGTTATCTACATGTGTTCTCCTTTCTTTTCTTTTCAGTGTTTCCAAGAGAAGGACAAATTTGTTTTGGAGAAAACAAGATAAGGATAACGTAGTTTCCTAACAGCACAAGTTAAAGGGCAAAATGCTAGACTAATTACCACAACATATCTCCTGTTAATAAATTGCATTTACAAATTAGATGTATGGAGTTTTGCTCATCAGAAAACAACAAGGCTTTCTTTTCTGATTGATGTTCCACCCGTCCTCCAAGATTCTTCGTTGCATGCATTCTTTCAAGGCCATGCAAAAGCAGGGGACACAGATATCACGAGTTTCCGTTTGTCTTGAGGTAAGGCCAAAAGAGATACTGAAAACTTGCCTGGTAGTAAAAAGCAACCAAAAGAAAACAAAAGGGTAAAGGGCTGACTGAGTTTACATTGGAATGTCACTGGAAAAGACAATGCAACTGGAGAAAAACACACATGCATGACTTGACGATTTGATGAGATGCTTTCATCTGCATGCATGCATGTCTTCGTTAACAAAATCCTTCAGATAATCATTTGCATCTCAATGCATTGTTTCTGTGGTTTCTACTAGATCCCAGGTTTAAACCCAAGAACTTCCCTGGGAAGTAGTTTTTTGGCTTGGCAAATCCATAATCATTTGCTTCCGTTCTTAGCTTGACAAGCTTCATGCCTTTCCACTGCATACAATACCATGTCAAGGTTCTGTACAGCATGCCTAGTTATATATACTCAGCATTCTTCTGATTTTATTTGGTAATGCATGTGTGAGGTTTTTCATATTTGCTGCTTCAGTTTTGTTTTTTGAAAAGCTGGCTTATTTGATATAATATATGCAATAATAAGTTGATGACGTGACTCCTGTGGCATGGCTTAATTTAGGGCGTCTGTCCTATAGATGGTACTACGTAGATTGTTCCGTTGAGTAATTATGGAAAAGCATAGTAATCACTAGTTATCAATGATTACCAGAAAACAATTCTATTTAACTTTCAAAAGCATTGTTAACACATTCTGGCACAAGATGTGATCAATCCTCTTGAACTATGTTACTGTATAACATTGTTCCTATGGAGGAATAGGAATACTTCATATGAAGTGGAACATGTTTGTAACGACATGTTTTATAAAGAATCTCATAAATGCACTGATAGAAAATACATTCCTTTACTAAAATTTGATCACAAAATAATACCGATGATTTTTACCCTCCCTACACATCTTATTTGTACAGGAGTATTTTAGCATTTTTTCCAAAGAGTAGTTATTCTTCCATTTCTTTTTCCATTTCTTTTTAGCATACCATCGCGCTTTCTCGAAGTCTTGTATCCTAAGCTCCTAACTAGTCCAGTATAGGTACCATATGCATCAGACATTGATGCATCTCAACTTATGCATGCGCAAAATGTTGCTTATCTGTAGCACAAGTAATACCCATGCATCAACATAACCGAAATCTGAAGAAAAATAACATTACTAACAACATTGCCACCTCATCATAAGGTGCTCACATACGCACATGTACTATATTTGCACTATACGTATTGGACAGCATGATTTATTTCTAATATAATGTGGTAAAATTATGAGACACGTATAATTTATATGTAATGATTTTCTTTGGCCAGATTTATGACATTATTTTCATCTGGTGAATCCATATAACTTGATACTCCCTCCATTCCAAGATAATTGAAGTTCTAGGTTTATCTTAAGTCAACCTTGCTCAAGTTTGACTAACTCTATAAAAAACTGTGCTAAGATCGTACGGAAATATATGCCATAAAGAATCTCAAGAGACTGATTTGGTGTTATAGATGTTAATATATTTTTCTATAGACTTGGTCAAACTTAAACGATGTTGACTTGGGATAAATCCAGAACTTCAATTTGAAACGGAGGTAGTATGTCAAAGTTCATTCAATATCTGTGCTCAGGAAGTATCAACTATCGCTGGACATGGGTTTCTTATGAATGTTTGTGGAAGAGGGAATTCCTTCGATCCACATTTGACAAACTATTATGAAGCAGCTTTATCCCCCCCCCCCCTCCCCAAAAAAAGGTTAAATGGACTTGCACTCTTCTGTTCCATTTTATCTTTACTTACTAATACCTCCGTCCCAAAATAAGTGTCTTGGATTTGTCCAAAAATGGATGTATCTAGACATGAACAAGTCTAGATACATCCACTTTTTGGCAAATCTGAGACACTTATTTTGGAACGGAGGGAGTATTACATAGCTCCAAAATGGTGTACCGCTTTCTCAAAAAGAAAACTGTACCGCTTACCCCTTTTGAATGGCATTTTGAACGCTTTATAAAGGAACTAGCTTTATTTGGGGAAGCCTACGGGGCATTATACACACCTGAACATTTTCCATTAAACTGCTTACACAGTCATTAGGGTTTCCATTGCAGGGTAGGGGTAAGAGAGGAGGGTAGGGTTCCCAATCATGCATAAGGTGTCACATAGAAACCAGATTTATATGTGATGCTTCTCTCTTCCTACTTGCCTTCATTTGTTAAAATGAAAATCCATATAGTCTTGGAGATCAATCCACACCACACCTTACACATTTTCTTTTTTACGAAAATGCAGTTTGCAAATTGATACATATAATTCACAAGCATATTACCTACTTATATATCGAGTTATGAACACATGATTATCTCATCTTCATATGTTAAGCTTCATGCACTAGCCAACGCAACCAGAACTCCGAAATGATGGAAAGGGCTAGGCAATCCACATATACACTTCAACACCCCCTCTCACCCTATAGGGAGACAAAGGAGGGCAACAACAATTTTTGGATAAATTGCGAAAGGCAGGACTTGAACTCAAGACCTTAACTCTAATACCATGTTAAGCTTCATGCATTAGCCAAGGCAACCAAAAGTACGAACTGCTAGAAAGGGCTAGGCAATCCACAAATACACTTATAGGCATAAAATAGTTAAGTAAATAAATGGATTACATATGATAAATATGTAACTTGCTAATTGCCCATGATTGAATTCATGCAAGATTAAGTTCCCTGTTATTTTACTTCTCACATGTGCAGTGGCTACTTGATGTTTATTCTCTCCTTTTGTTTGAAACTGCTATTTGTTTTATCTATTGATCCTAATTAATTAATTTTCCTGTCTACTACCATGAGAAACCAACAATCTGGTTTCATCCCTTATTACATAACACCCTCCGTTCGCAAATGTAAGATGTTCTAACTTTTCGTGAATCAGATGTATATAGACACGTTTGAGTGTGTTTGTTCACTCATTTCAGTTTGTATGTAGTCCATGTTCACTCATTTCAGTCCGTATGTAGTCCATATTAAAATATCCAAAACATATTATATTTGTGAATGGAGGTAGTATTTGTCAAGACAAAAGCTGGATGTGTCTACAACCTACATTGTTCTCTTTTTTGGGATGAACCTACATTGATCTCGCTATGTAAAAGCGAGTTTATACCTTGTTTCTTACTTTACTAACAAATTTCATTTTATATGTGTAAATTAAGGCTCTTCCGAGGAAGATCAAGAAGGCAGCGGAGGGGAGACAGAGCTTCCTGAGATTGATGCCCACGGCGTGGACCAGGAGCTGAAGCACCATCTCCTGAAGAAGTACAGTGGGTACCTGAGCTCCCTGAAGCAAGAGCTGTCAAAGAAGAAGAAGAAAGGAAAGCTCCCGAAGGATGCTCGCCAGCAGCTCCTCAGCTGGTGGGAGATGCACTACAAGTGGCCTTATCCCTCGGTATACAAATCTTCAAGTTTCGACATATATGTAGTCTCACACTTCCAGTATTGATACTGAGCATTTCTAGAACTTCTCTTCTCGATATAAACTTGACGATTTGCATTTGTCCAACAGGAGAGCCAGAAGGTGGCGCTGGCAGAGTCGACGGGCCTGGACCTGAAGCAGATCAACAACTGGTTCATCAACCAGAGGAAGCGCCACTGGAAGCCGTCGGACGAGATGCAGTTCGTGATGATGGACGCGTACCACCCACCTAACGCCGCCTTCTACATGGACGGCCACTTCGTCAACGACAGCGGGCTCTACAGGTTCGGCTAGCTCGGCCAGGCCTCGTCTCTTACCGGTGACCTTGGTCGGCGCCAATGGCGGCGACCGAGTGCCTTATGCTGAAGCACTTGGGGACCGACGACCGAAGCTAGTTAAGTTAGCGTTTGTGTGCCGCATGCGAGCTGGAAGGAGGCCGCATGCTTATTTTGTTTATCATCACTACTTATACCTACGTACCTATCATTAATGCATGGACTCGATCGCTTTTGTGTGGTTTTGTAGCGATTGACGCGACCATATGGACAACCGCCTGTTTGCTGCGACATGCCTTGCTACGTGCATGCTTGAATAATTTGCCTTCTCTCTACCTACCTGTGCATCTTTCTGAATTTGTTCATGCCTGCTAATGATCGATATGGTTGGAAAAGGGGACGATCCAAAGTTCTTTGTGCTTGAATCGTTGGCCGTTTTGTTCTTTGACTGCTTCAGTAGTTTGGTGTGAGCTGAGCCATTGAAGGCAGTTCCACTAGGTCAGGTGACATTATTTGGTTGGGTTATGCTGTAAATATATCACGTGTGCAATTAATGGGCCGGCTGGGTGTACACTGACAAAGTTTGTTTTTCTAAGTTTTTTACAGTAATGAAGCTAGCTAACTAACTAGCTAAAAAAAATTGCTAAAAAATAACTACAAAATTGTGTAAAAAAAAACCAACCACTATTTAATTAACTAGCAACTAACATATCTAGCTAGCTAACTATCTAATCTTTAACTAACTAGCTAGCATTTGCAAATATTTCACACATATCTGCATTTTAACAAAAGATAGCAATTTTTTACTACTAACTTCCTTTTCTTTTTATATGTTCTTCCATTTTCTTTCTCTTTACAGATCTTTTTTTAATCAATATTGTAAATACTCTACTACACATCAGTTGACATATCTATACAAATTAGAATGCTATATCCTCTTCTCTACTGTCCTCTCATCTCCTCACTCTTAATAATCATAAAAATCATTAATACATATCCTTTTAAACTTATCCATAGCAATTCCCATGTCATCCCATATCAAATTTCATCATCCATACATGTATTTTCATACAATCCAATAAATATTAACCTATCTATAGTAACTGCCAATACTATATAACAACTATTGACTAATAACTCACTAAACAGTTAACAAATATACATTTGACCTAAAGAAAAAAATCAAAAAAGGAGAAGAAGCTCACCTCGCGTGGTGATTGCCGGCTGGAGGAGGGGACGAGCTGGTGGCATAGGAGGTCTTCTGGAGCCGCTAGGATTCGGTCGGCCGAGTGCGCAGTCGGGAGCGTAGGCGCTGAAGAGCGGGGAGGCCGGCGGAGGAGTTGGTGGGAGACGTGGAGGCGGACGGTACTTGTGGGAATCAGGAGGCTAGCGACGGTGGGGGCAGTGGTTAGGTGAAGGGGGCACAGCGGCGACGATCGCTATATTGTTTACAGAACAAGGTACGACGCGTTCCTTTGGCCAAAAGTTTTTGTGCGCGTGTGTTCGTGCATTCCTATGTGATCGATCCTGAGGACGAATAACCAACAATTGGTATCAGAGTAAGGTTCGAGTGAAGCTGTGCTTGCCCCGGGGTGACGAACCGACTAGCGCCTCGGGGCGGGCGATATAGTCGTTGGTGTAGCGACCAGGAGGAACGGGCGATACAGTCGCTGGTGCAGCGACGAGGAGGATCGGCGATTGTCATTCGGTGGAGCGACAAGGAGAAGACAATGAGGTACTGTCGCAAGCGAGGGGACATGTGATTCTCGTTCTGCGGAACGACCTGAAGGAGGGCGATAGGGCTGTCGTTGGCAAAGCGTTGGTGACCATTGATGGTTATGTAGTTGCCGAAGTTGCAACACCGAGGAAATCATTGAGATAATCGTTGGAGGGTGCAAGATGGAGATGGCGAAGTTGCAAGCCGTCATCAAGGTGTGCACCTGAGTTCTTGTAAGGTGGGTCCAAGAGCTCAGGTGTGTGAGTCTTCTGTTGGAGTTGAGATGCGTCACTGGCGGAAGAGAATTGAGAACGACAGCGGATGAAAAAAGAAAATTGTGCCTTGCGTTTTGTGTTGCCGCTGACAGTAGGTGTCGTTTGGTAAGTTGTGTCACCAACGAGAAAGAAAAAAGATGTGACGGGTGAAAAGATGTGTCTCCCCGTGCGCAAGCAACCGACGAGAAGATGAAGATCAATAAAGAGGACGCGCACTAGTTAAGTTAAGTTCCTGCATGAGGCTATGCGTTTAGCCGGCATATAGCACGCTAAAATGTGACAGCGTGACTGATAGTCCGGTTAATCGTTGGTTATTGTCTATGAGTCTGTATGCAAACGAAGTTGCGGTGATGATAAAGTGGTGGCCATCATTGCATGAAAAGAGAAGTTGTGATCCGGTTAAATCGCGTCACTGGAGATAACGGGCGTGACGAGATGAATAGAGGGTTCTCTACGTGTCTCATCCAGCAAAGAATTAGATGTTTGGAGTAGGGGTGAATATTGGAATAATCCAAACATACGTTGGGTTAGTTAAAGCTAGTACTGTTGCAACAGGCTTGCCGGTGATAGTGTACTAGTTGTAGTCTAGCTTTCCTAGTATGTGTCCGTATAGATTAGAAAAGTTAAGTCCGTTTCAGGTTCTAGTACAAGTTCTATTCGAGTAGGTTTGCTACAGGGGTACCTGTGCGTGTATATAAGCACGGGCGTGCGCGTGTATATAAGCACAGGCATGCCGTTGAGATTATAACACCGTGAAGAGAAAATAAAAGAGAAATAAAGAGAAGAACAAGATTCGACACGTGCCTCTGATCAATTTCGTGTTGCTGCGTTCGCGTGCGTGTGTTCTGGTCCCGGTGTTTGCGTGAGCACCAGCGAACTATCAAATGCTACAGCTAGTTCGTCTATGTCGAGACGAGTTGCGCGTACACAACCTGTTGAGCTGCAGCGTGATCGGGTGTTCGATTCTTGGCAAAAACCAACACCGGCAACGCGCGATCTATTTTTTATAGGAATGGGGGGACGAAGGGTCGGTTCTTTCCCAAGTGTTTTCTGTCGGGTACTCAGACAAATCCCTTGCCCCTGAGATTCCTTGTTAAAAATGAAAACTGTAAATCTATACCGAGTTTCCATTAATCAAAACTTGGCAAAGGCCGCACCGCTCTCACGGTGTCGTTGCCTAGTCCGTGATGGGAACCATCTGTCAGTGCTTTGTCGGGTTCGCTATACGCGGAATTTGCAAAGGCGAGACATTGCTGATTTTTACCTATTCACCGAGTTCTTCCTCGTCGGCACTGGGAAAAACTCATATTGCAGAGTTTCGTTTTCTTGCCGAGTCCATTTAGCCTCGTTCTTGGCAAATTGATGTTTTTGCCAAGCTCGGTAAACATTAGGAAGTAGGCATTTTCGGCAATTCCAGCAGAGTATATCTTTCTATCATCATGTAAATCATTTGAGACCCTGCAAAAAAAATGTAAATCATTTGAGAATTAGGTCCAGCAAAACACTTTCAGTTTTCACAATTCAGTAGAAAGAATTACCAACGTTGGAACCATGAAAAATGATGTGGCCAGATCTTTCATCAATATACTTCCATAATGTATGCAAGTTTTTCTATTCTAGAGAACAGGTTGTCCTAGATACTACGAGCAACTCCAACAACTCTTTTATCTAAAAAAAAACTGCCGTTTAGGGGAATATGGGGCAAAAAACCTCTGCAACAGATCAGAACAAATTTACAAGATCCTATAAACTAGCCCCAAAATTCCATCATGTTTGGGGGAAGATCCCCTAAACTTTAGGCGGTAGGGAAACCGCCTGAAACCTCACTGCGCGCGTCCCTGCCGCGCCACCATCACCGTGCCACACCGTCGGGTCGCCGCCCGGTTGCCATGTTGTCGCCCCGCCCCGCCTCAATGCGCCACCACAACGCCGGGCCGCTGCACCACCACATCGGGCCGCCGCGTCGTCACGTCAAGTCGCCACCACACAACCGCTCCACGTCGCATCTCACCAGCCACCGATGTATATTTTGATTTGCATGCCCTAGGCCATTGGCTACCATATTTTTAATGAAAAATAAAAAACAGATTTTCGGGGAAGAAGTGTAGGGGAATTGCTTTACATGAGTTTTTTAAGGGGGCTGTTGGAGTTGCTCTAATGGTCAATTTCATGGTGGGTACCGTGTAAATGCCCCAAAGGTTTCTTGATTCAAAGTTTTTTTATGAGGAAGATTTCAATCTTTAGATGATTTTTTCAAACAAACAATGGATTTTATTGGCTCAACCTAGAGCATCAAGAGGATACAAACACAATGAATACACACCCATCTCCGCATAACTAGGATGCTGAGACGTCTTCAACGTATCTATAATTTTTTATTATTAAATGCTATTATATTATCATTTTTTTATGATTCTATATTATTTTTCTGGACTAACTTATTAATTTACTGCGTACCGTCAGTTCATGTTTTTTGCTTGTTTTTGGTTTCACAGAAAATCTATATCTAGGAAGGTCCAAATACGATGCCAATTTTTGACGATTTTTTCTGGATAACGAAGGACCCTAGAAGCTTTGGGAGAGGTCGAGGGGACCCATGAGGCAGCCACATGGACATGTGCTGTGACCTTGGGGTCTGGTCGCGCCACCTGCCCACGTGAGGCCCCTGAGCCTCCGTTTGACCTAATTCTTCCGCCTATAAATACTACAATTCCTGAAACCCTCATAAGCGAACCCCAAATAATTTTATCGCTGCCGCAAGCCTCGATTCTGAATTGATCCCATCTGGAGGCCTGTTCGAGTGCTTGCTACTTCTGAGTTGCGTTGGGATTTCCCCGAAGAGGAGGGGATGATATAGTACAGTAGAGATAAGTATTTCCCTCAGTTATGAAACCAAGGTTATCAATCTAGTAGGAGAATCACGCAACAGCTCGTTAGCAGCACATGTACACAAATAACAAATCCTCGCACCCAACACGAACAATGGGTTGTCAATCCCTCGGCGGTTAATTGCAAGATTAAATTGTGTGGTGATAGATAGATTGAACAAAAATACAAAATAAAATAAACAAAGTAAAATTGCATCAAGGTGTTTTTAGGATCTTTAATATATGATAAAGGTAGACCCGGGGGCCATAGTTTTCACTATAGGTTTCTCTCTTGAAAATGTCATACGATGGGTAAACAAATTACTGTTGGGCAATTGATAGGAAAACAAATAATCATGACGATGTCCAAGGCAATGATCATGTATATGTATATAGGCATCACGTCCAAGACAAGTAGACTGGAACAATTCTGCATCTACTACTATTATTCCACACATCGACCACTATCCAGCATGCATCTAGAGTATTAAGTTCATAAAGAATGGAGTAACGTCTTAAGCAAGATGACATGATTTAGACAAAGTAAACTCACGCATGAATAAACCCCATCTTTTTATCCTTAATAGCAACGATACAATACATGTCGTGTCCCCTACTATCACTGGGATTGAGCACCCTAAGATCGAACCTATTATAAACCACCTCTCCCATTGCAAGATAAATCAATCTAGTTAGCCAAACCAAAACGATAGATCGGAGAGAAATATGAAGCTATAACAATCATGCATAAAAGAGTTCTGAGAAAACTCAAATAATATTCATGGATAATCTGATCATAAACTCACAATTCATTGGATCCCAACAAACACACCGCAAAAAGTGATTACATCGGATAGAACTCCAAGAACATCGAGATGAACATTGTATTGAAGATCAAATAGAGAGAAGCCATCTAACTACTAACTATGGACCCATAGGTCTGTGGTAAACTACTCACGCATCATCGGAAGTGCAGCAAGGTCGATGTAGGGCCCCTGCATGATCGGATCACTTCCTGGAAAAGGCCTCCAGATGGGATCTCTCGAGAACAGAAACTTGTGGCGGCGAAAAAAGCATTTAGTGGAATCGTTTGTTGGTTTCTCGATTTTAGAGAATTTATAGAGGCGGAGTTAGGTCAAACGGAGCCACATGGGCCCCATGAGCCACCAGGGCGTGTCCTACCCCCTAGGCGCGCCCTGGTGCTTCGTGGGCCACTTCTCCATCTTCTCGTCCCCTCCTGAAGCTTCCATGGTCTCTTATGTCCAGAAAAAAAATCTCCAAAAAGGTTTGTGGCATTTGGACCTCATTTGGTACTGATATTCTAAAAAACCAAAAACAGGCAAAAAACAGCAATTGGCACTGGCACTAAGTTAATAGGTTAGTCCTAGAAATGATATATAATTGCTTGTAAGTGTATATAAAACATCCTAGATTGATACTATAATAGCATGGAACAATGAAAAATGATAGATACGTTGACGTATCAGTGCTCTGCCGGAGGGGGAAGCCACCACAGGTGGCCTCTTCATCAACATTGCTGCCTCCATGCTGATGTGTGAGTAGTTCTTTTGGGCCTATGGGTCCATAGTAGTAGCTAATGGCTTCTTCTTATTTCTCTCTCTCTCTCTCTCTCTCTCTCTCTCTCTCTCTCTCTCTCTCTCTCTCTCTCTCTCTCTCTCTCTCTGATCTTCAATACAATGATCTCCTCTGAGATCAATCCGATGTAATTCTTGTGGTGTGTTTGTTGGGATCCAATGATTTGTCGATTTGTGGTCAGATTATTCATTGAATATAATTGAATATTTTGAATTTTATTTGTTGTATGATTGATGTGACACCCCAAATTTTTTTGCCTTGTTTTAATGTATTAAATTTTTTGCCAGGAATTAAAACTTTGAATTTCTGAGCCCAATCTTGATTTTAAATCTTTATCTTCGTTGTTGTGATGAGTTTTTCCCAAAGAGAAAACTTTTCAAATATGTTAGTTGACTTGTATAACCTCTCAAGAAAACATTTTTCTTAAATCAGCAGGATTAATTACAAAATTAATTTTTACCTGATCTTCTTTTCTTGAAAAATGAGCTTATTCAGGTTTTATGGCCATTTTTGCATTACAACCATTTAATAAATTCACACATAATTCCCACAAAAATTTGGAGATATCATGGGATGTTTTAAAACCACTCTTATGAAAGACATCTTCAGCCCTTTAGATATTTTGAGCTGTGCACCCAATTTTCTTCTCTGGTCCAGAGAGCAGTTTTGCACTGCAACCCTTTTAAATATTTCTTTCTAGCCTCCACCAAAATTATGGGATGTTGGTAACAACATGAGATTCAACTTTATGCAAAAACCTAGTGCTGTTCTTTGAAAATTTTGAGTGAACCAACCTCTTTTTCATTCTGGTCCAGTCTGGTGATTTCTACTGCAACCCTATTCAATCTTGCTCCAATAACCTTGTGCTTTCTCCTGCTTGTGGTCCTCCCTACTAAACCCCTAAGTCCAGGAGCATGATCTTGTTGGATCATTTTTAGTTCATGAAATGATGCAATATATCTCCTGTCCAGGATTGTAGTTCAACAAAACTTGCACTAGCAAGTTTCTTATTTTGTCCAAATGACCTTACCACCCTCTTGTGCATCCAAAGAGACACTGATCTGGAGAATTTGACCACTCCAAGAAATGCCTAGGTGCCTGCGGCATTTTGTCAAACACCTGGAGTGCATGATCAGATTTGACATGAATGGTTGCTTGCATTATGAACTTGACCACCTGACCAAGCCACCTTGTCCCTTGGGTTTCCCTCTACCTCTAACCTGGTTCTGTTAAGTCACAGCCTCACATGTGACCTGTAGCATGGCACGGCATTGTATCGAACACCTTCCGTGTGTGCACTGGACGTGCCCAGAGCGCGCGTATTGCACGAACCACGCCCGAGCCGACACGCTGGCCCCCCTGGTTTTGGCCCGCTCTGCAACACCACGCCACGCACTACCCTCCTCGCAGCAACGCGCCAAGCCGCCCTGGCAGCCAACAGCGCCGCCGTCAGAGCTTTTGGCGGCACGCCGGCGTTGGCCGACAGCCTCTGCTCCGTTCAGCGCCGCCCAAGCCACCCCGGCTCGCCACCTGGCCCCTGGCACGGCCCGAACGCACCCGCAAGCATGTCCGCTAGCGTTCGTCGACGCCACGACACCCTGCACGCTACAGCGAGGCGGTTCGCCGGCGTCCTCATCCACCGCCGCGGAACCGACCTCGTCGCGCTATAAAAAGGGCTCCCCGAAACCTCCCGAGCACGCAGGCGACTCCAAGCCATTCCCCTAGGGCCTCTATAGGCAGCCAATCGACCCAGGGAGGTCATCTTCCCCACCTCCGGCAGCAGCGGCCACCGCCATGGCCCCAGCTCTCCCAGCGCCACCAGGGCCTCTCCCTCCCACTTCTCTTCACCAAGACCACCTCCTTCCTCCTGTGAACCTTTCCCTCTACTCATTTTCGATCGGGACTCACTGCGGGGGAGATTTCACTTTGCCCGATGGCCGCCGTCTGCCGCGAAGCTCGCCGCCGACGACTCACTCCGTCCCCGCCGACAATACAACCACCGGAGTGACCGCCTCGGTCCCCTGAGATCGCGGGTGGCCTTGGTTTCCCGAACGGTGCCGCCGTTCGCCGGCGAGCGCCGCCGGGGTCCCGCTCCGCTCGGGCAGAGGAGGGAGAAGACGCGGGCGACTGGTCAAACCTGACCAGTGGGCCAGGCAGGCCCACCGTCAGTGACCCAGCACCGGTCCACGTGGGTTAAGTGGAAGCGTATTCCCAAAATACGCCTTCGACGTGTACGTGTCCATTCAAAACGTTTTTCTTTTTCTGTTTTATTTTAAAAATCAATTTTGACCAAAACTTTGACTAACTATATCTTTTTAAATATAACTCGAAATGAATTGATTCTTTTTCCTACATCTCTCAAATAATGTCTAGTTTATTTTAAGATTTATTTGAAAATTTTCCAAACAACTTTTTTGTGCTGTTTTTGAAATATGTGTTATTTGCATATTTTGAAAAATAGGAGTTTTGGAGAGAGGATAGGAGACTTGCAAGAATCTTGGAGTACACCTTGCCTTTCCACACCATTAAGGCAAGCATTCTGAACTCTGGGATAATATTTTGATGGGACAGTTGGCACGTGTATAACCCCACTTATTTCGGGGCATTATTATTTCATGTGCCTTTGCATGAATGCATACATGGTGATTTTACTTTGCTATTTGGATATGAACACATGTGTGATGGTAATCATACTCTTGTGCCTTACATGCATGCCGGAGAGGGAGCCGGGAAAGCCTCTACCTTGGGTAGGCGTGGGCTTGTCACCGGTCTCCGTCGAGACGATTATATCCGGTATGGCATGGTAAGATATAATGGGTGTTGATTTATTGGTTGAAATATTTGTATTATCCATGTCATGCAGGAAACTCACAAAACCTCCTGAGTCGACCACAAATCGAGTCTTGTTCCAGTAACCCCATACTTGCCTTGTACTACCACTTGTCCCTGCCGTAGGTAGGGTACGGTTCAGTAAGTCGTCAACCCCTTTCAAGCACACACCGTACAGAGAGGCCATGGTGGAAGGTACCGGTGGTAGCCGGTAGACTGACCACATGGTCCGGGGGCATGGGTGTTTCCGGTTGGGACCGAGAGGGGAGGCCGCCCCTTAGAGCGCGCATTATAAATTTGATCCCATGCCACGCGAGGTTGTAGCCTCCCCACTTAGAGTTTGCTTGACAGGTGTTGTGGGTGATTCCAGACAACGATGAGTTAAGCTGGTGTGTGCAAGTTAGGTGTATTTTCAACTAAAAGACCGTACACGGAATTAGTCCCGATGGACTAAAGGAATCCGTTACTCGTGGGTAAAGAGTACACCCTCTGCAGAGATATTAAACCTATTCGAATAGCCGTGTCCATGGTTAAGGATTACAGTCTGGGATGGGTCAAGTGTCGGTCCTAGTGTCGGTCTTCGGAGGAGAAACTGTTAAAAACAAAACTGAGATCATGGTTCAAGACTTGTGATACTTATGATTATTATTAACTGACCCGTGATATATCTGATATTATCGAATATACCTGGGATGGTTCTACCTCCTGGATATTCACTGGCACTTCTTTTAAAGCCCTTTATGTGGCGTCGCTGAGACGCCCGACTGTGGCATTTCTTTTAAAGCCCTGTAAGTGGTGTCGCTCAGACGCCCGACTGTGGCATCTCTTTTAAAACCCTGTAAGTGGTGTCGCTCAGACGCCCGACTGTGGCATTTCTTTTAAAGCCCTGTAAGTGGTGTCACTCAGACGCCTGACTGTGGCATTTCTTTTAAAGCCCTGTAAGTGGTGTCGCTCAGACGCCCGACTGTGGCATTTCTTTTAAAGCCCTGTAAGTGGTGTCGCTCAGACGCCCGACGGTGGCATTTGTTTTAAAGCCCTGTAAGTGGTGTCGCTTAGACGCCCGACAGTGGCATTTCTTCTAAAGCCCTTTATGCGGCGTCGCTCAGACGCCCGATTGTGGCATATTTTCGTTATTTCATTTACTTGGTTGTTTACCCATGATTTACTTAAATATCTTTCTTGCACACATTATGAACCTTATTCCATAGTGATCAGAGTAGTCATAGAATATTTTTGAAGTATGATTATTTGTGGTTATATTATACCTGTGTTCATAATGTTTGCGAGTACATTCAAATTACTCACTGGCTTGTCCCTGGCTATTGTCTTGGCCAGATTTTCTTGCCTGGAGAGAAGCGACGTGAGGACGGCCTCGGACCCTAAGCAATCGGTGATAGCCGCCTCGTGAGGATAGGAGTTAACCTGGTCAGTTGTTCCTGTGGGAAATGGAGTCCCACACACGGATGATCTACACACCGCTTCCGCCCTCAACCGCTAGAAATCATTCGATGTACTCATAGGCCACAATGGTCTTGTACTACATATTTTGTACTCTTGCTTGGAATTTCTGTATCAAGTTGATGTCTCATCAGCTAACAGTAATCCTGGGGCTGATGAGTTCGACGGCCATTTTCTGGAAATAAAAGTCCGGAAAAACCGGTCACGACAGACTTGGTATCAGAGCTAGGCTGACCATTGGCTAATCCTATCTTAGCCAGGTCAATAAACCTAGGCAAACCAACCCACCAATTTAACCAAACCCCAGCCGAGCTTCTCCTGCAAGATAGCCCCACAGTGACCCGACACCTTTTGGCAGTCGGTGCCCAACCTACCAACATAGCCATCGATCACGCGCCAGTGACCGGCCCCCTAAATAGTCCTTTCTCGCAAGCGTACGAAGGAAGACTCCGTCCCCTTTTTCCTATAAAAAGGGCACGCTAGCCTCAACCCAGCACAACACGGCCGCTATCCCAAACCGAGCCACAATGCCTGGTCCTATCGTGCACCATGAGACCACAGCAACCAACCTTGGAGGTTTTGTGACCATACTCGCAAACCTCACCCGTCGTGCCTATGCGTTAGAAGAGCCCCCAGAATATGTTGTGTACCAAGGGCCCGTAAGCGGTGAAAGCCGTCAATTCTGGGCCACTGTACACATCTACGGTAGGGGTCTAGCACCTGAGCGCCCCTACAGGTTCACCGGAAGAACAACTTCCTTTGAGCCACAAGCCATCCAACTAGCTGCTCGAGAAGCTATAGTTCATCTCCGGCACTTGTCGCCTAGAGTTGACTGTTGCTCGTTCCACTACTATCCCAGACGCGAAGGGTACGGTAGACCACCCCAAGTTGCCAACGGAGATCACGAAACAGATCCTGCATTGTTGCACCTAGTGCGCTACGTAAGTGCACTAGAAGAACTGTGCGATCAGGTCACAATTGATCTTATCGCAGCTCGTGGAGAGCTGGTTCGTCGAGCCCTGGCAAGAGAAGAGGACGAGCCCAACGCCGTCAACCCAGTCGTGCTGTTTGGACAACCGATCGAGCCCCTGAGGTCTACCCCAGCCATCGGCCAAGGTGTTGCGATAACCCCAGAAGTGCTATGTCGCATTTTGGGAACACACTCCAATGGAGTGGTGACCAGCAATCCCCGAGATGGCCATCATCGCTACCCCGAGCCCGCAGCCCCTCAACCCACTCTAGTTAATTCTGACGGTGAGACCCGTGGAGGAGCCTCAACATCCACAAGGCACGCCCGCATGGATGTAAATGAAGTAGACTAATTAACCCGAGTTGTATCGAGTCCCAGTGCACCCTTGCTTTGTAACCATGTGGCCTTGTGAATAATCGTTGCTTGTTGTCCTGCTTCGGTTTTAAATAGTAACCTTGTCTAAATACCCAGTACGCAGTGTGAGATCGCTGGCACAGTTACCAAAAACCTTCCCGACAACCCCCACAGTAACACGTCACCTCGGTGAAATATGTGTGTCTGTGGCATTGACTTCAACCCGCGGAACGGAGCTGGAAGTTTCGTTACCATTCACCACGGTAAAAATAACCCAGCTCCGGTTCTATAAAGAGGCCACCGCGTGACCTTGCCAAATACTTCTCATCTTGTGCACCATACTCACAACCATTTCTTGCCATGCCGACACCCAGCATTTACCTGAGAACCCCTGATGCAACCCCGGGTAGTTTTGTCAAGATATTGTGGGATTTTACCTGCAGTACCATGGGCGCTACCCAGCCACCCTAGTACGAGCTGTTCAAATCGAGGATCACCCCTTCCACCTCGAGATATTGGGCAGCAGTGCACATCCCTCCCGTGAACTCAAACCAAGACCCAACAGAGGTCTCCTTCGTGGGGAAATCTATGCCAACCCCACAAATGGCCATGGAAGCTGCGGCTTACGAAGCGCTTGCTCGCCTCTGATTCGCGGTGCCCTATGCCAGCGAACGCGGGTATTATTACTTCCCGAGCCGTGCAGCGCCCGGAGGAGTAACATCTTTTCTCGGTGGACGAATCGAGAGAGACCCCGTCCTGGCCAACCTTGTCCAGTACGTCATCGCTCAAGAGAGTTTGACCCAACGCATGATGGGTTATCTCCAGAGCCTCGCAGATTTAAATCCATAGATCGCCATCGGCAGATCACTGAAGCCCGACCAGGAGAGACACGTGCATCGACTGGTCAATCCATTTTTCCCGATAGAAGAAGAATGTGTCTCAGTGCCAGAAACATTCTCTCGAAACCCCGTCCAGCTACCCTTTGCACTATAGACGTCGCTGCTACATTTTAATTTGTTGCAACATTTAATTATCCGATGTAACTTGTGCGTGGTAACCAAGTGTGCGCATTGAGTAAATCTTTATTAATGAGTGATCCTGTTGCATTACTGTTTTCTCCCGCAATTAATCCTGGAATAAGTTTTCTTTTCGCTAAACCGCTACTTCTGCATCTTCTCACGACATGGACTATTTTATTACACACAGCACAACGACCACAGACTCTCGACCATCATCAACCAAGCAGATACACTGTTTACAGAAACTTTGCAACAGTGTTACATCTGGCTAACCACTCTCCTAACGATAATTAGCACACGGCACACCCCACCTACTCCTCGTGGTCATCACCACCGCGGAGAGCCAACCCCCGAGCAGCAGCATCGCGACGATCGTCGAGGATCATCGCACACAGGAGCACGGAGAACCCCAGCAATGTCACCAGCCCTCCGCATATCAGTATCGCGTACCAGTCCGGCATCACCTCCGCCATTAGAGCCTCACCCGAGCTTCTGTAAGCAGAAATGGAGGAATAAGGAGGGGGAGAAGCAAGGCCAGGTGTGAGGAGAAAGAGAGAAAACATCTCGGCCGTTTTATAGCTCGAACTCGGTGTACGGTGGGCGAAGTCCACCAACGCCGCTCGTCGCCCGATCGCCGGTGTTCGGAGTCGAATCTGCGAGCAGTGCCGACAGCACGCTGGCCCGCGAAGTGAGTGCACGCTGCTCCGGCAGCTAGCACGCCGCGCAGTACCGCGGTACGGCCTAGATGCCCTACGCGCTAGGCATCGCCGGTGGAGAAAGCGCGGGAAAGCGCGCGGAAGAGAGGAAGAAGAAGAGCCAGAGGGAGAAGAAGAGGCTGACTGTGGGCCCCGGGTCCACTTGTCAGCCAGAGAGAGCACTGTGCTCTCGGGTGCGACCAGCGTATATTTAAATTTAGAAATTATTCTAAATTTAAATCCAGTGTAGAAATCTCTCGTCTTTGTCCCGAACCGTAGATCTTTCCACGCAGCACCAGTATTCACACTGTGGTTTTTCACCACTTATTGCCCCTCACTGTAACCATTTTTTTATTCGCATATGGTTTCTTAAAACAGCTTTTAACAAATCTCGAGGACGAGATTTTTCTTAAGGGGGGTAGTGTTGTGACACCCCAAAATTTTTTGCCCTGTTTTAATGTATTAATTTTTTTGCCAGGAATTAAAACTTTGAATTTCTGAGCCCCATCTTGATTTTAAATCTTTATCTTCCTTGTTGTGATGAGTTTTTCCCAAAGAGAAAACTTTTCAAATATGTTAGTTGACTAGTATAACCTCTCAAGAAAACATTTTTCTTAAATCAGCAGGATTAATTACAAAATTAATTTTTACCTGATCTTCTTTTCTTGAAAAATGAGCTTATTCAGGTTTTATGGCCATTTTTGCATTACAACCATTTAATAAATTCACACATAATTCCCACAAAAATTTGGAGATATCATGGGATGTTTTAAAACCACTCTTATGAAAGACATCTTCAGCCCTTTAGATATTTTGAGCTGTGCACCCAATTTTCTTCTCTGGTCCAGAGAGCAGTTTTGCACTGCAACCCTTTTAAATATTTCTTTCTAGCCTCCACCAAAATTATGGGATGTTGGTAACAACATGAGATTCAACTTTATGCAAAAACCTAGTGCTGTTCTTTGAAAATTTTGAGTGAACCAACCTCTTTTTCATTCTGGTCCAGTCTGGTGATTTCTACTGCAACCCTATTCAATCTTGCTCCAATAACCTTGTGCTTTCTCCTGCTTGTGGTCCTCCCTACTAAACCCCTAAGTCCAGGAGCATGATCTTGTTGGATCATTTTTAGTTCATGAAATGATGCAATATATCTCCTGTCCAGGATTGTAGTTCAACAAAACTTGCACTAGCAAGTTTCTTATTTTGTCCAAATGACCTTACCACCCTCTTGTGCATCCAAAGAGACACTGATCTGGAGAATTTGACCACTCCAAGAAATGCCTAGGTGCCTGCGGCATTTTGTCAAACACCTGGAGTGCATGATCAGATTTGACATGAATGGTTGCTTGCATTATGAACTTGACCACCTGACCAAGCCACCTTGTCCCTTGGGTTTCCCTCTACCTCTAACCTGGTTCTGTTAAGTCACAGCCTCACATGTGACCTGTAGCATGGCACGGCATTGTATCGAACACCTTCCGTGCGTGCACTGGACGTGCCCAGAGCGCGCGTATTGCACGAACCACGCCCGAGCCGACACGCTGGCCCCCCTGGTTTTGGCCCGCTCTGCAACACCACGCCACGCACTACCCTCCTCGCAGCAACGCGCCAAGCCGCCCTGGCAGCCAACAGCGCCGCCGTCAGAGCTTTTGGCGGCACGCCGGCGTTGGCCGACAGCCTCTGCTCCGTTCAGCGCCGCCCAAGCCACCCCGGCTCGCCACCTGGCCCCTGGCACGGCCCGAACGCACCCGCAAGCATGTCCGCTAGCGTTCGTCGACGCCACGACACCCTGCACGCTACAGCGAGGCGGTTCGCCGGCGTCCTCATCCACCGCCGCGGAACCGACCTCGTCGCGCTATAAAAAGGGCTCCCCGAAACCTCCCGAGCACGCAGGCGACTCCAAGCCATTCCCCTAGGGCCTCTATAGGCAGCCAATCGACCCAGGGAGGTCATCTTCCCCACCTCCGGCAGCAGCGGCCACCGCCATGGCCCCAGCTCTCCCAGCGCCACCAGGGCCTCTCCCTCCCACTTCTCTTCACCAAGACCACCTCCTTCCTCCTGTGAACCTTTCCCTCTACTCATTTTCGATCGGGACTCACTGCGGGGGAGATTTCACTTTGCCCGATGGCCGCCGTCCGCCGCGAAGCTCGCCGCCGGCGACTCACTCCGTCCCCGCCGACAATACAACCACCGGAGTGACCGCCTCGGTCCCCTGAGATCGCGGGTGGCCTTGGTTTCCCGAACGGTGCCGCCGTTCGCCGGCGAGCGTCGCCGGGGTCCCGCTCCGCTCGGGCAGAGGAGGGAGAAGACGCGGGCGACTGGTCAAACCTAACCAGTGGGCCAGGCGGGCCCACCGTCAGTGACCCAGCACCGGTCCACGTGGGTTAAGTGGAAGCGTATTCCCAAAATACGCCTTCGACGTGTACGTGTCCATTCGAAACGTTTTTCTTTTTCTGTTTTATTTTAAAAATCAGTTTTGACCAGAACTTTGACTAACTATATCTTTTTAAATATAACTCCAAATGAATTGATTCTTTTTCCTACATCTCTCAAATAATGTCTAGTTTATTTTAAGTTTTATTTGAAAATTTTCCAAACAACTTTTTTGTGCTGTTTTTGAAATATGTGTTATTTGCATATTTTGAAAAATAGGAGTTTTGGAGAGAGGATAGGAGACTTGCAAGAATCTTGGAGTACACCTTGGCTTTCCACACCATTAAGGCAAGCATTCTGAACTCCGGGATAATATTTTGATGGGACAGTTGGCACGTGTATAACCCCACTTATTTTGGGGCATTATTATTTCATGTGCCTTTGCATGAATGCATACATGGTGATTTTACTTTGCTATTTGGATATGAACACATGTGTGATGGTAATCATACTCATGTGCCTTACATGCATGCCGGAGAGGGAGCCGGGAAAGCCTCTACCTTGGGTAGGCGTGGGCTTGTCACCGGTCTCCGTCGAGACGATTATATCCGGTATGGCATGGTAAGATATAATGGGTGTTGATTTATTGGTTGAAATATTTGTATTATCCATGTCATGCAGGAAACTCACAAAACCTCCTGAGTCGACCACAAATCGAGTCTTGTTCCAGTAACCCCATACTTGCCTTGTACTACCACTTGTCCCTGCCGTAGGTAGGGTACGGTTCAGTAAGTCGTCAACCCCTTTCAAGCACACACCGTACAGAGAGGCCACGATGGAAGGTACCGGTGGTAGCCGGTAGACTGACCACATGGTCCGGGGGCATGGGTGTTTCCGGTTGGGACCGAGAGAGGAGGCCGCCCCTTAGAGCGTGCATTATAAATTTGATCCCATGCTACGCGAGGTTGTAGCCTCCCCACTTAGAGTTTGCTTGACAGGTGTTGTGGGTGATTCCAGACACCGATGAGTTAAGCTGGTGTGTGCAAGTTAGGTGTATTTTCAACTAAAAGACCGTAGATGGAATTAGTCCCGATGGACTAAAGGAATCCGTTACTCGTGGGTAAAGAGTACACCCTCTGCAGAGATATTAAACCTATTCGAATAGCCGTGTCCATGGTTAAGGATTACAGTCTGGGATGGGTCAAGTGTCGGTCCTAGTGTCGGTCTTCGGAGGAGAAACTGTTAAAAACAAAACTGAGATCACGGTTCAAGACTTGTGATAATTATGATTATTATTAACTGACCCGTGATATATCTGATATTATCGAATATCCCTGGGATGGTTCTACCTCCTGGATATTCACTGGCACTTCTTTTAAAGCCCTTTATGTGGCGTCGCTGAGACGCCCGACTGTGGCATTTCTTTTAAAGCCCTATAAGTGGTGTCGCTCAGACGCCCGACTGTGGCATTTCTTTTAAAACCCTGTAAATGGTGTCGCTCAGACGCCTGACTGTGGCATTTCTTTTAAAGCCCTGTAAGTGGTGTCACTCAGACGCCCGACTGTGGCATTTCTTTTAAAGCCCTGTAAGTGGTGTCGCTCAGACGCCCGACTGTGGCATTTCTTTTAAAGCCCTGTAAGTGGTGTCGCTCAGACGCCCGACGGTGGCATTTCTTTTAAAGCCCTGTAAGTGGTGTCGCTTAGACGCCCGACAGTGGCATTTCTTCTAAAGCCCTTTAGGCGGCGTCGCTCAGACGCCCGATTGTGGCATATTTTCGTTATTTCATTTACTTGGTTGTTTACCCATGATTTACTTAAATATCTTTCTTGCACACATTATAAACCTTATTCCATAGTGATCAGAGTAGTCATAGAATATTTTTGAAGTATGATTATTTGTGGTTATATTATACCTGTGTTCATAATGTTTGCGAGTACATTCAAAGTACTCACTGGCTTGTCCCTGGCTATTGTCTTGGCCAGATTTTCTTGCCTGGAGAGAAGCGACGTGAGGACGGCCTCGGACCCTAAGCAATCGGTGATAGCCGCCTCGTGAGGATAGGAGTTGACCTGGTCAGCTGTTCCTGTGGGAAATGGAGTCCCACACACGGATGATCTACACACCGCTTCCGCCCTCAACCGCTAGAAATCATTCGATGTACTCATAGGCCACAATGGTCTTGTACTACATATTTTGTACTCTTGCTTGGATTTTCTGTATCAAGTTGATGTCTCATCAGCTAACAGTAATCCTGGGGCTGATGAGCTCGACGGCCATTTTCTGGAAATAAAAGTCCGGAAAAACCGGTCGCGACAATTGTGTAGCTATGTGTGCTTTGTGAGTTATTTGTCTTCTCTGTCCAAGATAGATGGGCAACTCTTCAGAGGTAGTGGTTCATAGTAGTGGGTTCAACCTCATGGTGATCTATATCCATGTGGCAGAATGGGGAGAAGGCACATGATGTGTTGTTGCTACTAAGGATAAAACGACAGAGATTGATCATATTGCTTGGTTTCTTTTTGTCTACATCATGTCACCTTGCTTATTGTGTTACTTTATTTTTTTATTAAACTTAATACCTTGAGATGCATGCTAGACAGGGGTTCCGGGGTGGAGTAATAGTAGTAGATGCAGTTGGATTACGGTCAACTTGTCATGGACGTGATGCCTATATGAGATTATGCCATAAATGACCATAGTTATGAATGTTGCTTATCTATAAATTTCCCAACACTAATTTATCTACCATGCCACTACCTGCTTTCGAGAGAGATGCCACTAGTGAACTAATGGCCCATAGATCTGTTCTCTAATAATAATTGGGTTGCTCTATTGCTCTTTTATTTACCTCTAATATTTTACCTTTTTCCATATCACTATTTTCTTTTAACCTTGCAACTACCAAGAAGAGGGGATCGACAACCCCCTTGCGAAGTCGGGTGCAAGAATTTATTTGGTGTGTGTGTGCAGGTGCTGCTTATCTTGCTAGCTTGTAGGTTCCTACTGGTTTGATAAACCTTGGTTCTTAACCGGGGGAAATACTTTCTGTTGTTGTGCTACATTGATAACCCACAAGTGTAGGGGATCACAACAGCTTTCGAGGGTAAAGTATTCAACCCAAATTTATTGATTCGACACAAGGGGAGCCAAAGAATATTCTCAAGTATTAGCAGTTGAGTTGTCAATTCAACCACACCTGGATAACTTAATATCTGCAGCAAAGTATTTAGTAGCAAAGTAATATGGTAGTAGTGGTAACGGTAACAAAAGAGTAATGAAAGCAAGAGTAATATTTTTGGTGTTTTGTAGTGATTGTAACAATAGCAACGGGAAAGTAAATAAGCGTAAACCAGTAGATGGAAAGCTCGTAGGCATTGGACCGGTGATGGATAATTATGCCGGATGCGGTTCATCATGTAACAGTCATAACATCGGGTGACACAGAACTAGCTCCAATTCATCAATATAATGTAGGCATGTATTACGAATATAGTCATACATGCTTATGGAAAAGAACTTGCATGACATCTTTTGTCCTACCCTCCCGTGGCAACGGGGTCTTAATGGAAACTAAGGGATATTAAGGCCTCCTTTTAATAGAGAACCGGAACAAAGCATTAGCACATAGTGAATACATGAACTCCTCAAACTAGGGTCATCACCGGGAGTGGTCCCGATTATTGTCACTTCGGGGTTGCCGGATCATAACACATAGTAGGTGACTATAGACTTGCAAGATAGGATCAAGAACACACATATATTCATGAAAACATAATAGGTTTAGATCTGAAATCATGGCACTCGGGCCCTAGCGACAAGCATTAAGCATACCAAAGTCATAGCAACATCAATCTCAGAACATAATGGATACTAGGGATCAAACCCTAACAAAACTAACTCGATTACATGATAGATCTCATCCAACCCATCATCGTCCAGCAAGCCTACGATGGAATTACTCACGCACGGCGGTGAGCATCGTGAAATTGGTGATGGAGGATGGTTGATGATGACGACAGCGGCGAATCCCCATCTCCGGAGCCCCGTACGGACTCCAGATCAGCCCTCCCGAGAGGTTTTAGGGCTTGGCGGCGGCTCCGTGTCGTAGATCACGATTATTTCTTCTACTTTATTTTTTCCTCCCCGAAAGCAAATATATAGAGTTGGAGTTGGCGTCGGAGGAGCTCCAGGGGGCCCACGAGGTAGGAGGCGCGCCCTAGGGCGGCGCCCCCACCCTCGTGGACAGGGTGTGGGCCCCCTGGTCTTCATCTTTGGCAAGGATTTTTTATTATTTTTAACTAGATGTTCCGTGAAGTTTCAGGTCATTCCGAGAACTTTTCTTTTCTAGCACATAAAACAACATCATGGCAATTCTGCTGAAAACAACGTCAGTCCATGTTTGTTCTATTCAAATCATACAAGTTAGAGTCCAAAAAAAGGGCAAAAGTGTTTGGAAAAGTAGATACGACGGAGACGTATCAACTCCCCCAAGCTTAAACCTTTGCTTGTCCTCAAGCAATTCAGTTGACAAACTGAAAGTGACAAAGAAAAACTTTTACAAACTCTGTTTGCTCTTCTTGTTGTAAATATGTAAAGCCAGCATTCAAGTTTTCAGCAAAGATTATGACTAACTACATTTGCAATAATTCTCAGGTCTCATATTTACTCATATCAATAGCATAATCTGCTAGCGAGCGATAATAATAAATCTCGGATGACAACAATTTCTAAAAACAATCATAATATGATATAAGAAGATGGTATCTCGCTAGCCCTTTCTGAGACTGCAAAACATAAATGCAGAGCACCTATAAAGATCAAGGACTGACTAGACATTGTAATTCATGGTAAAAAAGATCCAAACATAGTCATACCCAATATAAATTAATAGTAATGAATGCAAATGACAGCTGTGCTCTCCAGCTAGTGCTTTTTAATAAGAGGGTGATGACTCAACATAAAAGTAAATAGATAGGCCCTTCGCAGAGGGAAGCATGGATTTGTAGAGGTGCCAGAGCTCAGTTTTGAAATAGAGATAAATAATATTTTGAGCGGCATACTTTCATTGTCAACATAACAACTAAGAGATGGCGATATCTTCCATGCTGCACACACTATAGGCGGTTCCCAAACAGAATGGTAAAGTTTATACTCCCCCTCCACCAACAAGCATCAATCCATGGCTTGCTCGAAACAACGAGTGCCTCCAACTAACAAGAGTCCCGGGGGAGTTTTGTTTGCAATTAATTTGATTTAGTTTGCATAAAGCATGGGACTGGGCATCCCGGTGACCAGCCACTTTCTCGCGAGTGAGGAGCGGAGTCCACTCCTCTTGAGAGTAACCCGCCTAACATGGAAGATAAGGGCATCCCTAGTTGATACATGAGCTATTCGAGCATACAAAACAGAATGTTTATTTGAAGGTTTAGAGTTTGGCACATACAAATTTACTTGGAACAGCAGATAAATACCGCATATAGGAAGGTATGGTGGACTCATATGGAATTACTTTAGGGTTTAAGGGATTGGACGCGCAAGCAGTATTCCCGCTTAGTACAAGTGAAGGCTAGCAAAATACTGGGAAGCGACCAACTGGAGAGCGACAACAGCCATGAACATGCATTAAAATTAATGAACATTGGATGCAAGCATGAGTAGGATATAATCTACCATGAACATAAATATCATGAAGGCTATGTTGATTTTGTTTCAACTACATGCGTGAACATGTGCCAAGTCAAGTCATTTAAATCATTCAAAGGAGGATACCACCCCATCATACCACATCACAATCATTTTATTAGCATGTTGGCATGCAAGGTAAACCATTATAACTCATAGCTAATCAAGCATGGCATAAGCAACTATGATCTATAATTGTCATTGCAAACATGTTTATCCATAATAAGCTGAATCAAGAACGATGAACTCATCATATTTACAAAAACAAGAGAGGTCGAGTTCATACCAGCTTTTCTCATCTCAGACAATCCATCATATATCATCATAATTTCCTTTCACTTGCACGACCGAACGATGTGAATAATAATAAGAGTGCACGTGCATTGGACTAAGCTGAAATCTGCGAGCATTCATTAAGCGGGAGAAGACAAAGCAATATGGGCTCTTGGTTAAATCAACAATAATGCATATAAGAGCCACTTCAACAATTTAATTATGGTCTTCTCCTATCGACCCCCAAAGAAAAGAAAATAAATAAAAACTATTTACACGGGAAAGCTCCCAACCAGCAAAAGAAGAATGGGAAATATTTTTGGGTTTTCTTTTTAATTGTTACTACTACAGCAGAGAAGTAAACTACTACTAATTTTTTTCCTTAAGGTTTATTAAACACACAAGAAGAAAGCAGGAAAAAGAAAATAAACTAGCACTGATATTACAGTGAAAGAGTATGAGCACCGACATCTAGCAATGAGTGTGTGAACATAAATGTAATGTCGGTGAGAAATAGTACTCCCCCAAGCTTAGGCTTTTGGCCTAAGTTGGTTCATTGCCAGGGATAGCCCGGCGGATATCCGTAGGTGTAGCTGGGGTCGTACTGAGATGCAGCGACTATCGCCGCCTGAGCTGCAGCATGGCGTCGGTCTGCCTCTGCTCTCGTCTCGTACTTATCTACCTCCTCTCTGGTAATAACATATCTTCATTTTGTCTGAGAATCAAAGAAGGCAGGAGCAGGGAGAGTAATACGGACAACACGCCGTTTGTCAAAGATTAGTCGATATAAGAGAGATGATTCATTCCTTTTGAAAAACTGGTGGGGGGCCATAGAATTAAAATCTAAATAAGCAGGAGGCAACTCAATATCACCCTCACGAACATCCACCTCAAGAAAATTAGCTAAGCGGGTTGCATAAATTCCTCCAAAGAAATCTCCATTATATCTATTATGATGCAACCTACGTGCTACAATGGCTCCCATATGATAAGATTGGTCTCCTAACACAACACCCTGAGAATGCAAAGGTCAGGGACACACATGTGACATGCTTCATCCTTAGCATTTATGCACCTACCTATTAAGAGAGAAAAATAATGTATAGCAGGAAAGTGAATGCTCCCTATGGTAGCTTGTGTTATATCTCTAGATTCCCCTATGGTTATACCAGCAAGAAAGTCTCTAAATTCAGATTTACGAGGATCACTAGCACTACCCCATTGTGGAAGTTTCCAAGCAGAAGTAAAATCCTCTAAGTCTATGGTATAAGATTTGTCATAAAGATCCAACATGACAGTAGGAGAAATTACGCGAAGATGAAAATTCAAACCTCCTCACAAATGAGCTAGTGAGTTGATGGTACTGAGGGCATTTGTCTGCCTCAAAGCTCACAAGATCGGCGTTACGCAAATATGCGTTAAATTCTTCTTTGATTCCTGCTCAATCCATAAAATTATCTGAAGGCCACTCACAAGGCCGCACTGAAGCGTCCCTTGGGGGCTCCTCATGAGCATCACGCATTGCAAGCCTGGGGCCTTGCTTCCTTGAAGAACCACCTTGGAACATCTTCCTAAGCATATTGTTTTCTCTGAAAAATTTCTGAAATTTTTAGTAGCTTCAAACAAAAGTGAACCAACTTCAATAAAATTAATAGCAACTACTCCTACAAGTGCCTAGAGTCTATATCAAGCATTAGAACTGCTTGGAACCATATAAATTTGACATGCAAGCTCAAGAACATGGTCACCTATGCAGCACAAATTTGCAATGAATAAAGCACTAGAGCGAAAACTAATTGGACCAATGGAGGAGTCACATACCAAGGAACAATCTCCCCAAGCAGTTTTGTGAGAGGTACTTTGAGCAAGGAGATCGAAAATCACAGTAAAGTGAGCTAGAACTCGTGCTTGAGCTGGTTATTCATGTTTGTGGGAGGAAGAAGAAGAGGATGGGTGCAGGAATAAGTGGAGGAGGGCCACCATGGGCCCATGAGGAAGGGGGCGCGCCCCGGGGGGTAGGGCGTGCCCTCCACCCTCGTGGCCAGGTGGCAGCTCCCCCCACGGTGCTTTCAGTACCATAAGTCCTCAAATATTCCCAAAAAAATCATATTAAGTTGGCATGACATTTGGAGGACTTTTATTTTCGGGGTATTTTTATATTGCACGGATAAATCAGGAAACAGACAGAAAAATACTATTTTACTTTATTTCAATTAAATAACAGAAAGTATAAAGAGGGTACAGAAGGTTGTGCCTTCTAGTTTCATCCATCTCATGCTCATCAAAAGGAATCCACTAACAAGGTTGATCAAGTCTTGTTAACGAAATCATTCCGAATAACATGAAACCGGAGAAATTTCAAATAACACTATGTTACCTCAACGGGGATATGCACATCCCCAATAATAAGAATATCATATTTCTTCTTGACAGTAGGAAGAGGAAATTCAAAACCTCCAATAATAATTGATGGAATTTTTCCAATAGAGTTGATACTATGAACTTGAGGTTGTTTCCTCGGAAAGTGTACCATATGCTCATTACCATTAACATGAAAGTGACATTGCCTTTATTGCAATCAATAACAGCCCCTGCAGTATTCAGAAAAGGTCTTCCAAGAATAATAGACATACTATCGTCCTCAGGAATATCAAGAATAACAAAGTCCGTTAAAATAGTAACGTTTGCAACCACAACAGGCACATCCTCACAAATACCGACAGGTATAGCAGTTGATTTATCAGCCATTTGCAAAGAAATTTCAGTAGGTGTCAACTTATTCAAATCAAGTCTACGATATAAAGAAAGAGGCATAACACTAACACCGGCTCCAAGATCACATAAAGCAGTTTTAACATAGTTTCTTTTAATAGAGCATGGTATAGTAGGTACTCCTGGATCTCCAAGTTTCTTTGGTATTACACCCTTAAAAGTATAATTAGCAAGCATGGTGGAAATTTCAGCTTCCGGTATCTTTCTTTTATTTGTAACAATATCTTTCATATACTTAGCATAAGGATTCATTTTGAGCATATCCGTTAGTCGCATACGCAAAAAGATAGGTCTAATCATTTCAGCAAAGTGCTCAAAATCCTCATCATCTTTTTTCTTGGATGGTTTGGGAGGAAAAGGCATGGGTTTCTGAACCCAGGGTTCTCTTTCTTTACCATGTTTCCTAGCAATAAAGTCTCTCTTATCATAACATTGATTCTTTGATTGTGGGTTATCAAGATCAACAGCAGGTTCAACTTCTACATCATTATCATTACTAGGTTGAGCATCATCATGAACATCATCATTAACATTTTCATTAGGTTCATGTTCATTACCAGATTGTGTTTCAGCATCAGACATAGATATATCATTTGGATTCTCAGGTGGTTCAGCAATAGGTTCACTAGAAGTTTGCAAAGTCCTATCATTTTTATTTTTCTTCCTTTTAGAAGAACTAGGTGCATCAATATTATTTCTCTGAGAATCTTGCTCAATTCTCTTAGGGTGGCCTTCAGGATACAAAGGTTCCTGAGTCATTCTACCAGTTCGAGTAGCCACTCTAACAGCATAATCATTTTTCTTACTATTTAATTCATTGAGCAAATCATTTTGAGCTTTAAGTACTTGTTCTACTTGAGTGGTAACCATAGAAGCATGTTTGCTAACAAGTTTAAGTTCACATCTAACATCAGCCATATAATCACCCAAGTGTTTAATCATATAAGTATTTTGTTTTAATTGTCTACCAAAATAAGCATTGGAATTTTCTTGTTTGAACATAAAGTTATCAAACTCATCCAAGCACTGACTAGCAATTTTAATAAGAGGTACTTCAGCTTCATCATATCTATAGAGAGAATTTACCTTTACTACCTGTGTCAGGTTATCAAAACCTGGAGGTTCTTCAATAGGTAATGGATCAAGATCATATGTTTCTTCAACATGCGGTAAATTAAGACCATGTACTTCTTCAATAGGAGGTAAATTCTTAACATCTTCAGTCTTAATACCTTTTTCTTTCATAGATTTCTTTGCCTCTTGCATATCTTCGGGACTGAGAAATAGAACACCTCTCTTCTTCGGAGTTGGTTTAGGAATAGGCTCAGTAATTGGAGCAAGAGCTGATTCAGGAGCTGGCTCAGGAAGTGCCCAATTATTTTCATTTGTTAACATATTATTCAATAGAATTTCAGCTTCATCCGGTGTTCTTTCCCTGAAAAGAGAACCAGCACAACTATCCAGGTAATCTCTGGAAGCATCGATTAGTCCATTATAAAAGATATCAAGTATTTCATTTTTATTAAGAGGATGATCAGGCAAAGCATTAAGTAACTTGAGAAGCCTCCCCCAAGCTTGTGGGAGACTCTCTTCTTCAATTTGCACAAAGTTGTATATTTCCTTTAAAGCAACTTGTTTCTTATGAGCAGGGAAATATTTAGCAGAGAAGTAATAAATCATATCCTGGGGACTACACACACAACCAGGATCAAGAGAATTAAACCATATCTTAGCATCACCCTTTAATGAGAACGGAAATATTTTAAGGATATAAAAGTAGCGTGATCTCTCATCATTAGTAAACAGGGTGGCTATATCATTTAATTTAGTAAGATGTGCCACAACAGCTTCAGATTCATAGCCATGAAAAGGATCAGATTCAACCAAAGTAATTATATCAGGATCAACAGAGAATTCATAATCCTTATCGGCAACACAAATAGGTGGAGTAACAAAAGCAGGGTCAGGTTTCATTCTATCTCTAAGACATTGCTTATTCCATTCAGCTAATAACCTCTTGAGTTCATATCTATCTTTGCAAGCTAGAATAGCGGCAGAAGATTCCATATCAAAAACATAACCTTCAGGAATAACAGGCCTATCTTCATCATCACTTTCATCAACAGTATCAGTTTCAATAATTTCTTTCTCTCTAGCCCTAGCAATTTGTTCATCTAGAAATTCACCAAGTGGCACAGAAGTATCAAGCATACAAGTAGTTTCATCATAAGTATCATGCATCACAGAAGTGGCATCATCAATAACATGCGACATATCAGAACGAGTAACAGAAGCAGGTTTAGGTGTCGCAAGCTTACTCATAACAGGAGGTGAATCAAGTGCAGAGCTAGATGGCAGTTCCTTACCTCCCCTCATAGTTGAGGGATAAATTGTTGTCTTAGCGTCTTTCAAGTTCTTCATAGTGACTAGCAGATATAAATCCCAAGTGACTCAAAGAATAGAGCTATGCTCCCCGGCAACGGTGCCAGAAATTAGTCTTGATAACCCACAAGTGTAGGGGATCGCAACAGCTTTCGAGGGTAAAGTATTCAACCCAAATTTATTGATTCGACACAAGGGGAGCCAAAGAATATTCTCATGTATTAGCAGCTGAGTTGTCAATTCAACCACACCTGGATAACTTAATATGTGCATCAAAGTATTTAGTAGCAAAGTAATATGATAGTAGTGGTAACGGCAACAAAAGAGTAATGAAAGCAAGAGTAATATTTTTGGTGTTTTGTAGTGTTTGTAACAATAGCAACGGGAAAGTAAATAAGCATAAACCAGTAGATGGAAAGCTCGTAGGCATTGGACCGGTGATGGATAATTATGCCGGATGCGGTTCATCATGTAACAGTCGTAACATAGGGTGACATAGAACTAGCTCCAATTCATCAAATGTAATGTAGGCATGTATTCCGAATATAGTCATACGTGCTTATGGAAAAGAACTTGCATGACATCTTTTGTCCTACCCTCCCGTGGCAGTGGGGTCTTAATGGAAACTAAGGGATATTAAGGCCTCCTTTTAATAGAGAACCGGAACAAAGCATTAGCACATAGTGAATACATGAACTCCTCAAACTAGGGTCATCACCGGGAGTGGTCCCGATTATTGTCACTTCGGGGTTGCCGGATCATAACACATAGTAGGTGACTATAGACTTGCAAGATAGGATCAAGAACACACATATATTCATGAAAACATAACAGGTTTAGATCTGAAATCATGGCACTCGGGCCCTAGTGACAAGCATTAAGCATAGCAAAGTCATAGCAACATCAATCTCAGAACATAATGGATACTAGGGATCAAACCCTAACAAAACTAACTCGATTACATGACAGATCTCATCCAACCCATCACCGTCCAGCAAGCCTATGATGGAATTACTCACGCACGACGGTGAGCATCATGAAATTGGTGATGGAGGATGGTTGATGATGACGACAGCGACGAATCCCCCTCTCCGGAGCCCCGAACGGACTCCAGATCAGCCCACCCGAGAGGTTTTAGGGCTTGGCGGCGGCTCCGTGTCGTAGATCGCGATTATTTCTTCTCCTTTATTGTTTCCTCCCCGAAAGCAAATATATAGAGTTGGAGTTGGCGTCGGAGGAGCTCCAGGGGGCCCACGAGGTAGGGGGCGCGCCCTAGGGGGGGCGCCCCCCACCCTCGTGGACAGGGTGTGGGCCCCCGGTCTTCATCTTTGGCAAGGATTTTTTTATTATTTTTAACTAGATGTTCCGTGAAGTTTCAGGTCATTCCGAGAACTTTTGTTTTCTGCACATAAAACAACATCATGGCAATTCTGCTGAAAACAACGTCAGTCCGAGTTAGTTCTATTCAAATCATAGAAGTTAGAGACCAAATAAAGGGCAAATGTGTTTGGAAAAGTAGATACGATGGAGACGTATCATACATCACCCTTCCTCTTTGGGAAAATCCAACAACTCCTACATGAGTAGCAGGTGCGCACAAACAACATCAACCATACACAAAAAACATACCGGCAAATAGCAAAGTCATATAAGACCAAAATTATGTGTAGGCAAGGAAAAGGAAAAAACAAGCATATCCTATTGGGCATACTATAATGATGAACATATCCGCACCAACCATCTCACACTACATGGACATCGTTGTTCCTCAACATCAACGCCTTCAGGAAGGGAGCAATGCTCAAGTGCCGCTGTCACCGAATCCAACTAGACTCTAGGTTTTCACCCTGAATAACCAATCTGAATATACCCGAGCAGTGCCTTAAACAAATGACGTAAAAAGACCGCCATTCCCAGGTATAATCGACTAGATTCTGACCTAGGCCTTCACCCCGAATCTAAGACCAGGTGCTTAAGTAGCACCACTGACATCACTTATGTGTTGTCGCCACCACTTTCCCATGATCCCAACAGCTACATGTGATGTGCAATTCCAACTGTCCATAGTTTGCATCCCCCCGTCGAAGTCAGCCACCGGTTATGGAGAGAGAATCCCCACGAAGACATTTCGGTGGCCACTGTAATCCGCAATGAGTCCACCACCACAAGACGGAGTGGTCATCAAAAGGACCAACATCGATGGCGGAGCGCACCACCGCCAACTGCCACCATGCCAGAGAGAGCATTGTCCAAGCTTGTTGGCCTAGGGGCCGACATGGCCCAGCTGAAGCACGAAATATAGTATAGGGGATCAATCGTAGTCCTTTCGATAAGTAAGAGTGTCGAACCCAAAAAGGAGCGGAAGGAAACGACAAGCGATTTTCAGCAAAGTATTCTCTGCAAGTGCTGTAAGTAACAGCGATAGATAGTTTTGTAGCAAGATAATTCGTAACAAGTAACTTTAGTGGCAAGGGTGCAGCAAGGTGTCCCAATCCTTTTTATAGCGAAGGACAAGCCAGAAATTTCTCCTATATAAAGCAAAGTGCTCTCGAGGACACATGGGAATTGTCTTCTAGTCACGTTCATCATGTTTAGTTGATTCACGTTTGCTACTTTGATAATTTGATATGTGGGTGGATCGGTGCTTAGGTGCTATTCTTACTTGAACAAACCTCCTACTTATGATTACCCCCTCTTCCAAGCATCCGCAACTATGAAAGAAGAATTAAAATAAATCTAACCATAACATGAAACATATGGATCCCAATCAGCCCCTTATGGAATAACTCATAAACTAGGGTTTAAGCTTCCGGCACTCTAGCAACCTATCATCTACTTATTACTCCACAATGCCTTCCTTTAGGCCCAAATATGGTGAAGTGTCATGTATTCAACATTCACATGACACCACTAAAGGAAGCAACAACATACATATCATCAAAATGTCGAACGAATGCCAGCTTCACATGATTACTTATAACAAGACTTCACCCATGTCCTTAAGAACAAAAGTAACTACTCACAAATCATATTCATGTTGCAGATCAGAGGGGTATTGAATATCATTAAGGATCTCAACATATAATCTTCCACCAAATAAACCAACTAGCATCAACTACAAGATGTGATCAACACTACTAGCAACCCACAGGTACCAATCTGAAGTTTTGGGACAAACATTGCATAGAAGAGATGAACTAGGGTTTGCGATGAGATGGTGCTGGTGAAGATGTTGATGAATATTGGTCCTCCCACAATGAGAGGATTGTTGGTGATGTCGATGGCTTCGATTTCCCCCTCCTAGAGGGAAGTGTCCCCGGCGGGATCGCTCCACCGGATAGCAAAAGTGCTCCTGCCTAGGTTCCGCCTCGAGACAACGACGCTTCATCCCGAAAGTCTTCCTCTTATTTTTTCTAGGTCAAAACACTTCATATAGCAGAAGATGGGCACCGAGGGCCACCTGTGGGACCCACAAGGCATCAGGGAATACCTGGGTGGGTGGCCGCGCCCTGTTGACTTGTGGGCAAGTGGTTCCCCCTCTAGTATTTCTTTGCTCTAGTATTGTTTTATATTCATTAAAAATCTTCATGACATTTCAGGTCATTTGGAGTTCTGTAGAATAGGTATCTCTATTGTAGCTTTTTCAGGTCCAGAATTCAAGCTGCCGGTAATCCCCCTCTCCATGTGAATCTTGCAAATTATGAGAGAACAAGCATTATAATTGCATCATAAAGAGGAATAATGAACAAAAACAATATAAATAATAGTAGGAAATCATGATGCAAAATGGACGTATCAACTCCCCCAAGCTTAGACGTTGCTTGTCCTCAAGCGAAAGCCGAACTCGATAATAATGACCACATGTTTAGATAGAGAGATATCGATAAAAATGAAAATACACACATGATAGCATCATGATGAATAACATAACACCAAGTATTTTTCATATAGCTTCTCATAAACAAGTAAAAATTCATCCACAATCTTTAAAGTATGAAGCATGAACTTTCTTGAAAAAAATAAACTATGTTTTTAGTCATAGAAATAATCACAATTCGTCATATTTCCAGGAAGAGTCTATGTAAGAGTTTTTGTTTTAGCAAGTTCACATACTCAACCATCATTTAGTCTTCTATGATTGCTAACACTCAGTGCATATTTTTGGGAATAAATGTTTCTGTCAGACACATAGAAAGATAGGGGCTTATTGTTTTTGCTTCCCAACTTATTTATCTCGAGGATAATGTCAACAATAATAAATCATGATCACCTACATCCAACTGGGTATATGTGCCTGGATCTTTCTCCACCACATGATGCTTGCCAACTAGAGAAGTAATAGATCGGAATAAGGATGAACATTATTGAGTTTTGCATAATAGTAAAGACAGAAAAGTAAAAGATAGGACCTTCGCAGAGGGAAGCAGTGGTTATCATTCACTTTTATTTTTAGATGTGCAAGCTCTTAATGTAAAGGAACGTAACTTTATATTGCCCCTCATGATAGCAACCTTTATTATGCAACCCGTCGCATTTATTTCTTTGCCACCACAAGATCGTACAAAGCTTACTTTGCCTTACAATAAAAGATCATACATATTTAGGAGCGTTTTTTATTGCTTTATGCATGAATGACAACTTACTTGAAGTATCTTATTCAATCCATAGGTAGATATGGTGGACTCTCATTGCAAGAAACTGGGTTTAAGGGTTTTGGATGCACAAGTAGTATCTCTACTTAGTGCAATTTTTTTGGCTAGCAAAAGATCCTAGACGGGCACCACATGTTATAGGATCCATGACGATGTTACTTCTATGTGAATGTAAACAAACATAACTCATTACGTTGACTTCCTTGTCCAACATTAACTATTTGACCATGCAAAAAATATTTGATGGGGGCTCACGATCATAAATAATGTCCAAGATAGTATATTTATATGTGAATATCCTCTCGCTTTAATAATTTGCACGAATTGTATCCATGACCAATGCTATGTTTGTTAATTTCCAATAACTTTTATCAAACATATTCTTTCTATGTGGAGTTATTATTCCCCATGGGATTAGCATACGATCTTTTATTTATTTTTATTATTGAGACTGAAACAAGAAAGTACAGAAACAAAACTCAAACTACTCTTTATTATATAACTCTCACACTCGATTACATAGATAGGACACAAAGCAAGCACTCAAAGCAAAAACCATACTAAACTTTTATTCTTATAAATCATGAAATAAATAAGGATCAAACTAAGATAGATAATAATAATGATAAAAAGTGATGATATATGATACTGGGGCACCTCCCCCAACCTTGGAACAAGCTAGAGGTGGTGCCCATACTCGTGTACTCAAGTGTCTTTCTTCGGTGATGGTGGTGATGGAGTGGTAGGCTTGTCCTCCATCTTCCAAGAAATAGGCTCTCCATCATAAAAGGATGGACGCTTTTCTAGAGTCCTAAAATTTGCAGCTAAACTCATACCTTTAAACCTGGTTTCATACTCAAAATTTTGGTTTTGCAAGTCATAAATTTGGGCTTAAAGATGATCAATTCCATCACTGATCTTGAAGATGACGTCCCCAATGTCCTTGCTATCCACCTTGTGCTCACAGATGAATTCCATGATCATGGAGCGGTTGGTTCTGAGTCCGTGCTCCACCATCCCTTGGCACTTGAAAATCTCCTGCTACACTTCTTCAAGCCTGGCCTTCTCCCTTCCCTCCTTCTTTGGTCCTTGAACATCCCGGGTGTGAAACACCCCCTCACGCATCTCAAGGGCTTGAGGGTGTTTCATTACCTCCAAAAGGTAAGGGTTGATGAGCTTCTCATAGAACTTGTCCTTGGAGGAGCTTGATGGCGACATGGCGATCTAGATATGTCAGAAAAGTATCCCAAAACAAGAACAGAGGAGAAACTTGCGATGCGCTGGTCAAAACATATGGGAGTATATATAAAGAATTTTTATCTTGCGAAATAAGTATTCTGGAAGAAAGCAGAGTCTGAAGGCACACGAGAGGCCCACATGGTAACCCGGCGCGCCTAGGGGGCTAGGGCGCGCCCTATTGTCTTGTGACCTCCTCGTGGGTCCCCTCGGTTGCTTGTTATTTTTGTATTTTTCTAATATTCCAAAACGGGAAAAAAATATGGGATTTTTGGAGTCAGTTTACTTACCGAATCACATACCTACTCTTTTCAGTGTTCCAGAAGGTCTCTTCTATCTTTTCCTCTGGTGTCATCACTTGACTAATATTAGTTTCAAAATTAATGGGTGTATCTGAGATATAATGTTTAATTTTTTGTCCATTAACCACTTCGGATTAGTGCCTTCGGTATCTTAATAGCTCCGGAGTGATAAACTTCTTCGACGATATATGGTCCTTCCCGTTTAGAGAGAAGCTTTCCTGCAAAGAATCTGAAGCGAGAGTTGTACAAAAGAACTTGATCGCCTATTTTAAATTCCCGTTTTTGGATTCTTTTGTCATGCCATCTTGTAACTTTTTCTTTAAACAACTTGTCATTTTTATAAGCTTGTGTCCTCCATTCATCTAAAGAGCAAATTTCAAATAACCTCTTTTCACCAGCAAGTTTGAAATCATAATTAAGTTCTTCAATTGCCCAATAAGCTTTGTGTTCTAACTCAAGAGGTAAATGACATGCTTTTCCATTGACCATTTTATATGGAGACATACCATAGGATTTTTATAAGCAGTTCTATAAGCCCATAATGCATCATCAAGTTTCTTAGACCAATTCTTTCTGGATCTATTAACAGTCTTTTGCAAGATTAACTTTATTTCTCTATTGCTCAATTCAACTTGACCACTAGACTGAGGATGATAAGGTGATGCAATTCTATGATTAACATCATATTTAGCAAGAATTTTACGGAAAGCACCATGAATAAAACGTGAACCACCATCAGTCATTAAATATCTAGGGACTCCAAACCTCGGGAAAATAACTTCTTTAAGCATTTTAATAGAGGTGTTATGATAAACACTACTAGTTGGAATAGCTTCTACCCACTTAGTAACATAATCGACAGCCACTAAAATATGAGTATACCCATTAGAGGAAGGAAAAGGTCCCATATAATCAAAGCCCCAAACATCAAATGGTTCGATAACAAGTGAATAATTCATATGCATTTCCTGACGTCTACCAATATTACCAATTGTTTTACATTCATCACAAGAAAGGACAAACTTACGTCCATCTTTGAAGAGAGTAGGCCAATAAAAAGCATACTGTAATACCTTATGTGTAGTTCTGTCTCCGGCGTGGTGCCCTCTGTATGCCTTGGAATGACACTTCCGTAGGATTTGTTCCTGTTCATGCTCAGGTACACAACATATAATAACACTATGTACTCCTTATTTATATAAATGTGGGTCATCCCAAAAGTAATGTCTTAAATCAAAGAAGAACTTTTTCGTTTATTGGTATGTGAAATTAGGTGGTATATATTTAGCAACAATGTAATTAGCATAGTCTGCATACCAAGGAGTATTACGAGAAGCATTTATAACAGCTAATTTCTCATCAATAAAACTATCATCTATAGGCATTGGGTCATGATAACCCACAAGTATAGGGGATCGCAACAGTTTTCGAGGGTATAGTATTCAACCCAAATTTATTGATTCGACACAAGGGGAGCCAAAGAATATTCTTGAGTATTAGCAGCTGAGTTGTCAATTCAACCACACCTAAAAGACTTAATATCTGCAGCAAAGTATTTAATAGCAAAGTAGTATGGAAGTAGCGGTAATGGTGGCAAAAGTGATAGTAGCAGTTTTCTAGCAATCGTAACAGTGACAATGGAAAAGTAAAGTAGCGAAGATAAATATGTGAAAAGCTCGTAGGCAATGGATCCATGATGGATAAGTATGTCAGATGGCATTCATGATCCAACGGTTATAACATAGGGTGACATAGAACTAGCTCCAATTTATCAATATAATGTAGGCATGTATTCCGAATATAGTCATACGTGCTTATGGAAAAGAACTTGCATGACATCTTTTGTTCTACCCTCCCGTGGCAACGGGGTCCTATTGGAAACTAAGGGATATTAAGGCCTCCTTTTAATAGAGTACCAGACCAAAGCATTAGCACTTAGTGAATACATGAACTACTCAAACTACGGTCATCACCGGGGGTGGTCCCGGCTATTGTCACTCCGGGGTTGCCGGATCATAACACGTAGTAGGTGACTATTGACCTACAAGATAGGATCAAGAACACAAATATATTCATGAAAAAATAATAGGTTCAGATATGAAATCATGGCACTCGGGCCCTAGTGACAAGCAGTAAGCATAGCAAAGTCATAGCAACATCAATCTTAGAACATAGTGGATACTAGGGATCAAACCCTAACAAAACTAACTCGATTACATGGTAAATCTCATCCAACCCATCATGGTCCAGGAAGCCTAGGATGTAATTACTCACGCACGGCGGTGAGCATCATGAAATTGGTGATGGAGGATGGTTGATGATGACGATGGCGGCGGATTCCCCTCTCCGGAGGCCAAAACGGACTCCAGATCTGCCCTCCCGAGGAAGAACATGGCTTGGCGGCGGCTCCGTATCGTAAAACGCGATGAATCCTTCTCTCATATTTTTTCTCCCCGAAAGTGCATATATGAAGTTGGAGTTGAGGTTGGTGGAGGTCCAGGGGGCCCAAAAGATCGGTGGGCGCGACCTAGGGGGTGGCCGCACCCCCACCCTTGTGGCTAGGGTGTGGGTGTCGGTTCTATATCCGGCGTATCTCGTAGTAGGGGTCCTAAGCTAGGCGTCTTGGAGCGATGGTAACATGAACACGGGATTTTACCCAGCTTCGGGCTCTCTTGAAGAGATAATACCCTACATGCTACTTTTGATTGTATTCATATGGGGTGTAGTACAGAGTACATGTATCTACCACGAGATTCTAGTAATGAATATTAGATTGACTATTGACTAGCCTGGCCTCGGTTTATATATGCACCGTAGGCCTAGGGTTTAGAGGAGTCCTTGTCTTGGGCACCAAGTCTTGTGGAATCCTCCTTGTATGCGACATGGGCTGTCGGAACTGGCCCAATAGTGAACCTCCATGGGGGTCCTCGGCCCTATCCAACTAGTCGGGAGATGACGTGTTGAGTACCCCCTAGTCCAGGACACCAGTAGCCCCCTGAACCGGTCTTCAAGTTGGGGACGCTCCTCGATTCTTCCGAACTGTTCTTCATCTTCGGTCGTCGGTCTTGAAAACTGGTTCAACAAATCTTCCCATCTTCGATCTTGAGGATCATCGAAGTGAATTCGAAGAGTTTACACGTCGGGTATCCGAGGAGCCCCTTTAAGTAATCGGCCTTTATCAATGCGTTGTTATTTTTTACACCACACCTCGGGTTTGAAGTTGTTCCCATGCGGTGGTGTCCTCTTGCATCCGAGCTCCCACGCTGGACTGCATTCGAGGTATCTTTTGCAGCCGAGCACCAACGTCGGAACGCTTCCGAGCTCGCCGAAATGTTTCCAAGCTCCAACGTCGGACTGTATCTGAAGAGTCTTGTTATAGCTAAGCTCAAATGCTGGACTGCATCCGCGCTCCGGTGCCTGACTGTATCCAAGCTCCAAAGTCGGACAATGTCCAAGCTCCAACGCCGGACAATGTCCAAGCTCCAACACTGGACTGTATCCGAGCTCCAACGCCGGACTATATGCGAGGTGTCATAGATCACCTTGGTTCAAAAAAGTTGAAGGAGTTTAGCCGAGCTTAATGCTGGAAATGCCCTCTATGGAGCCATCCACTTGCATCCGGGCTATATCCCGAAATGCTTTCGAGATGGTTCAGCACCTCCGTCATGGGCTGATTGTTCCCGAGACACTGGCCGAATGGCAACACTAGATTAGGGGATCGATGTGCCCCTTTGATATTATCAAATGATAAGCCCGAAGCCCAGTAGCCCCCGAGCCTTAATGTGGGCACGGGTGGCCAAATTAAGGATCAATATCCGGAGTAAAATCACAAATTATGTGTAATGATTCTATGTATCCAAGTACTCTACATCATTAATGCTCGGATCCGCACTGTATAAAACTTTGTTGACCGACCATCGGCTTCAACCTCCTCGGCCAGTAGCCAGGGAGTGTTTGTCACACTTTATAAAGCCTTTATTAGGGTAAAAATTTACGACAAACCAGGCAATCTGGCCATACAGTTTTATAAACAAAGGTACGCAGAGAGATATGTTATATTACTTTTTAACGTACGAAACATCTTCCAAAGAAAATAGTCCCGCTATCGGCTCCTTACTTTGGGTTGTCATGCTAAGCATGATCATGAAATCTCAGCTCTGATCAATGTGGGAGGAAAATATAGAGGATTTAGTTCGAAGAAAGTTTCCAAACTCTGTGGTCTAAATGAACCAAAATTTTCACTTCCCTCGTTGCCGACCAATTATATCCTTTAAGATTGCTAGCTTTCGGCTTCACCCAGCCTGAGGTACTAACTCGGATGACCCGGTAGTAACAATCACATAGGTACTCCCTTTACCGCCTAGCCGAACAATCGGGAACGTAGGGGTAAGCACATGAGCCAGGCAACCCAGCTTGGCCAAAATCTTAAGTCAAATTGATGCATATTTATGGCTTTATAACGATGATTACGGAAGGCAACCCTCGTATATTAAATACAAACGCCGATGATATGTTTATTTTGACTCCGTTGCGACCGTTTATCAGTTGAAAGTGGCCCATCGTCGGCTTCCACCCCCTTGTAGATGCTACTCAGTGTGTTTCCGCAATAACAAAACAACTCTTAACCGACGTCTCGGTACCCGAAGGCAGTTGTGTTAGCGGAAACGAGGCAATCCGATATGCGGGCTTTATAACTTTCACTTAGTCATAGGAGCTTAAATATGGGAGGCCGGTTACTAGCCCCCAGTTAGTATTCGGCGATAGCCGAGGTAAAACCGTAAACACTTCAGCCAATGTTATGAACGGCCCATTATTTAACACAGGGTGACCTCTATCAATCTTATAGTCATCAGATCGCTGACTAGTTTACGCTTATTGTTCCAGTTCGTTTTCGGCTTTCTCCACTGAGGTGCTTAACCATTCAAGCTGGAAGCACGCTCGCAATGGTTCTCCCTTTGCGCACCTAGCTGAACAAAGCATAACGTAGGAGGCAAGCACAGGAGCCGGGCAACCCAACTATTAACCGAAGACACAATTCGAAACCGATGCATATATAGAAATATCCGAGAATGTTTTTGCCGAATCTCTAAAGGTATCCGGCGTTGCACTGCAAGACTTATTCTGGAAGAACACAAATAGTTTAAAAGTGCCATAGGCTTGGAAAACCAAAAAACTTCAGTAAAAACTGGACATCCGAACTAGATCAAGTGTTCGGTGCCAAATCGAAAATTGGTCTTAAAAAGAGGTGCTTCTGTCGTGCTTTAACATGACACATCCTATCTCAAGACTTCAAGTGGGTCAGCCTACAGCTTCAACCTCCTATCTTGAAGACGGAGTACTTCTCATTAGGCCAGTTTGGCAAACTAAACTCTAGCGGTTTTGAGAAGGAAATTAGGCTCCTCGGCTATTGACCACACACTCGTGTCGAAAAAAGGAGTGATAGAAAAAGACTTTGCAACGACTAAGAAGAACAACACTTATTATAAAACAACTTGTACTAATTTAAGAGCCCCCAAGTGACTTGGGTAAAAGAGTTTTATGTATAATGGTTGTATGTACCGAAGTACTTATATCATATATGTGTTCACCCGAACATTAAACGCGTCTTAACCGACCGTTGGCTTCTCCCTCTTCGGTCAAGGGCCGAAAAGTGTTATGTACTCCACCTGTCGAGAATATCGACGGTGTTTCCGATAACCAGGCAATCAGGCCATAAGGCTGTAACAGACAAAGCGCGCTCAGGGAACTTATGCTATATTATCGACGAAGTGTAAGAAGCATCTTCGAAGAAAATAGTACCCCCACCGATACCTTTCTTAGGTTGCTCATTGTTACTATGAGACTTGTGTAAGTGCATCTAGTGCCACCCCTAGTTGGTTTTGGAGTATTGACGATAAACCTGGTTGAGGGACTAATGTGTTTGTGAGAATTGCAGGATAACACAGGTAGTAGTCCCTCATTGATTCGGTTTACCTACCGAAGACGACCCCTAAAAATATATGAAGACATTGAAGACAATGGTGGTATTCGAAGATATTCACATTGAAGACTGTGACATGATAAGACATTGAGTGAAGACTATGGAGCGCGAAGACTTAGATGTTTCGTTGTTTCCTTTTCTTCTTTGTTGAGTCATAGGAACCACCGTACTGTTAAGTGGGGTCCAAGTGAACAAAGTCAGAGTGACTGAAGTGATGCTCAACCAAATCCTATGTCTTCGAGCGAAGACAATGAGAGCAAATCTTATCCAGAGCTGGATGAGTCAGCTTTGCTTGTAGCCCAAGTAAAGTTGCCATGTGTGTTTGAAATCTGACCGTTGGAACACGTGTCAGTTCCTTAGTGACCCAGGGTCATTTTGGACAAATCAGGTCAGGTTGCCTAGTGTCTATAAATAGCCCACCCCCTACACCATAAATTGGTTGGCTGCTCAGAGTTAGTGCACGGCTTTTGTCGTTTGAGAGCAACCCATCTCCGAAGCTTTTGAGAGAGAGAAATCCTTGCGAGGACAAAGCCCAAACACCCAGAGCCAAAGAGTGTTAGGCATCACTAAAGTCTTTATGTCTGTGTGACCTGAAGACTTTTTACACTTGAGGACTATGAATCCTCCAGCCGGTTAGGCATCGCGTTCTGTGCATGCAAGAGTCATTGTGGATCGCCGGTGAATGAAGTCTGTGAAGGTTTGGAAGTCTACCTTGAAGACTTACCAGAGTAATTGGGCGAGGACTGGGTGTCCTTAGCTCAAGGGGAATAAGGTGAAGACACGGTCTTCTGAGTTGAATCTCAGCCTCTCCAACCAGACATACAGTTGGCACAGCAACTGGAACTGGTCCAACAAATCCTGTGTCCTCAACAAGTGACTGGTTCTATCCTCTCCCTCTCATTACTTACAGTTTGTCTTCATGAAGTCATTGCCTGGTTGCTGTACCTATTTGACTTCATTGCTTGACTACTATCGTTGTTTGGCTTCATACCGTCTTCCATTCTGATCCATTCTACCTAGCTGCTATTAGTCTTCGTGCTTTCTCTTCATTGCATACTTGACTATGGCTTGCTTAGTGTAGTTTACCTTCCGCTGCATATCAATAGGGTCATTTCTATTATTTGTCTTTGAAACTTCCATGTTTTGAAGACTTTCATAAAAATCGCCTATTCACCCCCCCTCTAGTCGATAACTAGCACTTTCAATTGGTATCAGAGCAAGGTACTCCCTTGTTCTGCGTGATTCGGTTTAACCACCTGGAGTTTTAGCTATGTCGACTACAGGGATAATCAAAGTCTCCGCTGCTTGCCCCGTCTTCGATGGAACTGAATATCCCTACTGGAAGAATAAGATGCGCATGCATCTTGAAGCCATTGATGTCGACCTCTGGTATGTCGTCAAGAATGGCGTTCCCAAGACTGGTGAAGGTGTCACTCCTGCTGATGTCAAGAAGTTCATTCAACTGGATTCTACTGCCAAGAACATCATTTGTGGTCATCTGACCAAATGATAGTATGGCCGTGTAAGTGCTGTGGAAACGTCGAAGCTAGTCTGGGACTGGCTATCCAAGGTCAACGAAGGCGTGTCATCCCAGAGAGATCAAAGGATCAATGTTCTTCGCAAACTCTTCCACCGCTTCAAGAGAAACGACAATGAAAATGTCTGGCTCATGTTTGATCGCCTCACTAACATCACAAATGAACTTCGTGCTCTCGGCGCCACTGAGATTACCAAGCATGAAATCGTCAGGACACTGCTGAGATCACTTGACAGCTCCTTTGACACCCTTGCCCTCATGATACAAGAACGCCCTGACTTCAAGACACTCGATCCGTCTGATATACTTGAGAGGCTCAACACACATGAGTTCCAGCTATCTGAGAAAAGAGACATCTATGGTCCCAACTATGGCCGAACTCGCGCTTTGAAGGCAAAAACTGTTTCCTCATTTGAAGAAGAATCTGACTGCAGTTCTGATGATCCTGAAGACATTGGAAAGGAACTTGCTATGCTTGTGAAGAAGTTCCAGAAGTTCACTAAGAAGAAGGGCTTCAGAAAGTCTTCAGATCCAGCTCAAGAAATGATGAAGCTTCCACTCATGACCACAACAAGAGAACATGTCACAAGTGCAAGAAACCTGGACACTATATCTCTGAGTGTCCACAGTGGGACAATGAGAAGAAGAAGAAGAAGAAGAAGAAGAAGAGCAAGGAATATGATTCTGATGACAAGAAGAAGAAGAAATCTTCAAAATCTTCTTCCAAGTCCTCATCCAAGTCTTCATCTCACAAGAAGAGCTCATCTGGCAAGGCCCATGCTTTTGTTGGCAAGGAGATGGATTCAGAGGAGGAGTCTGCTTCTGAGGAGGCGGAGATGAAGTCTGAGGAGGAGTCCGACCCCGACGTTGCAAGTCTGGCTCTAGCCACGGCCTACGTTGCCAAGTCCATCTTCAACACTGAAGACAATGACTCCCTCACCAACGCTGAAGCTAATGACAAGGACGACTCTGCTTCCACCTACTACTTCATGGCACGTGGTGCCAAGGTAAAATCATGCGATGCTTACTTTCAAACGTCAAGTGAAGATGACTCTGATTATGAATCCAAACCCAGCTACAAAACACTTGCTAAAATTACAACTGAACAACAAAAGGCTATGGAACATACTCAAAAACTGTTAGACAAAAGCGATGACCTGTTGGATGCGGAAATGACCCATTCACAATCCTTAGTTGAAGACATAAAAAATCTTCATGGTAAGTACCAAGAACTTGAAAGTCGTCATGAAACGCTCTCAACCACTCATGAAAATCTCTCATATGATTATCTTCAAAGGAAGCAAGAGCTTGAGAAATTGAGAGCAGCTCATGAAGATCTTCAAAAAGAGAATGAGTCACTTTGCGCTCAACAGATCAGTCCTGCTTAGGATGGATTTGAACCACCATGTCTAAAATGCCTTGAGCGTGACAACGCTACCTGTGTTGCTGAATGTTCTACTGCTGCTACTGTTGCATTGTCTTCAACTGTTGATGTGGTAACTAACCCCTCTGCTGAGGATACCACTACTATTGCTGATGAAAATGTTAGGTTGAATACATTGCTTGAAACAGGGACGTACAAAAGTCTGAAAGGGCCCCAGACACTGTGCGATGTCCTTAAAAAGCAGATTCTGAACCGAAACCCTAGGAAAGAGGGTGTTGGGTTCGAGAGGAAAATGAATGTTGATGGTTCCTACTGGAAGCCTGAGCAGTACCCCAAAACCACTTGGGTTGGTGCAAAGGGACCTTCAGTGGATCCATCCACTTTATCTGGCTTTACTTGTGCTAACCCCATTATCACTGATGAATCCTTTGATGCAAACTATAAACAGTTTAAGAATCAGAATGGTGAAGTGTTTTGCCAGGTATATTGGAACTAACTACAGGAATGGGCCACCTATGAAGAAGATCTGGGTTCCCAAAAGCTGTCTTGAGAATCTTCCAGTGAATGTCATCATGACACCACCTGGGAAGAAGACAAACCCCAGGCCTAAGGCTTCATATGGTCCAAAGGCTTCATACAGACAGAGGACTCACCTGAGTCACCCTAACGCCAATGTTTTGCAGGGAAACCATACTCAGACTTATGAATATGAGCGTGTGTCTTCAAACCGCTATGTTCATAGAACTAAGAAATTTTCTGCTTATTCATATGAGTATCATTCATCTCCTGCAAGGCTATTTGCTAGGGCTCCAAAGCCAAAGTTCTCAGATGTTGCAGGGAAAGGTCTCCAGCCGGAAATCAAAGGTGTCTGATGCTGTTGCTGGGGACCTAAAACATCTTGTAGGGCGCAAGATCAAATGCCCAAATGGTCTTACTATGTATTTTGTTCCTGAATCGTTTGCCATTCATCCTATCAGTCCTAATCTTGATCTGAGCTTGAATAATCCTCTTGCCCGTCAAATGTTTATGCTTCACACATCTCTTGGTAAGGCCTATCTGTTGGAAATATGCCCTAGAGGCAATAATAAAAGCATTATTATTATATTTCCTTGTTCATGATAATTGTCTTTATTCGTGCTATAATTGTGTTATCCGGAAATCGTAATACATGTGTGAATAACAGACAACAATATGTCCCTAGTGAGCCTCTAGTTGACTAGCTCGTTGATCGACAGATAGTCATGGTTTCCTGACTATGGACATTGGATGTCATCGATAACGGGATCACATCATTAGGAGAATGATGTGATGGACAAGACCCAATCCTAAACATAGCATAAGATCGCATTGTTTGTTTGCTAGAGTTTTCCAATGTCAAGTATCCTTTCCTTAGACCATGAGATCGTGTAACTCCTGGATACCGTAGGAGTGCTTTGGGTGTGCCAAACGTCACAACGTAACTGGGTGACTATAAAGGTATACTACGGGTATCTCTGAAAGTGTCTGTTGGGTTGACATGGATCGAGACTGGGATTTGTCACTCCGCTTGACGGAGAGGTATCACCGGGCCCTCTCGGTAATGCATCATCACAATGAGCTCAATGTGATCAAAGTGTTTGATCACGGGATCATGCATTACGGTACGAGAAAAGTGACTTGCCGGTAACGAGATTGAACGAGGTACTGGGATACCGACGATCGAATTTCGGGCAAGTAAAATACCGATTGACAAAGGGAATCGTATACGGGATTAATTGAATCCTCGACATCGTGGTTCATCCAATGAGATCATCGTGGAGCATGTGGGAGCCAACATGGGTATCCAGATCCCGCTGTTGGTTATTTCCCGAGAGTCGTCTCGGTCATGTCTGCATGTCTCCCGAACCCGTAGGGTCTACACACTTAAGGTTCGGTAACGCTAGGGTTGTGAAGATATGTATATGCAGTAACCCGAATGTTGTTCGGAGTCCCGGATGAGATCCCGGACGTCACGAGGAGTTACGGAATGGTCCGGAGGTAAAGAATTATATATAGGAAGTGCTATTTCGGCCATCGGGACAAGTTTCGGTGTTATCGGTATTGTACCGGGACCACCGGAGGGGTCCCGGGGTCCACCAGGTGGGGCCACCTGCCCCGGTGGGCCACATGGGCCTTTGGGGGTGCGCCTTGGCCTGCATGGGCCAAGGGGAACCAGCCCCAAAGGGGCCCATGTGCCTAGGGTTCCAAAAGGGAGGAGTCCTAGTGGTGGAAGGCACCTCCTAGATGACTTGGGGGGAGGGAAACCTCCCTGGCCGCCGCCCCCCCTAGGAGATTCCATCTCCTAGGGCCGGCGCCCCCCCAAGGGGTTATATAAAGGGAGGAGGGGAGGGGGGGCTGCGCACCCTTTTGCCCTGGCGCCTCCCTCTCCCTCTCCAACACCTCCTCCTCCTCCGTTGTGCACGGCGAAGCCCTGCCGGAGTACTGTAGTTCCACCATCACCACGCCGTCGTGCTGCTGCTGGAGCCTTCTTCCCCAACCTCTCCTTTGCCTTTCTGGATCAAGAAGAAGGAGACGTTACGCTGACCGTACGTGTGTTGAACGCGGAGGTGCCGTGCTTTCGGTGCTAGGATCTCCGGTGATTTGGATCACGGTGTGTACGACTACATCATCCCCGTTCGTTGAACGCTTCCGCTCGCGATCTACAAAGTGGTATGTAGATGCAATATCTCTCTCCCATGACTCGTTGCTAGATGAACTCATAGATGGATCTTGGTGAAACCGTAGGAAAAATTTTAATTTTCTGCAACGTTCCCCAACAGTGGTATCAGAGCTAGGTCTATGCGTAGTTCTCTTTGCACGAGTAGAACACAAAGTAGTTGTGGGCGTCGAATTGTCAATTCTTCTTGCCGTTACTAGTCAATCTTGATTCAGCGGTATTGTGGGATGAAGCGGCCCGGACCAACCTTACACGTACGCTTACGTGAGACCGGTTCCACCGACTGACATGCACTAGTTGCATAAGGTGGCTGGCGGGTGTCTGTCTCTCCCACTTTAGTTGGATCGGATTCGATGAACAGGGTCCTTATGAAGGGTAAATAGAGATTGACAATTCACGTTGTGGTTATTACGTAGGTAAGAAAACGTTCTTGCTAGCAACCTATAACAGCCACGTAAAACTTGCAACAACAATTAGAGGACGTCTAACTTGTTTTTGCAGCAAGTGCTATGTGATATGATATGGCCAAAGTTGTGATGAATGATGAATGATCTATATGTGATGTATGAGATGTTCATGCTATTGTAATAGGAATCACGACTTGCATGTCGATGAGTATGACAACCGGCAGGAGCCATAGGAGTTGTCTTTATTTTTTGTATGACCTGCGTGTCATTGAGAAACGCCATGTAAATTACTTTACTTTATTGCTAAACGCGTTAGCCATAGTAGTAGAAGTAATAGTTGGCGAGCAACTTCATGGAGACACGATGATGAAGATCATCATGATGAAGATCATGGTGTCAAGCCGGTGACAAGATGATCATGGAGCCCCAAGATGGAGATCGAAGGAGCTATGTGATATTGGCCATATCATGTCACGTTTATTATTTGATTGCATGTGATGTTTATCATGTTTTGCATCTTGTTTACATAGAACGACGGTAGTAAATAAGATGATCCCTCATAATAATTTCAAGAAAGTGTTCTCCCTAACTGTGCACCGTTGCGACAGTTCGTTGTTTCGAAGCACCACGTGATGATCGGGTGTGATAGATTCTAACGTTCACATACAACGGGTGTAAGACAGATTTACACACGCGAAACACTTAGGTTGACTTGACGAGCCTAGCATGTACAGACATGGCCTCGGAACACAGAAGACCGAAAGGTCGAGCATGAGTCGTATAGAAGATACGATCAACATGAAGATGTTCACCGATGTTGACTAGTCCGTCTCACGTGATGATCGGACACGGCCTAGTTGACTCGGATCATGTAATACTTAGATGACTAGAAGAGGGATGTCTATCTAAGTGGGAGTTCATTAAATAATTTGATTAAATGAACTTTATTATCATGAACTTAGTCTAAATATTTACAATATGTCTTGTAGATCAAATGGCCAACGTAGTCCTCAACTTCAACGCGTTCCTAGAGAAAACCAAGCTGAAAGACGATGGTAGCAACTATACGGACTGGGTCCGGAACCTGAGAATCATCCTCATAGCTGCCAAGAAAGATTATGTCCTACGAGCACCGCTGGGTGACACACCTATTCTCCCTGCAGAACAAGACGTTATGAACGCTTGGCAGTCACGCTGCGATGATTACTCCCTCGTTCAGTGCGGCATGCTTTACAGCTTAGAGCCGGGGCTCCAAAAGCGTTTTGAGAGACATGGAGCATATGAGATGTTCGAAGAGCTGAAAATGGTTTTCCAAGCTCATGCCCGGGTCGAGAGATATGAAGTCTCCGACAAATTCTTTAGCTGTAAGATGGAGGAAAATGGCTCTGTCAGTGAACACATACTCAAGATGTCTGGGTTGCACAACCGCTTGACTCAACTGGAAGTTAATCTCCCGGATGAAGCGTTCATTGACAGAATCCTCCAGTCGCTTCCACCTAGCTACAAGAGCTTTGTGATGAACTACAATATGCAGGGGATGGTAAAGACCATTCCTGAGGTATATGCTATGCTGAAATCAGCAGAGGTAGAAATCAAGAAGGAGCATCAAGTGTTGATGGTGAATAAAACCACTAAGTTCAAGAAGGGCAAGGTTAAAAAGAACTTCAAGAAGGACGGCAAGGAAGTTGCCGCGCCCGGTAAGCAAGTTGCCGGGAAGAAGCCAAAGAATGGACCCAAGCCCGAGACTGAGTGTTTTTATTGCAAGGGAAGTGGTCACTGGAAGCGGAACTGCCCCAAATACTTAGCGGACAAGAAGGCCGGCAAAACCAAAGGTATATGTGATATACATGTAATTGATGTGTACCTTACCAGTACTCGTAGTAGCTCTTGGGTATTTGATACCGGTGCAGTTGCTCACATTTGTAACTCAAAGCAGGAGCTGCGGAATAAACGGAGACTGGCAAAGGATGAGGTGACGATGCGCGTCGAGAATGGTTCCAAGGTCGATGTGATCGCCGTCGGCACGCTACCTCTACATTTACCTACGGGATTAGTTTTAAACCTCAATAATTGTTATTTAGTGCCAAGTTTGAGCATGAACATTGTATCTGGATCTCGTTTAATTTGAGATGGCTACTCATTTAAATCCGAGAATAATGGTTGTTCTGTTTATATGAGAGATATGTTTTATGGTCATGCTCCGATGGTTAATGGTTTATTCTTAATGAATCTCGTACGTGATGATACACATATTCATAGTGTAAATACCAAAAGAGTTAAAGTTGATAACAATAGTCCCACATATTTGTGGCACTGCCGCATTGGTCACATAGGTGTCAAACGCATGAAGAAGCTCCATGTAGATGGACTTTTAGAGTCTCTTGATTATGAATCATTTGACACGTGCGAACCATGCCTCATGGGTAAAATGACCAAGACTCCGTTCTCAGGAACAATGGAGCGAGCAACCAACTTATTGGAAATCATACATACTGATGTGTGCGGTCCAATGAGTGTTGAGGCTCGCGGTGGCTATCGTTATGTTCTCACCCTCACTGATGACTTGAGTAGATATGGGTATGTCTACTTAATGAAACACAAGTCTGAGACCTTTGAAAAGTTCAAGGAATTTCAGAGTGAGGTTGAAAATCAACGTGATAGAAAGATCAAGTTTCTACGATCAGATCGTGGAGGAGAATACTTGAGTCATGAATTTGGCACGCACTTAAGAAAATGTGGAATAGTTTCACAACTCACGCCGCCTGGAACACCTCAGCGTAATGGTGTGTCCGAACGTCGTAATCGCACTCTATTAGATATGGTGCGATCTATGATGTCTCTTACCGACTTACCGCTATCTTTTTGGGGCTATGCTTTAGAGACTGCCGCATTCACTTTAAATAGGGCTCCGTCGAAATCCGTTGAGACGACACCGTATGAATTATGGTTTGGGAAGAAACCTAAGCTGTCGTTTCTAAAAGTTTGGGGATGCGATGCTTATGTCAAGAAACTTCAACCTGAAAAGCTCGAACCCAAGTCGGAAAAATGCGTCTTCATAGGATACCCTAAAGAAACTGTTGGGTATACCTTCTACCTCAGATCCGAAGGCAAGATCTTTGTTGCCAAGAATGGATCCTTTCTAGAGAAAGAGTTTCTCTCGAAAGAAGTAAGTGGGAGGAAAGTAGAACTTGATGAAGTATTACCTCTTGAACCGGAAAATGGCGAAACTCAAGAAAACGTTTCTGAGGTGCCTGCACCGACTAGAGAGGAAATTAATGATGATGATCAAGATGCTTCTGATCAAGCTCCTACTGAAATTCGAAGGTCCACAAGGACACGTTCTGCACCAGAGTGGTACGGCAACCCTGTCTTGGAAATCATGTTGTTAGACAACGGTGAACCTTCAAACTATGAGGAAGCAATGGCGGGCCCGGATTCCGACAAATGGCTGGAAGCCATGAAATCCGAGATCGGATCCATGTATGAAAACGAAGTATGGACTTTGACTGACTTGCCCGTTGAACGGCGAGCGATATAAAATAAATGGATCTTTAAGAAGAAGACAGACGCGGATGGTAATGTGACCATCTATAAAGCTCGGCTTGTCGCTAAGGGTTATCGACAAGTTCAAGGGGTTGACTACGATGAGACTTTCTCACCGGTAGCGAAGCTGAAGTCCGTCCGAATCATGTTAGCAATTGCCACATACTATGATTATGAGATATGGCAAATGGACGTCAAAACGGCATTCCTTAATGGTTTCCTTAAGGAAGAATTGTATATGATGCAGCCGGAAGGTTTTGTCGATCCTAAGAATGCTGACAAGGTGTGCAAGCTCCAACGCTCGATTTATAGGCTGGTGCAAGCATCTCGGAGTTGGAACATTCGCTTTGATGAGATGATCAAAGCGTTTGGGTTTACACAGAATTATGGAGAAGCCTGTGTTTACAAGAAAGTGAGTGGGAGCTCTGTAGCATTTCTCATATTATATGTAGACGACATACTTTTGATGGGAAATGATATAGAACTCTTGGACAGCATCAAGGCCTACTTGAATAAGAGTTTTTCAATGAAGGACCTTGGAGAAGCTTCTTATATATTAGGCATCAAGATCTATAGAGATAGATCGAGACCCCTCATAGGTCTTTCACAAAGCACATACCTTGATAAGATATTGAAGAAGTTCAATATGGATCAATCTAAGAAGGGGTTCTTACCTGTGTTACAAGGTGTGAAATTGAGCACAGCTCAATGTCCGACCACGGCAGAAGATATAGAAGAGATGAGCGTCATCCCCTATGCCTCAGCCATAGGTACTATTATGTATGCCATGCTGTGTACCAGACCTGATGTAAACCTTGCCGTAAGTTTGGTAGGAAGGTACCAAAGTAATCCCCGCAAGGAACACTGGACAGCGGTCAAGAATATCCTGAAGTACCTGAAAAGGACCAAGGAAATGTTTCTCGTTTATGGAGGTGACGAAGAGCTCGTCGTAAAAGGTTACGTCGACGCTAGCTTCGACACAGATCTGGATGACTCTAAGTCACAAACCGGATACGTGTATATTTTGAATGGTGGGGCAGTAAGCTGGTGCAGTTGCAAGCAAAGCGTCGTGGCGGGATCTACATGTGAAGCGGAGTACATGGCAGCCTCGGAGGCAGCACATGAAGCAATTTGGGTGAAGGAGTTCATCACCGACCTCGGAGTCATACCCAATGCGTCGGGGCCAATCAAGCTCTTCTGTGACAACACTGGAGCTATTGCACTTGCAAAGGAGCCCAGGTTTCACAAGAAGACCAGGCACATCAAGCGTCGCTTCAACTCCATTCGTGAAAATGTTCAAGATGGAGACATAGAAATTTGTAAAGTACACACGGATTTGAATGTCGCAGATGTTGGGGAACGTAGTAATTTCAAAAAATTTCCTACGCACACGCAAGATCATGGTGATGCACAGCAACGAGAGGGGAGAGTGTTTGTCTACGTACCCTCGTAGACCGAAGCGGAAGCGTTGACACAACGTAGAGGAAGTAGTCGTACGTAGAGGAAGTAGTCGTACGTTCTCCTCGCGATCCAACCGATCACAGCACCGTTACTCCGGCACCTCCGAGTTCTTGGCACACGTTCAGCTCGATGACGATCCCCGGGCTCCGATCCAGCAAAGCGTCGAGGAAGAGTTCCGTCAGCACGACGGCGTGGTGACGATCTTGATGTGTTACCGGCGCAGGGCTTCGCCTAAGCACTGCAACGATATAATCGAGGTGGAATTTGGTGGAAGGGGGCACCGCACACGGCTAAGGAACGATCCGTAGATCAACTTGTGTGTCTTTGGGGTGTCCCCTGCCCCCGTATATAAAGGATGAAGGGGGGAGGCTGGCCGGCCAAAGGAGGGAGGCGCAGGAGGAGTCCTACTCCCTCTGGGAGTAGGATTCCCCCCCCCCCAATCCTAGTTGGACTAGGATTCTTCAAGGGGGAGAGAGAAGGAGAGGGGGGCGCCCACCTCTCCTAGTCCTAATAGGACTAGGGGAAGGGGGGAGGCGCGCAGCCCCTAGGGCTGCCCTCTCACTTCTCCTCCAAGGCCCATGTTGGCCCATTATGCTCCCGGGGGGTTCCGGTAACCCTCCCGGTATTCTGGTAAAATCCTGATTTCACCTGGAATGCATCCGATGTCCAAACATAGGCTTCCAATATATAATTCTTTATGTCTCGACCATTTCGAGACTCCTCGTCACGTCCGTGATCACATCCGGGACTCCGAACTCCTTCGGTACATCAAAATGCATAAACTCATAATAACTGTCATCGTAACGTTAAGCGTGCGGACCCTACGGTTCGAGAACAATGTAGACATGACCGAGACACGTTTCCGGTCAATAACCAACAGCGGGACCTGGATGCCCATATTGGCTCCTACATATTCTACGAAGATCTTTATCGGTCAGACCGCATAACAACATACGTTGTTCCCTTTGTCATCGGTATGTTACTTGCCCGAGATTCGATCGTCGGTATCCAATACCTAGTTCAATCTTGTTACCGGCAAGTCTCTTTTCTCGTTTCCGTAATACATCATCTCGCAACTAACTCATTGGTTGCAATGCTTGCAAGGCTTTATGTGATGTGCATTACCGAGAAGGCCCTGAGATACCTCTCCGACAATCGGAGTGACAAATCCTAATCTCGAAATATGCCAACTCAACATGTACCTTCGGAGACACTTGTAGAGCACCTTTATAATCACCCAGTTACGTTGTGACGTTTGGTAGCACACAAAGTGTCCCTACGGTAAATGGGAGTTGCATATTCTCATAGTTAAAGGAACATGTATAAGTCATGGATAAAAGCAATAGCAACATACTAAACGATCGGGTGCTATGCTAATGGAATGGGTCATGTCAATCAGATCATTCAACTAATGATGTGATCTCGTTAATCAAATAACAACTCTTTGTTCATGGCTAGGAAACATAACCATCTTTGATTAATGAGCTAGTCAAGTAGAGGCATACTAGTGACACTCTGTTTGTCTATGTATTCACACATGTATTATGTTTCCAGTTAATACAATTCTAGCATGAATAATAAACATTTATCATGATATAAGGAAATAAATAATAACTTTATTATTGCCTCTAGGGCATATTTCCTTCAGTCTCCCACTTGCACTAGAGTCAATAATCTAGATTACAAAGTAATGATTCTAACACCCATGGAGTTTTGGTGCTGATCATGTTTTGCTCGTGGAAGAGGCTTAGTCAACGGGTCTGTAACATTCAGATCCGTATGTATCTTGCATATCTCTATGTCTCCCACCTGGACCAAATCCCGGATGGAGTTGAAGCGTCTTTTGATGTGTTTGGTTCTTTTGTGAAATCTGGATTCCTTTGCCAAGGCAATTGCACCAGTATTGTCACAAAAGATTTTCATTGGACCCGATACGCTAGGTACAACACCTAGATCGGATATGAACTCCTTCATTGGCTGCTTCCGAAGCGGCTATGTACTCAGCTTCACATGTAGATCCCGCCACGACGCTTTGTTTAGAACTGCACCAACTGACAGCTCCACCGTTTAATGTAAATACGTATCCGGTTTGCGATTTAGAATCGTCCGGATCAGTGTCAAAGCTTGCATCGACATAACCGTTTACGACGAGCTCTTTGTCACCTCCATAAATGAGAAACATATCCTTAGTCCTTCTTAAGTACTTAAGGATGTTTTTGACCGCTGTCCAGTGATCCACTCCTGGATTACTTTGGTACCTTCCTGCCAAACTTACAGCAAGGCACACATCTGGTCTGGTACACAGCATTGCATACATGATAGAGCCTATGGCTGAAGCATAGGGAACATTTTTCATTTTCTCTCTATCTTCTGCGGTGGTCGGGCATTGAGTCTTACTCAACTTCACACCTTGTGCCACAGGCAAGAATCCTTTCTTTGCCTGATCCATTCTGAACTTTTTCAAAACTTTGTCAAGGTATGTGCTTTGTGAAAGTCCTATTAAGCGTTTTGATCTATCTCTATAGATCTTAATGCCCAATATGTAAGCAGCTTCACCGAGGTCTTTCATTGAAAAACTCTTATTCAAGTATCCCTTTATGCTATCCAGAAATTCTATATTATTTCCGATCAGCAATATGTCATCCACATATAATATCAGAAATGCTACAGAGCTCCCACTCACTTTCTTGTAAATACAGGCTTCTCCGAAAGTCTGTATAAAACCAAATGCTTTGATCACACTATCAAAGCGTTTATTCCAACTCCGAGAGGCTTGCACCAGTCCATAAATGGATCGCTGGAGCTTGCACACTTTGTTAGCTCCCTTTGGATCGACAAAACCTTCTGGTTGCATTATATACAACTCTTCTTCCAGAAATCCATTCAGGAATGCAGTTTTGACATCCATTTGCCAAATTTCATAATCATAAAATGCGGCAACTGCTAACATGATTCGGACAGACTTAAGCATCGCTACGGGTGAGAAAGTCTCATCGTAGTCAATCCCTTGAACTTGTCGAAAACCTTTTGCGACAAGTCGAGCTTTGTAGACAGTAACATTACCATCAGCGTCAGTCTTCTTCTTAAAGATCCATTTATTCTCAATTGCTTGCCGATCATCGGGCAAGTCAACCAAAGTCCATACTTTGTTATCATACATGGATCCCATCTCAGATTTCATGGCCTCAAGCCACTTTGCGGAATCTGGGCTCACCATCGCTTCTTCATAGTTCATAGGTTCATCATGGTCTAGCAACATGACTTCCAAAATAGGATTACCGTACCACTCTGGTGCGGATCTTACTCTGGTTGATCTACGAAGTTCAGTAGAAACCTGATCTGAAGTTTCATGATCATTATCATTAGCTTCCTCCCTATTTGATGTAGGTGTCACAGGAACAGATTTCTGTGATGTACTACTTCTCAATAAGGGAGTAGATACTGTTATCTCATCAAGTTCTACTTTCCTCCCACTCACTTCTTTCGAGAGAAACTCCTTCTCTAGAAAGTTTCCGATTTTAGCAACAAAAATTTTTGCCTTCGGATCTGTGATAGAAGGTATACCCAATAGTCTCCTTTGGGTATCCTATGAAGACACATTTCTCCGATTTGGGTTCGAGCTTATCAGGTTGAAGCTTTTTCACATAAGCATCGCAGCCCCAAACTTTAAGAAACGACAACTTTGGTTTCTTGCCAAACCACAGTTCATAAGGCGTCGTCTCAACGGATTTTGATGGTGCCCTATTTAACGTGAATGCGGCCGTCTCTAGAGCATAACCCCAAAAAGATAGCGGTAAAACGGTAAGAGACATCATAGATCGCACCATATCCAGTAAAGTACGATTACGACGTTCGGACACACCATTACGTTGTGGTGTTCCGGGTGGCGTGAGTTGCGAAACTATTCCGCATTGTTTCAAATGTAGACCAAACTCGTAACTCAAATATTCTCCTCCACGATCAGATCGTAGAAACTTTATTTTCTTGTTACGATGATTTTCCACTTTACTCTGAAATTCTTTGAACTTTTCAAATGTTTCAGACTTGTGTTTCATTAAGTAGATATACCCATATCTGCTTAAATCATCAGTGAAGGTGAGAAAATAACGATATCCGCCATGAGCCTCAACATTCATTGGACCACATACATCAGTATGTATGATTTCCAATAAATCTGTTGCTCTCTCCACAGTACCGGAGAACGGTGTTTTAGTCATCTTGCCCATAAGGCACGGCTCGCAAGTGCCAAGTGATTCATAATCAAGTGACTCCAAAAGTCCATCAGTATGGAGTTTCTTCATGCGCTTTACGCCGATATGACCTAAACGGCAGTGCCACAAATAAGTTGCACTATCATTATTAACTCTGCATCTTTTGGCTTCAACATTATGAATATGTGTGTTACTACTATCGAGATTAAGTAAGAACAAACCACTCTTTAATGGCGCATGACCATAAAAGATATTACTCATATAAATAGAACAACCATTATTCTCTGATTTAAATGAATAACCGTCTCGCATCAAACAAGATCCAGATATAATGTTCATGCTCAACGCTGGCACTAAATAACAATTATTTAGATCTAATATTAATCCCGAAGGTAGATGTAGAGGTAGCGTGCCGACCGCGATCACATCGACTTTGGAACCATTTCCCACGCGCATCGTCACCTCGTCCTTAGCCAATCTTCGCTTAATCCGTAGCCCCTGTTTTGAGTTGCAAATATTAGCAACAGAACCAGTATCAAATACCCAGGTGCTACTGCGAGAATTAGTAAGGTACACATCAATAACATGTATATCATATATACCTTTTTTAACCTTGCCATCCTTCTTATCCGCCAAATACTTGGGGCAGTTCCGCTTCCAGTGACCAGTCTGCTTGCAATAGAAGCACTCAGTTTCAGGCTTAGGTCCAGACTTGGGTTTCTTCTCTTGAGTAGCAACTTGCTTGCTGTTCTTTTTGAAGTTCCCCTTTTTCTTCCCTTTGCCCTTTTTCTTGAAACTAGTGGTTTTGTTAACCATCAACACTTGATGCTCCTTTTTGATTTCTACCTCCGCGGCTTTTAGCATCGCGAAGAGCTCGGGCATAGTCTTGGTCATCCCTTGCATATTATAGTTCATCACGAAGCTCTTGTAGCTTGGTGGCAGTGATTGGAGAATTCTGTCAATGACGCAATCATCCGGAAGATTAACTCCCAGTTGAATCAAGTGATTGTTATACCCAGACATTCTGAGTATATGTTCACTAACAGAACCATTCTCCTCCATTTTACAGCTATAGAACTTATTGGAGACTTCATATCTCTCAATCCGGGCATTTGCTTGAAATATTAACTTCAACTCCTGGAACATCTCATATGCTCCATGGTGTTCAAAACGTCGTTGAAGTCCCGGTTCTAAGCCGTAAAGCATGGCACACTGAACTATAGAGTAGTCATCAGCTTTGCTTTGCCAGACGTTCACAACATCTGGCGTAGCTCTTGCACCAGGCCTGGCACCCAGCGGTGCTTCCAGGACGTAATTCTTTTGTGCAGCAATGAGGATAATCCTCAAGTTACGGACCCAGTCCGTGTAATTGCTACCATCATCTTTCAACTTTGATTTCTCAAGGAACGCATTAAAATTCAACGGAACAACAACACGAGCCATCTATCTACACAACATAGACAAGCAAGATATTATCAGGTACTAAGTTCATGATAAATTAAAGTTCAATTAATCATATTACTTAAGAACTCCCACTTAGATAGACATCTCTCTAATCCTCTAAGTGATCACGTGATCCAAATCAACTAAACCATGTCCGATCATCACGTGAGATGGAGTAGTTTCAATGGTGAACATCATTTATGTTGATCATATCTACTATATGATTCACACTCGACCTTTCGGTCTCTGTGTTCCGAGGCCATATCTGTATATGCTAGGCTCGTCAAGTTAAACCTGAGTATTCCGCGTGTGCAACTGTTTTGCACCCGTTGTATTTGAACGTAGAGCCTATCACACCCGATCATCACGTGGTGTCTCAGCACGAAGAACTTTCGCAACGGTGCATACTCAGGGAGAACACTTCTTGATAATTTAGTGAGAGATCATCTTATAATGCTACCGTCAATCAAAGCAAGATAAGATGCATAAAAGGATAAACATCACATGCAATCAATATAAGTGATATGATATGGCCATCATCATCTTGTGCTTGTGATCTCCATCTTCGAAGCACCGTCATGATCACCATCGTCACCGGCGCGACACCTTGATCTTCATCGCATCATCGTTGTCGTCTCGCTAATCTTATGCTTCTACGACTATTACTACCGTTTAGCAATAAAGTAAAGCATTACATCGCGATTGCATTGCATACAATAAAGCGACAACCATATGGCTCCTGCCAGTTGCCGATAACTCGGTTACAAAACATGATCATCTCATACAATAAAATTTAGCATCACGTCTTGACCATATCACATCACAACATGCCCTGCAAAAACAAGTTAGACGTCCTCTACTTTGTTGTTGCAAGTTTTACGTGGCTGCTACGGGCTTTTAAGCAAGAACTCATCTTACCTACGCATCAAAACCACAACGATAGTTTGTCAAATAGACTCCGTTTTAACCTTCTCAAGGACCGGGCGTAGCCACACTCGGTTCAACTAAAGTTGGAGAGACAGTCTTCCGCAAGCCATCTATGTGCAAAGCACGTCGAGGGAACCGGTCTCGCGTAAGCGTACGCGTAAGGTTGGTCCGGATCGTCTCGTCCAACAATACCGCTGAACCAAAGTATGACATGCTGGTAGGCAGTATGACTTGTATCGTCCACAACTCACTTGTGTTCTACTCGTGCAAATAACATCAAACCATAAAACCTAGGCTCGGATGCCACTGTTGGGGAACGTAGTAATTTCAAAAATTTTCCTACGCACACGCAAGATCATGGTGATGCACAGCAACGAGAGGGGAGAGTGTTTGTCTACGTACCCTCGTAGACCGAAGCGGAAGCGTTGACACAACATAGAGGAAGTAGTCGTACGTAGAGGAAGTAGTCGTACGTTCTCCTCGTGATCCAACCGATCACAGCACCGTTACTCCGGCACCTCCGAGTTCTTGGCACACGTTCAGCTCGATGACGATCCCCGGGCTCCGATCCAGCAAAGCGTCGAGGAAGAGTTCCGTCAGCACGACGGCGTGGTGACGATCTTGATGTGTTACCGGCGCAGGGCTTCGCCTAAGCACTGCAACGATATAATTGAGGTGGAATTTGGTGGAAGGGGGCACCGCACACGGCTAAGGAACGATCTGTAGATCAACTTGTGTGTCTTTGGGGTGTCCCCTGCCCCCGTATATAAAGGATGAAGGGGGGAGGCTGGCCGTCCAAAGGAGGGAGGCGCAGGAGGAGTCCTACTCCCTCTGGGAGTAGGATTCCCCCCCCCCAATCCTAGTTGGACTAGGATTCTTCAAGGGGGAGAGAGAAGGAGAGGGGGGCGCCCACCTCTCCTAGTCCTAATAGGACTAGGGGAAGGGGGGAGGCGCGCAGCCCCTAGGGCTGCCCTATCACTTCTCCTCCAAGGCCCATGTTGGCCCATTATGCTCCCGGGGGGCTCCGGTAACCCTCCCGGTATTCTGGTAAAATCCTGATTTCACCTGGAATGCATCCGATGTCCAAACATAGGCTTCCAATATATAATTCTTTATGTCTCGACCATTTCGAGACTCCTCGTCACGTCCGTGATCACATCCGGGACTCCGAACTCCTTCGGTACATCAAAATGCATAAACTCATAATAACTGTCATCGTAACGTTAAGCGTGCGGACCCTACGGTTCGAGAACAATGTAGACATGACCGAGACACGTTTCCGGTCAATAACCAACAGCGGGACCTGGATGCCCATATTGGCTCCTACATATTCTACGAAGATCTTTATCGGTCAGACCGCATAACAACATACGTTGTTCCCTTTGTCATCGGTATGTTACTTGCCCGAGATTCGATCGTCGGTATCCAATACCTAGTTCAATCTTGTTACCGGCAAGTCTCTTTTCTCGTTTCCGTAATACATCATCTCGCAACTAACTCATTGGTTGCAATGCTTGCAAGGCTTTATGTGATGTGCATTACCGAGAAGGCCCTGAGATACCTCTCCGACAATCGGAGTGACAAATCCTAATCTCGAAATATGCCAACTCAACATGTACCTTCGGAGACACTTGTAGAGCACCTTTATAATCACCCAGTTACGTTGTGACGTTTGGTAGCACACAAAGTGTCCCTACGGTAAATGGGAGTTGCATATTCTCATAGTTAAAGGAACATGTATAAGTCATGGATAAAAGCAATAGCAACATACTAAACGATCGGGTGCTATGCTAATGGAATGGGTCATGTCAATCAGATCATTCAACTAATGATGTGATCTCGTTAATCAAATAACAACTCTTTGTTCATGGCTAGGAAACATAACCATCTTTGATTAATGAGCTAGTCAAGTAGAGGCATACTAGTGACACTCTGTTTGTCTATGTATTCACACATGTATTATGTTTCCAGTTAATACAATTCTAGCATGAATAATAAACATTTATCATGATATAAGGAAATAAATAATAACTTTATTATTGCCTCTAGGGCATATTTCCTTCAGCAGATCCGTTGACTAAACCTCTCCCTAAGGCAAAACATGATCAGCACCAGAACTCTATGGGTGTTCGATTCATCACAATGTAACTAGATTATTGACTCTAGTGCAAGTGGGAGACTGTTGGAAATATGCCCTAGAGGCAATAATAAAAGCATTATTATTATATTTCCTTGTTCATGATAATTGTCTTTATTCGTGCTATAATTGTGTTATCCGGAAATCGTAATACATGTGTGAATAACAGACAACAATATGTCCCTAGTGAGCCTCTAGTTGACTAGCTCGTTGATCGACAGATAGTCATGGTTTCCTGACTATGGACATTGGATGTCATCGATAACGGGATCACATCATTAGGAGAATGATGCGATGGACAAGACCCAATCCTAAACATAGCATAAGATCGCATAGTTCGTTTGCTAGAGTTTTCCAATGTCAAGTATCCTTTCCTTAGACCATGAGATCGTGTAACTCCCGGATACCGTAGGAGTGCTTTGGGTGTGCCAAATGTCACAACGTAACTGGGTGACTATAAAGGTATACTACGGGTATCTCTGAAAGTGTCTGTTGGGTTGACATGGATCGAGACTGGGATTTGTCACTCCGCTTGACGGAGAGGTATCACCGGGCCCTCTCGGTAATGCATCATCACAATGAGCTCAATGTGATCAAAGTTTTTGATCACGGGATCATGCATTACGGTACGAGAAAAGTGACTTGCCGGTAACGAGATTGAACGAGGTACTGGGATACCGACGATCGAATTTCGGGCAAGTAAAATACCGATTGACAAAGGGAATCGTATACGGGATTAATTGAATCCTCGACATCGTGGTTCATCCAATGAGATCATCGTGGAGCATGTGGGAGCCAACATGGGTATCCAGATCCCGCTGTTGGTTATTTCCCGAGAGTCGTCTCGGTCATGTCTGCATGTCTCCCGAACCCGTAGGGTCTACACACTTAAGGTTCGGTAACGCTAGGGTTGTGAAGATATGTATATGCAGTAACCCGAATGTTGTTCGGAGTCCCGGATGAGATCTCGGACGTCACAAGGAGTTCCGGAATGGTCCGGAGGTAAAGAATTATATATAGGAAGTGCTATTTCGGCCATCGGGACAAGTTTCGGTGTTATCGGTATTGTACCAGGACCACCGGAGGGGTCCCGGGGGTCCACCAGGTGGGGCCACCTGCCCCGGTGGGCCACATGGGCCTTTGGGGGTGCGCCTTGGCCTGCATGGGCCAAGGGGAACCAGCCCCAAAGGGGCCCATGCGCCTAGGGTTCCAAAAGGGAGGAGTCCTAGTGGTGGAAGGCACCTCCTAGATGACTTGGGGGGAGGGAAACCTCCCTGGCCGCCGCCCCCCCTAGGAGATTCCATCTCCTAGGGCCGGCGCCCCCCCAAGGGGTTATATAAAGGGGGGAGGGGAGGGGGGGCTGCGCACCCTTTTGCCCTGGCGCCTCCCTCTCCCTCTCCAACACCTCCTCCTCCTCCGTTGTGCACGGCGAAGCCCTGCCGGAGTACTGTAGTTCCACCATCACCACGCCGTCGTGCTGCTGCTGGAGCCTTCTTCCCCAACCTCTCCTTTGCCTTGCTGGATCAAGAAGAAGGAGACATTACGCTGACCGTACGTGTGTTGAACGCGGAGGTGCCGTGCTTTCGGTGCTAGGATCTCCGGTGATTTGGATCACGGTGTGTACGACTACATCATCCCCGTTCGTTGAACGCTTCCGCTCGCGATCTACAAAGTGGTATGTAGATGCAATCTATCTCTCCCATGACTCGTTGCTAGATGAACTCATAGATGGATCTTGGTGAAACCATAGGAAAATTTTTAATTTTCTGCAACGTTCCACAACACTATCCCCCTGACTGTACTATAGGGTATGACACCTCATGCTTCAGAATGGATTATGGATAGAGGATGCACTAATCATATGACTGGTGATTGAAGTCTTCTCATGGACTCAACTTTACGTCCATGTGACAAGAGTCACATCACATTTGCTGACACTGGTAAAAGTAAGGTATTGGGTCTAGGTAGAGTTGCAATCTCAAAGGATCATCACATGGATAAAGTGATGCTTGTTGAATCCCTTGGTTTCAACTTAATGTCTGTCTCAATGCTTTGTGACTTGAACATGATCGTGATATTTGGAAATTATCGTTGCCTTGTACTTATGGAGTCTGACAAGTCTCTAGTCTTTGAAGGGTACCGGAAAGATGATCTATACATGGTAGATTTCTCAGCAGGTCCACATCTTGCCGTATGTCTTCTTGCAAAAGCTTCAGAGTGCTGGCTCTGGCATCGGAGGCTAGGGCATGCTGGCATGAGGAACTTACACACTCTCGTCAAGAAGAAGCATGTCATTGGCATCGAGGGCGTCAAGTCCAAGAAGGATCATTTGTGTGGTGCCTACGAAGCTGGAAAGATGACTAGGGCCAAGCACCCCTCGAAGACAATCATGACTACATCTCAACCCTTCGAGCTACTACACATGGACTTATTTGGCCCTACTCACTACTCTACCCTCACAACAACTGCGTGTCTCTATGGCTTCATCATTGTTGATGATTACTCAAGATATACGTGGGTGCACATAGTTCTCTACAAGACTGAAGTGCAGGATGTCTTCAGACGCTTTGCCAACCGTGCCATGAACAACTATGGCATCAAAATCAAGCATATCAGAAGTGACTACGGTACTGAGTTCAGGAACACCGGCCTTGATATTTATCTGGATTCAATGGGAATCACTCATGAGTTCTCAGCTCCGTACACACCTCAGCAGAATGGCATCATGGAGCGCAAGACCAGAACCCTCATTGAGATGGCCCGAACGATGCTCGATGAATACAAGACACCAAGAAAATTCTGGCCTGAAGCTATTGACACTTCATGCCATGTCATCAACCGTGTTTATATTCACAAGCTTCTGAAGAAAACATCCTATGAACTCCTCACAGGCAAGAAGCCAAATGTCAGTTACTTCAGAGTATTTGGTGCTAGGTGCTGGATCAAGGATCCACATCACAAATCAAAATTTGCACCGAAAGCACATGAAGGTTTTATGCTCGGCTACGGAAAGGACTCGCACTCCTACAGAGTTTTCAACCTCTTTCTCTATGAAGTTGTTGAAACTGTGGATGTACAGTTCGATGAAACCAATGGCTCGCAAAGAGAGCACTTGCCAAATGTGCTAGATGAAGTTCCACCTAGTGAATCAATCAAGCTAATGGGAACTGGTGAAATCATGCCGTCTGAAGCACAGCCTGAAGAGGAACTTATCGTTTCTGCACCTAATCAACCCGAAGACAATGCTCAGACTGAAGACAATCCTCCCAATGATGACACTGATCAGCAAGAGCAAAATCTTCATCCAGTCCATCCGCGTGTTGCAAATGAAGTAAAGATTGAGAAGATAATTGATAGCATAAATGCTCCTGGTCCACTCACTCATTCAAGAGCAACACAGCTAGCAAATTTCTATGGGCACTTTGCTTTTGTCTCAATATGTGAACCCAAGAAAGTTGCTGAAGCCTTTATGGAACCTGAATGGATTCAAGCTATGCAAGAAGAGCTTCAACAGTTCAAACTGATCAATGTCTTGGAACTGGTCAAGCGACCGGACCCTCGCAAGCACAACATAATAGGAACAAAATGGATATATCGCAACAAGCAATATGAGCATGGTCAAGTCGTCAGAAACAAGGCTCGTGTTGTTGCTCAAGGATATACTCAAGTTGAAGGGATTGACTTCGATGAAACATTTGCTCCAGTGGCAAGGCTTGAAGCTATTCGCATACTGCTAGCCTATGCTAACCTTCACAACATCTTGCTATATCAAATGGATGTGAAGAGTGCATTTCTCAACGGCAAGATTGAAGAAGAAGTATATGTTGCACAACCTCCTGGCTTTGGAGATCCAAAACATCCTGATATGGTGTACAAGCTAAACAAAGCACTGTATGGCCTCAAACAAGCTCCTCGCGCTTGGTATGACACACTCAAAGACTTCCTGAAGAGCAAAGGCTTCAAACATGGTTCCCTAGATCCCACACTCTTCACGAAGACATATGATGGTGAGCTGTTTGTGTGCCAAATATATGTGGATGACATTATCTTCGGCTGCACCAACCAGAAATACAGTGATGAGTTTGGACACATGATGCAAGAGCAATATCAGATGTCCATGATGGGTGAGCTGAAGTTCTTCCTTGGTCTTCAAATTCACCAGCAAAGAAATGGCATCTTCATATCTCAAGAGAAATACCTCAAAGATTGCCTAAAGAAGTTTGGAATGCAAGACTGCAAAGGTTATACGACGCCAATGTGAACAAAAGGTCATCTGGTTCCTGACCCCAATGGTAAAGAGTTTGATCAAAAGGTATACCGCTCCATGATTGGTTCTTTACTTTATCTATGTGCATCTAGGCCAGATATTATGCTTAGTGTTTGCATGTGTGCTCGATTCCAAGCAGCACCAAAGGAATCGCATCACCTAGCAGTAAAGCGAATTCTTCGATATTTGGCTTACACCCCAACATTAGGATTATGGTATCCAAAGGGCTCAGAGTTTGATCTGGTTGGATTCTCGGATGCTGATTATGCTGGTGACAAGGTGGATCGCAAGTCTACATCAGGCACATGTCACTTTCTGGGACGATCACTTGTCTGTTGGTCTTCAAAGAAGCAGAACTGTGTATCACTCTCCACTGCTGAATCTGAATACATTGCTGCTGGATCTTGCTGCGCTCAGCTTCTATGGATGAAGCAAACTCTCAAGGACTATGGCATCCATCTGAAACAAGTACCATTCTACTGCGACAACGAAAGCGCCATCAAGATTGTCAACAACCCAGTTCAACACTCGAAGACAAAGCACATTGAAATTCGTCATCACTTTCTCAGAGATCATGTCATGAAGGAAGATATTGATATCATACACGTCAACACTGAAGAGCAACTGGCAGATATCTTCACAAAGCCTTTGGATGAGAAAAGGCTTTGCAAGTTATGGTGTGAGCTAAATATCTTGGAATCCTCAAATGTCCTGTGATCAGGCACACATCCTAACACTTATGCATATTGATGACTTAGATGTGCAATACATGATGTAAAGTATATCTTCAATCAATGAAGACTTACATTCTAAGTGTGAATACATTAACGTGGAATTTGACTTCGGAGCGCCACGATAATTGTGCGCCGTGTCTGGGTCTAATACTTCCTATACGGTGGGTAACGCCACCACCAAATTCTTCTGTTTGAAGTGTTTTTCTCATGGCGTTACTTGTGCTATGTCTTCAAATTTGGTTTGTCTTCAATATCATCATGTCTTCTTGATTATCTTCACTATGTTGATTTGGTTGTATTCTGATATATATATATATATATATATATATATATATATATATATATATATATATATATATATATATATATATATATATATTAGTGTTCTGTCCTCTACATCATTCACTTATAGCTATGTCTTGAATCTTTTGAACTAAGTGAATGTGATCGGAACCTAATCCCTCTATGCTTCCTACCTCAAACTCTATCTATCCAAATCATATGCATTCTGTTGAAACTGTCGAATGTCTTCTCGGCGTCCTTGTCAGCAGAAGATATAGAGACAAACATTAAATCTGTTTTAAATGCTCTATTCTTATTGCCTGAAATCCGGAGAAGCCGGAACGACCATCCAACAGTCCAGGCGGGTGTGGGGACGTGGGACAACCCCAAATGTGTTGCATGTACGCCACGTGTCCCTCAAATGTGAACCGCCAGGGGCACCTACGTAATTGTGCTGTGTCATCCCTTTCCCTATAAATGCAAGTCCAATCACTGTCAAAATCTTTCTTCCACCTCTCCACCTCGCCAAACCCTAGCGCCACCGCTAGCTTTCGACGACGCCGACGACGAAGCGCTTAGCTGCCTCGACTTCTCCGACGCGTCTTCACGCCGGCCGCGGACACCGTCTTCTCCGCCGTCGCCGTAGGTGTCCTCCTTCGCCAAGTTAGGGCACGGAAGATCGAACCGCTTGGCCTCCACTTCTTCTCCGTCTAGCAGTTCTTCGTGTGGTAAATAAAACCCTCTTTTACCGTCTTTTTGATGCTATAGATTCATCCTTTTTACCAAAAGTGGTTTCTGTCTCCACAAAAGTTAGATCTATCCTGTCTGCATCTCATATAATGCCCAGTATATTCACTTATGCTTCACACATAGTTAGATTCCTCACTTGTACTTATTCTTGGATTTGTACAAATCTGGAACCAACTCTCAACACATAAGTGAATGTCTTCGCGCTATGAGGTCAATGTCTTCTAAACCGATTTATCTTCAAAATCTTCTGAGAATGCATATGACTTCTTCCCCTTCCCTCGCATCTCTAATGCTGTCACAGGTACATGTCCATGGGAGAATCCCTTGGTTCTCATAGTCTGCATTCATTTGCAGAATTCTTACAACATCACATCAACTCTCCGGAAGCCAGTTCCTGTCTGACCAGCAGATGGAAGCCTTTGATTGTATTGAAGCCTTTCAGTTTAAACTTCATGGCAACAAAGAAATCAGCTAGGAAGGGTGGCATACAGCGCCGTGGGAACACCTCAAGAGATTTGCCTCCTGACCTCTATGAGTTGTACAAGACTGATCCAGAGGAGGAGTATAATCAGAGAAAAACCCGAATCCAATGGATTCGAAGATATTGGGCAGAACAGTGGTACAAGTACAGGTTCGTGACCCAGGAGTATGCTGAGAAGAATGCCATCAAGCGACCATGGGGAGACATTTTGTACAAAAATCTTCCACCCAGGTCTAGAGCTGAAGCCATTGAGCAAGGTTTCTATCCTTGCATGGTCCAAGGGCCACAACCAGCTCATGCCGACCCATCATCTTTGCTATGGTGTCAAGATGACAATCTGTCCAAACGCAATTTTCAGTTTGCCAAGAACGCGGCCAAGGAGAACAAGAAATCTTGGGGATTAGACTTCAACCCTGGCCCCTCTGCACCTCGTACCGATGGCACGCGCGAAGCTGAACCAAATCTTGTTGGGCCCTTCTATGACTTAGGAGGTCTCATCACTCATATCAGGGTTCAAGGGGCAGATGTGGATCGACCTGCAGATGACGTTGACTCTGATGAAGCGCCTGCACCTCCGAAGCCCAAGAAGCAGAAGAAACCCAAGGCTCTGAAGCCTTCCTCTCCACCAAAAGCTTCACGAATGAAGCCCTTGTCCACTGCTCCTCCTGCACCAAGTGTGCAGTCTGAAGATCTCTCTTGCGTCTCCAAGACCGAGAAGAAGAAGAAGAAGCCCATGCACTCCTCCAGTCCTGCTCTGCCGTGTTGAGAAACAAGAATGAAGCCATTGATCTGTCGAGTGACAAAGACCTTGCTGATGACGCTCTTGAGCAATTGATAAAGAGCAAGCAAGAAGCATAAATCTTTAGTGACTTGCCTCTCTTTGACGTGGCAGTCATCAACAACTTCATTGATGAGTGGTTTGACACCCCCAATCTCAGCTTTGATGATTTGCAACTTCCAATTGGCCTCAGCGTCCTCCTTTCACGGCACCATTGCTCCTGAGCTATCTCTTGCTCAGAAAATTGTTGAGCTGAAGCACAAGATTGATTTTGAAAAGGCTCAGTTCAAGAAGCATATGGCCAGGCTCAGTGTGAAGGATGTCCAAAACTTCAAGGTCATGCTGCATGAGCTCAAGGAAGCATTTCACAAGAAACGCAAAGAAACTAAAGGGTCACGTGAGCGCATGAATATTCTTGCTGCCAAGTGCGTGCAAGCTTACAATGAAGCTGAAAAGCGCAAGGCTCTTGGGCGTCCAGGCATCGACCCCAGGATGGCTGCCAAGAAGAAGAAGCCATCTCTGGACCAAACTGAACCATCAAGGCAGGAAGAGCCTCGCATTGTCTTCCCTGCCAGCATGACAGGCGTGAAGCCTAAGGTCCCAACAGTGGCTTCAGAGTTTCAGAAGACTAGGGCAGCTGAAGCCAAGGCCAGGAAGCGCAAGAACAAGAACACCTCTGATGCTGCTCCACCCACCAAGAAGTGCAAGACCAAGAAAGACCGGGCTGCTCCCTCAGAGCCCCTTGTAGTCGAGCCAATCTCTGTTGCTCGTCCTGATTCTGCACACCAAGAACGACGCATGATAGTTCATGAGCCTGCTTCCACAGAGGCTCCTGAAGCTGAAGATATTCCAGCTGTTGACCCCACAGCAGCTGAAGACATTGGTCACCACGACAATGTTGAAGATGATGAAGTCCTTCCTCAGATCGAGCATAATGTGGTATCATCGCCTGTTCTCACGAACAACGAACTCATCAGCATTGGTCGTCCATTGACGCCAATTGCTCAGGATGACTCATGGGCTGATCACCCACAAGAATCCCCACGTGATGAAGACACACCAGTTACTCCCCCAACACAGGTCACCACTCCAGTGGTTGACGCTGAAGACTTTGAGTCCCAACCAACTCCATCTCCACAAGCGTCGCCAGTGTTTCGCAGGCTTCGTAAAGGACCAAGGTCTCAAGTCAATCCGTCAAGTGTTCCAGAAGGAGATGAGCACCAATCTGCTTCACATCAAGTGTTTCCTGAAGCCTCTCCTACTGTGAACATCCCTGAGTCTGAAGCCAAAGAGGCTGAAGATATTCCGGCTGCATCAGCCGATGGAGAAGAAACAAGAGAAGAAGAAGCACATGTTGCCACACCCCCTGCGAACCAAGTTGTTCTTGAGGAGAACGTGTCCGGCCCTCCAACTCCTGAAGTGGAGGTTACACATATTGAGGCGGCCACCAACACCAACACTGAAGCTAATGACGTTGTCATGGCTGAAGCTAATGTGGCGCCTAAAGTCAATATGGTGCCTGAAGTGACAGCACTGAAGCTAATGCTGCACCTATCACAAATCTGCAGCCTGAAGTCAATGCCACTACTCCAGTTCCACCTCCAAGGCCACATACTATTGAGCAAGCATACAACTATGGGCAGCTAATCACTGTCAAATGGCCTCTTCTGGTTCCTCCACCTGCTGCTGGTCCTCAATTTGATTACCACATCGAGCACAGGCCTCAGGTTCAGAAGCCAAAGCCAAGACTGCCCAGGTTTCCAGGGACTGCCACTTCACCAGGGTCCTTCAATGCAAATGGCTTCAAAGCGCACAACACCTTCTTCGACAGCGCCAAGAACCCCTACTCAAAGGCAAGGATCTCATCTGATCGGTTCTGGAGCTATCAACAATGCAGCTATTATTCATGTGTTCTTTATGATCAAGAGCGCATCTTCCCTCATATGCGTCTTGACACTCAAGCTATTGCTGGACTGCCATGCCTTGAAGAAGCCCTTGACTGCTTTCGTTATGCGGGTTTGCTCCACTTTGTGACTGACAAGGAGCATTGGAATGAAGAACTTCTGCTCCAATTTTATGCTACTCTCCACATTCGCCGCTACAACAGGGATCCGAAGACATGGGTCCTTGAGTGGATGACAGGCAATGTCCATCATGAAGCCAAAGCCTTTGACATCATTGAGCTTACCGGCCTGCCCACTCCAGGAGAGCTTTATGAACCTAGTTGTCAGCTTCACCGCAATGCATTCGAGAGTATCTTCCACAAGCCAGATCCCAACATGAGCCAAATGTTGAGCATGATGAAGCCTCTGCCACCTGACGTTGATTACCCAAAGGAATTCTTTGTCGAAGACCTCGAGTATCTGCCTCGCACAATCTATCACATCATCAGGCGAACTCTATGGCCTGTCAAAGGACATTCATCAGCTGCAAAACTTGAAGGAGCAATGAAGACCTTGGTCTTTTATATCTTCAATGGCATCAGCTTCAATGCTCAAGACTTCTTTATCCGACAGTTGGCTGCGTCTGGCTCTGATCTTTTTGGCCTGAAGTTCTACGCTCCATGGGTGATGCGCCTCATCAAGCTACACTCAGTTGTCAACTATCAGCCCTCTACTCGCAATCATCTGATTTTTCTGCCTGAGGTTGATATGTCAGTTGAAGCCATATACCCATAGCCTGCCAAGGAGCCTCTTAGTCTTCAGAATGCTGATCACCAAAGCTTCTCGCAACCCATTGAAGCGGTCCAAGCAGTCACTCGTGTCTATCCACTGGCTGGAAATACTCGCTTACCGCATCGTGCACAGACTGAAGCTACTGAGAGCACCATTGCCCAAAGGCCTCGGAAGTGCTCTCGTGTTCTGAATGACTGAGAACTTCTTGTGGCACTGCATCAGAAACAAGACAAGCATCACTTCTGGCTTAAGCGACAGATGCAAAGTCTCTTGGTGGACGTCAATCGCATTCGCAATCTTTCCACCAAGAATGCTTTTGTTACTCATGAGACCTGTCGGCGATCATGGAAGAGTTTGACATTGCTCAGTGCTGAAGCAGATCTTCAAGATGATGGCTCCACTGAAAGATTCAAGTTTGACACCACTCTGCTGGGGAACGTAGTAATTTCAAAAAAATTCCTACGCACACGCAAGATCATGGTGATGCATAGCAATGAGAGGGGAGAGTGTTGTCTATGTACCCTCGTAGACCGAAGCGGAAGCGTTGATGCAACGTAGAGGAAGTAGTCGTACGTCTTCCCGGTCCAACCGATCCAAGCACCATTACTCCGGCACCTCCGAGTTCTTGGCACACGTTCAGCTCGATGACGTTCCCTGGGCTCCGATCCAGCAAAGCTTCGGGGAAGAGTTCCGTCAGCACGACGGCGTGGTGACGATCTTGATGTTCAACCATCGCAGGGCTGCGCCTAAGCACCGCTACAATATGACCGAGGTGTAATATCGTGGAGGGGGGCACCGCACACGGCTAAGGAACGATCACGAAGATCAACTTGTGTGTCTGTGGGGTGCCTCCTGCCCTCGTATATAAAGAAGTGGAGGAGGGGAGGGCCGGCCCTCTCTATGGCGCGCCCTAGGGAGTCCTACTCCCACCGGGAGTAGGATTCCCCCTTTCCTAGTCCAACTAGGAGTCCTTCCATGTAGTAGGAGTAGGAGACAAGGAAGGGGAAAAGAGAAGGGAAGGAAGGAGGGGGCGCAGCCCCTCCCCCTAGTCCAATTCGGACTAGGCCTTGGGGGGCACGCCACCTGCCCTAGGCAGCCCCTCTCCCTTTCCCGTATGGCCCAATAAGGCCCAATACTTCTCCCCCGTATTCCCGTAACTCCCCGGTACTCCGAAAAATACCCGAACCACTCAGAACCTTTCCGATGTCCGAATATAGTCGTCCAATATATCGATCTTTACGTCTCGACCATTTCGAGACTCCTCGTCATGTCCCCGATCTCATACGGGACTCCGAACTCCTTCGGTACATCAAAACTCATGAACTCATAATATAACTGTCATCGAAACCTTAAGTGTGCGGACCCTACGGGTTCGAGAACAATGTAGACATGACCGAGACACGTCTCTGGTCAATAACCAATAGCGGAACCTGGATGCTCATATTGGCTTCTACATATTCTACGAAGAACTTTATTGGTCAGACCGCATAACAACATACGGTGTTCCCTTTGTCATCGGTATGTTACTTGCCCGAGATTCGATCGTCGGTATCCAATAACTAGTTCAATCTCGTTACCGGCAAGTCTCTTTACTCGTTCCGTAATACATCATCTCGCAACTAACTCATTAGTTGCATTGCTTGCAAGGCTTAAGAGATGTGCATTACCGAGACGGCCCAGAGATACCTCTCCGACATTCGGAGTGACAAATCCTAATCTCGAAATACGCCAACCCAACAAGTACCTTCGGAGACACCTGTAGAGCACCTTTATAATCACCCAGTTACGTTGTGACGTCTGGTAGCACACAAAGTGTTCCTCCGGTAAACGGGAGTTGCATAATCTCATAGTCATAGGAACATGTATAAGTCATGAAGAAAGCAATAGCAACATACTAAACAATCGGGTGCTAAGCTAACGGAATGGGTCATGTCAATCACATCATTCTCCTAATGATGTGATCCCGTTAATCAAATGACAACTCATGTCTATGGCTAGGAAACATAACCATCTTTGATCAACAGGCTAGTCAAGTAGAGGCATACTAGTGACACTCTGTTTGTCTATGTATTCACACATGTATTATGTTTCCGATTAATACAATTCTAGCATGAATAATAAACATTTATCATGATATAAGGAAATAAATAATAACTTTATTATTGCCTCTAGGGCATATTTCCTTCACACTCCCCCAAGGAATGTTGTCCTATGTCGAACTCCATCTCTTGAAGACTCTAACTATTCTTCCTCCGCTGCACCCGTGAATGCCATAGTGATCGATGATGAAGATGATGCTACTTCAACACCCACGACTTCAGCGCGAATCGACACTGCACCAAGTTCGTCTGCACCGCCAAACCCCGACGCCGACCCTGCATCTATTGCTACTCCTTCTGGGAACGCGTAGGGGCTCTATGTCTTCAAACCTTTTTGGTCATTACTGACAAAAGGAGGAGAAGCATATGAGTTGATATTCTTCAAGCGGGTCCATATGGGAGGTTGCTTTATATTTTGTCTAGTGTTTAAAACTCTCGCTTTTGATACATTTGGTTCTTTGAGTTGTAACACTTAAACTCGATGGTCGTCTGCTACTTATTCTGTGATGCGATGATAAATTTCGCATGTGCGATGATAACTTCCGCACTTAGGTCATTTTGCAGACGTCCATTTTTCATTATGCATGCCATTATCTTCGTTATATCAAATCATGCATGATGAATTGTCGTCATAAGTTGAAGAGGATCTCCACAAGTACAACCTGCCATGTGCATTTGCATTCCAAAAGCAAATTACTTATATGCACATCTTCAGGGGGAGCCTTTGCCACTTATGAAGAATACCTTTATCCTTACAATTTCACATACTTTATCCCCATTGAAAACTTCAACCCGTTTGTCATCAATCACCAAAAAGGGGGAGATTGTAAGTGCATCTAGTGCCACCCCTAGTTGGTTTTGGATTATTGACGATAAACCTGGTTGAGGGACTAATGTGTTTGTGAGAATTGCAGGATAACACAGGTAGTAGTCCCTCATTGATTCGGTTTACCTACCGGAGACGACCCCTAAAAATGTATGAAGACATTGAAGACAATGGTGGTATTCGAAGATATTCACATTGAAGACTATGACATGAGAAGACATTCAGTGAAGACTATGGAGCGCGAAGACTTAGATGTTTCGTTGTTTCCTTTTCTTCTTTCTTGAGTCATAGGAACCATCGTACTGTTAAGTGGGGTCCAAGTGAAAAAAGTCAGAGTGACTGAAGTGATGCTCAACCAAATCCTATGTCTTCGAGCAAAGACAATGAGAGCAAATCTTATCCAGAGCTGGATGAGTCAGCTTTGCTTGTAGCCCAAGTAAAGTTGTCGTGTGTGTTTAAAATCTGACCGTTGGAACACGTGTCAGTTCCTTAGTGACCCAGGGTCATTTTCGACAAATCAGGTCGGGTTGGCTAGTGGCTATAAATAGCCCACCCCCTACAGCATAAATTGGTTGGCTGCTCAGAGTTAGTGCACGGCTTTTGTCGTTTGAGAGCAACCCATCTCCGAAGCTTTTGAGAGAGAGAAATCCTTGCAAGGACAAAGCCCAAACACCCAGAGCCAAAGAGTGTTAGGCATCACTGAAGTATTTCAATCTGTGTGACCTGAAGACTTGTTACACTTGAGGACTATGAATCCTTCAGCCGGTTAGGCGTCGCGTTTTGTGCATCCAAGAGTCATTGTGGATCGCTAGTGAACGAAGTCTGTGAAGGTTTGGAAGTCTACCTTGAAGACTTACCAGAGTAATTGGGCGAGGACTGGGTGTCCTTAGCTCAAGGGGAATAAGGTGAAGACGCGGTCTTCTGAGTTGAATCTCAGCCTCCCCAACCAGACGTACAGTTGTCACAGCAACTAGAACTAGTCCCAACAAATCATGTGTCCTCAACAAGTGACTGGTTCTATCCTCTCCCTCTCATTACTTACGGTTTGTCTTCATAAAGTCATTGCCTGATTGCTGTACATGTTTGACTTCATTGCTTGACTACTATCATTGTTTGGCTTCATACCGTCTTCCATTCTAATCCATTCTACCTAGCTACTATTACTCTTCGTGCTTTCTCTTCATTGCATACTTGACTATGGCTTGCTTAGTGTAGTTTACCTTCCACTGCATATCAATAGGGTCATTTCTATTGTTTGTCTTCGAAACTTCCATGTTTTGAAGACTTTCATAAAAATCGCCTATTCACCCCCCTCTAATCGATAACTAGCACTTTCAACTTGTGCAATAGATTTTCTGTACTCATGAGTTCCGTTGTGTGCCGACCATGATTGAAAACAATAAGAGCGCTAGCTTTCGGCTTCACCCAGTCTGAGGTCCGAGCTCGGATGACCCGATCGTGACAATCGCAGAGGTGCTCCCTTTACTCCCTAACTGAACAATCGAGAACGTAGGGGTAAACAAAGGAGCAAGGCAACACAGCTTGCAGAACACTTACGTCAACATGGTGCATATTGTGGCATAATACACGAACAAGGAACGAAGCCATACAAGTATAATCATATGCAAGAGGAAAGGCTTCATAAAGGAAGCCCCCAAGTAAACAGGGTATTTGAATTTGTGTGTCACAAACAAAGTTTTGACAAGGAAGTTTTTCACAAACAAGTTTTTACCAAAAAGGTATAATGCTTGGTCGAACCGAACAAAATTTAAAACAAATTGAGCATGAAAGCGACTTAGCTGGTTAGTGCGCTCGGTGTTGATGATGAGGTCCGGACTTATGGCGGGATGAAGACATAGTCCTCGGCCTGGCCGAGGTCCCAGCCCCTATGCCGGTTCTGAAGTGTCCGAGAAAAGAGCTCGGCTTGACGAAGTGGCGACATAGCACGGTTGGCGTGTTGAGGGGCAGCCCCCGGTCCAGCCGAGCTGACGAAGCTGGTCGGCTGATGATGCAGGAGTCCCCGTCATAGGTTTGATGAAGAGATGGCAAAGCCCCCGGTCCAGGCGAGGTGACGCGGTAGGTCGATAAGGCGACGACGGAAACCCCACGTCGGCACGTCGGTACGCCGAAGTGACAGCGTTGCCCGACCCGCATCATTTACCTGTGCACAGAAAGTAGTGCAAGTCGGAGATAATAGTAATAATAATAATAAATAAATAAAAAATCATTGCATAATTCATAATTTATGCAAAGCGAATAATATAAGAAATATGGCCCGTGCGCCGAAGACCTGACGAGATAGAACTCCCTCGGCGATGCCGAAGTCCCCGAGGCAACTGATCATGTCGGTATGGCAGTTCGACCAGCAAGGTGATCACGCGAGCCGGTTTAGGCCGATTGGGACGATGATGCCGGCTTGCCGGAGTGGCAGCATAGCACGGCCATAGTTAATTTTCCTGCACACATAAAGATGCGAATCAACCTGTGGTTGAGTTGGTTAGGTGGACAGTGGTATCCCCTACCCACCAGGATTCAAATCCTGGTGCTCGCATTATTCCTGGATTTATTTCAGGATTTCTGGCGACGCGCTTTCAGTGGAAGGAGACGTTCCCGTCGACGACGAGGCGCCTACGGTGACTTCGTAAATCTCAAGATGATATGTCGGCTCGGTCCTTCGAAGGTGCTCATAGGGGTAGGGTGTGCGTGTGTGCGTTCATAGGGATGAGTGTATGCGCGTGTATATGCGCGCTTGTGTCTGTACTGATGCTCAAAAAAAAGCAGCGCAAGATGAAAGAAAAAAGAAAGTCCTTTATATAAATTATTCATGCATAATAAATAATTTAAGGAATATGGCCTGTTGGAGGGACGGCGATGTCAGCTCACCGAGATGGCAGTGCAGACCAGCCGAAGTTGGTTCGCCTGAGCGCCGAGGTCCTGGCGGAGCAGGGACGTGGGCGCAGGGCGGTTATCCGCGGCATGACAGCATCGAGCAGACGATGTCGTGACCAAGTAAACTCAAGGTCACCGGTAGACGATGTTGGTGCAGGGTGGCAACGACCAGGCTAGATCGTACGCGATATTGACCGATCTATAAAAAAAAAGATAGCCTGAAGTAATAAATTCTAAAAATTGTATGTACACCATTGATACTAGGAAAAATATCACCTAGAAATTTAACGTGGAGAGGATAACGTGGAGAGGACAATGCTCCTTTTTCCGATTGACGTGCCCCAACTAGTTGCTCTAGTTGGTCTCTCCACGGTTTGAAAAGAAAAAAACATTAAGGAAACGTGAGCCATCTTGCTGCTGGAGTTAGTTAGGAAAAGATAAGAAATCTTCCTGGATTCACGCCGCTTGAACCGAATTGCTCCTCGCTTCGGATGACAGTAGTTGCCATGTCTACTAGCCTTTCGCTAGCTGCGCGTACGGACAGACCACGCTTTGCTGGACTTTCTATGGTACGCGGAAGTATCCGCTTCAAAGTGACGGAGCTCCATCGCCAGGCACGGCCACCACCACAAACTCTTTTCTTGATCGTGCTCTGGTGCTGCGACCAAAGTGGTACGAAACCCGCAGTAATAACTTTAAAGGAATTAACTGATGCAAGTTAATTTAAAAAACAATAGAACCTGATTGGGCGATCGGAATTCAGCCCATGTATGTTGCTCTGCATGAACTTAGAGCTAGCTCGGCGTTGTCCTTGGCTGTAACGCCGCTTGCCGAATTGCGTATCTTTTCTTCTTGATTTGACATGCAGCGAGTCTAATTTGCTGCTATGCATGCCTCGGTAGGAACGGCCGCCGGCCATAATCTTCTATGATGCGCGCATTGTAAAACGTCCTCACAGGTCGCATCTGCTGCTGGTCCGCGGCAGACCTGTGATCCGATGTACAACCAGGCATGAAATTTTCTTGACTCCGGTCCAGCCGTAGACAAGGTAGAAGAAGGAGCACCCAACCCCATAGTATACGCTACAAAACTAGCACTAAGGCGTTAGTACTTGTCCACGTATGTGTTAAGAGGAATTAATGGCCTGACCATGGCAGCCTTGACACTTCAAAATTGAAGGAAAAGGAGGGAATCTCCCTGATTTGTGATGCCCGAGCGTGGATGTTGTTGGCTCCCGTGATCTCTCAGGGCATGCGGATGTGCACGTGCATGCGCGGACATCGGAAAGCATGTCTTCGCATGCACTGCTTCAGGATACGCCATGGTCAGATTGTCGAACACGGCCGCCTGGTGCCAATGCATCGGCTTGATGAATCGGCTTCAGCCGTGGAGGATGTGACAGCGACGGCTCGATGGATTTTCACCATACGAGTAGGCGTCGTTACGAGAACAATTTCTCATGATCCCGATCTGTAGAAACAATACAAACCGACAATACCAATTCACAAGGGATATTCAATTTGTGCGGAATAGGTTTTAATTGAAAAGATAAAACCTGATAATCCCATCGATCCGTGACGAACACCCAACAGACTCTCAATGAAAGCATCAATGTCGGTTCTATATCCGGCGTATCTCGTAGTAGGGGTCCTAAGCTAGGCGTCTTGGACCGATGATAACATGAACACGGGATTTTACCCAGCTTCGGGCTCTCTTGAAGAGATAATATGCTACATGTTGCTTATGGGTGTAGTACAGAGTACATGTATCTACCACGAGATTGTAGTAATGAATATTAGATTGACTATTGACTAGCCTGGCCTTGGTTTATATATGCACCGTAGGCCTAGGGTTTAAAGGAGTCCTTGTCTTGCGCCAATTCTTGTGGAATTCTCCTTGTATGCGGCATGGGTTGTCCGAACTAGCCCAATAGTGAACCGCCATGGGGGTCCTCGACCCGATCCAACTAGTCGGGAGATGACATGGTGAGTACCCCCTAGTCCAGGACACCGTCAGTGGGCCCCCTGCTGCTGATTCCTTCGCCAATATTTTTTATTAATTCCAAAACTTAGCTCCGTGAAGTTTCAGGTCATTCCGAGAACTTTTTATTCTGCACAAAAATAACACCATGACAATTCTGCTGAAAACAGCGTCAGTCTGGGTTAGTTCCATTCAAATCATGCAAGTTAGAGTCCAAAACAAGGGCAAAAGAGTTTGAAAAAGTAGATGCATTGGAGACATATCAACTCCCCAAAGCTTAAACCTTTGCTTGTCCTCAAGCAATTCAGTTGACAAACTGAAAGTGATAAAGAAAAACTTTTAAAAACTTTGTTTGATCTTGTTGTTGCAAATATGTAAAGCCAGCATTCAAGTTTTCAACAAAGATTATGAACTAACCATATTCACAATAACATTTAGGTCTCACATTTACTCATATCAATGGCATAATCAACTAGCGAGCAACAATAATGAATCTCGGGTGACAACACTTTCCTCAAAACAATCATGATATAATATAACAAGATTGTATCTCGCTAGCCCTTTCTGAGACCGCAAAACATAAATGCAGAGCACCCCTAAAGATCAAGGACTGAATCGACATTGTAATTCATGGCAAAAGAGATCCAGTCACAGTCATACTCAATATAAATTAATAACAATGCATACAAATGACAGTGGTGCTCTCTAACTGGTGCTTTTTATAAGAGGATGATGAATCATCAATAAAAGTAAATAGATAGGACCTTCGAAGAGGGAAGGAGGGATTTGCAGAGGTGCCAGAGCTCGAGTTTCAAAATAGAGATTGAATAATATTTTGAGTGGTATGCTTTCATTGTCAACATAACAACCAAGAGATCTTGGTATCTTCCATGCTACATACATTATAGGCGGTTCCCAAACAGAATGGTAAAGTTTATACTCCCCCACCACCAACAAGCACACTCCACGGCTGGTCCGAAACAACGGGTACCGTCCAACTAACAACAATCGTGGGGGAGTTTTGTTTGCAATTATTTTGATTTGATTTGCTTTGAGCATGGGGCTGGGACTGGGCACCCCGGTTACCAGCCATTTTCTCATGAATGATGAGCGGAGTCCACTCATCGTGAGAATGACCCACCTAGCATGGAAGATATTGACAACCCTAGTTGGTACATGAGCTATTCGAGCATACAAAACAAATTATCATTTGAAGGTTTAGAGTTTAGCACATGAAAATTTACTTGGAACATCAGGTAAATACCGCATATAGGAAGGTATGGTGGACTCATATGGAACAACTTTGGGGTTTATGGAAGTAGATGCACAAACAGTATTCCCGCTTAGTACAAGTGAAGGCTAGAAAGAGACTGGGAAGCGACCAACTAGAGAGCGACAACAAACATAAACATGCATTGAGATTAACGAACATTGAATGCAAGCATGAGTAGGATATAAATCACCATGAACATAAATATCATAGAGGCTATGTTGATTTTGTTTCAACTACATGCGTGAACATGTGACAAGTCAAGCCACCCGAATCATTCAAAGGAGGATACCATCCTATCATACTACATCACAACCGTTTTAATTTCCATGTTGGCACGCAAGGTAAACCATTATAAACTCCTAGATAATTAAGCACGGCATGAGTAACTATGATCTCTAATTGTCATTGTAAACATGTTTCATTCATAATAGGTTGAATCAGGAACGATGAACTAATCATATTTACAAAAACAAGATAGGTCGAGTTCATACCAGCTTTTCCTCATCTCAATCATTTCATCATATATCATCATTATTGCCTTTCACTTGCACGACCGAACGATGTGGATAATAATAATAGTGCATGTGCATTGGACTAGCTAGAATCTACAAACATTTATTCAAAGGAGAAGACAAGGTAATATGGGCTCTTTGTCAGATCAACAATAATGCATATGAGAGCCACTCAACATTTTCATCGTCATCTTCTCCTCTCGACCCCCAAAGAAAAGAAAAGAATTTCAAAGAAACACACTGAAATATTTTTGGAGTTTTTGTTTTTCTAAAGAAAGTAAAACAAGAACGAGAAAAACTATTTACACGGGAAAGCTCCCAACAAGAACAAGAAATCTTTTTGGGTTTTCTTTTAAGTTAACTAGTACTAAGCATGCGTAGAAAGTAAACTAACTACAACTACTTTTTTGTTTTTCTTAAGGTTTATCAAACACACAAGAAGAAAGCGAGAAAAAGAAATAAACTAACATGGATAATATAATGAAAGAGTATGAACACCGACAACTGAAATGAGTGTGTGAACATGAATGTAATGTCAGTGAGAAATATGTACTCCCCCAAGCTTAGGATTTTGGTCTAAGTTGGTCTAAGGCCACTGGCCTGGTGGATATCCAAAGTTGTAGTTGGGGTTGTACTGAGACACATCAGCTACTGCCTGAAGGGCTGCAGCATGGAGGCGAGCAGCCTCCGTTGTTCTCTCATACTCGTTTGCCTCCTCTCTAGTTATAAAATATCGTCCATTCGCCTAAAAGTTAAAGAAGGCAGGAGCAGGAAGAGTAATATGGATGGCATGCCGTCTATCAAAGATTAGTCGGTACTGGAGGAACTGTTCGTTCCTCATAAGAAACTAGTAGCGTACCATAGCCTCATAATCTAGAAAAGCAGGTGGCAACTCAATATCATATTCCCTTATGGGCACATCCCAATATTTAGCTAAACAAGTTGCATAAATCCCACCAAATAAATATCCATCTTTAGCATTAAGATGTAACCTCCTAGCGACAATGGCCCGTAAATTATATCGTTTATCATCCAACACTGCACACTTGAGGACACTAAGGTCCGATGCACAAAGGTGGCTACGTTCATGTTTACCATTAATGCATCTGCGTATAAAGAGAGCAAAATAATGTATAGCAGGAAAGTAAATGCTCCCTACGGTTGCCTGTGTGATATTTCTAGTTTCTCCAACAGTGATGCTAGCAAGGAAATCATTGTATTCAGATTTATGAGGCTCACTAAGACTATCCCATTGTGGGATTTTGCATATGCATCACAAAAGTCTTCTAGGTCCATGGTATAAGATTCATCATAAAGATCAAATAGGACAGTATGAGTATTACGCTTATATGAAAAGTCAAACCTCCGCACGAAGGAATCAGTGAGATAATAATAATGTAAGAACTGGTCCGATAAGCCTCGAGGCCGGCATTTTGTATGTACGCATAGAATTCATCCTTGAAACCTGTATGATCCATAAATTCATCTAACGACCATTCACACGGCTTCACTTGAGCTTCCCTTGGCGGTTCAAGGTCCTGCCCACGAATCGCAGGCCTTGGTCCTTGCTTCCTCGAAGAACCACCTTGGTACATTTTCCTGGACATTTTTCTTCCTCTGAAATTTTTTTTGAAATTTTTAGTGACTCAAAATAAAAGTGAACCAAAATCAACAAAATTGATAGCAACTACTCCCACAAGTGCCTAGAGGCTATATCATGCATCAGAACTACTTTGGACCATATAAATTTGACATGCAAGCTCGAGAACAAGGTCACCACAACGTCAAAAATTTGCAATGAATAAAGCAGTAGAACAAAAACTAATTGGACCATTGGAGGAGTCACATACCGAAGAACCATTCAGCAATCGGATGATCCAAATTCCGATGACAAAGCCAATCTGCAGCTGGATGCTCAAGCAAAAGATATCATATGTGGCAGTCTGTCGAAAGACATTCTCCTTCGATTCCAAAAGCTCGACACTGCAAAGCAACTCTGGGATGCCAACAAATATGCTCATGAAGAATTCATTGCTAGAACGGATCCCCACACTCAAATGCTTCGTGCCATGTTTACTGGTTTTAGAAGTCTGCACAAGGAAAGTGCTATGGAACTCACTGATCATTTGACAAACATAGTTGAAAGACTTCATCAGCGAGGAGTTGATGATATCACCAATAGAGATGTGGTCAACAAGCTTTTGAGCGCTCTAGGTGAAACCTTTGATCCCATCCTAGCTCAAATCAAGCAAAGACCAGACTATGAAGAACTTCACTATGTTGAGATCATGACATTGTTGTCCATTCACGAAGAAAAGATGGAACTTGAAAATGCAGATCAAGAATATTCTTCAGAAGGTGAAGGATAAATCCTCTCTCACTATGGCAACTCACAAGAAGAAGATATAGAAAATCAACACACTATCACAAGGGAACTTGAGATGCTCACAGAAAGGCTAAGTGATCTCAGAAGGCAAAATCTATGCCTCACAAATGATGAAGAATTTGCTCTGCCTGAATCCCCAAGAAGGTTAACTCTGAAAGAAATGAAGTGCTTCAAGTGCAAACAATTCGGTCACCTCATAGCTGACTGCCCATCCTTGGAACAGCCAAGCAACATATGGAAATATATTCATTGTAATGGATTCACTCAAATGGATCGTCATACTAAAATCCCGAAGAAACATGAATCTCCATCTTCATCTTCTTCGATGAGACCAGTCACTGACGTACAAGCCAAAGCTATTATTGGATCCAACATGAAGAAAATCTTTGAGACGTCTCCAACGTATCTATAATTTTTTATTGTTCCATGCCGTTATATTATCAATCTTGGATGTTTTATAATAATTTTATATAATTTTTTGGTACTAACCTATTGACATAGTGCTAAGTGCAAGCTGCTATTTTCTACATTTTTTTACATCACAGGAAATCAATACCAAACGGAGTCCAAACGCAGCAAAACTTTTTGCAGATTTTTCTTGGACCAGAAGACATCCAGTGGGCCGAAGAAGCACCTGGGGGAGCACAACCCACCCCCAGGCGCGCCCAGGTGGGTTGTGACCACCTCGGGTGCCCCCTGAACCGCCTCTTTGTTCTATAAATACCCCAATGTTCCAGAAACCCTAGGAGAGTCGACAAAAATCAATTCCAGCCGCCGCAGAGTCCAGAACCACAAGATCCAATCTAGACACCATCACGGAGGGGTTCACCACCTCCATTGGTGCTTCTCTGATGATGCGTGAGTAGTTCTTTGTAGACCTTCGGGTCCGTAGTTAGTAGCTAGATAAGTTCCTCTCTCTCGTTTGATTCTCAATACAATGGTATCTTGGAGATCCATATGATGTAACTCTTTTTGTGGTGTGTTTGTTGGGATCCGATGAACTTTGAGTTTATGATCAGATCTATCTTTTTATCCGTGAAAGTTATTTGAATCTTCTTTGTTCTCTTATATGCATGATTGCTTATAGCCTCGTATTTCTTCTCTGATATTTGGGTTTTGTTTGGCCAACTTGATATATTTATCTTGCAATGGGAAGAGGTGATTTGTAGTGGGTACGATCTTAGGGTGATTGATCCCAGTGACAGAAGGGGAACCGACATGTATGTATCGTTGCTACTAAGGATAAAATGATGGTGTCTATTTCTACATAAATAGATATTTTCTACATCATTTCATTGTTCTTATTGCATTACTCCGTTTCTCCATGAACTTAATACACTAGATGCATGCTGGATAGAGATTGATGTGTGGAGTAATTGTAGTAGATGCAGGTAGGAGTCGGTCTACAATGTTGGACGTGATGCCTATGTAATGATCATTTCGTGGATATCGTCATGATTATTTGAAGTTATATCAATTGCCCAATAGTAATTTGTTTACCCACTGTTTGCTATTTTTCTCGAGAGAAGCCACTAGTGAAACCTACGCCACCCAGGTCTCTTTCTCATATTATTTGCCTTTGCGATCTATTTTCCTTTGCTTTTATTTTCAGATCTATTAAACTAAAAATACAAAAATACCTTGCTGTAATTTATTTTTATTTATTTTATTTGGCGTTTGATCTATCAATCTACTACAATTTATTCACGTCCGTTTTGCCAATTTCTAGCGCAGTTACTCGAAAGGGATTGGCAACCCCTTTACTACGCCGGGTTGCGAGTATTTGTTATTTGTGTGCAGGCGCCGCTTATGTGTTGTTGCTTGGTTCTCCTACTGGTTCGATAATCTTGGTCTCATCACTGAGGGAAATACCTACCGTCGCTGTGTTGTATCATCCTTTCCTCTTTGGGGAAATACGACGTAGCTTCAAGCCGCATCAATCTCTCAGTTGAACAGAGTCTTCACTGAAATGAGAATGGATTCTGAAGATGATACGTCCGATTCAAAATCAGATGATGAAGAGCTTCACTGAAGGATAGAAAGGAGCAATGCCTTCATTGCCCATGAATCATCAGAGAATTCACTCGAATCAGATGCTGATCATGATGCTTCAAGCGATGATGACCAAATTTCCTTCTGTCTTATGGGAAAATCCTCAAAGGATGAGGTATTAGCAAAACATCCAAAATCCATGAATGGATATACTCCTGAATACATTGCCTATGCTAAACTTGTTAAGATTGCAAAATCTCAACAAGATGAGCTTGAAAGGCTTGAGGGAAATCTCAGGAAAACCGAAGGATTACTGGTCGAAGAGATGGAGAAGAATCAAAAGTTGATCGAAGATCATGATGCTTTTTCTTCAACTGTTGATGATCTTACCAATCGATATGATTCACTTTCAGTCGACTATGAGAATTTATCCGATGAAATCATTAATAGGAATTAACAACCACTACAAAAAAAGACACTTCCGTGACGATACATGTTTGTCACAGTAGGTCATGTTTTCTGTCATGCATGTACATCCATGATGATTTTATGACAGAATCAAGATAGTCATACCTGTGCTGTCGTAGAAGTGTTCCATGACATTACCAATATTATCATCACGGAAGTGTCCACTTCCATGACGATAAATCGCATGTCATAGAAGTGCTTTCGTCAAGGGTGCTCGACATGTGGCATCGATCGTAAGGGGTCGCCGTTAAGCTATCGGGTCCGGTTTTAGATCCGATAACCCGTTAATAGCCCGGACCAATGGGGATTTTCCACGTGTAAAATTCTCATTGGCCGGAGGAAACACGTGTTGGCTCAATGTTCGGACAGATGTCGTCCACTCATTGGACAGGAGGCGCCTATGATATGTCGACATGTAGCACGGCCCAATAGAGGCCCATTCCGGTGAAAAGGCCGGCCCAGCTAAGGGCCCACCATGTTTTTTCAGACACTAGTGGGTTGTCCCGTTAACAGCCTACCATGTTTTGGGTCAAATTGAGGCCCATACCAGATCAGGCCTGTTCACAGCCTGCCGTGTTTTGGGCCAAATTACGGCCCATATCGGATCAGGCCCGTTAACAGGCCACTGTTCTTTTGTGCCCATACTAAGACATGTTTGTATTTCAGCCTGTTAAATGCATGTTTACCAGTTCGGCTTGATAATAGTTTCGGCCTGTTAGTGGACCATGGTGCATCTAGGACGTTGTCGGCCCGGTTTAACTTTTGGTCATTTAACGGCCCACACAGAAACTGTGCTATTTCTTGTCCGAAGTAACTTTAGGCCTCTTAACGGCCCGTAGTCTTCGTGGATAAATTTCAGCCCAACTGGCCTATCGGCCTGTTAATGGCCAGTGTAACATTTGGGCCTAATTACAGCCCATGTTGAATCCAGCCTGCTTACAGCCCATCTGATAATGGCCCATGACACTTTCAGGCCTATGACCCACGTAGATACTAGCCTGCTTAAAGCTCATAGTTTTATTGGGCCAAACAGGCCCGAGATATATTTTGGCCTATTAACTGCTCATCCTATTTGGGCCAAACATGGCCTTAGGCAGTTTTGGGCTGTATTGGCCCATGAATTTTTCGGCTCAACGCCAGCCCATTCTAGGTTTTAGCCCGTTAAAATCCCATGGTATTCTCTAGCCCAGCTAGACAGAACTTTACTTGGCCTGTTAAAGGCGGGAAACAACTATAGGTTTAGACCTGCTAATGGCCCAAGATGATTATATGCCTAGGTTTTGGCCCATATGAGTAACGGGACGGCCTGAAGACCAACAACACTGAGATCCACTGAACCTTCCGGCGTAAATTACAGCATACCGACCAAGAATAAACCTAGACTATACAACAAAGAAATTACATCATATTACATCCCCTTGGCATCAAAGTTCGCCGCCAGTGATAATAAAGGGCAACTAGACAGCGGATTACATAAACTGGGCAGGTCGCCACCAGTGGAAGCTAACAGGCGGACAAGATAATAGACAGAACCGACAACACTTCAACACAGTTCAAGAAAGGTTAGCCCGGCCCAGGAGCTGTCGCGCAAGCAGCTTAGCAACCTGATGAGACTGCGCTTCTTTGGCGCTCATATCCACCAACTTAAGTTGCATAGCATCAATAAACGTCTTGTACTTACGATTAATTTTGCATAAAGATTGGAGTTCCAGTTGTATTTGAGTAGAAGCATGTATTTCTGCTTGAATTTCAGACTGAAGAGGTCGAACAGATTCAGGCAGCAACTTCATCAAGCTTGTGTCACTGAGTAAGTTTGACACTACATCAAGATGTGACTTCATGGTTGTATCCTTACCCTCAATATGTGTTACCTTCTCCTCTGGAATATGTGTTAGAGGGACAAACAATGGGTTCGTCTCACTATCATTGTGGCAGTTCTTCCTCGCAGCAGTGTTGTCACCCTGAAAGAGAAATAAGTAGGTAGATAACATGTTTTGCATGTATAAGCATCAACACTTTCAATTCATCTCATTTCTTTGTCAGAAATAAAGAGACACGGTTTAAAATAGCATTAATATAATAGGCATTGTTCATAGTTAAGACGGCAGGAAATGGCATTGTGCAGGAGTGGCCAGCTTCACTAGACCACTGGATTACAGATCAAGAACATAAGCATAGATGTAGTTCTAAACAACGTATAAGCATGAATGGTGAGCGCTATTGCGGAACGCAGTATTTCAAAAATTTCCTACGATCATGCAAGATCTACCTAGGAGATGCATAACAATGAGATGGGAGAATGTGTCCACGTACCCTCGTAAACGAAAGAGGAAGCGTTTAGTAACGCGGTTGATATAGTCGAACGTCTTCAGGATCCAACCGATCCAAGTACCGAACGTACGGCACCTCCGTGTTCAGCACACGTTCATCACGATGGCGTCCCTTGAGCTCTTAATCCAGTTGAGGACGAGGGAGAGTTCCGTCAGCATGACGGTGTGGCGACGTTGATGATGAAGTTACCGGCGCAGGGCTTTGCCTAAGAACTACGATGATATGACTGAGGTGTTAACTGTGGAGGGGGCGCCGCACACGGCTAGGAACAATTGATGTGTGTTATAGGGGTGCCCTCCCCACGTATATAAAGGAGGGAGAGGGAGGGAGGTAGCCTAGGGAGCGCCCAAGTAGGAGGAATCCTACTTGGGCCCCTAGTCCAATTCGCCCCCCCTACCATATTTGGACAAGGGGGAAAGGAAGGAGGGGGGAGGGGAAGGAAGTAGGAGTCCTACTTCATACTTTCCTTTTCCTCCTCTCCTTTCCATTTCTCCCCACGTGGCTGGCCCTATAGGGGGTGCACCAGCCCCTTGTGGGCTGGTGTTTTCCCTTACATGGCCCATTAAGCCCACATCTTTGCCGGGGGTTGCCCGGAACCCCTTCCGGTGACCCGGTATCACCCAGAACACTTCTAGTGTCCAAAAACCATCGTCCTATATATGAATCTTTACTTCTCGACCATTTCGAGACTCCTCGTCATGTCTATGATCTCATCCGGGATTCTGAACAAACTCCGGTCATCAAATCACAAAACTCATAATACAAATCGTCATCCAACGTTAAGCATGCGGACCCTACGGGTCCGAGAACTATGTAGACATGACCGAGACACATCTCCGATCAATAACCAATAGCAGAACCTGGATGCTCATATTGGCTCCTACATATTCTACGAATATCTTTATCGGTAAACCGCATAACAACATACGTTGTTCCCTTTGTCATCGGTATGTTACTTGCCCGAGATTCGATCGTCGCTATCATCATACCTATTTCAATATCATTACCGGCAAGTCCCTTTACTCATTCTGCAATGCATCGTCCCGCAACTAACTCATTAGTCACATGCTTGCAAGGCTTATAGTGATGAGCATTACCGAGAGGGCCCAGAGATACATCTCCGATACACGGAGTGACAAATCCTAATATCGATCTATGCCAACTCAACAAACACCATCCGAGACACCTTTAGAGCATCTTTATAATCACCCAGTTACGTTGTGACATTTGATAGCACACAAGGTGTTCCTCCGGTATTCGAGAGTTGCATAATCTCATAGTCAGAGGAGCATATATAAGTCATGATGAAAGCAATAGCAATAAAACTAAACGATCATTATGCTAAGCTAACGGATGGGTCTTGTCCATCACATCATTCTCTAATGATGTGATCCCATTGATCAAATGACAACACATGTCTACGTTCAGGAAACTTAACCATCTTTGATTAACGAGCTAGTCTAGTAGAGGCATACTAGGGACACTCTGTTTGTCTATGTATTCACACATGTACTAAGTTTCCAGTTAATATAATTCTAGCATGAATAATAAACATTTATCATGATATAAGGAAATATAAATAACAACTTTATTATTGCCTCTAGGGCATAATTCCTTCAGTCTCCCACTTGCACTAGAGTTAATAATCAAGTTCACATCGCCATGTGATTTAATACCAATAGTTTACATCTTTATGTGATTAGTTCACATCGCCATGTGACTAATACCCAAAGGGTTTTACTAGAGTCAATAATCTAGTTCACATCGCTATGTGATTAACACCCAAAGAGTACTAAGGTGTGATCATGTTTTTCTTGTGAGAGAAGCTTAGTCAATGAGTCTGTCACATTCAGAGCCATATGTATTTTGCAAATTTTCTATGTCTACAATGTCTGCATGGAGCTACTCTAGCTAATTGCTCACTGTCGATGTCAAAACCGGCGGATCTCGGGTAGGGGGTCCCGAACTGTGCGTCTAGGCGGATGGTAACAGGAGACAAGGGACATGATGTTTTACCCAGGTTTGGGCCCTCTCAATGGAGGTAAAACCCTACGTCCTGCTTGATTAATATTGATGATATGGGTAGTACAAGAGTAGATCTACTATGAGATCAAGGAGGCTAAACCCTAGAAGCTAGCCTATGGTATGATTGTTATGTGTTGTCCTACGGACTAAAACCCTTCGGTTTAGATAGACACCGGAGAGGGCTAGGGTTACCTAGATTCGGTTGCAATGGTAGGAGATCTACATATCCGTATCGCCAAGCTTGCCTTCCACGCCAAGGGAAGTCCCTTCCGGACACGGGACGAAGTCTTCAATCTTGTATATTCATAGTCCAGGAGTCCGGCTGAAGGTATAGTCTGGCTATCCGGACACCCCCTAATCCAGGACTCCCTCAGTAGCCCCTGAACCAGGCTTCAATGACGACGAGTCCGGCGTGCAGATTGTCTTCGGCATTGCAAGGTGGGTTCCTCCTCCAAATACTTCATAGAAGATTTTGAACACTAAGGATAGTGTCCGGCTCTGCAAAATAAGTTTCCGCATATTGCCATAGAGAGAATAATATTTACACAAATCTAATCTGCTGACGTATTCCGTAGCGTGACACCACACCACGGCCAAGTCTTTATTCGAATCGTTTTTACTCCCCCACCTTAGCGCATTTTGGGAGGCGGTTTCCTTGGCACGTCTTGTCAAAGCAGAGATCGTGTCCCCTTTATTTACGGGATTCTCATCAATACGGATGTGGGTAACCCAATCGTTCCCGTTGGCATGTCTTCTCGATTAAAGGCGAGTCCCAAATGGTTACGGGGAGGGCTCTTGGTATTCAACCTCTTACAAAGAGACCAAGGCCTTACTCCTTTCTTTCAATCTCAAACGATTTCGCCCTTCGCCTCGAGTTCCAACACTCAAGGCTCCAAATTTCGGGCCCCTCGGATCTTTGACAATGTCCGGTTCTGACCTTCGAGGCCGATGGGTGCCCTCTTCCGTTACGGAGGAGGACGTGCTAAAGCTGAGAGAGGCCAGGTTTTAGACCGGCGAAATCTCGCATAGGTTGCCTGCTCAAGGGCAGGTCATTCCCACTCCCAGGCCTGGTGAGAGCATGGTGTTCATGTCTCACTTCCTTCGGGGGCTAGGCTTACCAACGGATCCCTTCGTGAGGGGGCTCATGTTTTATTATGGGTTGGAATTTCACGACTTAGCTCCGGAGTCCATCCTCCACATTTCCTCTTTCATCGTCGTGTGTGAAGCCTTCCTCCGTGTTAATCCTCACTTCGGACTACGGCTCAAGACCTTTAAGGTAGTGCCGAATATGATCGAGGGGTGACACGCTGAGTGCGGAGGCGCTGTTATAAGCAAGAATGCTGATGCTCCATGGCTCAAGGGCTCTTTTCAAGAGGAGTCCAGGTTATGGCAACAAGAGTGGTTCTATATCACCGCTCCCAGGGGCACCAAGTGGGTGGCGCCACCTGCCTTTCGCTCGGGTCCCCCACCTCAGCTAGCGTCATGGGTCAATAAAGGACTTGACTGGGGGTCATCCAAGGATGTGCCCTTGTTGCAAGGCCGTATCAGGGATCTCTTAGAAAGAGACCTCAGCCTGGTTAAAGTGACGCAGGTCATACTGATCCGCCAAACCCTTCCCGGCAAACGTCGCCCCCTTCGCCTCTGGGAGTTTAATCCGGAGGGACCGCGAGCTCTCCAACATTTCATGGGCGCAACGCCGCGGAGATGTATAAGTTGTTCTTCGGATCACAAGCGACGTGTCCGGACTTGACCGAGGACGCAGGCCTGAGCTGCAATCGCCCGGATACTTAAGTAAGTAGCCTCATGCCCGGACTCGCTATCCGTATATTTGTCATAAAACTTGCTTCTAAAGAACTGTTCTTTAAACATGAGTGGATAGCGAAAGCAAAGCTTATCAGGTGTCCGGCTCCCCTCCCCAAGACCACGCCGGATCCCGTGCTAGTCAGGATGTTGGAGATTGTGCCTTTGAAGGAAAGCAAGGGAGGGGACAAGGAAACTACGGCCTCCTCGAATGAGGCTGTTCGGAGGGAAGGAATCGAAAGTTCCTCTCCTCTAGGAAAGAAGAGGACCGCCTCTGAAGACCCGGAGACCATGGCCTCAAAACAGGGGAAGAGATCTTCGTCAGAGGGTCCTGCGCCGGGGGATACCTCGGCCGAACTATGCCCTCAAGGGGTCCAGCCCTCCACTGAGCCGTAAGTAGGGAGAGGTTTTTCTTTGAGAAGAATACTTGTTTTATATCTGAGAAGAGTAACCGAAAATTTACCTTGTCGTTCGGACCTCAGCCCTTCTCAGCAGAGCTCGTCCTCGTGGGATCTTCTTCCGGCGATGATGGAGAGCGGAACACCTCCCCCTGCCGAACCGCCTAGAGAGGCGGGCGACCCTGAGGTATCGTCGCGGAGGGTTTCTCCGAATCCGGCAGGGCCGGAAGGCAGCCATATGGCCCCCCCAAGGTTCTCTGCGTCCGTCCTTCGAAAAAGGCCATAGGACGAGTCCGGCACCGTCCGGTGCCCGGTCGGAGGAGCTGAAGGATCTGCTAGGGCGAGCCTCTATCTCAGAGGAGCATCGTGCATTGATGGGCACGGTGATTGAAAGGGTTTCGTCCGCGGAAAGCGGATTGCACGAGTCCGTCAGAAGTTTACTGACGGGTTTTCAGGTACGCGGAGTAACGCACCCTTTTTTAACAGTGGCGCATAAACAAGATGCGCCCTGTGCACATAGGAGCCCCTGAGACTCTATGCATTGTCAAAATTGACGGCGCGTAGAGGATCATAACCCCAGGTCTAAAATGCTGTCTTCGTATGTAGGTGACGAATTGTCCGGCGTCCAGCCGGACTGATGGATTTGCCGAGCTAAAGTTGACGTGGTGGAGGCCGACATCATGCTTGTTAACAAGCGGCTTGACGAGGCGCAAGGTATGTAACCCCTCCAGTGGCACCTGGTAAGAGGAGCTTATGCCGGTATCTTACTATGTGTGTTCTTGATGCAGATGGTGCGACTGCCATGGAGAGTCTTCGGGCGGAACTTGCCCGAGCCAAGGAGCAAGCCAGAAAAAGTGATGCGGCTGCCGAGAAGGCCCTTGAAGAGCTGAGAGCCGAACATGCTGCTCACTGCCGAAGCAAGAAAGAGATGGCCGAGATGGCCGTGAAGCTGAAGAGCGCTGCTGACCATTGGAGGCTTCTGGAAAAAGAAGACCGGGCGGAACCGACGGACTTGGAGAAGGCCATTGCCGATGCCAAGGACGCTCGCTCTACGATGAGAGCTGCGAAGGAGGAGCTGCGTCAGGCCGGAGAGATCGTGGCTGGAAAGCCCTTTATGTTGCGGAGGAAGTTTTGTGATCCTAAGCATGCTCCGTTGGACCGGTTGTGGAGTACGGCGGACACCTATCTGGATTTGGCGGCAAGTGCTGCTGATGCGACCGAACACTTTCGAGATCAAGAAGATCGCGAAGTGGAGAAACTCTTCTGGTCGCAGTTCCACAATCCAGAGCGTCCACTGTCAGTGGCCGATCGTCTGGCCGAATGGGCCGAGCTGAATAGGTTGTCCGGACTCGCCATGAAGTGCGTCATGAGCATCTGTGGCCGGAGAGATCGGAGCCGAAGAGTTATTTCAGCTTGGTGCAACAGTTCCTTGGAGCGGTGCCGCGTATTAATGCAATGAAGAGGTCTGCATGCATAGAGGGTGCACGGATGGCTCTTGCCCGTGTCAAGACATACTGGGCGGAGATGGAGACCACCATTGTTGCATCCCGAGATTCGGACAAAAGCCGAGTACCTGCCGAGCACTATTTTCAGGAAGTCCTTCAAGGCGCTCGTGTAATAGAGACGCAGTGCTTGAAGGATGCCATGTTCGAATAGCATATTTTATTGTAAAACAATATTTTGATAAATTGTAGAAGCCTTTTATACTTGTGCCTTCAAGTATTTGTAACACCTCCTGTGCGGCCGTTTTAAGATATATATATATATATATGTATGTATGTATGTATGTATGTATATATAATCTGAAAGATGGCAGTCGTCGGCTTTAGCCCCCATGCAAATAGTGCCGGGGTGCTCGCAGAAGGCGCATTTTCACACTTGATCCAACGTCTTGGTCCTACAAAGGAGGTGATGGCGCAGCGAGCTAGGCAATCGGACTATAATGCTTTATCACTTTCACTTAGCCATAGGAGCTTGACAGTGAGGCTACTTAGATAGCCCGTGGTGGCGCCTGCGCTCGCCCGAATTCAGGGCGCATATGTGCCTGGCCGGGAAACGAGCCTTCGTTAATGCGGAGGAATCCTATAGATTCCGGTGAGTCATCGAGTGGTTGACGAGTCTCACGCTATATCATGACAGTAAGTTTTCGGCTTCTTCTACTGAGGTGCTCGCCTGGCCGAACCGGGGCACAATCGCAGTAGTTCTCCTGGTGCCGCCTTAGCCGATAGAGCGGAACGTAAGGTAGAAAAACAAAGGAGCCGGGCAACCCAACATTTGACCAAAGACATGATTCAGAGCTAATGCATATAAGGCCAAACTCGCGATGCCGAACACTCCCTAAGGTATTCGGTCTTTATGAGTGCGGGCGGGACAAAGCCCTTAGTTATAAGCCCCTAGTGTCCAAGTGCGTGCAAAATTCTGACGTGGCCACATGCCAAGACGCCAGCCTCCTCCTTGATTATACCGAAAAACCGGAGGACGTGTATCAACAAGAGATAGTAAAAAAGGTTTACGCAGGGTCTTAATCTGAAAAGAATCCTTGGAACGGGTCCCTGTTGCACGTCTGCGCCTATGTCTCCGTTGTGCCGTATCCTGGACGGGCGCAGCACGGTGTTCATCTGTAAAAGAGAGTAACTTAGTTGAAAAAAGGTCGTGCCGAATAGAAGTTATACTAAATAAACAAAGCATAAATTGTAATGGGTAAAATTTAGCTTGATTGTCTCGTATTTTATATGCGCGGAGCCCCTAGCGCTGGGGTATACGACTATTAAGCCTTTATTAATTATATGTTTATGCCGGACTCGTCTAGCCGTGTCCGTCGTCTTAACGACCTGTTTGGATGTTTTGGCTGGTGAAGCCGTTTTATTGTGGGGCTGTTAAGGCAGCCGCACGATCTTCCGCGTGGGGGGCGCATTCCATGTTTCCCTTTAGTGAGATGATGCCTCGTGGACCGGGCATCTTAAGCGTAAGAGATGCGTAATGCGGTATTGTGTTAAAGCGGGCGAAAGCTTCGCGTCCCAAAAGTGCTTGATAGCTACTTGAGAATGGGACGATGTGAAAAGTTAGCTTTTCGCGACGGAAGTTATCGGGGGAGCCGAACATAACTTCAAGCCGGAGAAAACCCATGCAATGGGTATCTGGACCTGGCGTTACCCCTTGAAAGGAGGTTTTGCTTTGGCGAATTTTTGTTGGGTCTATCCCCATGTGGTGGATTGTATCCTGATATATCAGGTTTAGACCGCTGCCGCCGTCCATCAGGACATTTGTAAACTGGAGTCCGCCGATTATTGGATCGAGTACCAAGGCAGTCCAGCCTGCGTTCCTGATACTTTTAGAGTAATCCAGATGATCGAAGATGATTGGTTTTGACAACCAGTGGCGAGACTCCTTTGGGATAGGCCGTATGGCACGTACCTTTATGGGCGTCGCTCGTTTTGTTATGAGAAGTAAGTTTACTATTTTTACTTCTTGTGGAAAATTCTTTTGTTTCCTGGTGCTCTGCTTTTGGGGTTCGTCATCGTCTTCGCTTGGTGTGTCGAGCCCCTTGTGTTCGGCGTTGAGTCTGCCGGATTGCTTAAAAACCCAGCAATCTCTGTGGGTATGGTTTGTAGGCTTCCCGGGAGTACTGTGTATCTGACATATCTTATCCAAGATTTTGTTTAAGTTGGATAGCTCGTCCCTATTATCTTTGAGGGGCGGCTTTTTCTGATTCTGCCGCGAGCTTTGAATCCGGCATTGACTGTCGTGCTCTTCGAACTGTTTTCCTTAGTACGGCGCCGGTCCTTGTTGCGTCACGGTTTTCTGTTTCCATCCCTAGTTTCGGATGTACTTGGGTCGCTGGTGCTACATCTTGCCAACCAGCTGCCTCTCCTGCGCAAAAGCGGGTCATGAGGCTTGTTAATGCGGCCATTGTTCTTGGCTTTTCTTGGCCGAGGTGTCTGGCAAGCCATTCGTCTCGGACGCTATGCTTAAAAGCTGCTAAGGCTTTGGCGTCCGGACAGTCAACTATCTGATTCTTTTTAGTAAGAAATCTATTCCAGAATTGCCGAGCTGGCTCTCCGGGCTGTTGAGTTATGTGACTGAGATCGTCTGCATCCGGAGGGCGGACATAGGTCCCTTTAAAATTTGCTCGGAAAGCGTCCTCGAGCTCTTCCCAACTTCCAATTGTGTTTTCGGGAAGGCTTTTGAGCCAATGCCGGGCTGGCCCTTTGAGCTTGAGGGGTAAGTATTTTATGGCGTGGAGGTCATCTCCTCTGGCCGTATGTATGTGGAGGATATAATCCTCGATCCAGACTCCAGGGTCTGTTGTTCCGTCGTACGCCTCTATGTTTACGGGCTTGAATCCCACTGGAAATTCATAATCCAGGACCTCGTCGGTGAAACATAGGGGGTGTGCGGCACCCCTGTATTTGGGTGTGACGTGATGTTCGGATACTGGTTTTGTTGCATTGCTTACGAGAGCTTGCTTTCTTGGCCCATAAATAGATCTGGCTGGGCCATCTTTTTGATGCGAATCCTTGAGTGGATCACGTGCCGGCTTGTGTGCGGCGCCGCTTACCGTTCCGTGCTGGCCATGGGGTCGTCTATCCGATCGGGTGGCTTTCTTACTTTTTGACTGCGGGGGCTCTAAGGCCTCCTCGTCGAATTTCGGCAGTAGCTTTCGCTTCGGATAGCTTTTTGTGCGGCGAATGCCGCCGTATTTGTCTGCGGTGTTGAGTACTTTGCTCCATCTGATTCTGAGTGCGTCTTCCGCAGTTTTGAGCTTCCGCTTCTGCTTTTTCAGGCTACATGCAGTAGCAACGAGCCTTTTGTGGAGGTTCTTCTGCTCCATGAGCTTATCCGGTGTAAGGTCGTCCGGAATGCTGTTTATGCCGGGGACGGGTTGTTCGGTTTGTTTGCCCGAGTTGCCCTGTTCGGACGGTTGCCCTAAGGCATGCTCGTCGTCCGCCGGCTCATCCTGCCCTATGGCTGGGTCTGTATGGCTGCTGTCTTTATCGAGGCGGGGCTTGGAGCGGCGTTTACGTCGCCGCTTTGATTGCTTTTCAAGAGAATGATCCCTCATTGCATCCATGTGTTCCTCGTCGTTGCTTCCTTTAGGTGTATCCACCATGTACACATCATGAGATGAGGTGGCTGTCCAATGCCCTATAGGCGTTGGTTCATGTGCGTCTCCTACATCGTCGTCCATACCGTCGATGTCTTCATAGTCGAAATTGAGCACGTCGTTGAAATTATCGACAGTGGCTACCAAATGGGTGGTGGGTGGGCTTTGAATTTCTTCATTGTCCATATCCCAACCTTGCTGACCGTAATCCGGCCAGGGCTCTCCTGATAAGGAGAGAGACTTTAGTGACTTCATGATATCGCCAAAGGGCGAGTACTGAAAGATGTCGGCGGCGGTGAACTCCATGATCGGCGCCTAATCGGATTCAATCGGCAGGGGCGCGGAGGGCTCGGAGTCCGGAGACGAGTCCGGTCCCTCGGTGTCACGGGCCTTGCGGAGTGCAGGGCTAGTGTCGTGGAATTGTCACGTCAGATGTCCTAGTAAGAGGACTTAGTCGTAGAGCCATCGCAACGGGTTAGCTTGAAGGGGTTAAAGTGGACACAAGGACACGGTTTTTATACTAGTTCGGCCCCTTCGATGAAGGTAAAAGCCTACGTCTAGTTGTGATGGGATTGATGGGTTTCGAGGGCTTAGGGAGCGATATGATTCGCCTAAACCTCGAGTTCTTCTTCTCTGTCCTCAAACCGCCGTCGGGTCGTCCCCTTATATACACGGGTGACGCCCGTCCGTCTGCAAAGTCTCGACCTCCGGCTTATAAACGTGCCCGTGTCGGTCTCTCTATTCCTATCTTACAGTACAAGTTGGCCCCAGGCCGGTTTACACCATAAACCTTTAAACCGTTTATAGATCTTGGGCCTTTCTACTCCTCCTTGGGCTTTAACATCTCGGGTCTTGTTGACGGTGGTAACCCGGGCCCTGCAGGCCGGTTTACCCCAGATAGCAACATCCCCAACATTAGGCCCCAGATTGATTTGAACAGGTTCATGTCAATCCTTAATAAGAATTTCTGTCTTCAAATGTCTTCCAGTGACTTGTTAAACCGTCGTTTCTCCGTCTCCTCTGCTGTGGTAAACCGATGTGACGTCAACGCAGGCTACCGTCTCCTTTCGCTAACCCGCAAGAATCAAGGCGACGGCTGGGCTTCCGAAATCTCCGGCCCCTGGATTCGCGCGCCTGATACACGCGCCGCGCCTTATAAATAGGACTTGAAGGCCATCTTCCTTTCCTCCCCTTCTTCGTCTTCCTCGCGACCCAGACCTCAGAGCTCCGCCGCCGCCGTCAACTGCTGCATCAACTCCGGCCGCTGCATCAACCTGATCGGTTCAGAGCACCGCGGCGACCTTCCGCATCTGTTTGGACCCCGGTAAGGCCCCTGTTCTTGTTGCTTTAGATCTGTTCTAGGGTTCATCGTCCTGCTACTATTTCTTGCTCATCCCCATAGCAGCCTTTACGAACAGACGACGATACCTGTACCTGGATTTGTAGTTTCTCTTAGCAGTCGCCATAAATCTGCATTCATTTCCTTAGATCTCACTCTTGTTCCTGCTTGTCGAACTTATGTTGTTCTGCTGTGAGCCCGACTTCATATTACCTGTTTTTATTTCTTTTTCACCCTAGCTGTAGATCCATTGCTTTGAACGAATCCGTACGGGATCTGTTTCTGCTTTCATACTCACAACTGCTTAGATCTAGTCGGTTTAACTCTTAGCAAAGTGAACAAAACAACCCACACATCCATTAGTCCCCTTGATGAACCGCTGGTTGATATCATTGTGGATAACCTGACTCTATAAGATCATCTTCGGTTTATAATCACACTTGTTCTCAAACCGGAAAACATTTATCTTGTAGATCTCCTCATGGCCAAACAGGTGTACGAATGCAACTGGGTTCCCTCTTGCATCACTGAGACCCATTTAAACAACTTAGTCCTGACTGGTGCTTTGAGTAGCAAAAATACCATCCATTGGAGGGTTCCAGGAGACGAATGTCCTCCTACCCCGCAGGAGGGAGAAGTGGTGGTGTTTGCGGATCACCTGGCCCGGGGGTTTAACCCACCCGGTTCGAAATTTTATCGGGACGTTTTGGCTAATTTTAGGTTGCGCCCACAAGATGTTGGTCCAAATTCAGTCACGAACATCTGCCATTTTCAAGTACTTTGCGAGGCGTACTTTCAAGAGGAACCCACTGTAGAGCTGTTCCGAGACTTTTTCCATCTGAACCGACGTACTGAATTCACCGATGGTCCTAATATGGAACTGGGCGGTATGGCGATCCAGAAGAGGAAAGAGGTGACTTATCCTCACGCCAAGTTGCATAGTCATCCGCAAGAATGGAACTGCACTTGGTTCTATTGCAAGGATACTTCCCCTGCTGAAGAAAATCCACTGCCCGGTTTCCGTCCAGAGAGACTTAGCAACACTCACCCCTTCCCCCCACGGCTAACTGCCAAAGAGAGGAGTAAGTATGCCCCTCAGTTGTCCAAGCTCAGAGCCTTTATGGCTAATGGTTTAACGGGGGTTGATCTTGCTCGTTGCTGGATTTCATGGAGCATCCTGCCCCTTAGCATCCGCTCCGGTTTGATGTGCCAATACACGGGTCGGGTTGATGATCCTTTGAGGCACTGTAACATTCAGCTGACGGAGGACGAAGTCGCTGAAGCTGTGAAGAAGATGCTGAACGAACCGGAACATGTCTGCGCTCGAGCCGGCCTGCTTCCATTTTGTGCCACAAACAAGCCACCTGCTGTAAGCAACTCCTCTGTTCATAGAATCTTTGATCTCCTTATATACATGCTGTTAACTTCCAGTCGTTTTCGAAACAGGGAGATGATCCATTTTGGAGCAAGAAGTTACAAGAGCCGACCGAAAAGGTAACCCGACCCAAGACGAGGGTGAAGAAGCCTGCTCAGAGGAAAAGGAACACCGCTTCCTCCACTCCGGATTTAGAGGAGGACGATGTGGGTAATCCGGACCTCGGGGTAGACCTCGATTCAGTTGGTTTGCTTTTTATACGTCTTATTGATGATGATATTTGTCAGGACGACGCTGAAGTGAGCCATGCCGAAGGCCCAGAGGTAACTATTCTTTCTTCTGATGCCGTTCCTTTGCCTTTGAAAAAACCTCGCCAAGCAAACCGGAGAATTAAATTTTCTTACCCTCTTGCTTACTTGGATCCAAATTTCTTGTGAAGACCCAGCAACATGAAGCTCGACGCACCACCCGACATAGCGGCCAGGTAGTCACCTCCGCCGGTTTACCGAACAGCCCGGTTCGGAAACGCCGCTCAGAGGTCTCCGATTTACGCGCTAGCTTTCCTCCTAAAGCCGGTTTAACTCGTCAGCCTCTTAATCCATCTGACTCCGATTATCAGGTCACTTCCCATTCATCTTCTGGTGAATCTTCAGCCACTCAACTGCCACCGTTGAAGACGGTTATTGGGTAAGTTGGACCGATCACCACATATCTCTGTATGGGTCTCTTAATCCATTTTATACCGTTTTTTCAATCTTTGGGCTTTTTTCAGGGCTAAGCCTAGACCGAGCAAGAAGGCTCGTCTGGATAACCCGGCTGAAGGAACTGCCACTCCTGAACCGGAGAAAACTCCTGGTGCTAACGCTCTGGGCCGTGAAGATACTCAGAACTATTTATCTCCGCAAGATGACATCTGCGCTGAAGAAAGGACTACCGAACCTGCTAGCCGTACCGATCCGCCTGCCAGCCCTGTTCGGGTTGAGGAATCCATTCCCCCTTCTGCAACTGCTGATAAACCGACAGTGCCACTGCAGAGCAGCGACTCCAAGGATGATGATGTCGTGATCACCGGTATTGGCCGCTCTGAACCAGGGAACACTGCTACTTTGGCCAAGCATACAGCCAAGGACGAAACCTCGGCCATAAAGGGCAAATGGGACCTTGACTTGTCTGCGTACGCCTCTTTAAGCGCCCCAGATCTTTATTCTGGGTATCTGAGCCGGCTGTACACCAGTCGGGATTATGAGGCTGCCATGATCAAGATGATGAAGGAGAAACTTGAGGTAACCCCCTTGTGCTTCATTCTGTTGCAACTTAGCTTATCAATATTTCCAAACCGAGATGGTAAACCGGACCAGGCTGCTTTTGACAATTCAGGTCTGGTTCAGAAAACATCATTAGATAACTATTAGCCCCCAAGTGCCAAGCTTAAATACTTGTATTAATCTTGGGACTTTTTTTTTTGTAATGGAAAACTTGTGTTAAAATCAAATATGCATTAGCCCCCAAGTATCGAGCACATAACTTGCTTGTGTGGTTGATACTTCCAAACCGTGCAATATTTTCTGAACACTGTTGATGACCTGCTGCAGGGGGATTTGAAGACCAAAGAGAACCAAGTCTCGGACCTTCAGGGAGCTTTAAAAGCCCAGCAGATTGAAACTGAAAAAACAAAGGAGGAATTGACCAAAGCCTTAACTGTTATGGAGCAGCTGAAAGCCAGACGCAAAAAGGAGCAAGCCGATTGGGCTACTGAAAGAGCTCTTTTGATGAAGAGGGCTGAAAATGCCGAAGCTGCTCTTAAACCGGTGGTTGACGAGTTATCCACCGTGAAGCGACAAATACACTCCATGACCTCTGCCGTCTTTGGTAAACTTTTCGACGCCCTTCTTCCAATTTGTACCTTGTTTGCCTCACCCTATGTCCGGTTTGTAATTCACCTTGGAACACTGCAGGCTCACGTATCGGACACTTGGGTTCTGACGTGCGGATGAAACTCAAGGCTGCTTATACTCTGATTGAGCAGTTATACACCGGAGCACAAAGGGCTATCACCACTGCATCGCATAACAATCCTGCACCGTCTCTGATTCAAGACACATTAAAGAGGCTGTCCATGCTTCCGGCCCGGATTGAAGAGTTGAAAAGATCAGCTGCTCGAACTGGAGCTATCACTGCCTTGATCCGGGCCAAAGCGTGGGTACCAGATTTCGATCCTGTCGAAGCGGCCCAAGGATACCCCAGCTTGAAGGAAGACGGTTCAGACTTTGGTGAAGATGATTTGAGGGCGATAAACCGGGCGGTGCGCCCCCTAGCTTGTCAATTGGCTGAGGAGGCAGATCTGTCACGTTACCAAGCCCAATATGACAACCAGAACAAACGAGTATCTGCCCCGGTCCCTGAAGCGGGAAACCTTGTTCCTCCAATCCGTAAGCATACTTACGCCCCAGACATTGAACCGTCTTCGCTGATTCACGAAGAAGCCGTCTTCCAAGCGCTAATGGGAATCGACTGGACCACTGCTGATTTCCAGCCAATGGGTAATCACGATGGAGCTGAAGCGGCGCGAGATGACCCCCAGCCTTCGAACCGAGGCGTCGAACAGGCGTAATCAACGCTCCGGTTTACTTGGTGACGTCTTAATCCGTCAACGAACAATATATTCAGGCACTACGTTGCCTTGTAATAAGATAGTTTAATACTTCTGCCTTTGAACGTGCCTTCGCGCACGGGTACTGATGCTCTTTCCAGCGACATTTCCAACTTATGTTTCCCGTCTTTACTGAGTGCACAATATGATTTTTCGACCACCTGAACCGTGCTGCGCCTCTGCCAAACCGGGCAATTTTCCTCCGGGTTTAAAACGGACCAGGCTATGCCAGCTGAATCGGTTTAAGGATACTTGACGTTCCGAAGAACCAAAAAACACCACAATAAAGGCAGAAAACAAACCCAAATATGAAAAGGCAACGCGATAGTAAAACGCATGCGAATAGTGGTTACTATGAACCGTTCAGAAGGCGTGACCATCGTCAAGATAAAACCGAGCCCCCAAGAGGTGTAGCTACGGTTTAAGTCGACTAGGTTCCTTACTGAATCGTGGCAAATATGCCGGCCAAATGGCATTGCATTGGTTCGTCAACCAAGCCCCCAAGTGACTCAATGGCTAAAAAGCCGACCAGAAGGCATTACCATCATCAAGACATGACTGAGTTCCCATAAGGCGTAATCTACGGTTCAAGTCGATTAGGTCCCCAACTGATTCTGTGGCAAATATGCCAGCCAGAAGGCATTACCGTCGTCAAGGCCTGACCAAGCCCCCCGGAGGTGTAGCTACGGTTCAGGCCGACTAGGTCCCCAACTGACTTTATAGGGATAGCTATGTTCTCTTTGGTTCGAATACGACCTATGTTTGAACAGAAATCCCCATGTTTGAATAGCTATGTTCTCTTTGGTTCGAATACGACCTATGTTTGAACAGGAAGCCTCATGTTTGAATAGCTGTGTTCTCTTTGGTTCGAATACGACCTATGTTTGAACAGGAAGCCTCATGCTTGAACCGGGATATTGAACCGGATATTAAGAGTTTCACAACCCTGTAGGAGACATCCTCCCTTGAACCAGCTTTTAAACCGGAATTTGAACTTCTGTGAAGCGACCTCCAGGGGTAAGTACACATGATGTGAAGAACAGTAGAGACCCCGCTTTACTTGAGGCTCTGGTTTATTGTATTCAATCATAATATATACATGGTCATGATATGTACATAAACAGAGCCCAGGGCTCATGTATAATAAGGTCGAAGATGAGCTATGTTCCACGGCCTGCTGGTCTCCTCCTCTGACGTGCGTGAATCCTTGCGCTCTCTAATATCAATCAAGTAATATGACCCATTATTCAGATTCTTGCTGACCACAAAAGGTCCCTCCCAAGGCGGGGATAATTTATGCTGATCAGATTGATCCTGGATGAGCCGAAGCACCAAATCCCCCTCCTGAAAGGTTCTGGTTCTAACCCGACGGCTGTGGTAACGGCGAAGATCTTGCTGGTAAATCGCTGAACGGGCAGCTGCCAAGTCACGCTCCTCATCCAACAAGTCAAGAGCGTTCTGCCGTGCCTGCTCATTATCCGCTTCAACATATGCCGCCACGCGAGGTGAGTCATGTCGTATATCACTTGGGAGAACCGCCTCCGCCCCATAAACCATAAAAAACGGCGTAAACCCCGTGGATCTGTTAGGCGTGGTGTTGATGCTCCATAATACAGACGGTAGCTCCTCCACCCAACAACCCGGCGTCCTTTGCAAAGGGACCAGAAGTCGGGGTTTGATACCTCTCAAGATCTCTTGGTTCGCTCGTTCTGCCTGACCATTAGACTGTGGGTGCGCTACCGAAGAAACATCAAGCCGTATATGCTCCCGTGCACAAAACTCTTTCATGGCCCCCTTGGATAGATTGGTACCATTATCCGTGATGATGCTGTGTGGGAAACCAAACCGGAAGATCACCTTCTTTATAAACCGAACCGCCGTGGCAGCATCACACTTACTGACAGGTTCTGCCTCCACCCACTTGGTAAATTTGTCAACCGGCCCAGCTTTAGCTTCAAAGGGCCAAACTGACAGTTGCTCTCCAACAGCACCACGGCGGTGTCTGCGTTGATGCGATCTGACGAGTGCAAAACTTCTGATACCCGCCGTACCCAATGGGTAGTTGATTCCCCTTCTTGCTGAACGCAGGCTGCTAGGTCAACTATTGACATTGGCTGCTTGCACGTGTCCTTGAAGTTCTTGATAAACCGGGCGCGTAATTGGGCCCATGAACTAATTGAATTAGGCGGTAAGCTTTTTAGCCAAGTCCGGGCCGTCCCTTCTAATATCATAGTGAAATACTTGGCACATGCCGTCTCGTCCACATCCAGCATCTCCATAGCCATTTCATAACTCTCCACCCATGTCTCCGGAGGCTGATCTGCCGTGTAGTTTGGTACCTTGCGGGGGCCTTTGAAGTCTTTGGGCAGGCGTATATTGCGTAAAGCGGGAACAAGGCACGGTACTCCCAAAGAGCTGGAAACCAACCCCGGTTCAACCGTAGCCGCCGGGAAGATTGGTGTAAGCTGACGAGCCTGATGCTGCGCTGCTAATCCGGCCTCCCGTGCACGGGTGCAATCCACATTCTCGTGAGCATTGTCGACGCCCGCCGGATTGTTGCCGCGGAGCGCTTCACGCCTGTCGTTAGAAGAGACGGCCGGCTCCTCCACGCGCCTACTATAGCTCCTGCTGGGGCGAGGGGTGGAGTGAATCCGATCACGGCTTTGCGAATACGCTTCTTGCTGGGCCAACGCGGTCCTAAGGAGCTCCTTGACCCGGCGTGTCTCTTCATCCTGCGGTGAATCTCCTTCGATCGGAATGGCTTCCAACCGAGCCGCCGCCGCGACGAGGTTATCCATCGGGTTGGAATAATGACCTGACGGCGTTAGCATGGCCGGTGGCGTATCAGTGTTATGACGAGGCAAGTTTATAATCCGATGCTGAACCGGGGCGCCGGCCGTCGCTTCCGCATGGTTTACCCCCGGGGTGTTGAAGAGATTTCGAGCGTCGAGGGCGGCGGGCAACCGAGACCGGGATTTTCTCTTCAGGACCTCCTGAGATGCCTTCTGGTCCATCATGAGCCTGTAAGCCTGTGCTTCTAAAGCGGCGCGCTCCGCCGTCATCCTGATCTCTTCTGCTGCCAGCTCCGCTTTAGCCCGAGTGATCTGCTCTCTCACTTTGGCAATCTCAGCGTTGTGAACCTCCTGATCCACCGGGTTAGCCTCCGCCATGAGCGCTGCTAGTGCGTCAAACAGGTCTGACAAAACTTGGGCTGGTGAACCGGCAGGGCCTCCTGCCCGCGCAGCCGTTGCTGCTGCCGATCCGGAGATCGCTGCTGCTGCAGTTGATGATCGTGGCGTCGCCTGTGTCCCAGCCATGAAGATCCCAACCCGATAGGGCAGATCAGAGGGGTCCGGAATACTGTTGCCATCGGAGCCGCCCCCAACCCGATCATCTTGTAGCTGGTAAAGAGATTCAGTCTCCCCGGTTGACGTTTCATCGCCAGAGTAGATGGCGGTTTCGTCACCAGATTCGGATCCTTCCTCGTAGCTTCCCCCGTGGATGACTCCCACGAAGGCGTGCTTCCTGGTCGGTTTAGCCAGGGTCGATCTCGTGCACTGAGCTGTCTCAATGAGGTCGGCGCAGTCGCCTAACTCGGGGCCCGGTTCTCCGATCTTGCCGATGAAAACATGGATGCCGCCAAAGGGGACCCGGTACCCGTACTCGATCGAACCGGCGTCGGGGCCCCAGCCTGTGCTGTCGATGTAGAGTTTTCCGCGGCGGCTCTTGGTCATCCGTCCCACAGCGTAACCCTCGAGTCCTTCAAAGCGGCCCTCCAAGAACCTGAAACCATCTCGCGATAGCCCCACGGTGGGCGCCAACTGTCGTGGAATTGTCACGTCAGATGTCCTAGTAAGAGGACTTAGTCGTAGAGCCATCGCAACGGGTTAGCTTGAAGGGGTTAAAGTGGACACAAGGACACGGTTTTTATACTAGTTCGGCCCCTTCGATGAAGGTAAAAGCCTACGTCTAGTTGTGATGGGATTGATGGGTTTCGAGGGCTTAGGGAGCGATATGATTCGCCTAAACCTCGAGTTCTTCTTCTCTGTCCTCAAACCGCCGTCGGGTCGTCCCCTTATATACACGGGTGACGCCCGTCCGTCTGCAAAGTCTCGACCTCCGGCTTATAAACGTGCCCGTGTCGGTCTCTCTATTCCTATCTTACAGTACAAGTTGGCCCCAGGCCGGTTTACACCATAAACCTTTAAACCGTTTATAGATCTTGGGCCTTTCTACTCCTCCTTGGGCTTTAACATCTCGGGTCTTGTTGACGGTGGTAACCCGGGCCCTGCAGGCCGGTTTACCCCAGATAGCAACATCCCCAACAGCTAGTGTTCGGCTCGATCGCCGTTGGGATCGCAGCCCCCGAGGCGGCATCCAACCACTCATCCTCGATCGACGTAGTTGGTTCCGAATCGAGGGTCGGAACCAATGCGTGTGTGGCCTCCAGGGCACTGTTCGGCGGCAGAGCGAGATCATGCCCCTCGTGACAGTGCGGCGCGCTCGGCTGTGGCTCGAATCCGTCGAAGATCAGATCCCCGCGGACGTCAGTCGTGTAGTTTAAACTTCCAAATCTGACCTGATGGCCAGGGGCGTAGCATTCGATCTGCTCTAGATGGCCAAGTGAATTGGCCCGCAGTGCGAAGCCGCCGAAGACGAAGATCCGTCCGGGGAGAAAAGTCTCACCCTGGACTACATCGCTATTGATGATCGGAGGAGCCATCGGGCCTAAAAGCGATGACACAGAGGAACTCTCAATGAAAGCACCAATGTCGGTGTCAAAACCGGCGGATCTCGGGTAGGGGGTCCCAAACTGTGCGTCTAGGCAGATGGTAACAGGAGACAAGGGACACGATGTTTTACCCAGGTTTGGGCCCTCTCAATGGAGGTAAAACCCTACGTCCTGCTTGATTAATATTGATGATATGGGTAGCACAAGAGTAGATCTACCACGAGATCAAGGAGGCTAAACCCTAGAAGCTAGCCTATGGTATGATTGCTATGTGTTTTCCGATGGACTAAAACCCTCCAGTTTATATAGACATCGGAGAGGGCTAGGGTTACCCAGAGTCGGTTACAATGGTAGGAGATCTACATATCCGTATCGCCAAGCTTGCCTTCCACGCCAAGGAAAGTCCCTTCCGGACACGGGACGAAGTCTCCAATCTTGTATCTTCATAGTCCAGGAGTCCGGCTGAAGGTATAGTCCGGCTATCCGGACACCCCCTAATCCAGGACTCCCTCACTCACACTTTCAATATGTATCCAGATTGAGACTCAGAGTCATCCGGATCGGTGTAAAAGCTTGCATCAACACTTTCGGATTTCGGGTTCCCGCAGACCCTTAAGGTTTGAACTCTGGGGTGCGCACGAAGATCTTTCCCCTACCGACTCGCGCTTCTATGGCTCGTAAGAAATCTAGGCCGGAAAGAAGAACACACAAGGGACACGAGGTTTATACTGGTTCGGGCCACCGATGTGGTGTAATACCCTACTCCAGTGTGTGGTGTAGTGGATTGCCTCATTGGCTGATGATGAACAATACAGGGGAAGAATGGCCTCGCGAGAGGTTTTCTTGAGCTGGTGCGGTGTGTTCTGCCTTGTTTGGATCTCTCTCCTCACTTCTATGGTGGCTAGTCCTATTTATAGAGGCCCTGGTCCTCTTCCCAAATAATAAGCGGGAAGGGCGCCAACAATTGGCCAGTTTGAAGGGGAACATCCAGTACAAGTTATCCTGGCCAAAGGTGGTCTTTGGCTGCCAAAAGCACTGGTGATGACGCCGTCTTGGGATCCACGGTGACCTCCTTCCTGCCGCTCTGCTGGTCTTGGTCTCGTTGCACCGGAATGGTAACCTTTGCCTGATGCCTTGGACTGTGCTTGTTTCCTTTGCACCGAAGGGGAAACAAGGACATTGCGCAGGCCGGCGCCCGCCTGGCGCCCGCCTGATCTCGACCGTCATGGCTTGCGTCACGGGCTTCTCGCGAGGTGCCCTTGCCTTGATCTCTCCGCCTCCTCGCGAGCCTGCCTGATGAGGCTGCTCCTGAGGAAGCCTCATGTCGTCTGCCCCGCAAGGCTTGGCCCCTCGCGAGGGTCTTGAGCTTGAGCTGATGAAGTTGGGCCGCGCTGGGCCCCCACTCGAGCCACGCCGCTGGCCGCAGGCAGGCAAGTCTGGGGCCCCCATTCCCAGAATGCCGACAGTAGCCCCCGGGCCCAAGGCGCACCCGGGCTTGGCTTAGCAGAGAAGCGAAGGGGCAAGCGCAAAGCGCCGGGGGCCCCAATAGCTTGCGGTCTTGGACGCCGCGTGGCGATTGATTGGACGCAGGCGTCTCCACTTCCCAGGACGCCTTGGGAATCGCACGACTTGACAAGTCCCTGCACGCAAAGATATGGGTCATGATTACCAGCGATCGCGGTGGCCGGCGGTTGGCCTTCTCCGGCTATAAGTACGGGATTGCGTGAGCCCCTTCAGTCCATCCCTTCCTGCTACTCCTTTCCCTCCATCCTAGCTACTCGCCATTCCCATGGCTCCGTCGAAGGGATTCTCGGCCGCGGAGAAAGGAAAGGCTCGTCAAGTAGGGCTTGACTCCCCCCGACCAAGGGCGGCCGTGGCCGCCTTTGCAAGCATCCCGCGGTCCCGTTAGTGGCTCCCCGCGGCCATGGGGGTGGTTCCCTGCGCGGTGATGAGCGCCCAGTTGCTGATGGAAGGCGCGCCGTGGCCGCGCGGCCCCCCAGGCCGCGCTTTCGCTCGGCGGAGGTGCTGCCGGAGTTCGTTGTGTGGTCGGCGGACCCGACCAGCACCTGGCCAGCTTCCCCGTTTCTTCATGGGTGAGCTGTCGGCCGGCGCTCAGGGCGGCCTCTGGCTTTAGGCAGATGGTTGCTGCAGCAGGGCCTCCTGGGCTTCGCTGGAGGCCTCCGCTTCTGGGAGTGTGGCCCTGACCCGCGGCTGGCAAACGTTTGCCCGTGCGCGCGGCCTAAGCCGGCGGTGCACCCTGCACTTCAAGTTCGATGGCGACGCCACCCTCTACGTGAGGGTGTTCGGGGAAGACGGTCGCCGTGCTAGGTGCTGCCCCGAAGACGATGACCGCGGCCGCCTGCTCAGCCCCAGCGTTGACCAGGATGAAGACGGCAGTAGGCCTGCGGGCTGCGGCGCTCGGGGCTCGCTAAGCTTCGGCGACTCCTTCTTAGGCAGCAGCTCCTCCAGCGATGGCCGCGACCAACCCCCGCGCCATCGCGCCCGCCTGGGTGAAGGTAGTGGGTCAGCCCACCGTCGCGCCCTGGTGAAGCAAGAGGAGGGGTCCGCCTGAGCCCCAGAGGTAGCGCGAGCTTTCGCCACAAGTTGGTGTCGAACAAGTCGTGCTCATTTTGTTTTTCTTCTTTTCCTGCGCAGAAAAAGAAGGTAGTATAGGGCCCCGAGGGGGCGTGTTAGAACTGTTGTTGTTAATCATCATGCTGCTTCTGCTATTTCTGCTCTATGTTTCCGCGCCGCGTGCCCGTGTGCGGGAATTATTTAGCTCGGTGGGGCTTGACGCGGTCCTTGCGTCCCGAGGCTGAGGCCTTGCCGCGCGCTTAATGCCCTGCAAGGATTAGCTGGAGGAGTAGCCCTCTGTCTCGGTTGTGGGGGCGATCGTCCTAGGTCCGGCGCTTGTGTCGCGATGCCCGTGGGGCACAGACTAGGAGGGGTGCTCCCGCAGCGGACTCAGACAGGAAAACTTCAAACGATCAGGGCAGAAAACACTCGCGAGGGCGCCCGCGAACCTCCCTCGCGAGACTTGTGCGAGAGAAAACGAGGCAAGTGAGTGAAAAAGATAAAGAGTCACAAGCCAGGGATGGCAACAGCTCGAGTAAAACTTCAAACAGGAACGAAGAAGCCAACTGCAGAAAGCAAATGAAAAAGCCGCGTCCGGCACCTATTCTAGTCTTCGACGTCTTCTCACCAGCGCGGAGCTAAGTGCTGCCACTGGGCATGGGTGGGAGCCCCCGAGGCCCGAGGGCGGCAGTCCGGAGACTCCGGGGCATGTACAGCCCCACTCATTATTACGTGAGAGTGTCATGGGCGGCGAGCTTCACATGCATTGGCCTTCTTCACAGGCATCGGGCCTTTCCCAAAATGCGGCAGCTTCACAGGCATTGGCCTTCTTCACAGGCACCAGGCCTTTTCATAGGCGCTAGGCCTCGCTCAGGGATAGAACCTCAGGAGATGTTGAATGTTCCATGCGTTCAGGATGGGTACCCCCTCCGGGGTCTCCAAGCATGCGGAGCCAGGCCTGGAAACATGAACAACCTTGAATGGGCCCTCCCACATGGGAGAGAGCTTGTGCAGCCCCTCCCTGGGGAGAATCCGTCTGAGCACGAGGTCCCCTACCTCAAGAGTTCTGGGGCGGATGTTGCGGCAATGGTATCGTCGCAACGCCTGTTGATACCTTGCCGCTCGCAGCGCGGCTTCTCAACGGCGTTCCTTCCCCAGCACGAGATCCGTCCCCCGCATGGCGTCCTGCTGCGTTTCGTCGAACGCCAGGACCCGTGTGGAGCGACGCCTGACCTCGTGAGGGAGAACAACCTCTGCTCCGTAGACGAGGGAGAACGGGGTCTCGCCAGTCGGCTTGGCCGCGGTTGTGCGGATAGACCATAGCACGGACTCGAGCTCGTCGTACCAGCCCCTGCCACAAGCCTCCAGCTTCGTCTTGAAGATCCTGGCTTTGAGGCCCCTTAGGACCTTCGCGTTGGCTCGCTCGGCCTGGCCGTTGCTCTGGGGGTGTGCTACTGAAGCGTAGCATATCTGCGTTCTAAGGTTAGCACGGTATGTTTTGAAGAGATTACCGGTGAATTGTGAACCGTTGTTGGTGATGATGTGGTTAGGCACCCCAAATCGGCTCACGAGACCCTTGATGAACTTGATTGCGGAGCCTGCTGGGATGGTGCGGATAGCTTCCACATCAGCCCACTTGGTGAACTTGTCCACGGCGACGTAGAGGTAGCGATAGCCCCCTGGCGCCCGAGGAAACGGGCCCAGAATGTCCAACCCCCAAACTACGAACGGCCATGAGAGGGGTATAGTCTGTAGACCCCCCGCCGGCTGATGGATCTGCCTAGCGTGGAACTGGCATGCCTCACAAGCCTTCACCAGCTCAGCGGCGTTGCTGAGTGTTGTGGGCCAGTAGAATCCACTACGGAACGCCTTGCCAACAAGGGTTCGTGACGATGAGTGGTGCCCACAGTCTCTGCCGTGTATGTCCACCAGCAGCTCCTTCCCTTGCTCTCTGGAGATGCAACGTAGGGACACGTCATTCAGTCGCCTCCGGTAGAGCTCTCCATCCTTGATGCAGTAAGTTGTGGCCTGTCGCGCTACGCGCTCCTCCTCCTCCTCGTTCTCCGGCAGGGTCCCTTGCATCAATTAGTTCTTGAGCTCTGTGATCCAACATCCTTCCTGAGGCTCCAGCGCTAGGAGCAGGCGTTCCCCTGAGGTCGGGCCGCAGAACGGAGCTCCCGAGGCATGCGACTGAGGGAGCTCCTCCCTTGGTTGCGCCGTGATCAATAGTGATGGTGCCGCCGAGGGTTTGAAGAGCCGCTCCTCGAAGACGCCAGGCTCCTGAGGCAGCCACCTGGATGCCCTCTTGGCAATGTCATCAGCCTCTTGATTGGCGCCGCGAGGCACATGCTGCAACTCCAGCCCCCAGAACTGTTTCTCCATCTTGCGAACCTCATCGAGGTAGGCCTCCATGTGCTCGTCCTTTGGTTCGTATATCTTGTTGGAGAAGTTGACGAGGAGCTGCGAATCGCCCTTGATGGTGAGGCGCCTTACCCCTAAGGTGGTTGCGGCTTTCAAGCCTGCTATCAGGTCTTCGTACTCTGCTATGTTGTTGGAGACCTTTTCTCCGTGCTGGAAACAGAGTTGTACGGCGTAGTAGAGTTTGTCCTAGGTAGGGGATACGAGCACTGCGCCAGCTCCCGCGCCGTGTCGGGAGAATGCCCCGTCGAAGTACATGACCCAGCCGTCCGGGGCCTCGCTTCCCGGGGAAAGTGATCGGTCCTCGCCTGCCTCGAGACCCGGTGCTTCTGCCCATTCTGCCACGAAATCCGCAAGTGCGGCTCCCTTGATGACTCTGGTCGTACTGAATTCTAGCTGAAATGCTTGCAGTTCAATGTTCCATTCAGCGACTCTTCCAGCTGAGTTGGGGCTCCTGAGTACTCTTTCCAAGGGATATGCTGAGACAACTTTGATAGGATGGCCTTGGAAGTAGTGCCGCAGCTTGCGTGAGGCCACTAATAGCGCGAGGAGGAGTTTTTGAGGCATGGGGTACCGCGCCCTTGCGTCCCGTAGCACCGTGCTGACGAAGTACACGGGGTGCTCGACGAGGTTGAGGGTGCTGGCGCAGCTTGCGTCCTGCAGAGGCCGAGGCATCTCCTGAGATGGCGGAGCCCCCAGTGCTTGGTCGCTCGGAGAGGCCTCTCCTGCTCCAGGCGTGTTCTCCTGTCGCGGCTGTACCTTTTCGGCCGCGGTCGTGGTCTTCGCGAGGCCCTCTTGGTTTTGTTTTGCTTAAGCCCGGACGGTCGCTGGGGCCTTGGTCTGGCGCTCCTCCCTGACCGCCACCAGGGTTGTGCTAGCGGAGTAGGGGGTGGCCGCAAGGTAGAGCACCAGGGGCTCCCGAGGGCGCGGAGCTACCATCATTGGTGGGCTGGTAAGGTACATCTTGAGATCTTGGAATGCCTTGTCAGCCTCTTCAGTCCATTCAAATGGGCCCTTCTTCTTCATCAGCTTGAAGAAGGGTAGTGCTTGTTCCCCCAGCTTGGAGATGAAGCGCCCTAGCGCAGTTACACGCTTGGTGAGCTTCTGCATCTCTCTGAGGGTCCTTGGTGGGCTCATGTCTTCGACTGCTTTGACCTTATCCGGGTTGGCCTCGATGCCCCTGTGGGACACGAGGAAACCCAAGAGCTTACCCGAGGGGACTCCAAACACACACTTTTCCGGGTTGAGCCGTAGGTCCACTTGGTTGAGGCTCGCAAAGGTTTCTTCCAGGTCCTGTATCAGGGTTTTTGCCTCCCGAGACTTCACTACAATGTCGTCGACGTAAGCTTCAACGTTCCTCCCGAGCTGCCAGCCTAAGGCGATGTGCATCAGCCGCTGAAAGGTTGCGCCTGCATTGCGCAACCCAAATGGCATGCATGTATAGCAGTACACTCCACATGGGGTCAGGAAAGCCATTTTTTCCACATCTTCTACCGCCATCTTGATCTGGTGATAGCCCGAGAAGGCATCTAGGAAGCACAATAGGTCACACTATGCGGTGGAGTCAACTATCTGGTCAATGCGGGGGAGCGAAAATGGATCCTGCGGGCAGGCTTTGTTGAGGTTGGTGAAGTCGACACACATGCGGTCCTTTCCTCCCTTTTTTGGCACGACGACCGGATTAGCCAGCCAATCAGGGCAGTGGACCTCGCAGATAACTCCTGCTGCTTCTAGCTTCCGAGTCTCTTGAACGATGAAAGCTTGTTTCTCAGTGGACTGTCGCCTCGCCTTCTGCTTCACGGGGCGCATGTTGGGGCACACGTTGAGGTGGTGCTCAATCACACCCCTCGGGACCCCTGCTTACTGATCAGGTTCCCATGCGAACACCTTCTTGTTCGCGCGCAGGAATCTCACCAAGGCCTTCTCCTGCTCGAGCTTGAGGTTGGCTCCTGTGGTGAAGGTGGCGTCAGTGGACCCGTCCTCGTCGACCAGCACCTGCTTGGTTTCCGCCTTGTCCTGGGTGAATAGCTGCTTCTTTTTAGCCGACGCAGCCCCCTTGGGCTCAAGGGCATCGGTGCTGGTGGGCTACGCCACTGCGGCCACCCTGAAAGCAAGCTTGAGCGCCTGCAGCGCATCCCTCGTATCTCCTAATATGGTAAGGACGCCGCTGCTCCCGGGCATCTTCATGAGGTTGTACACCGGGTGAGTTGCTGCCATGAACCGGGCCAAGGCCGGATAGCTGAGGATGGCGTTGTAGGGGAGGCCGATGGGGGCGATGTCGAAGTCGATCAACTCTGTGCGGAAGTTGTCATAGGTGCCGAAGGTCACTGGGTGGCGGATATGTCCCAAGGAGGCGGTGGAACTGATCCCGACGCCCGAGAAAGGCCTGCTGGACTGAAGCCGCTCCAGCGGCACGTGGAGGAGGCTGATGGCCTCCACCGAGAGCACGTTGAGGCCGACACCGCCGTTGATGAGGGTCCTGCTGACGACCACTTGGCAGATGGTGGGGGTGCATAGCATCGGGAGCGCGCATGAACCGCTGGGGTTGAAGGGTTGATCATCCGAGTCGAAGGTCAGATCGGCCTCAGGCGCCACCCAGCCTGGGGGGGGGCTTCTCAGCGCTTGGAGGCGGTGCTTATCTGGCGGGTGAACGGCTTGACGTGGCGGCTCGAGGGGGTGCCTGTGAGCCGCCTAGGAGAGCAGCGACGACGGGCGGCGCTTGTGCGGCATAACGGGCGAGGAAGAGGTCACGCAGCTCCCCCCAGGAGGTCACAGAAGCCGTCGGTAGGTGGAGCAGCCACATGCGCGGGACGCCGGCGAGGGCCATGGGAAACCAGTGGCCCATCACCCGGTCGTCGCCGCCGGCTTTGAGGACGGCCTCCTTATACAACAGCAGAAAAACAAGCGGATCCGTCGCGTCGTTGTAACGCAGCGGCATCTCAGGCTTGAACTTGTGCGGCTACTGCACCTGTCGCAAGGTGGAGGCCAAGGCTCGGAGCCCCCCAGCCCCAGTTTTGGAATCGGCTGCCAGAGCGGGCGGTGCGGCGTCCGCCATGAGGGCGAAACGCGATGTTGGTGGAGAGCGGGTCGTCGGAAGGGGGAACTCCGGTGCACCCCTACCTGGCACGCCAAATGTCGGATTTCGGGTTCCGGCAGACCCTTAAGGTTCAAACTCTGGGGTGCGCACGAAGATCTTTCCCTTACCGACTCGCGCTTCTATGGCTCGTAAGAAATCTAGGCTGGAAAGAAGAACACACAAGGGACACAAGGTTTATACTGGTTCGGGCCACTGATGTGGTGTAATACCCTACTCAAGTGTGTGGTGTAGTGGATTGCCTCATGGGTTGATGATGAACAATACAGTGGAAGAACGACCTCGCGAGAGGTGTTCTTGAGCTGGTGTGATGTGTTCTGCTTGGTTTGGATCTCTCTCCTCACTTCTATGGTGGCTAGTACTATTTATAGAGGCCCTGGTCCTCTTCCCAAATAGACCATCCAGTACAAGTTATCCTGACCAAAGGTGGTCTTCGGTTGCCAAAAGCACTAGTGATGACGCTGTCTTGGGTTCCACGGTGACCTCCGTCCTGCCGCTCTGCTGGTCTTGGTCTCGTTGCACCGGAATGGTAACCTTTGCCCGATGCCTTGGCCTGTGCTTGCTCCCTTTGCACCGAAGGGGAAACAAGGACATTGCGTAGGCCGGCGCCCGCCTGTCGCCCGCCTGATCTCGATCGTCATGGCTTGCGTCATGGTCTCCTCTCGAGGTGCCTCTGCCTTGATCTCTCCGCCTCCTCGCGAGCCTGCCTGATGAGGCTGCTCCTGAGGAAGCCTCCTGTCGTCCGCCCCGCAAGGCTTGGCCCCTCGCGAGGGTCTTGAGCTTGAGCTGATGAAGTTGGGCCGCGCTGGGCCCCCACTCGAGCCACGCCGCGGGCCGCAGGCAGGCAAGTCTGGAGATCCCCGTTCCCAGAACGCCGACAAACACAACTCTTTACGACGAACTCTTTATCACCTCATAACCGAGAAATATCTCCTTAGTCTTCTAAGGATAATTTTGACCGTTGTCTAGTGATCCACTCCTAGATCAATATCGTACCCCCTTTCCAAATTCATGGCAAGGTACACAACATAGCATACTTTATAGAACCTATGGCTGAGGCATAGGGAAGGACTTGCATGCTCATTCTATTTTCTGCCATGGTCGTGTTTTGAGTCTTACTCAACTTTACACCTTGTGATATAGGAAAGAACTCCTTCTTTGACTGTTCAATTTTGAACTACTTCAAAAAATGTTGTCAAGGTATGTACTCATTGAAAACTCTGATTGTCAGTGTACAAAAAGGGGGGTTCACTTTTTGTACCCCTATAACTGTGCACGGGCTGTCTGAGCCGCGAGCCCCGCCACGCCAAGCACGACAAGGGAGGTAAGCCAAGGTAAGGCCGAAGCTGAAGGGAAGCAGAACGACGCCAAGACCACAAAGAGCAAAGGGGACAGAGGAGACCCCCCCCCCCGGCAAGATCCTTGCCGGGGGGGCAGCTTTAGCTAGCCCAGCAAGATCCTTGCCATGGCAGTTCGCCCCCCACCTACGGAGCGAAGTCACCCTTGAGTCCACTGTCCCCATGGGGCAAGGATTCGGGAGACATCCCCGTGGTGGCATGCAGATCTTTGTGAAGACATTCAAGACCAGATACCCACTTAAGAAGATGATGATCCTTGGCGGGATCCCAGCCAAGAAGGACCACAAGGCCCCTGGCAAGAGCCTTGCCAGGGATGACAGCAGGCGCCGCGGCAAGGGCCCTTGCTGGGGCCGCAGCAAGGCCCTTGTCAAGGACATCATAGGGCCACCATCAGGCCCGCGCCAGTCACGCCCCCACCACCGTTCGCATGCAGCCGCCAACCCAACCAGCTGGGCAGGCACCTGCGTGGCGGCATGCAGATCTTCATGGAGATCCACCACAGCGCCACCTCAGCTGCCTACCTTCCTACATGGCACCACAGGCACCGCTGGCCAGGGCGCGTGTCGACGCGAGAGGGAGCGGCGACGGACGAGATGGGGCTCTCCTCCGCCCCCGATAAAGCAAGGACACCTAAGCAAGGCACATTAAATGCGCCTTGTCATGTAATGCGAAGGATAACCTCGCACTATTGTACCCTTTCCACCTCCTGTGTGCCACTATGGCAACCCCTTTCCTATAAAAGGAGGCCCAAGGCGACCAGGAGAAGGATTCAGCTTTTTGGAGCTCTCGACGCCCCATAGCTAGCTCAGGAACTCAGATATCCAATCCACCAAAGCAGGAGTAGGGTTTTACGCATCCTTGCGGCCCGAACCTGGGTAAAGGAATCGTGTGCTATCTGTTTGATCCGCTCTTTTCTCAACCCCGCGCCCCGCAACCATAGTAGGGATTCCTGTGATCCCATAGGTGTCGTTTCCCACTGACACTTATCAAGCGTCTTGATCTATCTCCATTGATCTTGATGCCCAATATGTAAGCAGGTTCACTGAGGTCTTTCTTTGAAAAACTCCTTTCAAACACTCCTTTATGCTTTCCAGAAAATTCTACATCATTTCCGATCAACAATATGTCATTCACATATACTTATCAGAAAGGCTGTAGTGCTCCCACTCACTTTCTTGTAAATACAAGCTTCACCGCAAGTCTGTATAAAACTATATGCTTTGATCAACTTATGAAAGCGTATATTCCAACTCCGAGATGCTTGCACCAGTCCATAGATGGATCGCTGGAGCTTGCACATTTGTTTAGCACCTTTAGGATTGACAAAACCTTCTAGTTGTATCATATACAACTCTTCTTTAATAAATCCATTAAGGAATGCAGTTTTGATATCCATTTGTTAGATTTCATAAATGTGGCAATTGCTAACATTATTCGAACATAACTTGAGCATCGATACAAGTGAGAAAATCTCATCGTAGTCCATATCTTGAATTTGTCAAAAACCCTTTTCGACAAGTTGAGCTTTGTAGATAGTAACACTACTATCAGTGTATGTCTTCCTATTGAAGATCCATTTATTCTCAATGGCTTGCCGATCATCGGGCAAGTCCACCAAAGTCCACACTTTGTTCTCATACATGGATTCTATCTTAGATTTCATGTCCTCAAGCCATCTGTCGGAATCTGGGCTCATCATCGCTTCCTCATAGTTCGTAGGATCATCATGGTCTAGCAACATGACTTCTAGAATAGGATTACCATACCACTCAGGTGCGGATCGTACTCTGGTTGACCTACGAGGTTTGGTAGTAACTTGATCTGAAGTTTCATGATCATCATCATTAACTTCCTCACTAATTGGTGTAAGCATCACTGGAACTGATTTCAGTGATGAGCTACTTTCTAATTCGAGAGAAGGTACAATTACCTCATCAAGTTCTAGTTTCCTTCCACTCACTTCTTTCGAGAGAAACTCCTTCTCTAGAAAGGATCCACTAATAGCAACAAAGATCTTGCCTTTGGATCTGTGATAGAAGGTGTACCCAACAGTTTCTTTTGGGTATCCTATGAAGACACATTTCTCCGATTTGGGTTTGAGCTTACCAAGCTGAAACTTTTTCACATAAGCATCGCAACCCCAGACTTTAAGAAACGATGGCTTAGGTTTCTTGCTAAACCACAGTTCATACGGTGTTGTCTCAACGGGTTTTTAGACGGTGCCCTATTTAACGTGAATGCAGTTGTCTCTACTGCATAACCCCAAAACGACAGTGGTAAATCGTTAAGAGACATCATAGATCGCACCATATCAAATAAAGTACGGTTACGACGTTCGGACACATCATTACGCTGTGGTGTTCCAGGTGGCGTGAGTTGCGAAACTATTCCACATTGTTTCAAATGAAGGACAAACTCATAACTCAAATATTTGCCTCCATGATCAGATCGTAGAAACCTTATTTTCTTGTTACGATGATTCTCAACTTCACTCTGAAATTCTTTGAACTTTTCAAATGTTTCAGACTTGTGTTTCATTAAGTAGATATACCCATATCTGCTCAAATCATGTGTGAAGGTCAGAAAATAACGATACCCGTCGCGAGCCTCAACTCATCGGACCGCATACATCGGTATGTATTATTTTCCAATAAGTCAGTGGCTCGCTCCATTGTTCCGGAGAACGGAGTCTTAGTCATCTTGCCCATGAGGCATGGTTCGCAAGCATTAGGTGATTCATAATCAAGTGATTCCAAAAGCCCACTAGCATGGAGTTTCTTCATGCGCTTTACACCAATATGACTTAAACGGTAGCGCCACAAATAAGTTGCACTTGCATCTTTTGGCTTATGAATATGTGTATCACTACAATCGAGATTCAATAAACCATTCACCTTGGGTGTATGACCACACACTACAAAAAAATACACTTTCGTGATGATACGTGTTTGTCACAGTAGGTCGCGTTTTTTGTCATGCATGTACATCCATGACGATTTTATGACAGAATCAAGATAGTCATACCTGTGCTGTCGTATAAGTGTTCCATGACATTACCAAAATTATCATCACGGAAGTGTCCACTTCCATGACCATAAATCGCGCGTCACAGAAGTGCTTTCGTCAAGGGTGACCGACATGTGGCATCTACCGTAACGGAACGCCGTTAAGCTATCGGGTCGGGTTTTGGATCCGATAAACCGTTAACAGCCCCGACCAATGGGGATTTTCCATGTGTAAAATCATCATTGGCTGGAGGAAACACGTGTCGGCTCACCGTTGGGACAGATGTCATCCGCTCATTGGACCGAAGGCGCCTATGATACGGCGACACGTGGCATGGCCCAACAGAGGCCCATTCCTGTGAAAAGGCCGGCCCGTTTGACTTGGTCAAAAGGTGGCGAGCCGGCCCACGGAAAGCCTGTTAACGGCCTGTTCGCATATAGCCCATTCACAGCCCACTAACCCAGGGCCCATTACACCCTATCCGAATTAGGCCTAGTAGCGTCACCTGGGCCGTCCAATATGATTCAGCTTGTTTTAACTTCCGGCCCATGTGTGGCCCATGACTTCTTTCGGCCCATATGAGGACCTTTGTAACTCTTGGCCCATTAACGGCTCGTGGTGAAACTGGCTCGTAATGAACAGTGTATCACTTTATACCCATTAACGGCCCGTTATTCCATTGGGCCATTTCCAGCCCAAGTTATCTTTCGTCTTTCTCAGGGCCCATTGATTCTTGGGCTCATTTGCAGCATTCGGTTACATACGGCCCCTTACTGTCATTTTCTGCTTGTGGGCCAAATTCAGCCCGTCATTACAGTCAGCCCGTTTGCGGACCGTTAATACGTTGGGCCGTTTTCATGTAAAAAAACCGTTGGGCTGTTTTCATAGAGTTATCTAATACGGCCTATTAACGGCCCGTTATGGTCCACGAATAGTACAGCCCATGGTTAGCAAAATGATGATATGCCCCGTAGAAGGCCCATGGATCCTACGGCTCGTATGAGGCCCATCGATAGTACGACCCGTAGAAGGCCCATGGATCCTACGGCCCGTAGAAGGCCCATGGACCCTACGGCCCGTAGAAGGCCCATGGACCCTAAGGCCCGTATAGAAGGCCGATGGATCCTACGGCCGGACGAAGGCCCATGGATTATATGGCCTACAGGAGGCCCATGGTTACAACAGTCTGTGTGTTACCATGATTATTTTGGCCTAGTTACCAAAAATAGGCTATTATGGCCACTAGAAAAAAACAGAAAAAGAACTGCAGTGACTGCAAGAAAACAACTAAACAAGACAATAAGGAAATAAATAAGCAAGCAATTAACGCTAGCCTATTACCTCTATTACACATATTACATCCACTGGGCATTAAAGTTCACCACCAGTGCAAATATAGGGAACAAAGCAGCACATTACATACACTGGCCGTCAAAATTGGCCACCAGTGCAAATAAACGCGACAGCAAAACAAGAGCATAACTGAAACAACTTCAAAAGAGCTCAAGAAACGTTATCCTGGGTATCCACCATGCTGGCAATAAGCTTAGCAAGCTGATTAGCTTTGTCCTGTTTGGCGCTAAAATCCTCCAACGCTTGCTGTTGCACAAGAAAGTATGCATCTGAATGCTCCAGGGACTTCCGCGGTCCTTCCGCTTCTTATCGCAGCACAGCTGATCGATGTCTTTCATCTTGTAGTTGAGACTCAAGAAACCGAACTGATTCAGACAGTGAGTTTGAATAGCTTATGCAAGCGGTAGTGGCCAGTAACTCCAACACTAAACTAAGACAGAACTTTGGGGTTGTCTCGCTGTCTTCAAGATAGTCTTCCTTAGCTGTTTTATCAGCTTTGTTGGAGACTAACAAGGATGTATCACTATCCTGAACCTAATCTGCATTACTTCCTTTACCATTGCTTAATAAGGCACGCTCCCCCAATATTCTGTCAGCATTCTAAAAGAAGAAACAAGCAGACACATAACAAGTTTAGCATGTACTAGTATATGAAACTCATTTTGGTGAACCAGTTCATTAGTAAGGTGGACAGAATTAAACTACCAAGTCTTTTATTGCCAAGTACTAGTACATAATAAAAGCATCAAACAAACATATATCTATGTCCTATGGTCGCTGCATTGTCTTGCCAAATCAAAATAGAGACACGGTTCAAATCATATCAGTTCAAGACAAAGCAGCAGTGAAAGAATACAAAGCGTGGGAAACTACATGGCACAACAAGATTCCAGATTGGTACCACGGGTCTACATGTACAACAACACTATTGGCTCTGTTGTGATGCTACTAATGTGCATGATATGAAAGTCAACTGTATACACAATTGAAATTGAAATCAACAGAGCTATTGATAAGAGCAAACCTGTTAAAGAAACATGCGCGAACATACCTGTTGTGCCATTGAAGTTTTGATTGGATCCTTCAATTTAAAAATAAGTTTGTATGAGTAAATACAGTGATACAAGAGCAAAGCAATCATAGTTAAAAAAGGCGCGCCTAATCGAGCGCTTAAGCGCGCCTAGGCTCTAGGCGTTGGCAATGGAATCTTAATTTAGAACAGTTGTTCTTCAGGTTTAGGCACTTGTTCTACATGAACAGAGTACAGTAAGACGCAAGAATATAATACTTAAAAATAGAAAATGAGCTCATAGACCTTACCACATTCTTGGTTCGGGACCACTACAGAACAAGGCGTTCCTAGTCATCATCCAGTAAATGTGTCTCAGGAGAATGATACGTCTCCAACGTGTCTATAATTTTTGATTGCTCCATGCTGTATTATCTACTGTTTTGGACTATATTGGGCTTTATTTTCCACTTATATATTATTTTTGGGACTAACCTATTAACCGGAGGCCCAGCCCAGAATTGCTATTTTTTTTGCCTATTTTAGTGTTTCGGAGAAACAGAATATCAAATGGAGTACGGAATGAAACATTCGAGAACGTGATTTTCTCACCGAACGTGATCCAGGAGACTTGGACCCTACTCCAAGGAGTCAAAGAGGCGGTCACGAGGGTGGGGGGCGCCCCCTAGGGCGCGCCCCCTGACTCGTGGGCCCCTCGGTGCTCCACCGACATACTCCTTCCTCCTATATATACCTACGTACCCCCAAACGATCAGATACGGAGCCAAAAACCTAATTCCACCGACGCAACCTTCTGCATCCACGAGATCCCATCTTGGGGCCTGTTTCGGAGCTCCGCCAGAGAGGGCCATCATCACAGAGGGCTTCTACATCATCCTAGACCCTCCGATGAAGTGTGAGTAGTTCACCTCAGATCTACGGGTCCATAGTTATTAGCTAGATGGCTTCTTCTCTCTTTTTGGATCTCAATATAATGTTCTCTCCCTCTCTCGTGGAGATCTATTCGATGTAATCTTCTTTTTGCGGTGTGTTTGTTGAGACCGATGAATTGTGGGTTTATGATCAAGTCTATCTATGAATAATATTTGAATCTTCTCTGAATTCTTTTATGTATGATTCATTATCTTTGCAAGTCTCTTCGAACTATCAGTTTGGTTTGGCCTACTAGATTGGTTTTTCTTTCCATGGGAGAAGTTCTTAGCTTTGGGTTCAATCTTGCAGTGTCCTTTCCCAGTGACAGAAGGGGCAGCAAGGCACATATTGTATTGTTGCCATCGAGGATAACAAGATGGTTTTTTTTATCATATTGCATGAAACTATCCCTCTACATCATGTCATCTTGCTTAAGGCGTTACTCTGTTTTTAACTTAAAACTCTAGATGCATGCTGGATAGCGGTCGATGAGTGGAGTAATAGTAGTAGATGCAGGCAGGAGTCGGTCTACTTGTCTCGGACGTGATGCCTATATACATGATCATACCTAGATATTCTCATAACTATGCTCAATTCTGTCAATTGCTCAACAGTAATTTGTTCACCCACCGTAGAATACTTATGCTCTTGAGAGAAGCCACTAGTGAAACCTATGGCCCCCGGGTCTATTCTCATCATATCAATCTCCATCACTTTAATCTTGCTTTGATTTTTTACTTTGCCTTTTACTTTTCATCTTGCATCTCTATATCAAAAATACCAAAAATATTATCTATCATCTCTATCAGATCTCACTCTCTTTAGTGACCTTGAAGGGATTGACAACCCCTAATCGCGCTGGTTGTGAGGAGCTATTGTTTTTGTGCAGGTACGAGGGACTTGCGTGTAGCCTCCTACTGGATTGATACCTTGGTTCTCAAAAACTGAGGGAAATACTTACGCTACTTTGTTGCATCATCCTCTCCTCTTCGGGGAAAACCAACGCAGTGCTCAAGAGGTAGCAAGAAGAATTTCTGGTGCCGTTGGCGGGGAGGCTTACGCAAGGTCAAGTCAAGATTTGGACTCCCGAAAACGAGCCAATTTCTGGCGCCGTTGCCGGGGAGTCTACGAAAAAAGTCAACACACCAAGTACCCATCACAATCCCTATCTCCCGCATTACATTAGTTGCCATTTGCCTCTCGTTTTCCTCTCCCCCACTTCACCCTTGCCGTTTTATTCGCCCTCTCTTTCCAAATCTCCTCCTTTTCCCGTTTGCCTTTTTCTCGCTTGCCTTTTGTTTGCTCGTGTGTTGGATTGCTTGTTTGTCGCGATGGCTCAAGATACTACCAAATTGTGTGACTTCAGCAATACCAATAATAATGATTTCCTTAGCACTCCGATTGCTCCTCTTGCCAATACTGAATCTTGTGAAATCAATACTGCTTTGTTGAATCTTGTTATGAAAGATCAATTCGCCGGCCTTCCCAGTGAAGATGCCGCTACTCATCTGAATAGCTTCGTTGATTTATGTGATATGCAAAAGAAGAAAGATGTCGATAATGATGTCGGTAAATTGAAGCTATTTCCTTTTTCGCTTAGAGATCGTGCTAAAGCTTGGTTTTCGTCTTTGCCTAATAATAGTATTGATTCTTGGAACAAGTGCAAAGATGCTTTTATCTCTAAGTATCTTCCTCCCGCTAAGATCATCTATCTTAGAAACGACATTATGAATTTTAGAAACTTGATCATGAACATGTTGCACAAGCTTGGGAGAGAATGAAATTAATGATACGTAATTGTCCTACTCATGGTTTGAATTTGTGGATGATTATACAAAAAATTTATGCCGGATTGAATTTTGCTTCTAGAAATCTTTTAGATTCGGCCGCGGGAGGCACTTTTATGGAAATCACTTTAGGAGATGCTACTAAACTCCTAGATAATATTATGGTTAATTATTCTCAATGGCATACTGAAAGATCTACTAATAAAAGCGTGCATGTGATAGAAGAAATCAATGTTTTGAGTGTAAAGATGGATGAACTTATGAAATTATTTGCTACTAAGAGTGTTTATTCTAATCCTAATGATATGCCTTTGTCTACTTTGATTGAGAATAATAATGAATCTATGGATGTGAATTTTGTTGGTAGGAATAATTTTGGTAACAACGCGTATAGAGGGAATTTTAATCCTAGGCCTTATCCTAGTAATCCTTCTAATAATTATGGAAATTCCTACAACAACTCTTATGGAAATTTTAATAAGATGCCCTCTGAATTTGAGAGTAGTGTTAAAGAGTTAATGAATTCACAAAAGAATTTTAATGCTTTGCTTCAAGAGAAATTGCTTAAAGTTGATGATTTGGCTAGGAACGTTGATAGAATTTCTCTTGAGGTTGATTCTTTAAAGCTTAGATCTATTCCTCCTAAGCATGATATCAATGAGTCTCTCAAATCCATGAGAATTTCCATTGATGAGTGCAAGGAAAGAACCGCTAGGATTCGTGCTTCCAGAGATGCCTTTATTAAAGCGTGTTCTTCCAATTCCTATGAAAATCAAGATGAAGATCTAAAAGTTATTGATGTGTACCCTATTAAATCTTTGTTTTGCAATATTAATCTTGATGAAACTGAATATGATCTTCCTTTACCTAGAAGGCGTTACAAAAATTCGGAGTATTTAGATCTTGATGATGAAATTGATAAAAGTGGGATTGAAAGAAATAAAAATCTAAATGTTGCTAAACCCACTATATTGGATTTCAAGGAATTTAATTATGAAAGTTGCTCTTTAATTGATTGTATTTCCTTGTTGCGATCCGTGCTAAATTCTCCTCATGCTTATAGTCAAAATAAGGCCTTTACCGAACATATTGTTGATGCCTTGATGCAATCTTATGAAGAAAAACTTGAGTTGAAGGTCTCTATCCCTAGAAATCTCTATGATGAGTGGGAACCTACTATTAAAATTAAAATGAAAGATTATGAGTTCTATGTTTTGTGTGATTTGGGTGCTAGTGTCTCCACTATCCCCAAAACCTTGTGTGATTTGCTAGATTTCTGTGACTTTGATGATTGCTCTCTAAACTTGCATCTTGCGGATTCCACTATTAAAAAACCTATGGGAAGAATTAATGATGTTCTTATTGTTGAAAATAGGAATTATGTGCCCGTAGATTTTATTGTTCTTGATATAGATTGCAATCCTTCTTGCCATATTATTCTCGGTAGACCTTTCCTTAGAACGGTTGGTGCAATTATTGATATGAAGGAAGGGAATATTAGATTTCAATTTCCATTGAAAAACGGCATGGAGCACTTCCCTAGAAAGAAAATAAAATTTCCATATGAATCTATCATGAGAGCCACATATGAATTTCCTACCAAAGATGGCAATACCAAGATCTATTCTCGCTCTTATGCCTAGCTAGGGGCGTTAAACGATAGCGCTAGTTGGGAGGCAACCCAATTTTATTTTAGTTTTTTTGTTTTTTTCTTCTGTTTAGGAATAAATAATCCATCTACCTTCTGTTTAGATGTGGTTTTGTGTTTTAATTAGTGTTTGTGCCAAGTTAGACCTATAGGATCTTCTTGGATGATAGTTATTTGATCTTGCTGTAATTTCCAGAATCTTTCTGTTCACGAAAACAATTGTTAAAAATCACCAGGACGTGAAAAAATACTGATTCCAATTGCTGATGATCATTAAACAAATTGTCTAGGTATTCCTAGTTTGGTAGATTTTTGGAGTTACAGAATTTTGCGTTAGTTACAGATTACTACAGACTGTTCTGTTTTGACAGATTCTAGTTTTCGTGTGTTGTTTGCTTATTTTGATGAATCTATGGCTAGTAAAATAGTTTATAATCCATAGAGAAGTTGGAATACAGTAGGTTTAATACCAATATAAATAAATAATGAGTTCATTACAGTAACTTGAAGTGGTCTTTTGTTTTCTTTCTCTAACGGAGCTCACGAGATTTTTGTTGAGTTTTGTGTTGTGAAGTTTTCAAGTTTTGGGTAAATTATTTTGATGGATTATGGAACAAGGAGTGGCAAGATCCTAAGCTTGGGGATGCCCATGGCACCCCCAAGATAATCCAAGGACACCAAAAAGTCAAAGCTTGGGGATGCTCCGGAAGGCATCCCCTATTTCGTCTACTTCCATCGGTAATTTTACTTGGAGCTATATTTTTATTCACCACATGATATGTGTTTTGCTTGGAGCGTCTTGTATTATTTGTGTATTTGTTTGTTAGTGTGCCACAATAATCCTTGCAGTACACACCTTTTGAGAGAGCCATATATGAATTGGAATTTGATAGAATACTCTATGTGCTTCACTTATATCTTTTGAGCTTGATAGTTTTGCTCTATGTGCTTCACTTATATCTTTTGAGCCTTATAATTTTGCTCTAGTGCTTCACTTAGATCTTTTAGAGCACGGTGGTGGATTTGTTTTAAAGAAACTATTGATCTCTCATGCTTCACTTAGATCATTTTGAGAGTTGTTAATAGCATGGTAATTTGCTTAATATTAATATGCTTGGTATTCAAGATTTGTGAAACTTTCTTTTGAGTGCGTTGAATACTAAGAAAAGATTGTAGCTTGATAATTGTTTTGAGATATGAAGATGGTGATATTAGAGTCATGCTAATTTAGTAGTTGTGAATTTAAAGAATACTTGCGTTAAAGTTTGTGATTCCCGTAGGATGCACGTATGGTGAACCGTTATGTGATGAAGTCGGAGCATGATTTATTTATTGATTGTCTTCCTTATGAGTGGCGGTCGGGGACGAGCGATGGTATTTTCCTACCAATCTATCCCCCTAGGAGCATGCGCTTAATACTTTGCTTTGATAACTTCTAGATTTTTGCAATAAGTATATGAGTTCTTTATGACTAATGTTGAGTCCATGCATTATACGCACTTTTCCCTTCCTTCCACCACTGCGAGCCTCTCTAATACTGCACACTTTTCGCCGGTATCATACACCCACCATATATCTTCCTCAAAACAGCCACCATACCCACCTATCATGGAATTTCCATAGCCATTCCGAGATATATTGCCATGCAACTTTCCACCGTTCCGTTTATTATGACACGCTCCATCATTGTCATATTGCTAGCATGATCATGTAGTTGACATCGTATTTGTGGCAAAGCCACCATTCATAATTATTTCATACATGTCACTGTTGATTCATTGCACATCCCGGTACACCGCCGGAGGCATTCATATAGAGTCATACTTTGTTATAAGTGTCGAGTTGGAAGAAAAATAAAAGTGTGATGATCATCATTTTTTAGAGCATTGTCCCAAGTGAGGAAAGGATGATGGAGACTATGATTCCCCCAAAAGTCGGGATGAGACTCCGGACGGAAAAATAAAATAAAAGAGGCCATAAAAAAGAGAAAAGGCCCAAATAAAAAATAAAAAAAATGAGAGAAAAAAAGAGAAGGGACAATGTTACTATCCTTTTACCACACTTGTGCTTAAAAGTAGCACCAAGATCTTCATGATAGAGAGTCTCCTATGATATCACTTTCATTTACTAGTGGGAATTTTTCATTATAGAACTTGGCTTGTATATTCCAATGATGGGCTTCCTCAAAATGCCCTAGGTCTTCATGAGCAAGCGAGTTGGATGCACACCCACTTAGTTTCTCTTGTTGAGCTTTCATATACTTATAGCTCTAGTGCATCCGTTGCATGGCAATCCCTACTCACTCACATTGATATCTATTAATGGGCATCTCCATAGCCCGTTGATACGCCTAGTTGATGTGAGACTATCTTCCCCTCTTTTTGTCTTCTCCACAACCACGATTCTATTCTATATATAGTGCTATATCCATGGCTCACGCTCATGTATTGCGTGAAGATTGAAAAAGTTTTGAAAATGTTAAAGTATGAAACAATTGCTTGGCTTGTCATCGGGGTTGTGCATGATTTAAATACTTTGTGTGGTGAAGATAGAGCATAGCCAGACTATATGATTTTGTAGGGATAACTTTCTTTGGCCATGTTATTTTGAGAAGACATAATTATTTCGTTAGTATGCTTTAAGTATTATAATTTTTTATGTCAATATGAACTTTTGTCTTGAATCTTTCAAATCTGAATATTCATACCACAATTAAGAAGATTTGCATTGAAATTATTCCAAGTAGCACTCCGCATAAAAATTCTCTTTTTTTATCATTTATCTACTCGAGGATGAGCAGGAATTAAGCTTGGGGATAATTTTTTATTGCTCCATGCTATATTATCTACTATTTTGGACTATATTGGGCTTTATTTTTCACTTTTATATTATTTTTGGGACTAACCTATTAACCGGAGGCCCAGCCTAGAATTGGTGTTTTTTGCCTATTTCAGTGTTTCGGAGAAACATAATATCAAACAGAGTCCAAACGGAATAAAACCTTTGGGACCGCCCCCTGCCTCGTGGGCCCCTCGGTGCTCCACCGACGTACTCCTTCCTCCTATATATACCTACGTACCCCCAAACGATCAGATACAGAGCCAAAAACCTAATTCCACCGCCTCAACCTTCTGTATCCACGAGATCCCATCTTGGGCCCTGTTCCGGAGCTCCGCCGGAGAGGGCCATCATCATGGAGGGCTTCTACATCATCATAGCCCGTCCCGATGAAGTGTGAGTAGTTCACCTCAAACCTACGGGTCCATAGTTATTAGCTAGATGGCTTCTTCTCTCTTTTTGGATCTCAATACAATGTTCTCCCCTCTCTCGTGGAGATCTATTTGATGTAATCTTCTTTTTGCGGTGTGTTTGTTGAGATCGATGAATTGTGGGTTTATGATCAAGTCTATCTATGAATAATATTTGAATCTTCTCTGAATTCTTTTATGTATGATTCGTTATCTTTCCAAGTCTCTTCGAACTATCAGTTTGGTTTGGCCTACTAGATTGGTTTTTCTTTCCATGGGAGAAGTGCTTAGCTTTGGGTTCAATCTTGCGGTGTCCTTTCCCAGTGATAGAAGGGGCAGCAAGGCACGTATTGTATTGTTGCCATCGAGGATAACAAGATGGTTTTTTTATCATATTGCATGATACTATCCCTCTACATCATGTCATCTTGCTTAAGGCGTTACTCTGTTTTTAACTTAATACTCTAGATGCATGCTGGATAGCGGTCGATGAGTGGAGTAATAGTAGTAGATGCAGGCAGGAGTCGGTCTACTTGCCTCGGATGTGATGCCTATATACATGATCATACCTAGATATTCTCATAACTATGCTCAATTCTGTCAATTGCTCAACAATAATTTGTTCACCCAACCTTGAATACTTATGCTCTTGAGAGAAGCCACTAGTGAAACCTATGGCCCCCGAGTCTATTCTCATCATATCAATCTCCATCACTTTAATCTTGCTTTTCTTTTTACTTTGCCTTTTACTTTTCATCTTGCATCTCTATATCAAAAATACCAAAAATATTATCTATCATCTCTATCAGATCTCACTCTCGTAAGTGACCGTGAAGGCATTGACAACCCCTAATCGCGTTGGATGCGAGGAGCTATTATTTTTGCGCAGGTACGAGGGACTTGCGTGTAGCCTCCTACTAGATTGATACCTTGGTTCTCAAAAACTAAGGGAAATACTTACACTACTTTGCTGCATCATCCTCTTCTCTTCGGGGAAAACCAACGTAGTGCTCAAGAGGTAGCAGAGAATGTAAGGGAATTTGATGAGTTTCTTTGCCGGTGAAGTACGTTTTCTTTAGGTAATTCCAATACTACCACCAAGCATTCTTGAAGATAGCAGAGGTATTAGCACAGGTTACCTCATCCTGAGTTTCCAAATCGGTCCTTCTCTATAGAGAAAAATGGGAAAATTTGTTGTATTATAACAATCATGGAGGTAGGATGTATGGGACGAAGCAAAGTAATTGCCATGAATAACATTAATTACACATAACTCCTGGATAAACACCTGCAACTAGCATTTTCCTTCATCTTCAGTATAATATTTCCAAGATGGGGAGATACGCACATACGATTTAACAACATCAATTGCGATGGATGCTAAACTACGACTAGCTGGTTGTGCTTCCTCCACAGGAATAGGCATACTAACTAGTGGAGTTGGGGTTCGCCGTTATAGTACTAGCCCTTTGGGCACTGGAGCTTCCTTACTAAGTACTCTTGTTTGGGAGCTCTGTGGTGGAGATGGTGTTGTGTCAACAGGAACTGGGTTACTATCGACTGGGGTTGGGGTTAGATTGGGTGAAGCTGGTTCTCTGTCCATCGCAGTAGGGGTAGAATCTGCGAGAGTTTGGGTTATGTGTGGTAGGGCTGGTTCTTGTGCATGTACAACCGGGGTGCTATCTCCACCAAGAGGTAGCACTATTTTATTTGAGGACCGTGTTTTTAGTCCGCTAGATACTGGCATCACCCGCTCCAATTCAAATGGCTGATAAATAGGAAACATAATTGCATGCACAGACATTGTATGAAAGACAGATGCAATAGATAGTGTGGAAAAAAGAGGGCATGAAATAGTTGACATGTATATTGTTTAACTAAAACGGATAGCATAACATAATGTCACATATATGATGTCTATCTAAACTGGATAGCATAGCATAACATAATTCAAAGATATGATGAATAACTAAACAGGATCGCATGACATAATTCACCTACATGTTATCTAAGTAATCATGATCGCATCATTTAATTCACATATGTGATTTATATGCTAAACATAGGGCATTCAATATGATGTCTAAACTAAGAACATGGTATTGAATATTGTGTATATATATGATGTCTAAACTATGCAATGCAAGACACCGTATGCATGATATGAGCAGTATAACCGTGCCAAGTTAGATCATACACCTTAGTGGGGGAATAGGACTGGTCATCTGTCTCTGAATCAATCTCTGAGGAGCTATTGGGACCAGATCTACTTCGACAGGTAGCACTGTCTGCTCTGAAGGCCTTGTTTTCACTCCAGATTTTTCCATCTCCAACCCAAATGGCCGATTCACAGGAAGAGTAGTTTAATGTACAAACATAGTCGACAAATGGAAATGTAATGAAGAAAAGGATGGGCAAGATATCATTCAAATATATGATGCCTGGTCAAACAGGATGGCATTGCACATTTCACATATATTATAGCTGGCTAAAAGACATGAGATTGCATAATTCCCATATATGATATAGAAACTAAACATGTGGCATTACAGAAGATAACATATATGATGTCAAAAGTAGGCACTGCAAGGCAACATATGCATGATATGACTAACATCATCATGCCAATGTAGAGCAAACACCTTGGGGGTAAATAGGAGTGGTCAGCGGCGTCTGAATCCGCCTCAGAACATATATCTTCCTCTGGATTACAATCTGGAGAGGGGTGGGGAGGGTTTTCCATTGAACCCACCATGGAGCGATGTCTGCATGACATTGTATTGCCGTGCAAAACTCTTTTCTTTTTCTCTACATGTTCAACATGACAGTGTACAATATCTGACATGCATACGAAAAAAATATGGTGATATTATGTAAGGAGAGCATGCAGAAGTTTAGAGTGATGGTAACAACCAGTGGATCGATGTTTTTCCGTTGAACCAAAATAGCCCTAATGGATGTATAGTAATAAGTGATGCAACAAGTGTACAACCTCTTCGCCATAGCCGTGTCGACCTCAGCATCATTGGGTTGGTCGTTGAGGCAGTTGAGGCAGAGGCGTGGCTGTCAGAGGTGTGGAGGAAGATCTGAGGAATCTGTAGACGGCGACCAGGGCACTGCTCTGTTGTGATGGATCATTCTTTAGTTGGAGCAGCTCCGGTGAGCCGTAAGACGTCAAGGCTGAAGCAGCACAAGACAGACATCGTCAATCTCAAGTGGGATTCTAATAGCATCTCCAATAGATGATGTAAAATGGATGTAAAATTAACATCACCAAAAACCACCTGACTACAACAGAAAATTAACATCACCAAAAACCACCTGACTACAACAGATGAGGTAAAAACTGTTGACTCTGAACTTAACTGTCGAAACTGAAATTTAATGTGGAATCTGAATGCTACTGTTGAAACTGAACGCAATGGTAGCAGAGAGGCACTTGACATGTAGTTTAGGGAGGGCCTGCAGTTCATCTTCAACCTGCACCCCCTTGAGTCGCCAGCCACCACTGGCCGAACCGCCGGCCCCAGCGCCGCCTCGCCACCCCGAAACAACTTGCCACCGCCGCCCCAGCCAGCCCTCTAGGCCCCCCGCCCCCACCCTGAACCCTAAGATAGAGAGTGGGGTACCTCTCCGGCGAGCCCCCATCCCCGCTGCGGGTGGTTCTTCCTTAACTCCAGCGAGCCCCTCCAACCCCTGAAAATTGACTGACCCAAAAGTCGATTCAGTCGACTAAAGTGTGGCTTAATCGGAGCAGAGCAGCAACACGAGCGAGGGGGACAGCAGCAACAACAGCTGGGAGAGCGAGCGATCGAGCGAGAGCCGGAGCACCAGCAGCAGCGCAAGCGAGCGAGCAAGAGCCGGAGCAGCAGCAGCAGATCCTGCTGGTATGGACGCCGCCGCTGAAGGGGCCTCACACTGGGGGAGAGCCGCCGTGGAGATGTCGCCCGCGGCGCTGGCTTCAAGGTAGCTGCTCCATGGGGGTGCGGGATGGAGCACCGTCGGCGCCGGGAGGTCGAGTTAAGGAGAAGGTGCGATGCGATGAGTGTACAACCTCTTTGGTGGTGCCGAGTAGGCCTCGGCTTCGTCCGAGGAGTCGGTGAGGATGCTGCGGTTCCGGTGGAGCAGGTTAAGGCGGCGCTGTGGGGATGGAGCAGCCGCGATAGACGAGGCGATTGTCGAAGCAGCTCCTTGGAGGTGGAGGACGGGGCGGCTGAACCGGCGGGACATCGAGATGGACGACGGATCCTCATCCGGGGAGGTGGACGAGGGACGTCGAGCTGTTGCGGTGGACGACGTCGACAGGGAAGAGGCTCCGGCTGGGCAGTGGTGACGTGGCGGACGGAAGAGGGTGGGGTTTCGCGGGTGGAGCGGAGAGGTTATGGCGGCCTGGGATTTCGAATGGCGAAAAGGGGGCGATGGGAGGGGGTGAAGCATGACTTAGGTACGCGCTTGTCCAAAATGTAGGGTGTGTTACAAAAGTGCCCCCACCGATTTGAACTAGCGGCCCTTTCGGCTCAGGGTTAGAAGGGGGATTTTGCGTGTCGGGATTTGGCAGCTGGAGGGAGTTTTCGCGCGCGTTGTAATTTTGAGATAGCAAGGCGCGGGTTGTGAAGGCGCCAATTTTGGGAGCACGATATCTGAATGTTCGGGATATAGCAAGACGCGGGTTGAATTTTAGGGACAAGCCTAACGTGTAGTAATATTGTACTTGTACGTACCAAATCAATTCGCGCTTCCCTCAACCAAAAATAAAACGAAAAAATAAAACTATTCACACCACACAAAGAGAGAGTCTTGCCCCGTATTACTATACAAATGCTATTCAAAGCTACTCCCTCCTTCCATCTTTATAGGGCCTAATGCGTTTTTCGATGCTAACTTTAACCAAATATTAGAGCAATGATATATGACATGCAACTTACACAAAGCACACCGTTAAATTCGTCTGTGAAAGGTTCTTTCAATGATATAATTTTCACATTGTGCATGTCATGTACTATTAATCTTGTCAATAGTCAAAGGCGGTCTTAAAAATCTCATTACACCCTATATAGATGGAAGGAGGGAGTATGAATCCATGTTATGTCCGATTAAATTTTTTCGCTTGCTGTATAATGCATGTAACCTACTCATACGAACATTTTAGTGCATTCCAAATGTCTATACTACCGCTGCAATTCGAACTAAATTTGATTTCGTTTCTCTATTTCAATAAGAATCTACAATCATGATTGTTGCCAACTTCAACCATCATAGTTTCCTTGCTATCCGCCAGATATAAATCGGACGGCCTATAATGCAGGATGGCACGCACACCATCATCAACAACTCCGTTTTTTATAAGAGTAGAGATAAAATATATTAAATGTAGTATAACATGTTCACAACCACACCATGTGTATCACCGTTATATATTCACACATACGTCGGTTTGAAACACTATGATAAATTCTTCAAATTTCCGAATTCGCTTTTTATAATGAAGTATATATGATCTCTATTCGTCTTTTACACCCACACAACCCTCTTATCTTTGTAGCTATCGCTAACTTTCGCTTGTGCATGCACATGCCCGCATCCCTCTCACCCTCCCTCAGCATTCTCTAGCTCCATCGCGCAAATTCGTCTTTTCACTTTAGGTCGTTCACCCACGGTGTGTGTAGGCCCCCCAGCTCCTTCTTTACGGCACACATCGATTGATATGCCTCTCAAGCCAGGTGTGCCTAGCACAAACACAAGCTTCCCCTCTTCTCTTGTCACCGTCCATGCCTCACTCTCGCCACTCTTTTCATCGTTCTCGTACTCGCACACTCCTCCCCCTCGATATAGTATGCCTCTCGTACCACCTCATACATGCATCCCTTTCTCTCTATCCTTCTCCCCGTGCCTCATTTGCTTCTAACACACACATGCATGTATACCGATCGATCTCCCAACATATACCTAGATCGACTTTAACTACCCCCCCATCGATCGACGTACCTCACAAGTTATGTCTCTCCTTTCTCTAACAAAGGGCGATTGATCTTCCTATGTAGTTACGTCTGCTTACCACAGCCACGTCGTCCCCCCTCATCATTCGTGCATGCCTCCTGATCCGTCTCTCACACGCACGTGCACAGACAACAAGCAGCCATCTCCTCTCTTATTGATATTGCGGGCGCGCCCTCCGTTTGTCTAGCAAGCCTATCCTACCATTTGTTAGAAGCAACTCCACTACCACCCCCTCCAACACTCTAGCTCTGTCTCTCTCCCAACCTTATTCCTCTCCTGCACATATGCATGGATGCCGATCGATCTCCCTTAATACATGAGGCAGATCGATCTCCTTAATACATGAGGTAGGCCTCTCTCCTCCTCCACACATATACCAGCCATTGTACCTCTATAGTTAATTGGACCTCCCTCTTCCCCCGTCACACACCGATAGTCGAGCGCTGCAGGTAGGTATCCATGCCACAGAGACAAACTGCACATGTCCCATCTCACGTTCCAGTAGGCCAGCCACTCTATATCTTTGACGTGGGCACACACAAATTCGATGGCACTCTTTATCGATCGCACGCACACACACATCATCCCTCACTTCGATTCTATGGACACCTCAAGCCGATGAGACCTCCACTCTCTTCTCGTGGATCGCTCCCTCTATATATATATGTTATATCCAGGACTCTATTTCACACACATTGCATATGTTACATTTTTTATTGACCCCCCCCCCCAAAAGAAACTCTCAAGAACTCACACACAACCCCACGTAGGTGGTGTACGTATACAAGAAGAGAATAGGTGCACCATGCACGTACTCACACTTCATGCCCAGCCACACCCGCGCGGGTACACGGTGGTGTTCATTTCTTTACGAAATGGCAGACCACGTGCTAATTTGAACGCCTGTAGCGGTTGTTTACCTAGGGAGGTCGTGTACCACGCGTGCACGAAACAAAGTTCGACTTGACGCGTTGCCGCGTTATTTTTAAATAAAGTTATAGCGCTCAATGGCATGTACACAAAATATAAAACGATTTTTATGGAGAGAAAGGCTCCGCTCACTATATACAATGGAGCCTGCTTGCCTCGTTTGTCGCTCTTCAGAGTATCTCACACAAGGTTGCGGTGGCCTCTCTCTCTCTCACACCGTTGGTCACTGATCCGGTCGCATCCCATTCGCCGGGGGAAAGGGAGTGCGGTGGCCTCTCTCTCTCTCACCGTTGGTCACTGAACCGGTCGCATCCCGTCCGCTAGGGAAAGGGAGGAAGTGCATCGTTTCTCCGTTCGACGGCGCCGAGGCAGCACGTCCCGATCTGTGGCACACGCCATTCTCTCTGACCAAGCTCCGGCGCGCCAGGGCCTACGCCACCTGCTCGCAGATTCCGCCTGCCGCCGCTCACCTAGTTACATCCCGATGACCTCCAGGTATCCCCTCTGGCCTTGCTCCACTGCCCGTCTTCCCACATCGCTGCATGTGGATCTTCCATAGTTCTTTGCCCAAAACGTAGCTCGTCCGCCGTACTTTCCATATTGCATTCTCGTCCTCACACCATTTTAGACAAACACAACCGTGTTGTTATCTTCCCTTAGGACAAGGAATATGCTTCTTTTTTGTTGTCGCATGTGTCATCAACTGTTATTGGCCAGTAATTGTTTCCTTTCTACCTCTTTTTTGCAAACAGGGCTATCCATTTCACCTCGTTGCTATTGCGACCTTTTGTTGAACTGCACAAATCACTTTTTTTTACGAGTGTTTTGTGCAGTTGTACTAAAATGTCACACGGGCAACGTCTCTACATTTCAGTGCGACTGCACAAAGGGAGATTGGTTTTGCTCTATCCTCCTCATCCAACTCCGAGCCTAATCTTCTCCAACTAGTTAGTTTTAAGAGAGAATGCAAAGGTGACCGACTTCTATTTGTGTGTTTATTGTTTCATCAGCATTGCCAGAAGCCTCTTCATCATCCGGGTCCATGTGCCATGCACAAAATTATACTCCTTCGTTCCTAAATATTTGTCTTTTTACAAATTTCAAACGGGCATATTTTAGAGTGTAGATTCACTCATTTTGCTTCGTATGTGTACTCCCTCCGTTCCTAAATATTCTATTCGTCTTTCTAGAGATTTCAACAAGTGACTACATACAGAGCAAAATGAGTAAATATACACTCTAAAATATGTCTATATACATCTGTATATGCCAGTCCATTTGAAATCTCTAAAAAGACAAGTATTGGAGTAGTCACTCGTTGAAATCTCTAGAAAGACAAATACTTCGGAGTATATTTAAGAACCGAGGGGGTAGTGCACAACCGCATGCGAGACTCAGCCCGGTCGTTGCGCCGCATTAATAGTGAGTAATGAGCTGTCAAATCATAAGCCCCACCTTTCCCACTGTAAGTTGCTCTGAAGAAGCAACCATCAATACGCTCTTCTTTGAATCCGCTCATACTACTCCATCCGTCACTGTTTATACAACGCGCTTCAGAAAAAAGAAAAAAAATCTGTGGGACCAAGGCGACTAGCGATCGGCCTGAAAAATAGCATTGGTAGTTATAGCACGGCGTATACTACTAGAGGGAATAATGCGTACACACATGCATCCAGTGCTTCCACCCCGGGTACACACCTGCATGCACTTACTCCACTCCGTAGTAGTACAGTACATGGAGAGAAAATTGTGGACTTGATTGCGGTTACTGTCGTGGTTCTAAGTCTGACAGTAGAATAGGGGGTAGGTGATGTAGAGGCAAGATCCTAGCTATGGAGGAGTTGTACACGCAAGTTTTACGAGTTCAGGCCCTTCTCGGAGGAAGTAATAGCCCTACGTCTCGGAGCCCAGAGGCGGTCGATTGGATTATGAGCGTGTGAGTTACAGGGGTTGTGAACCCTTGTCCCAGAGGAGGGGCGTGGCTTATATAGAGTGCGCGAGGACCCCAGCTCCCCTCCATTACACAGGGTTCAATGTACATTAAGAAGAGGGGCATTACTGGTAATGCTAGTTGTAAAGATACATAATGACCATTAAAGCTATAACTTAATACCCGACCGTTGCAGAGCGGAGTGGCCTCAGACCTTCCCGGTAGTCGAGTGGTTGTCTGCGCAGTCGACTGTCTCTAAGACTGTCGAGTGGAACATTGCTTCATGGTCGAGTGGATGATGATTCTTCTTCAAATGTTTCTGGTTCTTTTAGAGATGTCCTTGGGGGGGTATCTTGGACAGGTCCATGACCCTACCTTAGGTGCATAGCTTCATCATTAGCTCCTGAATGGATCAGGGTTTGAGTGGGGAAGGAGTTGAGAACACTTCCGACCCATTTTTCATGCTATGAGCATACTTTGTTCTGGATCGACGAACCGAGGTGACGACACCAACTACTTTTTCAGTCTCCTTGATCCATTCTTAGTTTTTGTCGAGTGAGTTTCTTTATCGGAAGAGCTCCGAGTGACGATGTGGAGGAGATCTTCCGTCTGACAAGTTGTTCTGCTGTCCGCGGATTTCACGGGATTTGAATTTCGAGAAGTGCGTGGGGCGGAGGAGGACGCGGTAATCGGATGGGATAAGGCAGGGCCGCCTCGATTTCTGCGCCACCTTTTTCACCACGCATCGCGCGTGCTACTGTTGCTACAGGTCAATCACTCGGAAGTAACCTCATATAAGGCGCCGGGCTGGGGTTTTTGAACAGTGCGTTTTCATTTCCTCCCTTCCTCCTCAGACTTCTCCGCTGCGCCCGCTCTTGCCCAGTGCCGCTGCTCCGTTCGCGTCTCGCCTGCGATGATGGCAAAAGAGAAGACGGTGGCTCTGGAGCGGGCGAAGAAGGCGATGGCAAAGGCGACGGCGAAGGCGAAGGGGAAGAAGTCCAGCCGGGGCGGGTCTTCCTCGAGGTCCGGCCTGCCGCAGGGCTGGATCCAGGGCGACTGGATCCGCTCGGCGATTCGTCAGGAAGACATCGACGACTTGGCAGATGGAGGACTAATCCCCCATGGATCGGCGCGGCTTCCGGGGAAGGAGACTGAGCCGCAACCTCGGGAGGGTGAGCGCGTTCTCCTTGCCACCCATGTTGACCGTGGGTTTTCTTTGCCTCCCCACCCTTTCTTTCGGGGATTCTTGAATTTCTTTGGGGTGCAACTCCACCACTTCACTCCCAACACAATCGTGTATCTTGCTGCCTTTGTGTCTTTGTGCGAGAACTTCTTGGGTTGTCGACCTCATTGGGGTCTTTTCAAGCACATTTTCACCTGTCGCTTCCAGACGGTAAAAAAGGCAAATCCGAGTGACGAGAGGACACAAGTGATCCAGATGTGTGGGGATCTTGGGATTCAGATGAGAGTTAAGAGTTCCTTTCCAGCCATGGTCCTTCCCGACTCGGTCCGTGGATGGTAGTCGACTTGGTTCTACTGCAAAGACAAGCCGACTCCAGGGCAGTCGACTGGACTTGCTCCTTTTTCGATGGATCGAGTGAGGAAGCCCTCCTCTTTGAAGGTGATCCCGGAGGAGAAGGCACAGGTTAAGGTGCTGGTTGAACGGGTAGTTCAGCTTATCCGCGATGGGGTGACTGGTATGGATTTGTTGGAGGTCTTCCTCCGGCGACGCATCCAACCACTTCAAGCTCGAGACCATCCGATGTGGATGTATTCAGGTATTGAGGACACCACTCGGATCCACCCGGAGGAGGTCGAGGATGCTATGTTGGAGGGGTGGCTGACGAGCATCACTGGAGACAAAGATAACCCCAGGGGAGCCAGGAGAATTCCTCCACTCGATCAGTCCTACGAACCAGACAAGGTTCAATTCTGAATTTCCGACTGTAATTTAAATTCAATCGTGCAGCTGTTTATGTTTCGTCGACTGACTTTGTTCTGCCTGTTTTCTTCCAAGCCCTTCTCGAAATGTACTCAATGCCTAACGGAGAGCAGGAGCAAGATCCGGAGGGGGAGGCAAGTGGAGGCAAAAGTGGTGAGTGGCATTCTGACGGAGGAGGGAATGAGGAGAGCGACACCTCAAGTGACGAAGAAGAAGTCGACTCGCCTTCTTGCAGAGAGAGGCGATCCAAGCTCGACCAAGACCGGGCGAGCGCCCGCGAGAAGGCGATTGCTCAAACGGGCCAATCTTCAAAGTGTCCTCGGGCGTCTTCTCCGGCACCCACTGAGAAAGCCTCAAAGTAGCTCAAGGTTGCAGTGCAGAAGCCTCGGAAGGCATTGCCGAAGATTACGATTGACATCCCCGTCGCTTCTGCGTGAGTATTTTTATTTCGTAATCACTCGACACTCTGTGTTGTTTGTTTTTCCTTTGATCTGACCGGATGAATCTCGAAACTGGCAGTGCTGCTACCTCTGGGACTTCAGCTTACAAGGATGAGGATGAGGCGATGGAAGATGTGGTCACCTCCAGTCTGGGTATGATCTTCGTCATTCTGTCTTCATTCGGTTGATTGAACTGTAATATATACAATCGGGTGATGTAATTTTGGCGACTGATCTTTGAATAGCTCCCAACGTTATTGACCTCCCCGACGATGATGACGACGAGCCAGAGAGGCCTTTGACGAGGAGAAATAGGAAAACGTCTGCTGGCAAGACACCATAGTCGACACCGACGGCGTAACCAGTCGTTCAGGACACTGGTGAGTGGTGACGCCACCCGGACTTCTGTTTCTTTCGCCATACCGTTGTCGAGTGCTCTACCTTCTGCGTCGACTGCCCAAGCTCCTGCCGATCCACCTTTAGTTTTTGCCACCCATCACGTCCCAGAGGACGAAGTGAATGCTGCCAAAGAAGCTATACGCCAAGCAGGTTATATGATGGAGAAGATGAAGATGGTGCGGGATGCCAGTCAGGCTGCTTATGATGCCAGCTCAGCTCTCCAAAGCAATGTTCAGGTCAGCCGCACGTCGACTGACTCTATTGGCTTGTTCTGTTAGGATATGGTACCTGAAAATTCTCTTTCCAAGGATCTTTGCATCTATACACCCACTGGGTGTTTTGATTTGTCACTGAACAACTCCATACTTTGAGCCGAACATTGTGTTATTGAATTTTTGGACTAGTGGGGGCACGCTGAGTGCGCCCACTGGGTGTAGTCCCCGAGACTATGGTGGACTGCGGGCAGTCGACTGTAGTCTTAAATTTTGCATTCCTTCACTCGGTCTGGACTGCCATGTCGAGTGTAAACTGAACCAGTGGGGGCGCGCTAAGCGCACCCACTGGGTGTAGTCCCCGAGACCGTGGTTGACTGCTGGCAGTCGACTATGGTCTACAGAGCTGGTTTGTTGCTGTCTCTTTCTCTCTTTTTTTGCACTCGCGCTGGAAAGGTCTTCTCGAGTGTAAACTGAACCAGTGGGGCACGCTAAGTGTACCCACTGGGTGTAGTCCCCGAGACTATTGTTGGATGTTTGATTTGACAGTAGTCTTAGTATTTATTGTCTTTGTCCTTTTACCTCTGTGATATAACCCATCCTTTGTCCAGCCGACTAACCCGTTCCTTGATTGTAGAAATCTTGTGATCTTGGAGCTCGCTTTGCCGACTTGGAGAAGCAGCAAATTCAACTCAACCTTGACCTGGAGTTGGCCAGGTCGAAACTGCAGAAAGCCAAGGATGATGCCAATGGTAAGGCAGCTTTGTCGACTGGTTTGTCTTAGACCTAGATTTCATTCTGCCCTTTCTGAACCAAGCATCATTTCTTTTCAGAAAAACTGAACCAGGCTCTGGCAAAGAAGGATCAAGATCTGGCTGCTGCATAGACGAAGGCTGATGACAAAACTGCTCTGGCTGAACAGAAGTTGGCTTCAGTCGACAAATTAGAGGAAGAAAACTCTAAGATGAAATCTGCCCTGGACGAAGCCAACAAGGAAGTAACCCACTTGAAGAAGGACAAGGTCACCCTGAATGAGAAGATAGAGAGCATTGCTCACAGGAGGGATGATCTTGAAAGTTCTCTGAAGAGTCTTGCCAAGAAGTTGTTCATCAAGCTTGAAGGTATATACTCTGTGTTGGGGAACGTAGTAATTTCAAAATTTTCCTACGCACACGCAAGATCATGGTGATGCACAGCAACGAGCGGGGAGAGTGTTTGTCTACGTACCCTCGTAGACCGAAGCGGAAGCGTTGACACAACGTAGAGGAAGTAGTCGTACGTTCTCCTCGCGGTCCAATCGATCACAGCACCGTTACTCCGGCACCTCCGAGTTTTAGCACACGTACAGCTCGATGACGATCCCCGGGCTCCGATCCAGCAAAGCGTCGAGGAAGAGTTCCGTCAGCACGACGGCGTGGTGACGATCTTGATGTGTTACCGGCGCAGGGCTTCGCCTAAGCACTGCAACAATATGATCGAGGTGGAATTTGGTGGAAGGGGGCACCGCACACGGCTAAGGAACGATCCGTAGATCAACTTGTGTCTTTGGGGTGCCCCCTGCCCCCGTATATAAAGGAGCCAAGGGGGAGGGGCTGGCCGGCCAAGCTAGGCGCGCCAGGAGAGTCCTACTCCCTCTGGGAGTAGGATTCCCCCCCCCCAATCCTAGTTGGACTAGGATTCTCCAAGGGGGAAAGAGAAGGAGAGGGGGGCGCCCACCTCTCCTAGTCCTAATAGGACTAGGGGAAGGGGGGAGGCGCGCAGCCCCTAGGGCTGCCCTCTCACTTCTCCTCCAAGGCCCATGTTGGCCCATTATGCTCCCGGGGGGTTCCGGTAACCCTCCCGGTATTCCGGTAAAATCCTGATTTTACCTGGAATGCATCCGATGTCCAAACATAGGCTTCCAATATATCATTCTTTACGTCTCGACCATTTCGAGACTCCTCGTCATGTCCGTGATCACATCCGGGACTCCGAACTCCTTCGGTACATCAAAATGCATAAACTCATAATAATTGTCATCGTAACCTTAAGCGTGCGGACCCTACGGTTCGAGAACAATGTAGACATGACCGAGACACGTTTCCGGTCAATAACCAACAGCGGGACCTGGATGCCCATATTGGCTCCTACATATTCTACGAAGATCTTTTATCGGTCAGACCGCATAACAACATACGTTTGTTCCCTTTGTCATCGGTATGTTACTTGTCCGAGATTCGATCGTCGGTATCCAATACCTAGTTCAATCTCGTTACCGGCAAGTCTCTTTTCTCGTTCCGTAATACATCATCTCGCAACTAACTCATTGGTTGCAATGCTTGCAAGGCTTATGTGATGTGCATTACCGAGAAGGCCCTGAGATACCTCTCCGACAATCGGAGTGACAAATCCTAATCTCGAAATATGCCAACCCAACATGTACCTTCGGAGACACCTGTAGAGCACCTTTATAACCACCCAGTTACGTTGTGACGTTTGGTAGCACACAAAGTGTTCCTATGGTAAACGGGAGTTGCATATTCTCATAGTTAAAGGAACATGTATAAGTCATGGATAAAAGCAACAGCAACATACTAAACGATCGGGTGCTATGCTAATGGAATGGGTCATGTCAATCAGATCATTCAACTAATGATGTGATCTCGTTAATCAAATAACAACTCTTTGTTCATGGTTAGGAAACATAACCATCTTTGATTAATGAGCTAGTCAAGTAGAGGCATACTAGTGACACTCTGTTTGTCTATGTATTCACACATGTATTATGTTTCCAGTTAATACAATTCTAGCATGAATAATAAACATTTATCATGATATAAGGAAATAAATAATAACTTTATTATTGCCTCTAGGGCATATTTCCTTCAGTCTCCCACTTGCACTAGAGTCAATAATCTAGATCACATCACCATGTGATTAACATCAATAGTTCACATCATCATGTGATTAACACCCATAGTTCACATCGATATGTGACCAACACCCAAAGGGTTTACTAGATTCAGTAATCTAGTTCACATCGCTATGTGATTAACACCCAAAGAGTACTACGGTGTGATCATGTTTTGCTTGTGAGAGAAATTTAGTCAACGGGTCTGCCACATTCAGATCCGTTATGTATTTTGCAATTTTCTATGTCTACAATGCTCTGCACGGAGCTACTTTAGCTAATTGCTCCCACTTTCAATATGTATCTAGATTGAGACTTAGAGTCATCTAGATTAGTGTCAAAACTTGCATCGACGTAACCTTTTACGACGAACCTTTTTGTCACCTCCATAATCGAGAAACATATCCTTATTCCACTAAGGATAATTTTGACCGCCGTCCAGTGATCTACTCCTAGATCACTATTGTACTCCCATGCCAATCTCAGGGTAGGGTATACAATAGGTCTGGTACACAGCATGGCATACTTTATAGAACCTATGGCCAAAGCATAGGGAATGACTTTCATTCTCTTTCTATCTTCTGCCGTGGTCGGGCTTTGAGTCTTACTCAATTTCACACTTTGTAACACAGGCAAGAACTCTTTCTTTGACTGTTCCATTTTGAACTACTTCAAAAACTTGTCAAGGTATGTACTCATTGAAAAAACTTATCAAGCGTCTCGATCTATCTCTATAGATCTTGATGCTCAATATGTAAGCAGCATCACCGAGGTCCTTCTTCGAAAAAACTCCTTTCAAATACTCCTTTATGCTTTATAGAATAATTCTACATTATTTCCGATCAATAATATGTCATTTACATATACTTATCAGAAATGCTGTAGTGCTCCCACTCACTTTTCTTGTAAATACAGGCTTCACCGCAAGTCTGTATAAAACTATATGCTTTGATCAACTTATCAAAGCGTATATTCCAACTCCGAGATGCTTGCACCAGTCCATAGATGGATCGCTGGAGCTTGCATATTTTGTTAACACCTTCAGGATCGACAAAACCTTCTAGTTGCATCGTATACAACTCTTCTTTAGTAAATGTAGTTTTGTTTATCCATTTGCCAGATTTCATAAAATGCGGTAATTGCTAACATGATTCGGACAGACTTAAGCATAGATACGAGTGAGAAACTCTCATCGTAGTCAATACTTTGAACTTGTCGAAAAACCTTTTTTCGACAATTCTAGCTTTGTAGATAGTAACACTACTATCAGTGTCCGTCTTCCTCTTGAAGATCCATTTATTTTCTTTGGCTTGCCGATCATCGGGCAAATCCCTCAAAGTCCATACTTTGTTCTCATACATGGATCATATCTCAGATTTCATGGCCTCTAACCATTTCGCGGAATCTGGGCTCATCATCGCTTCCTCATAGTTCGCAAGTTCGTCATGGTCTAGTAACATGACTTCCAGAACAGGATTACCGTACCACTCTGGTGCGGATCTCACTCTGGTTTACTTACGAGATTCGGTAGTAACTTGATCTTGAAGTTACATGATCATCATCATTAGCTTCCTTACTAATTGGTGTAGTAGTCACAAGAACAGATTTCTGTGATGAACTACTTTCCAATAAGGGAGAAGGTACAATTACCTTATCAAGTTTTCTACTTTCCTCCCACTCACTTCTTTCGAAAGAAACTCTTTCTCTAGAAAGTTTCCGAACTTAGCAACAAAAGTCTTGCCTTCGGATCTGTGATAGAAGGTGTATCCAACAGTTTCCTTTGGATATCCTATGAAGACACATTTCTCCGATTTGGGTTCGAGCTTATCAGGTTGAAGCTTTTTCACATAAGCATCGCAGCCCCAAACTTTAAGAAACGACAGCTTAGGTTTATTGCTAAACCATAGTTCATACGGTGTCGTCTCAACGGATTTAGATGGTGCCTCTTTTAACGTGAATGCAGCTGTCTCTAATGCATGATCCCAAAACGATATTGGTAAATCGGTAAGAAACATCATAGATTGTACTATATCCAATAAAGTACGGTTATGACGTTCGGACACACCATTATGCTGTGGTGTTCCAGGTGGCATGAATTTGTGAAACTATTCCACATTGTTTTAATTGAAGACCAAACTCGTAACTCAAATATTTTACCTCTGCGATCATATCGTAGAAACTTTTTATTTTCTTGTTACGATGATTATCCACTTCACTCTGAAATTCTTTGAACTTTTCAAACGTTTCAGACTTATGTTTCATTAAGTAGATATACCCATATCTGCTTAAATCATCTATGAAGTTCTGAAAATAATGATACTTGTCGCGAGCCTTAATATTCATCGGACCACATACATCAGTATGTATGATTTCCAACAAATCTGTTGCTTGCTCCATTGTTCCGGAGAACGGCGTTTTAGTCATCTTGCCCAAGAGGCATGGTTCGCAAGCATCAAGTGATTCATAATCAAGTGATTCCAAAATCCCATCAGCATGGAGTTTCTTCATGCGCTTTACACCAATATGACCTAAACGGCAGTGCCACAAATAGGTTGCACTATCATTATTAACTTCGCATCTTTTTGGTTTCAATATTATGAATATGTGTATCACTACGATCGAGATCCAATGAACTATTTTCATTGGTGTGTATGACCATAGAAGGTTTTATTCATGTAAACAGAACAACAATTGTTCTCTAACTTTAAATGAATAACTGTATTGCAATTAACATGATCAAATCATATTCATGCTCAACGCAAACACCAAATAACACTTATTTAGTTTCAACACTAATCCCGAAAGTATAGGTAGTGTGTGATGATGATCATATCAATCTTGGAACCACTTCCAACACACATCGTCACCTTGCCCTTTAACTAGTCTTTGTTCATTCTGCAACTCCCGTTTCGAGTTACTAAATTTTAGCAACTGAACTAGTACCAAATACTGAGGGGTTGCTATGATCACTAGTAAAGTACACATCAATAACATGTATATCAAATATACTTATGTTCACTTTGCCATCCTTCTTATCCGCCAATCACTTGTGGTAGTTCCGCTTCCAGTGACCAGTCCCTTTGCAGTAGAAGCACTTAGTCTCAGGCTTAGGACTAGACTTGGGCTTTTTCACTTGAGCAGCAACTTGCTTGCCGTTCTTCTTGAAGTTCCCCTTCTTTCCTTTTGCCCTTTTCTTGAAACTAGTGATCTTGTCAACCATAAACACTTGATGTTTTTCTTTGATTTCTACCTTCGCTGATTTTAGCATCGCGAAGAGCTTGGGAATATTTTCCGTTATCCCTTGCATATTATAGTTCATCACGAAGTTCTACTAACTTGGTGATGGTGACTAGAGAATTCTGTCAATCACTATCTTATCTGGAAGATTAACTCCCACTTGATTCAAGCGATTGTAGTACTCAGACTATCTGAGCACATGCTCACTAGTTGAGCGATTCTCCTCCATCTTTTAGCTATAGAACTTGTTGGAGACTTCATATCTCTCAACTCGGGTATTTGCTTGAAATATTAACTTCAACTCCTGGAACATCTCATATGCTCCATGACGTTCAAAACGTCTTTGAAGTCCCGATTCTAAGCAGTTAAGCATGGTGCACTAAACTATTTAAGTAGTCATCATATTGAGCTAGCAAAACGTTCATAACGTCTGCATCTGCTCCTGCAAAAGGTCCGTCACCTAGCGGTGCATCAAGGACAAAATTCTTCTGTGCAGCAATGAGGATAAACCTCAGATTACGGATCCAATCCGCATCATTGCTACTAACATTTTTCAACACAATTTTCTCTAGGAACATATCAAAATAAACACAGGGAAGCAACAATGCGAGCTATTGATCTACAACATAGATATGCTAATACTACCAGGACTAAGTTCATGATAAATTTAAGTTCAATTAATCATATTACTTAAGAACTCCCACTTAGATAGACATCCCTCTAATCCTCTAAGTGATTACGTGATCCAAATCAACTAAACCATGTCCGATCATCACGTGAGATGGAGTAGTTTCAATGGTGAACATCACTATGTTGATCATATCTACTATATGATTCACGCTCGACCTTTCGGTCTCTGTGTTCCGAGGCCATATCTGTATATGCTAGGCTCGTCAAGTTAAACCTGAGTATTCCGCGTGTGCAACTGTTTTGCACCCGTTGTATTTGAACGTAGAGCCTATCACACCCGATCATCACGTGGTGTCTCAGCACGAAGAACTTTCGCAACGGTGCATACTCAGGGAGAACACTTCTTGATAATTTAGTGAGAGATCATCTTATAATGCTACCGTCAACCAAAGCAAGATAAGATGCATAAAAGGATAAACATCACATGCAATCAATATAAGTGATATGATATGGCCATCATCATCTTGTGCTTGTGATCTCCATCTCTGCAGCACCGTCATGATCACCATCGTCACCGGCGCGACACCTTGATCTCCATCGTAGCATCGTTGTCGTCTCGCCAATCTTATGCTTCCACGACTATCACTACCGCTTAGTAATAAAGTAAAGCATTACATCGCGATTGCATTGCATACAATAAAGCGACAACCATATGGCTCCTGCCAGTTGCCGATAACTCGGTTACAAAACATGATCATCTCATACAATAAAATTTAGCATCATGTCTTGACCATATCACATCACAACATGCCCTGCAAAAACAAGTTAGACGTCCTCTACTTTGTTGTTGCAAGTTTTACGTGGCTGCTACGGGCTTTAAGCAAGAACTCATCTTACCTACGCATCAAAACCACAACGATAGTTTGTCAAATAGACTCCGTTTTAACCTTCTCAAGGACCGGGCGTAGCCACACTCGGTTCAACTAAAGTTGGAGAGACAGTCTTCCGCAAGCCATCTATGTGCAAAGCACGTCGAGGGAACCGGTCTCGCGTAAGCGTACGCGTAAGGTTGGTCCGGATCGTCTCGTCCAACAATACCGCTGAACCAAAGTATGACATGCTGGTAGGCAGTATGACTTGTATCGTCCACAACTCACTTGTGTTCTACTCGTGCAAATAACATCAAACCATAAAAACCTAGGCTCGGATGCCACTGTTGGGGAACGTAGTAATTTCAAAATTTTCCTACGCACACGCAAGATCATGGTGATGCACAGCAACGAGCGGGGAGAGTGTTTGTCTACGTACCCTCGTAGACCGAAGCGGAAGCGTTGACACAACGTAGAGGAAGTAGTCGTACGTTCTCCTCGCGGTCCAATCGATCACAGCACCGTTACTCCGGCACCTCCGAGTTTTAGCACACGTACAGCTCGATGACGATCCCCGGGCTCCGATCCAGCAAAGCGTCGAGGAAGAGTTCCGTCAGCACGACGGCGTGGTGACGATCTTGATGTGTTACCGGCGCAGGGCTTCGCCTAAGCACTGCAACAATATGATCGAGGTGGAATTTGGTGGAAGGGGGCACCGCACACGGCTAAGGAACGATCCGTAGATCAACTTGTGTCTTTGGGGTGCCCCCTGCCCCCGTATATAAAGGAGCCAAGGGGGAGGGGCTGGCCGGCCAAGCTAGGCGCGCCAGGAGAGTCCTACTCCCTCTGGGAGTAGGATTCCCCCCCCCCCAATCCTAGTTGGACTAGGATTCTCCAAGGGGGAGAGAGAAGGAGAGGGGGGCGCCCACCTCTCCTAGTCCTAATAGGACTAGGGGAAGGGGGGAGGCGCGCAGCCCCTAGGGCTGCCCTCTCACTTCTCCTCCAAGGCCCATGTTGGCCCATTATGCTCCCGGGGGGTTCCGGTAACCCTCCCGGTATTCCGGTAAAATCCTGATTTTACCTGGAATGCATCCGATGTCCAAACATAGGCTTCCAATATATCATTCTTTACGTCTCGACCATTTCGAGACTCCTCATCATGTCCGTGATCACATCCGGGACTCCGAACTCCTTCGGTACATCAAAATGCATAAACTCATAATAACTGTCATCGTAACCTTAAGCGTGCGGACCCTACGGTTCGAGAACAATGTAGACATGACCGAGACACGTTTCCGGTCAATAACCAACAGCGGGACCTGGATGCCCATATTGGCTCCTACATATTCTACGAAGATCTTTTATCGGTCAGACCGCATAACAACATATGTTTGTTCCCTTTGTCATCGGTATGTTACTTGTCCGAGATTCGATCGTCGGTATCCAATACCTAGTTCAATCTCGTTACCGGCAAGTCTCTTTTCTCGTTCCGTAATACATCATCTCGCAACTAACTCATTGGTTGCAATGCTTGCAAGGCTTATGTGATGTGCATTACCGAGAAGGCCCTGAGATACCTCTCCGACAATCGGAGTGACAAATCCTAATCTCGAAATATGCCAACCCAACATGTACCTTCGGAGACACCTGTAGAGCACCTTTATAATCACCCAGTTACGTTGTGACGTTTGGTAGCACACAAAGTGTTCCTATGGTAAACGGGAGTTGCATATTCTCATAGTTAAAGGAACATGTATAAGTCATGGATAAAAGCAACAGCAACATACTAAACGATCGGGTGCTATGCTAATGGAATGGGTCATGTCAATCAGATCATTCAACTAATGATGTGATCTCGTTAATCAAATAACAACTCTTTGTTCATGGTTAGGAAACATAACCATCTTTGATTAATGAGCTAGTCAAGTAGAGGCATACTAGTGACACTCTGTTTGTCTATGTATTCACACATGTATTATGTTTCCAGTTAATACAATTCTAGCATGAATAATAAACATTTATCATGATATAAGGAAATAAATAATAACTTTATTATTGCCTCTAGGGCATATTTCCTTCACTCTGTTCCGACTGGTTTATCTTCGTCGATTCGGCATACGAATATTGACTTCTCCTCGGATTGTGTACGCAGAGTTTTGCCGAGACTCCGAGGAGGAGACCGGGCGAATTGAACTAGGCTTGGACCCCATCAACTCTCCCGTGAAAGATGAAGCTGCTATGAACCTGCTCTGACTAGAATCCCGTATCGACGGCGTTGTTGACTACTTGGCTCAACTGAAGGTTGCCACGTCGTGGATCGACACAGCACTCTGGCCAAGGGAAACGCTCCAGAATGATCTCAAGTCTCTGATGACTCGACTTAACGAGATTCCTGGTTGAGTGCAGGAATGGAACAAGTCTTCTGCCCATTGTGGTGCTGATGTAGCTCTGTCTCTGGTTCGTGTCCATTGCAAAGAAGCGCGAGAAGATAAGCTGGCAGCGATCAAGGTTGCCAACACTAAGAAGCATGATTTCCGATCTTTTATGGAGACTTTCATTGCTGCCGCCACTCGGATTGCCGATGGCGTTGACCTGGACGAATTCATCGAGCCTGCCAGCCCTCCTCCTGTGGAGTGAACAAAACTTTTATGTCCCACCTTAAATTTGCCTCGGGATACCGAGTGGTTTTTGTAACCGTTAAACTCTTTCGGGCTGAATGTCCGAGTACTTTTATCTGCCGTCCGGAACTTTAGGATTTATCCGAACTTGGTTTATTTCCGAATATGCTTGTGTTTGCCTTCGAGTGGACTTTGTTCTTCACTCGGAATAATCTTTATGTTTGGGATGCAGCTCTGAGGTGATGATTCCAGTCGACCTGCACTTCGTCATTCTTGCGGATAGGGACGGAACATGCACGTTGTCCTTGTGGCGTATCTGCGAAGGATAAGGTTGTAGTCGACATGCACCTCGTCGTCCTTGCGGATAGGGATGGAGCACACATTGTACTTTGGCGCAGCTCCGAAGGAGAAGGTTGCAGTCGACTTGTACCTCGTCGTCCTTGAAGGATAGGGATGGAGCGCACGTTGTACTTGTGGCGCAGCTCCGAAGGAGAAGGTTGAAGTCGACCTGCACCTCGTCGTCCTTGCGGATAGGGATGTGTTACACGCTTAGGCGAGTACTGGACTACAACTAAGCCCTCGAGTGGGAGGGTTGCTCTCCACTCGGTAGGATTTTTCAAACATAGGCGAGTACTAGACTGCAGCTAAGCCCCCGAGTGGGAGGGTTGCTCTCCACTCGGTAGGATTTTTCAAACTTAGGCGAGCACTGGACTGCAGCTAAGCCCCCGAGTGGGAGGGTTGCTCTCCACTCGGTAGGATTTTTCAAACTTAGGCAAGTACTGGACTGCAGCTAAGCCCTCGAGTGGGAGGGTTGCTCTCCACTCGGTAGGATTTTTCAAACTTAGGCGAGTACTGGACTGCAGCTAAGCCCCCGAGTGGGAAGGTTGCTCTCCACTCGTTAGGATTTTTCAAACATAGGCGAGTACTGGACTACAGCTAAGCCCCCGAGTGGGAGGGTTACTCTCCACTTGGTAGGATTATTCAAACTTAGGCGAGTACTGGACTGCAGCTAAGCCCCTGAGTGGGAGGGTTGCTCTCCACTCGGTAGGATTTTTCAAACTTAGGCGAGTACTGGACTGCAGCTAAGCCCCCGAGTGGAAGGGTTGCTCTCCACTCAATAGGGTTTTTGAAACTTAGGCGAGTACTGGACTGCAGCTAAGCCCCCGAGTGGAAGGCGTGCTTACTACTCGGTAGGATTTTTCAAACTTAGGCGAGTACTGGACTGCAGCTAAGCCCCCGAGTGGAAGGTGTGCTTATCACTCGGTAGGATTTTTCAAACTTAGGCGAGTACTGGACTGTAGCTAAGCCCCCGAGTAGAAGGCGTGCTTACCACTCGGTAGGATTTTTCAAACTTAGGTGAGTACTGGACTGCAGCTAAGCCCCCGAGTGGAAGGCGTGCTTACCACTCGGTAGGATTTTTCAAACCTAGGTGAGTACTAGACTGCAGCTAAGCCCCCGAGTGGAAGGCGTGCTTACCACTCGGTAGGATTTTTCAAACTTAGGCGAGTACTGGACTACAGCTAAGCCCCCGAGTGGAAGGCGTGCTTACCACTCGGTAGGATTTTTCAAACTTAGGCGAGTACTGGACTGCAGCTAAGCCCCTGAGTGGAAGGCGTGCTTACCACTCGGTAGGATTTTCCAAACTTAGGCGAAACGGATTCGCAGCTAATTCACCCACTGGGGCGGAGCAGATCCGCATTCCAAGATCGTGGCTCGTATTTCTGATGCTCGACATTGTAAAGGTGGTATGCTCCATTGTGTAGAACTCTGGAGATAATGAAGGAACCTTCCCAAGCAGGGGCGAGCTTGTGTGGCTTCTGTTGATCCACTCGAAGAACCAACTCTCCCTCTTGAAAGGCTCGATCCTCACGTTTCTGGCGTGGAATCGACGCAAATCTTGCTGATAAATAGTCGACGGGATCAAGGCCATCTCTCTTTCCTCCTCTAAGAGATCGACTGAATCCTGTCGGGCCTGTTCTGCTTCCTCCTCAGAGAAGAGCTCGACTCGGGGTGCGATGTGGAGCAGGTCACTTGGCAGAACAGCTTCAGCTCCGTAGACCAAAAAGAAAGGCGTTCGTCCAGTCGACCGGTTGGGAGTTGTCCTCAGACCCCAAAGAACTGATGGAAGTTCATCGACCCAGGCGCCTGCTGCGTGTTTGAGGTCACGCATCAGTCGGGGTTTCAGTCCCTTGAGAATTAGGCCGTTTGCTCTTTCTGCTTGTCCATTCAACTGCGGGTGAGCGACTGAAGCATAGTCGACTCGTGTGCCGTGAGAAGCGCAGAAAGCTCTGAATTCATCAGAATCGAAGTTCGACCCATTGTCAGTGATGATGCTGTGTGTAACTCCATATCTGAATGTCAATTCTCTGATGAAACTGATAGCGGTGCTGGCTTCAAGATTCTTGATAGGTTTAGCTTCAATCCATTTGGTAAACTTGTCGACTACCACAAGCACATGAGTGAAGCCGCTCCTACCAGTTCTCAGTGGTCCAACCATATCTAATCCCCAAACAGCAAAGGGCCAGACGAGGGGGGTGGTCTTCAGGACTGACGCTGGCTTGTGACACATTTCAGAGTAAAACTGGCAGCCTTCACATCTGTCGACTATATCTTTCGCCATTTCATTTGCTCGCGGCCAATAAAATTCGGCTCGGTATGCTTTAGCCACAATGGCCCGAGAGGACGCATGGTGGCCACAGGTCCCCGAGTGGATGTCGTTGAGGATCATTCGACCTTCTTTTGGTGTCATGCATTTCTGACTGACCCCAGTCACACTTTCCCTGAACAACTGTCCCCTTATCACAGTAAAGGCTTTAGATCGACGGACGATCTGCCGAGCCTCCTCTTCATCCTCTGGGAGTTCCTTCCTAAGGATGTGCGCGACGTACGGCACTGTCCAGTCGGGAGTGATGACCAGAGCCTCCATGATTAGGTCGACCACGGCTGGGACCTCGACTTTAGTCGGATCCGTGGTGCTCTTAGGTTGCGTAGGTTCCTCAGTGAAAGGATCTTCCTGAACTGACGGTGTGTGAATGTGTTCCAAAAATACATCGCTAGGGATGGCTTCTCTCTTGGAACCTATTTTTGCCAAATCATCCGCTGCTTGATTTTTCAGTCGTGGTATATGATGGAGCTCTAACCCCTCAAACTTATTTTCCAACTTCCTCACCACATTGCAGTAACCAGTCATAGCTGGGCTTCTAACATCCCACTCCTTCATCACTTGATTAACCACCAAATCTGAGTTGCCGTAAACCATGAGGCGACGGACGGCGAGTTAAATGGCCATGCGTAACCCATATAAGAGTGCTTCATATTCTGCTTCGTTATTGGAGGAATCAAAGTGAATCTGAAGGACGTATCTGAGCTTGTGTCCTCGGGGGGATACCAGTACCACCCCAGCACCAGAACCGTTCAGCATCTTGGAACCATCAAAAAACATGGTCCAGTGCTCCGAGTGAACTTGAGTCGACAGTTGCTGTTCAATCCACTCAGCGAGGAAATATGCTATTGCTTGGGACTTGATAGCTTTCTTTGCCTCAAACTTGATATCTAAGGGGAGGAGTTTAATCGCCCACTTTGCCACTCGACCAGTTGCATCTCTGTTGTGCAGAATCTCTGACAATGGAGCGTCGCTGACAACTGTAATTGAGTGATCAGAGAAGTAATGTACAACCTTCTTCATGGTCATATAAATCCCATAAACAAGCTTCTGATAATGAGGATATCTTTGCTTTGATGGAGTCAAAACTTCAGAAACATAATACACTGGGCGCTGAACTTTATAGGCTTTTCCTTCTTCTTCCCGCTCGACCGTAAGTACTGTACTGAGGACCTGTCCAGTGGCTGCAATATAAAGCAATAATGGCTCCTTGCTGACTGGAGCAGCAAGCACCGGCTGGGTGGAAAGCAGAGCTTTTAGCTCTGCAAACGCTGCATCCGCTTCAGGAGTCCACTCGAACTTATCTGACTTCTTCATCAATCGGTAGAGAGGCAGTGCCTTCTCACCGAGTCGAGAAATGAATCGACTTAAGGCGGCCAAGCAACCGGTAAGCTTCTGGACGTCATGCACATGCACATGGCGTTTCATCCGGAGTATGGCACCCACTTTCTTAGGGTTAGCGTCGATCCCTCATTCGGAAACGAGAAAACCGAGTAATTTTCCTCCTGGAACTCTGAATGTGCACGTTGATGGATTAAGCTTGATATCATACCTTCTGAGGTTGGCAAAGGTTTCAGCAAGGTCAGCCAGTAGGTCGTAACCTTTACGTGACTTGACCACGATGCCATCCATGTACGCTTCTACATTCCGACTGATTTGAGTGAGTAAACACTTCTGAATTATCCTCATGAATGTGGCTCCAGCATTCTTCAGGACGAATGGCTTTGTGACATAACAGAAGCACCCAAATGGAGTGATGAAAGTTGTTTTAATCTCATCAGGTCCATACAGACGGATCTAATGATACCTGGAATAAGCGTCCAAAAAGGACAAACACTTGCACCCCGCAGTTGAGTCGACTATTTGATCGATGCGAGGGAGAGGGAAGTGATCCTTTGGGCAGGCCCGATTGATATGCTTGAAGTCAGTGCACATGCGAAGTGATTCGTCCTTTTTAGGGACCATGACAAATTAGCTAACCACTCGGAGTGTTAAATCTCTCGAATAAACTCAGCTGCCAGGAGTCGAGCCACTTCTTCACCGATTGCCTTTCTCTTCCGTATGGCGGACCGTCGAAGATGTTCTTTGACCGGTTTCACTTTTGGGTCGACTCGCAAACGATGCTCATCCAGTCCCGTGGGAACACCTGGCACGTCAGAGGGTTTCCATGCGAAGATGTCGCAGTTCTCACGGAGGAACTGGGTGAGCGCTTCTTCCTATTTGGAGTCGAGTGTTGTTGAAATGTGGGTCAGAGCAGCATTGGGATCAGTCCGGTGAATATGAATCGGCTTCGTTTCACCGGACAATTGAAATGTTGAATATGTTGCAGGCTTCTTTGCTCGCAGAAAACCACTCTGCATTTTTCTGATACTCCTGCAATTCCACTACTGCCATCTATGCATCGGCGATCTTCAAGCCCTTCTGGAAGCACTCTTCTGCCTTCTTTTTATTGCTGGTGATAGTGATCACACCCTTAGGACCGGGCATCTTCAGTTTGAGGTACACATAGAATGGTCGAGCCATAAAACGTGCATAAGCTGGCCTGCCCAGAATAGAGTGATAAGCGCTCTGGAAGTCCACAACTTCAAATGTCAACTTTTCTTTGCGGTAATTCTTGGAATCACCGAAAACCACGTCAAGAGCAATCTGGTCGAGTGATTCAGCCTTCTTGCCTGGAATGAATCCGTGGAAACTCATATTGCTTTCACTGAGTCTGGACATCGGAATGCCCATTCCTTTCAGCGTCTCTTCATACAGAATATTCAAGCCACTGCCACCATCCATTAGGACTTTAGTCAGTCGAGTGCCTTTGACGACTGGGTCGACCACCAATGCTTGCCTCCCAGGGGTGGCTATGTGTGTCGGGTGATCAGACTGGTCGAATGTGATAGCAGTCTGAGACCATTTCAAATAACTGGGCATCACCGGAGCGACCATGTTCACTTCTCTGTTAATGACTTTCAGTCGACTTTTCCTCTCAACATCAGCAAAAATCGTCAGAGTGGAATTGACGTGGGGGTAACCATCATCACTTTCCTCCTTGTCGTCAACTTTGTCCGACTCTTTCTCCTTCTCTTTGTGTTGTTTCTCTCGGAATTGCTGGATCAGGAGTCGACACTGCCGAGTGGTATGCTTCGGGTAAATGATTTTACCCTCCTCATCTTTCTTTGTGTGGATGTGGCATGGCAAATCTAGCACATCACTTCCATCTTGGTACTTTATTTTCTTGGGATTCCATGGACCTTTGGGCTTCCCCTTGAATTTCCCCTGAGTCACGGCTAAGGTTTCTCCTGGAGCAGCTGGCTCGGCTTTGCGCTTCTGCTTCCGACTGGAGTTTCCTCCTCCGGTTTCGTGGGTGACTGTTTTGTGCTTGCCGCCCCGGAGTCGATCTTCCTCTTCACCATTGGCATACTTGGTGGAAATCTCCATCATCCGACTCAGAGACATATCTCCAGTCTGACCGAACTTCAGATTCAACTCTCGATATTTGACGCCTTCCTTGAAGGCACAAACTGCTTGGTGATCAGACACATTCTCCACACTGTGATGCAACGTGATCCATCTCTGGATATGGTCCCTCAAAGGTTCATTCAACTTCTGCACACAAGATTGCAGCTCTGTCAACCCTGCAGGCCACTTGCATGTTCCTTCAAAAGTTCCGACAGACACTCGGGCAAGATCTTCCCAACTGTAAATGCTGATGGGTGCTAACTGATTCAGCCATGCTCTGGCCGAGCCCTCCAACATCAGAGGAAGGTATTTCATGGCCACTTCATCATTGCCGCCACCAATCTGAACAGCCACTCGGTAGTCCTCAAGCCAAGTGTCAGGCTTGGACTCTCCAGTGAACTTACTGACTCCAGTCACCAACCTGAAGATGGGAGGAATCACTGCGGACCTAATGGCTCTGCTGAAGCACTCTGGACCTGAGACATGCACTCTGCTGCTTGCTGGTAGATCTCTATCATGGCCTTCTCTGTGAGCTCTGTTTCTGTCGACCAAACCTTGAACGGGAATAGACCTCGCGTCAAAGCTTGGTTCCCTGGGGTCGACTGGAATTCTTCGCCCACCGCTGTGAGGGCGCCTGTCATCATGTTGCCGAGGCACGTATGACCCACTCCTTGGGGGATGCGTGGGCACTCGACGACGATCGTCGTGATCGAGTCGGTGATCATACTGGTCATGATTTCTGTACTGATCGCGCCGGTCTCCACGTCCCTCACGCCTCGGGGGCGATCTTGGGTTGTGAGCCGACTGAACTGTATCTGCCATAACGGACCTGCTATGGATCCTATTCCACGACTGTGATACAGCTGTGTTCTGTTCTCCCGCTGCCCGGAGTAAAGCTCTGATCTGCATTAAGCCTCTGCCAGCTTCCGACTGGGAGGGCTGAATGGACTCTGCTATTCGAGCCGCAGCTGTAAGATTCTGGATCGGAGTTCGATATACCTGAGTCGGAGGTGGAAAGAGTTCACGTCGACTGGATTCTGGAACCCGCTGACGCGCACGCTCATCGAGTGCGCGCTGGAGGTTCTCCAGTCGAGTGCGCTCAGCCAGGTTGGCCAGGCGTGCGTCCTCCAAGGCCCGGGCCTCGGGGGTTTCTCCAACAATAGGAGTGTGAAGTGCATCCATGTTCCGGCAGCGAAGTTCTTCCCTCTGCTGCGAAGAGAGGGGCTCGGGGAGGTACTCCTTGTGGGCATGTGACGGATCGCCTCCACCGTCGCCACTGTCGACGCGGGGGAAGCCGGGAGGACAGCGAGGTCCATCGACCGTCAGAACCTCCGCCGCGGGATCACTGCTGTCGCACTCGGATGCAGTCTCTACGGAGCCAGTCGACAGGTCAAACAGGCCGTAGAGAGTTTCGTCGGGCTCGATCGCCGCGACTTGGGGGCTGGACGACTGGCGAGCCACCGCCTGCCTCACCCACCACTGTAGCCTTGAGCCTTGACCGACCGGAACGTTTCCGCCGGCGGGCGACAGGGAGGGAAGACGCCAAAGGAGCCGACCGATATTGGGTCGATGGCTGCCGCAGGAGGACGCCGCGGACGAACGCGCGAAAGTTCATTGCCCCGCGGATGGGGAGTGCGTTGACGTCGAGTGGAGCCTCCTGAAGCCAAGCGTAGTCGTCGACGACAAACACGAGCGCGCCGAGACAGATCTCGTGGCCCTCAGCGAAACCTCCGCCTGAAACCATGATGAAGGGGATCGGAAAAAATTGCAACTTCTCCAACAAGTCGCTAAGACACCTGCCCCATGGTGGGCGCCAACTGTCGTGGTTCTAAGTCTGACAGTAGAATAGGGGGTAGGTGATGTAGAGGCAAGATCCTAGCTATGGAGGAGTTGTACATGCAAGTTTTACGAGTTCAGGCCCTTCTCGGAGGAAGTAATAGCCCTACGTCTCGGAGCCCAGAGGCGGTCAATTGGATTATGAGTGTGTGAGTTACAGGGGGTGCGAACCCTTGGCCCAGAGGAGGGGGGTGGCTTATATAGAGTGCGCCAGGACCCCAGCTCCCCTCCATTACACAGGGTTCAATGTACATTAAGAAGAGGGGCATTACTGGTAATGCCAGTAGTAAAGATACATATGACCATTAAAGCTATAACTTAATACCCGACCGTTGCAGAGCGGAGTGGCCTTAGACCTTCCCGGTAGTAGAGTCGTTGTCTGCACGGTCGAGTGTCTCTAAGACTGTCGAGTGGAACATTGCTTCATGGTCGAGTGGATGATGATTCTTCTTCAAATGTTTCTGGTTCTTTTAGAGATGTCCTTGGGGGGTATCTTGGACAGGTCCATGACCCTACCCTAGGTGCATAGCTTCATCAGTTCTCGCCCTAATTAATTGAGCATTGAACCAAACGCGTCTAAAGTATCTCTGGTGGTGGAAATGCATTGAGAGAAATGCATCATAATGAAGCGCGCCCTGTAAACTGTGACGGAGGGAGGAGTAGTATGAGGGTGCAAAACCAAGTACGCGTATGGCCAGTCGGTCAACGCACCTCCTCTTGGCATATCACTGACATGTGGGACAGGAGTGTGAGCAAACCGATCTCAATTGACGGCTAAGAGCCAACTGCCGTTCCTTGAGAGAGACGAGGAGCGAGAACACACAGACGGGCTCGCACGGAGGCCAAGATATATTCTAGCATGGTTGGTTGATTGATATCATTCATTACATGTTGGGCTACCGTTTTCTGCCCTTCTCCGGAATAAACGTGTACTTTATCAGAGATAAAAAAAATAAGAGTACAGACGCTCCACCATGCGGTTCTAGTAGCAGTACTACTCGTACTACTACGCTTGGCTCTTCGCCTCTTTGTGAAGTCGAACAATGACGGTACTCCGCATGTTGGGTACTACAGTGTATGCCTCTGACAATCTGACACCGAATGGACTGATGCATGTCCACCGAGGGTAGGTTGCATTAGTCAAAAGAAGTAAGTGAGCTTCACCTCGTCCTGCAAGCTTCTCCTCGTTCTGCGAGTTGACGGGACACACCAAAAAGTAGTGCTAGTACATACTCCCTCCTTTCCGGTTAATATGGCTTAATCTTTTTTGCGGGTAAACGAGAGAGCTTTATTCATATATAAGCATTCTTAGGACGATCAGCCAAGACACTGGTCACTAGGAAGCGAGCTACCCCGCAAAAAAAGAAGTAGGAAGCGAGGCGTTTCATCAAGCCAGCTCTCGGCCACATTCAAAGTGCAGCAAGGACGGTTCGCACGAAGATGCGCCGCAAGGTTTGCTGACCTGTTTACATGCTGAATAACAAAAAAAGAGGAAATATTACCGAGTGCTACTATTTGTAACAGGATATGAGCCAGAATTAAGCGAGAATTGTGGCGAGTGTTCCATGCAATCAACTTCCATTATCACATGCGAGAACCCTCGAAGAGAACCAAATGTGTTGAAGATTGCTTTATCACATTTTAAAATTATAATAAGAGTGCAGAAGCTCCTCCATCCGGTTCCTAGTACTAGTATAGTACGTACCTTTATAGACTATAGTAGTAGTACTAGTAAACTTTGCAATTGGTTGTTCGCCTATTTGGGCAGTCGAACAATAATAGCACTAGTAGTATAATGTATGCTTCTGGCAATCTGACACCGAATTAACTGCTGCACGTCCACCGCCTGAGCGAGGGAGAGCTTGCATTAGTCAAAAGTTTCTCCTTGTCCTGCAAGCCACCGTGCGCAAGCTTCTCCCGTCCTGCAACCTTCTCCTCGTTCGGCAAGTTGACAGGTGATGTCTACTACACAACCTTCTTCTTGTAGACATTGTTGGGCCTCCAAGTGCAGAGGTTTGTAGGACAGTAGCAAATTTCCCTCAAGTAGATGACCTAAGGTTTATCAATCCGTGGGAGGCGTATGATGAAGATGGTCTCTCTCAAACAACCCTGCAACCAAATAACAAAGAGTCTCTTGTGTCCCCAACACACCCAATACAATGGTAAATTGTATAGGTGCACTAGTTCAGTGAAGAGATGGTGATACAAGTGCAATATGGATAGTAGATATAGGTTTTTGTAACCTGAAAATATAAAAACAACAAGGTAACAAGTGGTAAAAGTGAGCGTAAATGGTATTGCAATGATAGGAAACAAGGCCTAGGGTTCATACTTTCACTAGTGCAAGTTCTCTCAACAATAATAACATAATTGGATCATATAAGTATTCCTCAACATGCAACAAAGAGTCACTCCAAAGACACTAATAGTGGAGAACAAATGAAGAGATTATGGTAGGCTACGAAACCACCTCAAAGTTATTCTTTCCAATCAATCCGTTGGGCTATTCCTATAAGTGTCACAAACAGCCCTAGAGTTCGTACTAGAATAACACCTTAAGACACAAATCAACCAAAACCCTAATGTCACCTAGATACTCCAATGTCACCTCAAGTATCCGTGGGTATGATTATACGATATGCATCACACAATCTCAGATTCATCTATTCAAACCAACACAAAGTACTTCAAAGAGTGCCCCAAAGTTTCTACCGTAGAATCAAGACGAAAACGTGTGCCAACCCCTGTGCATAGGTTCATGGGCGGAACCCGCAAGTTGATCACCAAGACATACATCAAGTGAATCACGTGATATCCCATTGTCACCACAGATACGCACGGCAAGACATACATCAAGTGTTCTCAAGTCATTAAAGACTCAATCCGATAAGATTACTTCAAAGGGAAAACTCAATCCATTACAAGAGAGAAGAGGGGGAGAAGCAACATAAGATCCAACTATAATAGCAAAGCTCCCTGTTGGTGTCAAAACCAGCGGATCTCGGGTAGGGGGTCCCGAACTATGCGTCTAGGCGGATGGTAACAAGAGACAAGGGACACGATGTTTTTACCCAGGTTCGGGCCCTCACGATGGAGGTAAAACCCTACTCCTACTTGATTAATATTGATGATATGGGTAGTACAAGAGTAGATCTACCATGAGATCAAGGAGGCTAAACCCTAGAAGCTAGCCTATGGTATGATTGTTGTTCTTGTTGTGTCCTACGGACTAAAACCCTCCGGTTTATATAGACACCAAAGAGGGCTAGGGTTACGCAGAGTCGGTTACAATGGTAGGAGATATACATATCCGTATCGCCAAGCTTGCCTTCCACGCCAAGGAAAGTCCCTTCCGGACACGGGATGAAGTCTTCAATCTTGTATCTTCATAGTCCAGGAGTCCGGCCAAAGGTTATAGTCCGGCTATCTGAACACCCCCTAATCCAGGACTCCCTTACTCGCGATACATCAAGATCGTGCCAAATCAAGAACACGAGAGAGAGAGATCAAACACATAGCTACTGGTACATACCCTCAACCCCGAGGGTGAACTACTCCATCCTCATCATGGAGAGCGCCGGGATGATGAAGATGGCCACCGGTGAGGGATCCCCCCTCCGGCAGGGTGCTGGAACAGGGTCCCGATTGACTTTTGGTGGCTACAGAGGCTTGCGGCGGCAGAACTCCTGATCTATTCTCGTCTCTAGAAGTTTTAGGGTATATGGAGGTATATAGGCAGAAGAAGTACGTCAGGGGAGCCACGAGGGGCCCACGAGGCAGGGGGCGTGCCCTAGGGGGTGGGCGCGCCCCCACCCTCGTGGCTCCCTCGTTCCTTTCCCGACGTGCACTCCAAGCTTTTCTGGGAGCTTTCCTTCCAAAAATAACTTCTCTAGTTGATTTCATTCCATTTCGACTCCGTCTGATATTCCTTTGCTTCGAAACACTAAAATAGGCAAAAAAACAGCAATTCTAGACTGGGCCTCCGGTTAATAGGTTTGTCCCAAAAATAATATAAAAGTGAATAATAAAGCCCAATATTGTCCAAAACAGTAGATAATATAGCATGGAGCAATCAAAAATTATAGATACATTGGAGACGTATCAAGCATCCCCAAGCTTAAATCCTGCTCGTCCTCGAGTAGGTAAATGACAAAAAAGATAATTTTTGATGTGGAATGCTAGTTGGCATAATTTCAATGTAATTCTTCTTAATTGTGGTATGAATATTCAGATCTGAAATATTCAAGATAAAAGTTCATATTGACATAAAAATAATAATACTTCAAGCATACTAACAAAGCAACTATGTCTTCTCAAAATAACATGGCCAAAGAAAGTTATCCGTAAAAAATCATATAGTATGGCTATGCTCTATCTTCACCACACAAAGTATTTAAATCATGCACAACCTCGATGACAAGCCAAGCAATTGTTTCATACTTTTGACATTCTCGAAACTTTTTCAACCTTCACGCAATACATGAGCGTGAGCCATGGGTATAGCACTATATGTGGAATAGAATGGTGGTTGTGGAGAAGACAAAAAGGGAGAAGATAGTCTCACATCAACTAGGCGTATCAACGGGCTATGGAGATGCCCATCAATAGATATCAATGTGAGTGAGTAGGGATTGCCCTGCAACGGATGCACTAGAGCTATAAGTGTATGAAAGCTCAACAAAAGAAACTAAGTGGGTGTGCATCCAATTCGCTTGCTCACGAAGACCTAGGGCATTTTGAGGAAGCCCATCATTGGAATATAGAAACCAAGTTCTATAATGAAAAACTCCCACTAGTATATGAAAGTGACAAAATAGGAGAGTTTCTATCATGAATATCACGGTGCTACTTTGAAGCACAAGTGTGGTAAAAGGATAGTAGCATTGCCCCTTCTCTCTTCTTCTCTCATTTTTTTATTTGGGCCTTTCTCTTTTTTTATGGCCTCTTTTTTTCTTTTTTTTTCGTCCGGAGTCTCATCCCGACTTGTGGGGGAATCATAGTCTCCATCATCCTTTCCTCACTGGGACAATGCTCTAATAATGATGATCATCACACTTTTATTTACTTACAACTCAAGAATTACAACTTGATACATAGAACAAGATATGACTCTATATGAATGCCTCCGGCGGTGTACCGGGATGTGCAATAAATCAAGAGTGACATGTATGAAAGAATTATGAACGGTGGCTTTGCCACAAATACAATGTCAACTACATGATCATGCAAAGCAATATGACAATGATGAAGCGTGTCATAATAAATGGAACGGTGGTAATTTGCATGGCAATATATCTCGGAATGGCTATGGAAATGCCATAATAGGTAGGCATGGTGGCTGTTTTGGGGAAGGTATATGGTGGGTGTATGATACCGGCGAAAGGTGCGCGGTATTAGAGAGGCTAGCAATGGTGGAAGGGTGAGAGTGCGTATAATCCATGGACTCAACATTAGTCATAAAGAACTCATATACTTATTGCAAAATTTATTAGTTATCAAAACAAAGTACTACGCGCATGCTCCTAGGGGGATAGATTGGTAGGAAAAGGCCATCGCTCATCCCCGACCGCCACTCAAAAGGAAGACAATCAATAAATAAATCATGCTCCGACTTCATCACATAACGGTTCACCATACGTGCATGCTACGGGAATCACAAACTTTAACACAAGTATTTCTCAAATTCACAACTACTCAACTAGCATGACTCTAATATCACCATCTTCATATCTCAAAACAATTATCAAGCATCAAACTTTTCTTAGTATTCAACACACTCATAAGAATTCTTACAAATCTTGTATGCTTAGAATATTAGGATTATTTAAGCAAATTACCATGATATTTAAGACTCTCAAAATAATATAAGTGAAGCATGAGAGTCCATCTATTTCTACAAAATAAAACCGCCGCCGTGCTCTAAAATATATAAGTGAAGCCCTAGAGCAAACAACAAACTACTCCGAAAGATATAAGTGAAGATCAATGAGTAGATGTCTAATTATGTAACTATGTGAAGACTATCTAACATTTAAGAATTTCAGATCTTGGTACTTTATTCAAACAGCAAGCAAAGCTAAAGAAAATTACATGATGCTCCAAGCAAAACACATATCAAGTGGTAAATAAAAATATAGCTCCAAGTAAAGTTACCGATGAACGAAGATGAAAGAGGGGATGCCTTCCGGGGCATCCCCAAGCTTAGGCTCTTGGTTATCCTTCAATATTACCTTGGGATTCCTTGGGAATCCCCAAGATTTGGCTCTTGCCACTCCTTGTTCTGTAGTCCATCGAATCTTTACCCAAAACTTGAAAACTTCACAACACGAAACTTAACAGAAAACTCGTGAGCTCTGTTAGTGAAAGAAAACAAAAACAGCACTTCATGTTACTGTAATGAACTCATTCTTTATTTGTATTGGTGTTAAACCTACTATTCCAACTTCTCTATGGTTTATAAACTATTTTACTAGCCATAGAGTCATCAAAATAAGCAAACAACACACGAAAAACAGAATCTGTCAAAAACAGAACAGTCTGTAGTAATCTGTATCAAACGTATACTTCTGGAACTCCAAAAATTCTAAAATAAATTGGTGGACCTGATAAATTTGTCTAGTAATCATCTGCAAAAATAATCAACTAAATATCACTCTCCAGTAAAAAAATTTAGATAATCTCGTGAGCGCTAAAGTTTCTGTTTTTTACAGCATGATCATAAAGACTTCACCCAAGTCTTCCCAAAGGTTCTACTTGGCACTAACACTAATTAAAACACAAAACCTCATCTAAACTGAAGCTAGATGATTTATTTATTCCTAAACCGAACCAAAAAGCAAGAAACTAAAATAAAATTGGGTTGCCTCCCAACAAGCGCTATCGTTTAACGCCCCTAGCCAGGCATGATGGTTTCAATGATGCTCACATAAAAGATAAGAATTGAAACATAAAGAGAGCATCTGAAGAATATGAATAGCACATTTAAGTCTAACCCACTTCCTATGCATAGGGATTTTTTGAGAAAACAACTTATGGGAACAATAATCAACTAGCATAGGAAGGCAAAACAAGCATAACTTCAAAACTTTAAGCACATAGAGAGGAAACTTGATATTATTGCAATTCCTACAAGCATATATTCCTCCCTCATAATATTCAGTAGCATCATGAATGAATTCAACAATATAACTATCACCTAAAGCATTCTTTTCATGATCTACAAGCATAGAAGTTTTATTACTCTCCGCATAAGCAAATTTGTTCTTATGAATAATAGTGGGAGCAAACTCAACAAAATAATTATCATGTGAGGCATAATCCAATTGAAAACTAAAATCATGATGACAAGTTTCATGGTTATCATTATTCTTAATAGCATACAAGTCATCACAATAATCCTCATAGATAGCAACTTTGTTCTCATAATCAATTGGAACCTCTTCCGAAATAGTGGATTCTTCACTAAATAAAGTCATGACCTCTCCAAATCCACTTTCATCAATATAATCATCATAACTAGGAGGCATGCCTTCATCGTAATAAATTTGCTCATCAAAACTTGGGGAACTAAACATATCATCTTCATCAAACATAGCTTCCCCAAGCTTGTGGCTTTTCATATCATTAGCATCATGGATATTCATGGAATTCATACTAACAACATTGCAATCATGCTCATCATTCAAAGATTTAGTGCCAAACATTCTATAGATTTATTCTTCTAGCACTTGAGCACAATTTTCCTTTTCATCATACTCACGAAAGATATTAAAAAGATGAAGCGTATGAGGCACGCTCAATTCCATTTTTTTATAAACTAACTAGTGCTAAAAGAAGAAACAAAAAGATTCGATTGCAAGATCTAAAGATATACCTTCAAGCACTCACCTCCCCGGCAACGGCGCCAGAAACTGCTTGATGTCTACTACACAACCTTCTTCTTGTAGACGTTGTTGGGCCTACAAGTGCAGAGGTTTGTAGGACAGTAGCAAATTACCCTCAAGTGATGACCTAAGGTTTATCAATCCGTGGGAGGCGTAGGATGAAGATGGTCTCTCTCAAACAACCCTGCAACCAAATAACAAAGAGTCTCTTGTGTCCCCAACACACCCAATACAACGGTAAATTGTATAGGTGCACTAGTTCGGCGAAGAGATGGTGATAGAAGTGCAATATGGATGGTAGATATAGGTTTTGTAATCTGAATATATAAAAACAGCAAGGTAACAAGTGGTAAAAGTGAGCGTAAACGGTATTGCAATGATAGGAAACAAGGCCTAGGGTTCATACTTTCACTAGTGCAAGTTCTCTCAACAATAATAACATAATTGGATCATATAACTATTCCTCCACATGCAACAAAGAGTCACTCCAAAGACACTAATAGTGGAGAACAAACAAAGAGATTATGGTAGGGTACGAAACCACCTCAAAGTTATTCTTTCCAATCAATCCGTTGGGCTATTCCTATAAGTGTCACAAACAGCCCTATAGTTCGTACTAGAATAACACCTTAAGAAACAAATCAACCAAAACCCTAATGTCACCTAGATACTCCAATGTCACCTCAAGTATCCGTGGGTATGATTATACGATATGCATCACACAATCTCAGATTCATCTATTCAAACCAACACAAAGTACTTCAAAGAGTGCCCCAAAGTTTCTACCGGAGAATCAAGACAAAAATGTGTGCCAACCCCTATTCATAGGTTCATGGGCGGAACCCGCAAGTTGATCACCAAGACATACATCAAGTGAATCACGTGATATCCCATTGTCACCACAGATACGCACGGCAAGACATACATCAAGTGTTCTCAAGTCTTTAAAGACTCAATCCGATAAGATTACTTCAAAGGGAAAACTCAATCCATTACAAGAGAGAAGAGGGGGAGAAGCAACATAAGATCCAACTATAATAGCAAAGCTCGTGATACATCAAGATCGTGCCAAATCAAGAACACGAGAGAGAGAGAGAGATCAAACACATAGCTACTGGTACATAACCTTAGCCCCAAGGGTGAACTACTCCCTCCTCGTCATGGAGAGTGCCCGGATGATGAAGATGGCCACCGGTGAGGGACCCCCCCTCCGGCAGGGTGCCGGAACAGGGTCCCGATTGACTTTTGGTGGCTACAGAGGCTTGCGGCGGCGGAACTCCCGTTCTATTCTCGTCTCTGGAAGTTTTAGGGCATATGGAGTTATGTAGGCGGAAGAAGTATGTCAGGGAGCCACGAGGGGCCCACGAGGCAGGGGGCACTCCCTAGGGGGTGGGCGCGCCCCCACCCTCGTGGCTCCCTTGTTCCTTTCCTGCGTGCACTCCAAGATTTTCCGGTAGCTTTCCTTCCAAAAATAACTTCTCTAGTTGATTTCATTCCGTTTTGACTTCGTCTGATATTCCTGTTCTTCGAAACACTGAAATAGGCAAAAAAAGAGCAATTTTGGGCTGGGCTTCCAGTTAATAGGTTAGTCCCAGAAATAATATAAAAGTGGATAATAAAGCCCAATATTGTCCAAAACAGTAGATAATATAGCATGGAGCAATCAAGAATTATAGATACGTTGGAGACTTATCAACGGGACACAGCAAAGTAATGCTAGTCCATACTGCCTCCTCTCCGGTTAATATGGCTTAATTTCAAACGAGATAAATACACTGTCTGTCACCCTGATTTCATAATACACTCATTGCACTCAATATATATATTTTCCGGTGTTTATACGGTCACTAGCTCACCCTGACTGAGTATGTGTGTGCATGCACGTGTAGGTTGAGCACTTGAGCGTGACCGTGTGTGTACTGTCGTGTGCTCGGACATGCATGCATTAGGGCGTCGCACGCGTTTTTGCGTCCATGTGTACGTGTGACTGTTGCATACACGTAGGGGGAGTACGTGTAGGGGCCACTAAGGAGCAGTCAAATCAAACAGTAAGTTAGTCAGAACAAGCAACCATCATTTCACTCTTGAATGACACGTACGCAATATAAAATGGTTGATATGGAGAGAAAAAGAAAACCACTATATATACACTAGCAGGAGCCTAAGCTACAAGCCTGCTTGCTTAGGTTGCTCTCTTCACAAGCATAGAACGACGGGCCTGATCCCGTAGCTGGGGGAAGGGAACAATGTTCTGCATAGACGCGGTAGACATCGGCGAGGGAGAAACCCCACAGTCGGTGCGACCCAATCGGGGGTCACCGCGGTATGGGCCGATGCCGCGTCCCAACCGCCCTTCTAGCTACAACCCGACATCCCAGGTAGTCCATCTTCCTTTTGGAGCCGGCTTGCTCCACTGCCGTAGCTCCATCTCGATGTCGATCTTTCTCTACTTCTATCGGCTTCTACTTGTGATGAGTTTATGTCTCATGAACTAGTGCCAGTACTATTATTCTAATCACACTTCTTCAATATCTTTGCCATCAGGGATGCTCAGGTCGATTTTAGTGGAACTGCACAAAAGCATCGTACGATCCGAGGGTGCCAGCCGTCTTTCCTTCGACAGGTTCTACCTGGCCAGGAAATTAAATCATGTTTAGGGTTTAGGGTTTAAGTCATAGTGACCCCATCAGTAGTTTTTCTTTCGTACACGCTCTCACAACTTTTTTCTTTAGTTGTGAAGTAAATATTGGCTATGATCTGTGAATCATTGAGATGCATCAGCATGCGTGTTAGTTTTCCTTTGTATTTTATGGAATTTTGTAACGGGGCAACCTTGGAATAGGAATGAAAATGTAGTGGAAAGTTTCCGTTTTTTGGAGAAAAAATGGAAACGTAGAGAAACCAACGTTTCGTTTCGTTGGATCACGCCATCGAGCAAAACTAACATTTAAATCACGTCTGTCGTGTTTGTGTATCACCCTCCTCCACGGCTCGACCCCATACGGTCGCTCGGCATGCCACTTACCGCAAACCGAGTATACGATAATTTTCCCACCTGCTTGTCGATGGATCGCGCCATGGAGTACTAGCACTACTGGAAGAGATTGACGAGTTGGGGGAGGATAGCTAGTTGTAGCACGGACTCCCAAAAACTTTTTACATGCATGTTGTAGCCGGCTATTGCGACCTTTGAACACGGAGCAGCCGCGTGCACCCGGAATCGGCGCGGGCGACGCTCTCTCGGCCGGGCGCCGCTTCAATGCCGACGCCAGTGAGAGGTCGCGTCCGCTCTGGCCGGGCATGAATGCGGCACTGATCGTTTCGGGCGGGAAGCACGCGTGGGTGATGAAGAGGGTTCGGGTTGGTCAGGACCGGCCGTGGCAGCGGTCCAGACGTGCGCAAACAAGAGATGTTGTACGTTAATATTGTTGCGTATATAATTAACAACGTAAATAATGTGCCAGTTGGACAAATATGATTGGAGATGGAGATGGAAATGGAATTTTACGTAAACATGGATATGCATGTCTATGTTTATGTGTGTGTGCGCGACGACTCTCGCGACCTGGAAGCGGGGGCGTGTTTTTGATCGAGTTTTCTTTCTTGGTACATTAGAAAATCAGCTTGTCTAATTCACATCTAGATGTTATTTAAGGATATCACATCTAAGCTCCCACAAGTATATAATGTAGCAACAAGAAACAAAAAAAACTAGGAAAAAATAGACCACAAACAGAGTGGACATCAACTTAGATGTGACATAACTCCTAGATAGACCCTTAAAAAATTGTCCGCCAGTTTTCGTTTCTTTCTTCCGGGAACGCGTTATTCTATTTAAAACCACTGCTATGGAGAGATTTTTTACTCCATTATAGCCTCTTGTTTGATAGAATTTCTCGCGTCTCGCTCTCTCACCCTCTCCATATCAAAACAAGATGACAGTGTCCACTCTATCTCTCTCCTCACCGGTGGTCACAGATCCGGCCGAATCCCGTCCGCTGCGGGAGGTGAGGAGGTGCAGCGTTGATGTTGTCGCCGTCAGTGACGGAGGAAGCCGATGCGCACCGTCCTCTCGGAGCCGGCGCTGGCACGGACGAAGATCCTCCGCGCCCTTGTTCGCTGCCGTCGTGTGGGCAGATCCCGCCCGCCCGCCTAAATGACATGTCGCCCACCTGAGGTATAACTTCTTGTACTCGTCCAGCTCCCCAGGTTGCTGCGTGCGGGTTTTCTTCTATGCGACTACTCCCCAGATTCCCATGCATAGTAGCTAGGATTCGTCGGCTGGTCCAACATCACCTACTAGTACTATTATAGAGGAAATGCCACTCAAAAAGTTGTCCCGATTTATGCCTCGGTGGAGGTATACATGTTGTTTCGACAAAAAGTACATGGTGGTTGTGCGGCCATTGTCCATATGGTGGTAGTACTATCACTGGTTAAATGAAGAAATGCTTTTTTTCTCGGGTATCCTGGTTTAGTTCCCATCAAGATAATTATGATGCTTCTGTTTGTTGGTGTACTTTTCATTAATTCTTATTGACAATTGAGATGTCGTTGCTAACCCTTTTTTATGTTTTTGGAAACAACGATGCATGTCTCCATACCCGGGCATGTCTTCCTCAATTTTAGTGGAACTGCACAAAATTGGATGGCCATTGTTATTCCACCTCACTGTCCTCTGCCACGTGGTTCTTCCTTCCTCGAGCTTGATTATTGAGAAGAAAAAGACCACAGTGAGGATTTGTTGAACTTCATAGGTGCCTCACCCAAACTTGATGCCAAATGGATGATGCATCACCAAGATGACCTATCGATGCTCATGGTTGCGCCTCATGGTTGCGTCGGCTGGTGAAGCTGATCGATTTTCAATGAAAAAACAAGCTGTCTTCCATCAGTGCTCTTTGCTTGTTACACACAAAGATGATATCCTTCGTCAGTTCACCTTGGTTGCGTTGGAGACGCAGTCGTCTTTCACGTTGGTGCAATTTTATCACACAATTGGCTATGAACCAAATGTTTCCTCGAAGAAGGATCGACGTTGGTACTAAGAGCATAAATTTTGTATTGATTTCTAAGCCTTCTCACAACTTTGTCTCCAGCTCCCCTGTAATTTTATTTGTCCAGCTATTAACTTTGATTTAAAAAATGGTGTGGACTAAAAACCCGGATGGACGTAGTAGCCCTCCATTTTTATTTACTCCGCATATTAGATTTGACCGAAGTCAAACTTTGTAATACTCTCAAACCTTTTTGATAATTGAAACTAAAATTCTTTATTTGTACACACTCTCACACGTTTCCCATAATTTGGCGCATGTGTGGTTGTTCACTTAAGGGAGGGTAGTGTACCAACACGTGAAGGACAGGAAGTGTGATCAGGACGCGTGGCATGGATCGTTAGTTCATCGGAAGTAGTACTAGTTTTATTCACTGTACATTAAATACAGAGTTTCATTTCGTACTTACACAATTTAAAACGATTGTTATGGAGAGAATAAGAAAACCACTCCACTATATATTAGTCGTATACACGAGAGTACTATATGGATGCAGCTTCATTAACTTAGTGCACCTGCCTTTGGATTTATGACAGGTGGGCCAAAAATGTGGCTGGGTCACCTGTCATACAGCCAAAAGCAGGTGCAGTGAATGCACTGGAGCTCAGTCCGCACTACAGTAGTATATATATAAGCGGGAGCCTCAGCACTTGTTCGCTAGGGTTTGCACTCTCCACACGCTCGCCGCACTACATATATGTTACACGCTGGAGGCTCAGCGTTCATTTGCTAGGGTTTGCTATATTCACAGTCTCTCACCCTCTCTTCAGCAGATCTAAACAAGACCGCGTTGGCCTCTTGTCTCTCTCTCCCCCCTCATAGCTGGTGAAGGAGGCGTCCGTATCCCGTCGCACCGGGAAGGGGAGGAGGTGCATCGTTCACTCTATCGCCTTCGGCGAGGGAGGCAATCCACTACCGGCTGCGCTGTTCTCTTTCACCCAGCGCCTGTGCGAGAGGGCCACCGACCCCTTCTTCCTCGTTGTCGTACATAGTGTGGGCAGATCCACCCTCCCGTCGCACGCCTTGCCACAACCCGACGACCCTAAGGTATAAGTTTCTTTGAAACCGTCGTTGCTCTAGCTGCATGTGGATCTTTTTCGATCTGTAGTCGAATCTAGGTCTTGATTCAAAGAGGAAATAAGGATGCGGTGGGCTAGAGTAAGAATCTAGGACGTGGTTCAATGAGGAAAGGAGGGGCGGAAAGTAGTATAGACTGGCTATCCAGCCGCTTTGTAGGTCAAAAAGGGAAAAAGGGGGTAACCCAGTACACACATCTGTAAGGAACCGATCTCTTTGTTGAAAAGGGAAGGAAACTGGGGGTCGAGTAGTTTGTGCAGGACTAGATTTGCTGCCCTCACATAGGAAGAAGGTTCAAAGAGAACAAATATGGGACCAACGCATATATGCTGCTTGGCTACATACTCTGCATCACCCATTTATACGTGTGGACGCACATGGTGCTGGCATGTCCCATACAACTATTTTGCTGTTGTTAATCTAAGAATGCCGTTGAAAAATTGAAGCAATGCCACTGCTAAAAGTAAATTACATTATTTAACAAATGTTGTGTCAAGAGAATGTCTCTGTTAATATGAATCAATGCAACCGTTTTAGAAATGCTACTGTCCTACTTTGTTTTCCATCCAAGGTAAGTTAGATGCTTCTTTCTGTCACCATTTGTTTCATCCTCCTTTATCGGCAAGTAATTGTTTCCTTTTTTGCCTCTGTTAAAACAAGGGTATCGATTCAACTTGTTGCTATTGCGACATTTTGCTTCGCTACTCGAAACACTTATGTTTTAAGAGTGTTTTGTGCAGTTCAACTTGAATGTCACATCGGTGACTTTGCTTAATTTTGCTACATTACAGAAGGAAGGGCCAAGAAGCTTTACAGAGTATTATTAGACACCGGTGACATGACTAGTCTGCAGAGACTGAAGGAAATATGCCCTAGAGGCAATAATAAAGTTATTATTTATTTCCTTATTTCATGATAAATGTTTATTATTCATTCTAGAATTGTATTAACCGGAAACATAATACATGTGTGAATACATAGACAAACATAGTGTCACTAGTATGCCTCTACTTGACTAGCTCGTTAATCAAAGATGGTTAAGTTTCCTAACCATAGACATGAGTTGTCATTTGATTAACGGGATCACATCATTAGGAGAATGATGTGATTGACTTGACCCATTCGGTTAGCTTAGCACTCGATCGTTTAGTATGTTGCTATTGCTTTCTTCATGACTTATACATGTTCCTATGACTATGAGATTATGCAACTCCCGTTTACCGGAGGAACACTTTGTGTGCTACCAAACGTTACAACGTAACTGGGTGATTATAAAGGTGCTCTACAGGTGTCTCCGAAGGTACTTGTTGGGTTGGAGTATTTCGAGATTAGGATTTGTCACACCGATTGTCGGAGAGGTATCCCTGGGCCCTCTCGGTAATGCACATCACTTAAGCCTTGCAAGCATTGCAACTAATGAGTTAGTTGCGGGATGATGTATTACGGAACGAGTAAAGAGACTTGCCGGTAACGAGATTGAACTAGGTATTGAGATACCAACGATCGAATCTCGGGCAAGTAACATACCGATGACAAAGGGAACAACGTATGTTGTTATGCGGTTTGACCGATAAAGATCTTCGTAGAATATGTGGGAGACAATATGAGCATCCAGGTTCCGCTGTTGGTTATTGACCTGTCGGAGTATTGGGCCACGGGTAGGCTAACCCGAGACCCAGAACCTTTCAAGACATCAGGGCAGGCAACGCCCCTCAAAGAATCCCAAGACGATCAGCCGACTCTGGGAGTCGGCCGCAGCATCGCCGACACCCACTCACGGCTGAGTCCCAGAGACGGTTGTGACTCCCGATCGGCGACTCCAGGGGGGCCGACTATGGGGAGTCGGCCCGTGACTTCACCACCCTCTGCCTTCGAGAAGAAGGACGAGACCGGGGATGGCCGGAGTACGGCCTCCCTAACGTTGATTACCAGGGGCAGGTATGGCTACAGTATGCCGTACCGGAGGAGAGCTCCGTCCGGCGCAGCACTGTTGCCATACCGGCCCTGACGACCGCCCTGACGATGGAGCACTGTTCCCACGTTGGCCCGCATGTACGGCCTGGAGATGGCGGGCCCCGCTAGTCAGCGGGAGGGACGAAGACGGCGAGAGCACCCGAAGACGGACCCCGTGGGAGTCGGCCTCCGAGAGTCGGCTCGTTCCTCCCACGGGCCCCACACGCCATTAAACAGATAAGACGGGGAGTGGCGACAGTGATCGCCCGCCAGGTGGCGGCACTGTTGCCACGCCCCCACGACCCAGCCAACGTCATCAGAGGCGCGGCTACAGTGGCCAGGTCAGTCGGCGGGGCCCACCATAGGTGGCCCCCAGGAGTCGGCGGAGAAGACGGCGGCCTAAGAGACAGACAGCTGGGACCCGCGCCCAGTCGGATTACCATTGTACCCCCGGGGGGTAGGCCTATATAAACCCCCCGGAGCACTCATGCAAAGGGTTCGATCCTTTTACCACTAGACAGAAGCATAGAAGGGAGAGAGCTAGCCTTGCCCTCTCCAACCTCCAGAACACAGCTCGAGGAGCAACTTTGTATACATATCACCATAGTGACCATGCGGAGACCCCGCAGAGCAGCAGTAGGGGTGTTATCTCCTCGGAGAGCCCCGAAGCTGGGTAAGATCCGCCGGCGTGCATGTCTACGCCTCATCCCGCTTCCAGGCACCGGCGACGTTCTACTCGCCCCCACCATGATAAGCCATCCTTTGGCATATGTCGCACCTAACCCCCGACATTTGGCGCCCACCATGGGGCGAGGTGCACCGTCGTCCGGAGATCTGTTCTGGACAGGAACCCTTTTCCTCTCTGGCGAGCGCAGCCAGCCCGGCATGCCAGAAGAAGTTCACGCCGACGCGCTGCGCGACGTTGAGACCGTTTGCGCGGCCAGCTGCCTCGCCGATATTGTCGGCGAGGTTAGCCTCTCCGACGAGCCTGCATCCGACGCAGGCACAGGCGGCCCCGAGAGCCTTCTCGCGGGCCTCCTCGACGACCTCCACGTTGCTGGCGAGCCTCCCACTGACCTGGAGTCCGTAGGCTCCACCGACCCGATGCTGGTCGATTCCGACACCGCGTCGCTCGACGCCTTCCCCACCAACGTGGTGGTCTACGACGAGCCGCTCCCTCACGCGGAGGGCAGCGGGAGCACCGTCACAGAAGTGCTCGTCATCAGCCATGGCGAGCGCTCCGACGGAGGAGCTGGCGATCCGCTTGATGCAGCGCTACAAGACCTGGATGCGCCCATTCCAAAGGACGCCGACACCGAAGCGCTGGAGGCACGCCGCCTCCAGCTCGTCGAAAGCGCGAAGAAGCTGGCCAGCATGAGACGCTTGTCAGAGGCCTACCAGCGCGAGATGGATCGCGCTGTGGGCGGCTCGCCGGCTCCGACGAGGCCGAGCCGCCTAGGCGCGGTCCGGCAACGCGGTGCGGACATCGCCAGCATGTTCGGGGCCAATCGCCCCGTATACGCCACGCCTGCCGAGAACATTCGAGCTGCCCAGGCGGCGGCAGACGAGTTAGATGGACTCGAAGGCGAAGAGCGCCGACTAATGACGGAGCGAGTCCAGCAACTCCTCGACGCGGCTGGCGCGCAGAACGCGGTCGGCTGCCGAACCGAGGGGCCGCAGCAGCAGAACGACGACCCGCTGCCCCGCCGAGACCAAGGCGCGACATCTCGGACGCCGACTGGCGGGGTTCGCGGAAGAAAAGACAAGGAGCCGGCTGCGAGCCGCAGTCGGACTCGCCTCACCATCGAGCGCGACCAAGACGGCCGCCCAAGAGCAGTAGAGCGGCGGGACGACTATGTGCCTCCTCCACCCCGCAGAGAAAGGCGAGTCTCCCCGCTGGCCGTCGACCATCCGACTCTCAGAGGCCGCCTCGGCCGCCGAGAGGGATTCGGAGAGAATGATGCCCGCCACCGGATCGACCGACTCCACCGATCCCTGGCGCTCAAAGAAGAAGACGAGCTGGGACCGCCGTGTTTCGGCCCCCGCATCCGAGATGAGCCCTTCCCCAAAGGGTTCACTCTCCCTAGAGACACTCCCAAGTACACCGGCTCCGTGAAGCCAGAGGACTGGCTGGTTGACTACTCCACAGCCGTCAGCATAGCGAACGGCAACAAGCGTGTTGCCGTGAAGTATGTTCCGCTCATGCTCCAGGGCACAGCCCGGACATGGCTGAACAGCCTGAAACCCCGCAGCATCAACGGCTGGTCCGACTTCACCGAGGCTTTCATCCACAACTTTACGAGCACATACAAGCGACCTCCCAAGCCTCGCCAGCTCTCCTTGTGCGTGCAAGGCCCCGACGAATCGTCTAGCGACTACCTCACGCATTGGGCCGAGCTTCGAAACTCCTGCGAGGGCGTGCACGAGGTGCAGACCATCGAGTACTTCACCGCCGGGTGCAGAGAAGGCACCCTCCTCAAGCATAAGCTCCTCTGCGACGAGCCGGAGACCCTGGATGAGCTGCTGATCATAGCAGACAAGTACGCCACAGCCGACTCTTCTATGAAGACGGAGATCCAAGTCAGCGCGACTGGCAAAATGGCCCCTCAGGCTCCCAGAACCCCGGCTGGAGACACCAGTCGGCGACAACAGCAGAACGATCACAAGCGCAAGGCCCCGCAGCCGGCTTCCAGTAGCCGGCAGGTCGCGGCGGTCGAAGACCAACAGCCGGAGGAGCAGCCACCGCCCAAGCGGCAGAAGGGCGGCAGGCCCAATTGGTTGCCGGCTTTCTCCTACGAGCAGACTCTGAATGGTCCATGCAAGTTCCACAGCGGCGCGAAGCCATCGAACCACATCACCAGAACGTGCCACTGGCTTACCCGGATAGCCAAAGGAGACGGTCTGGCGCCTCCCCCACCAGCTGGGCAGCCGCCTCCGCCTCCGCCCCAACAGCCGGCTGCCAGGCCAGTCGGCGCAGTACAAGACGAGTACCCGGAAGAGCATGGAGCCTACGTGGTGTTCACCAGTGTGGCAGATGACAGACGCAGCAGGCGGCTGCAGCAGCAAGAAGTCAACGCAGTGGCATCAGACACTCCAGAGTTCATGCACTGGTCCGAGAAGCCTATCAGCTGGAGCACAGCTGATCACCCAGAGGTGATGCCAAATCCAGGGTCCTATGCCCTGGTCCTGGAGGCCACCTTTGCCGCTGATAGGCGGGCAGCTCACTTTTCGCGAGTTCTGATAGATGGAGGTAGCAGTATCAACATCCTGTACAAGGATACAATGGAGAAGCTGGGAATCAAGCAAAGACAGCTCCAGAGCAGCTGAACCGTGTTCCATGGGATCGTCCCTGCCCTTTCCTGCTCCCCAATCGGCAAGATTCTGATAGACGTCCTCTTCGGGGATAAGGAACATTTCCGCCGAGAGCCACTCTGGTTTGAAGTGGTGGATCTCAGAAGCCCATACCATGCGCTACTTGGCCGACCTGCTTTGGCCAAGTTCATGGTGGTCCCCCACTACGCCTACCTCAAGATGAAGATGCCGAGTTCCAAGGGAATTCTGACAATGACCGGCGACTACAGGAAGTCGTCCGCTTGCACGGCCCAGAGCAGTCGGCTGGCCGAGTCCCTGGTCATTGCAGCAGAGAAGCAGCTTCTTGATCGGGTTGTGGCGATGGACGACAAGCAGCCTGAGATGTCGCCCAACCCCAAGGAGTCGGAAGCTGAGGGCTCGTTCAAGCCAGCGAAGGAAACGAAGAAGATACCTTTGGACCCAGAGCACCCGTAGAGGTACGCTGTCATAGGTGCAAACCTTGACAGCAAATAGGAAGGCGAGCTCATCGATGTCCTCCGTGAGAATCGGGACATCTTCGCATGGTCCCCCAAAGACATGCCAGGTCTGCCGACGGAATTCGCCGAG